>CM019066.1:26363238-27640862 GCA_009667805.1 Leptobrachium leishanense
GAAGACCATTTTATTCTGTTTTAAAATATTTTTTTTGGTTTATTGGTTTAAACACCTATGAGGTGAATAGGATAGTTGTGTTTTTTGTTTTTTTCCAGTTCGGTAGACTTCACCAAGGCCAGTTCACCACTCTTTGGCGGTCTTCAGTGCTCTTCGGTGACGTTCTCCAACTTTTTCTTGGTGCTTCGGCAACTCCTTCTTCGCCGCACTACGGTGACCCTACGGTGAATAGTGATTTCACCATACTGTCAGCTAAATGAAACCGCCAAAGTGCACCAAAGTGCAAAGCACCGCTATTTCGCTGACATTTAAGTGCTTTGTAAATAAACCATTTAGTTGACTAGATTTTTGATGACTTAAGGGGTTAAATAATGCAGAATACACTTTAAACCTGTTAGATTTTAGTTGATTAAATCTACTATGGGTTTAGTCGACTAAAATGATGTTATATTGAGTAGACTGAAACTAAAACCATTCAGACGACTAAAATATGACTAAAACTAAATGGCATTTTAGTCAGAAGACTACGACTACAACTGAATGCAAATTTTCTGTCAAAATTAACATTGCTTAAAGAGATCCATTTGCAGTTTCTCGATCTCACGCCCAGTAAAAGAATTGGACTCTAACAACGGTTTCCTTTGAGTCTAAGTCACACATTTTGAATGCGAGATAACGAAACCCATTCTTTTACTCATGATGTGATAATGTGAATGACATATTGCCCTTCATGGATACCAGTAGCAAGAAGAAGTATCATTATTTCCTATGTATCTGTATATACAAATTAGTTTTTCTTTTAATTTTGTAGTTCTCGGAGAAGTATGGATCGGTTTTCAGCGTCCAGTTGGGGATGGAAAAGGTTGTTGTATTGTGTGGCTATGAAGCAGTGAAGGATGCTCTTGTCAACTATGGTGACGAGTTTTCTGAGAGACCCTACTTACCATTGATGGAAGCTCTAGCTAAAGGAACTGGTGAGATACTATAATATAAATAAATATACAGAGCAATAACTGACACATATAGAAGTAGAGATAATGAGTGAGTCCTATAAGTGTAAAGACATGTGTAGAGTCTCTCTTTTTATTATCCTACAGTTTTCATTTTATTTAGTGTTAAATAATAATCTTTTTAATTCCCTGTATCTACATGTAAGCTTCCCTTTTTGACATTTCCCCTTAGTTCAGTTTAAAATGCTTTGCTCGCAACCGGAATGTAGAATATAAGCAGTCATTTGTCCTTAAACAGGAAGCTAGCTTCTTAACCCCTTACACTGGGGAAAGATTTGGGTTACAAGACATGACTAAATATGGTAACAGATTTATTCTCTGTTTATAATTATTGCTAATTATCACCGATGAACGTCAGAGACATTGAAAGCTGTTCCTATTGGTGTGTATCTTGCAACATACATAGGCGTGCGCAGCCTATTGCATTAGGGTGTGCACCCAAAAGCTCAAACACGCACATATATATACATACATACTTACATACATACATACATACATACATACATACATATAACGACACACACACACCATTACTATGTGTATGCTTCAGGGGTTAAGCAACCTTCGATACCCAGACGTTTTGAAACTACATTTCCAATGAGTCTCATCTATCTTAATTATTGGCCGAGCAACATAGGAGATATAGTTCCAAATGAGCTAGAGGACCAATGACCCCGGTATTCATCATGTCACGTCAAAATGCTAGATCAAAAAATTTAAATTTGGATTTCGATCACATGCAGCGTGTAAATTTATTTTACCACATTTTTTCATCCAAAAGATTGTTAGTTAGCGCGGGCGCACCATATTAAAATCCAAACGCTAATCTGTTAGAAAACCAGTTACCGTTTGGAATCTTGCACTTTTCAGCTCCCTATACTTAACATGGGGAGTGGAAAGTGTTAATCAGCATTAGCATTACAATCTACTAGCGCTGATTACCGTCCGGTTGCGGTTACTGAACATTTACTCACAACCAGGACCTGGTGATAACGGATTCCACTTCTGCAGAATCAGTCAGCACCAGCTGAAACCCCCCCCCAAAAATCAGATACTTACCTCTCATCCCGCAAAAAGAACGACTGCTCCATTCACCTCTTCTGGCCGCCAGGAGCAGAGGGAGACTGGGAGAAAAAGTCCCTCAGTCTCACTCTGGGAATCACTATGTCGACCTGCCGGATCTCACAAGGACTTCAACGACGTGCCGAGTACATCCTCTACACACAAACATGAAACCAGAGGATGCGCTCAGCACGTCGTCAGCAGCAAAGTGGTTAAATGTTAAAAAGGGAGTGAAATTTGAGTAGAGTGGCCCATTTAACCTCTTGCTGACTTGTACCAATACAGTCTCCTACCTGTACCTCACGATGCTGCCAAGACGCTCGCTGTAATTCTTTTTGTGGAGTGCAGGCAGCAGATATTGTGGTGATTTCTGTGCACAATACAATCCTTTATGGTACAAGACAAGGGGGCAACACCGGACTGCGACAAGGAAACAGGTGCAGAATTTTACGCAAAGCAGCCTGTTTAAAGACAGATACATGCATTTATACACACAGCCATACGTTCACATACATAACTATATATCCTCCTCCCTACACCCTGGGGGTATGTAGCAATAAAGCCCACATTAATGTGCAGTGTGAATGAGCATATCCCAGAAACCACAACAATAAAACTCACAGTAATGTACAGTGTGTATGAGCGTATCAGAGATTCGCAGCAATAACACCATCAGTAATATACAGAGTGTATGAGCGTATCATAGCTCCACAGCAATAAAACTCAGCAGTGTATGAGCGTATCACAGAATCCACAGCAATAAAACTCAGCAATGTGCAGCGTGGATGAGCATATCACTGAATCCACAGCAATAAAACCAAGCAATGTGCTTTGTGAATGAGCGTATCACTGAATCCACAGCAATAAAACCAAGCAATGTGCTTTGTGAATGAGCGTATCACTGAATCCACAGCAATAAAACCAAGCAATGTGCTTTGTGAATGAGCGTATCACAGAATCCACAGCAATAAAACTCAGCAGTATATAGTGTGAATGAGCATATCACAGAATCCACAGCAATAAAACCAAGCAATGTGCGGTGTGAATGAGCGTATCAGAGAATCCACAGCAAAAAAACTCAGCAGTATACAGTGTGAATGAGCATATCACAGAATCCACAGCAATAAAACCAAGCAATGTGAATGAGCGTATCAGAGAATCCACAGCAATAAAACCAAGCAATGTGAATGAGCGTATCAGAGAATCCACAGCAATAAAACTCAGCAGTATGCAGTGTATGTGTATCACAGAATCCACAGCAATACAACTCAGAAGTATGCAGTGTGTATCAGTGTATCACAGAATCCACAGCCATAAAACTCAGCAGTATGCAGCGTATGTGTATCACAGAATCCACAGCCATAAAACTCAGCAGTAGGCAGTGTGTATCAGTGTATCACAGAATCCACAGGCATAAAACTCAGCAGTATATGTGTATCACAGAATCCACAGCCATAAAACTCAGCAGTATGCAGTATATGTGTATCACAGAATCCACAGCCATAAAACTCAGCAGTATGCAGTGTGTATCAGTGTATCACAGAATCCACAGGCATAAAACTCAGCAGTATATGTGTATCACAGAATCCACAGCCATAAAACTCAGCAGTATGCAGTATATGTGTATCACAGAATCCACAGCCATAAAACTCAGCAGTATGCAGTGTATGTGTATCACAGAATCCACAGCCATAAAACTCAGCAGTATGCAGTGTGTATCAGTGTATCACAGAATCCACAGCCATAAAACTCAGCAGTGTGTATCACAGAATCCACAGCCATAAAACTCAGCAGTGTGTATCACAGAATCCACAGCCATAAAACTCAGCAGTGTGTATCACAGAATCCACAGGCATAAAACTCAGCAGTGTGTATCACAGAATCCACAGGCATAAAACTCAGCAGTATATGTGTATCACAGAATCCACAGCCATAAAACTCGGTGTTTAAATAGTTTGAATACACTATTAAACAATATTTTTGATATCTAAAAATTGCCCCCTCTCCTGCTTACCTTTGTTTGTTTTTTTTGCTTGCAGGGAGGGGGTTGAATATGTATCATTGGTGGTCCAGTGGCACAGAGGGGGGGGGGGTCGAGGAGGGGGAACCCGGCTGGCTGCATCCGATGGATAGCCGCCGGGACCCCTCATCTCCGCGGGCCTTGCGGCAGCCTCCGCTTCCCTGGTGGTCCCTGTGGTTCGTGGGGTGCTGCACTGCGATCTGTGCATGGCGCACAGCACATCCCTCGCTGACACGAGCGGCCGGCGATCGCTGATGACCTGTCACCTGGCCGCCGGCGCTTACTGTCTGTGTCAGAGCGCCGACGGTCAGGTGACAGGTCATCAGAGATCGCCGGCCGCTCGTGTCAGCGAGGGATGTGCTGTGCGCCATGCACAGATCGCAGTGCAGCACCCCATGAACCACAGGGACCACCAGGGAAGCGGAGGCTGCCGCCAGGCCCGCGGAGATAAGGGGTCCCGGCGGCTATCCATCGGATGCGGCCAGCCGGGACTCAGAATGTGCCGCGGGCCGGCATTAGGGTGTGCCTAGGCACACCCGGCACACCCCGTGCGCACGCCTATGCAAACATATATACATATATGACATTGGCAATTAAAGGAAGCTGAAGAGCTTTTCCTCTGCACACTTGTGCATATGTTTTATTGCTTCCCGCTAGCTAGCGACTAGCGAGGGCCATGCCATGCCATGCTTTAAAGAGGAAACAAGAAGCACAGAGATCTCTTGGGTTGCCTGTCTCGGCCATGATTATATATCTTTCATTCAGTAGTGATTATTTATGAACTAAGTGAATTGATTGACCATATAAACAACGGAAATACATTTTTAGAATTAATGCACATAATAGTTTGTGTCTGCAGCAAAAGGAAAACTTTGATAAAATCGTTAGTGAGTATAATGACAACATATTTATAATATTTATATATGTTTTATTGTAATATAACGAAGATAAAAAAAAATGCAAATTAATGCTGTTTATCACTTTTTCTTTCTGTTTTTAATTTTAACTTGTAACAGATGCCACCGTCGATTATTTTGTTGACCTTATTGGCATATCTGTAAGTCCCTGCTGTCCAAAACCTCATTTTAATATTTCATATAGCAAACATATTGAATAAATGCCTGTTATTAAATTATATTATTATGTACCTAGGAATATTGTATTCCAATGTACTTCTCACTGTAATAACAGATTTGGCAGGCGGATGTTGCCATCTTCTGGCCAAAAGGAGTTATTACACTTCTTGATTCCATGTAGAATCATCTGGGGGAAAGCCCATTAGAGCCATTCCTCAGCTGGTTAATGTCCTCCTTATGACATCATGCTCAAGGTGCTAAAACTTTGAAGGCACCTTTTTGAACCCAAATGCATATGAAATCTGTTTGCAACAAAAGAATTGCAATTGCAATCATACAGTACAGCCCCAGATTGTGTTAACAAGATCTCGGGCTGCTGTGTCTGCTACTCCTGACAATGTATACATGATCACAGTACTGAAGGGGTTAATCACTACATCACCGTGGTATGGGCAGTTTGCACAAAAATGCAACAGTTTTCAACCCCTTCATTACCAAGATCGAGTATACTCTATCTGTAAAAGCACCTGCAGGTGTCCAGATATCGAATCTATCCGATCTGGTCTGATTTTAGAGCAAACAAAGGAATTGCATTTATTGCAAAGGATATACATTTGAAACAGGTTCCAGGATGTGCCCCTGGAATTTCAAAGCATCGGACATGACAGCTGATGTATTATAATTAAGGGGAAAAAAACTATCAGATCCGTCTCTCCTTCATTAAACCACGGAGTACGAACTGTAATGTAAACGTATTAGCACTTTTTTGCCAGCAGATGGAGTCCTCTGCCTGTCAAATAGGGCTTACCTACAGTGAGTATATACAGTGCTACACTTCTATATATTTACTGTAGGGAAATGGAAAATGATGGTTTTATGGAAATCAACTTGAATATTGAACAGGTTATCAGCTAAATATTCTATTATTTGGCAATGAGAGGTACATATATATTTTGCCAAGTTATAGTCACTTGTAACAAGATTTATTTATTGTTTTCATATATATATACTGTATAAATATATATATATATATATTACAAATAGGAGAGGCAGACCTCCAAAGGATCCCCCCTCCCCTTCAGGCACTTCCCCTGCACCGGCGGGGGGGACGCCTGAAACTAACGTCATCGCGCCCCAGGCGCGATGACGTCAGTGCGCTGGAGGAGGAAACCCGGCAGATCTGACTCCGCGGGACTCAGATCAGCGAGGGAGCCGCCGGAGGAGGTGAGTATATGCCGGGGGGGGCTGAAAACACCAAGGATGTACAATTACGTCCTGCGGCGTCAAAGCCCACCTAATGCAGGGCGTAATTGTACGTCCTGTGGCATTAATGGGTTAAGCATAGAGATTTTGCCAGATTTAACCCTTAAGGCTAGGGTCAGATGAGCGTAGTGTTCACGTACGTGATTGCGCCTAAGGCTGCTGTCAGACGAGCGTAGTGTTCACGTCCGTGATTGCGCCTAAAAGTACGTCCGTGATAGCATGACAGAAAGCCCATCGGAGCCCATTACACGAAGTACGTCCGCACTGAACTGCGGACGCACAACGGCCGTGGCCCACGGAAGCAAGGCAGGCAAGAACGTACAACCCCTAGAACGGCCGCACAAAGTGCGCTGCGTCCGCAACGTCTGCATAGCTTTGTGTGTGAGTGATGGAACGTGGTCAGACGGACTGCATTTATACGTCCAGCATTTTTTTCACGGACAAAATGTTTTGCTTTTTAATTTATTTTCCCTCCTACATCCGTCAAAATATTTGTCAGTGAAAAAAACAGACTGTGTGGCCACTACTGCGTCTTCCGTACTGACGTACGTCCGTGTGCACGGACGTACAGTCTGTAGAAATCACGCTCATCTGACACTAGCCTAAAAGTACGTCCGTGATAGCATGAAAGAAAGCCCATCGGAGACCGACACACGAAGTACGACCGCACTGAACTGCGGACGCACAACGGCCGCGGCCCACGGACGCAAGGCAGGCAGGAACGTACATCCCCTAGAATGGCCGCACAAAGTGCGCTGCGTCTGCAACGTCTGCATAGCTTTGTGTGTGAGTGATGGAACGTGGTCAGACGGAATGCATTTATACGTCCAGCATTTTTCACAGACAAAATGGTTTTGCTTTTTAATTTATTTTCCCTCCTACATCCGTCAAAAAATAAACGTCAGTGAAAAAAACGGACTGTGTGACCACTACTGTGTCTTCCGTACTGACGTATGTCCGTGTGCAAGGACGTACAGTCCGTAGAAATCACGCTCGTCTGACCCTAGCCTTAAATGCTTACATACAGTTCTTATCCCCTTTAGAATCACTGCAGGTCTTAACCCTTTCATGATTTTGTGTATATATATATATATATATCTTGCACATCATAAACTGTGAATGAATTAATGGAATAGTCAATATTGACGTTTTCTTTTTATTTAGGACTGATATTTTCTCACGGCGAAAATTGGAAAAAAATGAGAAGATTTACTCTTTCCGCATTCCGAGATTTTGGAATGGGAAAGAAAACAATAGAAAGCCGGATAAATGAAGAATGTGATTCCCTAGTGGAGGTTTTTCAGTCTCACAAAGGTTAGTCACTTGTGTTCTTAATTTAGCATTAGATAACTTTAAATATTATGCATAGAATTACGGAACATCATTTTTAATTAACTATACAGTAAGAAATAGTTGAAGATATCCCCATTGTATTCCTTACTGCAATAACCAATTTGGAAGGCAGGTGTAGCCATCTGCTGGCCAAAAGGGGTTGCTGCAGTTCTGGTCTTCGTGCAGGATCAGCTGGAGAGATGTCAATCAGACAGATTCCCAGCTGGTTTTAAAAAGTGTTGGCAGCACTGTATAATTAATTAAAAATGATTTTCCAAAATGTAATTTAAATAATTACTAGAGATGTGCAATTCGTTTTGTTCCGAATCCAAATTTGACCATCCAAAATCACCATTTTTATATTTTGGGAGCATTTCCTAAAACGAAATATCGGCCATCCAAAAATTCAAATCGATCTGAAATTTCGGTGCTGATAGATTCGGATTGATTCAGGTTTTTGATTTTTTTATGAGTTATTATTAATGCAGCATATGAATCCACACACTGCTGGAAAGTAATTATATTGCAGAGAGGCGCTTCCCAGCAGTATGTGGATTCATATGCTGCATTAATTATACTGCAGAGAGGCGCTTCCCCGCAGTGTGTGGATTCATATGCTGCATTAATTATACCGCAGAGAGGCACTTCCCAGCAGTGTGCGGGTTCATAAGCTGCATTAATTATACCGCAGAGAGGCGTTCCCAGCAGTGTGTGGATTCATATGCTGCATTAATTATACCGCAGAGACGCGCTTCCCAGCAGTGTGTGGATTCAGATGCTGCATTAATTATACCGCAGAGAAGTGTTGCCCCGCAGTGTGTGGATTCAAATGCCGCATTAATTATACCGCAGAGAGGTGCTTCCCAGCAGTGTGCGGATTCATATGCTGCATTAATTATACTGCAGAGAGGCGCTTCCCAGCAGTGTGTGGATTCATATGCTGCATGAATTATACCACAGAGAATCGCTTCCCAGCAGTGTGTGGATTCATATGCTGCATTAATCATACCGCAGAGAGGCGCTTCCCAGCAGTGTGCAGATTCATAAGCTGCATTAATTATACTGCAGAGAGGTGCTTCCCAGCAGTGTGTGGATTCATATGCTGCATTAATTATACCGCAGAGAGGCGCTTCCCAGCAGTGTGTGGATTCATATGCTACATTAATTATACCGCAGAGAGGCGCTTCCCAGCAGTTTGTGGATTCATATGCTACATTAATTATACTGCAGAGAGGCGCTTCCCAGCAGTTTGTGGATTCATATGCTACATTAATTATACTGCAGATAGACGCTTCCCAGCAGTGTGTGGATTCATAAGCTGCATTAATTATACCGCAGAGAGGTGCTTCCCCTCAGTGTGTAGATTCATATGCTGCATTAATTATACTGCAGGGAGGAGCTTCCCCTCAGTGTGTAGATTCATAAGCTGCATTAATTATACTGCAGAGAGGTGCTGCCCCACAGTGTGCGGATTCATATGTTGCATTAACTATACTGCAGAGAGGTGCTGCCCGGCAGTGTGTGGATTCATATGCTGCATTAATTATACCACAGAGAGGCGCTTCCCAGCAGTGTGTGGATTCATATGCTGCATTAATTATACCGCAGAAAGGCGCTTCCTCACAGTTTGTGGATTCATATGCTGCATTAATTATACTGCAGAGAGGCGCTTCCCAGCAGTGTGTGGATTCATATGCTGCATTAATTATACTGCAGAGAGGTGCTTCCCCGCAGTGTGTGGATTCATATGCTGCATTAATTATACAGCAGATAGGCGCTTCCCCGCAGTGTGTGGATTCATATGCTGCATTAATTATACCGCAGAGAAGTGTTGCCCCGCAGTGTGTGGATTCATATGCTGCATTAATTATACCGCAGAGAGGCGCTTCCCAGCAGTGTGGGGATTCATATGCTGCATTAATTATACCGCAGAGAGGCGCTTCCCAGCAGTGTGGGGATTCATATGTTGCATTAATTATACCACAGAGAGGTGCTTCCCCTCAGTGTGTGGATTCATATGCTGCATTAATTATACCGCAGAGAGGCGCTTCCCAGCAGTGTGGGGATTCATATGCTGCATTAATTATACCGCAGAGAGGCGCTTCCCAGCAGTGTGTGGATTCATATACTGCATTAATTATACCGCACGGAGGCGCTTCCCAGTAGTGTGGGGATTCATATGCTGCCTTAATTATACTGCAGAGAGGCGCTTCCCCGCAGTGTGTGGATTCATATGCTGCATTAATTATACTGCAGAGAGGTGCTTCCCAGCAGTGTGTGGATTCATATGCTGCATTAATTATACTGCAGAGAGGTGCTTCCCAGCAGTGTGTGGATTCATATGTTGCATTAACTATTCTGCAGGGAGGTGCTGCCCGGCAGTGTCCGGATTCATATGCTACATTGAAGCCTATGGGTTAAAAAGCCTTGTTTCTTTAAAAAAAAGTTAGGAAACCTAAACTTTTATTCTATTGCTAGTAATCTACTTCCCATTCCTAAATAACCACTAAAAAACAAAATAACTCATAAAAAAACTAAAAACTAAAGGGGATATTCAGAGAGAATCGAAAAGTCTCTGCACGTTCGGTGACCTTTCGTTCCCGGTAATTCAGGGTGACTCAGCAATTCTAGTTAGCCGACCCTGCGGTGTATTTAGCAAGCACCGGCCCCCGCTGCAAACCCGCAGAACACTCACTGCAGACCTGCCGAACACTTACTGAACACTTACCGAAACCCACAGAAACAGCTGCTAAAACCACGCTGAACACACCGAAAAAATCCGAGCAGCCGCCAATCACAGCGCAGAGCAGGCGCTGGAAAAAGCCGACACGCAGACGAACGGAGTGAAAAAAAAATAAAACAGTACGCTTTAAAGTTTTAAATTTGAAATGCTGTTTGCAAAAAAACTACTGAATGAAAATGTCTGGAATTTACATATAAGATCCAATGAATGATAATAAAAAGGTCTGTTACAAAAAAAGTTTGACAAAATCTCACAAAATGCCTAAAAGATCCAAAGAGCAGGGTACTTTGGCAACTTTTCACTGCTGTTTTGTGTTCTCTGAATAGACGAAGCATTGCTTCTCTATGGGGGATTTCACTGCCCTTGAACAGGCACCGTACGTGAAGGCAATTCGCCAACATTTGGCGAACTGCCTGCTCTCTGAATAGACGAATGGCCCCGAAATGTAACCAGACGCTGAATTTCAGTGTCCGGTTACATTTCGGCGACATTCGGATCTCTCTAAATAACCTCTTAACTGGTCTTAAAAATGAATCAATCCGAATCGTTCTGAATCGCCGAATCGATCCAAATCACCGAATCGATTCGCACCAAAACACAAGAAAATCTGTCGGAAATCACCCGAAACGAAAAAAAATCTGAAGAAAAAGATAAAAATGGAAAAAATAATTAATGCACATCCCTAATAATTTCAAAGTAACAGCTATTAACGTATTTATTCCCTTGTTTACATTCAAGGAAAGCCATTTGAAAACTTTATGATAATGAATTCTGCAGTTGCAAACATAATTGTCTCCATACTGCTTGGCCATCGCTATGAGTATGACAGCCCTATCTTACGGGAACTCATTAGGTTCCTTCATGAAAGCCTAAAGCTTCAGGCCAGTCCGATGACTTTGGTAAGTAGTTTTTTTTAGATCTTTATGTAACAATTACTGACTGCTATAACCTGGTCTTAAAGGATTTTGCATCAGCAGAATCACTTAACCCTTTCACTACCAAGTTAATTAAAAAAAAAACAAAAGCGCTATCAGGAAGCAATGTTTGTGGGGGTTTAGAAATTTATTTTTAATTAAGCATTTCCAAAAATGAAAATCAGCAATCCGAATTTCCAAACCGCTCCAAATAAACGAATCACAGTAACAACGAAAAAACGAAACTAAATTGATCATAGATGAAAAATTAAAAAAAATCACTGCAATTCAAAACAAAGCAATGGGTTAATGACATCTCACAGGTCACAGTTTATGTTCCAGTCAGGGGTTAATGGACATCTCACAGGGCACAGCTTATATCCCAGCAAAGAGTTAATGGGCATTGGGCATCTCACATGGCCCAGCGTGTATCTCAGCAACAGGTTAATGGGCATCTTGCAAGGCATGGTTTATATTCCAGCAAAGGGTTAATTTCTGCTCTCCATAGTGCTGAATAGGTTTCAGCAGCAAGGAAAGGGTCCCCCGTATATTTTTCTTTCTGTTTTTAATCACTATAAAATACAAAATAAAAATGAAATTGGTAATAAAAACGAAAAATGAATCGATCCGAAAACAAAGTACGGATCTTCTGAATAATGAATTAGTCCAAAACACCTTTACGAATCGATCTGAAACTAAAACAAACCATAACGAAAAAATCCAAAACAGAACAAAACAAAAGTTTGGGCCAAGTAAAAAATATTTTGGAATAATCTCAATGTATTCCTTAATGTAATAAATTGTTTGGTGGAAGATGTCACCATCTGCTGGTCAAAAGGAGTTACTACAGTTCTGAGCTAGATATTCCGCTGGAGAGATGTCCTTTAGAGCAGTGTTTCTCAACTCCAGTCCTCAGGACCCCCTAGCAGGCCAGCTTTGCAGGATATGTGAAGCACAGGTGATATGATTTGCTGCTCAGTGACTGCAGGATTCATACTGCATTTCCCCAAGGGAATCCTTAAAATCTGGCCTGTTAGGGGGTTCTGAGGACTGGAGTTGAGAAACACTGCTTTAGAGACATTCCCCAGGTGGTTTTAACCACTTCCATGCGGAGGACGCGCTCAGCGCGTCCTCCACATGGCTCCTGCTGTGCGGAGGACGCGCTGAGCGCGTCCTCCCTTTGGGGTCAGCGTTCGGCCGGATTCCGGCCGATCGCTGGCCCCCCCGGTGTGGGCTGACATCCTCGATGTCAGCCCAGCATCCGGAACCGCCGCCAATGAAATTAGGTGTCATCGCGGCAGCGCGATGACACCTAATTCAGGCGCCCCCCCGCATGTGCGGAGGAGGCGTCTGAAAGGGAGGGGGGAGGTCCTTCGGACCTCTCTCCCTCCTGATCGGCGGCGTTGCGGGGGTTAACCCAGGCACCATTTGGAAGGGCGCAGCCTGCCCTTCCAAATGGTACCTGGCATTAACTACTGGGGGCTGGATCGCGAATCGGCACTGAAAAGCGCCGGTTCGTGATCCTTTCCCGGAGCTGGCCGACATCTTGGATGTCGGCCAAGCCTCCGGGAACTCCCCCTGAGGACTGGCGTCATCGTGCATAGTACGATGACGCCAGTCGTAGAGTTAACCCCTAACTGCCACCAACGGTGGAGATAGGGAGTTCCAATGAACTCCCTATCTCCCGATCCGTGGCAGCTAGGGGTTAAGGTTTGGTATGGTTGGATCGGCCAGAGCATGGCCGTTCCAACGATACCAAACACTACTGTGAAAAAAGTTTTTTTAAAAAAAATAAAATTAAAAATAAAAATAAAAATATATTTAAAAAAAAATTATAAAAAAAAAATAAACATTTTTTTTTCTTTTTTTGGTTCGTTAATGCAGCAATATTGTTCCCATTTCAATTATAATGTGAACAAGGATGCTGCACTAACGATTTTTGTATGCGGTGCGTTTGTTAACAATCGTGTAATTTTCCCCCAAAAAAAATGTAATGAGACCCCATCTCTAATTTTTTTAACAAGCGCACCCCATACAAAATATAACCGCAATTGCTCGCATGTTAAAATGTGAAAAAAAAAAAAATACACATTGTAAATTATTGAAAATACATATTTTATTGCATTTTTTGTTATAATATACAGACAGGTCATGACGTATACATATAATAATCACATATTATGAATCTACCGAGTCTGACGGAAAGAACGATATATAATATGTCTGGGTCATATACTAAAATAAGCCTTCAAAACACGTTTAAACATGATGAGCAAAACCGGTAAAAATGATCTCAGTACAGAGGTGTGAAAAGCCTCAGCAGCGAAAGGGTTAAAAAGTGTTAGCACCTTGGGCATCATACCCAAGGCGCTGAAACTTTGAGTAGACCTTCTGGAGCCCAAATGCATATGCAATTCATTTGAAACAAACTAATTTCATTTGCAATAATACTGCACAACTCCAGGTCATTTTAGCATGATGTCAAGGTGCTGTGTTTGCTGCCGTTGATCAATGTATTCACCAGGGCTCAAAGAAATGCACACACAGGCAGCACAATAAATAATTTTGTGCTGCGTATTCCAGCGGTGCCACTGCACCGCCCCTTCTTCCCCAGGCTGAACAGTGGCAGGGATCAGCTGCCTAACCTGATCCAGCTTGTCTCTGTCACTGGCTGGGTTGGAGAGGAGCTTCCCTGCCTCCTTGCTCTGCTCACACAGAGCTCTGGTGACTGAGTATACATGTATCTGGAGAATGATGTCTGGGTATTAATGTTATTTTTGTAACTTTATTCTAAATAAGACCTTTAACAGTGTAATTTCATAAGATAATTTAAGGGTGTGTGTTTAGGGGCAGAGTTAATGGCTGGGTAGGGGTTAGGTGGAGCAGCTGGTGGTGAGTAATTCTTATGGCCTGGTTAGTAGCTTGGGACTTGAAATATTGAGCCCTGGTATACACGATCAAGGTAATGATGGTGTTAACGCGAAAGATAAAGGATCAAAAAAAGCAATGCTTACCTCCAGTCCCTCAATGAAAAAGGCAGCGTGATCCATCGTATCCTCTTGTTGCAGGGTACCGGCTGGGTGGAGTAGAGGTACTGTCACTGCTCTGCATGGAGAGAGCCTGTGGAGTCATGGGTTCAATCCCAGCGAGCACCTCTCCAGTAAGTGTCCGTGGCAAGACACCTAATGGTACATACTCGCCACCCAGGACATACTTGAAAACGAGAGAAATCTCAATGTATCCTTCTTGGTAACAATACTTTCTCAAAAAGGATGGAGAATACGGAGAATAAACAGTTCTCGTTTGGGTCTCCATGTAGTCCTATGAACTCCTGGAGAGGATACCAGCAGTGATATGCTGCTCGGCTGCCGTTATCATTTAACAGACATGGCAAGCCGATCCAATAACATAGCAGGTCGCTCATAAAGGAGCCAGTCGTAGGTAGTCACTACTATCCATTTAATATCCATAATGTCCTATTATTGTCCTGCCCACATAAGGGCCGAATCGTTTATTTTCATTAAAAGTGAAAAATTATAGCATTTTCTTTCTTAAAAATATCTGCTCCCTCTTATTTTCATTAACAAAACGCAAAGATATATACAGTTTGAATTGACGGAAGCTTGTTTTGTTTTACTTCAATGTGAGAGCCAGTTGGGACGCAGTAATATCTGTGATAAACCATTTTATTATTTGTTTCCACCAGCTGTACAGTGCTTATCCATCTGTGATGCGTTGGTTACCTGGAAGTCACAAAACCCTATTTAAGTATGCTGCGCGTAGCAGAAGATTCTTTGAAGAAACATTTGTGAAATACAGAGAGGAACTGGACTCCGATGACCAGAGGAATCTTATAGACGCTTTCCTTGTCAAACAGAAAGAGGTATTAATGTATTTATTGTCTAAAGCGGATCATTTAGAGCTTTTATTTTAATAGGAAAAATATCTCAGATTAGCAGAGATCAATGGATGGACAGAGGAATGGATAGAAGAATGAGTCTAGTATAGAGGGATAGATGAATAGGTAGAGGGTTAGGTAGAGGGATAGATATAGGGATATGTAGAGGGATAGAGCAATAGAGGGCTAGATAGATGAATAGAGGAATATATAAAGGGAGAGGGATAGGGACAGATAGAGGGATAGAGGAATAGATAGAGGGATAGAGGAATAGATTGAGGGATAAAGGATTACATAGAGGGACAGATAGATGGATCGAGGAATAATTAGAGGAACCAATAGAGGGATAAAGGAATACATAGAGGAACAGGTAGACAGATCAAGGAATAAACAGAGGGATAGAGGAATAGATGGGGTAGATAGAGGGATAAAGGAATAAAAAAAGGGAAAGATAGAGGGATAGATGAATAGAGGGGCAGATAGAGGGGTAGAGGAATTGATAGCGGGATAGGGGAATAGATAGGTAGTGGAATGGATAGAAAGAAGGATAGATAGAGAGATGGAGGAATCGAGGGACAAAGGTATAGATAGAGGAATCAATATAGGAATCGATAAAGGAATTGATAGAGGAATCAATAGAGGAGTTGAAAGAGAAATAGAGGAATCGATGGAGCGATAGAGGAATGGAGGAATCGATAGAGGAATCGATAGAGGGATAGATGGAGGAATAGAGGAATCGATAGAGGAATTGATAGAGGAATCGATAGTGGGATAGAGGAATAGAGGAATCGATAGAGGGACAAAGGAATTGATAGAGGAATCGATAGCAGGATAGAGGAATATATAGAAGAATCAATAGAATTATAGAAGAATAGATAGAGGACTCCATAGAGGAATAGAGGAATAGATAGAGGAATCCATAGAGGAATAGAGGAATCGATAGAGGAATAGAAGAATAGATAGAGTGACAAAGGAATTGATAGAGGATTACATAGAGGGATAGAGGAATAGCGTAATCGATAGAGGAATTGATAGAGGTACAAAGGAATTGAACAAGGACTCGTTAGAGGGCTAGATAGAGGAATAGAGGAATTGATAGAGGGAAAAAAGAATTGATAAAGGAATCAATAGAGGAATAGATGGAATAGAGGCATCGATAGAGGAATCAATAGAGGGATAAATAGAGGGATAGAGAAATTGATAGAGGGAGAAATCAATAAATAGAGGAATGGAGAGATACAGCAATAGATAGATAGGTACAAGTGAGTGAGCTCACTAACATTTCCACTTCCACATACAGCCACCTCCACATGTTGAATACTTACACGCACACGCACAAGCACATCCCCCCTTCACTCGATCACTGGATAGATGTATAGATTATGGCAGCTGCATATTCGTGTGGTGGAGCACACCTTGTTGCCTGTAAGCAAATATAATGAGCCATTCTTGAAAATGCTAAAAAAATGTGAAGTCAATCCTCTGTCTCCATGGTCATAGTTATCTTTTGTATATCATGTTCATTTCAGGAAAAGCCTGCAAACCAGATGTTTTTCCACAACGATAATTTATTAACCCTTGTTAACACTCTGTTTGGAGCTGGAATGGAAACGACTTCAACCACGCTTCGATGGGGCCTTCTCCTAATGATGAAATATCCAGAGATCCAACGTAAGGAATACTTTGTGCTTAAAAAAAAATACTTTTTATGCAGCTGGCGTTAAGAAGATCTTAAAACTGTGTTGAATGTTGGAGCGAAGCATAACAATGTCACATAGACAGTACTTAATAAGTGTACGGAATGGATGCTCCAAGATTTCTTCTCCCCAATCAACCGTTGACATGTCGGACTTAACCTGCCACCCTACACTCAAATTTGCGGGTTTTAGGGAATCGTTATAACAATTTTAGTAAATATAATATGTTTATAATTACTTAATAAGGAAACATATGATTGAAACCTATTAAAAGCTTCTCAGTCCCTCCTGAAAAAAAAGTGGCGGAACTGCGTTCCCAAGCATTACTGCACGACTTGACCATCTCTGCATACAGTCTGGAGTAATGTATCCAAAGCCCAGAGTAATGTATCCATAGGGTTATACAATATAAATATCTTGAAATGCACAAAAAACATAGTACAATATCCAGTGCTCAAGTTAACAAATATAGGGGTAAAAAATGCTTCATAAATATCGATATATGAATCCACAATCGTAAGGGTCTATGCTTGAAATCACTGTCCCTTTTAGACCCCAACGATTGTGGAGTCATGTATTGATATTTATGAAGTAATTCCTTTTTTCCCCTATATTTGTTCACTTGAGCACTGGATATTGTACTGTGTTTATTATGTATTTTAAGATATTTATATTTTCTAACCTTTGAGAGCACTTAACCTCCCTGGCGGTCTTTCCGAGTGTGTCTCGGGTTAAATTTCACCGCTGAGAGCGTTAACCCCGAGACACACTCGGGCTGTATACATTACCTCTCCGTGCGCTCCCTCGATGATCTCTGCAGTCTCCTCCGGCCATCGCGGCGTTTTACTTCCTGGATTCCTTCTCGCGAGGAAGGAACCAGTAAGTATAAGGTCGCGGTCGCCGGAGGAGGCAGCTGGGGACATCGAGGGAGCGCAGGGAGAGGTGATGTATCCACCAGCATCCCGAGTGTTGCTGGGGGTTACCACTTCCAACATAGGAATTTAACCCCGAGCCACACTCGGGATACAGCTAGGGGGGGGGGGCAGAAAAAAAATAGACCGCTTTTAGACACAGTTTTTCCCAAAAATTAGAAGTCCAGGGAGGTTAACATTTTATTAGTTTTATTGCATACACAATCTACAGTTTAACTATATATTTTTTTTTGCGCTTTTGGGATTTCTTTTGTTTTGTTTGACTATAATATTGTATCATCGCCAACATCAAAGCTATAATTAATGGTTCATTAACATAAATTAAGTGGGGGTGAAACCAGACAAACACAATATACCAAAATATGAAAAAAATATACACATATTGTATTGAATTTGATTATCTTGTCGTAGTATAGGCCAGAAATATCTTATCAAAACAGGATCATTTTTCGGCTTTCAGTTCTGGTCAAACTGAATCAGCCGATAATTTAAATAAAATATATATATATAGTCCACTGCTCACCGATAGTTTTCTTTTTTCGAAAACAACTCTGATAGAATTCAATCGAGCCTTAAGGGTCAATATACAATATTTAAAGTTTGACATATAGATGTACACATTTACACCTCAGTTGACATAGTTGGGCATCTGCCATTTTGCATTTGTAAATAAAGTTGTTCAACAATTTCTTTAATAACAGAAAAAGTCCAAGAAGAAATAGACAGTGTGATCGGATCCGCCCAACCTCTGATAGAGCACAGGAAGCAAATGCCGTATACCGATGCTGTCATCCACGAAATCCAAAGGTTTGCAAACATTTCACCGACAGGCATTCCACATGCGACCACTAAAGATTTGACATTTAGAGGATACTTTCTTCCCAAGGTGAGTCCATTTTCCATCAATACTCCATAAACACTACCAATTGTCAATGTGATTATATTGTCTTCTAAAGTTTTATTGAAATAACGGTGCATTGCTGCAGCAAACTATGGCTAATCGACCACAATTAAGCCACGATCTGTGGTCGTCATCATTCTATCCACCATATTTTGTCAAAATTGTTCAGCATAATTTCCAGTGTCCTTCAGCCATTCCTTCCACCGAGGTTCCTGCCAAAGTTGTTAAGCACAGATTTCACCACTGTTTTCACTGCTGTTTCAGTCAAAGTTGTCCTGCATTCATAGGGACGCACACAGGGTGTGCCTAGGAACACCCTACTGTTGGGTGAAGAGTTCATCATTGACCCCTACATTGATATTTTGAATATTATGATAAATTACATGAATATAGACTATATCACTGCATAAACATTGATTATTCTCAACTAAAAATAACTGTTCCGTACAAGATTATCCAAACCTAGATATGTAATTAATAAATGTGCCATGGGTGCATACCCTAAAGAAATGGCCTAACGCATTGCCGGCATTGTCTTCACCATTGTTTTTGCTGTTGTTTCAATGAAGATCACCATATTGTAATCAAAATCAAAATATCTTTATGTTAATAAGCTATTATTTACTCAGTTTACAGACATTCAGGATTTTCTTAATCACCCGTTATACTCATAAATGGATTTTTATATGTTTTTCTATTTTAGGGAACCCATATCATCACACTTCTGTCCTCTGTCCTGCAAGACAAGGCATACTTTAAGAAGCCACTTGAGTTTTATCCCGAACACTTTCTAGATTCTGAAGGACGTTTTGTGTTAAATGACGCATTCTTACCTTTTTCAGCCGGTAAGTAAAATCTATTAAATGCGGGGTTGCCACCAGAGAGGTGACAGCCCGTGATACGTTCAGGGACCCAGTGAGGGGGCTCTGGCTCTGGCCAAATCCTGTGCAGCTCGTCTGTTCCAGAATCTTCACTTTATTCCAATATGACTGGCTATAAACTATGACCCATAAGGACTCCAGGAAATTATTCAGCATAAAGTCCCCCCAAAATAAGCTCCTCCCACTTAAATTTAAGACATCCTTACATTTCAGTATGTGGTACTCAGAGGAAGTGCTGAAAAGGGGGATGCGATTGATCCCCCTGGACCCTCCTGGCCAGATTTCCATGACTTTTCAACCACTTCACTGATTAATTTAGGGTTATACTCCTGAGTCTAGCAAGTGGGGGGGGGGGGTTGACTTGATTCCATGATCTGTTACTATTTATTATGACAATGCTTCATTTCTTCTTTAAACTGCAGCCAATGCTTGAATATTTCTTTCTCTTGCGTGCTAGTTACTCTAAGTGCCTTGACCTAAAAAACTAATTTTTCTGATTTTGTTTTTATTAAAAAATTAAATTGTCTCAATTGACTTCCTTTAACTAATTGTTTAAGGACTTGATTAACCCCTTCACTGCCAAGTGCTTTTCCAAAAACCCACTGTCAGGAACCTTTTTTTTTTATTCATTTTTAATTAATTAAACAGTAAGAAATATTTGGGGATATTCCCAATGTATTCTTTGCTGTAATAACCTATTTGGCAGGCAAATGTCTCCATCTGCTGGCCATGTGGAATTACTGCAGTTCTGGGCTCTGTGCAGGATCAGCTGGGGAGATGTCATTGAGACACATTCCCCAGTTGGTTTTAAAAAAGTGTTAGCACCTCAGGCATCATTCCCAAGGTTTTAAAGCTTTAGGGGCATGTTCTGGAGCCCAAATGCAAAACAAATTCCTTTGGCAACAAACTATTTTCGTTTGCAATAATACAGCACGGCTCCAGATCGTGTTAATATGATCAGAGACTGCTGTGTCTGCTACGGGGGATTGTGTAAACACAATCAAAGCAGTGAAGGGGTTAAGACAATTTATTCATGTAATAAAGAGTTTTGTTACTTTTATCAGCATTAATGCTGTATTTTTATTTTTTTTCATTTTAGGGCGAAGAAGCTGTGTTGGAGAGAATTTAGCGAAAATGGAGCTGTTCCTGTTCTTCACAAGAATTCTGCAGAAATTCACAGTCCAGACCCCTCCAGGAGTTGAAGTTGACCTCACCCCCAGCAGCGCAGTTACCACAAGCCCTTTGCCACATAAAATCTGTGCTTTGCCAAGAAACCAATGACGACTCGCTGTACGAAAGAGAAGAATAAAGTGGATAATATGTAAATAGAAGAAAAGAATAAAGTATAGACCAATGTAATTATTCCTTTGTTAAGAATAAAGTGCATATTTTTCTAACGTTTATTAAATATTATTGATATTTTACCATCGACCACTTGCTGTTTTGATCTAATTTAAAGTCAGAATTAAGAATACAAAGCATTAAGCATGGCGGACAGCTTAACTCACTAGCTAAAAGGGATTCAGTTAGGGTTGCCAGGTCCTCCTCTTTCCTTCTACAGCTCACCACACACACACACACAGCCATCACCCTCTCCCCTAGCTCTGCATCTGCACTCCTAAAGACTCCCAGCTCACCACACACAGCCATCACCCTCTCCCCAAACTCTTCAACTGCATTCCTAAAGACTCCCAATTATTTGGCTATCAACCACAACGTCCTTCAAGCCACTCCACTGCTCCAATCCTACTGTTCTTATATTATATGCCTTTTATGTAAAATTTCCATAGAAACACCCCAAGATCTTGATGAAAGCCCTCACAGAAGAGAGGAAGCTGTTATATCTACAAAGGAGAGACCAACCACATATTACCATATTACTATGTTTCCAATGACATCATGTCTTGAAAGTCCCTGTTGGCATAATGGTCAGGGGCTCCTATACTTTTATACAGCTTGCTTTTCAAAGTGTCTGCACTCCATCTCTACATAATATTGTGTATCTCTTATTTTATATCCAAGAAAGGGTAAAAATATCCCAGTAGTCCTTTCTTCTAGAGATGTGCCATTTTTTTAGTTCTGAATCCAAATTCGCACAAAAATAACCATTTTTGTATTTGAGGAGCATTTCTGAAAATTAAATATTGGCCATCTGAAAATTTGAATCGATCCGAAATTTGGTGCGGATGGATTTGGTGTTTCGGATCGATTCATTTTTCGGATCAGTTAGTTTTTCATTTTTTATGAGTTATGATTAATGCAGCATATGAATCCACACATTGCTGGAAACTTGCCAGCAGTGTGTGGATTCATATGCTGCTTTAATTATACTGCAGAGAGGCTCTTCCCCGCAGTGTGTCGATTCATATGCTGCATTAATTATACTGCAGAGAGGTGCTTCCCCGCAGTGTGTGGATTCATATGCTGCATTAATTATACTGCAGAGAGGTGCTTCCCCGCAGTGTGTCGATTCATATGCTGCATTAATTATACTGCAGAGAGGCGCTTCCCAGCAGTGTATAGAGACCATTGCATTGGAGTGCAATTGAGTGCATTGAAACCTATGTGTTAAAAAGTCTTGTTTCTTTAAAAAAAGTTAGGAAACCTAAAATTTCACCCAAAAAATGCCTAAGATTCCTAAAAAAATAAAGAGAGAAACTTTCATTCTATTGGTAGCAATCTACTTTCCATTCTTAAATAACCAATAAAAAAACAAATAACTCATCAAAAACAAAAAACTAACTGATCCAAAAAAATGAAATCGATCCGAATCACCGAAATGAAGCAAAAACTGTCCAAAGTGACCCGAAACGAAAAAAGAGACCTGAATTTTTTTAAAGAAAATAAAGTCATGCAATCCCTACTTTGTTCGGATAGACATGTGGTGACTAGGGATGGGCTGCCGGTTCAAATCGGTTCGATGTTCGCATCGAGCATCAGCTGTTCGCAAAAAGTTCGAATTTTTTCAAATAAATGCTTAAAAAATCCTAAAAAAATCTAAAAATAAAAGAGACTCTTTACTGCAGAATATTATAAGCAACGGTTTATTATATATTGAATTAAAACGGGAATATTTTTAACATTGAAGTCTATGGGATAAAACAATCTTGTTGCTAAAACATCAGGCAGATGAGGCCCTCTAATCAGGCACTGTAGAGGGCAGCCCGCCGGGGCCTCCCAAGGATCCCTTGAGAAGCATGCGGCCGCCGGTTGAAAGAGCTGTGACTGTGCGGGCTGGCCGGCCTGGTGCATGTGGCAGAGAGGCGGCGCAGAGAGGAAGCCACTGCATCTGCGGCCACGGCACCCCCCCCCCACAACCAGGATCCAGGGAGCTTCCATTGACTGACCACCAGGCTAAGGTAAGGCGACACATTTATAAAAAAAATAAAATCCGAGGACATTGTTAAATGTCCCCGGGAACATAAAATAAAAACTTTATTTTTTTTCCTACTAATACTCAGCTGATTCCTGGATCCACCAACAAGTGCAATGTTTTTTAGGTGGAAGTAGCAAGATTTGGTTAGTGACTGAATTGAGGAGTAGGGAGGAGCTGTTCGGGTTCGGATGGTTCGGAGTTCAACCCGAACTTTGGCAGTTCGAAAGTTCGCAAATTTCGAACTTTTTGGGTGTGTTCAGTTCGAGTTCGAAAAAAAAAAGAAATTTTGAAAAAAGTATAGAAAATGCTTAATAAGAAATAAAGAGACTCTTTACTGTAGAATATTATAAGCAACGGTTTATTAGATATTGAATTAAAAACTAATGTGTACGTGGAAAGATTATCAACTCTAAATGACCTCTGTTCACAAACGGGCATAACACCAGGTGTTTTTAGTCTGGTAATCAATTTGATACATTGTACACCATACTGAGGGGTGGGGTGGTGTCTGCTTCTGATTGAGATTTGAGAATTAATTTCCATAAAACATCCTAATATGCTGCATTTAACCCTTTCGCTGCTGAGGCTTTTCACACCTCTGTGCTGAGGTCATTTTTACCGCTTTCGCTCATCATGTTTAACCGCGTTTTGTAGCCATATTTTGATATATGACCCAGACATATTATATATCGTTCTTTCCGGCAGACTTGGCAGATTCATAATATGTCATTATTATATGTATACGTTATGTCATGTCTGTATATTATAACAAAAATGCAATACAATTTAAATTTTCAATAATTTATTATGTGTAAAGTGTTTTTTTCACATTTTAACATGCGATCGTTTGCGGTTATATCTTGTATGGGGTGCGCTTGTTAAAAAAATTAGAAATGGGGTTTTGTTACATTTTTTTGGGGAAAATTTTGCTTTTTTTAACAAACGCACCGCATACAAAAATTGTTAGTGCAGCATTATTGTTCACATTATAATTGAAATGGGAACAATATTGCTGCATTAACAAAACAAAAAAATTTTTTTATTTTTTTTTAGAATTTTTTTAAAATATTTTTGTTTAGAATTTTTATTTTATTTTTTTTTTAAAACATTTTTCATCCTCATGTTTGATATCCTTGGAAAGGCCATGCTCTGGCCGATCCAACGATATCAAACATTAACCCCTAACTGCCACGGATTGCATTATTTTTTCACGGAATGCGCGAAAACGGTCATACGATGCGCATTTTTGTGCGGGATTTTTTAAGGATCCAAACCAGGAAACTTTGGGTGTCTGGACGTTATATTGGCCGGACATGAGCAGGGCCTGACGTCTCCAAATCATGCACACACGCCGCTAGTGGACGCAGCGCACTCTGTACGTCCGTACTAGCGGTTCTGCGTTCTCGAAAAAATGATTTAATTTTCCACTTGCGTTGCGCAGCCGGACTTTCGTGCGACCGTACTTCATATATTGGCTGTCATTGCCCGTCATTTGCTGCTAGTGCGGCCGTGATTAAGTGCGCCTAAACGCATGTTAAAAATTCGCTAGTCTGACCCTAGCCTAAATGGGAGAATTTTTCTGGTTTGGCTATTTTGACCTAGAGTTTTCCACTCTTCAGACATTCTCCTGCTCTACACCGCTCTCTGAATAACCCTGACAGGGTTATTCAGAGAAAGGTGAAACTCAGGAGAATGACTGAAGAGAAAATTCTAGGTCAAAATAGCCAAACCAGAAAAATTCTCCCATTTTTCTCACTTTCCAAATCGGCTATTTGGTCTAGAATTTTCCATTCTCCAGTCATTCTCCTGCTTTTCAAAGCCAAAAAATCAGTAAACTTTTTCTGCGTGTCCGAAAATGCCTCCTCTTTTCATACAGACTGCCGCCCCAAGCAGTTGTTTATGGATAGATTAAAAGAAAAGCATTTACCGTCATTTGAAATGTAATTTTTTGGTTTTTACATATTTCTATACATCCTAGAAATCCGCCACTTCATGGGCAGGTTATGGGGACCTCGTAGGCACGATATTTGAAGGAATTTTTCGTTTTTATTTTTAACCCTTATTTCATGGAAAACTCACTGTCCCTTTAAAAACGTTTTTTTTTTTTTACTTTTTGTCCTTGTTTCCTGTCCCCCAGGGCACTACCCAGACCCCCATACACTTTTTATGGCAAATATCTAGCATATATGCCCTCTTGGAGGGCACTCTAAAAACCGAATTTTCAGCCCCATTGACTTGTATGGGGTTCGAGTTCGGGTTCGGGTTCGGATCTGAACATTTGGAAAGTTCGGGTTTGGCTTCAAACCGAACTCGGGGAGTGTTCGGCTCATCCCTATTGAGGAGTGAAGGAGAGATCAGAGTCACAGAGGGCCCTGAAGCAATGAGTTTGAGAGGTAGAAGTAACGGTGGTACCATTCACCTGAAGGGAAATAGGTGCAGGAATGGAGGATTTAGAGGGAGGGAAGAAGAGGACTTCACTTTTGGAGAGGTTAAGCTTTAGGAAACGGGATGTCATCCAGTCGGAGACAGTCGATAGTGAAAACACGAAAAAATCGGGGGGTCCCAGTGGCGCAATGGGTGCTAAGGGGTCAGCTGTTAAATAATCTAATTACATATAGATACCAAGAAAAAGGTTAATCCAACTTTGGTAGTGACAAGTAGCTGTAACAACAGTATGAGGTCAAGACGAAAGTGCAATCATAAACAGTACTAATAATGTCCACCGGCTGGGTGGAGTAGAGGTAACATCACTGTGTGGAGAGAGCCTGTGGAGCCATGGGTTCGATCCTGACGAGCACCTCTCTAGTAAGTGTCCTTGGACAAGACACCCAGCGGTACATACTCACCACCCAGGACATACTTGAAAACAAGAGAAATCTCAATGTATCCTTCCTTGTAAAATCCTTTCTCAAAAAAAAAAAAATGCCCTAAAGATAGTCAATTCGGTAATGCTGGCAAAAACAGCAAGGGGGTCAAGCGGAAAGGTGGTAGGGCAGGAGGACAGGAGAACCTCTGAGACATCCTCCTCCGAGACCAGAGAAAAGGAAGATATAGTAGAAGAGGGAGCAGGGAGTGACAAAGTGAATGAAGTAGAGTGGTTAATGGAGGAGGGCAGTGAAGAGGTTTCTAGTCTAAGTTTAGTAATCTTAGCGGTGAAGTAGTCAGCAAAGCTGACAGCTGTGAGGTCCGTGGAAGGCTGTGGGGCACATTAGAAGATTGAAAGTATGAAATAGATGTGTAGAATCATGAGAAAATGATGAGATAAGGGACGAGAAATACGATTATTTAGTGATGGATAGAGTGAGATTGTAAGAAAGGAGCATGAAATTGTAGTGTATGAAGGCAGCCAAAGTGCGCGACTTCCTCCCACCACGCTCAGCTGCCCTAGAACACCGCAGAAGACAGTATGTGTATTTAGTGTGCCACAGTTGGCAGTTAGGCCTGCGTGTAGGAAGGAGAGAGGAGAGGTAGGATCGATTTCCTCAAGTGATATGGAAAGGGCAGAGTTGTAGATAACAGTGGCTTTGTCAGTGCAGTTTAATGCTGAGATTGGAAAGAAAAGAGGATGGATAGTGGTGGAGAGAGTAGCTCCTTCGAGGTAGAAGAGGAGTGTGACCTACAGGCAGAATATGTATATAGTCCAAAAAGCAATGTTTTGCTACCTATATATTTTTAATATATATTTATCTCACTTTTTGTCCTACACCACAACCCTTACAGATACTGATTTGCCTACGGGTCCCAAGCATCCACTGCAACTGGTCATCATGCCTACCTCCTAGCTGATGAGGGTCCAAAAAACCTGAAACAGTGCTGTCCTAGGAGTGGCTTTGACCAGTTGCATAACCTTATCTCTGCTAGAAAGCCACGGTGTGACATAGCATTGATTTTAGTGTTCTGTGTAATAACAGACCCAGGATGCTTAAAAGTGAGACAGATGTCATTTGCATATTCTACCCAGAATTCCTTGCTGCATATGAGGAATGTGGCACAGGAGCTCTGGGATGCAATTCATCGAATTGTTGGGATGTGCAAGTGGCTTATGCAATAATAAACACACTTATTATAGTGTGGAGGCTTTTTATCTCACTTTTTGTCCTCCACCACAACCCTTATAGATATATATATATATATATATACATATACAGTTGTGTTCAAAATTATTCAACCCCCAATGCTGTAAAGGGTTTTCGGGAATTTAGTGTACATTTGTAATTGTATTCAGAATGAAATCCTACAAGGACTTTTTAAAGAACCATATGCAACTAAAATGACATCAATTGGTTTTGTAATACAGTAGTAAATGTTTCTTTTGTGAATTCTTCATTGACACAATTATTCAACCCCTTAAAGACTACCACTCTGAAGAACAGAGGTTCATTCAAGTGTTTTCAATCAGGTATTGAAAACACCTGTGGATGTCACGGAGCAGCAATAAAGCATAATAAGCACCAATTAGGCAGCTTTAAAATGACTGTGATACTCAGCTCCTTCTAGACATTTACTGGTGTGGTTACCATCATGGTGAAGTCAAGAGAATGGTCCAGGAAGACAAGAGAAGAGGTGATTACTCTTCACAGGAAGGGCAATGGCTATAAGAAGATTGCAAAGATGTTAAACATACCAAGAGAGACCATAGGAAGCATCATTCGCAAATTCAAGGCATAGGGCACTGTTGAAACGCTACCTGGTCGTGGCAGAAAGAAGATGCTGACTTCGACTGCTGTGCGCTACCTGAAGCGTAGAGTGGAGAAAAGTCCCCGTCTGACTGCTGAGGAACTGAGAAAAGATTTGTCAGATGTGGGTACTGAAGTTTCAGCTCAGACAATACGGCGCACACTGCGTAATGAAGGCCTCCATGCCAGAACTCCCAGGCGCACCCCCTTGCTGTCTCCAAAGAATAAGAAGAGTCGACTGCAGTATGCCAAAAGTCATGTGGACAAACCACAGAAGTTTTGGGATAGTGTTCTGTGGACTGATGAAACAAAATTAGAACTGTTTGGGCCCATGGATCAACGCTATGTTTGGAGGAGGAAGAACAAGGCCTATGAAGAAAAGAACACCTTGCCTACTGTGAAGCATGGCGGGGGGTCAATCATGCTTTGGGGCTGTTTTGCTTCTGCAGGTACAGGGAAGCTTCAGCGTGTGCAAGGTACCATGAATTCTCTTCAGTACCAGGAGATATTGGATGACAATGTGATGCAGTCCGTCACAAACCTGAGGCTTGGGAGACGTTGGACGTTTCAACAGGACAATGATCCCAAGCATACCTCCAAGTCCACTAGAGCATGGTTGCAGATTAAAAGGCTGGAACATTTTGGAGTGGCCATCGCAGTCACCTGACTTAAATCTGATTGAGAACCTCTGGTGGGACTTAAAGAAAGCAGTTGCAGTGCGCAAGCCTAAGAATGTGACTGAACTGGAGGCTTTTGCCCATGACGAATGGGCGAAGATACCCGTAGATCGCTGCAAGACACTTGTGTCAAGCTATGCTTCACGTTTAAAAGCTGTTATAACTGTAAAAGGATGTTGTACTAAGTACTAAGATTGAATGTCACTTGGGGGTTGAATAAAACTGATAATGATGTGAGCACAGAAAAGACATTTGTGGTTATTTCATTATAAATGTTATGTTATATTTGTCTGACCTACACGTGCCTCTTTGATTTAATTGTAAGCAAGATGACTGAATGATCAAAATCAATGTCAAACTGGCCAAAACACTCAATTTCAGTGGGGGTTGAATAATTTTGAACACAACTGTATATACAGTATGTCACTGAAGTGACTACACCCCTCACATTTTTTAAATATTTTATTATATCTTTTCATGTGACAGCACTGAAGAAATGACACGTTGTTACAATGTAAAGTAGTGCGTGTACAGCTTATATAACAGTGTAAATTTACTGTCCCTCAAAATAACACACACAGCCATTAATGTCTAAACCACTGCCAACAAAAGTGACTACACCCCTAAGTGAAAATCTCCAAATTGGGCCCAATTAGCCATTTCCCCACCCCAGTGTCATGTGACTCGTTAGTGTTACAAGGTCTCAGGTGGGAATGAGGAGCAGGTGTGTTAAATTTGGTGTTATTGCTCTCACTCTCTCTTACTGGTCACTGGAAGTTCAACATGGCACCTCATGGCAAAGAACTCTCTGAGGATCTAAAAAAAAGAATTGGTGCTCTACATAATGATGGCCGAGGCTATAAGAAGATTGCCAAGACCCTGAAACTGAGCTGCAGCATGGTGGCCAAGACACTGAAACTGAGCTGCAGCACGGTGGCCAAGACCCTGAAACTGAGCTGCAGCGCTGTGGCCAAGACCCTGAAACTGAGCTGCAGCACGGTGGCCAAGACCCTACAGCGGTTTAACAGGACTGGTTCCACTCAGAACAGGCCTCGCCACGGTCAACCAAAGAAGTTGAGTGCACGTGCTCAACATCATATCCATAGGTTGTCTTTGGGAAATAGACGTATGAGTGCTGCCAGCATTGCTGCCGAGGTTGAAGGGGTGGGGGGTCAGCCTGACAGTGCTCAGAACATATGCCGCATGCTGCATCAAATTGGTCTGCATGGCTGTTGTCCCAGAAGGAAGCCTCTTCTAAAGATGATGCACAAGAAAGCCCGCAATCAGTTTGCTGAAGGCAAGCAGACTAAGGACATGGATTACAGGAGCCATGTCTTTTGGTCTGATGAGACCAAGATAAACGTATTTTGTTCAGATGGTGTCAAGCGTGTGTGGCGGCCAGGGGAGCACAAAACAAGTGTCTTGCCTACAGTCAAGCATGGTGGTGGAAGTGTCATTTAGATCATTTAGGTATTTAAATGTTTCTATCATATCTCCTCTGTCTCGTCTTTTTTCCAAGCTGCACATGTTAAGATCATTAAGCCTTTCCTGGTAACCTTTCTCCTTCAAGCCGTACACCATTTTAGTAGTCCTTCTCTGAACTCTCTCTAAGATGTCTATATTCTTCTGGAGATACGGTGTCCAGTACTGCACACAGTACTCCAAGGTCATGGTCTGAGGCTGCATGAGTGCTGCCGGCACTGAAGAGCTACAATTCATTAAGGGAACCATGAATGCCAACATGTGGTGGTTCTGTACCTTCGGCACCACCTAGTGGTTTCTTTGAAGATTTAAAAGATAATGTGTATAAAAGATATACATATAAAAATATAAATATAAAAAGTCAATACTGTTCAATGTTTGAATCAGCTGCTTCCCTCTTCCACTCGGTGGTATATCCCAAACCACCAAAGTAAGATAATTCCGGAGTTGGTGTGGTGAGGTCAGTGCTTCCTTCAAAGCCTTTCTCCAATTAAAAGGTGGAATTCTCAACTTCATTTAGTCATCCCTCTGTTGTGGCGATGTATGCCTCAAAATAAAACATATACCAACATAGTATAGCCTGTATATATGTTGTATAAACAAATAGAAAAGTGGGTTTACACTCACTTTTAGCTGTGTCTTAATCAGATGCTGGATGTTTTTGCAGCCAATGATTTTAGGTGGGAGCGTTGGATCCTCCCTTCAGGATTTGATCACCTCATTAGTTCCTCCATTCAGCAAAAAGCAGGACCAGAGTGTAGAAGTAAAATTAAATTAAATTTATATATAAAAGCAATACTAGAAATAATATTACAGCCAGAACACGTTTCGCTGTAAAATCGCTTCAAAATACACCATTTCCTGACCTGACTATTGTAATAATCTTTTAGTTGGCCTCCCTCTCTCCTGTCTCTGACCCCCTACAATCCATTCTGAATGTCTCTGCCAGGCACATCCACCTCACCCCTGCTCTGTCTCAGCCACTACTCTCTGCAAGTTCCTTCACTGGCTCCCCATCCACTGCAGAATTAAATTTAAAAATCCTTACCCTGACCCACAAAGCTCTCACTAACTCAGCTCCCCACTACCTGTCCTCACTAATCATGAAATACACCCCAGCCCGCTCCCTAAGGTCAAACAGTGACCTGCGCCTAGATTCTCCCCGCATCACCTCTTCCCATGATAGACTGCAGGATTTCTCACGCGCAGCCCCCATCCTCTGGAACGCTCTCCCTTGTACGGTCAGACTTTCCCCTAGTTTTCCTTCCTTCAAACGCTCCCTTAAGACATTCCTATTTAGGGAAGCCTAACACCCGACTCACTAATACACCCCACTGCCCCAACCAGTCCATCACTCTCACCTTGCAGTCCATCACTCTCACCTTGCACTCCATCACTCTCACCTAGCAGTCCATCACTCTCACCTTGCAGTCCATCACTCTCACCTAGCAGTCCTCTCCTCCTGTTTCCACCCCAACCCTTCTAGATTGTAAATTCCTAAGGGAATAGGGCCTCAGTTTCCTCCTGTACTGGTTTGTCAAATGTTGTTCAATGTATTGTAACCCTGTCTATATTGTGCCCATTGTACAGCGCTGCAGAGTATGCTGGTGCTTCATAAATAAAGAATAATAATAATAATATTTGGTTGTGTCATCTTTTGTGATTGCAGCACACATTCGCCGTGGCATTGTGTCGATAAGCTCATGCAATGTCGCAGCATTTATTTGAATCCAGAGTGGCATTAATTTGTGGCCAGGATCTTTTATTGATGATGGGAGAGTTGCATCGCTGCGTAATGTCTTCTCCAGCCCATTATCCCACATTCTCAATGGGGTCGAGGTCTGGACTGTGTGGTGGCCAATCCATGTGAGAAAATGATGTCTCATGCTTCCTGCCTGAACCACTCTTGCACAATTTGAGCCCAATGAACCCTGCATTGCCATCTTGGAATATGCCCGCTGTACCACCAGGGAAGAAAAAAACCATTGATGGAGAAAATTGCTCATTCAGTATATTCAGGTAGTCACATGACCTCATTTTTTGGGCACGTAACGTGGCTGAAACTAGGCCTGAGCAGCTGAAACAACTCCAGATCTTAACAGGCTTGTTCGGCAGGTGGCAATATATTTTTTGGGTCAGGCAGCTAATTTAAAGGCCTTGCAGCTAACTCATTTAATCTCCTCCACCACTCACAATAATATGAAGAGCCCTAACCATACCCTGCTGGACTGGATTCTTTCTTCATGTCCTGACAGAATACAGGAGGCAGGCGTTCTCGCTAATAGCTTCAGTGACCACTGTCTAGTGTACTGTATGTGCAAAATAAAGACCACAAAATCTCCCCCAAAGGTAATAATCACCAGGTCTTTCAAGAAATGTAATCTTGTATCCTTCCTAAGTGATCTCAAACAGCTCCCATGGTACAGACTAAATCTAATCCCAGACCTGGACTGTGCAATTGAATACTTTCAATCCGAGCTCCTGCAAGTCTGGAATGCCTATGCCCCACTGCGTAAAGTGCGAGTAAAAGGGGCTCATCTCCCCTGGGTTACAGCTCTTTGTCTTACACAAATGTACCAGCTTCGAGATTCACTGTGGTCAAATTTCAGTCGTACTGGTTCCATGAACAATCACTGTGAATACCGAAAATGCCGGAATGCATGCACAAAACAAATAAAAATGGCTAAAGCCCAATACTTCAATGAAAATCTAAACAATAACATATCAAACCCTAGAAATTTTTGGAGAATCATAAGTAATATACAAGCACCCCCATCCACTCCCACCCGACTGCTGTCAAAGTAAACAACCAAACCCTACAACCAAACCCTGCAACACCCCCTAGAGATGTTGCAAATGCTTTTAATAATTATTTTGTTGGGTGCGCCACCACCCTAATTGATAAGCTAACGAAATGACACACCTACAGAAAGGTCACACAAAAGTGTCATCTCAGTGCCAGCAGCTATTGGGGGGTCTCACTTCTACAAGATATCTGGGAATTGTTGTAATCTTTGTGTTCTCACTGCCAGCAGCTATTGTGGGGTCTCATTTCTACAAAATATCTGGGAATTGTTATAATCTTTGTGTTCTCACTGCCAGCAGATATTGTGGGGGTCTCACTTCTACAAGATATCTGGGAATTGTTGTAATCTGTGTCTTGTCACTGTTGCCAGCTATCAGGGGGTCCTATCAGGGGGTCTCACCGATTTATAGGTGGTTTCTGGGAATTATAATCTGTGTCTTGTCACTGCCACCCATCAGGGGGTCTCACTGATTTATAGGTGCTTTCTGGGAATTTTAATCTAGATAACACAGTTGAATCAGAGTTCTGCATATCTCCAATTTTTATAACAGAGTTGAATCGGAGTTCAGAAAGACCAAAAAGGACAGGAAGATGCTCCCAGACACAGATAAGAGGGCAGGTGTCGGGAGGCTGTGCCTCTGGTCGTCGTGGATGTGGTGCATCCTCTGCAGGGGCACGCTTGTCCTTTCTAACTGGTGCTGGCCATCTTAAGCAGCAGCAACATACAGAGGATTTGGTGGATTGGCTAACCAGGCCATCCTCATCCTCCGAGTCCTCTGCCAGCCAGGCTTGTAGTGCTTTACAGTCCACCTCAGCTGCCAAAGCATCTAATGCAGCCTCCATGTCCACAGCTACTCCTGCTGTAGCCTCACCAACATACACGGAGGAGTCAGCTGAATTGTTTGACTACAATGACAGTGACATGCTGCTTGAGGATGCGCAGCAACTACAGTGCTCTGATTCAATCTCTGAGGTTGAGGAAGGGAGTACAATCAACCTAGAGGAAGGGGGTGCTAGTGACACACAAAAACTGGCACTCATGTTGCCCCAGCAGCTGCAGCATATTGTGAGGTTGGCTAAAGTGACGATGAGATAGGGGGTGATGACGATGATGAGGTCACTGACTCCACCTGGGTGCCTGATCGAACAGAGGAGTCAAGTGAAGAGGAGGAGACACAACAAACACAAAGCGCAACGTCCTCTATGACCAACCATATTCAGTCCACGGCAACAGATGTCAGAGCTGCTCAGGTGCAGAGCGCTGTTGTCTCGCAGCACACGTCCAGGATCTCTGCTGTCTGGGAGTTCTTTAAGAAATGTGCAGCACATGGCACAATTGCTATTTATAATCTATGTCAGATGAGGATCAAGCGTGGGAAAGACATCCCACGCTTGGGTACCAAGTGCTTGAGGTGACATATGACCACCTGCCACGCACCCCGTTGGCACAAAACTTTGCGAAGGTCCTCCTCATCTGTCTCTACCCCCACTATATGTCCTGCCATGTCATTGCCTACAACCTCCACTGACAGGGATGATGCTACAGTAATAGGTGTACCAGGTCCTTCCTCAAAATGTGACAGCATCCCATCAGCTGAAGATTTACGCAGTCAGATTATGTTGCCCCAGCTGCTGCAGCGTAAGAAAAAATATAGTCCCAACCATCCCCAAGCACAGCGTCAAAATGCCAGGCTAATTCACCTCACCCGCCGCTCTGTCTCTGCCGCTCCCCTCTGCGAGTCCCTTCACTGGCTCCCCATCCACTGCAGAATTAAGTTCAAAATCCTTATCCTTACCTACAAAAGCCTCACTAACTCAGCTCCCCACTACCTGTCCTCACTAATCACCAAATACACCCCAGCCCGCTCCCTAAGGTCAAACAGTGACCTGCGCCTAGCTTCTCCCCGCATCACCTCTTCCCATGATAGACTGCAGGATTTCTCACGCGCAGCCCCCACTCTCTGGAACGCTCTCCCTCGTACTGTCAGACTTTCACCTAACTTCTCTTCCTTCAAACGCTCCCTTAAAACGTTCCTATTTAGGGAAGCCTACCACCCAACTCACTGACGCAACCATCAATCACTCTCACCTTACAGTCCTCTCCTCCTGTTTCCAACCCCAACCCTCCCAGATTGTGAGTTCCTACGGGAATAGGGCCCTCATCTCCTCCTGTACTGTTTGTCAAATGTTGTTCAATGTATTGTAACCCTGTCTATACTGTGCTTATTGTACAGCGCTGCGGAATATGCTGGCGCTTTATAAATAAAGAATAATAATAATAAATGCCAGCTTAGCAAAATTAATCACATTACAGCTGGTGCCTTTCCAGCTGGTGGACTCTGCATCCTTCTGTTAATTTGCTGAATGTGCTGTACCACAGTGGCAGGTTCCAAAACACCATTTCTTTTCACGGAAGGCCATTCCAGCGCTATACCAGCACGTGGAATACAATGTTATGGAGTCATTAGGAAAGGCAGACAGCAGCAAGGTGCACATGACTTTAGACATGTGGTCTAGCAAGCATGGACAGGGCCATTACATTTCCTTCACGGCACACTGGGTACCTCTGATTGCAGCTGGGAGGGATCCAAGACGGGGGCTCTGTGCTGGAGCTTGTTCATCCACCACGCCTCCAGAAAGCTGCTTGTATGAGGTCTGTCTGCTCCACCACCACCTCTTCCTCTTCCTCCTCCTTCTCTGTCTCTGGCGATGTGGCAGTTAAACCGACGCGTGACAGGGGCTACGCAATGGCTCAAGCAAAAAGATGCCATACTGTGCTTGAGCTGGTTTGTTTAGGGGAAAGGAGCCACACAGGGCCAGAAATTCTGTCAGCTCTGCAGGGGCAGGTGCAGAGATGGTTGCCACCACGCCAGCTTCTGCTGGGAATGGTCGTCTTTGATAATGGCAGCAACCTTCTCTCCACCCTACGCCAGGGTAAGTTGATGCATGTACCATACCTAGCACACGTCCTAAATCTGGTGGTACAGCGTTTCCTAACCAGGTACCCAGGGCTGGCAGAGCTTCTCAGCCAGGCCAGAAAAGTCTGCAGCCACTTCAGACGGTCATTCCCAGCAAGTGTTCGCCTGCAGAAATTCAAAGAGAATTCCACCTTCCCACAAACCGTCTGATCTGTGACATGCCCACCAGGTGGGACTCGACATTAGCAATGTTGCAGCGTCTGCACAAGCAGCAGAAGGCCATCAACGAGTACCTGTGTGAGTATGGCACAAGGACAGGTTCAGGTAAACTTGGTTCCCCCCCAGAGTGGCTGATGATCAAGGATGCATGCACTGTACTGTCACCATTTGAGGAGGCAACGAGGATGGTGAGCAGGGACAGTGCATGCCTCAGTGACGCAATTCCTTTAGTGTTCCTGCTGGAGCACACTCTGTGGGGAATTATAGATGTGGCACTAGAGGCAGAGCAGCAGGAGGAAGAGGAGGCCTTCTCTAGCTCTCAAGGCGACAGTCTTTACGCAGACAGCATTCCCGCTGGTCCTCAGATCAGACAGGAGGAGGATGAGGAGGAGTAGGAGGAATATTTAAGTAGTGGGGGCATTGAAGGTGGGGATTCCTCAAGGGAGGATTTTGTGTGCCCAGAAGCCCAAGGACTAGTACGTGGCTGGGAGGAGGAAGTGCATGATTGGGTCATCCTTATTGACCAGGAAGACTCGGAATCTAATGCCACCTCCAACCTACACTGCATGGGCTCCCTTATCCTGCAAAGCCTGCTAAAGGACCCCAGGATTCGTGCTATCAAGGAGAGGGATCATTAATGGTTGGCAAGCCTTCTTGATCCACGATACAAGGGTAAAGTTGCACAGCTCATCCTGCCCGCACAGAGAGAGCACAGGATGAAACTAATTGAGGACACTCTAAAGCGATACTTGTGTAACACCTTTCTAGGCACTGGTAGGTTACCAAGTGATGACACAGGTCCTTCTGAGGTTGCGGATGATCAAAGGAAGAGCGGTGAAGGCCGGGGCCACTTGACTGATGCCTTTTTAAATTTTTTTAGTCCAACGCCCAGGGACGTCAAATGTCGGCACCCATTGCCAGCGTCTTCACCATATGGAGCAGGACTACCTAGGGGCAAGGGCAGACCTGGATACCTTTACAGCAGATGATCCACTGGCTTAATGGGTGTTGAGATTGGATCACTGGCCAGAACTTATCCAATATGCTATGCAGCTACTAGGTTGCCCTTCACCCAGCGTGCTTTCTGAAAGGATGTTCAGTGCAGCTGGAGGTTTTGTCACAGACAAAAGAGTGCGTCTGTCCACTGACTCTGTAGATCGGCTGACATTTATAAAAATGAATCAATCCTGGATCAGCAGCTATCAATCCCCTGATGCTGACATAACTGAATAGATCGGGGATGTCTTCTGCATTCCCAAAACCTCCACCACTGCACTCTTCCACAATACCACAGAGGGGATACTTATGGTGTGTAGGCACTTGCTGCCACCAAAGGCACAATATTTGGGTGCACTGACGCCTGTACCAGATTCATATCATTTTAATATTGGACCGCAGGGTCCAACCCTGCACTCTTCCACAATACCACAGACGGGTTACGGTGTAACGGCACTGTTGCCAGGGGCAGATCCAGGGGGGCAACGGGGCAATTCCCCCCCCGAGATTCTGATAAATTTACTTTTACTGGTCTGCCTCTTTCATCTCAGCAACAGACTGACTTAGTGCATTGCCGGGCCGGCCAAACTAAAGCAGCGCGTGACGCCCATTATCATCTCTCTCTTTGACACGCTGGCTGCTGGGCCAGGCTTGTTGCCGCCGGCCCAAACAAAGCGAGCGAGGCGGCCCATACAGCAGAGCATACGGAGCCCCCATGCTGTACCTCGCTCCGTCTCTCCACGGACCTTCCTGGGGGCTCCCTGCCAGTGCCACGTGAAGTGACTCCCCCGATAGCGGGCCTGAGTGTCAGATGACGAAACGTTCCGCAGTTACTGTGCAGAGGGCAGTGCAGGAGGAGTTTTTGGCGTGCTTTGTGTACAGGGGGCGAGTCTGCGAACGGAGCGAGGCAGTATGTGCCTTCTGACACTGTGCAGGGGGCTGTTCAGGGGCCTGAGGTTGGGAGGCGCTGAGGCGTGTGATGCCGGTGAATCAGTGCGCCTGCGCCAGGCTGCTGTCACGTGGGCGGGAAAGACCAGTGCGGCGTGGCTTCTGTGTGCGCACTTGCAGAGTGAGTGTGCCCGGCCTACATGAGATACAGAACCAGGGCATCCGATCCAACCGTCGCCCAGCCTGACTGTCCATAGCCCAACTCAAGGTACCTGTGTGCTTTCTGGGCATGTACCTGCATGCTTGCTGGGAGTGTGCCAGCGCCCAGCGGCAGCCTGTATGTACAGCATAATGCTAAGAACCCCCGACCCCTGCTTCATAAAAAAAAATGTTGCCCCAGCAAAAAAAAAAAAAAACAACACAAGCCTGTCAAACTGAGTTTATTTGACCCCCTCCGGAAAGCAAAAAATACTTTATTTGGCCACCCATAAACCCCCTTCCAACAAAAAACGGATTTATTTCTTTTTGAATTAACACTTTCACTGCTGAGCCATTTCGCCTCTGTGTGCTGAGCTAATTTTTACTGTTTTTGCTCATGTTTATATGTGATTTTAAGTCATTGATTATTATACAACCCAGACACATTATATAACCTTTTTTCCGTCAGACTCGGCAAATTCATGATATATAATTTTCTGTCAGTGCCCCTCCCGAGAATAGGCTCTGGATCCGCCCCTGACTGTTGCCGACACTACAGGCTCAATTTTAAAGCACCTATTGTTACTTTCATCCAAAGCCTGCATAAGTTTCACCATAATGTAGCCAAAAAAATCACAAAACGTATTCTGCGTGTCCTAAAATGTCTCCTCTTTTCATACAGCCTGCCGCCCCAAGCAGTTGTTTATGAATAGATTAAAGAAAAAACATTTGCCGTCATTTGAAATGTCAATTTTTTGTTTTTAAATGTTTCTATACATCCTACAAATCCGCCACTTCATGGGCAGGTTATGGGGACCTCCTAGGCACGATATTTGAAAGATTTTTTCTTTTTTATTCTTAACCTTTATTTCATGGAAAACTCACTGTTCCTTTAAAAACTTTTTTTAACTTTTTGTCCTTGTTTCCTGTCCCCCAGGGCACTACCCGGACCCCCATACACGTTTTATGGCAAATATCTTGCATATATGCCCTCTTGGAGGGCACTCTAAAAATCGAACTTTCGAGTCCCATTAACTTGCATTGAGTTCAGTTCGTGTTCGCGTTCGAACTCGTGCTTTTGAAATTGTTCGAGTTCGAATGCGAACCAAACACAGGGGTGTTCGGCTCATCCCTAGTTAAAATCATTAAGCCTTTCCTGGTAACTTTTCTCCTTCAAGCCGAACACCATTTTAGTAGCCCTTCTCTGAACTTTCTCTAAGATGTCTATATCCTTCTGGAGATAGAGTCTCCAGTACTGCACACAGTACTCCAAGTGAGGTCTCACCAGTGCTCTGTACAGTGGCATGAGCACTTCCCTTTTCCTACTGCTAATACCTCTCCCTACACAACCAAGCATTCTGCTAGCATTTCCTGCTGCTCTATTACATTGACTACTTACCCTTAGATCCTCTGCAATAATAACCGCTAAATCCCAACCCTCAGATGTTGAGGTTAGGACTGTACATACTTTACCATTAATACCTTCTGCAATATCTCTAATAAAAATATTAAAGAGAATGGGTCTACGTACTGACCCCTGAGGTACCCCACTGGTAACTAGGGATGAGCTGTTCGGTTCGATCAGTTCGGAGCTCGAACCGAACTTTGATCGTTCGAAAGTTCGCAAACTTTGAACTTTTTGGGTGTGTTCGGTTTCGGTGTGTTCGGAAAAAAAAAGAAATTTAGAAAAAAGTATAGAAAATGCTTAAAAAAATACTAAAAAATCTAGAAATAAAGAGACTTTTTACTGCAGAATATTATAAGCAACGGTTTATTAGATGTTGAATTAAAAACTAATGTGTACGTGCAAAGATTCTCAACTCTAAATGACCTGTGTTTTTCAAACGCATAACAGGTGTTTTTAGTCTGGTCTAATCAATTTGATACATTGTAGACTATACTGAGGGGGTTGGGTGGTGTCTGCTTCTGATTGAGATTTGAGAAGTGTTAATTTCCCTCCTAAAACTTCTAATATGCTGTATTTCGCCGCTGTGTGCTCAGCTCATTTTTACCGCTTTCGCTCATCATGTTTAAACGCGATTTTGAAGCCACATTTTGTTAAATGACCGACATGTTAGATATCGTTCCTTCCGGAAGACTCCACAGATTCATAATGTATCATTTTTAGATGTATACGTCCTGTCCTGGCTGTATATTATGAAAAAAATGCAATAAAAATAGAATTTTTAATCATCTGCAGTATGTAAAGTGTTGTTTTTTTTCACATTTTAGCACATGAGCGTTTGCGGTAATGTTTTCTATGGGGTGCGCTTGTACAAAAATTAGAAAAGGGGACTTGTTACATTTTGTGGGGGGAATTACGTGATTTATAGCAAACACACCCCATAGAAAAAAATCATTAGTGCATCATCGTTCACATTATAATTGCAATGTGAACAATATTGCTGCATTAATAAAAATAACACACAAAAAAAATACATGTTTTTATTTTCTTTTTTATTTTTTTTACTTTATACCTATTCATGTTGGGTATCATTCGAAAGGCCATGCTCAGGCCTTTTCGATTGACACCCTCCATGACCCACTAGATGCCTGGAGATATCGGGGTTCAAATGAACCCCCTATCTCCACCAGGGGATTGGCCTGGGCAATATATGTACTCATGATGTGAGCTGACCTGGGCAATATATATATATACGCATGATGAAAATTTGCAAAGGATAAGGCACGCAAAGTGAAATTTTGTTGTGTCTGAAATTGAAACTTACGTGACAACTCTTATTTTTTTTTCCGTTAATTTATATTTGTTCAATACAGTTAATTTTAATTTGTTTAATAGAGTTAATTCAAAATGGTTTAATACAGTTTATTTATATTTATTTTACCTTTACTATTGGTGCTTTTCAAACTTTATTCTTAAGTAAAAAGAAATTTAGCAGTTTCATGTTGTGTCGTTTTTTTTTTGGGGGGTGCAAGTAGCTGGTCTTGCCTAGGGCGCAAAATAGTCTAGCACCTGTCCTGACCTCATGGTCCACCCCTGCACTCTTCCACAATACCACAGAGGGGTTACTGTATGATGGCACTTGCTGGCCTGGCACCAAAGGCACAATATTTGGCTGCACTGCCACTGACGCCTGTATCATATTCATATCCTCAGAGGGGTGAGACTGTGTGACGACACTGTTGCCGACGCTAAAGGCCCAATTTTAGGCTAGGGTCAAACGAACGCATTTTTCGCAGCGAACGTCAAAAAGTGCGTCCGAACGCATTGAGGTATTTTTTCACAGAAAGCGCTTAAACGGTCATACAATGCGCATTTTTGTGCGTGATTTTTTACAGATCCAAACCAGGAAACTTTGGGTGTCTGGACGTTATGTTGGCCGGACATGAGCAGCGTCTGAAGTTTCCTAATCACGCACACACGCCGCTATGCGGACGCAGCGCACTCTGTACGTCAGTACTAGCGGTTCAGCGTTCTCGAAAAAATGCGTTCATTTTCCACTTGCGTTGCGCGGCCGGACTTTCGTGCGGCCGTACTTCGTATATTGGCCGTCATTGCGTGTCATTTGCTGCTAGTGCGGCCAAGATTAAGTGTGCCTAAATGCACTTTAAAAGTGCGCTAGTCTGACCCCAGCCTTAAAGCACCTATTGCTACATTCATCCAAAGCCTGCATAAGTTTCACAATAATTTAGCCCAAAAAATCACTAAACTTTTTCTGCGTGTCCGAAAATGTCTCCTCTTTTCATAGAGACTGCCGACCCAAGCAGTTGTGTATGGATAGATTAAAGGAAAAGCATTTACCGTCATTTGAAACATAATTTTTTGTTTTTAAGTGTTTCTATACATCCTAGAAATCCGCCACTTCACGGGCAGGTTATGGGGACCTCCTAGGCACGATATTTGAAGGAATTTTTCGTTTTTATTTTTAACCCTTATTTAATGGAAAACTCACTGTCCTTTTAAAAACCTTTTTTTTTTTACTTTTTGTCCTTGTTTCCTGTCCCCTAGGGCACTACCCAGACCCCATACACCTTTTATGGCAAATATCTAGCATATATGCCCTCTTGGAGGGCACTCTAAAAACTGAATTTTCAGCCCCATTGACTTGTATTGAGTTCGAGTTTGGGTTCGGATTCGAACATTTGGAAAGTTTGGGTTCGTATACGAACTGAACTCGGGAGTGTTCGGCTCATTCCTACTGGTAACAAGACCTTGCGCCGAATAAACTCCATTTACCATGACCCTCTGTTGCCTGTCACTCAGCCACTGCCTAATCCATTCAAATTCCAATTGTTAGAGAACGAGATACGTTGCCCATGAACCATTGAGTATCACCTTTATTTATGGCATTATAAGTTTAATAAAATCATCATAACCTGTTTGATTCACGTTCTATACATTATTAAAACATAAAACTGCAATATGTAGTTACTCGTCCGGAGAAGAATAACCCGGAGGACGGATTTAGGTGAAAAGCAGGTGGGTGGATACTGTCGAACAGATTGAAATAAAGAGCTTCATTGCTCGACTGGAGGAAAGTTTACTTTTTTTTTCTGCACACAGGACATTCCTCTTAGGTAAAAAAAAAATATGCAGGAGATATGAGCAGACTGAGCTAAACCCAGGAAACAGATTGCACTTGGACCTTCAGGAGGAAATAACAGGTTTGCACTTATCTCTAAACTTGATTTTCTCCTTTTTCTTGCCTTTTACTTGTCACCGTAATAGACATGTCAATCAATCAGTATAGAATAAAAATGTACTGCTCTGGTTATATATTGATAATTAGTAGGATGATTATATATTTTAACCTTTGATGCACTTTATTACTCATTATACCGAGCGACAGGGCTGAGCTGCACCAGTGACGCTCTATTATGCAAATGTGTGGTAACCGTGTTTTTTCTTGCTAGATAGTTTTATGCTCTCGGCATGTTTTAAAATAGTGTTCTGTGTTTTTTTGGCAGTGACTAGATTAACAGATGCAGTTTAACATCCATTTATATATAGAAAAATAATATATATATATATATATATATATTCTTGCTCTAGTTATGCACTCATATATATATATATATATGTGTGTGTGTAGAATGTAGCACAGGAGCTCTGGGATGCAGTTCTTTGAATTGCTGTGATGTGCAAATGGCTTCTGCAATAATAAACCTTATTGGTTATTGCATGGAGGCTTTTTATCTATTTTTTTGTCCTCACCACAACCCAAGTAAGTACTGATTTATCCTACGGGTCCAAGCATCCACAGCAACTGGTCATGCCTAGCTCCTGCTGATGAGGGTCCAATGAACCTGAAACTGCGCTGTCTAGAGGTGGCATTGACCTGTTGCATAAACCTGATCTCTGCTAAAAAATAGCCATCTAGTATGACATGGCATTGATTGAAGGGTTCTGTGTAATAACAGACCCATGATGCAAAAAAGTGAGACCGATGTAATTTGCATGTCTTACCCAGAGTCCCTTGCTGCATATGGGAAATATAGTACAAGAGCTCTGTGATGCAGTTCTTTGAATTGCTGTGATGTACAGGTGGCTTCTGCAATAATAAACCTTATTGGTTATTGTGTGGAGGCTTTTTATCTCATTTTTTGTCCTCCACAACAACCCAAATATATATAGACTGTCAGACGGCAGACTGCCATCACTTTGAACCAGAAGAAAGTCAGTGGAGAGCAGACTGAAATGCTGATTTTCTAATAAAGGTTGTATTTTAACGCAAGTCCCTAGAGTGCCGCCAGTACAGATTTGTGCATACATGGATATATGAGCCAGGCGTAGCACTGGGCCTAAGGATAACGGACAAATCCCGAGTGCAGGAATTTATAACCTATATATATATAGCTCCTAGCTGATGAGGGTCCAATAAACCCAAAACAGTGCTGTCCTAGGAGTGGCTTTGACCAGTTGCATAAACCTTATCTCTGCTAGAAAGCCATAGTATGGCATAGCATTGATTTTAGGGTTCTGTGTAATAACAGACCCAGGATGCATAAAAGTGAGACAGATGTCATTTGCATATCCTACCCAGAATTCCTTGCTGCATATGGGCAATGTGGCATAGGAGCTCTGGGATGCAATTCTTTGAATTGCTGTGATGTGCAAGTGGCTTCTGCAATAATAAACATAACCGTATATATTTATATATATAGTACCAATGGTGGGAGCACTCATGGTATGTCAGCAAATTTGAAGGTGATGGTACAATGCATTGTTACACATTGATTCATTGATATCCTATACCGCCACTCTGCTGTGAAGGGTGCAGAGGGATACTTTGGAGCCCTGCGTCTCTCATTTTTACACTGCACAGGGTCAAGTGAGGTTTCAATGGAAATGTCAGAGTCTGGCCTTTCCAATGATGCTAAACATGACCAAGTAATGTATAAAAATAGAATAAAAAAAGTAAATGCAAAATGTACTTTTATTTTTATTTTAATTTCTAAGGCAGGGCATTATGTACTTTTACTTGTAAGTGCCATGACACTAACTCACCTTTTTATTTCCCAAGCCAAGACCAAATTTGGAGGTGATGGTGAAAAGCGTTATTTACACATTGGTCCATCTAAAACGCAAGCCGTTTCACCGCTATATGAAGAGCTGGGCTACTTTAGAAACCCCTGTCCTTCCATTCTTTACAACCCACAAAGTCATGTTAGGTGTCATTGGGCAGGTCCGAGCCTGGCCTTTTTAATGATACCAAACATGACCATGTAAAATGTCAGGTAAAAATATAAAACACACGCAATTTTAAATAAAAAAGATTAAAAAAATTATTTTATTTATTTTGTTACAAAGCAATGGCATTGTTCAGTTGTCACATATAAAATGAGCCATACCACTGCCGTTACTCACCTTCTCATTTCCCACGCCGCGAGCAAAGTCAGTGTTTCCTACATAGTCATATTATTCAGAAAACACAATGGGGCAAAATACAAGTGAAAATTTTAGGTTTTTTTAGTTTAACTTACAATTGCGTATCTTATTAGAAAAATGCAGTAACAGGTTCTCATTTCTAATTTTTTTAACAAGAGTGCCCCATAGGATAAATAACCACAAAGGTTTGTGTTGTGAAAAAATTATTTTTTTAATTATTAATTTATTTTTAAAAAGGTAAATACCAGCCGATAGTGTGAGATATTGAGTAGCGTGTGACGACACATAAACAGCGATGGGTATAAATGAATTTACTTCAAAATAAAAGGATAAACAGAAAGATAAAACATTGAAACATTATTAAACATTATTAAACTAAACCCTGGACAATGCATAGGTAATTGATATAGAAAGGGATCAAAAAGAGCAACAGTCATTTACCCATCCAGAAATCCACAGCACATGGCACAGCCATGTGCTCTCAGATCCAAGCCAAATCATGAAAGGCTGATCCCTTCCTGGAACTCCTGGTTGAATGAAAAGAAGGTTGGACTAGAGTCTTGTCTCCCCCACCAGTGGCATGCCTCCCACCAACAATGTATACACCTTTATTCCCACTGGGAGTCACCATATGAGATAACCACTCTAGAGTAGTGATGAGCCGAACACCCCCGTGTTCGGTTCGCATTCGAATTCGAACAATTTCAAACGTTCGAGTTCGAACACGAACTCAATGCAAGTCAATGGGACTCGAAAGTTTGATTTTTAGAGTGCCCTCCAAGAGGGCATATATGCAAGATATTTGCCATAATAAAGGTGTATGGGGGTCTGGGTAGTGCCCTGGGGGACAGGAAACAAGGACAAAAAGTTTTAAAAAAATACATTTTTAAAGGAACAGTGAGTTTTCCATGAGATAAAGGTTAAGAATAAAAACTAAAAATTCCTTCAAATATCGTGCCTAGGAGGTCCCCATAACCTGCCCCTGAAGAGGCGGATTTGTAGGATGTATAGAAACGTTTAAAAACAAACAAAAAATTACATTTCAAATGACGGTAAATGGTTTTCCTTTAATCTATTCATAAACAACTGCTTGGGGCGGCAGCCTGTATGAAAAGAGGAGACGTTTTAGAACACGCAGAACAAGTTTAGTGATTTTTTGGGCTAAATTATGGTGAAACTTATGCAGGCTTTGGATGAAAGTAACAATAAGTGCTTTAAAATTGGGCCTTTAGTGTCGGCAACAGTGCTGTCACACCGTAACCCCTCTGTGGTATTGTGGAAGAGTGCAGGGTTGGACCCTGCGGTCAAATATTAAAATGATATGAATCTGGTATAGGCGTCAGTGGCAGTGCACCCAAATATTGTGCCTTTGGTGGCAGCAAGTGCCTTCACACCGTAACACCTATGTGGTATTGTGGAAGAGTGCAGCGGTGGACCCTGCGGTCCAATATTAAAATGATATGAATCTGGTATAGGCGTCAGTGGCAGTGCACCCAAATATTGTGCCTTTGGTGGCAGCAAGTGCCTTCACAACATAACCTATCTGAGGTATTGTGGAAGAGTGCATTGGTGGAGGTTTTGGTAATGCAGAAGAGATCCCTGATCTATTCAGTTACATCAGCAGCTATAACAAAACCGGGTCAGCAATGTTTAGGCAGTTGTACTGCGCTACTGTATATGGTGAGAATCGGTGCACACCAGTAGCAACAGGAAGCAAACAGAACAGGCAGGGAATACACAGAGAAAATAGTCAAATGGCAGGCAAAGTCGGCAACAGATCGGGTCCTCAGAACAAGCAGGGTCAGTAACAAGTATACAAACTGATTCGGTAAGCTAGCGATGCAGGAATAAAGGCTGAGACACACTGAGCGTGTAGCAATGCACAGCGTAGCGAAGCAAACATTTTGCAGCCTTGACTTCATTCCGCTCCGCCTCGCAGCGTCTCTACACTGCATTGCGTTTGCTTCTCACCACACTAGACAGGAATCCACTAACTAAATTAAAATGTACACACAAAACCGTTTTAAAACGTTTTAAAAAAAAATTGTGATAGTATTCTGACGGGACATAACGTATACATATAATAATGATGTATTTTAAATCTCATGCATCTGCTGAAAATAAGGATTTGTAATTTGTCTTGGTCATACAATAAAAGATGACTTGAAAGCGCGTTTAAACATGATGAGTACCAAACGGTCAAAATGAGCTCAGCAAACAGGGGTGAAATGACTCAGCTGCGAAAGGTTAAAGTGTTGAAAGTCCCAAATCGGATCTCAATTCGCTGCCATCTCTTATCTTGGGTAGCCTAGACAACACGATAGATCCCCTGCAGCGTTTGTAAATCATTTCCTTCACCATCCATCATCAACTACTGTTGTATCCCATAATACCACAGGGGGAAAAAAATCTACAAAATGGAAACAGGAGATCTTTTTTTTTCTTCTTTTACTTTATTTATTTATTTATTTATAAAGTACTAGTTGTAAAGCCTGCCCAGAGGGCAGTCTATTGTGGATATACTGCCCCTGCTCATGGATACTGCCCCAGCTCGTGGATACTGCCCCAGCTCGTGGATATTGCCCCAGCACGTGGATACTGCCCCAGCACGTGGATATTGCCCCAGCACGTGGATATTGCCCCAGCTCGTGGATACTGCCCAGCACGTGGATATTGCCCCAGAACGTGGATACTGCCCCAGCACGTGGATATTGCCCCAGCACGTGGATATTGCCCCAGCACGTGGATATTGCCGCAGCACGTGGATATTGCCCCAGCTCGTGGATACTGCCCCAGCTCGTGGATACTGCCCTAGCACGTGGATATTGCCCCAGCACGTGGATGGATACTGCCCAGCACGTGGATATTGCCCCAGCTCGTGGATACTGCCCCAGCTCGTGGATACTGCCCCAGCTCCTGGATATTGCCCCAGCACGTGGATACTGCCCCAGCACGTGGATATTGCCCCAGCACGTGGATATTGCACCAGCACGTGGATATTGCCCCAGCACGTGGATATTGCCCCAGCACGTGGATATTGCCCCAGCACGTGGATACTGCCCCAGCACGTGGATACTGCCCCAGCACGTGGATATTGCCCCAGCTCGTGGATACTGCCCCAGCTCGTGGATACTGCCCCAGGTCGTGGATATTGCCCCAGCACGTGGATACTGCCCCAGCACGTGGATACTGCCCCAGCACGTGGATGGATACTGACCCAGCACATGGATGGATACTGCCCCAGCACGTGGATACTGCCCAGCACGTGGATATTGCCCCAGCTCGTGGATACTGCCCCAGCTCGTGGATACTGCCCAAGCTCGTGGATATTGCCCCAGCACGTGGATACTGCCCAAGCACGTGGATACTGCCCCAGCTCGTGGATACTGCCCCAGCTCGTGGATACTGCCCCAGCATGTGGATATTGCCCCAGCATGTGGATATTGCCCCAGCACGTGGATATTGCCCCAGCACGTGGATATTGCCCCAGCTCGTGGATACTGCCCCAGTTCGTGGATACTGCCCTAGCACGTGGATACTGCCCCAGCTCGTGGATACTGCCCTAGCACGTGGATATTGCCCCAGCTCGTGGATACTGCCCCAGCTCGTGGATACTGCCCCAGCACGTGGATATCGCCCCAGCAAGTGGATATCGCCCCAGCTCGTGGATATCGCCCCAGCTTGTGGATACTGCCCCAGCTCGTGGATACTGCCCCCAGCTCGTGGATACTGCCCCCAGCTCGTGGATATTGCCCCAGCACGTGGATACTGCCCCAGCACGTGGATACTGCCCCAGCACGTGGATATCGCCCCAGCACGTGGATACTGCCCCAGCTCGTGGATACTGCCCCAGCACGTGGATACTGCCCCAGCACGTGGATATCACCCCAGCACGTGGATACTGCCCCAGCTCGTGGATACTGCCCTAGCACGTGGATACTGCCCCAGCTCGTGGATACTGCCCTAGCACGTGGATATTGCCCTAGCTCGTGGATACTGCCCCAGCTCGTGGATACTGCCCCAGCACGTGGATATCGCCCCAGCACGTGGATATCGCCCCAGCTCGTGGATATCGCCCCAGCTCGTGGATACTGCCCCAGCTCGTGGATACTGCCCCAGCTCGTGGATACTGCCCCCAGCTCGTGGATATTGCCCCAGCACGTGGATACTGCCCCAGCACGTGGATACTGCCCCAGCATGTGGATATCGCCCCAGCACGTGGATACTGCCCCAGCTCGTGGATACTGCCCCAGCACGTGGATACTGCCCCAGCTCGTGGATATTGGCCCCCCGCTCGTGGATATGGCCCCCAGCTCGTGGATACGGCCCCCCAGCTCGTGGATATTGGCCCCCCGCTCGTGGATATGGCCCCCCCGCTTGTGGATATGGCCCCCCGCTCGTGGATATGGCCCCCAGCTCGTGGATATACTCACCTACATCGGCCCTCCAGCGATGGCGGTCCCGCTTCCAGCGTCCTCTCTCTCTCTCTGTTGGTCGCCGGGATGACGTCACGGAAGCCTTTGACCCCGGGGTCAAAGGCTTTCGTGACGTCATTCCGGCGAACAACGGAGAGAGAGAGGATGCTGCAAGCGGGACCGCCATCGCAGGAGGGCCGATGTCGGTGAGTATGTTTTGGGAACCTCGGCCCTGATCCCCAGCGGTGACCTCCTCCGGCTGCCGCTGGCAGCTCGGCGGGCCTCTAGGCTTAGGCGAGTCCCCGGCTCGGCTGGGCCTGTAGGCCCAAACCGAGCCGGGGGCTCGCCTAAGCCTAGAGGCCCGCCGAGCAGCAAGCGGCAGCCGGAGGAGGTCTCCGCTGGAGCTCAGGGACGATTTTGGGGTGTATTTTTTTGGGAACTTCGGCCCCGATCCTCCAGCGGTGACCTTCTCCGGCTGCCGCTGGCTGCTCGGCAGGCCTCTAGGCTTAGGCGAGTCCCCGGCTCGGTTTGGGCCTACAGGCCCAGCCGAGCCGGGGACTCGCCTAAGCCTAGAGGCCCGCCGAGCACCCAGCGGCAGCCGGAGGAGGTCACCGCAGGAGGATCGGAGGCGAGGTCCCAAAACATACTCCCGTAAATCGGCCCTGAGCTCCAGCGGTGACCTCCTCCGGCTGCTCGGCGGGCCTGTAGGCCTAGGCACCCCCCTGCTCGGTTTCGGCCTGTAGGCCCAAACCAAGCCGGGGCTCGCCTGAGCTTGGAGACCCGCCTAGCAGCCTGCTCGGCCGGAGGAAGTCACCGCTGGAGCTCCGGGCCAATGTAAGAGGGTGTTGCCATACACATACTCACCGACATCGGCCCTTCTCCAGCGATGGCGGTCCCGCTTCCAGCGTCTTCTCTCTCCGTTGGTCGCCGGCATGACGTCACGAAAGCCTTTGACCCCGGGTCAACATGCCAGGGTCAAAGGGTTTCGTGACATCATGCCGGCGAGCAACGGAGAGAGAGTGGACGCTGCGAGCTGAGACCGCCATCGCTGGAGGATTTAAGGGCAGATGTGGGTGAGTATGTTGTGAACTGGCGCAGGACTCGAGGCCGATGTAGGTGAGTATATGCTCTCAACACCCACCCTTTCTAGCTCGCCCGGTATCCAAGATTAAGGCAAGCCCCCGGCCCAGTCGAGTCCCCGGCTTGGCTGGACCTCTAGGCCCACGCCAAGCCGGGGGCTTGCCTTAAGCTTGGATTCCTGGGCGAGCTAGAAAGGGTGGGTGTTGAGAGCATATACTCACCTACATTAACCCAGAGCTCCAGCGGTGACTGTCGTCCGACTGTCACAGGCTGTTCGGGCGGCCTCCAAGCTCAGGCGAGCCCCCTGGCTTGCCTTTGGCCTACAGGCCCAGCTGAGCCGGGGGCTCGCCTGAGCTAGGAGGCCGGCCGAGCAGCCTGTGACAGCCATTGCTGGAGCCCCGAGCCAATGTAGGGGGATGTAGGTTACACATACTCACCGACATCGGCCCTTCTCCAGCGATGGCGGTCCCGCTTCCAGCGTCCTCTCTTTCTCCGCCGGTCGCCGGCATGATGTCACGAAACCCTTTGACCCTGGCATGTTGACCCGGGGTCAAAGGCTTTCGTGACGTCATGCCGGCGACCAACGGAGAGAGAAGACGCTGGAAGCGGGACCGCCATCGCTGGAGAAGGGCCGATGTCGGTGAGTATGTGTATGGCAACACCCTCTTTGGCCCGGAGCTCCAGCGGTGACTTCCTCCGGCCGAGCAGGCTGCTAGGCGGGCCTCCAAGCTCAGGCGAGCCCCCGGCTCGGTTTGGGCCTACAGGCCCAAACCGAGCCGGGGGGTTGCCTAGGCCTACAGGCCCGCCGAGCAGCCGGAGGAGGTCACCGCTGGAGCTCAGGGCCGATTTACGGGAGTATGTTTTGGAACCTCGTCTCCGATCCTCCTGCGGTGACCTCCTCCAGCTGCCGCTGGGTGCTCGGCGGGCCTCTAGGCTTAGGCGAGTCCCCGGCTCGGCTGGGCCTGTAGGCCCGAGCCGGGGGCTCGCCTGAGCCTGGAGGCCCGCCGAGCAGCCAGCGGCAGCCGGAGGAGGTCTCCGCTGGAGCTCAGGGCCGATTTTGGGATGTATTTTTTTGGGAACTTCGGCCCCGATCCTCCAGCGGTGACCTTCTCCGGCTGCCGCTGGGTGCTCGGCGGGCTCTAGGCTTAGGCGAGTCCCCGGCTCGGCTGGGCCTGTAGGCCCAAATCGAGCCGGGGGCTCGCCTAAGCCTAGAGGCCCGCCGAGCAGCCAGCGGCAGCCGGAGGAGGTCTCCGCTGGAGCTCAGGGCCGACTTATGGGGTTATGTATGTTTTGGGAACTTCGGCCCCGATCCTCCAGCGGTGACCGGCTGCCGGCGGCCTGCTCGACGGACCGCTAGGCTTAGGCGAGTCCCCGGCTCGGCTGGGCCTGTAGGCCCAAACCGAGCCGGGGGCTCGCCTGAGCCTGGAGGCCCGCCGGCAGCCAGAGGACGGTCACCGCTGGAGGATCGGGGCATCTGGCCGTGTAAACACACGGGTAGCTGCGCGCGGCTCGTGCCGTTTTTTTTTTTTTTCACGTGGCCGGCACGCGCAGCTACCTGTGTGTTTTAACGGCCGCTTTCAAATGTCCGTCGCGCATGCATTCTGTATATAGTCACTGTGTTACATGTTTACAGGTGCATTCTGTATATAGTCACTGTGTTACATGTTTACAGGCGCATTCTGTATATAGTCACTATGTTACATGTTTACAGGTGCATTCTGTATATAGTCACTATGTTACATGTTTACAGGCGCATTCTGTATATAGTCACTATGTTACATGTTTACAGGTGCATTCTGTTTATAGTCACTGTGTTACATGTTTACAAGTGCATCCTGTATGTAGTCACTGTTACATGTTTACAGGTGCATTCTGTATATAGTCACTGTTATATGTTTACAGATGCATTCTGTATATAGTCACTATGTTACATGTTTACAGGTGCATTCTGTATATAGTCACTATGTTACATGTTTACAGGTGCATTCTGTATATAATACAGAATATCTTACATTGTATTACTTTGTATTTCTGTGAATGTAACACTTCAATGTACTTGAACCCAGGACATACTTGAAAACGAGAGAAATCTCAATGTATCCTTCCTGGTAAAATCCTTTATAAATAAATAAATAAATAAATAAATAAATATAGTCACTATGTTACATGTTTACAGGTGCATTCTGTATATAGTCACTGTGTTACATGTTTACAGGTGCATTCTGTATACAGTCACCGTGTTACATGTTTACAGGTGCATTCTGTATATAGTCACTGTTACATGTTTACAGGTGCATTCTGTATATAGTCACTATGTTACATGTTTACAGGTGCATTCTGTATATAGTCACTGTTACATGTTTACAGGTGCATTCTGTATATAGTCACTATGTTACATGTTAAAGGTGCATTCTGTATTGAGGTATGTTAATAGGGAGCTCTTGAGTGACTTAAGACTGGGAGAAGATTTGATGGTGTCTGGGAGGTTATTCCATACTTGTAATGAATTTAAAAAAAACACTGCAGCATGTGTTTTATAATGTATTTTTTTGCAGTGCACAAATAATCTAGTTACAGACTATGTCACTGGTAATATCCCTTTAAATGCACATTGTTATATGTAAATGATACATTCAGGGGTTAGAAACCAGAAAGAGGAGCTGACCCTGATATATATTGATTTCTAGCACTGTCTGCACGTAGGTAATGTATTACCCAGGAGGCCAGGACACGGGGCCCAAGCAGTCTGTTTTGTCATGCCTCTTCTCTTAGACATTTACCACAGCTAATATCTTACAGGAATGGAATTCAGAGATAGACAGACAGAAAGATAGATGCATAGACTGATAGGCTGATGGATAGATGGGTGGATGAATGGAAGATGGATTGATGGATGACTAGATAGATAGATAGATAGAGATAGAGATAGAGATAGAGATATAGCAGATAGATAGACAGATAGATAGATGACATATAGAGATAGATAGATAAATAGATAGATATATATAGATAGATAGATAGATAGATAGATAGATAGATAGATGACATATAGAGATAGATAGATAGATAGATAGATAGATAGATAGATAGATAGATAGATAGATAGATAGATAGATAGATAGATGACATATAGAGATAGATAGATAGATAGATAGATAGATAGATAGATAGATAGATAGATAGATAGATAGATAGATAGAATAGATAGATAGATAGATGATAGATAGATAGATAGATAGATGACATAGAGATAGATAGATAGATGAGATAGATAGATAGATAGATAAATAGATAGATAGATAGATAGATAGATAGATGACATTATAGAGATAGATAGATAATAGATAGATAGATAGATTAGATAGATAGATAGATAGATAGATAGATAGATAGATAGATAGATAGATAGATAGATAGATAGAGATAGGTAGATAGATGACATATAGAGATAGATAGATAGATGACAGAGCTAGATAGATAGATATATAGATAGATAGATAGATAGATAGAAGATAGATAGATAGATAGAGATAGATAGATAGATAGATAGATAGATAGATAGATAGATAGATAGATAGATGGCTAGATAGATAGATAGATAGATAGATAGATAGATAGATAGATAGATAGATAGATAGATAGATAGATAGATAGATAGATAGATAGATAGATAGATGACATATATAGATAGATAGATAGAAAGATAGATAGATAGATAGATAGATAGATAGATAGATAGATAGATAGATAGATAGATAGATAGATAGATAGATAGATGACTATATAGAGATAGATAGATAGATGCCATATAGAGATAGATGACATATAGAGATAGATAGATAGATAGATAGATAGATAGATAGATAGATAGATAGATAGATAGATAGATAGATAGATAGATAGATAGATAGATAGAGATAGATGACATATAGAGATATATAGATAGATAGATAGAGATAGATAGATAGATGACTATATAGAGATAGATAGATAGATGATAGATAGATAGATAGATAGATAGAATAGATAGATAGATAGATAGATAGATAGATAGATAGATAGATAGATAGATAGATAGATGACAGAGATAGATAAATAGATGGATGGATAGATAGATAGAGACATATGACAGATAGAGATACGTAGATGGATAGATAGATAGATAGATAGATAGATAGATGACATATAGAGATAGATAGATAGATGACAGAGATAGATAAATAGATGGATAGATAGATAGATAGATAGATAGATAGATAGATAGATAGATAGATAGATAGGCCGATGGGTAAATGGATAAATAGGTGGATGCCTAGAGAGTGACAGACAGACAGACAGATAGATAGATAGAAGCTATAGAGATAGAGAGGCAGGGACAAATCAGGTCATAGTGTCATAGGTAAAGACGAGTTCGCCAGATACTATACTGGCTTCATCAGTCTGGCCATGATTGATGAAGCAAGTATAGCATCTGACGAAACACGTCTCTAGCTATGTCACTACCCCGATATCATACCGGGAGGACTGGATATTATACTAGCCTACCTTTCCCTTTACTTTATTTTATTCTGTTTTTCTGTGTGAAATAAAGGATATACTTATTTTTATATATCTACCATCTCTTAGATTTATTTTACATCATATTGAATTCCCACCCATCTCTAGTGAAGCTGAGGTTTGCACCATCTATCACAGCCAACGTAGTGAGGTGGACACAGCCTTAAAAGGTGTCAAAGGCGACTTAATCGCTAGGAGAAGTGAGTGGTTCTATCTACTTACATCCACAATCCTGGTATCAGTAAATACTGTTGTATGAAGGCGTCTCTCTGCTACTCTGACCATCCAACTGAGCCAGTAGCAAACAGGCCCTGTACTGTGTGAGTTCTCTGGCTTACTTTATCCACAGAGCAAACCGCTTAAGACAGCATTGCACTATTGTATATTTTCTGTTTTTTATATTACATCCATACCAGAGGACCGTTTATATCTCTAGGTACCTGTATGTTTCATTCATTTTTTTTTTGGTGATCCCAGCTTTTTTCAAGTCAGCATAATGATGTACATTGCCCATTACTAGAAGCATTCACAGAAGAGCCTTTTCACTGCAATGAATCACTGTTTAAACACTTTATATGCTTGAGCACTTTATTCTGTTTTTAAGCTGTTGAGCAATGCTATTTTATAGAGTTATCTTGTACATTGCTTACGGTTTATTTTTTCTATACAAACTGCTGCATATTTATTGTTTTATATTTATTCAAGAGCTCTTTATTGCATGATTGACATATTTTTCAAAACCCCTTTTTTATTTTTTAGAGCACTTTTTGTATTATTTGTATTTTTTAGACGAAAATTTGTTTTTCTTATTTTTTTAAAAGACATCTTTTTAAGTTTTTTAACACACCTTTTATTTTATTATTACCTATTATTTTTTAAAGGACTTTTTTTATTGAGAAAACAGTAGATGGTCCTGGTGGCGCAGTGGTGTACTATAAATCGTATAAACCCTAGCCTGATATTAGGCCCTACAGGTGCTCGTACTAGAGTCTAAGATCTAAAAATGTCGCCAGGAACCTTCAGGTCCCGAGAGACGTACAATTAAAAATAAGTGCAAATTACAATTGATACATAAATGCAGTAGCAAAGCCGAGAGACATGCAAGGATTATGTATAACAATAAAGTGCATGTGCTTATGAAACCATTCTTAAGTAAAGTGCATACACAGGTGGTGCGCTAAAAGCGCAAATCGCTGATGATGTTTTTGGAGGGTTGTACAGTCAATAAGTCCTAAGCCACAGTAAAGTGCACGTGCAAAAGTGCAAATAACATGAAAAAGAACCGGAAAATTTTGTGGCCACTAGTGGTTGCACAGCGTATGAGCCGTGTTGTAGAGATAAACGGTCCACTGCCACAGCTCCTCTCCTCAATGGGTGGTTTATAAGGGGAGAGAGAAGAAAAAAAAAATAATAATAATAGTGCAGACTGCTTCAGGTATTTATGGTGAGGATAGAACAAGAATCTCACTCACGGATTACAGAGCCTAGTGTGTCCCTGGCTCTGGGTTGAAGCGCCTCACACCAGATATAGGGTGGCGTATCCCTTCTTTGTCCTACGGTTGGCCTCAGATGAAATACAAGCAGATAGACAGTGCTCCCATAGTGTAACACATTCGGTAAAAGTGGCAGCAAGTTAAAAAGCTGATCAATCTCACTCACCAATGGCGGAGCCTCGGTTTTCTCAGGCTCGGCTTGTAAGCATATGGTACCATTTAAATCGGTGTGTACCTCACCTCTCTCGCCTGGAACGTCTGTTTCTTTCCTTCTTCTTTGCTGGTACTCCACCTCCAGAAAAATTTAGGGAGGAAAGAGGGGGGAAAGACCAGGGTAATAAACTAGACGTGGCTCTTGTGGAGCAGCTTCCACAGTCTAGATGGTCTTAAATGAATAAAAAATCAAAATAAAATTAAAAAGCTGAGACCCAAGAATAAAAACTTCAAAGGGTTTATTAGCATTACATAAAATAAGTCGGGGGGGGGGGGGTAATTACACTGAACGCATTTCGGCACTTAACCTGTGCCTTCCTCTAGCAGTGTGGTGTATGGGGGACTTTTTTTATTATCTGGACACTTTTTACTGCCTTTATATTGATTTATACTTCTACTAGGATAATAGCCGATGCCAATTTGGCTCAATTCAGTGGTTATCTGTGGACTTTCACGGTTTTCACCATGCCCGATAACATTTTGGCGACTCAATTTTCGGCAAAACACGGTGACCATTCGGTAAATAGTGAATTTTTGGCAAAAAGGAATTGACGGAATGCGGTGAACTGGGCCGAAATGCAAAGCAACGAAATTGCGCACAATTGCATGTTTTGTGAATAGACCCTGTTGTGTATTTTTAAAAATGGACTTGTTTTTGCCAAAAATTGCATTAACTGTGGCCTACAGAAATTTTCTAAGTACTTAAAGGGAAAAGTTAGAGTTAAAACAGGGTGCGTTGTGGGGTTACCTCCATCCCTCCCATATTAAGGGATGGAGGTAACCCCATTAACCATTGTCCATTAACACTCGCCTTTATTCCAACGCCAGCTCGGGATCTGGCAGCCGCTGTTACATCCTATAACAGCAGAATGCTGAAGCTGTCAGGGGGCGGGGCTGGGCGCATGTTTGAGTGTCCAGCCAATCCAATGACTCTCAATTATTATTATCCTTTATTTATATAGCTACAAAAATTCTGCATCGCTTTACAAGATCAGTGTACAAGGGGTTGATACATTAGAATATTACACATGGATGATACGTCCTGATTCAGGGGATCCCTGATCCCAAGGGAATTTACAATCTATGAGATATAGAAGTATTTTGAGGTAAGTACATCCATATCGTTAGGTTTCTCACCCAAGGACACTCACTGGTGGCATCTTCCAAGTGGGATCGGGTCGTCTTTCCATGATTGTAGAGCAGTGACCTGGTGGTTAGGTTGCACCCGCATCTTGTAAAGTCGAGACTTCTCCACAGTTGTATTGGAGGGATGTGCTGAATGGTATTTTGACTTGCTTCTCCACGGTCAGAGGGTAGAGACGTTACCACTGGACTCCTCCACTGATATTGTGTGGTATGGTAGGCAAGTGTGTACCGTTACGTGTCTTGCCCAAGGACACTTACTGGAAAGGTGCTCTTTAGAGATTTGCATTATTTTTGGAAAAATTCTGAATTTGGAACGAAAGTTGATATTTCGTATTTGGAAGTACTTCCGAATAACGAATCGATACGATACGAATTCGAAATGAAATCGTATATAAGGAATTTATTTAGTTTCACACTGTAAAAGAAAAATTATCATTGTAAAAGAAAAATTTGAATAACTGATATCAACTATCGAATTGATCAATACAAGTAATAGTCAGCAAAGGACTTTATGAAACAAATTAATTTTGCTTCACTGTTTAATTTGACTCAAATATTAAATTTGTGACACAGCATAAAATTTAACCCTAACTTTTCTTTTAACAGCAAAATTTGATTAATTGGGGTTTAATCTAGTGATCCAAAATTCGAATTGATATCAACTATCGAATTGATATATGAAATTCGAATCGATTCAAAATTTCAAATCGATCCGAAACAAAATACGAAACGAAATTTGTTCCGAAATTCCGAAAACAAAATGATTTAAAAACATAACGAAATGAAACAAAACAAATTTTTCAGTCATGCACATCCCTAGTGCTTTTGCCGGGATTCAAACCTGTGTCTCCACGGTTATAGAGCGGAGATGTTACTCCAGCCAGCCGGTGCAAGTGCAATGTGTGCAACTGGTTGATCAGGAATGTACAGTGCTGTCCATTCCTAACCTAATCCTGGGAAGGCTGATCAGTGCAAAATAAATGACAGCTTCTGGGATGAGGGGATATCAGCCTTCTGGGACACTCCGGAAGGGCCACTCATCCACCCATGACCATTTAAATGGCAATACATGGTCATGGTGGCTAGCGAGTCCCTTTTTAATTACTTGAAATGCCTGGATTTTTTGGAGTTATTGCTTGAAAATTTGGCTATTGAGCTTTTTGGTTTTTCGCTTGCCTGGATGTTTAGTCTTTACGATTGGAGGAGGATTTGTTTGCTGTCATTCATTACATTTTTATCTTGCACAGGACTTCAACCTCAGCCATCGATTATGACTTTTTGTGTTGCCTTTCACATATATTTCCTATGGTGGTTTATTACAAGCGTTTTAACTGAGTGCAATCCAAGTTCAGCGACTCCATAAAGTCACGAGACAGACATATAAAAGTAGAATACTGGATGACTGGGGGTATGGAGGCTTCTTTGATTAAAATATTTTTGTTAATCAGTCTTTTCATTAAAGCGGGACTCTCAAACTCCAGCTCCCGAGATGTTGATGACCTATAATTCCCATAACTCTTTGAATGCAATAGATAGACAGAGAATCGTGGGAGTTGTAGTTTAGAAACATCTGGGGGGCCTTCATCCAGTGTCAAACTTCATCCAGTGTCACCAGCAGCCAGGATTCTGAATTTCCCGGCTGCCGGTCACCAGATCAGTCACTAGTGATGTCAGCACACAGAGGGCATACGGATGTCACCCTCTCTGAGACCAAATGCTGTAGTGAGTAGAGAGGCAGCCTATGGATCGGATCTGCGCATGCACACACAGCTCCGATCCGCCGCTCTGAGCAGGGACAATAGAACGTGCATACATAAACTGCACAAGTCCGTAGCGCTGCGCAATTTGCTTTTCCTACACTACACAAGTTGCGAAGGTTGCGTTAGATAGCTGCAGGGACTTCCAGGTTCGGGAGGGAGCTGCACACCGCGAGGGAAAATAGGTGAAAAACATCACCTGAAGCGAAAAAATAATGTATGAAAATCAAAGGGCCCTATTCTGACCTTGGTGCTAACTTAACCAGAGTGGTTTTAAAGGGCCCATAGTCTTTATAATCTGTGGAGTTGTTAAGTTTACAACAGCTTTGGTTACGTTTACACCAAGATCTGAATAAGGCCCTTAATTGTGCAGAGGCTGTCAGCAATTATATAAGGGCCACTAAAAAAGGGAACTGTGTTTATCAAACAAGTATCCCTTTAACAACTATACGTGAACTTTGCCGCCGTTTTGGTGCATTGTAAATAACCCCTTTGAGTATATTTTTCATACCACAAGGTCAACCTGTTTATTCCAAGATGTCACGTTTGAGTTTATCCTCTCTACTTAACTCTTTCGCTGCAGAAGACGTGTGGAGGACGTCCTCCGGGTCCGCAAGTTGTGTGTGGAGGATGTACCCCACACGTCATGGGGTTTTTGAAGCGAAAGGGGAGCACCCATGTGCCAGGGACAGAGTCCCGAAGCGATCTGAATTCTTTGACTTCAGTTAGGGAATTGACTCCTAGCTGCCCAGGGATTTCCTATGGAAAAAGAATAGAGGGTCATTTTTGGTGTCGTTGGAAAGGCCAGAGCATGGAATTTCCAATGATACCAAATATGACCAGGATACATGTAAATAAAAATATATATTTTTTTTTTATTATAATGTGAACAATGATGCTGCGCTAACGATAAAAAAATTTTTTTTTCCCAGTTTTAGCTAAATTTGCATATATTCTCAGAAAAATGCAGTAACAGGTTCCCACTTCTAATTTTTTTAACCAACATACCCCATAGAATATATAGCTGCAAAGACTTGGACTATAAAATGTAAAAAGAAATAATTTTGATTGATGTTTGAATGAAAATTCACCTTTTTTACATTTTGTGTTATAGCATTCTGATAGGACACAACGTATACATATAGTAATGATACTTTATGAGTCTGTCGAAAATAAAGATACACTATATTGCCAAAAGTATTCGCTCACATCCCTTGACTCGCATATGAACGTAAGTGACATCCCATTCCTAATCCATAGGGTTCAATATGATGTCTGTCCACCCTTTGCAGCTATAACAGCTTCAACTCTTCTGGGAAGGCTGTCCACAAGGATTAGGAGTGTGTTTATGGGAATTTTTGACCATTCTTCCAGAAGTGCATTTGTGAGGTCACACACTGATGTTGGACGAGAAGGCCTGGCACTCAGTCTCCGCTCTAATTCATCCCAAAGGTATTCTATCGGGTTGAGGTCAGGACTCTGTGCAGGCCAGTCAAGTTCATCCACACCAGACTCTGTCATCCATGTCTTTATGGACCTTGCTTTGTGCACTGGTGCACAGTCATGTTGGAAGAGGAAGGGGCCAGCTCCAAACTGTTCCCACAAAGTTGGCAGCATGGAATTGTCCAGAATGTCTTTGTATGCTGAAACATTCAGAGTTCCTTTCACTGGAACTAAGGGGCCAAGCCCAGCTCCTGAAAAACAAGCCCACACCATAATCCCCCCTCCACCAAACTTTACACTTGGCACAATGCAGTCAGACAAGTTCCGTTCTCCTGGCAACCGCCAAACCCAGACTCGTCCATCAGATTGCCAGATGGAGAAGCGCGATTCGTCACTCCAGAGAACGCGTCTCTACTGCTCTAGAGTCCAGTGGCGGCGTACTTTACACCACTGCATCCGACGCTTTGCATTGCACTTGGTGATGTATGGCTTGGATGCAGCTGCTCGGCCATGGAAACCCATTCCATGAAGTTCTCTGCGCACTGTTCTTGAGCTAATCTGAAAGCCACATGAAGTTTGGAGGTCTGTAGCGATTGACTCTGCAGAAAGTTGGCGACCTCTTCGCACTATGCGCCTCAGCATCCGTTGACCCCGCTTCGTCAGTTTACGTGGCCTACCACTTCATGGCTGAGTTGTTGTCGTTCCCAAACACTTCCACGTTCTTATAATACAGCTGACAGTTGACTGTGGAATATTTAGGAGCGAGGAAATTTCACAACTGGATTTGTTGCACAGGTGACATCATATCACAGTTCCACGCTGGAATTCACTGAGCTCCCGAGAGCGACCCATTCTTTCACAAATGTTTGTAGAAACAGTCTGCATACCTAGGTGCTTGATTTTATATACCTGTGGCCATGGAAATGATTGGAACACCAGATTCTGATTATTTGGATGGGTGAGCGAATACTTTTGGCAATATAGTGTATTTAATTTGTTTGGGTCGTACAATTAAACATGGCTTCAAAGCTCCTTTAAACATGATGAGCATAGAACGGTAAAAATTAGCTCAGCACACAGAGGTGAAAGGGTTAATCATGCATTTTGTAAATCTGTTTCCTTAGTTGATCCTTTCCATTCTGTAGTCTCTATATCCATTTTATTACATCTGATTTTAAAACCATTCCTGGAGGGATAAAATGCTCTTTGTGCATCATTAACATTTGCGCTTTACAATGTTTTCCCCCCACTACAGACTCTCCGGCCAACATGGTTTCTTTTGATCCCTTCTCGATACTTGTATCGGTTCTTGTAGTCCTGTTTCTGCTGAATGTTTTCAGTAACCGGAAAAAAAACCTGTACCATAACTTCCCCCCTGGACCAAAACCTTGGCCATTCATTGGTAACATACCCTACATGATAATGAAGAAGCAGAAACCACACAAAACACTACAAGAGGTAATACTTTGTTTCACTGTAATTCGAATTGTCAACAATGTTTTCATGGATATCTAAGTGACAACATTGATCAAACTTGGTGAAAGTAGGCTGCCCTACCACGATCAAACCAATTTAAGGGGTTACTCTACTCATCCTATCCACTTAATCATATTAAAGTTGTCAGGATGTGAGGAGTGTCCCCTCCCGCCTCCCCTGCTTCCCAATCTGGAGAAAACGCTGGGTAAATTGCACGGGTTTCATCCACCCCACCCAGCATCACCAGCAGTCTGGATTTTGAATTTCCTGACTGCCAGTCACTAGTGACATCAGCAGACAAAGAGCTTGTTGATGTCACCTTCTCTGAGACTAATCACTGCATTGAGCGATTTCAGAGTGGCAGCCGATGGATTGGATCTGAACATGTACGTGCAGCTCTGTTCAGGCATGTACTGGCCATAGGGACTATAGGGAGATTCTTGGTGGGCCGATGGCTCAGTGGGCCAACGTGAATGCTGTTTCACCGCATGGCTTGCACTGCCCCTAAAGGGTGAGAACCTTCCCACCATGTGTAAAACAGACAGTCTGCAGTAGTCTCATATTAGGACCACCGTGCCAGTGAGACCCGTTGAGCGTCTGGTTCACCTTAAGACATGGTACGCAATCAACATCAGTGCTGCTTTACCCAATCGCTCTGCAGCAACTCAGGTATCTGTAGAGCATTTGGTTGAGCGATCCGGTTGGTTTATATACTATTTTTGTACGTGTTTGCATAATTAAAGTGGGCTGGTCTGGATGAAGTCCAGGACTTATTTTTTGTCCCAGTCCAGCCCTGGCTCTGTTCCATAGTTCTGCGCAGGGGCTACAGAACCTGAGAATGGGCGACGTTACACGATTTGTGAGGGTGCTGAGAATTAAATCTAGCCCTAAATTAGGGACACCATTCCTATTTGTGAGATCCGAGCATAGACTTTGTTGCTTGCTAAGTTTTTAAAAAATAGCAATTCTTTAATAGGAATTTCTAGTTTCTACTGCATCAAAATGCAACGGACTCTATTCCATATTTGGCGCTAATTTAGCGTCTTGATATTTAAGTGATAGCACCAGGAGATGTAAGTTTAACGTCTGGCATTGATATTCCTTAGTTGACTCTACACTGGGGTGAAATCAGTTTGCGCCACGCATCATGCGCAAGCTTACTGTAATGTGCACCTCCTACACCTAACATGGGGAGCGCAATCAGCCTTTAACATCTCGAGAGATAGGTTTTACATTGCGACGCAAATTAACGAATTTTAACACCTCCCAAAAGCTGGTGTTAAATTATTCTGAAAATGCAAAATCATTTAACACACTCTAAACCCCTCCCCCATTAAATCCCATACTCATCCCACGGTGAAAACGGTGGTCCGATCCGCCGCTTCTTCTCGCCGAGAGAAGAGTGAGACTGAGAACAAATAGTTCCTAGACTCCCTCTGCCATCACTCTGCGGCTCTGCGTGATCTCGTGCAGAGCTCACGGCCGGGACGTGCAAAGCTCTATGGAGTCCTATTGTCTCCATGAGCCAATACTCGTGGTGGTGTGGAAGCGCCGCTGCTAGTATTGGCGAGCTTTGTGCTTATTTCCGGGACGAGATGCCAAGATAGCACCTACCCCCGGAATATGACGTTAAAGTAGAGTCGGTAAGGGAGAATCTGCAATTACGTATTTTCCTGCTTACCGGCTCCATTTTAGCATCATGTTTGGAACAGGGACCCTTTTTTCCAAAATAAAGAGCTTTCCAAACAATGGGACCTATTCCAAGGTCGGAGTAAACTAAACCAGACCATTATAGTCTATGGCTTTGTTAAGTTTACACCAACCTTGGTGTTTGCATTACTGTTTTCACATTGTTTCCTGTGGACATCGAGAGGAATATTGGACATATAATTGTATTTGCTGCTTTCTCTTGTAGCTTGGGGAGACGTATGGACCAGTATATTGCTTTCAGAGTGGATCTGAAAAGACAGTGGTGCTGTGCGGCTATGAGGCCGTGAAGGATGCGCTCATAAACCATGCTGATGATTTTTCAGAAAGACCCATCATACATATCATGGAAGAATTAGAACATGGGCATGGTAAGTTAATAAAATGAAGACCTGACACAAAATATGCATTAAGAATGAATGGATTGGACGTCAATGCGATGCATTTCAAGACACCAGATGAAATTAAATGGTCACTTCAAGCTCCAGAAGCATTTTCGCTCCATATAGGTTGCCCCATATCGTTTGGTGACCTACTCTATTTCTTTTCCATGGAGCTCTATAATCTAACTGGAACACACTCTCCCAATATATTCCAAACTGTGGCTTATAGCTGCCTAGCGATAACTGACTAGCAGGGCATACCGTGCCTTTTTGCCATTTGGGGAAAAAAATCCAGGGAATTGTCTATAATATGCCAGCAACCATAATTAAAAATGGCCGTCATCAAAGACAAGACATCACTGCGCATGCACAGTGAGGCACGTCACTGTACCTGTATGACATGGATGCTACTGTGCATGCATGGCGAGGATGTCTTCAAGCATGCATAGTGAGGATGTCACCATATGTGGCAACGTAACCATGTTAGAGGTGAGTCAACTGTCCGGTGACGCCACTCCTTGAAGGCTGCTTGGGGTGTTTACACTCCTGGATTCCCCCCTCAGTATGCTACTGACTAGATTGTGCACTTCAATGATTTTCGGTTCGTGCAAATAGATTCATTAAAAAAATAAATGTATTTTTTGCCCGAAATTCTAAATTTATTCTGATTTGTCTAAAATACATAAAAAATGTATATTTAGAGATGGGTCTTTGAATTCTGAGTTACAAAAATGCTGACTTCTGAATGTTGTACAGGTTGGGCACACTTTATCCAGAACTCTCAGTTCCCCAAGTATTTTGGATTCTTCTGGATATCAGAATCCAGGAGAATCCAGTTTCTAAAAGGAAGGAGATCAAAGGAGAGCTGCAATCCCCTTCATGCTGCACCCACCTGTGTGTTAACATGCTGAGTGCTGTACAGGATTTCTCCATGGACATGATGCTTAGAACTAGCATGACTCCGATAGATCAGCATGACACACAGAGGGGTTGCCCAGAGCCTCCCGGTACGTGCCATGGTCTGCTCCACCACTTGGGAGTCATGTCTCCATGAAGACCAACCCGGCCGGAGCGCCCCCTAATCTAGAATTACTAAGATCCGGAAGGCTCCATAAATTCTGGTTTTCGGAGTCTACTAGGTTTTAGAATTTGAGATTGGGGTGTACCTCTACCTTACAGTTACAAGTATTTATAAAGCGCCAATAAATTGAATTAGTGCTGTACAATATTAGAGACAGAATAACAAATATACTTACATGTTACACACACAGAACAGAAGGATGGAGGACCCTGCTCAAGAGCTCACAGAGGAGAGGGGTGACACATTAGGTGAGGGTGAATAGGGTAAGTGAAGTGGTGGGTTGCAGGAGGGCTGAATCGGAAGAGAAGGAAATGACAGTGGGGGATTATGGAGTAAGCTGATAGGCTTCTCAAAAGTAATGTGTTTTCAGAGACTTCTTGAAGGACTGGAGAGACGGGGGGAGTCTGATGTTGCGGGGGATGGAGTTCCATAGAAAGGGGGCAGCTTGGGTGAAGTCCTGCAGACGAGAGTTAGGGGTGCAGGTACGAGGAACTGATAGTATCAGATCATTGGCTGAGCGAAGTGGACGGGGCGGGATATACCTGCTACTAAGGGAGGAGATGTAGGCAGGGGCTTAGTAAATAAATTCAAATGATAAAGAGAAGAATAATGTGACCATCATGAATTGGCATGCTTTTGTCTCCTTGATATCCATCTTTACATTTAGGAATCATTTTTGCTCACGGCGAAAACTGGAAAGTGATGCGAAGGTTTACAATAGCAACTCTGCGCGACTTTGGCATGGGGAAGAAAGTCATAGAAAACAAGATCAATGAAGAAAGTGAATCATTAATTCAAATTTTTGAATCTTTCAAAGGTATTTCTTGGCAGAATATTGTGCTTGTGTGTTTGTTAAACAAAAACAGACTATGATATTTTCAGTTATTCACCGTACTTATTTTAGTTTATTTCCACACTGTTTAAAAAGTCGTATTCAAATTAAATGTTTGCTCTCTAAGGCCTAGATTACGTACTGAACACTAACTGTGGTGTACGGATATGTAAGGGTTAACACTAGGATAACTGACTTTACTCACGCCCCCCATATTACATCCCTAACGCTAACCCATTAAAAATCTCTTAGCGCATCTGTGATTGCATGAGCTTTCTTTTGGTGCTTTCTGAATAAACCCTAATATATATAACAAGTGTCCTCGTTTTACTATTGCACCAATATCTGCTCAATCCAAACCCAAATCTATATTTTGGTTATTTAAAAAAATGTATGGTACTGATTAGATAGAGATACATTCCCACCCTACCCTCCCCTCACCCACCCACCCTACCCTCCCCTCACAGTTTTCATTTGATTTATACCCTCCTATCACACTCCTTACGCAGCTGCACTAAATTCCCTCCTTAAATCCCTGCTTTCTCTACTCTCCCACACTTACTCTCGCCCACCCAACTACTCTCACTCCCACCGTTCTCTATAATGTATATACCACTACTGCTTCTCTTTTTATTATTATTATTATTATTCTTTATTTATAAAGCGCCAGCATATTCCGCAGCGCTGTACAATAAGCACAGTATAGACAGGGTTACAATACATTGAACAACATTTGACAAACAGTACAGGAGGAGATGAGGGCCCTATTCCCGTAGGAACTCACAATCTGGGAGGGTTGGGGTTGGAAACAGGAGGAGAGGACTGTAAGGTGAGAGTGATTGATGGTTGCGTCAGTGAGTTGGGTGGTAGGCTTCCCTTACCTTGGGTGGTAGGCTTCCCTTTTCTCTCTCCTCCCTTCTCTCCAAAGCTACCCTCACCCTCTATACACCTTTCCAATTGCCCCAGGATGGAAATCAAGTCCCTATACACCCCAGCCTACTTGGTTCTTCTAACCTGTCAGCTGAGTGCTGGTGGAGAGTGCTAAAGTCCAGCCCTCCTACCCCCACACAGAGATTTAATACTGTCCAATTACAGTATCACCAAAAGAAAACTCTGTCCAAATTTCTATTCATTCTGCTACTTTCCCTGGCAAATGATGTGGAAACTAACCCTGGTCCTACAGCTGACACACCCTTTAGTCTCCCCACTAAAAAAGGCCTCTCATTTGTGCACTGTAACATCCGAAGTTTACTCCCTAAATTGGATGAGCTTCAGGCTTGGTGTTGCTATTACAAACCCAAAATCATTGTGCTCACAGAGTCATGGTTAACCCCAAAAGTACCAGACTGTGCCATATCAATACAGGGGTATTCATGTTATAGAAAAGACAGAGCAAAGAGAGGAGGGGGAATTGTTATTTATGTTGAGGAGTCCTTAAAGTTCACCCCCTTACAGACTTCTAGCTCTCCTGTCACCTTTGATTTCCTCTCTGGTATAATTGAGATCCCATTCAGTAAATCAATCATTGTTGCTGGGTTCTATCGTCCACCGAGCTCTCTAGTGCACTCCCTCTCTGACATATCTCAAATCCTTAATAACCTACTTGCCCAAAACCAAAAAAGTGAGCTGCTGGTCCTCGGCGATTTTAATACAGATTGGCTAAATCCTAAAAACAATAAACACTGCACACTGTTTAAAACTTTGCAGCTAACTCAATTAATCTCCTCCCCCACTCGCATTAATATGAAAAGCCCTAACCATACCTTGCTGGACTGTATTCTCTCCTCATCTCCTGATAGAATACAGGAGGCAGGCGTTCTTGCTAATAGCTTTAGTGACCATTGTCTAGTGTACTGCATGCGCAAAATAAAAGCCGTGAAATCCCCCCCAAAGGTAATAACCACCAGGTCTTTCAAGAAATTTATTCTTGAATTCTTCCTAAGTGATCTCAAACAGCTCCCCTGGTACAGGCTAAACCTAATCCCAGACCTAGACTGTGCAGTTGAATACTTTCAGTCTGAGCTCCTGCAAGTCTGGAATTCCCATGCCCCACTGCGTAAAGTGCGAGTAAAGGGGACCCATCTCCCCTGGGTTACAGCTGATCTTACACTAATGTACCAGCTTAGAGATTCACTATGGTCAAATTTCAAGAGTACTGGTTCCATGAACGATCACTACTAAAACCGAAAATGCCGGAATGAATGCACAAAACAAACAAAAATGGCCAAAGCCCATTACTTCAATGAAAATCTAAACAATAACATATCAAACCCTAAAAACTTTTGGAGAGCCATAAGTAACATACAAGCACCCCCAGTCCACTCCCATCCGGCTGCTGTCAAAGTAAACAACCAAACCCTGTAACACCCCCTAGATGTAGCAAATGCCTTTAATGATTATTTTTTTGGATACGCCACCACTTTGATTGCCAAGCTAGGAAATGACATGCAATCAGAGAGGCCTCATGCAGGTCAGGCGCCTCCAACTGTGCAAAGTCCCTGTATCAGACAGGAATTCAGTTTTAGACCAGTGCCTGTCAGTGTCGTTACTTAACTTTTCCGTAAACAAAAAATGAAATACCAGTCTGGACCTGATCAAATACCATCAATGCTGCTGAAAATCAGTGCGCCAGCAATTGCAAATCCTGTCGCAACCCTAATAAATGAATCACTGGCAACTGGATACATACCCAAACTCTGGAAGACTGCAAGAGTGGTACCTATCCATAAAAGTGGTGACAGTACTTTGGTATCCAACTACCGTCCAATATCATTGCTCCCTGTAGTGTCAAAAATCTTGGAAAAATGTGTCTACACACAATTGCGTGATTACTATCAATATTGGAACTACTTAACCCCGGATCAATCAGGCTTTCGTCCAAATCACTCAACTACAACCACCCTTTTAAAAGTCTGCAATGATATCCAAGCTGGGATGGAACAAGGAAACCTAACTGAAGCCATCTTCCTTGATTTTGCCAAGGCCTTTGACACGGTAGACCATGGCAACTTGTTAGAAAAACTTAAAAACTCTGGTATTGGTGATCGCACGCTAACCTGGTTTCAATCATATGTATCCAACCGATCATAATATGTGTCAATTTCTGGCAGCTCCTCCTTCCCGCTCCCAGTCACTTGCGGTGTACCCCAAGGCTCAATACTAGGCCCCCTGCTATTCACAATATTCATAAATGATCTGCCCAACGTCTGCAACGCCTCAACTGTACATATGTACGCAGATGACACTGTAATCTATACCAGCAAACCAAATCTCCCACAGCTGGAGGCCGTGCTGCAAGAACAATTCACAGAGGTAGAAAAGTGGATCAAACACAACAAACTTTTTTTAAATACTGACAAAACTGTAACGATGCTCTTTGGAACAGCACCTAAACTACACAAATTGCAAAATCCCCATCTATGTGTTGGGACAAAATCAAATGGCACGCTGACCACAGTCACTTCTCTCAATATCTAGGTATGTGGTTGGACCCTAATCTATCCTTTGGCCCCCACATCGAAAAACTCTCATCTAAACTTTACCCCAAACTAGGTGCCCTGTACAGAAACAAATCCTGCCTGAGCCCCGCGGTAAGAAAGCAGATTGTACAACAAATGCTTATGCCGGCTATTGATTACGGAGATGTAGTGTATGCAGCGGCCCCGCAAACACACCTTCAGAAACTTACTACATTGTATAACTCCTTCTGCCGCTTTGCATTACAATGTAACTACATGACCCACCATTGTGACATGTTAAAAGAGCTAAACTGGTCATCGCTGGAGTCTAAACGCACCCTTCACCTCTCCAGCCTGGTGTCTAAGAGCATTTCTGGGAAGCTGCCACCCTACCTGAATAGACTGCTTCCCCAAGCAGCTCCCTCATCCTATAACCTCTGATCCAGGACCAGCACCTTACTTGCAATACCACAATACAAAAAGACAGCGGCTCGGTCCTCATTTTCCTACAGAGCACCACAATTATGGAATAACCTCCCAGACACCATCAAATCTTCCCCCAGTCTTAAGTCACTCAAGAGCTCCTTACTAACATACCTTAATACAGAATGCACCTGTAAACATGTAACCTAGTGACTATATTTCCTACATATTTATTTTCTGTTAATCTGTATATTTGTGTTGTTTTTTTTAATATCTTGCATTGTATTACTTTGTATTTCTGTAACTGTACCACTTCAATGTTCTTGAACCCAGGACATACTTGAAAACGAGAGAAATCTCAATGTATCCTTCCTGGTAAAATCCTTTATAAATAAATAAATAAATAAATACTGCATTTTACACCACGATTGTCGGTTTATTTATGCTTGTAATATATGCCTTTTAATCTAGGAAAGCCATTTGACAACCTACTGCTGATGAATTCTGCTGTAGCAAACATAATTGTGTCCATATTACTGGGTCATCGTTTGGACTACAAAGATCCGACATTTCTCAGACTCATGAGGTTGATTAATGAAAACATTAAGCTCTTTGCTAGTCCTATGATTGTGGTAAGCTTATATATAATTCAATCTATATTAATGTACAATGTTTCTGTCTCGAATTGACGCTCCCCTGTAGGCTCTCTTTGTCATTCTGTGGCTGCCGGTTCTCACGTTGATGCCATGCTCCTGTTTGTGCTGATAATGATACTGCCGCCGCTCGTTGTGTGTCACTCCTGCCTGTACCGTACCCGGTATGCGTCATTCTCAGATCCACCTACGTCTCCAATGGCTTTACTCCAGCTTCGCCCATATCGTTGTAGTGCAGGATTTGCAACGCAAACCTGGAGATAGATAAATGTCGTTACGTAAGAAGACCCAAAAAATGTTCATGTGCAAAATATGACCTCACCTGATTGTTCTTGTTTTAGTAATCTGAATGTCCTGTACGGCAGTAACAGGCAGCTTATGTTTCTTGAACACGAACACTTTATAATGAAAAACACCCTGATACAATCAAACTGAAAACACTTTATTTCTAAGGAAGAGGTATTAACTCGTTTGCTCTGTCTCCTTACACCTAGTAAAGCATTTATAGCCCCATATACTTCTGCTCCACTTGTTGTTTAATGCCTTGTCACTGCCTGTTACTCGAGAGCGCGTCATTTATATTTACTGTTGTCTTTACTGTGTACCGATCGGGATTTGTCTTGACGTCCCTGATGTTCTCCTGTTCCGACCCTGGGCTTGTTTTTCTTGACTTTGCTGTCTTCTGCATCCCTGGCCAAGGTGTGGTACTGCTGTGCTTATTCCTTCCTTTCTCCCTTTCCTTAGAGGGATACAGGACTGGTAAAAAGGATTTCCTTTATTGTTAAGTTTCACCTGCGAGCTGAGGTTATCACTAAGTCTTTCAAACTGTTCAGGTTCCTCTGTTGTAATATAGATTTCAGTCACAAATGTAGCACCAACAGATTCATCAATGCTTTACAATGGCGAAGCACAAACGTGAACCATAATAAATGATGATTCATTAGGAACAGACAGCCAGTAGGATAATTGTCCTGCTAAAACAACTCTATATACAAGTGCTCAGCCAGACATCCCATGAGCTTACAATCTAAGGGACCAGAGTATGTGAAACAAGAGGGAACAGGGGGAGTGTGGAGCTGGTGACCAGAAAGAAAATAGCAGGGATTGCATGGGAAGAACTAGAAGCTTGGGCTTGAAAAGGGTAATTCGAAAGAAACGTGGAAGCAGCTGGAAGGGAGAGCTATTAGTATAGGTCCGTGACTGGGTGGGAGGGTAGATGGGACAGACGAGAAGGATTTCAGAGTTAAAATGCAAGAGCTGGAGAGGGTGATGGCTTTGGATGGTGAGTTGTATGAAGAAAGACAAAGAATGGAAAACGCACTTAGAAACACTTACCTTAACTTTATTTTAGGTGACTGTAGGGTTGCCTGTAAATGTTTTGAACTGAATGATGTTTGTCTAACCAAATTTTCTAGTAGGTTCAATGTATTCATTATTTAACTCTTTCTCTGTGTACGACGATATACAGACATTGTCTGATTTTGTGCAGAATCACAGACATCGTCTATATGTCTCTTATTTCATGCAGCTCCGGGATCTGATGCCTCCATAGTCTTGTTGGTTTCTCACAGCCATCTGGCTTTTACCCACCCACTGATGTCAGAAGCAGGGCTTTCCCCTCCCGAATGGGTAAATCTCATTACAAAAAATACAGGGGTATTTTGGACCCCTGTATCTCCATAGCCATATAGCCCACAAGATATTGTGATTAATCATTAGGAAGGCCGGAGTCTGACCTTTTCAAACATGGCCTTGTACATTGCAAAACAAAGAAAGTGAATGAAATAAAAATATTTCTTCTTTTTTTTCTTCTTTTTTGTTTACAGTAGTTGCATTGTCCACTTTCCACATAGAAATAAAAACTTGAATTTTTATTTGTATTTTTTGGTACAGCATTATGAAGGTACATATATATATAGGTATAATAATAATATATTTTGAATCTGCCGAGTCTGCTGAAAAAAAAAGGATACATAATTTGCCCAGTTTCTACAATAAAACATGACTTCAAACGTTTAAACATGATGACCACAAAATGGTCAAAATGAGCTCAGCACACATGGATGAAATGGCTCAGCAGCGAAGGGGTTAATAATATTAAAAAAATCGAAACAAATATGCATAAGCAGGTCTATGTGGACCTCTGTTGGATATCATTAATTAACTGCTCTAAACGTCTTCAAACCCATTTTACCTTTTTTTCATGATTCCAAAAAGAAGCTAAAATCCAAACATTCCGTCAGTAACTGTCATTCGATTTTTGTTTAGCTTTATAACGCCTGGCCATCTTTGATGAACTGGATACCCGGCCCCCACAAGACTGTTTTTAAGAACGCAATGGAATTGAAGAAATATTTTCGAGATACCTTTATGAAATACAAAGAAGATGTAGACATAAATGACCAGAGGAATCTCATCGATGCATTTCTTGTTCGGCAAAAGGAGGTAAGAGGTACCATTAGTACAAAATAAATCTCTAAACCCCATGTGCACAGTGAACCTAAATGAGGGCGCCTTTCTATTACTTGCAAAGAAGATTTAAGCGGTCAAAATTAATGATGTTGCCAGTTTTTCAATCGTGTTAACCAAAAAAAAATTCAATATATTGAAATTTCCCTTCAATATAGACCTTAACATTACATTTCACAGACAGAGCAGGGTTATCAAGACTAACCAGATCAGTAACAATTCAGAGTTCTCAGTATTAGGAGAGTCGGTAGACAAATCAGGGTTCTCAGTAATAGCCGGGTCGGTACACAAATCAGGGTTCTCAGTAATAGCCGGGTGGGTACACAAATCCGGGTTCTCGGTAATAGCCGGGTCAGTACACAATTCGGGGTTGCCAGTAATAGCTGGATCAGTACACAAATCGGGGTTGCCAGTAATAGAGGGTTCTCGGATATAGACAGATTTGAATCAGTAAATCAAATGAATCACCAAGCACTTGGGAAGTAACTCCACGTCAGGGCAAAGAGTCTGTCCGAGCAGACTCGCTTTAAACCCGGCAGATATGCGTCATCACACTGTGCCCCGCCCTGGCCTCCATTGTGTCTACTGCGAGCTAGCATATCACCTGGCACCCGGCCAGCGAGCAGCTAGGACGGCTGTGCCGGGCATCCCCTGGGACGGTAAAGGCACCCCCTGGAATGCTGGGTGTGACACAATGTCATGCAGCCAGCTATTCTTCCAGTTGGAATCCCAGAGCTTCTGCATTGGCTCACGGTGTCTTTCTTGCCTCCTCACCACTGCCAGTCAAAGCAGAGTCTTCCGGGTTCCCGTTCACAGATCCACATGGGTTGAGGCCGCACATCCATTGAAGCAGACGCTGCCGGTCACATGACCTGCCAGATCTCGCCTCGCGAGATCCAGCAGGTCGGCGTAGTGATCCGCAGAGAGAGACTGGGGGACTTTTCCCCCAGTCTCTCCCTGCTCCCGGCAGCCATAGGAGGCAGTCGGAGCGCCGTTCCCGCCACAGAATGGAAGGTGAGTATCTGATTAATTTGGGGGGATTTTTGGATTGTGCTGACGGATTCTGCAGCAGCGCTAACGCTAACGTAAACGCTAACGTTAGCGTGAAGAATGAATTTTTCCCATAGAACATAATATTTTCTTAACTAAACATACAAGAGAAAAATAAAGCACATGTAAGATATCAGCTACATAAGATAAACACAATAAGGACATTTCATTTTTTGGTGGTAGTGGCCCTTTAAGGCTGATAGATCCCATAGGATCACACAGCTCATTTCTAGATACAGTTTGTGAAAACAGTCCAATGTCTATTTATGCCAAAATGCAATATATACTGTATATATTATAACGATGCAAAGCTTTTCTCAAGAATGCATTATATGTATTTCAGGAGAAACCCAGTCCCACAACCTACTTCCACAATGACAACTTACTTACACTTATGAACAGTCTCTTTAGAGCTGGAATGGAAACTACATCTACCACTCTCCGGTGGGGCTTCCTGCTCATGATGAAATACCCGGAAATTCAAAGTAAGACATCCAATCATGGTGAAATCACCTTCAATGCATTTCCAATGAGTTTCTTTTGTAAAATATCAGTGAATTATATTGAACTCTGGGAATACTATAGGGGCTATTCGCTAACCCCCAAATTGACCCCAAATTGCACTGAACAGTGAATTTCACCGTTCAGTGCAATTCATCTATTCACTAAGTTGTCAATTCGCCAAATACAGGCGACTTGACAGCGATATACGGTGAAATTCGCTGCAATTCGGCGGCTTTTGGCGACTCTGAAATTGTCCCATAGACTATCACAGGGATGTGCCGTCAGGGGAGGCAGATGAGGCAGAGCCTCTCCTGTGTCACAGGCAGCTCCCTCTAGTGGCAGATACTGAGTCTGACAGGCCCAGGCAGCTCCCTCTAGTGGCAGATACTGAGTCTGACAGGCCCAGGCAGCTCCCTCTAGTGGCAGATAGAGTATGACAGGCCCAGGCAGCTCCCTCTGCTCCCTCTAGTGGCGGATACAGAATATGACAGGCACAGAAAAAGCTGTTTTTCTATCATTTTTTTTAATAGTAAATTAAATGATGTGATGGAAATAATGATATCTTTAGAAAGAACATTTAATGGCGAGAAAAATGGTATATAGTATGTGTGGGTACATTAAATGAATAAAGGATAATTGACAGCTAAACACAAACGGAAGAAAGTTAGTTAACCTGTGTATATCTGGCTCTGATATTAGCCAGTGCCTCACCAGCCACTGACCTCACCGCACGGCACTGGACTGTCGTGACTTCTGTTCACGGAATGTCAAATTGCTCTGAAATTGCACCGAAATGCCCTGATTTTCGGTGTTTCGGTTTGACAGGTTTAAACAGGCGAATACCATAGGGTTCAATGTAAAAAATAGATATTTTTTTTAAAAAAAAAATAATTTAAGACCGTTTACTCTTTATTTTTTGCAAAAACCTTTTTAATTTTTTTATTTTTTAGATGGAATTTTTGTTTTTTTATTTTTAAATTAATTTTTATTTATCAATCCCATTTTATTGATTTAAGCTCCTAATAGGAGAATAGGAGACTTCCTTCTTTTATCTTTTTTTTTTGTTTCCAATTTTTTACCGTTCGGTGGAATTCGCCAATGCCAATTTGGCACAATTCGGAGGCCTTCGCTAACGTTCGATAACTGCTTTGGTGACTCACATTTAATCAAATCATGGAGACAATAAATAGTGAATTTGGCATTTTTTCGGGGAAATGGCTGAAGGCGCTGAAATGTGGTGAAACACAAAGCCCCGAAACTGCACGCACAGAAAAGACCCTTATTTGTTTCAGATATGTAAATACACTGCTGATCAGAAGTGTTGAAGGACACATGGATTTCTTAGCTTTGCAGTGCCCATAAGTAAATGCCAGGTTTGTGTTCGGTGTGCTCAGGTACACCCTAATTCTGGATGAATTAACATGCATTTAATTTTTAAACCAATTTGTTTTCAATGCCAGAAAAAGTCCAAAATGAAATAGACAATGTGATCGGATCAGCGCAGCCTTCAATGGAACACAGAAAGCAAATGCCGTATACAGACGCCGTCATCCACGAAATGCAGAGGTTTGGTAACATCGTACCGACCGGCATTCCTCATGCGACCAATCGAGACGTTACATTTAGAGGATATTTTCTTCCCAAAGTGAGTTATCATTCACATATTTAGAATAAAGTGATTTATAATCTGTTTGTATTCCCACTGAAATTTTTTAAAATTATTTAAAATGTTTATATCTAAAATGTACTAAAATTATTTCTTTCTAGCTCTATATATTTTTAAGTCATTAACATATAAATGAAAAATGGAGTGGGGCATTCTTTATCTCAGGGACAAATCTATATCTTAGATATATGCGAAGGAACGCAGAATGTTACATCATCAGGACTCCTAGAAACTTGTTCTCTGTGCTCTGTTTCTAAATGTTACTGGATCATAGTTTACAGCTACAAAAGATAAAGCAAATAAATGGTGGATTGAGGTGTGCACAGCTGAAAAATTTGTTCTGTTTAGTTTGAAAATAATTAGTCTGAAACAGAATTCGATTGAATACTGATTTGTTTTCTTAATTTCGTTTCGTAATTGAGATTCGTAATTTTGAGTCAATTTGAATTTTAGGATCTCTAACAAACAAAAAAAACAATAAATCAAATCCTGCTCCATTATCGTTAGATTAGGGTTAAACGTGAACATTAAAAGGCAAGCTAGGGTTAAATAATTAGCTGTCTATTGGCCTGTGAGGCTGAATACAACAGATTCAGCACCACAGCCAATTGACAGGGATGAGGTGCTGAATACAACAGATTCAGCACCACAGCCAATTGACAGGGATGAGGTGCTTTGTGAAACAGTAAAACTAAACTGATTCATTTTCATAATTTTGTTTGTAATTTGGGATCAATTTAAATCCCAAACATAAATCAAATCCTGCTCAATTACTGTTAGATTAGGGTTAAACATGAGGGTTAAAAGGCAAGCTAGGGTTAAATTACCGTTTCGCTGCAGTGTGTATAGTGGAATCATTCAATCAATGGCTCTCTTGTGAAACAGTATAACAAATCAATTTTGTTATATACTGTTTCGTTTTCAATTCAATGTGGAAGAAACTAATTCGTTATTTCAAGGTGTACTTCAGAAATACAAATTAACAAAATTTTGGAGGAATTGAGTTTCGTTACAAAAGGAATGCAGACCTCTAGTGGATTCTACACTTCCAAGCTGTCCTAGGTTTGGTGGCAAAATCCCAAAATTCTGTTCTACAACCTTGTTTTTTTTTCTTCTCTGGTGGCTGGATGTTGTGCCACGACCTGAAACTCCCACAGGAATGTCAGCAGCCACAATATCCTGATATGTGGGAGGAGCCACACACCCAATACATCATTAATGAAACATCAGGGGGTGCGGTCATGTCCTCATTGTATCACGATGATGCGTAAGTGGATTATCACACCCTTATCCTCCATGCTCCCCTCCCTGTCACAGATTCATGCATCCAGATGTTGGGAGGTATAGGTTTGGGTTGATGCCACAGAGTTCAGCAGAACTTTAGCTTTATTGCTCTAGGCAACTTGGATCTGGATACTTTATATTACAATTATTTTATACATTTAAGTGTAAATAACCAATCTTTTTATGTTTTTTTTAAAAATAATTTTAATGAGCAATCAATATGCATATACATTATTTTTATTAACCATTCTTTCTTATTATTATGATTAATATTTATTTTAGGGGACCCAGGTCATCCCACTTCTGTCTTCTGTACTTCAAGATAAGGCTTATTTTGAAAAACCACTTGAATTTTATCCTGAGCATTTTCTGGACTCCAAAGGGAATTTTGTGAAAAAGGATGCTTTCCTGCCATTTTCCGCTGGTAAGGCCCAGCATCGCTTTATTTAAACGTGTACTGAAACCTATTTTTTTAAATAGCCAATAGTATTAGTCACTAATAAAACTTTTACCCGTTTAAGAAAAAAAAAAAGAAAATCACTTTATAAATGCATTACTTTTAAGAATCCTATTTAACACAGGGAATTTTCTCTTAAGTCATGGCACGTTATCAAACCAAAACAATGCACAGGGGGTTATTCAAAGAGAGGTGAAAAGTCTCTGAAATTTAACCGAACGCTGAATTTCAGCAAACGTTGACATTTCGGGGCCATTCAGCTATTCAGAGAGCAGGCAGTTCGCCAAATGTTGGCGAATTGCCTGCACATACGGAGCCTGTTCGGTGCCTGTTCAAGGGCAGTGAAATCCCCATAGAGAAGCACTGCTTCGTCTATTCAGAGAACACAAAACAGCAGGGAAAAGTTGCCGAAATGCCCTGCCATTCGGTGGCTTCATTCAACAGGTTTATTCAGGCGAATCCCATAGGCTTCAATGTTAAAAATATTCACATTTTTATTCAATATCTAATAAACCGTTTATTATAATATTCTGCTGTAAAGAGTCTCTTTATTTATAGATTTTTTAGGATCTTTCAGGCATTTTTTGGGATTTTTTGTCAACATTTTTTTCTTCTTCTTTTTTTTAAATGTTTTTTCTTTTTTCTGTAACAGCCCTTTTTATTATCATTTATTGGATTTTAGATGTAAATTCCAGACATTTTCGTTCAGTAGTTTTTTGCAAACAGCGTTTCAATTTTCAAACTTTCAAGCGTACTGATTTTTTTTCCACCTCCTTCGTCTGCGTGTAGGGTCTTTACGCGGCTTCTCTGCGCTGTGATCAGTGGCTAGTCGAGTTTCTCTGGCGTGTTCGGCGTGGTTAATCCAGTTGTTAATGCAGGTTTCAGTGAGTGTTCGGTGAATGTTCGGCGGGTTTGCGTTGAGTGTTTCGGTGTGTTTGCGGTGGGTTTTCCCTGCACTACAGGGGCCCTGGGGTGCTTGCTGAATACACCACAGGGTTGGCGAAATAGGATTGCCGAATCACCCCAAAGTGCGGGGAACGAAAAAAGTCACTGAACTTATGGTGACTTTTCGATTCTCCTTGGATAACCCTGACAGAATTTCAAACATAATCAAAAACTTGTTGGCAATTAATATGTCCAATACGAATATCTCCAATACCTCAAAAAACTTCACAGATTAAAAGTTTTCCTTAGATTTACTTTTAACCCCTTCTCTCTCAAAGTTGAGTTAAATCGATTTTTCATTGTAATACAATGAAAAGTAAACTCTAGTGTAATCGCAAAACCCAATTTTCACACATTTTACATGCAAGATTAGTGTGCCCCCTGCAGAGAAATTAAATGCACTGCTTTAACTCTCTTCAGTCACCCTGGAGAGTGATAAAACAAGTTTCAAATAGAAGCCCCAAACCTCACTGTAACAAAAAGTTCAAACACTTTGTGCTGCATTACAGCAGCCAGAGAGAGGGCAGAATACAGGGAGATCATCTGTGGGGTCAGTCACATGACTGTAAATCCCTGTACAGTACAGATACATGGTGTTGCTGTAATTGCCATACACAGGCATTATGCATCACATACAGATACAAGGTGTTGCTGTAATTGCCATACACAGGCATTATGCAGCACATACAGATACATGGTGTTGCTGTAATTGCCATACACAGGCATTATGCAGCACATACAGATACACGGTGTTGCTGTAATTGCCATACACAGGCATTATGCAGCACATACAAATACAAGGTGTTACTGTAATTGCCATACACAGGCATTATGCAGCACATACAGATACAAGGTGTTACTGTAATTGACATACACAGGCATTATGCAGCACATACAGATACAAGGTGTTGCTGTAATTGCCATACACAGGCATTATGCAGCACATACAGATACAAGGTGTTGCTGTAATTGCCATACACAGGCATTATGCAGCACATACAGATACAAGGTGTTGCTGTAATTGCCATACACAGGCATTATGCAGCACATACAAATACAAGGTGTTATTGTAATTGCCATACACAGGCATTATGCAGCACATACAGATACAAGGTGTTACTGTAATTGCCATACACAGGTATTATGCAGCACATACAGATACAAGGTGTTGCTGTAATTGCCATACACAGGCATTATGCAGCACATACGGATATTGCATTGCTAATAATCTCATTGCTGGGGGAGGTGTTCTTAGGTGACTATATAAAGCTTGTGGAATATTATCTTGGTCTAATTTGAGCTTGGGAAGCCTTCTAAGTGAAGTCTTCAAAGTGAGCACTTAGAGGAGATCTTCTGGTGAGTGATTTTGATTTTTGTTTCAAACAGATCTTTTCTATTCATCTTAAGGTTTTAAATTAGATCTGGTGTGTAAATTAGGTTAGGCTGGTGACTCATTCCTCTTACTGATTAGCATACAATTGGAATCAATTGCGTGCTATTTGCTAAAGTGGTTAAACTTGTCCACTCCTTGCTGGGGGAGGTGTTCTTAGATGACTATATAAAGCTTGTGGAATATTAGCTTGGTCTAATTTGAGTTTGGGAAGCCTTCTAAGTGAAGTCTTCAAAGTGAGCACTTAGAGGAGATCTTCTGGAGATACTCTGGAGGTAGTCTGAGCTTAGACAGGAGGTAGAAAACCTACAAAAAGGTAAGATTTGTTGGTTTAAATCCATTCTTTTATAATGGCAGGCTTGGTCCAGTGTAAGAGCTGTCATGCATTTGTTTTTAGATCCAATTTTTGGAGGTTTGGAGTGTGCCTGATATGTAGGCAGCTCTCTTTATTGCAGCAGGAAATTGCCTGTTTGAAGTCTGAGATTTGTAAATTATCTGTTACACAAACTCAGGCTATGGCTATGACTGTTACAAAGCCACTGCCACAGAGGCCTCCTAGGAGTGGCAGATGGACTACTGTAGGATCTGGTAGACTTAGAGTTGTGGATAGAAGGCATGTCCCACAGTCTGTGGCTCTTCTTAATTCTTTTGAGGAACTTTCAGAGTGCAGTGGTGAGACGGAAGTAGGCTCAGACACCATAGTTGAGGAACCACCATCCCCTATGTCTAAGGTATGCAGGACTGCAACCAAGAACAAAATATGGAAAAGGTGGGACATGATAGAAGGCAATTGTTGCTGGGTGATTCTATCATAAGAGGTGTTGAGCTGGAGAGTAGTGGTTTGGTGAGATGTCTTCCTGGGGCTACTGCTCGTAGAGACAAGAGACTTATTCTCAATATTGTCAAACAAGCAAAGCAGCAAGGGGAAGTGGATGTTCTAGTCCATCTAGGGACAAATGACTTGGCTAGCAATGAGGTTTCTGAGATTAAGGAAGATTTTTGTGTTCTTGGAGGTGAAATACAGCAGATTGCATCCACTGTGTCATTCTCTGAAGTTTTGCCTGTGCATAACATTCAGGATAGGCAGATGCGCAATAGGGAATTTAATTTGTGGCTTCAGGAATGGTGTCGAGAGCAAGGATTTGGCTTTGTGTCCCATGATAGCTCTAATTGGAGCAGAAAGGAACTGCATAAAAAAGATGGTTTGCATCTTACTCATAGGGGAACATATGTTCTCAGTGAGAAGTTCAAAGGTTTCGCAAAGAAATATTTAAAATAGGAGGGGGGACAAAAGGGTAAAAAACAATCTGCCTGATTGTCCCCCAAAACTAAATCGGAGAGTGCAAGCAACATGCGGGGAAAAAAATGACAAGCTCAGAGTCGTGTCTATAAATGCTCGCAGTTTAGTCAATAAAATCAATGAACTGGAGGCAATGATGGGAGCTGAAAAAGTAGATTTAGTGGTGGTTACTGAGACATGGTTCAGTGAGAAAAATAACTGGGACATAACAATACCGGGGTACTCTTTATATAGAAAAGACAGAGAAGGTAGGAAAGGAGGAGGAGTGGCCCTGTATGTGAAAAACAACATAAAAACGAACCAAATAAAAGTGAGCGAGGTGAACATAGAGTCAGTTTGGGTTACGCTAACATTTGGCAATCATACAGTAGCTCGTGTAGGTGTGATCTATAGACCCCCTGGACAAGTAGAAGAGCTAGATAATCTGCTGCTTGAGGAAATAGCCAAAATGGCAATGAAGGGGGAAGTTATTATCATGGGGGACTTTAATCTTCCTGATGTGAACTGGAAAACCAAAACAGCTGGGTGCACCAGGAGTACAAATATTCTAAACTCCCTACTGGGATTATCTCTAACACAAGTAGTTGAGGAGCCGACCCGTAAAGAGGCCATATTGGATTTAATACTCACAAATGGAGGTTTGGTATCGGACGTTGTTGTAGGTGAAAATTTGGGATCTAGTGATCACCAGTCAGTATGGTTTAATATAAGAACAGGGATGGAGCCGCACCACACAAAAACAAAAGTTTTAGACTTTAAAAAAACTGATTTTTCTAAAATGAGACTTTGTGTGAAGGAGTCATTATCAGACTGGAGGAGTTTAAAGGGAGTCCAGGAGAAATGGGATTATTTAAAGGAAGCATTATTGAAGGCCACAGGCAATTGCATTCGACTTGTTAGCAAAAACAAAAAACGGAAGAAACCACTGTGGTACTCTGCAGAAGTGGCCAAAATAGTGAAGAACAAAAAGACAGCATTCAATAATTATAAAAAAACTCAGAGTGAAGAAGATAGGCAAACCTATAAGATTAGGCAGAAAGAGGCAAAGCAATTTATAAGAGCTTCCAAAGCACACGCAGAAGAGAAAATAGCTCAGTCAGTAAAAAAGGGGGACAAAACATTTTTTAGATACATAAACGAGAAAAGAAAAGTAAAACAAGGATTAGTTAGATTAAAAACAAAGGAAGGAAGGTATGTAGAAGAGGATAAAAGTCTCGCTGACTGCCTCAATGAATATTTTTGTTCAGTCTTTGCAGAAGAAAAGGAAGGAAAGGGACCTCAGTTAGGAGGAAACACTAACGAGACAATTACATATCAGTTTACAGAGGAGGAGGTTCTACAGCAGCTGTCTAAAGTAAAGACAAATAAGTCAATGGGGCCTGATGGGATCCACCCTAAATTATTAAAAGAGCTCAGTGATGTAATAGCAAAACCGTTAACAGATTTATTTAACCAATCCTTGCTAATGGGAGTCGTCCCAGAAGACTGGAAATTAGCAAATGTTGTGCCCATTCACAAGAAGGGTAGTAGGGAGGAATCTGGAACTATAGGCCAGTTAGTCTTACGTCAGTAGTGGGGAAATTAATGGAAACCATGTTAAAGGAAAGGATTGTTGACCATCTAAAAAAACATAGATTACAGGATCAGAAACAACATGGGTTTACCTCAGGGAGATCATGCCAAACTAATCTTATTGATTTTTTTGATTGGGTAACAAAAAAATATAGACACAGGTGGTGCAGTAGACATTGCTTATTTAGATTTCAGTAAGGCTTTTGATACTGTTCCGCATAGAACGCTTATCAATAAATTGCAATCTTTGAGCTTGGATTCCAATATTGTTGAATGGATTAGGCAGTGGCTGAGTGACAGGCAACAGAGGGTTGTGGTAAATGGAGTTTGTTCTGCACAAGGTCTTGTTACCAGTGGGGTACCTCAGGGGTCAGTACTTGGACCCATTCTATTTAATATTTTTATTAGTGATATTGCAGAAGATATTAATGGAAAAGTATGTCTTTTTGCTGATGACACAAAGATTTGCAACAGGGTTGACGTTCCTGGAGGGATCAGCCAAATGACAAATGATTTGGGTAAACTAAAAAAATGGTCGGAGCTGTGGCAATTGAGTTTTTACGTGGATAAGTGCAAGATAATGCACCTGGGACGTAAAAACCCAAGGGCTGAATATAGAATATTTGATACAGTCCTAACCTCAACATCTGAGGAAAGGGATTTATGGGTTATTATTGCAGAGGATCTAAAGGTAAGTAGTCAATGTAATAGAGCAGCAGGAAATGCTAGCAGAATGCTTGGTTGTGTAGGGAGAGGTATTAGCAGTAGGAAAAGGGAAGTGCTCATGCCACTGTGCAGAGCACTGGTGAGACCTCACTTGGAGTACTGTGTGCAGTACTGGAGACCGTATCTCCAGGAGGATATAGAGAAGGGCTACTAAAATGGTGTACGGCTTGAAGGAGAAAAGTTACCAGGAAAGGCTTAATGATCTTAACATGTACAGCTTGGAAAAAAGACGAGACAGAGGAGATATGATAGAAACATTTAAATACGTAAAGGGAATCCACAAGGTAGAGGAAGGGAGTATATTTAAAAGGAAACAAAGTAGCAAAACAAGAGGACATAGTCTTAGATTAGAGGGGCAAAGGTTTAAAAGTAACATCAGAAAGCATTATTTTACTGTGAGGGTGGTGGATACATGGAACAGTCTTCCAGTTGAAGTGGTAGAGGCCAAAACAGTAATTGAATTTAAGCAGGCATGGGATAGGCATGAGGCTATCCTAAACAAAAGATAAATCCAGGTAAAGTATCCATGTAATTGGGCAGACTAGATGGGCCGAAAGGTTCTTATCTGCCGACATTTTCTATGTTTCTATGTTTCTATGTTTCATTATGATCACTACAAACCCCCATAAGCAGGAGATCTCACCATTTTATTATCTGTCTGCAGCACATTTACTGGACTTGTATGCTAAAAATGCAGACTCCTGACATTGCACTTTGTCGAGTCCGATTCGCTGACCCTGCAGTGAATTCAGCATTTACTGCAGGGTCCTTGAAGTGCCGCAAATCGTCCGCCGCCAACCCGCCAGCCACCGCAAACCCACCGCTGCCATCCGCTGGACAGCTGCCACAAACTCGCTGGACAGGCGCCAGCCAATCAGATTCAGTCAATCAGAATTAAGAACCACAATTGTCTCCCGCTCAGTTTTAGCGCCTGTCAGAATCAATCTGAGTATATATGCTGCAGCAATAAAAAAAACACGCACAACCATTCAATTTTATTGTTTGGGTATGTGTAGAATGTGTAACTATACTGTGCTGTATTTTTTTTTCGTGCTGGTGTATTTGGTTTCGGCCAAAACGTTCAGATTTGCAGTTACCACCAGCTTTTAAAAGACGTTAAAATTATGCGCGCAAACGTCGTTCGTAAAAAGTTGCGCATCGATTGTAATACCATCCGCGTACCAGCGCACGGACGCATTTGCGCTCACAATGTTAAGTATGGATTGCGTGCACGAACTTGCGTTCACGCAGGGTTCGCGCAGGGTCACTCGCGTAAGACGTTAACATGCATCGTATGTGCAAACATCGTAATTTGACGTTCAGCACGAAGGGTTTTTCCCCTCGCGATAATGCGTTTTTGATCACGCCCACATTTGTGCATGGAGAATGTAATAGAGCCCACAGTGTTGTGTGGGGTTTGTCGGAGTATGTGGTGTGATGCTTCACTACTTTTTTTGTATTTTATTATAGTTTTTTGTTAATTTGTTACAGGTCGAAGAAGTTGTGCTGGTGAAACTTTAGCAAAAATGGAATTGTTTATCTTTTTCACAAGACTGATGCAGAAATTCACCTTCAAGGGCCCACCTGGGGTTGAGCTCGATCTCTCCCCCAATAGCGGATTCACCATGAGCCCTTTGATGCAAGAAGTCTGTGTTGAGCCGCGTAACTAAAGCAGGTTCTTACACAGGAGGACGGGGGCAACGATGGAAAAATGCATATTATAAAGTATATATCAAAATAATTGAAGGAATGAATAGCACTAACCAGAGAAGTGCCAATTCCATGTGTGTGTGTTTATGTTCTTGTGTACAGACAACATTTTGTATAATAAATGACAAATTGTGTGTAGTTAAATACCTGGTGTATTTTTTTTGTGTTTTTTTTTTTTTTACTATAGTCTGCATAAGGTTGCACAAAATAGCATTTCCTTTTTATATTGCTGACATACAATTTTAATTTAACTCTATTTGCCGATTTTTATTGTTATTATTATTATTCACTGCCTGGCCAAACAAATCACACACTGCAATATTTGGTTGGAGCACGAATTCGCCGTGGCATTTCAATAGGTTCATGCAATGTCACAGTGTTTATTTGCATCCAGAGTTGCATTAATTTGTGACCAAGATCTTGTATTGATGATGGGAGAGTCGCAGCGCTGCGTAAAGTCTTCTCCAGCACATTATTCCAAAGATTCTCAATGGGGTTAAAGTCTGGACTGTGTGGGGCCCTATCACTAGGGATGGACTGTCGGTTCGAATCAGTTCTAAGTTCGATTCGAACATCGGCTGTTCGAAAATTCACGAACGTCGAACTTTTCGGGCCGTTCGAGGAAAGTTCGAAATAAAAATTAATTAAAAATGCTTAAAAAAATCCTAAAAAATCTATAAATAAAAAGACTCTTTACTGCAGAATTTTATAATGAATGGTTTATTAGATATTGAATTAAAACGGGAATATTTTTAACATTGAAGCCTATGGGATTCAACATTTTCCACAACTTGTTGCTAAAACATTTCCCACACCTTTTTTAACATTGAAGCCTATGGGATTCAACATTTCCCACACCTTGTTGCTAAAACATTTCCCACACAGGCCCCTATTACACTCTTCCCGCAGTGCATTTGCGTGCACGCAAATGCATATTTGCGCGAGGAAAAAACATTAGCGCATAACGTCCTATTACAACGTTCGTGCAAACGATGCGCGTTAACGTCCAACGCGAGTGACCCTGCGCGAACCCAGCATGAGCGTAAGTTCCTGCGCGCATCCTATTCTTATCATTGTGAGCGCCAATGCGTTAGTACGCGTATGCGCGCATGGTATTGCAATCTTAGCGCAAAATGCAACGCACAACGTTTGCGCGCTTCATTTTAACGTCTTTGAAAATCTGGTGTTAATTTACAATCTGAACGTTCTGGCCGAAACGAAATGAACTTGCCCTCGAAAAAAGTTGAAAGCTGAAAAACTGCGCTCGGATCGTAATACCGCGTTAATTTACGCACGCTAAAGTTTTTTCCGTGCGCAAAAAAATTGCGCTGCGCGAATACATTTGCGCGAAGTGTGTAATAGGGGCCACCTTGTTGCTAAAACATTTCCCACACATTGTTGCTAAAACATTTCCCACGGCTTCAAATCGCGTTTAAACATGAGCAAAAGCGGTAAAAATTTGCTCAGCACTCAGCAGTGAATGGGTTAAAAACTTTTTTTTTTTTTTTTTACTTTTTTTTCATTGTTTCCTGTCCCCCAGGGCAGTACCTGGACCCCCATACACCTTTTATGGCCAATATCTTGCATTTTAATTTCAAACTTTTGAGCCCTATTGACTTGCATTGTGTTTGCATTGTGTTCGAATTCAAATTCGATCTTTTTCGGATATTCGAGTTTGAATTCGAACCGAACACGGGGGTGTTCGGCCCATCACTAGCTATCACCAATCCTCTAAGGTGGCCGTATCATCCATGTTTATATGCACACATATATTAATTAAGGCTGAAGGGCATTGTATGATAAATGCCACCCGACAGCATGTAGAATCATTACACTGCATTTAATAGATCAAAGGAAGGCTGGGTGAGCGACAATCATTTCCCTGCTGCATCATATAAATAATACATGTTTCAGGGCAAGACTTATCCATGTGTCCCTTTAAACATGGACCACACCGTCACCCTAATAATCAACCGCTTACATACTATGAACAACCCCTGAGCACAAAATGTTTAACATTAGCTAATATATTAGAATTAGGATATATATGGATAAAGGATACATTTATAATAGAGCCTACTGCAACAGCAGCGACATTGCTGACCAGATCCATTGCTATGGTGTATGGAACCATGAGAACACCTGTGCTGCATTCCTTTCAATTGCCTGTTAATTGCCTGTTAATTTTGGGCGAGGACCTGTTTTTTGTGGCTTTTTTTGGAGTTAGCACCAGGGTTGAGCAGTAGGTAAAAATTTTCAATTAGCGTCGCTCCAGAAATTAGAGCAGGCACCAAGTGATCTGTTAGTTACAAAAGCGCAATTGCTCTCAAGCGCTCCTCATGTTAAGTATAGGATGTAGAAAGTACAGTAAGCTTGCCCTACCAATCGCTAATAGCGACACGGTAAATTATTTTTCCCATTTCTAGCGGGAGGCAAAGAATCTGTTGGTCAAGCTCTAGACTGAATTAACCTGCCGCTAGCGCAAAAATATGCCAATTCAAACGTTTGCTCACACCGGGTGATAGGGCCCACGTGTGAAAATTATGTCTCATGCTCCCAGAATCACTCTTGCACAATTTGATGATAAAAACATTTTGCACATAGGCAAATTGATTTAGGTTTTTTATCTATACTATAAAAGGATAAGCTAAAAACTGTCCGTCGCCAAAACCCTACTGCGCATGCGCGACGGACATTTGAAAGCGGCCGTTAGAACACACAGGTAGCTGCGCGTGCCGGCCGCGTGAAAAAAAAAAAAAAACGCACGAGCCGCGCGCAGCTACCCGTGTGTTTACACGGCCAGATGCCCCGATCCTCCAGCGGTGACCGTCCTCCGGCTGCCGCTGGCTGCTCGGCGGGCCTCCAGGCTCAGGCGAGCCCCCGGCTTGGTTTGGCCTACAGGCCCAGCCGAGCCGGGGACTCGCCTAAGCCTAGAGGCACGCCGAGCAGCCAGCGACAGCCGGAGGAGGTCACCGCTGGAGCTCAGGGCCTAAATTCCCAAAACATACTCACCAAATCGGCCCTGAGCTCCAGCGGTGACCTCCTCCGGCCGAGCAGGCTGCTAGGCGGGCCTCCAGGTTCAGGCGAGCCCCCGGCTTGGCTTGGGCCTACAGGCCCAGCGAGCCGGGGACTCGCCTAAGCCTAGAGCCCGCCGAGCAGCCAGCGACAGCCGGAGGAGGTCACCGCTGGAGCTCAGGGCCTAAATTCCCAAAACATACTCCACCAAATCGGCCCTGAGCTCCAGCGGTGACCTCCTCCGGCGAGCAGGCTGCTAGGCGGGCCTCCAGGCTCAGGCGAGCCCCCGGCTTGGTTTGGGCCTCCAGGCCCAGCCGAGCCGGGGACTCGCCTAAGCCTAGAGGCCCGCCGAGCAGCCAGCGACAGCCGGAGGAGGTCACCGCTGGAGCTCAGGGCCTAAATTCCCAAAACATACTCCACCAAATCGGCCCTGAGCTCCAGCGGTGACCTCCTCCGGCCGAGCAGGCTGCTAGGCGGCCTCCAGGCTCAGGCGAGCCCCCGGCTTGGTTTGGGCCTACAGGCCCAGCCGAGCCGGGGACTCGCCTAAGCCTAGAGGCACGCCGAGCAGCCAGCGACAGCCGGAGGAGGTCACCGCTGGAGCTCAGGGCCTAAATTCCAAAACATACTCCACCAAATCGGCCCTGAGCTCCAGCGGTGACCTCCTCCGGCCGAGCAGGCTGCTAGGCGGGCCTCCAGGCTCAGGCGAGCCCCGGCTTGGTTTGGGCCTACAGGCCCAGCCGAGCCGGGGACTCGCCTAAGCCTAGAGGCCCACCGAGCAGCCAGCGACAGCCGGAGGAGGTCACCGCTGGAGCTCAGGGCCTAAATTCCCAAAACATACTCCACCAAATCGGCCCTGAGCTCCAGCGGTGACCTCCTCCGGCCGAGCAGGCTGCTAGGCGGGCCTCCAGGTTCAGGCGAGCCCCCGGCTTGGCTTGGGCCTACAGGCCCAGCCGAGCCGGGGACTCGCCTAAGCGTAGGAGCGGAGGAGGTCACCGCTGGAGCTCAGGGCCGATGTTGCCTAACACATACTCACCGACATCGGCCCTTAGCTCCTCCAGCGATGGCGGTCCCGCTTGCAGCATCCTCTCTCTCTCCGTTGTTCGCCGGAATGACGTCACGAAAGCCTTTGACCCCGGGGGTCAAAGGCTTTCGTGACGTCATCCTGGCGAGCAACGGAGAGAGAGAGGACGCTGGAAGCGGGACCGCCATCGCTGGAGGAGCTAAGGGCCGATGTAGGTGAGTATGTGTGGAACCGGTGGAGGACTCGAGGCCGATGTAGGTGAGTATGTGCTCTACACACACACACCCTGCTTGCTCGGCCGGTATCCAAGCTTAGGCGAGCCCCCGGCTTGGCTTGGGCCTAGAGGCCCTGCCGAGCCGGGGACTCGCCTGAGCATGGAGGCCGGTCGAGTTGCATGCTCGGGCGTCCTCCAGGCTCAGGCGAGTCCCCGGCTCGGCTGGGCCTCTAGGCCCACGCCAAGCCGGGGGCTCGCCTAAGCTTGGATACCGGCCGAGTAAGCAGGGTGGGTGTGGAGAGCACATACTCACCTACATTAGCCCTGAGCTCCAGCGGTGACTGTCCTCCGGCTGTCGCAGGCTGCTCGGCCGGCCTCCAGGCTCAGGCGAGCCCCCGGCTTGGCTTGGGCCTACAGGCCCAGCCGAGCCGGGGGCTCGCCTAAGCCTGGAGGCCGGCCGAGCAGCCTGCGACAGCCACCGCTGAGGCTCCGGGCCAATGTAGGGGGATGTTGCCTACACATACTCACCTACATCGGCCCTTAGCTCCTCCAGCGATGGCGGTCCCGCTTCCAGCGTCTTCTCTCTCTCTCCGTTGGTCGCCGGTATGACGTCACGAAAGCCTTTGACCCCGGGGGTCAAAGGCTTTCGTGACGTCATCCCGGCGACCAACGGAGAGAGAGAGAGAGAACGCTGGAAGCGGGACCGCCATCGCTGGAGGAGCAGGGCCGATGTAGGTGAGTATATCCACGAGCTGGGGGGCCAATATCCACGTGCTGGGGCAGTATCCATCCACGTGCTGGGGCAGTATCCATCCACGTGCTGGGGCAGTATCCACGTGCTGGGGCAGTATCCACGAGCTGGGGCAATATCCACGTGCTGGGGCAGTATCCACGTGCTGGGGCAGTATCACGTGCTGGGGCAATATCCACGTGCTGGGGCAATATCCACATGCTGGGGCAGTATCCACGTGCTGGGGCAGTATCCACGTGCTGGGGCAGTATCCACGTGCTGGGGCAATATCCACGTGCTGGGGCAGTATCCACGTGCTGGGGCAGTATCCACGTGCTGGGGCAGTATCCATCCACGTGCTGGGGCAGTATCCACGTGCTGTGGCAATATCCACGAGCTGCGGCAGTATCCACGTGCTGGGGCAGTATCCACGAGCTGGGGCAATATCCACGTGCTGGGGCAATATCCACGTGCTGGGGCAGTATCCACGTGCTGGGGCAGTATCCACGTGCTGGGGCAATATCCACAAGCTGGGGCAGTATCCACGTGCTGGGGCAATATCCACATGCTGGGGCAGTATATCCACGAGCTGGGGCAATATCCACGTGCTGGGGCAGTATCCACGTGCTGGGGCAGTATCCACGAGCTGGGGCAATATCCACGTGCTGGGGCAGTATCCACGAGCTGGGGCAGTATCCACGTGCTGGGGCAATATCCACAAGCTGGGGCAGTATCCACGTGCTGGGGCAGTATCCACGTGCTGGGGCAATATCCACATGCTGGGGCAGTATCCACGAGCTGGGACAGTATCCACGTGCTGGGGCAGTATCCACGTGCTGGGGCAGTATCCATCCACGTGCTGGGGCAATATCCACGTGCTGCTGGGCAGTATCCACGTGCTGTGGCAATATCCACGAGCTGCGGCAGTATCCACGTGCTGGGGCAGTATCCACGAGCTGGGGCAATATCCACGTGCTGGGGCAATATCCACGAGCTGGGGCAATATCCACGTGCTGGGGCAGTATCCACGTGCTGGGGCAGTATCCACGTGCTGGGGCAATATCCACGTGCTGGGGCAATATCCACGAGCTGGGGCAATATCCACGTGCTGGGGCAGTATCCACGTGCTGGGGCAGTATCCACGTGCTGGGGCAATATCCACGTGCTGGGGCAATATCCACGAGCTGGGGCAGTATCCACGAGCTGGGGCAGTATCCACGTGCTGGGGCAGTATCCACGTGCTGGGGCAGTATCCACGAGCTGGGGCAGTATCCACGTGTTGGGGCATATATCCATGAGCAGGGGCAGTATAAACGCAAAACAGAATAAACGCCACAGAGCCGAGCACAATAAAAACGCCACAGAGCCGAGCACAATAAAAACGCCACAGAGCCGAGCACAGTACCATAGACGGCACAGAGCCGAGCACAGTACCATAGACGGCACAGAGCCGAGCACAACAGAATAAACGGCACAGAGCACAGAACCAAGCACAATGCACCACACTTATCAATAGACTGCCCTCTGGGCAGGCTTTACACCTAGTTATATATAAAAGAGAACAGGAGAGGAATTTTTATTATATCCCTGAGGATGTCCAAGTTTTATATTCATTTATAGACGAAACGCGTTGAATTCTTATTTTATACTCATATATCTGAATAAAGCTGCCTTTTATGATCTATAAGCTCCGGTTCAGAGCTGTTTTTATCCATATTCAGGTTTTTGGTTATCCTGTAGCCTGGTCCCTGGTGATCCGTTGGATCAAGATTAGGGATGAGCTGCTCGGTTCGATGTGTTCAGAGTTCGATTCGAACATCGCCAGTTTGCATGTTCGCGAACGACGAACATTTCCGCGTGTTTGTCGCATGTTCGCCCACAATGCATCACAATGGACCACAATGCACTTTTTAGGTGCAAGACAGGTGCAAGACTATGCCAATCACGGCTCAGAGTCCTGATTGGGCAAATTTTGCCCAATCATGGGCTCACAGAGCTAAGTCCCGCAGCACACTATATAAGGCTTGAACCCAGCCCAGCCAGCACGTGTTTTTCTGTAGGAGTGAGAGGAGATTGTTCTGTCAGTGTGTCTTCTAACTGCCAGTGACAGCTATTGTGGGGGTCTCACTGCAGATATCTGGGAATTGGTGGTGGAAAGTGTGTCTTCTCAGTCAGTGACAGCAGCAATTTGGGGGCTCACTTGTTGCAGATATCTGGGAATTGGTGGTGGAAATTGTGTCTTCTCAGTCACTGAGAGTCAGCTATCAGGGGGTGTCACATACTTCCATAAAATTTCTGTGAATTGTAATCTGTGTCTTCTCAGTCACTTACAGTCAGCTATCAGGGGGTGTCCCATACTTCCATAAAATATCTGGGAATTGTAATCTGTGTCTTCTCAGTGCCAGCTATTGGGGTCTCACTTCTAGCAGATATCTGGGAATTGTTGTAATCTGTGTCTGGTCACTGCTGCCGGCTATCAGGGTGTCTCGCTGAGCTATAGCAGAGTTCTGCATATCTCCAATCTTTATACCAGAGTTGAATCAGAATTCTGCATATCTCCAATCTTTATACCAGAATTGAATCAGAATTCTGCATATCTCCAATCTTTATACCAGAGTTGAATCAGAATTCTGCATATCTCCAATCTTTATACCAGAATTGAATCAGAATTCTACATATCTCCAATCTTTATACCAGAGTTGAATCAGAATTCTGTATATCTTGTATGACCGCATGGTCCACCCCTGCACTTTTCCACAATACCACAGAGGGGTTACTGTACGATGGCACTTTCTGCCACCAAAGGCACAATATTTGGGTGCACTGCCTGAATTGTGGTTATGCTTTTCTCTCTCTTATCATTGTCCTCTATAGGAGACTTGTGCGGGCTAATCTACTGGCAGTTTGTTGGTTAAACATTCCAACCATACAGCAGTGGTTTGTGGGGCGAGAACCTCACACCTGCCTGTAGCTTAGGCTAAGGTCAGACGAAAGCATTTTTAACGTGCGTTTAACCGCAAGAAATCACGGCCGTGCTAGCAGCAAATGACGTCCAATGCCGGGTAACATACGAAGAACGGCCGCACGAAAGTTCATCCGCACAACGCAAGTGGCAAACGAACGCATTTTTTCTAGAACGTCAAACCGCTACTACTGACGTACAGAGTGCGCTGCGTCCGCATAGCGGCGTGTGTGTGTGATTAGGAGACGTCAGACGCTGCTAATGTCCGGCCAACATAAAGTCCAGACACAAAAAGTGTTTTATTGATGATCCGTACAAAATCACGGACGAAAATGCGCATCGTATGACCGCTATTGCGTATTCCGTGAAAAAATGCGTCCATTCGTTCGAACGCACTTTTTCACGTTCGCGGGGAAAAATGCTTTCGTCTGACCCTAGCCTTAGTTAGCTATGCTGTTGTTTCCAGCTAATTCCCTTTTTTGCAATAATTTTTTTCCCAATGATATTTGTCTGCAGCTTGTGACTCTTTAATACAAATTATTGGTCCAATATTTCAAATATTGGTGCACGCAATATAGGCACCTTCTATCTGTCTATACATTATTTTTGTATATGAATCATTACAGCTAATTTTAGCCGACCAGTTACATTGTATTCTAGAGACCCCTTTACTGGCAGCCCCCGAGATTCTGCTGGCATGTGATTTACCGCACTTATTTTATGGAACCGAATATACATGTGTTATTGTGACTAATTCACAAATTATGTTCCAACCTGCAGGATAAGAGTGGTGTTACTTCCAATAAGTCTATTGGCAGTAATTTTAAAGTATATTTTCTTTTCTCCCCCCTTTTTTTGCTATATATATGTATCTTGTGTGGTTTAGGCTCTTTTTTTGACTACATTGCCGTAATTCGAGCATTGACCTTGTCTCTAACCGTCCTCATTAGGACACAATAAAAATTATTTTTTTTGCATTAATTTTCTTTTTTCTTTACCAATCAGAATATTTTGCATTTCTAACCATTGTCCTCTGCAGTCTTATCCTGTAAACTACCTTCTAAATCTCATTTGAATGTGGGCTATACTGATACATTGTAACTCCTACTACACGCCTCATTTGAATGTGGGCTATACTGATACATTGTAACTCCTACTACACGCCTCATTTGAATGTGGGCTATACTGATACATTGCGGAATATGCTGGCGCTTTATAAATAAAGAATAATAATAATAATAATTGTAACTCCTACTACACGCCTCATTTGAATGCGGGCTATACTGATACAATGTAGCTCCTTCTACATGTCTCATTTGAATTGCAGCTATACTGATACAATTTTGCACCTACTACACAGCCTGCCCTTCCAAGCGGTGGATGGCTTTAACCCCTTGGTGGCTGGATCACGATCGGGTGTCAAAAGACGCCGTATCGTGGTCCCTCCCGGAGCTGGTCGACGTCTTGGATGTTGGCCAAGCTTCTGAGATCTCCCCCTGACGACTGACGTCATCGCGCATAGAGCGATGACGTCAGTTCTGGAGTTAACCCTGGTTGCCACCAATGGTGGAGATAGGGGGTTCCAATGAACCCCCTATCTCCCGATCTGTGGCAGGGGTTAATGTATGGTATCATTAGAACGGCCAGAGCATGGTCTTTCCAATGATACCAAACATGACTATGTTCACTGTAAAGAAAAATAAAATAAAAATAAAATGAAAATAACAAAATAATAATAATAAAAAAAATACATAAACTTTTTTTTTTGTTTTTGTTTTATTAATGCAGCAATATTGCTCCCATTTCAATTATAATGTGAACAATGATGCTGCACTAACAATTGTTTCATGGGGGGCGTTTGTTAAAAAATCACATAATTTTCCCCCAAAAAAATTTAACAAGTCCCCATTTCTAATTTTCTACCAAGCGCACCCCATAGAAAATATAACCGCAAACGCTCGCATGTTAAAATGTGAAAAAACACTTTACACGCTGTAAATTATTGAAAATTCTAATTTTATTGCATTTTTTGTTATAATATTCAGCCAGGACATGACGTATACACATATACAGTTAGTCTTACGTCAGTAGTGGGGAAATTAATGGAAACCATGTTAAAGGAAAGGATTGTTGAACATCTAAAAACACATAGATTACAGGTCAGAAACAACATGGGTTTACCTCAGGGAGATCATGCCAAACTAATCTTATTGATTTTTTTGATTGGGTAACAAAAATAATAGACACAGGTGGTGCAGTAGACATTGCTTATTTAGATTTCAGTAAGGCTTTTGATACTGTTCCGCATAGAAGGCTTATCAATAAATTGCAATCTTTGAGTTTAGATTCCAATATTGTTGACTGGATTAGGCAGTGGCTGAGTGACAGACAACAGAGGGTTGTGGTAAATGGAGTTTATTCGGCGCAAGGTCTTGTTACCAGTGGGGTACCTCATGGGTCAGTACTTGGACCCATTCTCTTTAATATTTTTATTAGTGATATTGCAGAAGGTATTAATGGTAAAGTATGTCTTTTTGCTGATGACACAAAGATTTGCAACACGGTTGACGTTCCTGGAGGGATCAGCCAAATGACAAATGATTTAGGTAAACTAAAAAAATGGTCGGAGTTGTGGCAAATGAGTTTTAATGTGGATAAGTGCAAGATAATGCACCTGGGACGTAAAAACCCAAGGGCTGAATATAGAATATTTGATACAGTCCTAACCTCAACATCTGAGGGTTGGGATTTAGGGGTTATTATTTCAGAGGATCTAAGGGTAAGTAGTCAATGTAATAGAGCAGCAGTAAATGCTGGCAGAATGCTTGGTTGTGTAGGGAGAGGTATTAGCAGTAGGAAAAGGGAAGTGCTCATGCCACTGTACAGAGCACTGGTGAGACCTCACTTGGAGTACTGTGTGCAGTACTGGAGACCGTAACTCCAAAAGGATATAGACATCTTAGAGAGAGTTCAGAGAAGGGCTAGTAAAATGGTGTACGGCTTGAAGGAGAAAAGTTACCAGGACAGGCTTAATGATCTTAACATGTACAGCTTGGAAAAAAGACAAGACAGAGGAGATATGATAGAAACATTTAAATACGTAAAGGGAATCCACAAGGTAGAGGAAGGGAGTTTATTTAAAAGGAAACAAAATAGCAAAACAAGAGGACATAGTCTTAGATTAGAGGGGCAAAGGTTTAAAAGTAACATCAGGAAGCATTATTTTACTGAGAGGGTGGTGGATACATGGAACAGTCTTCCAGTAGAAGTGGTAGAGGCCAAAACAGTAATTGAATTTAAGCAAGCATGGGATAGGCATAAGGCTATCCTAAACAAAAGATAAATCCAGGTAAAGTATCCATGTAATTGGGCAGACTAGATGGGCCAAAAGGTTCTTATCTGCCAACATTTTTCTATGTTTCTATGTTTCTAATAATGATATATTATGAATATGCCGAGTCTGCTGGAAAGAACGATATATAATATGTCTGGGTCATATACTAAAACGTGGCTTCAAATTGCATTTAAACATGATGAGCGAAACCGGTAAAAATGAGCTCAGCACACAGGCGTGAAATGGCTCAGCAGTGAAGGGGTTAATATCACCCAGCTGTATTTAGTTATGCGGTGCCTCTTACATCACTACACAATGCAGGATACATATGCAATCTGTTTTCTGTCATTTCTTTCAGCTTGCTATTCATCACATCCTCTCCTGGCTCCTCGTACGTCGTCGCGGCACAAGCTCTTGGTATGAGCAATCTTGCTGGAAACACACAATTTGCTGAACGTAGGCAGGAACGATACAATTTTAATACACTGCTTGGCAAACACACATTTATTTAGCAGGCTTTAGTACATGTTTGTGGGAGGGACCCACAGCCATGAGAGAGCGTGATCATAGCGGAAGAGCGTAGCGTTAGACAAAGTTCAGAGAGAAAACATTGCAGACATTATAGATAAGAATTTACACTGGGCGTCTGGAAGGCGACAACACAATCCTGTGTGCATGAAGCGGTCTCTCACACCTCAGAAAAGATAACAAAGAAGTTTACAGAGTGAAAAATCATTGTATCTGCTACTTGGAGGACCATAAACCTCACCATTACTGCTCTGCTGTAAGTAGATTTGTGATGACACGATGAATATACCTTCACTTCCGCGTTTATCTAAATACATTATGTATGTTGTGTAGCTATTGTGACTGTTAAGTTGGCTCATATAACACCCTGCCTCCCCGGAGACTAAATCCAATAAGAGGGAAGAGGGAAGGGAATAAGAGGTGTGTGTGTGTGCTACATGTAAAAAACAATTACTTACACATATTTTTATACATTTTATTTTGAAGGTTTTCATGTTTCTTCTTTTGAAGCGGTGTTTAAACGTAGTGATTGAATGGCACTGCTTTATAGTTAGATATATATATTAATACAGGGGCGTACCTAGAACATTTGGCACCCGGGGCGGATCCTATATTTGGCACCCCCCCCCCCCCCAACTTTAAAATGTAAAAAAAAAAAAAATCACACACACTTTTTTTAATGTTTTCAAATATTTTTAGTATAGCATTCTGGCAGGACATGACGTATACATATAATAATATATTATGAATCTGCCGATGGTGGATCATTCATGCGTCCTGTGTGCTGTGCAATAAGGGGCGAGTGTAGATTCTTTTTGAACAAATGTTATTTTTAAGTGATTTTGCAAACTCACAACATATTCATCCTATAGTGTTTTTTCTTTTTTCTGTAACAGACCTTTTTATTATCAATCATAGGACCTTATATGTAAATTCCAGACATTTTCGTAAGGTAAGCCAACTCCCTGCACTTTGGGGACCCTGCGATGAATGGTGTGGTCACCCGGTGCGGCCCGCCCCCCCACAGGTATAAAATATATATATATATATATATATATATACACACAAAACCAGAGGAGAGCACACCAAACATATTCAAACAATACAAAAGAAACCACAACAGAAGCTAAATTCATTTAAACATAGAGATTTTCCAGCTTTAACCCTTTAAATGCTTACAAACATTTCTTAACCCCTTCAAAAACACTGCAGTTCTTAACCCTTACACAGATTCAATACTGAGCTCTGTTGAACAATGGTGGAAGTTTAGTTTGCAATTGTTTCTTTTGTATTGTTTGAGTATGTTTGGTGTGCTCTCCTCTTGTTTTGTTGTATATCATGTTGTATTGAGATGCACCCACATTGAAAGCGTAGTTAAGGCTGGGGTCAGACCAGCGCACTTTTATCATGCACTCTGGCGCACATAATTACGGCCGCACTAGCAGCAGATGACGGGCAATGATGGCCAATATACGATGTACGGCCGCACAAAAGTCCGGCCGTGCAACGCAAGTGGAATTTGAACGCATTTTTCTGAGAACGCTGAACCGCTAGTACTGACGTACTGAGTGCGCAGCTGCGGCATAGCAGCATGTTTGCGTGATTAGGAGATATCAGACACTGCTAATGTCCAGCCTACATAACGTCCAGACGCAAAAAGAGTTTTATTGACGATCCGTACAAAATCACGCCCGAAAATGTGCGTCGTCTGACTGTTTTTGCGCATTCCGTGAAAAAATACGTCAATGCGTTCGGACGCACTTTTTCACGTTCGCGGGGAAAAATGCTTTCGTCTGACCCTAGCCTAAGGTTGAGTGCTGCCCCTCTCGTGTATTTTTATATATATATATATATATATATATCACACATTGTACATTATACATTGATAAATATATATGCTTTCTGAACGTAAATGCGATCAACTGTTATAAGATTGCATCATTAATCACTTAATCACCTTTGTAAATTTGAACAACACTAGAGCTACGGGGTTAACTCTTAAATGTCCACAGAGCCTTTAAAAAATACTAGGGGAACTATTATGATCCTCACGCTAAAACGGGGGCGCTAGGGAGAAAACCTGTGCCTTCAAGTTTCTCCTTTGTGTTCCCCTTTTAGCGTGATATTACGATGCAGGTGCTAAAAAAGCTGCCTGTATTGTAATCAGCACTAAGCCCCTACGCACTAGCGGTCATACCATGCGCGTTTTCGTCTGTGATTTTGTTTGGATCATCAATAAAACCCTTTTTGTGTCTGGACGTTATGTTGGCCAGACATTAGCAGCGTCTGACGTCTCCCAATCACGCACACACGCCGCTAGTGGACGCAGCGCACTCTGTACGTCAGTTCTAGCGGTTTCACGTTCTCGAAAAAATGCGTTCGTTTGCCACTTGCGTTGCGCAGCTGCACTTTTGTGCGGCCGTTCTTCGTATGCTGCCTGGCATTGGACGTCATTTGCTGCTAGCGCGGCCGTGATTTAGTGCTGCTAAATGCACGTTGATACTGCGTTAGTCTGACCCTAGCCTTAACGCACGTTAAAAATGCGCTAGTCTGACCCCAGCCTCAGCCAATCAGAATTAAGAACCACAATTGTCTCCCGTTAAGTTCTTGCGCCTGTCAAAGTCAATCTGCGCATATATGCTGCATCAATAATAAAAACACGCACAACTTCTCCATTTTATTGTTTGGGTATGTGTAGAATGTGTAACTATACTGTGCTGTATTTTTTTTTTGGGCTGGTGTATTTGGGTTCGGCCAGAACGTTCAGATTTCCCGTTAACACCAGCTTTTAGAAGTCGTTAAAATTATGCGCGCAAACGCTGTGTGTTAAATTTTGCGCGTAGATTGTAATACCATCCATGTACCAGCGCACAAACGCATTTGCGCTCACTATGTTAAGTATAGGATGCGCGCAGTACTGTAAGCTCGCGCAGCGTTCGCGCAGGTCCACCCACGGTAGATGATTACGTGCGTTTGTCGCACTGACATTATTATACGACGTTCAGCGCAAAGGGTTTTGCCCCTCACGTTAATGCGTTTTTGCGCACGCGCAAATCAATATTGATTTGATTTAGGTTTTTCTTTTGTTCGCTCACTCTGCATGTTGAAAATTGACAAATATAAACAATCATTTTTTATATTTCTGAAAGCATTCTTTGTTTACAGCATTTTTTCACACCTGCCTAAAACTTTTGCACAGTACTAATATATATATATATATATATATATATTATATATATATATAAAATCTCAATCAAACCAAACGGATGCACTCAGGGTCTTGATAAAAATAATCTTGAATCAAAGCTGCATTAAAACTAATATAATCATGCATTAATTCAGTTTTAATTAAATGATTATTTTTTTATTAACCTCCCTAGCGGTATCGAGTGTGGCTCGGGATTAAATGCATTGCTGAAAGCAGTAACCCTGAGTCACACTCGGGCTGTATACATTACCTATCCCTGCGCTCCCTCGCTGACCTCTGCGATCGCGGTGTTCTGCTTCCTGGTTCCCTTCTCACAAGAAGGGAACCAGGAAGTAGGATGTTGCGATCGCCGGAGGAGACTGCGGGGGACAGCGAGGGAGCGCAGGGATAGGTAATGTATACAGCCCGAGTGTGACTCAGGGTTACTGCTTTCAGCAATGCATTTAGTCCCGAGCCACACTCGATACCGCTAGGGGGCTAGATAAATTGTTCCGATTCTGACATGTGTAAAATATGTCAGAATCGGAACGCTAGGGAGGTTAAGACCCTGAGTGTATACGTTAGGTTTGCTACATAGTTTTGGATTTAAGCACCGAGGCAATAAGCCCTTATTAACCTCTTTTTATACTCCGTAAAATGGAGTGCTGGTCGTACTCTGAATATCTATCTATACAATTAAGGAAAATATGTATGAAAGTTATATACATAACTATACACATACATAAAAAGAAAACATCAGGTCTATTCACTAAAAGGTGAAACTCAGGAGAATTGGCAGGAGAAGAGAACAATCTAGATCAAATAGCCGATTTGGAAAGAATTTTTCCGGTTTGGCTATTTTGACTCACAGGGTTATTCAAAGAGAATCGAAAAGTCTCCACACGTTCGGTGGCTTTTTATTGTCGTCAATTTGGTTCGATTTGGCGATCTCATTTCGGCGACCCTGCAATGTATTCAGCAAGCACCACAGGGTCCCCGAATTGCAGGGAAAAGTCGCCGCAAACCTGCCAAAAACTCACTGCAAAACCAGGCGAATGCACGCCGAAACCTGCAAAAACATCTGGATTAACCCCGCTGAACACGCCGGAGAAACCAGAGCAGGAGCCGATCACAGCGCAGAGCAGCCGCCGGAAAAACTCGACACCGCAGACAAATGGATTGAAAAAAATAAAAAAACTGTTTGCTTGAATGTTTAAAAAGTGAAACGTTGATTGCAAAGAAACTACTGAGCGAAAATGTCTGAAATTTACATATGAGGTCCAGGGAATGATAATAAAAAAGGGCTGTTACAGAATAAATAAGTAAAGTTAAAAAAAATTTTTTAAAAAAATCTGAAATTTCTGTTTTAAAGAAAATATCCCGAAAAATGCTTAACCCTTTCGCTGCTGAGGCATTTCCTGCCTCTGTGCGGAGGTAATTTTTACTGGTTTCACTCATCATGTTTAACCGCGTTTTGAAGCCTTATTTTATTATATGACCCAGACATATTATATATCGTTCTTTCCGGCAGACTCGGAAGATTCATAATATGTCATTATTATATGTATACGTTATGTCCTGTCTGTATATTATAACAAAATATGCAATAAAATTTGAATTTTCAAAAATTTACAACGTGTAAAGTGTTTTTTTCACATTTTAACATGTGATCGTTTGCGGTTATATTTTGTATGGGGTGCGCTTGTTAAAAAAATTAGAAATGGGGTCTCGTTACATTTTGTTTGGGGGAAAATTTCGCTATTTTTAACAAACGCACCCCATACAAAAATCGTTAGTGCAGCATCATTGTTCACATTATAAATTAAATGGGAACAACATTGCTGCATTAACAAAACAAATAAAAAATAAAAAACTTGTTTATTTTTTTTATTTATTTATTTTTTTAAAAAAAAATTCACGGTCATGTTTGATATCGTTGGAAAGGCCATGCTCTGGCCAATCCAACGATATCAAACATTAACCCCTAGCTGCCACAGATCGGGAGATAGGGGGTTCATTGGAACCCCCTATCTCCACCATTGGTGGCTGCTAGGGGTTGACTCCAGGACTAGCGTCATCGTGCTATGCACGATGACGCCAGTACTCAGGGGGAGTTCCCGGAGGCTTGGCCGACATCCAAGATGTCGGCCAGCTCCGGGAAAGGATCACGAACCGGCGCTTTTCGGCGCCGATTTGTGATCCGGCCCCCATGGGGTTAATGACAGGTACCATTTGGAAGGGCAGGCTGTGCCCTTCCAAACAGTGCCTGGCATTTAAGCTCAGGACCCCCGCGATCGGGAGGGAGAGAGGCCTGAAGGACCTCCCCCTCCCTTTCAGGCGCCTCCTCCGCACACGCGGGGGGGCACCTGAAAAAGATGTTATTGCGCTGCCGCGACGACATCTATTGTGCCCGCGGCGGTCCCGGATTGACGGGCTGACATCCAAGATGTCAGCCCGCACCGGGGGGCACAGCGATCGGCCGGAATCCGGCCGATCGCAGGCTGCTTTGGGAGGATGCGCTCAGCGCGTCTTCTGCAGCCAACCCTTCCTGCGGCAGGACGCGCTGAGCGCGTCCTCCGCAGCGAAGTGGTTAAAATATCCTAATAAATCTATAAATAAAGAGACGCTTTACTGCAGAATATTCTAATACAACGGTTTATTAGATATTGAATTAAAACGGGAATATTTTTAACATTGAAGCCTATGGGATTCACCTAAATAAATCTGCCACATGAAACCACCGAATGGCAGGGCAATTCGACAACTTCTCACTGCTGGTTTTTGTTCTCTGAATAGCCGAAGCATTGCTTCTCTATGGGGATTTCACTGCTCTCGGACAGGCACCGAACAGGCACCGTATGTGCAGGCAATTCGCCAGGATTTGGGGAATTGCCTGCTCTCTGGATAGCCAAATGGCCAATAAAGGTAACCGAACACTGATTTTCAGAGTTCAGTTCCCTTTCGACAGCCATTCAAATCTCTTTGAATGACCCTGTTAAAATTTTCACTTCTCCAAAAGTTCTCCAGAGTTTCACCTTTTAGTGAATAGACCAACATGTGTTTGAGCACCTGAATGAAAGCCTTTTAGTCTGTGGGACCATCAGTAGCGCCCTTCCTCCTGCAAAAATAGTGGAGGACCTGCGTTCCCATGAGTTCCTGCTCGACTTGACCCTTGGACAAGCGTGCGCTTTCTGAAGCTCAAATTCAATCAATTGTTATAAAGAGCGCATTGTTATTCATTAACCACCTTTTTAAATTTGAGCAACTCTAGAGCTACTGTTATCTCATAAATGTCCACAGAGCCTTTGAAAAATCCTAGGTGTGTAAGTGTTGCACAATATGAACCTTTGTACAGCTTTACATACATTACATGAGGCCGTGGTGACATTTTTATATTATTTTTTACCAGTATATGTGTTTATTTTTTTTCTTCCATGAAAGTTTAGACAGTAACCTCAATTTATTAGAGTATTTTTTTTAAAATACCTCCAAATGTTACAAGTTTCTAATAATATATTTATTTTTCCAGGTTGTTTGTTCGAGCTTCCCAGCCTAACCCAAATCGCTTGCTATATAAGCATGATTGCACTGTATCATATGCACTGTGTATATACAAATAAATGTATCGCTCTATCTATATACATATGCATACAGTGGCAAGAAAAAGTATGTGAACCCTTTAGAGATAACTGCATTTTTGTATATCATTGACATTAAAACAATCTGTTTTAAATAATAACACAGATTATTTTATTTTCTTGCACATCATGAGTATATTGTTCAAATATATTCTGTAAAGATTTGCAAACCATTGAAATTTAACCACTCCTAAAAGCTGGTGTGAGGGTCATAATGACTGCGCCTTGCAACAAGCATTGAGCATACTCACAGACTGACCTCAATCGCTCTTCCTTTGCGCCATGCAACGAGCATTGCGCATACTCAAGCAGACTGTCCTCCATATCTCTCCCTCTGCGCCCTGCAACAAGCATTGAGCATACTCACACACACTGACCTCCATCTCTCTCCCTCTGTGCCCTGCAACAAGCATTGAGTATACTCAGGATAGAAGAAAAACGGAGGCTTCAGTATTTCTCAGATATCGATAATGTGTATGGTCAGGGAAACCAATTTACTCGCTCAGGAATGATCCAAATCCTAAATCATTTAAAGGATTTTATTCTCATAAAAATATATAAAATAATAATAAAAGCCCGACGCGTTTCGTCTATCAAATAGACTTCCTCAAGGGCAGCATGTTATACAGGTAATCAGAAAATATTAATCTAATGCAACAATTCCCATCATTCCTTTTATAGTCTTAGAGGATCTCTGATTGGTTCCCATTCTTCTCTGGCTTTGTCCTTATATGGGTACTTCCTGTGTTTTCCCATCATTCCATGCATCCAGTCTCCCACAATGATCAAACCCCTTAGACATCACTTCCACTTCCTCTCTCATTGCGCATGTCTCTGGAGCTCCCAGTGTCTCACTTGCGATATGTCACATCCGGTTTTTCACTTCCGGGTTTTCTATATCCTGGTTCCGGTTCACTGGCGTTCATTCTGCATATTTTACTTTCGGTTTCGGAAATAATCCCATTCGCCGCCAGCTTCCATGGAGTCATCCCACATCATATCCGGTTCACCACCTCCAGAATCTCTCCATGATGACTGCAATATGCCGATATCTATCATGCGTGTTTTACTTTCGATTTGGGCAAACTGTTACCATAGGGCGATTCCATTGGTCACCCCAAGGATCTTGATGTTAGAAAATATACAAAAAAGGGAAGAAAATGGATGGGGAGATCGGAGGCAAATATATTAGAAAGTTTCTCATATCAATTTTCACATATAATATCAAAAGCATGTAACATCTAGTTCTTCATTTAAACCCCCTGGTGACATAGTCTTCAAATTGTATATCCATTAGGATTCACACTGTAATAATCTTTTATTTCTATCGCACCCCCCTCCAGTCCTGTTCTACACATTCCAAGCCCATATACTCAAAATTTCCTATATTAAATGATCTACAATTATTACAGTGGAGGGATACAGAATGTTTCATAAACTTCTTTCTGATGTTGCTTTGATGTTCTAATATTCTTTCTTTCAATTTTCGTATGGTCTTGCCTATATACTGTTTTCCGCATCCGCATTTTAGCATATAAACCACAAATTGAGTATCGCATGTGATTCTTTGTTTGATCGAAAAGCTCTCTTTGGTGACTGTACTTATAAAGGTGATTATTTTATTCTTTTTTAAAAATTTACAGGCTTTGCACTTTGAGCATCTTTAGAATCCATTGGACTGTATAATTCCTTTTTTCTCATTTGGTTGAAAAGTGGCACTTGGAGCAATGATGGTTTTAAGATTTCTCGTTCTTTTATAAATCACCTGGGGCTTATTTGGAATAATGTCCCTTAGGATGGGATCTTTTTGTAAAATAAACCAGTTCTTTTGCAAGATGTTCTTAATTTTATGATGTTGAACATTATATTTAGTGAGAAAAGAGAACTGAAAGTCTTGCACATCATTCTGTTTTTTCTTTTTTGGTCTTAAAAAGTTCTTCCTGTCCAGTTTTCCCACTTCCTGACATATTTCTTCCACCTCTCTCTTGTCGTATTTTTTGTCGATCAGTTTGTTCTGAATGACTGATATTTTCTTCAAAGTAATCTTTCTGGTCTGTGCAGTTTCTACGGACCCGCATAGCTTGGCTCCGTGGGATTCCTTTTAACCATGGTTTGTGGTGATTGCTAGAATAATGAATGTACCCATTCCCATCGGTGGGTTTAAAGAAACATTTGCTCTTGATTTGGTTGTCCTGGCAGAAAAAGTTATATCCAGGAAATCAATTTGTTCCTTATGCCAATTAGAAGTGAACTTCAAGCCATAACTATTTTGATTTAGATAATTCACAAACAAATTGAATTCTTCAAAACCTCCATCCCAAATGAGAAGAACATCATCGATGTATCTTCTCCACAGCACCAAATTTGCCCCCCAAGGGGAGGAACTCCAAATGAAGGAGTCCTCCCAGTATGCCATGTAAATATTGGCATAAATGGGGGCAAATTTGGTGCCCATAGCTGTACCATTAATTTGCAAAAAATATTATCATACAAAAAATAATTATGTTCCAAAATAAATTTTATAGCTTGACACAAAAAGGCTTTCATGTCTGAGCTAATTCCATCTTCTCTGCGCAAAAAGAAGGATACTGCTTCGATACCCAGATTTTGTTGGATTATCGTGTATAATGAGCTGACGTCCAATGTTGTCCAACATGTTGCAATAGTATTTTATGTCTGCATTTATTAATCTCTCACTGACTAGTCATCTTTTAAATCTCCCTCCAAAACTCAGACTTTTGCTCCCTCCCCCCACATTGTAAATTGTTTGTTCGTTCTCTTTCTCTCTCCCCTAATTTCAGGTCTCCTTTCCAGCTGTCTCCACTTCTCCCTCCAATTACTCTTACTAAGCCCAAACTTCTTGTCCTTCCCATGCAATCTGTCAAATTTTGGCCCTGCCGAAATGGTGGAAGCAGGTATTCCTCTGTTTGATGGATTTCTCTATTGGGCTGATAGTCTGCGGTCACATGACCTGCTCAGCCCTATACATAGGGTCAGCAGTACACTTGCTCCTTGGATCAGGATAGGTTTATACCTATCAAGTAGCCGCTCCCTGGGTTGCTATTTTGTATTTGCTATTTCCGTGTATGACCCTCTGGCTTTAGTTCCTGGAATATTCTCTTGTCTGTCCCCTGAAGTATATTTTGTTCAATCATGTATGACCTGGCCTGCCTTCTGACTATTCTCACGCTTATCCCTTGTGTGTGTATATGTTGTATGCTGGTATCAATGTGGTATAAAATATGCATACACTCTTATCTCAGATTGTGGGTCTGCTCTGCAGGTTGATAAATCCAGCAACCACTCAAGTTATCTGTCTGGTACTCAGTCTGTATATCTCCAGAAGGATATAGACATCTTAGAGAGAGTTCAGAGAAGGGCTACTAAAATGGTGTACGGCTTGAAGGAGAAAAGTTACCAGGAAAGGCTTAATGATCTTAACACGTACAGCTTGGAAAAAAGACGAGACCGAGGAGATATGATAGAAACATTTAAATACGTAAAGGGAATCCACAAGGTAGAGGAAGGGAGTAAATATTAAATAGGAAACAAAGTAGCAAAACAAGAGGACATAGTCTTAGATTAGAGGGGCAAAGGTTTAAAAGTAACATCAGAAAGCATTATTTTACTGAGAGGGTGGTGGATACATGGAACAGTCTTCCAGTTGAAGTGGTAGAGGCCAAAACAGTAATTGAATTTAAGCAGGCATGGGATAGGCATAAGGCTATCCTAAACAAAAGATAAATCCAGGTAAAGTATCCATGTAATTGGGCAGACTAGATGGGCCGAAAGGTTCTTATCTGCCGACATTTTTCTATGTTTCTATGTTTCTATGTATACAGATCACATTGCATGGTCTCTGATAGTGGGTCTTTTGTGCAAACCACTGAACCTAATAACTATATTGTGATTTATGAAAGTTCTGCCCTGCAGGTTGCTGAATCCTTTGTGCCTACGTTTGTGCCTACGTACATTTTGTGGATTTTTCTCATGATGCAACATTTACCATAATCATATGGCAAATCTCACTTTACAGCTGTGATGTAGGATAAAGAGGTGGTGAAGAGGCAATAGGGTGGAGAAGGGAATGTTTAGATAAGACTGCAGAAGAACTCTTGTGTTGTCTAGTCTGATCGAGATTAAAAATGGCAGCTGAATGAGATCTGATAGTGGGCTATCAACATTCATTGGTACCCCCGGTGATGTCATTTGCAAACATCCCATGCAATGAAAGTTAATAGATCAGTTTCCTTGACTTCTGACCCATTCACTCCATTTTATTAGACATGTGCACAGCACAAAATTACATTTTGATATATGGATTAGTCCTAAAATGCAATTTATTTAGTTGCTAAAGAAATTTGTTTTCAGTTCTTTAGTATGAAAACTAATTTCATTCATCCGAAAACCATTGGATACAATTACTATTGTAGTGGCTCCTCAGAGGGCTGAGGTTGCTTCTTGTTATAGTATCTCTCACTCTCAGCACAATGTGTCAGGCAAAGCTGTTACAGTAACTGACTGCTGCTCATCACGGCGCTCATAGTTTCAGTCAAACTAGTAAATATAGTTTTACATATAAGAGGTCAGAACAATATTATTTCCTTGTTTTACTGAAACTCTGAGCGCTGTTACAGTCAGTTACTGTAACAGCTGAGCCTGATACATTGTACTGAGAGATAATATAACAAGCAGCCGATCTCAGCTCTCACAGCCACTGGGTTTAAAGGGCTAAAAAAAGGCTCCTCTCTGTATAATGTAAAGAACCTCCTCCTGCATTAATTAATACCCCTCTCTGTATAATGTATAGAACATCCTCCTGAATTAATGTCCCTCTCTGTATAGAACATCCTCCTCAATTTATACCTTTCTCTGTATAATGTATAGAACAGCCTCCTCAATTTATACCTTTCACTGTATAATGTATATAACATACTCCTGAATTAATACCCCTCTCTGTATATTGTATAGAACATCCTCCTGCATTAATTAATGCCCCTCTCTGTATAGAACATCCTACTGCATTGGCATGTGGAGGGTGCAGAAATTTGGAATGCAATGCTTATCCAGCACAGGAGAGGGAACTTTTACTTAAGCTTTGTATCTCTGTGGGGAAGACAGACATGAATACACCCTGCTCCCCCACCCCGCACACACACTCGCAGGAATCTACAGGCTGTGGACCCCCATCAATTCTCCAACCTACTTCACCACCTCCCTCATACCTCATCCTTCACCTGCCCTGATGCTGCCACTAATCACTACAACACTACGCTTATCTCTGCTCTAGACACTCTTGCTCCTCTTCGACTCTGTAAGGCCCCACGCCGCCAGCTTCAGCCCTGGCACACCCTCCAGACTCGCTACCTGCAAAGATGCTCCCGCACCGCAGAGCGTGCCTGGAGGAAATCCCGCTCTGAAGCTGATTTTGTTCACTTCAAGTTTATTCTCCGGTCATACACCTCTGCCCTCCACTTGGCCAAACAATCCTTCTTCTCATCTCTTATATCTACGCTGTCCTCCAACCCTAAACGGCTCTGGTCCACCTTCAACACCCTCCTCTACCCACCTGCACCTCCCCCCTCAGCTGCCTTCAGCGCTCAAGAGCTGGCAGACTACTTCCTCAGTAAAACTTTAACTATCAGAAGCAACATCCCAACACAAGATAGTTATCTGCCACCTCCACTCCCACAGGTCCCATCTGCCACCCTCTGCCGCTTCCTCCCAACCACTGAGGAGGAAGTCAATTCCTTATTGTCCTCCTCACATCTCACCACGTGCCCGCTCGACCCCATTCCCTCACATCTAATTGCTCCCCTCTCCTCCTCCCTCACCCCTGCTCTCACACACATCTTCAACCTATCTCTCTCCACTGGCTCCTTTCCATCCGCCTTCAAACACGCGCTAGTTACCCCTTTACTAAAGAAACCATCCCTAGATCCCAACTCTCCATCCAACTACCGTCCTGTATCCCTGCTTCCCTTTACCTCTAAGCTCTTAGAAAAACTAGTCTTCAACCGCCTCTCCATCTTCCTGTCCTCCAATTCCCTACTTGACCCCCTGCAATCTGGCTTCCGTCCCCTACACTCAACTGAAACTGCCCTCACCAAAGTCACCAACGACCTCCTAACTGCTAAAAAACACGGCCACTATTCTATTCTCATCCTGCTTGACCTCTTGGCTGCTTTTGACACTGTTGACCACCCCCTCCTTCTACAGACCCTCAACTCTCTGGGTCTCGGTGACACTGCACTTGCTTGGATTGACTCCTATTTATCCAACAGGTCCTTCTGTGTGTCCTTTGCTGGTAACTCCTCCTCCTCATTGCCTCTATCTGTTGGTGTACCTCAAGGCTCTGTCCTTGGTCCTCTGCTCTTTTCCATCTACACCTCCTCCCTGGGCAAAATCATCAACAGCTTTGGCTTTAATTACCACCTCTACGCTGATGACACTCAGATCTACCTCTCTACCCCTGATCTCTCTTCCCCCTGTCCTTTCCAAAGTCAGTGACTGTTTATCTGGCATCTCCTCCTGGATGGCCTCCCACCACCTAAAGATCAACATGTCAAAGACTGAGCTCCTACTTATTCCTCCCTCTAATGCCGCCCCACCTCCTGACTTCTCGATCACGGTGGAGGGTATCACCATCTCCCCATCAAACCAAGTTCGCTGTCTTGGAGTTACACTTGACTCTGCTCTTTCCTTCATCCCCCACATCAAGTCTCTTTCCTCCTCCTGCGATACCAACTGCGTAATATTTACAGAATTCGGCCATTTCTTACCGCTGTCGCCACAAAACAACTCATACACGCCCTGGTAATCTCCCGACTCGACTATTGCAATAATCTCTTATCTGGCCTCCCTCTGTCCCACCTCTCCCCCCTACAATCCATCCTGAACGCCTCCGCCAGGCTAATTCACCTCACCCGCCGCTCTGTCTCTGCCGCTCCCCTCTGCGAGTCCCTTCACTGGCTCCCCATCCACTGCAGAATTAAGTTCAAAATCCTTATCCTTACCTACAAAACCCTCACTAACTCAGCTCCCCACTACCTGTCCTCACTAATCACCAAATACACCCCAGCCCGCTCCCTAAGGTCAAACAGTGACCTGCGCCTAGCTTCTCCCCGCATCACCTCTTCCCATGATAGACTGCAGGATTTCTCACACGCAGCCCCCACTCTCTGGAACGCTCTCCCTCGTACTGTCAGACTTTCCCCTAACTTCTCTTCCTTCAAACGCTCCCTGAAAACATTCCTATTTAGGGAAGCCTACCACCCAACTCACTGACGCAACCATCAATCACTCTCACCTTACAGTCCTCTCCTCCTGTTTCCAACCCCAACCCTCCCAGATTGTGAGTTCCTACGGGAATAGGGCCCTCATCTCCTCCTGTACTGTTTGTCAAATGTTGTTCAATGTATTGTAACCCTGTCTATACTGTGCTTATTGTACAGCGCTGCGGAATATGCTGGCGCTTTATAAATAAAGAATAATAATAATAATAATAATAATAATATAAAAGCAGGGAAGAGGGAAAATATTAACGTAAATCAGTCTGAAAGCTCAGAGAAGAGATGACTAGTGCAAATTTATATTTATAATAAAATAAAGCACTTTAAATACAGGGAAAACATTCAAATAAATCACACTGACAGCTCATAATAACAGAGTAACTGAGTCTGGATACTAAATGTATCAGACATAAAAAACCCTTTATAACAAGCAGCACTGGGAAAGGAGAGGGACTTTATATAAAACGTGTATTATAGATGAGGAAAGGGGGATAGTGCTCCTGGATAATATAAAATGTATCAGCCCTAAGCCCCTATTATGCAGAGGGGAGATAACACACATTTTATAAAGTCCCTCTCTTCTCTCAGCGCTGCTTGTTATAAAGGGGTTTTTACTATCCAGTCCTCCTCTGTCATTAACTTTCAGTGTGATTTATTTGAATGTTTTCCTTCTCCAGCTGCTTTTATCATTTTGTCGGCCTCATAGACATGCAATGGTTAAGTAAAGGTTTCCTCTCCTGTGCTGGCTGTCTGTGCTGCGAGTGAGTATTCTGGAGCTCTATCACTGTCAGAATCTTTGGGTAGGGGTCGTGAAGGATTACACATACAAACCTTTTCTGTAGCTTTGCGATGTTGCGCTCTTCAATGCTGGTCTCCTTCACTCATCAATGTAATATCACAAAAAGGACTGAAACTAAAATGTAGTGCATTTTATTTTAGTTTCTTTCATTTTTTTGTACTGAGCAGTTTCGTATCTATTGAGTCATACTAAAACTAAATTATCCCAAAATTCAGACTAAATTGTTTTAGTACTAAAACGAATGCACATGTCTACATTCTATGGCGAAAGCCACATAGTGAGGAGCAAGTGATGGAAAGATACTGGTGGGGAGGGGCAGTTTACACACAATATCACACAATGGATGCAGCCAGTGGCACATATAGAGGAAAATATCACAAAATGGATGCGCCCAGTGACACATATAGAGGAAAATATCACACAATGGATGCACCCAGTGACTCATATAGAGGAAAATATCACACAATGGATGCACCCAGTGACACATATAGAGCAAAATATTTCCCTAACTAAACATACAAGAGAAAAACAATCACATGTAAGATATCAGCAACATAGAATAAACACAATAAGTACATTTCATGTTTTGGTGGTAGCGGCCCTTTAACAGGTGTGGTAAATGCATTGATCACTGCGCAAACAAATGGTAATCCAGTGATTGAAAGAGTTAAGGATCCAACAGACAGAAATGAGGCTTTGAGTGCATAGTAACCGTTTGCGTGCTGGATGAGTAAAATTTATAGCATACCATTTCTTTATGGGTCAATCAAAAGGATTAAATTAGATTGCATCTCAATAGTCATCATCCATGTGTGGTATTAAAAAGTGTATCAACCCCTCATACACAGGTCTTGTAAAGCGCTGAGGAATATGTGGCGCTATATAAACAAAGGATAATAATAATAACGTGGCGCTTTAATGTATTTCCATGTAACATGTTGGATTACTGAATCCTTACAGTTTATCTCATTGTAGTCATGTGTGGAAAGCTCTGTCTTTGTAACTAATTATATGCCAAACTCCAGAATATTAAAATATTATCAGATGCCGCTGCGTCCTGATAATCTTCATTCCACAGAGCTTAAATCACTATTGTTATTATATCTTCAGCCTGTTGTGTCTTTCTGAAACTTAAGGGTACAGCTTATATAATATCTCTCTATGTATTCCTTACACAGGAGTTAATGAAGGAAAAGTCCCAATGGATCCACTCACAATCCTGCTTTTCATTACCGTCTGTGCGTCCGTCCTATATTTTTCCATTGGCGATAAAAACAAGTATCAGAATTTTCCCCCTGGACCAAAACCGTTACCGATCATTGGAAACCTGCACCTTTTAGATCTGAAGAAACCATTTGATTCACTTCTAAAGGTACCTTTATGTTGCAAGAATTGATGTCATATATAACTTATACAACTGTCATACTTTGACATGTCAGGATTAAAGGGACACTCTATGAAACCATGTGCCACCATGTGATGTTGAGGCCCACCTGCCGCCTAGATGGCACAGTCTGCCACACAATGTTAAGAGGTCAAAATACTCACTTTTTGACCAGCAGCGCTGGGCTACCTTTTCCTTTTCCAGTCCAGGGCTTCCAAAAGCAGAAATCACAGGAGCCTTTCGTGTGTGAATGACGCATGCGTCACTCGACCAGAATTTGTCCGCAGCTAAATCTTACAACTCCAATCGAGCTGCAGCTACGTTTGGTCACTCAGATTCCTGTGGCGGACGGATTCGGCTGTTCAGAATTCGACCACAGCCAAAGATGGCCAATCAGAATTTGACCCTGACCAAATTTGGCTGCTCCAGGAGGAGACACATAGAGAACCTGATGTCATCGGCCCCCAAGCTGGTCCCAAGCAGGCTTTACAAAGGTTTAAAAGGGGCTGGGGGGGGTGAAAAAAGGAGGCATTACACGCATAAAGTAGTCAGGGTGTGTAGAGTGTCTCTTTAATTTACAAACAACAAATCGAAGGTGTGGGTTGGGTAGGCGGCAGTAATGGGTAGGTTCCATTAAAATTCAGGATTTAATCTTTTAGTGATAGCCTCTGAGTTGTGCATCTCTTCAAAGAAAATGTATTTATATATATATATACATTTTATATATACAGTATATCACGATACATTTTCTTTGAAGAGATGCACAATTCAGAGGTCATCACTAAAAGATTAAATCCTGAATTTAAATGGAACCTACCCATTACTGCCGACTACCCAACCCGCACCTTCGATTTGTTGTTTGCAAATTAAAAAAATAAAATATATATATATATATATTCAATAGTTAGTTTTTAACCAATTATCATAACGTCACATAACATTCTAAATAATTTTTTTTGAGAAAGGTTTTTACCAGGAAGGCTACATTGAGATTTCTCTCGTTTTCAAGTATGTCCTGGGTGGCGAGTATGTACCATTGGGTGTCTTGCCCAGGGACACTTACTGGAGAGGTTGCACGCTGAGATCGAACACATGACTCCACAGGCTCTCTCCATGCAGAGCAGTGATGTTACCTCTACTCCACCCAGCTGGCTGATGTTTTTTTTTTTTACGTCTCTTTCAGCCTTCACTGATTTGTGTTTTTGTTTTTTTTCTATTTTCCTTTTTTCATTCAAGTTGTATGATCTTATCTCTGTTGTTTTATGGGCCCGAGATCCCTCATGTGTTTATTTTCCCATTTTGAACATACCATTTGACTCTCACTTTTTACGACATTTAATACCCCCTTTTTACAACATCTAATACCCCCTTTTTACAACATCTAATACATTTTTAATTGTACTAACATTACATTTAAAAGACAAGCTATAGAGAGTTCCTCTCTTCCTCAGGTCTGGTTGCTTACTGATCAGTTCCTAGAATTGAATATTGGGACATTAAGGGTCACATGGGTGGGGGTATTAGATGTCGTAAAAAGTGAGAGTCAAATGGTATGTTCAAAATGGGAAAATAAACACATGAGGGATCTTGGGCCCATAATAAAACAACAGAGATAAGATCATACAACTTGAATGAAAAAAGGAAAATAGAAAAAAAACAAAAACACAAATCAGTGAAGGCTGAAAGAGACCTAAAAAAAATACATCAGCCAGGGTGGAGTAGAGGTAACATCACTGCTCTGCATGGAGAGAGTCTGTGGAGTCATGTGTTCGATCCCAGCGTGCAACCTCGCCAGCAAGTGTCCTTGGGCAAGACCCCTAACGGTACATACTCGCCACGCAGGACATACTTGAAAATGAGAGAAATCTCAATGTATCCTTCCTGGTAAAATCCTTTCTCAAAAAAAAAATAATTTATAATGTTATGTGACGTTATGATAATTGGTTAAAAACCAACTATCGAATGAATTTTTTATATATTTATTATTTTTTTAAATATAGCTATTATTTAAAGAGGGTGTTACATACAGAGAACAATAAGCCATGCTTAGAACTCTTTTGATGTGACTAAAGGGGAAAGGACTGAAGCTAAAGTCCTTGTGAATATAAAAAATTGAAAAAAAAAAGCATTATTTATAAAGAGAATGTTTTTTGTCCCTGTTATAAAAGTTTTGAGTTTCAGACAAGCAAAGACAGAATAAAAGGTTGCAATGAAATACTATAGGGTCTATACCAGGTGCGATGTAAGTGCTGTATGTGAAAATATCCTATTGTGTGATTGAATAATGAAAAGGAGAATAAAGTTAGGTGAGATCACAGGCAGAAGATTAACCATTTCACTATCAAGCTAGTTTTGTGTGAAAAATGTATTAACCCTACATTGTTTGAGCCATGGCATGCGTATTTAACAGATAAATGTAGGGCATACTCGTTTTTACAATAAACAGTATTATTCTGAGATAGTTAAAATTTAAAATTGTGTGTTTTATTTTCTCAGGTGTTTGTACCTTTACAGAAATATTTCTGGGTTGAAAGATGCTAAACGCTGGTGTCCTTTATCATGCAAAATGTCACCCTCGACCGTGCGGCTTTACTGAAGCAGTAAAGTTTGTTGAGCTTTTTGTTACAGTGAGGATGGGGCTGCTCCTTGTAGCTTCTTTACAGTAAAACAGGATAACAACATTGATCTCACTGGAATTAAATTTCTGCAAGGGATAACACCAATCTTGCATTATAAGGTTATTATAATGGAGTTTTGTATGCTAGTTTACGTTTTTAATTGCATTTTAATATAAAATTGAGATTATATACCACTCTGATATTTATAAGACATACGTAGGCACATTACCTGATAATGAAGTTTGAAATTTTAGTAATCTCTCTGCATTTAGTTTTTTGGTTTTACGGCTCCCTATTATTGGTTTGGCTGGAATAAGGCCAACGATATATTCTTGCCTAAAAATCTTGCCTTTCAATGTGTATTCCTGAATGTCTCATTTTGCAGCTATCAAAGAAATACGGCTCAATTTTCAGCATTCAAATAGGAAAGCAGAAGATGGTCGTGCTCTGTGGATACGAGACGGTGAAAGATGCTCTTGTTAACCAAGGAGATGAGTTTGCTGGAAGACCCAAAACACCAATCTTTGAAGAAATTGGGGAGGGTCATGGTAAATAAATAATGAGCCCGTTACTTTGCTTTTATAGATTTTGTAACCAACAAAGAAAAGACCGAGGAACCTTAGTACCCCAGGTCTAACAATCACTTATCCTGGTTAGTACCCCGGGATGCCACTTCGATATCAGGATTAAACCTGTAGAATTGTGACCATAATATAAACAAAAAATGAATCTGTCAACAACCATGAAGACTGATTATCCGAGAAGTGGCAGGAAAGTAAATACAACTTTAATAATTCGAAAGACACTCTCAGATACAAATGTTAAAACCACAATAAGACAACGACAATTTGAGGGTGCTTGGCGACGTTTGTTCCATTCTATTGCTCCAGATGAAGCCGAGGGTTGATCGGCGAAACATATGTCGATCTTAAAGTGTATTGTGCTGATTTTAATTATGTGTGTCTGATTGTTTTCGTATGAGGGAGAGAGCAGAAATCAAGAGTATTAGGGCTAGTGCTTGGTGGTCATTGACTATTATTATTAGACCCATTGTTGGTCTGGTCATTGAGCCTATAGGTGGGGAATTTCTACCAATTATGGTTACAATGATGTACAATATCCCCTCGGCTCATTAGGTAATCTTGCATTTTTCTAGCCGTTATCTATTATCGCCAAGCACCCTCGTATTGTCGTTGTCTTATTGTGGTTTTAACATTTGTATCTGAGAGTGTCTTTCGAATTATTAAAGTTGTATTTACTTTCCTGCCACTTCTCGGATAATCAGTCTTCAGTCTTCATGGTTGTTGACTGGTTCATTTTTTTGTTTATATTATGGTCTTATAGATTTTGGAAGAAATCACCATTGAGTGACATGAAACTGCGAATGGAATTTGGTATAATTGTTATAAATAAACAAGTGATTGACCCTGGGCCTGGTTCTATTGCAGTCATTAACTCTACCATCTCCTGTAGCAGACCCCATCCAAACGATGGCCAAAACTTTACTGATGATTTTGATGATGTTTTATTGTGCATTACCCATAGATGGAAGTATTAATTTTAACTCCAGAAAATCATTGTAAGAGCTGAACAAAACAAAGCACAAAAATGCACATTAAAGTCTTATCCATAAACTCTCTATATCCACAACATTATTACTAAAACACACAGTGAATTTCACAAAATACCCATTACAACAAACAATATACAAACATATAAAGACCTTATGCGTTTTCATGGGATGTTAGACAAACTGGTAAACCTTATATATGTGAAAGAACTCTAATGAATCATACTAATGTGCTTTCTCTTTTATTCATTACTTCAGCAACAAGTATGACTCACTTACTTGCGATAAATGTCCCACACCAAACTCCCCCTCCCTTTCTGATACCAGTTCTACACCAAACTCCTTCCCCATGCAACTGATATCTTCTGCATCTTTAAACTTACTAAAATAAGAAAATGTGCACAAAGACAAATGATAAGATTAACTACAATTAAGTCAGTTACAGCTCATCTTGAGAATTCTGAGCCATGAATCCTGTTATACTTCATATAGGTAATGCAAATACCAGCTCCTAAAGTTATGTAATTTTGCTGCTGCAAGGCTCGTGACCTTAAGTAGGCTCAGAGAGAAGTCAATTACTTCAGAACCAAGTGCTTCCTACCAGAGGTACAGTTAGAGAAGTGAGAGGGGGTAAAGCAGAAGAACAGTAGAAGGTGAGACTATGTAATTATCTTCATATTATCTGCACAGGTGTTGTTTTTTCCCGTGATGAGAACTGGAAGGCGATGCGAAGATTTACACTTTCAACGCTTCGAGACTTTGGAATGGGGAAAAAAGTCATAGAAAACAAGATATATGAGGAATCTGATTCATTAGTCGAAAAGATACGCTCTTTCAATGGTCAGTGAGTAATTGAAATACAGACAATTTTTTTTAGGAAATATCTTTGATTTTATTTACTGCTTAATCCACCAAAATTCCAGTGTGTGGCACAAATAATGTGTAGAATAAGACATTTGGATCTACTCAAGAACCTGGCAGTCGAGGGTGTAACTGCATATCAACAACTTTTACTGCCAAGAACCTTGGCTCTAAAGATAGTTTGCTAAAAACAAGGGAAAGAAATACATATATACGAATATTACTGTGCTAATATTTTGCAAATTTATAATGCCCACAAATCTCTGGCTGATAAGATACCTGGGGTTTAATCCCCCCCCCCGACTTTCTCTTATGGTCTCAACGTTAATAGTCAGTGCCTATTTGAGTGCTAGTATAACATATTCCAATTGCTAAATTGAAATTCTTAAGTTTTCCTTCCTCCCCTTGACTACCGTCCTCTTTTCTCCATCTGTCTTTCATCATGTCCTTAAAAATAACAATCATATAGAAAGAGGTTGTATTACATATTCTTTTTTATTAATGCTATTTTAAAAAAAACTTTAAACAATAATGTGCTCTTATACATATAGGTTAGCCACTTGCTATCCATAATCCAGAAGATTCTGAAAACAGTAAGTTTTTGGAGTCTTCTGGACTTTGTGAATACTTACCTTCTTGCTGCTCCTGACGGGTTCTCCTCCAGTCCGGTGATTACATAGGCCAAAAAAAAGATGTGCGTCCATCGAGTTCTGCCTTTCGCACGTCACCTGTTGCTCTTGATCCAAAAGGCAAAAAATCCCAGTCTGAAGCACTTGCCAAATATGCAACACACTGGGAAAAAAATTCCTTCTTGACCCCAGAATGGCATCAGATTTCTCCTTCGATCAAGCAGCCATTATCACATATTAAATCTTTATAACCCTTAATATTATGTTTTTGCAGGAAGTCATCCAGTCGTTGTTTAAAAGTCTGTACAGTCTCTGACCCAACCACCACAACAGGCAGAGAATTCCACAGCTTTATTGTTCTCACCGTAAATTAACCCTTCCTATGATTTAGGCTGGATTTCCTTTCATCTAGTCTAAATGGGTGACCTCGAGATGAGGCGTGTTCAGTAGCACCAGTGAGGGATGCACTGGGACATGCTGTGCAGTGCCACTGTGGGACATGCTACTCAACGCCAAAGAGAAACGTGCTGGCACTGCTCAGTATGTCTTTCACAGACACTGCACAGGGTTCCCCAATAGGTCTCTCACTGGTGCTGTGCAGCACGAGCCTCGTGACTCCACTGCCATGTCCCCTCTCTTTTCTGACTTTGGAATCCTGACCAGAAAGCTATGATATCCAAAATGCTGGTGGTCCTGAGCATTTTGTGTATATTATACATATATATGTATTATTTACATTTATTACATATAACATAGTTTTTGTCTTGTTTTAATATTTTGCTGAAATACATTTCCAGTTGGAAGCAGGACTTATTTTCTGTTATTTTTCTTTCTCGTTCCAGGAAAGCCTTTCGAGAACACTTTGATATTAAACACTGCTGTAGCCAATATTATTGTGTCCATACTTCTCGATCGTCGATTTGAGTATGAAGATCCAACCATTTTAAGACTCCTAAACCTCATAAATGAAAATATCCGACTTATAGGAAGCCCAATGACACTGGTAATCCACTTTTTTTCTTCTTTTGGTGCAAGAAATGCCACTTTCATTCTCTTTATGTTGACTAGTAGACGGCAGAAGCAACAGTCTGATAGGACCATTACAGTACATCATTTTTAACTGTATAGCTTTGACTTTCCTCTTGGAGTATTTCAAAACAGTCTCGATGAAAGGACACGCACTGGGTGTGGGGGAACCCATTAGCCAATTTGGTGCCATATCCCAAGTTTGGTGTAATATCAATAAGACCCTTTGTAAACTCACCAATGTCTTTAACGTCTGTACAGTTGCTAAGTTTAGCAGAGCTGTGTTTATGTTTACACTAGGCTTAGGATCTAGACCATGGAGTAATGCGAATTGAAATATGTAACCTGTATTTCTTTGTTGACTTGTGTGTACAGCCAGTCCATACGGAAAACGTGTTGTATTTTGGTAAGAAAAAGAGAGAACAGGGTAGTTAAAGAGTGGTTCCAAGGGTGCAAGATGTTTTTTTGCTTTTTTTGGGTCCACTTATCACTTAAATTTCAAAAAATAAAATAGTCACCTCTCGTCCCACATTGCAGAGGACAGCACGATCCACCGGCTCCTCTCGCTGCTTGCAGAGGAAAACGACAAACAAAACGCTCCCAGTGACCACCTGCTGACTCTTACTTACAGTTTGCTTATGCGAGTTCCTGCAAGTCTCCATGGAGTCTTATGGACTATAAAAGATGATGCAAGAGGTGGCTCCATACTATTACAAGTCAAACCTCTAAAGTCATAGCCCATATGTAATAGGGTCAGTGATGGGTAGCCACTAATGGATAACAATACCGCTTCGCGACTTCCAAACTACAGGCTAGGCTGGAATAGGGACTGAAAGATTCATTCTTATATTTGGCATCTCAAGCCAACTTGAAATTTCTACAAGCGGATGAGTAGAATTCTGCAGCTCACTAATAATCACTGGAAGTACAGAGGTTCCTTGTCAGAATAACATGAGCAGGAGAGTCACATCACCTTACCACGTGTGAGATGACTAACTAAAAATCAAGTATGATTTCAATAGTAAAGCATTTTAAGTTTTCGCCAGTGGGAAGAGAACTGCAAAACGTGTGGCCATTGCAGATTGATCTGAAAATCACTGCTCTTGATGGTCCAATACCAAGCACATGTGAAGAGGAAGGCAATCACCACTAATACCAGCATCAGTGAATTCCAGAGTCTTATGAACTTCAAGGAATGTTACAGCTGAGGTGAGCAAGATCACATAAACCCGGTCTTCTGAGCTTGAGGATGGCCTACCGAAGGACATTGTCATGTTCATGTATTGTGTGGCAGGAACTCACTATGTAGATGCCACAATATAAATCCGTGGTAGGGTACATAATAGGCAATCCAGGAAACGTAGTCAGTTAAACAAGCAAAGAATCGAGGCTGGTGGCAGTGGGTCATAAACATGAGGTGTTACACAAAAGACTGTAACACTGTAATAGCTTTATAGGACTTTTACACAGAACAAGAGAGAAACAATGCCAGAGAGCAACCAAAGGTATTATGTAAGGAATAGGCTTCCATCCCTACGTCTCATTGGTGGTTGAGCCTAAGGATCCTCCACTGTCTCCACAAGTTCCCGGCCTCCTTTTATTATTATTATTATTCTTTATTTATAAAGCGCCAGCATATTCCACAGTGCTGTACAATAAGCACAGTATAGACAGGGTTACAATACATCGAACAACATTTGACAAACAGTACAGGAGGAGATGAGGGCCCTATTCCCGTAGGGAACTCACAATCTGGGAGGGTTGGGGTTGGAAACAGGAGGAGAGGACTGTAAGGTGAGAGTGATTGATGGTTGCGTCAGTGAGTTGGGTGGTAGGCTTCCCTAAATAGGAATGTTTTAGGGAGCGTTTGAAGGAAGAGAAGTTAGGGGAAAGTCTGACAGTACGAGGGAGAGCGTTCCAGAGAGTGGGGGCTGCGCGTGAGAAATCCTGCAGTCGATCATGGGAAGAGGTGATGCGGGGAGAAGCTAGGCGCAGGTCACTGTTTGACCTTAGGGAGCGGGCTGGGGTGTATTTGGTGATTAGTGAGGACAGGTAGTGGGGAGCTGAGTTAGTGAGGGTTTTGTAGGTAAGGATAAGGATTTTGAACTTAATTCTGCAGTGGATGGGGAGCCAGTGAAGGGACTCGCAGAGGGGAGCGGCAGAGACAGAGCGGCGGGTGAGGTGAATTAGCCTGGCGGAGGCATTCAGGATGGATTGTAGGGGGGAGAGGTGGGACAGAGGGAGGCCAGATAAGAGATTATTGCAATAGTCGAGTCGGGAGATTACCAGGGCGTGTATGAGTTGTTTTGTGGTGACAGCAGTAAGAAATGGCCGAATTCTGGAAATATTACGCAGTTGGTATCGGCAGGAGGAGGAAAGAGGCTTGATGTGGGGGATGAAGGAAAGAGCAGAGTCAAGTGTAACTCCAAGGCAGCGAACTTGGTTTGATGGGGAGATGGTGATACCCTCCACCGTGATATAGAAGTCAGGAGGTGGGGAGGCATTGGAGGGATGCCCTCGTCCTATTATACAGCCATCTTGGCTTGACCCCTCAGTAAGCATTAAGACAGGCTGCGGGAGTTGGACGACCGAGAGCAGGACGCTAAAGGATAGAACCATTGAAATTTCCTGTGGGTTCCGAGGGAGCAACCAGAGTAGGACACAGATAGGTGCAGGTATCAGTGAGACACGTCAGACATGTATAAACTAGTGGTAATTTTCCAAAAACATCAAGAGAAGGTAGTGGATCCTTTTTAAGCGGGAGACCAGGGTATGTCTTTGGATTTTTAGTGCAATCCTTCATGGTTGAATTTAACTTCAACAGGTTCCCTTGCCCTGCGATGTCCCATCAAGCAATGGATTTACAGAATTGGCCATGTGCAGGGAGGTTCAAGCTCTGCTTTATTACAGTAACTTGGAATTGTTTCTTATTTTATAGCTCCCAATACAAGTGCATGACCTAAAGAAAAAAGTAGGACGTGTAAAATCACACTACAGGATATTAAAATCGAATGGAAACTGAACTTACCATTCAATTTGAAACAGCAGCATGAGACCTGTGTTTGCGTGTAGAGCTACATCCATTATTGGCTACTCACAATCCTCACTTAGAATAAAGGCCGTGACCATGAATTCTGTATGAGCAATGAGTTATATGAAACAGTAAAATACAATTTTTTTACGTTTCTCCTTCCTCTTCTCAAGTTATACAACACTTATCCGTCTGTGGTGCGTTGGTTGCCGGGATCCCATAAAGCCATCTATAAAGTGATGGAAGAGCTGAAGAGGTTTGTTAAGGAGACATTCACATTCCATCGGAATCATCTAGATGTAAACAACCAAAGAAACCTTATCGATGCGTTCCTCGTCAAACAAAAAGAGGTATAGATTAATTCTCTTCCTTTTTTTTGCTATTAAATATGCATCTTATACATGTGCATTTTGTTTCTTTTGCGTTTCGTTCAAAAATATACAGATCAGTCCGAATTAGCAAATTACAAAATCAAATAATTTTGGATTCCGAAATTTACGTAAATGAATCGAAACATAAGTTTGGTCTATGAACGTCTAAGGCTTATGGAGCTAATGACACAACCTAGCTGTCAGAATCTATGGATTTCTAAACCTCCATGTTTCCACCTTTATACGCTCTTCAGAATGATAACTTTTGCCCAGAAATAATAAGATTGGCATACTCTGCTCGTTATAAAGATGCAGTGATCATCCCTAACTGGATTTCATTCCAAAATGAAAGATATTTGTACATATGGTACACTTTTTCACAAAATGCAAGTGTTGCAGAGCCAACAAACCCCGGCCTTTCACGAAAGTGAAGAACAAACAACGACAGAAGAATCTTCATAGTACAGCTCCTCCTGTTGCTTTTTGGATTTTATGGTTTCCAAAATTCCATTGCGGGTTATTCAGAGAGAGTTGAAAACGAGGAGAAGAGAACAATCTAGACCAAATAGCTGATTTGGAAAGTAAGATATATGGGAGAATTTTTCTGGTTTGGCTATTTTGACCTAGAATTTTCACTTCTCCAGTCATTCTCCTGAGTTTCACCTCTCTCTGAATAACCCTCAATGTTTTTTTGGTGCTGCAACACTGATACTTTGTGAATAATCCCTTTAGTTAACAAACACCTGCTCCATTCTAAGCTGAACCAAGCAAGCATATGTTATGGTTGTAGATTGACTCTTGCTGTATTCTGTTAACCTTTCAAATGTCATTGAATTGCACGCCGGAAAAAAAGAGGTTGTGCCAGTGCATTGCCGTCCCCGTTCTTATCCTCGGCTTTTAGCAAGGGACTCAATAGAGCACCTGATGTAGTCAGAAGATTCACACACAATACAGTATAACATCACACACAGACAAGTACTAGTTGTAGCTTTATGGTTTATTCACAGGTGTATGTCAGCTTTTATTGCTTGAAACATATATAAAAGCAGTAACAATGCAAAATTAATTATTTATGGCAATACATCACCAATTGAGTCATCGGAATCATCCCTTTCCATGCAGATCCGTACTGTGGGAACCCGGAGTTTCAGTCTGAAATAGAAGACCTCGATCGGAATCTTGTACTGCTCAATGCGTCCACTTACCCCAACGTCACTCGGTTTCGTCTTTCTTCTAACTTTTCTGCGTGGCTCACCCAGGTCACCTTCATGTCGTCTCATCAGGCCATGTGACCGGTCACGCCCTGATAAAAATGCACAAGATTTGCTGTGGGTCTTATCTCATCTGATTTTCTGTCTAACTACACACCTTAATGACACATGTAGGGCTCTATCATCTCCTTAACGCTAGCGCTCACATAAATGAGATTTAGCGCCAGGTTAATTGTGGTGATAGAGTGCCGCAAAGATCACCTCCTGATCGCTATTGGGTTAAAAAACCTATTATCGCATCAGTAGTAGCACTTTTTAGAGCAAGCTTACTCTACTTTGTGCTCCCTATGCCTAACATCGGGAGTACAAAGAGTAAGCAGAGAGTAATTAGGATCACATAGTACTAACGCTTTACTCACAGCTGTCGCTAACTGAAAAAGTTTGCTACAGCTTCTGCGGAATACATTAGCAGCAGCTGGAACCCCCCAAAAAAATCAAATACTAGCCTCTCATTCCGCGGTGAGAACGGCGGCCCGATCCACCGCTTCTGGCCACCAGGAGTAGAGTGAGACTGGGGAAAAAAGCCACCAGTCTTCCTCCGTGATCACTGCGCCGACCTGCAGGATCTTGTGAGAGGCAAGATCCTGCCGGTCATGTGACTTGGCAGGAGAAGCCTCCATGGAGTCCTATGGACTTCATAGAGGGGATGCTTGTGATGGGGCGTGAGCGCTGCCCTGAGCATCCTGCAGCCTAGCGACTGCTACGGGGCAGACTGCTAGTTTCAGCGCCTTCCCTGTATTCCACTAGTGAAACGGGGGTGCTAAGGGGAAATTTGCGAACGTAAAATTTTCCCCTCAGCATCCCCATTTTATCTGTAGGCAGGTTCTAGGGTCTGTAATGTTCCAAGGGCCCCTTATCACCCCTGGTTTTCTGGGGTGTCACCTGTGAACTAAGAGGTGCCTCTGGGCAGGTCCAGGCTTGTGTTTTGAGTACTTTGAAAAGATAACTTTAAGACTGGATTCTTTAATCCAAAATCAGTGAGGCATTTAATTAGTCAATAAGACAAGGGTTCCCTTACAGCCAGGCGTGACAGTCCCCAGGGGACACCCCGATTTTAGCCACTACCTTAATTTTTACACGTTTTTATCCAGCTATAGAGAATTTTAATGAATATTAGCTAGCCCCACTCCCCCTTGGACAGCACCATATCTTTCCTGAAGAGCTTTAATAAATTGTAGATCAAAGTTTGATTTAAATTACAAAAAGTTTGGGATTTTGACTAACACATAGGCCCCTTAACTTTAGTGGGACACGTGCTATTGTTTTTAACTGAATATAAAGAAAACATTCTCTTTATGGATTTATATCGCCTTTGCCTCTTTTCACAGGAAAAACCTAATCCTGAGCTATATTTCCATGACAATAATTTAACAATACTCGTGATAGATCTGTTTGCTGCGGGGATGGAGACCACCTCTACAACGCTGCGCTGGGGTCTTCTCTTAATGATGAAATACCCTGAAATTCAGAGTGAGTAACCAATGTGGCTTAAATGTTGATTGGGGTATACTGGCATTCGATTCCCAATAAAGGTTCGGATCAAATATCGACTCTCGCTGCTATACTTTTCAATGGAAATATTAGCGAATCAACTGGAATTTTTCAGTGTGCTGACTTCTGAAAAATTTACAAATGTTAAAATGACTTTTCAGGCAGAATAATAGAGGGAATAAGAGTGACATTTTTTTTCTAGTAGGCATGTTTAAATGCATGAATCTGTATGGTGCTGGCGAAAATAAGCTTTTCTGGGCATTTTTCTGGCCAAACGTTTTTCAGTCCTGCAGCATTTTTCGAATATTCGCTAACACCAGATTTTTTAACTGAATCTGCCAATATTTTGAAAAAATTATTGACCGAAAGCAGATGATTTTTTTTCCCCCCGAAATAATCAGAGTGAAATCAAGCCCTTAGTTTGTACTAAACGGTATCCAGATCAAAAACCTACTTAAAGCTGACTTTAGGTTTAAGCTATGAGTTTAAACCGCGTTTAATAAAAATGTGTGTATTTATTTTGGTAGAAAAGTAATTTCCAAATTGGGAGACTTTTTGAAGCACTGAAAAAGTGAGTATTCAAGAACTATAAGAAATTATCCAATATCATCGTCTGTTTGGGGGTTTCACAGCTGGCTATAAGGAAAAAAATCATAACACGGTAATACGTAGAATTCTCCTCATTTGTAAATATATTCACATATACAATAAATGCTATCCATATATTAATAGTTTTCCCCCGGGAATCCCTTATCACAGATCTAATCCAAGACAAATAGAAAATAAGGACCTAGGAGTGTCCAGATTCGATCCCTAGGATCAGCATTGGAACTCCGTAGTGGATTTTTGGGATCAGGTATCGGCTCGTTCGAGTTGATCAGATCCCTGAGTCAGAGACCTGCTAGGAAGGGAGAATCCCAGTCACCAGCTGGAGCCGCACAGTCTCAGCATTGACTCGCAGCATCTGTCCTGCCTGCTCGCGAGCCACGGAGGAGGTAGGGAAGATGCTGAGAGTTGCCCAGCTGGAGTCCAGGGCATCTGCATTAAAATACAGTGTCCTTCCTGCTCCATGAGCACACAGGGAAGATGCTGGCAGAGAATGCCGAGGCCACGGGATCCCCTTACATCAAAGAGCCACAGGTCAGGCCGTGGGTTGTGTGATATCAGAACAGGACTCAATATCGGCTAATTCTGAATACCACACACATGATCCGGATCGGCAACGAAAATAGGGATCAGGACATTCCTAGAAGACAACCGTAAGTGAAGGTAGAATTTAGGAAGAAATTATGCTCGCAAAAATTCTCAAGGCGATCTATCTTTTCACAAACCAATAGGATGCCGAGGTCAAAAACTTCCTAGTGTCCTATTGCCAGGACTTTGGGTTTATTTATTTATTTATAAAGTATTTTACCAGGAAGGATACATAGAGATTTCTCTCGTTTTCAAGTATGTCCTGGGTTGTGCAAGATCTTGATTGCTAGGTCTCCTGGTATCTCCACAATAACACTCAATGGAATCTGGCAGACTCCAAAGTGAATACAAACAGCAGTGATAGTCACCAATAGTGACACAAGGCATAAATGTCTCGCTCTTCAATTGGAATATCATTGGTTAGCTACTAGCTGTATCAGGTTACTGGGAGCAATAATTCTGTGACCCAGATATTTTCCCAGATACCATTTTCTCCTGCTATGTTCCAAAATCACAGATAAACACAGAATGCATAAGGAGAGTTAAAATATTTAGAAGCTAGCCTTGGTTTACCAGATGTCCTATAACTATCAGGGTTATTCAAAGAGAATCGAAAAGTCACTGCACGTTCAGGGACTTTTCGTTCTCTTCAATTCGGTTCGTTTTGCCGATCCCATTTCGGCGACCCTGCAGTGTATTCAGCAAGCACCACAGGGTCCCCGAATTGCAGGGAAAGGCTGCCGCAAACCCGCCGAAAACTAATTGCAAAACCCAGCGAATGCACGCCGAAAACCCGCAAAAACATCTGGATTAACCTGCCGAAAACCACGGAAAAACCCGAGCAGGACCTGATCACATGCAGCGAAGCCGCAGGAAAAAGCCAACACCTCAGGCGAGTGAAGTGAATAAATTAGGAAAACCATTTGCTTGAATGTTTGAAAAGTGAAACGCTGTTTGCAAAAAACTACTGAGCGAAAATGTCTGAAATTTACATATGAGGTCCAGGGAATGATAATAAAAAGGACTGTTACAGAAAAAATAAGTAAAGTTAAAAAAAAAATCCAGAAAAATGCTTAAAATATCCTAAAAAATCTATAAATAAAGAGACTCTTTACTGCAGAATTTTATAATGAACGGTTTATTAGATATTGAATTAAAACTGGAATATTTTTAACATTGAAGCCTATGGGATTCTCCTGAATAAATCTGCCGCATGAAACCACCGAATGGCGGGGGCATTAGGGGAACCTTTCACTGCTGGTTTGTGTTCTCTGAATAGCCGAAGCAGTGCTTTTTCATGGGGATTTCACTGCCCTCGAACAGGCACCGAACAGGCACCGAATGTGCAGGCAATTCGCCAGGATTTGGCGAATTGCCTGCTCTCTGGATAGCCGAATGGCCAAAGAGATCCGAATTGCTTGAGAAAGGTAACCGAACGCCGAAAATCAGCGTTCGGTTACCTTTCTCAAGCAATTCGGATCTCTTTGAATTACCCTGTATGTCTTGTGAATGACTCTACCAATCTTAATGGAAACGCCTGGCACGCCATCAGTGTTTGTAATTGTGTCGTAAAACTAAGTGTTATGGATTAAGAAGTCATTTAGATATAATTCTTATTGAATATATTTATGTCGATCACAGAAAAGGTTCAAGATGAAATAGAGAAAGTGGTCGGATCAGCGCGGCCTCAGGCAGAACATCGCAAAACAATGCCGTACACAGACGCCGTTATTCATGAAATTCAGAGGTTTGCTAATATTCTTCCAGGAAATCTTACACATGCCACTACTCAGGATGTCACATTCAAAGGGTATTTTCTACCAAAGGTAGGTACCATATCTATATCTTACTAATTTAACATGTTATACATAGCAGCCATATAAAATACAATCTAAATGGGTTGCGTTTTATAAAAAACAAATAATACCAAAACAGGCTGATTTTATTTTTTTCATAACCAAGCTGTACTAAATGTTTCCGTCGATAACTTCTCGAAGTCTGTCAGGGTTCACCAAGATGATCAGTACCATGTTGAATAAGTATTAAGGTTCGCAGAACCTTACTGACAGTTCCCAACAAAAAAGGTTGTATCATTTCTTGTCTTCTCTTTGAGATTTCCAGAAGACTTGGTCAAGAATCCCTGAGTAGGAAATCGTCTTGTAAATTGTTGCATCTTTCAATTCTTGACATCACGATTGTGTATTGCCCTTTTGAAGCACACGGCGTTTCTTAAAATTGTGTATTATTGTCCATTGCGCTGTACTGGAACCATTTTTTAATCGGCTGTTTTCTCTTTGGCGGATACTAGTTTTCAGCATCAATGTGTTCAACATGAATGATTTGTGTTTGCATGGCTCACGTTGCCGTGTAATGACATAAGATGTGTGAAATGTGATCAGGTTGTTAAGGGGTTTAGCTCATCATATCATAGTAATATGTATCTCGTTTGTGTTGTGTTTTTTATGTTTATTTTTTAAGGACACCCCTGTCATTCCATTAATGACCTCCGTACTAAAAGATAGGACACACTTTGAGAGACCAGAAGAGTTTTATCCTCAACATTTCCTTAACTCTGAAGGACAGTTTGTGAAAAATGAAGCTTCCATTCCTTTCTCCATAGGTAACGTAATTCTTTTCTAGTTGTACCAAGTTAAAACTGAAGACCAATGCTTGAAAAGTTGCATATGGTCGTGAAATCCAGGAAGATCAATGGCTTATAAGATTTGACAAAGATCTCCCTGAGGGCGAAACCTTGTCTCTTGTTGATGGAGGAATAAACCCATTTCTACAGAATTAATTGCATTCTGGAGTATCTTCAATAATTTTTCTGTTTCTTCACATCTTCACTCATCCCTTAATGTCATCCTCTTGATCTTCCTTCATTCAATTAAAATGTTCACATCTTATCCCCTATGTATCTATGGCGTGTCCTCTATTGACACTGTCCCCTCGGGCCCAACCATATGCCTCCATGTCTCTCTTCCACATGTAACTCTGTTTTGGCTAATCTTGGTTTCAAATATATTTCTGCACTACATGACCTATGAACTCCAACCAGCCTAGGCTTTGAGATCATCGGACATGCAGATTTATTTTTCACAAATCACCACTCAGATCCAACTAGGGCCTCAGTCTTTGGGACTCTCGATGAGAATACATCACATCTCTTGATCTTCCTTCACTCATCCTGAGTGTCTTTCTTTGCATCCCCTATATACCAGTGGGGACTGACCATTAGCGAAATGTGGCACTGCCCGAGTGCCCTGGTCTAGGAGGGGGGCCCCATGAAGGTCCCCTAAGAATTAGTTAAGCTTGCACCTCAGTGGAGTCCCATGCCGCCGCAGATAATGTCATGCAGAAATAATATCAGCAGCCAGCTTTGGTGTCGAGAAATACATTTTGTAATACAACAATGTACATATGGGTAGTGCTTGTGTGTGTGTATGGCTTGAAATAGGCAGGCACCATTGAGGGGTCCATGATTTCCTATTGCCTCTGGGTTCCAAGAGTTGTCAGTCCATCTGTTGTATCTACTCTGTGTCCTCTGTTGACTCTGTCCCCTTGGGCTCAACCACATGCATTCAGTCTATCCTCCACTTGTAACTCTGTGTTGGTTGACCTTTGTATCACAGAGCTTAGCACTACAAGACCTATGACCCTCAAACAGCAAGTCAAAAGTTTTTAACGCAAATCAATGCTCCGACCAAGCTTGGACCTCAGTCTCCTGGCCCCACGATGAGAATACACAAAAAGCATTATAAACACATATGTTTTCATTATGTATTTTAGGTCGAAGAAGTTGTGCTGGTGAGAATTTGGCCAAAATTGAGTTGTTCCTGTTCTTCACAAGACTACTGCAAAACTTTGTGTTTCAGGCCACTCCTGGAGCAACGATTGATCTCACTCCAGATTATGGGTTTACCATACCACCAAAAGACTATTACATGTGTGCAATACCACGAAACTAAAGCCACACAGTGAAGAATAGCAAGGCTAAAATGCCATCAGAATGTTATCAGATGTCATTCCTCAAAAATATTTTCTAATAAAACGAATCAACTGAGTTTTCTTCTCAAATGAACACTAGCGTTATTTGTTATAGGAACTTTTACTTGGTAAATCAAATTACATAGGGGTCTATTCACAAAGCACTGAAACTGAATGCTATTGGTTGCTTTGCATTTCAGCTCATTTCGGCGACTCCATTTCATCAAAATTTCTGTGAATTCATTATTTATCGAATGGTCTCCATATTTTTCCAAAATTGGAGCCACCGAAGTCGTTATCGTATGTCAGTGAAAACCGCCGAATTGGAATTTGATAAACCTGTCGCATTGAAACACCTACAGTGAAATTCACCATCCGTGCCAATCGGTGGTAATTTCAGACATTAGTGAATAACCTCCACAGGGACACACACACACACACACCATCACACCATCACACCATCTCACCATCTCACCATCACACCATTTTGGCTCCAATTGCCAAAATACGTCGAATTGGTATTGATCGAATCCACCAAACTAAAAAAAAGAAGTCTCCTATTAAGAGCCTAAATCAACAAAAACTTATTAAAAATGTGTCAATAATAAAAAAAAGATGCTTTAAAAAAAATAGTAAAAAAAGGTCTTTTAATAAAAAAATTATAAAAATACAAAAAGGTCTTTTAAAAAATAAAAAGGCTTTTTGCTGAAAATGGAAAAATAAACAGTCGTTAAATTTTTTAAAAAAGATAATACTTTTTAACAATGAAACCTATGGGATTCTCCTGTTTAAACCTGTCGAATTGAAACAATGAAAATCAGGTAGTTTCTCAGCAATTTATGTGCAATTCGGCATTTTGTGAATAGATGTCACAATAGTATTCTATGTCAGCCCTCAAATTTTCCACTCGCATACTCGCGTTTTGCGAGGGTAAAAATTTAGTACTGGCGAGTAAAACTGCAGACGCAGGCAGCATGATAAAGTCTATCGTGCTGCCTGCGCTGCGTTTTCAGCCTGCGGCCGTGTTGTTTTTTTTCTCCAGGTCAGCCTGTCTGCTTTTTTTCCAGCAAATGGGACTTGGCCGGAATCATTTCCTGGGAGGGGGGGGGGTTGCAAATACTCACCCGCGGCACCTCTACCAGACCATCCTGCTGCACGCTGGATCTTTCTCCTCCTTCACGCTGGGCCCCTTATCTTCCGGGCACAGCGTGAAGGATAATCTCCGCCCCCTCATTCTACTCTCCAGGTCAGGTAAACGGAGGGAGGGGATGAAATAAACGGCAGGGGGTGAAATGGAAAGAAAGAGATGAATTGGGGGGGGAGAAATTAAATGAAAGATGAATAGGGGAGAAATGAAATGAAAGATGAATTGGGGGAGAAATGAAATGAAAGATGAATTGGGGGGAAATGAAATGAAAGATGAATTGGGGGGGAATGAAACGAAAGATGAATTGGGGGGGAGAAATGAAAGATGAATGGGGGGAGATGAAATGAAATGGAAATAAAGATGAATTGGGGAGAAATGAAATGAAAGATGAATTAGGGAGAAATGAAATGAAAGATGAATGGGGAGAAATGAAATGAAAGATGAATTGGGGAGAATGAAATGAAAGATGAATTGAGGGAGAAATGAAATGAAAGATGAATTGGGGAGAAATGAAATGAAAGATGAATTGGGGAGAATGAAATGAAAGATGAATTGGGGAGAATGAAATGAAAGATGAATTGGGGAGAAATTAAATGAAAGATGAATTGGGGAGAAATGAAATGAAAGATGAATTGAGGAGAAATGAAATGAAAGATGAATTGGGGAGAATTGAAATGAAAGATGAATTGGGAGAGATAAATGAAAGATGAATTGGGGGAGAAATGAAATGAAAGATGAATTGGGGGAGAAATGAAATGAAAGATGAATTGGGGAGAAATTAAATGAAAGATGAATGGGGAGAAATTAAATGAAAGATGAATTGGGGAGAAATGAAATGAAATGATGGGAGAAATGAAATGAAAGATGAATTGGGGGAGAAATGAAACGAAAGATGAATTGGGGGAGAAATGAAATGAAAGATGAATGGGGGGGAGAAATGAAAGATGAATTGGGGGAGATGAAATGAAAGATGAATTGGGGAGAGAAATGAAATGAAAGATGAATTGGGGGAGAAATGAAATGAAAGATGAATTGAGGGAGAAATGAAATGAAAGATGAATTGGGGAGAAATGAAATGAAAGATGAATTGGGGGAGAAATGAAATGAAAGATGAATTGGGGGAGAAATTAAATGAAAGATGAATTGGGGAGAAATTAAATGAAAGATGAATTGGGGGAGAAATGAAATGAAAGATGAATTGAGGGAGAAATGAAATGAAAGATGAATTGGGGAGAAATGAAATGAAAGATGAATTGGGGAGAAATGAAATGAAAGATGAATTGGGGGGAAATTAAATGAAAGATGAATTGGGGAGAAATTAAATGAAAGATGAATTGGGGAGAAATGAAATGAAAGATGAATTGGGGGAGAAATGAAATGAAAGATGAATTGGGGAGAAATGAAACGAAAGATGAATTGGGGGAGAAATGAAATGAAAGATGAATTGGGGGGGAATGAAATGAAAGATGAATTGGGGGAGAAATGAAATGAAAGATGAATTGGGGAGAAATTAAATGAAAGATGAATTGGGGGGGGAGAAATGAAAGATGAATTAGGGGAGATGAAATGAAAGATGAATTGGGGGAGATGAAATGAAATGGAAATAAAGATGAATTGGGGGAGAAATGAAATGAAAGATGAATTGGGGAGAAATGAAATGAAAGATGAATTGGGGAGAAATTAAATGAAAGATGAATTGGGGGGGAGAAATGAAAGATGAATTGGGGGAGATGAAATGAAATGGAAAGAAAGATGAATTGGGGGAGAAATTAAGTGAAAGATGAATTGGGGAGAAATGAAATGAAAGATGAATTGGGGAGAAATTAAATGAAAGATGAATTGGGGGAGATGAAATGAAATGGAAAGAAAGATGAATTGGGGGAGAAATGAAATGGAAGGAAAGATGAATTGGGGGAGAAATGGAGAGAGATGAATGAAGAGGAGGAGATGAATGGGGAGAGAGAAATGAAATAATTGGGGAGAGAGAAATGAAATAAATGCGGAGAGAGATGAATTGGGCAAAAGAAATTAAAGGGAGGGAGAAATGAATTCAAGTGGGGAGAGAAACTAATTAAAGGGTGCTCCTTGGCAGAAAAAAGGTTCCCCACCCCTGGCGTAAACTAAGGGAAAGTAAAAAGCTGCCAAGCTGTCAGCGCGCTGGAAGTGACGCCAGAACCAGCGCCGCTACTACAACTCCCGCTAGAGGCCATAATTGGTGAAATGGTGGTGTAGGCATTTGAGGTTATGCCAAATAAATCCTATTTATAAAGAGATGGGTGATACAGAAGGAGCAAAAAAAAAAGGGGATGGAAGTATCGCAGACGAAAATTAATGGATTCATCTATATAAGCATCCAAGGGGGAAACCTGACTTTGGGGTCTTCTAACTTCTAGTGATAACCTGGCATATGAATAATGGGAGTATTAGGTTCCACTTGATATATTGGATGCATAAACACCAAATTAATTTGGTCCTAAAAAATGTTGGAGAGGAGTCTGTACTTAATGGATGATAGTACTTGTCTGGGTCTGGTGCCTGGGTATACATGTATCTGATGCCTGGGTATTAATGTTTATTATTTTGTAACTTTATTCTGAATAAAACCTTTAACAGTGTAATTTCATAAGATAATTTAAGAAGGCGTGTTTAGGGGCGGAGTTTAGGGCAGGGTAGGTGGGGCAACTAGTGGCGAGTAACTCTTATGGTCTGGCTAGTAGCTTGGGACTTGAAATTTTGAGCCCTGTTCTATGTGACAGTTTTGGTGCCGACGAGTTGCGGCGAATTGTACCAAATGTCACTGTCAATATGCCTGTATTTGGCGAATTGACAGCTTTTGAATAAATGAATTGCACGGAATGGTGAAACTCACGTCCGGTGCAATTCACGTTTGGCGCAATTAGGGCCAATTCGGAGGTTAGTGAACCTCTATAGTCTTACTATTCATAAAGCACAATCCTCCAAATTACAAGCAAAAGAATTTAATTTTTTCCAGTCTTGGTTAAAAAAAAATGCTGTAGATACTCGAGTATACCGCTAGATTTTGATGACAAAAAATTACTTTAAAATTGGAGGGGTCGCTTTATATTCGAGACTTCAATGTTCTTGAACCCAGGACATACTTGAAAGAGAGAAATCTCAATGTATCCTTCCTGGTAAACTACTTTATAAATAAATAAATAAATAAAATAACATCTGCATTGCGTGTAAGTAAAAAAAAAAAAAAAAAAATTGCCTTGCCCTGGATCCCAAGTCTCCTGGAAGTTCCGGGAGACTCGCTTAAGTGAAAGCGGGGCTCCCTGATAGGGATGAGCTGTTCGGTTCGATCAGTTCGGAGTTCAATTCGAACATCGGCAGTTCGAAAGTTTGCGAACTTCGAACTTTTTGGCGTGTTCGGTTCGAGTTCGAAAAAAAAATAATTTTGAAAAAAGTATAAAAAATGCTTAAAAAATACTAAAAAATCTAGAAATAAAGAGACTCTTTACTGCAGAATATTATAAGCAACGGTTTTTTAGATATTGAATTAAAAACTAATGTCTAGGTGCAAAGATTCTCACCTCTAAATGACCTGTGCTCTCAAACGGCGTAAACAACAGGTGTTTAAATAGTGTTTGGAAATAACATGTGCTTCTAATTAGTCCGGCCTCATGAATTTGATACATTGTATGCAGACTGGGAGTGCTAGGTATCGTGTGTGGGTCTGTGATGGCAATGTTTCCATACATCCTACAAATCCGCCACTTCACGGGCAGGTTATGGGGACCTCCTAGGCACGATATTTGAAGGAATTTTTTGTTTTTATTTTTAACCCTTATTTTATGGAAAACTCATTGTCCCTTTAACCCTTTCACTGCTGAGGCATTTCACCGCTGTATGCTGAGCAAATTTTTACCGCTTTCGCTCATCATGTTTAAATGCGACTTGAAGCCACATTTCATTATACGACCCAGACATATTATATATTGTTCTTTCCGGCAGACTCGGCAGATTCATAATATATCATTTTTATATGTATACGTCATGTTCTGCCTGTATATTATAACAAAAAATGCAATAAAACTTGAATTTTTAGTCATCTGCAGCGTGTAAAGTGGTTTTTTTCACCTTTTATCACCTGAACATTTGCGGTTATATTTTCTATGGGGTGCGCTTGTACAAACTTTAGAAATGGGGACTTATTCCATTTTTTGGGGGGAATTATGTGATTTTTAGCAAACGCACACCATAGAAAAAAATCATTAGTGCAGCATCATTGTTCATATTATAATTGAAATGTGAACAATATTGCTGCATTAATAAAAATAACACACAAAAAAATACATGTTTTTTTTTATTTTTATTTTTTTACTTTTACTTTATACTTGGTCATGTTGGGTATCATTCGAAAGGCCACCCCCTAGCTGCCACGGTTCTGGAGATATTGGGGTTCAAATGAACCCCCTATCTCCACCAGGGGATTCCGGGCAGCTAGGGGTTCCCCGGCTATCTGACGTCATCACGCTATGCGTGAGGACATCAAGCAGTGAGGGGGGGACCCGGGGGTGGAGCCGCGATCCAAGATGGCGGCCCCCACCGGAGCTAGGCAGTGCGACCCGGTGCCTAAGGGTTTAAAGCCAGGTACCGCTTAAGGCTAGGGTCAGACGAAAGCAGTTTTAACGTGCGTTTAGACGCACGAAATCACGGCCGTGCTAGCAGCAAATGACGTCCAATGCCGGGGAACACACGAAGTACGGTCGCACGAAAGTTCGTCCGCGCAACGCAAGTGGCAAACGAACGCATTTTTTCTAGAACGTCAAACCTCTAGTACGGACGTACAGAGTGCGCTGCGTCCGCTAGAGGCGTGTGTGCGTGATTGGGAGACGTCAGACGCTGCTAATGTCCGGCCAACATAACGTCCAGACACAAAAAGTGTTTTATTGATGATCCGTACAAAATCACGGACGAAAAGGCGCATTGTATGACCGCTATCGCGTATTCCGTGAAAAAATGCGTCCATTCGTTCAAACGCACTTCTTCACAGACAACGCGAAAAATGCGTTAGTCTGACCCTAGCCTAAAAGGGGAGACTCTCCCCTTTTAAGCGGTGCCTGGCTTTTTTTAGTGGGAGGGAACCGAACGGATCCCCCCCTCCCTCCCAGGCGATCTCCCGGGGGGTTGCCTGGAAATGACGTCATCGCGCATGGGGATTTCACTGCCCTCGAACAGGCACCGAACAGGCACCGTATGTGCAGGCAATTTGCCAGGATTTGGCAAATTGCCTGCTCTCTGGATAGCCGAATGGCCAAGAAAGGTAACCGAACGCTGATTTTCAGCGTTCGGTAACCTTTCTCAAGCAATTCGGATCTCTTTGGATAACCCTGTTAGTAACAACTGCAATCAGAGCAGAGCACCCTGACCTGAGGGGAGCCTGACTGTGTTAAGAGAACCTGGAAGGATTTTAATTGTTTACCGGTACAGTATAATTTTGCTCCTCGCGTTATATTCGAGTCTTGAGTATTCTCTCATTTCCATAATAAATCTCTTTCCATTGCGTTATATTCGGGACGTGCTATACCCGAGTATCTACGGTATTTTCTCATGCAGTAACAGGTTCCCACTTCTCGTTTTATTTAACAAGTGTACCCCATACAATATATAACCACAAAGGTTTGGATGATAAAATTTTACACGTTGTAATTGATTGAAATCTGAATGGAAACTTACTTTTTTTTTTTTTTTACATTTTTTGTTATAGCATTTTGACGGGACATATACCTATAATAATCATATATATTTTGAATTTGCTGACTGCTGAAAAAGGATATATGATTTGTCTGGGTTCTACAATAAAATGTGACTTCAAAACACGTTTTAATATGATGAGCACAGAACAGTCAAAATGAGCTCAGCACACAGAGCTGAAATGGCTTAGCAGTGAATGGGTTAAAGGGACACTCCAAGCACCATGTCCATTTAATGAAGTGGCCATGGTGACTAAGCTGTCTATTCCTTCCTCACTCTTCTGCTTTCTCCCTGTCCGCTATGACAATGTATCAGTGTGGAAGCCTTTCTTATGCATTGAAGGATTAGCAACGCTTTTGACTTTTTTTTGGCTTCAGTGGTGCTATTATTCCTCTGTGACCTCATTAAAGAAGCGACTGAAGTTGCCCACCGACTTGGAATGCTGCGATCAGCTGTTTTTATGATCACTCCCAGGTGCAATATATTCATGCGGCAGATCAAGATCTGATAGATTATGTATCATGCAGTGAGTACCCGTCTACCATAACATCCCAAACCATACAAACAACAGTACAAAGTCTAAAAAGTACAAAAGTCTAAAAAGTACAAAGGTGCAATCTGTTGGCCAGTGATGGGAACTGCAATCTGAAATGGAATGTAATCACGCCAGTGAAAAGCCGTAAGGGTCTTTTCACAAAGTGCGCAATTCCGGCGCACTTCGGTGAATTTCCTGAAAATGCTGTAAATTTCCCATTTAATGGATGGTCACCGTATTTTGCCAAAATTGAAGTCGCCGAGGCAGTTATTGGATGTCAGTGAGAACCGCCGAACTGCATCGTAGTCTCTGTTCTTCTAATAGGAGTTTAAATCAATAAAAATGTATTAACAATGTGTCTAAATAATAAAAGAGGGCCTTTAAAAATTAATAAAAAGGTCTGTTACCTAATAAAAAAAAAGGATTTAAAAAAAAATAATAAAAAAATGTCAGCTACAAAGTAAAAAAATAATACAAAAAAAACAAAAAGGGTTTTTGAAAAAGAAAAAAAAATAGACGGTCTTTAAAAATATTTTTAAAATATATTTATTTTTACATTGAAACTTATGGGATTCGCCTTTTTAAACCTGTTGAATTGAAACGCTGAAAATCAGGGCATTTCACTGTAATTTCTGTGCAATTCATCGTTCTGTGAATAGAAGTCATTATAGCCTTCTATTGGGCAATTTTGGTGCTGCCGAATTGCAGTGAATTGCACCATATTTTACTGTCAGTTCTCCTGTATTTGGTGAATTGACAGCTTTGTGAATAGATGAACAGGCCTGAAATTATACCAAATGGTGCAATTTGGAGCCAATCCGTAGGTTAGTGAATAACTCCTATAGTGATGATTAAACAACACATCAGATAATGGTAATGATTATATCGCACCTGGGGGTTACTTTTACCTTCATTTTATGTGGAAACATTTAAGTATTTTTATCTTGCGTCTCTCCCTGCAATTAGTGATGAGCCGAAATGTTCGAATACGAACTTGAACACAATGCAAATCAATAGGGGGTGAACATGTAAAATGTGTTCACAGTTCTCCTAAACGTACCGGCAGCTGCCATTACATTTAGGAGACCTGTGGCTCCAGCCCCTCGGCCCCGTGCCTCTGCTGTCCTGCTGCTGTCCCGGCCTCCTGTTCCTCCGGTCTGTCTGCTCCTCCGTCCGGCCGCTGCTCCTCTGCCCCACGCCTCGTCTTCATGCTAAGCCCTGATTGATCAAAGTCCTGCACCTGACCTGGACTTTGCCCAATCAGGGCTCAATACTGAATAAGAGCCCTGGTTGGGCAAAGTCCAGGTCAGGCGCAGGACTTTGCCCAATCAGGGCTCAGCATGAAGACGAGGCATGGGGCAGAGGAGCCGCGGCCAGACGAGGAGCAGACGGACCAGAGGAACAGGAGGACCAAAGGCATGGGGGCCGGGGGGCTGCAGCCACAGGTCTGCTAAATGTACCGGCAGCTGCCGGTACATTTAGGAGAACTGTGAACACATTTTGTATTATGGAATGTCTGCGGTCGAACAGACCGCGAGCATCCCTTAATGTTTGGCATTCGCCAAACACTCAAACGGCCGATGTTCGATTTGAACTCATGTTCAAATGGGAGGTTCGATATGGACAAGCCAGGAACCGCTTAAAAGGGAAGAGTCTCCCCTATTAAGCGGTGCCTGGCTTTAACCCCTCAGGCACTGGGCCGCGATCCAGTGCCATCTGGCGCTGGATCGCGGCCTAGCTCTTGGATGGCGGTTCCTCTGGGTCCCCCCTCGCCACCTGACATCATCGCGCATGGCACAATGATGTCAGTTAGCCAGGAATCCTTTGACCCCCATATCTCCCGAACTGTGGCAGCTAAATGGGCAGAGCATAGCCTTTTGAATGATACCAAACATGACCATGTTTTCAAGAATATAATAAAATAAAAAATAATAATAAAAAAAAAAATTAAATAAATTCGTGTTTTTTTGTGCGTTATATTTATTAATGCAGCAATATTGTTCCCATTTCAATTATAATGTGAACAATGATGCTGCACTAATGATTTTTTTCTATGGGGTGCGTTTGCTAAAAATCACGTAATCCCCCCCAAAAAATGTAACGAGTCCCCATTTCTAATTTTTTTAACAAGCGCACCCCAAAGAAAATATAAAACTCGTATGATAAAATATGGAAAAAAGCACTTTACACGCTGTAGATGATTAAAAATTTAAATTTGCAATATACAGGCAGGACAAGACATATACATATAAAAATGATATATTATGAATCTGCCGAGTCTGCCGGAAAGAACGATATATAATATGTCTGGGTCATATAATAAAATAAGGCTTCAAAACGCATTTAAACATGATGAGCAAAACCGTTAAAAATGAGCTCAGCACAGAGACGTGAAATAGCTCAGCAGCGAAGGGGTTAACAGGCAATTGAAAGGAATGCAGCGCAGGAGTTTTCTTGGCTCTCTGGATGTAGTTTACATGTCAAAGATGCATTGTATGGTTAAACCGGCGTGCTTCGGGGTAATGTGAGAAGATGCATTGTATAGAAAAACCTGCCGTGTGCATAGCCCATAGGATTCAATGTAAAAAATATTATCGTTTTTATTTATTCAACCGTTTATTTTTTTAATCTGCAGCAAAAAGCCTTTTTATAGTTTATTAGGTATTTTTCTGGAGTATTCATGCGAAATTTGGGCTTCTGATGGTTTTTTTTTTTTAAAAAAACAAGGATTTTTTTGCATCTTTTCACGTTTCCCGAAGAACGGTGGTTATACTATACAATGCATTAGCGCTGATTCCCAGTCCGGGTCTTAGCGTTTCCCGAGCGCATGCTAATGAACCTTGTACATGGACTACGGCGGACAAGGTGATCTGTTGGTGAGTTGTCAGGCGCTGCCTTTAAGCGGCTCGCGCTAGATTTTTCATGTAGTGTTGGTGTTTTAGCTCACACCAGCTGATAGAGCACGCAGCCTATAAAAGCTGGTCTATTTCGAGTTCTATTTATTGCTCAGGTGTGTATACACAGCTATGAGTGTGAAGGAGTTAAGTGACACTTTTCCCTGGAAGGTTGCTCCTGACATGTGACTATTTAAGCCCTGCTAAGCCGGCCCTCACCACGTTCAAACTCGTTTGACCTGATTCATTTTTTCAGCTCAATCGAGTTTCTGTAACTATTTATATGTCGCTGTTACAGCACCTGCACGGGAGATTAATGCGGATTACTGCTGACTAATGTATGTTTGTTATGTAATGCGCAGCCTCCTCATTGCATCGTTTGTTGACAGAGAAGCCGTCACTCCCAAAACAAACACCACCAAGAGGCAAAAGGGTATAAACTTGGTTGACTCTCCCCGCAGTTAAACTCGCATGACTTGTTGGGTGTATGGGATAGCGCAGGGTTTGGGTACAGCCCGCAGGTGCGTACAGGACATTACAGAGAAATACACCATACACAAACACATTGTGCAGCAATACAATGGGTCGCGTAAGATATCATGTTGCCCGGGTGGGAAAAAAAGTGGAAAGATTGGGTTTCCTCTTAGAACAAAAAGCGGCAATTGCATTAATAATATGTTAGTCGTATTGTTGGGTTTAATCACATTAAAGTGACACTCTACCCATCCGGAGCACTTTATTGTTTGACGTGGTCAGGATGTGAGGAGTGAGTGCACCCCCTTATCTCCTCTCCCAGCTCCACTGATCTGCTGAAATTGCTGGTTGAAGTGGAGGAGTTTCCTCCACCCAGCCAGCATCACCAGCAACCAGGGATTTTGAATTTCCCATCTGCCAGTCACTAGATCAGCACGCAGAGAGGGTGTCAACTCCATGCTCGGAGACCATATAGCGACTGTAGCGTGCGTTCTCAGAGAAGTAGCTATTGGATCGAATCTTAGATCCGATCCATCGTTCCGTAGCGGTTATTCAGAGAGCACCGAAATGTCACCAACATGTCGTTCCCCACACTTCCTTGCACTTCGGGAAGCAAGGTTCCCCACCCTGCGTTGAATACAGCATTTACCGCAGGATTCCCGGAGTGCAGGGAAAACCCGCCGCAAAAACATATACATATCTGGTGAGCGCAAAATGAATGCTTTTGGAGTTCAGATGACTCTTGCAGATCCGCAATCTGTACTATGGTTATAAAAAAGAAGCAAACAAAGAATAATGGTGCAGTATGCAATGAATGATATAACAAGAAAAAATGTGTCATCTGCGCTTATTCCCATTACACCGTGTGAAACAAAACACAATTAGAGGCTTTGGTTTCTTTTAATGGCCACTAACAGAGTAAGCTCACCCGCCCGCCAAAGTCAAGGCACCTCTAGTGAAGGTGAGTCCTATCCAAAAATGAAACCACGGGCTGCTGTGTAGCGAATCATAACTGCTCATGCTGCTTTTCAGTCATGAGGTAGGCTGGTGGGCCTTTATTTATGCCCTCCCAGAAACTAAATCCACCTTGGGATCAAAAAACAAAGACACGGAGCGGAACATGCTGCAATGATGACCTGACTGGAGGTACAATAAAACATACATAGTACAGGAGGAGCGGGGTCGCACGTATTCCCCTATGGGTGGCTGCAACCAACAAATGTATACAGCCCAGCAATGTGTATAAAACATAACAAGAGAAAAAAGGGTCATCTGCGCTTATTCCTATTACACCGTGAGAAACAAAACACAATTAGAGGCTTTGGTTTCTTTTAATGGCCACTAAGAGAGTAAGCGCACCTGCCAAACGTCAAGGCACCTCTAGTGAGGGTGAGTCCTATCCAAAAATGAAACCACGGGCTGCTGTGTAGCGAACCATCACTGCTCATGCTGCTTTTGTGTGTTTGTTTATACCTCCAGCCAGGTCATCATTGCAGCATGTTCCGTTCCGTGTCTCTGTTTTTTGATCCCAAGGTAAATACCTGAATGGCCCCGAAAAGTCACTGTACGCTGAATTTCAGTGTCCAGTTACATTTCGGCGACATTTTGGACCTCTCTGATTGACCCCTATAGTGTGTTATAATTTTAGCGATTGACCTTGTTGAACGAGAGTTTTCACATTACAGGTGAAAACATGAAGAAGATTTACATTATGTAATCGAGTTCTAAAGAAGCATAAAACCTTTATTTGTGCTGTATATTTCACTTAACAAGCCTTACTGCTGTACGGATTTTGCTCAGATAGCGAGTATGAGCCATATAGGTCTCTGCTTTGAGATGAAGACTGTGTATATGTGGAGCTTGGGCACTCGCGCAGCACAGCCCTGATATTAAAGATCATTTTGTATTGATTCTGGGGCATAAAAACAAAAGCCTCTTAATTGGGGTGATATTTCCCAAATATGTAACCTAAGCACATTGAGATTTTTTATTATTTATTGCGTAATAAAGTTACAAAGTATCAAGGACAAAGCCTTAATTTGCATATTAATATATCTGATAATAAATCAGCCAGCTGGCACTTGTATAGAGATCCACCTAATGTCTATCATGCGCAGTTCTTATTCACATATCCTGTCTCTATGTCGCACTTGAATGTAATGTTAGTTTCTTTAGAATGACACCCTGTTTTTTAGTTAGCTTAATCCTTTCCACACCCCAGGGAGTACCATGTTGTTTCTGCGCAGGTGGGCCTTGAAGTCGCAGGGCGTGCTAGTAGCCCCGTTGACTTCAGTGGGCCGTGACCGCCGTGCTCACTTGCTGCCGCGTCGTTTGCTGCCGCAAGACGGCTTGAAATCAAGTACACTGCACTGGTACTAGTCCCCTTCCACCAGGCACCACCGACCGGGCATTAAAGGGTTAAACTAAGTTGGGATTTACAGACTTGTGAGCAGAGCTCAAGCCCTGCTGGAACACGCAGGTATGACGTTCCCGTGCTTCTCCCGCAGCAGGAAGGTAATGGGAACGCAGGTTCCAGCTAAGGGCCGACAAAAAAGTGTATCGCGGCTGCTCCCAGCCGACACTCACGCAGCTGTGCCTCTGTGTGATGTTGTTCGGGAGCCGGGGAGGAAAAGTGACATGCCCAGCTGCCGGCCACAGTCACGGTTGTGCTGGCTGTGTGAGGTTACACAGTGCGACCCTGAGCCCCCCCCCTCCCCCTGGCCAGCTGAAGCGGAAAAGAACAGATACGGTAAACATATAAGGGGTAATTCACAGAGATCCGAAGTTGCTCAAAAATGCACCGAACAGTGTATTTCGCCATACGGTGCATTTTCGTGGCCAGTCAGCTATTCAGAAAGCAGGCAGTTTATATAGTTTCTAAATTAGAAGCTAGGGTTATAAATTAGGGTCAGGGTTAGAGTTATAAATTAGGGTCAGGGTTAGGTTTAGAAATTAGGATTAAAAGATAGGGTTAGAAATTAGGGTCAGGGTTAGGTTTAGAAATTAGGATTAGAAACTAGAGTTATAAATTAGGGTCAGGGTTAGGGTTATAAATTAGGAATAGAAGCTAGGGTTAGAAATTAGGGTCAGGGTTAGATATTAGGATTATAAATTAGGGTTAGAAATAAGGGTCAGGGTTAGGGTTAGAAATTAGGATTAGACACTAGGGTTAGAAATTAGGGTCAGGGTTAGGGTTAGAAATTAGAAGATAGGGTTAGACATTAGGGTCAGGGCTAGGGTTAGAAATTAAAGTCATTGATCAAATACGCCCAGGACCACGGAAAGGCAACTGGGATATAAGACTAAGACAGAGAGAGGCTTTCTGGATCTATCGGCTGGGTACCCTGTTTCCACAGGGGCTCAACGAAGGGTTTACATTTACACCGTTTATAGGCAATGGATAATACATTATATTATTTTCCTTCTCCATACATAGGTATGTCTACTCATACTACCATCTAGATTATATGATCCTTACCATCTCTTCCCTATATGCAAGCTCTACATGTGTAATGTCATCATGAGATTGAACCTTATGATTATATGTATATAATTTTTCTTTAAAGTATGGAAATATCGATAATTAAGCACATAATTGGATCGAGTCATGATTACATTGGTCTTTCATATAAATCCATAGTGTGGATAACGAATAAACTGGTTTATCCTTGACAATGTTTTTGTCAGGGTGGCACCAGGCGTGAGCCGAGGTGGGACCCAAAGTTCAGTATAAATCCCAGGCGCTGGGGTTGAACAGGTTAATGAAGACACTGGATACAATGAAGCAGGTAAATAAGGATATTTTGAAACTGTGGCAGATGAAGAACACACCGGGCTTGAAACAGCAGGTTATAAAACCAATAAGCACAAGTGATCTGTGGCAATATGAAAATCCAGATAATCCAATATGCAGGACACAGCGATGAATAAGTACCGCTGAATAACACACAGGTCTCTGGTACAGCAGATATGGTGAATGTGCAGCACAGTAATCCAGTGGTCTCTCCAGGTACTGCAGAATGGAGTGCACAGCAATAGAGTAATAAGCACAGTCTCTGGTAGCAGAATGGTACCTGGAACCAACACAGTGGTTAACTTCAGAAACTGGATACTAGAAGGAATAGTCCAGGAAATAAACAGCAGCAATAACAGGATCAGGCTTGCAGTGATGTGCAGGAGCTCAATAGGGGGATCCTCTCAGTAGCAAAGCAAGATGAACAATGCCAGATCGTAGAGGAAAGGGCGTGACCAGGCTTTAAGCAATCACTCAGGTATCCAGAGCAAAAGTTAACCCTTGAGTAGATGCAAACAGTCTCCCAGACTAGCCACAGCAGGCTCCAAGGGTTGGGGCATGACAGTTTTTCAGTAAACAATGATAAGAAGTTATTATAATAATAGGATAAAAAGATTAATGTGTCCGATCGTCTAAATCAAATTATTGTCCACTAAAAATTAAGCAATAACCATAAGTTACTCTGATGACTTGAATATACACAGAATGAGCTGTAGTAAGTTATGGATTCAACACTCTTGTGGAAATTATACAATGAGATGTAATGAAATGCGGACCGGAGGAAAGTACAGCCGCTAGTATATTGGTCACAACAGATCCGCCTTCTGCGCATGCGCAATAATAATGGAGGTGCGTTCCATTGATCGGGCATGGAACGCACACGTACCAATCTGTGGTGACACGCACGTATCCTATCAGCAAACATCTCCTAATTAGGGTACATGAGATACTGGTGACTCTTAGGGAGGATCAAATAATATAAATTTAGATGGTAGTGAGCGACATACAAGTATATTCGCTCCTGATGAAGAGAGTTTAGCTCTCGAAACGCGTTGAGCAGTACTATCAATTATGTTTTAACAGTTGTTGTTCTTTCTGGGGATATCCCAGTCTGGCTTTATTTTAACCCTTTCGCTGCTGAGGCTTTTCCCGCCCCTGTGCTGAGGTCATTTTTTACCTGTTTTGCGCATCATGTTTAAACGTGTTTTGAAGGCTTATTTTAGTATATGACACCGACATATTATATATCGTTCTTTCCGTCAGACTCGGTAGATTCATAATATGTCATTATTATATGTATACGTTATGTCATGTCTGTATATTATAACAAAAAATGCAATAAAATATGTATTTTCAATAATTTACAACGTGTAAAGTGTTTTTTTCCACATTTTAACATGCGAGCAATTGCGGTTATATTTTGTATGGGGTGCGCTTGTTAAAAAAATTAGAGATGGGGTCTCGTTACATTTTTTTTTGGGGAAAATGACACTATTTTTAACAAACGCACCGCATACAAAAATCGTTAGTGCAGCATCATTGTTCACATTATAATTGAAATGGGAACAATATTGCTGCATTAACAAACCCAAAAAAAAAAAAAAAATTTTTTTTTTTTTTTTTTTTTAATTTTTTTTTTTTTTTTTTTTTTTTTTTTTTTCAAATTTTTTAACTTTCATGTTTGGTATCGTTGGAACGGCCATGCTCTGGCCGATCCAACGATATCAAAATTTAACCCCTAGCTGCCACGGATCGGGAGATAGGGAGTTCATTGGAACTCCCTATCTCCACAGTTGGTGGCAGTTAGGGGTTAACTGTAGGACTGGCGTCATCGTGCTGCGCACGATGACGCCAGTCCTCTGGGGGAGTTCCCGGAAGCTTGGCCGACATCCAAGATGTCGGCCAGCTCCCGGGAAGGATCGCGAATCGGCGCTTTTCAGCGCCGATTTGCGATCCAGCTCCCCAGGGCTTAATGCCAGGCATCATTTGGAAGGGCAGGCTGTGCCCTTCCAAATGATGCCTGGGTTAAGCCCCTGTGTGCCACCGATCGGGAGGGAGAATGGTCCGAAGGACCTCCCCCCCTCCCTTTCAGGCGCCTCCTCCGCACATGCGGGGGGGGCGCCTGAATTAGGTGTCATCGCGCCCCCGCAATGACACCTAATGTTGGCGGCTGCTGGTCCGGATGCCGGGCTGACATCCAGGATGTCAGCCCGCACCGGAGGGGCCAGCGATCGGCCGGAACCGGCCGAACGCTGACCCCAAACTGAGGACGCGCTCAGCGCGTCCTCAGCACACCAGCGGTAATGCTGAGGATGCGCTGAGCGCGTCCTTAGCATTGAAGTGGTTAAATGGCGATTTGAATAATTGACTATTTTTGATGGTTCCTAACTACAATATAATCTAGTGGATTACCAAGTAACCCAGGTGTGCGGGCATTATTTAAAAATAAATTGTATTTTCTAAGAAATTGTGGCTTGATCTGAGATCATTCTGATTTATTGGGAATCATGATTTATTCTATTCCCGCTTCCCTTTTTCCCGTTTTCCCGCTGACTCTGACTATGTTATAGGAGAATGATTGATTACTCTGATGATCTCTAATTGCAATATAGTCTAATTATACAGTCGTGTGGACATTATTTAAAAGAAATTATTCTATTTAAAAGGAAATTGTGGTTTGACATAAGATCACTGGAAACTATTGGGATTTACGATTTATCCTATCCTTGCCTCTTTATTCCGCTGACCTCTACTAGTTGTAGAATCAATTAGTTCAACAGGATAATTGTTGTATGTGTAATGATAATTACTCTAACGATATACTTAGGGCAATGATGTTGTATTTAAACACTATTAAGATACTTTGTATCTATGGTTTATAAATCAGAAAGACAGTGATCTTAAGAGAATTATTATATCTATCGGTCTTTCCTGTGGTTTAATGATTAAGATAATTTGCTACATTGAATCAATTAACATCTAGTCCTCTCTAGCTACAATTTAAGTGGAAGTTACTAGTGAATGGTCATCTCTTCAACTATGCAACACTTTGCCACAATGACAGTATATGCAATTCAGTTATGATCTTGTCTCTGGAAAATTGGTAATATCTGTCCCATTTAATTGACTATAAACTGTAAGGAATGATTGTGAAGCCTTAATATACTTTATCAATTTCAACATCTCACTTGAGTAATTGTTCCTCTTTTTTCCTCTTTTTTTGCTTCTTGTTTATCATAACTCTGCAAATAATTATGTTTTTAATGAACGTTAGAGGAAATTTACGATACTCCATAATATAATTTTGGTATCCTATATGCAACAGTCTATATGATCATTTTAGTGGATATTTATATAAGGTGGTCTCCCCTCGGTCAACGACCTGTTCGTGCAGCGTTCAGACCGGCATAAACAATCTTGTCTATTAATCATAACAGGATTAGTACCATTCTATCATGCCAATTAATGGACCATGAGGAACAATTATCGAGTTGAATTATTTCTCTAATTGACGCACATTTATTTGCCATCTTCATTATTAGTGTCACTTACAGTTTAGTCCCATAATGGATGTACGCATGATGATCTAAGATTCATGGCTGGCTACAGTTGTTAACAGATCCACAATATGACACAGAAGACAACAATTATTCATATGTAAAGTTATCCACCTGGTACAATCATTATGATCTATATCTCGTAGCGGACCCTTAGCCTCTTATTGACAAGGCTTACCATTATGCCAAACTAGTGGTTACATCAATATTTTGACCTTTGGATGGGTATGCAATGATCATCACATTGGTATAACGATTGACCCGTCTGAATACCCTATACATTGCCTTAATCCCTCAATCTAATTAGACACAGGTCATATTGCCACTATTTGTATAGAGATATCTCACTAATATTGAGTAATTAGCATATCGCCCAACAATACTTTGTTTATGGTTTTAAATGTTTGGTTTCTTTATGTTGTGTGTCCAATAAAATTAAATTAGATAGGGAACTGGAGCCTCCTACGGTTCATTAATGGTACTATTTCTGAACTTAATGTTCGGATCTTTTCTTCTTTTGTGTACACAGGACAGGGTATACCTGAAATAAGCTAGACGGTATGCAAGGATGCATTCTAACACAAGCCCAAATCGATCAGTGTTAGAGTGGTCAAGGATAGCCAAACCGATACAAAAGGGGTATCTATCATATAAGCCAAAAATCGATCAAAGTTGGAGTGGTCAAGGAATTGCCAAGGACTGGTACATGGGGTGGTTCTCATACAATGTGAACAGGAAAACAACACAGCGCTTCAAAAGACAAGCTCAGACAAAGAGGACGTTGATTTTGTTTCAGGATGGAATAAGTTACTAGAGGGCTTCGCGGTCAGTATGATGGATTACATAATAATAAAAAGAAAAGAAAAGTTACCTAAAGTAAATGCAGAGATCGAAAAAGTCTCCATTATAATAGAAAAGGAGAAAACAAGGGATGAGGTATCTGCTATCTCTAAAATTCTTGAGGAGAAATTGCAGAAAATAGAAACAGATGTATTATCCACCAAAAAAAGGAAATATGAGAGAGACGTTGAAGACTATAGAAAAGGTAACATTCACAAGGGGTACGAAACGGGAAATTATAGACCACCCCCCTCCCATTCAAACTATGTGAATTCATATAGACCAAGAACATGGGAGAGAAGATATCCAGAACCGTATAATAGAGGACCTCGCTATTCAAATTATTCCCAAACTAATACATCTAATTATCATGGGAACAATAGATCCTGGAATAAATATATGGGGGGTCCCACACAGAGAAGAAATCTTTCATCTGATCAGTCCCACAATCCCAATATGACGCCTCTGGGTAATAAAGAACATTACTCCACAACTGCCAGAATTTCTGGTAGAGGTGGAGCAAATTATAGAAACGATCTCCATGAGAACATTAAAAATCCCATCCCCCTCTCTAATAGATTTCAGGCCCTAGCTGCTGGTCAGGAGGAACAGGATTTTTTATGGAATCCACCCAGAGAGAGGGAGAGACATCAAAATCTGAGGGATGGGGATTCAAGGGAGAGGGAGAGAAACCAGAATCTAAGGGACGGAAATTTAAGATCAAGGGAAAACGACAGAAAAAGAAGGTGGGAAAGATCAGATGAGGAAATAGGGCAGGAAGAAAGGTACAACAAAGAGAAAAGAGAAAGACGATAAATTTGGAAGGAATATTTAATCTAAGTGGTAAAACACTTACTAAACCCGAGATTAAAGTACTCCAGAAAGGTCTAAAATTTGCCCCCACCAATAGATTGGACAAATTTAATGTTTTTGTTAATCTGCAGAAGTTTAAGAGAAATCTTTGCCTGAAAAAGTTTTTTATGAAAACTCCCTTAGAAAATCATATAACGGATAGTAAATTTATCCATACCTCCTTGAAACCCAAATCCACGTTTTTTCCGCGTAACTACATCTCAGAGGAGATGAAGGTCTTTGAAACCTTAGTGATGACAGATTTGGAGAAATTTGGCAGTAAGAAAATTAAATATAATCTATCTAAAGAGGAGAACGATGCTATGAGAGCTTTAGAACAAGATGAAAGTATCGTAATTAAGCCTGCGGATAAGGGGGGAGGTGTGGTGATTTTATCTAAAGAAAAATATGTCTTGGAAGTCAATAAGATACTCAAGGATGGGATAACATACCAAGTAATAAAAGGGGATCCAACCAATGGGATTAAAATAAAACTTAAGACATTATTGGATGAAGGAAAAGAAAAATCTATTATAACTGACAAGGAACATAAATTTCTCCATAACTTATACCTGAAGATCCCTTCCTTCTATATATTACCCAAAATTCATAAAAATCCAACTGACCCCCCAGGGCGACCCATCGTTTCAGGGATTAATTCGATCACCAGTAACCTGTCAGAATATGTCGATCAGATTCTTCAGCCCATTGTCAAAAATATAGTTTCCTACACTAAGGATTCCATCGATATATTGCAAAGATTGAAAGAGGTTCAGTGGAAGGATGAGTATTTTCTAGTTACATGCGACGTAAATTCGTTGTATAGTAATATTCCCCATGGAAAAGGAATGGAAGTGGTTAAGGAACAATTAACCACATCTAGAAGTTTGGAAAAAGAACAGATAGATTTTGTAATGGATGGGATCGAGTTCATATTGAACAACAATTACTTTCAGTTTGATGGAGAATTTTTATATCAAACGAGGGGAACAGCTATGGGTACTCGGTTTGCGCCCAGTTACGCGAACCTATATATGGCAGGCTGGGAAACCAGTTTTGTCTACGGTTCGCGTGACTGGGCGCAAGATAGAGTCCCATTTTATAGGAGATACATAGATGATTTACTATTCATATGGAGGGGGGAGGAGGTGGAATTGTTGGATTTCCTGATGAGTTTGGATAATGAAGAATGGGGTATAAAACTTGAGAAAAAGTGGAGTAGAGAGAGAATTTCCTTTCTTGACCTGGAGATCTTTGTGAAAGATGGAATCTTAGAAACTAAAACCTATTTTAAGGATGTAGACACAAACACATATATTGACAAGACAAGTTGTCATAATATGATGTGGTTGAAAGGAATCCCAAAGGGACAGTTCACTAGGCTATGCAGGAATTGTTCAGACGATGTGATTTTTGAAGAACAGGCGGGAATTCTGAAACAAGAGTTTATCGATAAAGGCTACGATGAAATCGAACTGGAAGGGTTAATAAGAAATTTAAAGATGGTAGATCAAAATAACCTTATACAATATAAAACCAGGAAAGAAGCGATGACAGGAGTCCCTTTTCTCTGTGATTTTAATGAGAATAGTGTTTTAATTAAAAAGGTTTTTAGAAAATATTGGCATTTTTTAAAGAAAGATAAGGATCTCCATTCTATCATAGGGGACAAACCCAGAATTATTTTTCGAGGAGCAAATAACATAAAAAAGAGATTGGTTAAGAGCAAATTTGTTGACAAAAAAAAACAGTCAATCACTTTCATGTAAAAGAAGGCTATTATGGTTGTGGCCAATGTTTGGCCTGTAGGTCTACAGGGAATAAGAAGCGACATAACGAGAGCTTCATTAATAAAAAAACAGGGAAAACGGTCAAAATTAAGAAAATCCTGAACTGTTATTCTAAAAATGTATTATATCTTTTGGAGTGTCCGTGTGGACTCCAATATGTGGGCCGTACAAGCCGAGCCCTGAATGTGCGAATTTCTGAGCACGTTAGGAACATTAATAAGCAATATGAGAAACATTCTGTATCCCAACATTTTAAATTATTCCATAACGGATGCCCAAGAGGCCTTAAATTTTCTGCTGTGAAGAAAGTGAGATGTACTAATAGGGGAGTGAGCGAAACTACTGCCTTGGGGAGAGAGGAGATTAAACTGATTTTTGATCTCGGGACCTTAATGCCGGGAGGCTTAAATAACGATTTCGAATTAGTTCATTTCCTTTAGATTTGGTTTCTTCTCCCTTTTCCCTCTCCCCTTTTCCTCTCCCCTTCCTCCTTTCCTCTCACCTTGTTTACATTTATAGTGATACATTATAGAGATCTATTCCAGCCTATATGGATATTAAGGGATTTGCAAATTAATACCACTGGTATAAGAGTATCTTCTAATATCACTATTTTTAATGGATTTTAGCACCTAATCACTTTAGCCTATGTATACATGACCTAATTGTCATATATGAAATTAGTTTTAGGAATCTTTTAGTGTTTATGAGCACATCTTCCCTATTATATTTATTATTAGCTATATGCACATATAATGGTTTAGAGTCTAATCTATTAAAGGTATTTTAGGATTAATATCCTAATGCCATGCACTTAATTTGGTGTATTCCTGGAATGAGTTAGCATCATTGTCTATATTTATTATTGCACATTATCACTTTACATAGATGAATTATATATTCAACCCAGACTATATTTATTACTTTGAGTTAATACCACATAAGTAAGTATTTATATAATTATTAGATTACATCTGCATCTTGGAGTTTTATTAATTATGATATTAATATGCATTATTATCATCTTCCCCTCTTTTCACTACACACTATAGATCCATTCATAGCTCTCGGGTTATATGTAATATTACTTGGTTATATTTAATGACGTTTAATGACACTTATCCACAGATTTAAGACATTGTGCCTCATAAATGTGTCCTGTGGCACAGCGGCATCACCTAATAGCGACCCTCTTTAATGCAGTGTTTTGTCTCTCTTTTTGAATAGTTATTTATTAGCCCAGCGCTGTAGGGGCCTTTGTGTTTGTGTTTTTATCCTCATTGAGGATGTTTTTGAGGCCATATTTGGAGCCGTGCGGGTCCTTGGTGATCCTGCGTTTCAGCCTGAGACGCGGGGAGTGTGCGCATGCGCAAAATGGCGGGCGCAATATTTATAATAAAGAAAATAGATTTCTTCCGTTTGCCGTGCTAATTCATTACTTCCGCGTTCCGGGGTGACACGCAGGTCTTCCAATCATGCGCAAACGGCGGGAGCCACTTAAGCACACCTGAGTTCAAGTATGATGATTGCAAAGTGATTGATTTTTTTAAATTTTTTAAATTGTTAATGGATTGTGCATTGTATATAAAGGCAGCAGCAAGACTAGACATATGATAACCAGCTGAGGAAGCCTTTGTAGGCGAAACGCGTCCTTGTCTTTGGTCTGGTAGATATGATCTATCTATTTTAAAGCGAATAAATGTTTTTATCCTTTTAACAAAAAACTCTATTTTGCTGTCTGCCTCCATAACTCCTGTAAAGAAGGTCTGGGGAACACCTTATGATTCCCTAAAGCGTATTGTGACGGAGCCAACAGAGGCTCAACAGTGTGTGAGTTTTAAATTGGCTATCTTCTTTCAAGATATATAGTTGTGTGTGATTTATTGCACTAGGGGGTGCCTTTTTGGTCTGTGTCAATCTCCTCACAGTATCCTTATTCTGGTGAATCCTGGAGAAGTCGTTTGAAGGTTTTTGGGCACCCAACATAAAGTCCCTGCTCGCCTTATTCCTGAGAGCCGGTTGTGGGCTCCACAGAATGTGAGTTGATTATTGATATATAATACTCTCACTTTGGGTACTGTCCTACTGCGCAATTTTGGTCCTTTGTGTTTGTGCTTCCTCCCTACAGTACAACTCCATCAACATCGTTTTGAGAAGATCTACTCTTAAAGACAACTATTTCAGTTTATGGACATATTGAGTGTCTACCCCACTGTCTTCTTTTGGACTTTTTGTCTTTTGAAGCGCTGTGTTGTTTTCCTGTTCACATTGTTGCCACTCGGGTATTTAGAGAAACCCCCTATACAGCATTCAGCGAGTGGATAGACACCATTCCGGTGGGCGCTTCACCCCCTTTCTCTCTCTGGTTCTCATACAAGCCAGGTAACAACAGAGACTGGAAAATCAGCCAAGCAGTGAATTGCCAGGAGACACTCAGCACTGAGGGAAGCAAACTCCGCGACAGGGCAATGAGCCGGAATGCGCTGTCTGTATTTAAATCTGGTGGGCGCGTGTCATCATGCTGCACCCCGCCTCCTGACCAGCCCTGCGAGCTCCGGAAGCCGGCACAACTCCTGGCACCCGGCTTGTTGATGACACCACCGGGTGCCAGGGCCCCCTCTGAGCCCCAGACGTGACAGATACGCTCATACACACCACACATTACTGTGAGTTTTATTGCTGTGGAACTGTGTTGTGTCCTTTTTTGTTTTGGAAGGGGGCGAAAAGTTGTTAAGGGTTGAGGAAGTTTACAGGGGGGCCCCATTGTGAGGTTCAGTAAGAGGCCCCATAATTTCTGATGGCTGTCCTGTATGCATCCAGTACACGGGTCAGTGCACCCAATTATTGGGCCTTTGTTGCAAGCTAGTGCCTTCACACTGTAACCCCTCTGAGGTATTGTGGAAGAGTGCAGGGTTGGACCCTGCGGTCAAATATTGAAATGATATGCACCTGTCACATTCAAGTGCAGAACAATTGTGTCTTAGTTGGTGGTGCACGATAGACACTGAGAATCTAACAGGGTTATTCAAAGAGATACGAATTGTGCCCAAAAGGTAATCGAAACATTGAAATTCAGCGTAGAGCTACCTTTCCTGGCCATTCGGCTATTCAGAGAGCAGGCAGTTCGCCAAATGTTGGCGAACTGCCTGCACATATGATGCCTGTGCGTTGCCTGTTCGAGGGCGGTGAAATCCCCATAGAGAACCAATGCTTCGTCTATTCAGAGAACACAAACCAGCAGTGAAAAGTTGCTGAAATGCCTTGCTGTTCGGTTGTTTCATTCGGCAGATTTATTCAGGAGAATCCCATACGCTTCAATGTTAAAAATATTCCAGTTTTAACACAATATCTAATAAACCGTTTATTATTATATTCTGCAGTAAAGAGTCTCTTTATTTTTAGATTTTTTCGGATCTTTCAAGCATTTTTTGAAAAAAAAATTGTATTTGTTTTTCGTTTTTTTTAAATCGTGTTTTTCATTTTTCTGTGACACACCTTTTTATTATCATTCATTAGATGTTATGTGTAAATTTCAGACATTTTCGTTCAGTAGTTTTTTTGCAAACAGCGTTTCACTTTTCAAACATTTAAGCATACTTTTTTTTCACTACATTCGTTTTTTCTTTCACTCCATTCGTTTTTTTTTTCACTCCATTCGTCTGCGGTGTCGACTTTTTCTGGCGGCTGCTCTGCGCTCAGATCGGCGGCTGCTCTTGTTTCTCCAGTGTGTTCGGCGGGGTTAATCCAGAAGTTTTTGCGGGTTTCGATGAGCATTCGCCGGGTTTTGCGGTGAGTGTTTCCGTGGGTTTGCAGCGGCTTTTCCCTGCACTACGATGGCCCTGTGGTGCTTGCTGAATACACCGCAGGGTCGGCGAAAATGGATCAACAAATCGCACCGAATTGAAAAGAAGGAAAAGTCACCGAAAGTGCGTTGCTATTGCTAACTTAGCACTTGCAGTGGCTGAGCAACTGAATGCGCTGCTGATTGGCATAATCTTGCACCTGACCTGTGGTCAGATGCAAGACTGTAGCCAATTACAGTTTCAGCAGGTGCAGTGCATTGCCGGATGTTCCGCTTTCAAACTTTTTTGCGAACATTACGAAAAATTCAAAGGGCGCGAACTTTCGAACTACTGATGTTCAAATCGAACTTAAGAACTATTCGAACCGGCAGCCCATCCCTAGTTGTAAAGACCAGACTCTGACCTTTCCAATGACACCTCACTTAACCTTGTGCACTGTAAAGATTCAGAGATGAAGGTTCCAAAGTCCCCCTGTCTCTCCTCACTGCATTGCCACGGTCTAGGTTGTCGATGAAACAATGCATTGCATCATCAGCTCCACACTTGCTGGCAGTGTGGGACATGAGAGGGTGAGTTAGAGCAGCATCACTGTTCACTTTATTACTGTAAACTGAATAATAGTGCTGCGTTTGAAAAATTAGAAAAATAATATTTTATTTTTTAAATCTAGCCTGGTTATATTTGGCATCATCTGGCCTTTCCAATGATACCTCAAATGTCCCTCTAGCCCTTAGGACCCCAGAGATACAGTGATCTAAATGATTTTTTTTTTTTTTTTAAAAAACTCAGTTTGTACCTCACAGCTAGAGTAAGCTTACTGTGGTTTGCATCTCCTATACTTAACATGGGGTGCACAATCCATTTTTAGCGTCTCAATAAATGAGGTGTTATAAAGTGCAGTCGCAAGTTAATCTCTTTTAATACACTCAAAACCCCTCTATCCCAATCCGCTGCTTCTTCTCCCAGAGAGCAGTGTGAGATTGGGAACATTAGTTCCTGGTCTCCCGCTGCGATCATTCAGCCTGCAGATTCTCCCTTACCGTCTCCACTTCACCATCATATTCCGGAGAAGGTGCTATCTTGGCATCTCACCCGGGAATGCGGCACTCTGTATTGGCCTGTGGAGTCTATAGAACTCCGTGGAGCTTTGCGAGTTCTGGCCATGAGCAACATGTATAAAACATAACAAGAAGAAAAATGTCACCTGCGCTTACTCCCATTACACCGTGTGAATCAAAACACAATTAGAGTCTTTGGTTTCTTTTAATGGCCATTAAGAGAGTAAGCTCGCCCGCCAGACATCAAGGCACCTCTAGTGAGGGTGAGTCCTATCCAAAGAATGAAGCCACAGGCTGCTATGTAGCAAACCATCACTGCTCACGCTGCTTTTCAGTCATGAGGTAGACTGGTGGGCCTTTATTTAATGCCCTCCCAGAAACAAAATCCACCTTGGGATCAAAAAACAAAAGACACAGAACAGCTGCAATGATGACCTGGCTGGAGGTACAGGCATACATATATAGTACAGGAGGAGCGGGGTCGCACCTATTCCCCGATGGGGCGGCTGCAACCACCAAATTGTATCCAGCCCAGCAACATGTATAAAACATAACAAGAAGAAAAATATCATCTGCGCTTATTCCTATTAAACCGTGTGAAACAAAACACAATTAGAGGCTTTGGTTTCTTTTTATGGCCATTAAGAGAGTAAGCTCACCCGCCAAATGTCAAGGCACCTCTAGTGAGGCACTGACTGCATCTGTGTGACCTCACCTCCCTGCATCCGTAGCAGCTTTGTGACGGCTCAGACTAGGAGGGCCACACAGTGTAGCGTGCGCATTAGTTACGCCCACTACCCCTGACGTGATTTCAGCCTCACCTTCAAAAAGCTATGACGGACGTAGGAGGTCAGCTTTGTAGCGCTGAACGCACTAACTGTGCTCAGCGAGGTGGCCAGACAGGTGTCAGAGTGGAAGGAATGTCCACTCTCACGGACGTTCCTTCACTCTCAAAAACACCTGTGTGACCTCAGTTTTAAACATGACCAACAAATCAGTTTAAAGAATCCATTTCCTTAAACATATTTTTGTTTTTCGTTGCAGGGAATCACAGATGACAGCTGCTGAGCCAGAGGAACTTCCTGTACCATCTGAAGCATCTATATATGATGACCACTCTGAACCAGCACCAGTTATTAAATAACATCGAGTTCTAGTCATTGTGATTGAAATGGTGAAATCAATACCTGATCAGTCTCAGGATGGATGGTATGATAACTTATATTGTATATAACAATGTTAACGGAGAAAGGAGAATGCAAACCAAAGGCGCACGCCTGGGTTTGTCTGGTGTGCCCAGGAACACCCTAATATTTGGTGAAGAGTAGGGATGGGCTGGCGGTTCGATGCGAACATGAGTTTGCATCGAACATCGGCTGTTCGAAAGTTTGCGAACTTCGAACTTTTCAGGCCGTTCCGAAAAAGTTCTAAAAAAAATTATTTTGAATTTGTTTAAAAAAATGTTTAAAAAAATGCTTAAAAAAATCCCAAAAAATCTAAAAATAAAGAGATTCTTTACTGCAGAATATTATAAGCAACGGTTTATTAGATATTGAATTAAAATGGAAATATTTTTAACATTGAAGCCTATGGGATAAAACAATCTTGTTGCTAAAACATCAGACAAGGCCCTCTAATCAGGCACTGTAGAGGGCAGCCCGCCGGGGTCTCCCAAGGATCCCTTGAGGAGCATGCGGCCGCCGGATGACAGAGCTGCGACTGTGCGGGCAGGCCTGCCGGGTGCATGTGACAGAGAGGTGGTGCAGGGAGGGAGCCACTGCACCTGCCGCCACGGCAGACCCCACAACCAGGATCCAGGGAGCATTTCTAAAAAAAATAAAATCCGAGGACATTTTTAAATGTCCCAAGGAACATAAAATAATTTTTTTTTTCTTTCTTTCTCAATACTCACCTGATTCCTGGATCCACCAACAAGTGCAGCCTCCCGTCTCCCACGCTGTTAGGCCAGGGTCAGACGAACGCATTTCTGACGTCCAGCGTCAAAACGTACATTGGTGCGTGCGAACACATTTTTTCACGGAATACGCGAAAGCGGTCAGACGATGCGCAATTCTGGACGTATTTCATGACGGAGCTGTAAAAAAAGAGAAAAAACCGATGAATCCAATTAATTGATGAATGAAAAAATAAGGGGTAGGGTTATAAAAATCCATTTTGGGTATGGTGGCGTTTTTCAAAGATGGATCCAGTACAAGTCTTTGTGTTTGCTGCAATGGGGTACCTGTACCTTAAGAGGAAGAGAAAGCGGCGAACCTGGGTTCATCAAATTAACGCTGCCAGACCCACGCATGGACACTTTGTGACGCTGTACAGGCCACTGCGAGAGAGGGACCCCGTGAAGTTTTTCAACTACATGCGGATGTCCATCCCCTCCTTTGATGAACTGTTGTCGCAGGTACGCGAGCCACTGACCAAGAGGGACAGCAACATGAGGGCCGCCATACCACCGGAGGAGATGCTGGTCATCACTTTGCGGTACGTACTGTCAAACACCTGCATACATGACATCGCTGCCAGTCACCTGACATGAGTGCATCATGTCTGTAGTCACATGCCCACTGTCACATGCATACACACACACACACAGGCATCACATCACACGTACATAATCATAAATGACTCCGACAACAATGTAGACCAAAATAATAATATAATATGAAACATTAAATAAAATAACAGTAATATATTCTCGACATATATTATAACTTGTTAACTGTAGGTCATGATATATTAAACATGAAACCAAATAACACATGGCAAACAAAACTAAAACATATTCATGACATGTATCACAGATCATGATACCGCCGAGCATCTGGGTCATGAGGGCCGGTGGTGTGGCTAGAGCAGTACTCCGACTCTGTGTGTGGCCTGGCTCCAGGGGGCATGGCTGGGTGGGTGGACAGCACCTCACTGGGGAGGGAAGATCCACTGGCATTGGTGGATTGTGGCACAGCATTGTAACCGGCTGCGTGATGGGGACGCGAAAGGATGTCGTCAAATATTGCCAGAGATCTGCGCCGGTACTCCACCTTCTCAGCCTCGCTCATCTTGTTGAGGAGGATCATACAGGAATTGAAGAATGACATGTCCATGGAGTCCGCAAGCATGCAGCGTTGGTGTGGATGGTTGGTTTGAGCCTCCATGAAGGTAACCATGGCCTGCTCCAGGTCTGTAGCTGGTGCCCTTCTCCTCTGTGCAGGTCTGGTGCTGACCGTTGTTGCGGTACCTGCCACCTGTCCTGTCTCCACATCCTCCTCCAGGTGCGACTCTGCACCACCCCGGTTCACCTCCTCCTGGCAGCTGGCAGAACCTCCTGGCACCATGTGTTGGACCTGTGAGCCGGAGGTCGATGGCTGGTCGATGCTGCTGACGCTACTGCGCGGCTCCTGGGTCCTTCGGAGGAACGACAGTTGCTCTGTATAGATGTATCCACGGACCTTTTTGGAACCAGCTCCAGAGCGCGCAGCCATGGCTTGCTTCTTCTGCACCCGCGTATAATTGTCGCGTACTGTGCGCCATTTGTTCATCGCCTCTTGTGTTTCAAAACATGATGAGTGTGACATTAGCTTGTGTTCATGGTATGTGATCATATTCAAACAGTTTTGTTTTGTCTTCTAGGTATCTTGCTAGTGGATGCAGTTTGAAGGATCTGCATTATAACTTCCGCGTTGGCAGATCAACAGCTGGTGAGATCGTCCGCAAGGTGTGCCAAACCATATGGGAAACCATGAAGGACCAATGTTTGCCAAAACCGACACACAAGGCATGTCTAGAAATTGCAGCAGGATTCTGGGAGAGAGCCAACTTTCCAAACTGCCTGGGAGCCGTGGATGGCAAACATGTCCGCATAGTGAAGCCACCGCACAGTGGCTCACTGTATCAGAATTATAAACATTACTTTTCCATTGGCCTACTGGCGGTGGCAGATGCCAACTATAGTTTTGTGTATGTGGATGTCGGTTCATACGGCAAGGACTCTGACTCCACACTGTTCAGGAACTCCACACTGTGGAATGAAATTGAGAGTGGGACCCTGAACATCCCCAGACCCGCACCATTGCCTGGCAGTGACGTGGCAGTCCCCTATGCCTTCGTGGGTGATGAAGCATTCGGACTATCCACACACCTCCTAAGGCCCTACTCAGGACACACCTGAATGTGAAGAAGCAGGTTTTTAATTATAGGCTGTCGCGGGCGAGACGGTATGTGGAGTGTAGCTTTGGCATACTGACCAACAAGTGGAGGATTTTACATAGACCGCTGGATGTACAGGTTGATTTCTGTGTGGATATAGTCAAATGCTGTTGCATCCTACATAATTATGCGCGTGCCAGGGATGGTTTTAATTTTGATGATACCCTCACAGTTGTCGGTCTTGAAGATGATGTGAACGATGACATCATAGCTGTGAATAGATACAGCAACAGGTTTCGCGATGCTCTGTCTAATTATTTTACGAGTGATGCAGGTCAGGTGCCCTGGCAGCTGGGGAGCATTTGAGATTTCACCTCAATGATTACATATTTGTTTTTGTTATTATTATTGTGATTTACATGTATGGGATTATGAATAAAATAATCAAATACTCACTCTGGATATGCTGCTCTTTCTCGGACCACGTATCATAATCAGGGTACACGACACGGGACACCACGACCCATACGCTGGCCTTCTTCCCCTTGTCTTTATACCTGTCGCAGGCCGTGTCCCATATCTCAGGATGCTCCCCCACAGCGCTGATCAGCCTCTCCACGTCGATCTCTGGTCCAGCAGACATTTTCGACAGTCGCAGGTACGCTCCAACAAAACCTGGAAACTTTGGCTGTTTGGACGTTTTGTAGGCCGCACAATAGCAGCGTCTGACGTCTCCTAATCACGCACACACGCTGCTATGCGGCCGCAGCGCACTCTGTACGTCTGTACTAGCGGTATCACGTTGTACGAAAAATGCGTTCATTTGCCGGTTGCGTGGCGTGGACGCACTTTTGTACGCCCGTACTGCGTATATTGGCCGTCATTGGCCGTCATGTGCTGCTACTACGGCCGTGATTTAGTGTGCCTGCACGCGCGTTCGCACTGCCCCAGTCTGACCCTAGCCTTAGACACTGCATACACTGGTGCGCTGTGTGCAGCTTCAGAGAAGATACGCTATAAGGCTGGGGTCACACCTGGGCGTAGCGCTGCGTCGCGCAATGCGCGCGTTTTTTTTACGCGCGTTCGCGCATACAAAAACCGCGCGTTGCAGCGCGTTTGCGGCTATGATATGGCCGCAAACATGCTGCTGTATGCCCAAAAAGAGCTCCCGAACTTCTTTTTGCATTGGCCGTTTTAAAGCGCGTTCCTGCACGCTTTAAAACGCTTAGGTCTGAATGGGTCCCATAGCAAAGCATGGGATTTCCCCGTTCCTGCATTTTAAAGCGTGCACGAACGCGCGTTAAAACGGCTAGGTGTGAACGGGGCCTTAGTGTGTAGAGGGAGCGATGCAAAATGCGCAGCCGGCTTCCTCGCTACACTAATAGTGTAATTTCTCAGAAGCTGCACACAGCGCGCCGGTTAAAGCTAGCGTCAGACTGTAGAGGTGCTGCGCGGTAGTGTGAGAATTCATATGCTGCATTAATTATTCTTCTTACAAATTTGGTTACATAACCTGTTTGCGTTTGGATTGTAATATTCTGACATCCAGGGCCCTGGGTGGCGATCGGGGGCCCCCAGACGTATGGTGCCGCCAGCTGGGTAGATGCCAAAAGCTCCGGTGGCACCCGGCGCTGCTGTGAGTGATCAGGGGGCAGGGAGCGGCGTGATGACGCAGAGCCGCCGAGACCTTTAAATCAAGAGTACGCGTTACACCTCGCCTTCCCGTGGAGTTTCATTCCCGCATCGCTAGCTTACCGAATCAGTTTGTTACTTGTTCTGAGGACCCGATCTGTTGCCGGCTTTGCCTGCCATTTGACTATTCTCTCTGTGTACTCCCTGCCTGTTCTGTTGGTCTCCTGCTGCTACTAGTGTGCGCCGATTCTCACCACATACAGTAGCGCAGTACAAGTGCCTAAACATTGCTGACCCGGTTTTGTTGTAACAACTACTCTCGCTCTTCGCCCCTGTCTGGCATATTCCGCTGCTTGTTACTGCTGGTGCGCTTCCATCCTGCCATAACTATAGCGCAGTACAAACATATATTGATCTCAGTCTGTGGAGTATATTGTTGGTGCTGTCTCCCTGGCCTGTGTGGCTGCTACAGGTTAGATTTAGTGGTCCCAAGTCCTGACCATCCTAAGGATCGGAGGGTTAGAGGTCTGTTACCAGGGATCCTACCAGGTTGTCCTGGGGGAATCATAACAAATATGCGGAGAACACCGCAGCAAATGTTAATGCTCATGCAAGTGAGCGTTAATGTTTGCGTTAAGATCGTATTTTTTCCCACTCGTTGTTGCTCAAACATTTCCCATGGCTTCAAATTGCATTTAAACATGAGCAAAAGTGGTAAAAATTAGCTTAGCGCACAGCGGTGTAATGGCTCAAAAAAGGTTTTTGGGATCAAGCGTGGGAAAAACATCAGACGCTTGGGTACCTCGTGCTTGAAGCGACATATGACTACCTGCCACGCATCCCGTTGGCACAACACTTTGCATAGGTCCTCCTCCTCATCTGTCTCTTCCCCCACTATATGTTCTGTCATGTCATTGCCTGCAACCTCCACTGACATGGATGATGCTACAGTAATGGGTGTACCAGGTCCTTCCTCACAATGTGACAGCATCCCATCAGCTGCAGATTTAAGCAGTCAGATTACGTTGCCCCAGCTGCTGCAGCGAAAGAAAAAATATAGTCCCAACCATCCCCTTGCACAGTGTCTAAATGCCAGCTTGGTAAAATTACTCACATTACAGCTGCTGCCTTTCCAGCTGGTGGACTCTGCCTCCTTCCATGAATTTGCCGAATGTGCTGTACCACAGTGGCAGGTTCCAAAACGCCAGTTCTTTCCATGGAAGGCCATTCCAGCACTATACCAGCACGTGGAAGACAATGTTATGTAGTCATTGGGAAAGGCAGTCAGCAGCAAGGTGCACATTACATTAGACACATGGTCCAGCAAGCATGGACAGGGCCATTACATTTCCTTCATGGCACACTGGGTAACTCTGCTTGCAGCTGGGAGGGATCCAGGACGGGCCTCTGTGCTGGAGCTTGTTCATCCAACACGCCTCCAGAAAGCTGCTTATATGAGGTCTGTCTGCTCCACCACCTCTTCCTCCTCCTCCTCCTTCTCTGTCTCTGGCGAAGTGGCAGTTAAACCGAGGCGTGACAGGGGCTACGCAATGGCTCAAGCAAAAAGATGCCATAATGTGCTTGAGCTTGTTTGTTTAGGGGACAGGAGCCACACCGGGCCAGAAATTCTGTCAGCTCTGCAGGGGCAGGCTCAGAGATGGTTAACACCATGCAGCTTGAGCTGGGAATGGTCATCTGTGATAATGGCAGCAACCTTCTCTCTGCCCTACGCCTGGGTAAGTTGACGCATGTACCATGCCTAGCACACGTCCTAAATCTGGTGGTACAGCATTTCCTAACCAAGTACCCAGGGCTGGCAGAGCTTCTCAGCCAGACCAGAAAAGTCTGCAGCCACTTCAGATGGTCATTCCCAGCAAGTGTTCGCCTGGCAGAAATTCAAAGAGAATTCCACCTTCCCACAAACCGTCTGATATGTGACATGCCCACTAGGTGGAACTCAACATTGGCAATGCTGCAGCATCTGCACAAGCAGCAGAGGGCCATCAATGAGTACCTATGTGGGTATGGCACAAGGACAGGTTCAGGTCAACTTGGTTCCCCCCGCAGTGGCTGATAATCAAGGATGCATGCACTGTACTGTCACCATTTGAGGAGGCAACGAGGATGGTGAGCAGTGCATGCATCAGTGACACAATTCCTTTAGTGTTCCTCCTGGAGTGCACTCTGCAGGGAATTATAGATGTGGCACTAGAGGCAGAGCAGCGGGAGGAAGAGGAGGACTTCCCTAGCTCTGAAGGCCCCAGTCTTTATGCAGACAGCATTCCTGCGGGTCCTCAGATCAGACAGGAGGAGGATAAGGAGGATGAGGAGGAGGAGGAATATTTAAGTAGTGGGGGCATTGAAGGTGGGGATTCCTCAAGGGAGGGTTTTGTCTCCCCAGAAACCCAAGGACTAGTACGTGGCTGGGAGGAGGTTGTGCACGATATGGTCATCCTCAGCGACCAGGAACACTCGGAAGCTAATGCCACCTCCAACCTACGCTGCATGCGCTCCCTTATCCTGCAAAGCCTGCTAAAGGACCCCAGGATTCGTGCTATCAAGGAGAGGGATCATTACTGGTTGGCAACCCTTCTTGATCCACAATACAAGGGTAAGGTTGCAGAGCTCATCCTGCCCGCACAGAGGGAGGACAGGATGAAACAACTTGAGGACGCTCTAAAGCGACACTTGTGTAACACCTTTCCAAGCACTGGTAGATTACCAAGTGATGACACAGGTCCTTCTGAGGGTGGGGTTTATCAGAGGAAGAACGGTGAAGGGGGCCGCTTGACTGATGCCTTTTTCCAATATTTTTAATCCACGACGCCCAGGGACGACAAATGTAGGCACCCATTGCCAGCGTCTTCACCATATGGTGCAGGACTACCTAGGGGCAAGGGCAGACCTGGATACCTTTACAGCAGATGATCCACTGGCTTACTGGGTGTTGAGATTGGATCACTGGCCAGAACTTAGCCAATATGCTATGCAGATACTAGGTTTCCCTTCATCCAGTGTGCTTTCTGAAAGGACGTTCAGTACCGCAGGAGGTTTTGTCACAGACAAAAGAGTGCGTCTGTCTATCGACTCTGTAGACCGGCTGACATTTATATAAATTAATCAGTTCTGGATCAGCAGCTATCACTCCCCTGATGCTGATGTAACTGAATAGATCAGGGATGTCTTCTGTATTCCCAAAACCTCCACCACTGCACTCTTCCACAATACCTCAGAGGGGTTACGTTGTGAAGGCACTAACTGACACCAAAGGCCCAATATTTCGGTGCACTGACACGTGTACCAGATTCATATCATTTTAATATTTGACGGCAGGTTCCACCCCTGCACTCTTCCACAATATCTCAGAGGGGTTACAGTGTGAAGGCACTAGCTGGCTACAAAGGCCCAGTTTTAATGCACCTGTTGTTACTTTCATCCAAAGCCTGCATAAGTTTCACCATAATTTAGCCAAAAAATTACTAAACTTTTCTGCGCATTTTGTTTCATACAGGCTGCCGCCCCAAGTAGTTGTTTATTAATAGATTAAAGGAAAAAGCATAACCGTCATTTGAAACGTCATTTTTTTGTTTTTAAATGTTTCTATATATCCTACAAATATGCCACTTCACGGTCAGGTTATGGGGACCTCTTAGGCACGATATTTGAAGGAATTTTTCGTTTTTATTTTTAACCCTTATTTCATGGAAAACTCTACTGTCCCTTTAAAAATGTTTTTTTTTTTTACTTTTTGTCCTTATTTCCTGTCCCCCAGGGCACTACCCGGACCCCCATACACCTTTTATGGCAAATATCTTGCATATATGCCCTCTTGCAGGGCACTCTAAAAACCGAACTTTTGAGTCCCATTGAGTTGCATTGAGTTCGGTTCGAGTTCGAGTTCGAACTCGAACTTTTGAAATTGTTCGAGTTCAAATGTGAACCCAACACAGGGGTGTTCGGCTCATCCCTACCCTCAAATTAAAGCTGACAGTCTGCAGTTAAAGCACATTGTGTTTGTTTCATTCCTACTCCATTGTGGTGGTGTATAGAGCCAAAGATGTTATAATTGTGTCGATGTCCCAATATTTCTGGAACTGACTGTATATATAGCGCCGACATATATCCTTAATAAAGGTAATAAATTGCTGCCTCAGCAAGAGAGGTCGAATGAGTTTTCCTGCACATAAGGTTATCTGAGTTCAAGCACAGGGTTAAGGTGACAAGGTGTTATTTACAGGTCGGGTGAGTTTTTGTCCTTTTCTATCTCTGTTTTATCTGTGCTAGAGTTGCTGCAATATTATATCACTGAAAGGACAAATTGACTGTAACCTCAATAAGAGAATCATTGACTTATTACAACAAGAGGGATGATGAAAACACCCAGCTTTGTGCATGTACTTCTATTGGTCAGAAAGAAATGAACCCTTCAAAGGTCCAGTTCGGGGGTCACGACGAGGGGGAACGCAGTTCCTCCACTGTTTTTGCTGAAAGAACTCAGTCAGTTCCCATTTTTCTCTTACACTATAAATAAGCTTGAATTCGGGTTTCAATCGTATCTTTCCCTGTTGAGACACAATAAATATAAGATGTATCATATATTTTTGCTAAAATCCACATAGATACATAAATATACTAAGAGACTATAAGATCTGAGTGTGTGTTTGTGTTAAGTGCGAGATGATGAATGGGAATAGAAGGACTGAAATCTTGGTGAGTTCTCAGACCAGCTACTTGCGCGCCCCCAAAAAATTGTTAACTGTGGAAATGCAGGGATACCACACATACTGTGCATGTGAGGGCGGTGCACACATTGTGCATGGGGACACACATACGCACTGTGCACAGGGGCCGCATATGGTCATTCGGTGCCCATCTTACCCCTACGCTGGTCGGGCCTGGGATCGGTTTGTGACTCTTTCTTTCCTCTGCCTCTTTATTTTCTTTCATCTGCCTCTTTCTTTCTTTCTTTCTTTCTTTCCTCTGCCTTTCTTTATTTTTTCTGCCTCTTCTTTTCTTTCATCTGCCTCTTTCTTTTCTCTCCTTTGCCTCTTTCTTTTCTCTCCTTTGCCTCTTTTTTTTCCTTTCTATCATCCGCCCCTTTTTTCTTTCTTTCCTCTGTGCCTTTTTCTTCTGAGCCTCTTTTTTTCTTTCTTTCCTTCGTGCCTTTCTCTATTTCTTCTGTGCCTTTCTTTCTCCTGCCTCTTTTTTTCTTTAATCTGCCTCTGGTGGCACCTGTGTGTCACCATAAAAAGCCCACTTTCTGCGCCGCTAGCGGGGGTCTGCGAGCAGACAATGCCGGCTTTGTGAGCTGCGACTGCTGGCTACACGAGCTGCACAATGAGTAACAGGTACAATAATGGAACCCGGGTTGGGGCCGGCTGCGCCCCTAGGCGGCAGTGCGCCCTAGGCAGTTGCCTAGCTTGCCTAGTGGGAGCACCGGACCTGGTCCCGTTATGTATTTTACAGCCATCGCACTGCGTTCCAAATCCAGATAGTCAGGGGCTGCCATTACTGTTTAGGATTGGTCCCTCTACAAACCTATACAATGGGTCTCGTTTGGTCTTACCATGTTTTTATTTCAGGAATACGCGATTACGGATATGATGCGTTGAGTGACTTATATAGATTATTTGTGGTGTGTATTCCCGCTGTTGGACACTACACGCTGCTCAGTAGGGTATTGTTTCACATGCAGGATGGATAATATGATACAATAAATATAACAATAAAGTGCTGTTGGGGCAAATTCCAGTGCAGTGATAATAATCTTAATAAAGCATAAATTGTGCAGGAAAAGTGCTGTTGCAGTAAAAACAGTATACAGGTACAGTTGTGTTCAAAATTATTCAACCCCCAATGCTGTAAAGGGTTTTAGGGAATTTAGTGTACATTTGTAATTGTATTCAGAATGAAATCCAACAAGGACTTTTTAAAGAACCATATGCATCTAAAATGACATCAATTGGTTTTGTAATACAGTAGTAAATGTTTCTTTTGTGAATTCTTCATTGACACAATTATTCAACCCCTTAAAGACTACCACTCTGAAGAACAGAGGTTCATTCAAGTGTTTTCAATCAGGTATTGAAAACACCTGTGGATGTCACGGAGCAGCAATAAAGCATAATAAGCACCAATTAGGCAGCTTTAAAATGACTGTGATACTCAGCTCCTTCTAGACATTTACTGGTGTGGTTACAAACATGGTGAAGTCAAGAGAATGGTCCAAGAAGACAAGAGAAGAGGTGATTACTCCTCACAGGAAGGGCAATGGCTATAAGAAGATTGCAAAGATGTTAAACATACCAAGAGAGACCATCGGAAGCATAATTCGCAAATTCAAGGCAAAGGGCACTGTTGAAACGCTACCTGGTCGTCGCAGAAAGAAGATGCTGACTTCGACTGCTGTGCGCTACCTGAAGCGTAGAGTGGAGAAAAGTCCCCGTGTGACTGCTGAGGAACTGAGAAAAGATTTGTCAGATGTGGGTACTGAAGTTTCAGCTCAAACAATACCGCGCACACTGCGTAATGAAGGCCTCCATGCCAGAACTCCCAGGTGCACCCCCTTGCTGTCTCCAAAGAATAAGAAGAGTCGACTGCAGTATGCCAAAAGTCATGTGGACAAACCACAGAAGTTTTGGGATAGTGTTCTGTGGACTGATGAAACAAAATTAGAACTGTTTGGGCCCATGGATCAACGCTTTGTTTGGAGGAGGAAGAACAAGGCCTATGAAGAAAAGAACACCTTGCCTACTGTGAAGCATGGCGGGGGGTCAATCATGTTTCGGGGCTGTTTTGCTTCTGCAGGTACAGGGAAGCTTCAGCGTGTGCAAGGTACCATGAATTCTCTTCAGTACCAGGAGATATTGGATGACAATGTGATTCAGTCCGTCACAAACCTGAGGCTTGGGAGACATTGGACCTTTCAACAGGACAATGATCCCAAGCATACCTCCAAGTCCACTAGAGCATGGTTGCAGATTAAAGGCTGGAACATTTTGGAGTGGCCATCGCAGTCACCTGACTTAAATATGATTGAGAACCTCTGGTGGGACTTAAAGAAAGCAGTTGCAGTGCGCAAGCCTAAGAATGTGACTGAACTGGAGGCTTTTGCCCATGATGAATGGGCGAAGATACCCGTAGATCGCTGCAAGACACTTGTGTCAAGCTATGCTTCACGTTTAAAAGCTGTTATAACTGTAAAAGGATGTTGTACTAAGTACTAAGATTGAATGTCACTTGGGGGTTGAATAAAACTGATAATGATGTGAGCACAGAAAAGACATTTGTGGTTATTTCATTATAAATGTTATGTTATATTTGTCTGACCTACACGTGCCTCTTTGATTTAATTGTAAGCAAGATGACTGAATGATCAAAATCAATGTCAAACTGGCCAAAACACTCAATTTCAGTGGGGGTTGAATAATTTTGAACACAACTGTAGCTATAGATAAATTGCTACAGTATCTCACAGAAGTGAGTGCACACCCTTCACATTTTTGTAAACATTTTATTATATCTTCTCATGTGGCAACACTGAAGAAATGACACTTTGCTAAAATGTAAAGTAGTGAGTGTACAGCTTGTATAACAGTGTGACTTTGCTGTCCCCTCAAAATAACTCAACACACAGGATCCCCTTATCTCCTGATCCTGATCATGGGCTTTCCAATGATACCAAACATGACATGGGTTGTTGTAAAAAAAAAAACATTTAATTAAATAACAATAATTAAGATTTTTTTTTTTTTAATTGTCTGGGGGTTTGATAAAATAGGACTTAACTTGGCATCTAAAAATGATGAGCATAAAAAGGTCAAAATGAGCTCAGTGCACAGAGGTGAAAGGGCTCAGCAGTGAAGGGGTTAAAATATAAACACTGGGTATTTCTAATCTCAGGATAAAATTTCAAAACTATGTAGCCGGGGTCTTTTTTAGTGGTTGTAGATTTTGGGGATTACATTTTGAAAAAGTGTGTTTTTTCCATTTTTTCATCAATATTTCATATTTTTCTATAGTAAATTATATGATATGATGAAAATAATGGTTTTATTATTAAAGTCCATTTAATGGCAAGAAAACCGGTATATAATATGTGTGGGTTGCATTAACGAGTAAGATAAAAATTTGACCTAAACACAGCACAGAAACAGAAAAACAACAGCAGGCACTTTCAGAGAGACTTTTGTAAAACTGCCCGGTCACTAAGGGGTTAATGTCTAATCCGCTGGCAACAAAAGTGAGTACACCCCTATGGGAAAATGTCCAAATTGGGCCCAATTAGCCATTTTCCTTCCACATTAGTGTTACAAGGTCCCAGGTGTGAATGGGGAGCAGGTGTGTTAGATTTGGTGTTATCGCTCTCGCTCTCACTCTCTCTTACTGGTCACTGGAAGTTCAACATGGCACCTCATGGCAAAGAACTCTCTGAGGATCTGAAATAAAGAATTGTTCCTCTACATAAAGATGGCCTAGGCTGTAACAGGTTTGCCAGGACCCTGAAACTGAGTTGCAGCATGGTGTCCAAGACCCTGAAACTGAGCTGCACCATGGTGTCCAAGACCCTGAAACTGTGCTGCAGCATGGTGTCCAAGACCCTGAAACTGAGCTTCAGCACGGTGGCCAAGACCATACAGCGGTTTAACCAGACAGGTTCTACTCAGAGGTTGTCTTTGGGAAATAGACGTATGAGTGCTGCCAGCATTGCTGCCGAGGTTGAAGGGGTGGACGGAGTCAGCCTGTCAGTGCTCAGACCATATATCGCACACTGCATCATATTGGTCTGCAGGCTGTCGTTCCAGAAGGAAGCCTCTTCTAAAGATGATGCACAAGAAAGCCTGCACACAGTTTGCTGAAGACAAGCAGACTAAGGACATGGATTACTGCAACCATGTCCTGTGTCTGATGAGACCAAGATAAACTTATTTTGTTCAGATGGTGTCAAGCGTGTGTGGCGGCAACCAGGTGAGGAGTACAAAGACAAGTGTGTCTTGCCTACAGTCAAGCATGGTGGTGGAAGTGACATGGTCTGAGGCTTCTGGCACTGGGGAGCTACAGTTTATTGACGGAACCATGAATGCCAACATGTACTGTGACATACTGAATCAGAGCATGATCCCCTCTCTTCAAAGATTGGGCCGCAGGGCAGTATTCCAACATGTCAATGACCCCAAACACACCTCCAAGATGACCACTGCCTTGCTAAAGAAGCTGAGGGTAAAGGTGATGGACTGGCCAAGCATGTCTCCAGACCTAAACCCTATTGAGCATCTGTGGGGCATCCTCAAATGGAAGGTGGAGGAACACAAGGTCTCTATCATCCACCAGCTCAGTGATGTTGTCATGGAGGAGTGGAAGAGGACTCCAGTGGCAACCTGTGAAGCTCTGGTGAACACCATGCTCAAGAGGGTTAAGGCAGTGCCGGAAAATAGTGGTGGCCACACAAAATATTTACACTTTGGGCACAATTTGGAGATTTTCACGCAGGGGTGTAGTCCCTTTTGTTGGCAGCGGTTTAGACATTAATGGCTGTGTGTGTTGAGTTATTTTGAGGGACAGTAAATTGACATTGTTATACAAGCTGTACACTCACTGCTTTACATTGTAACAAAGTGTCATTTCTTCAGTGTTGTCACATGAAAAGATATAATAAAATATTTACAAAAATGTGAGGGTGTGCTCGCTTCTGTGAGACACTGTGTATGATACGGTACAATGCGATTCAGTGTTTTGCAGTAAAATGTGATTCAAATCACATACAATAGTAACTGGTTTTATCCAGTGAAACAATAAAGACAAAGTTACATATGAAAATATTTACAACCAATTCAATGTCATCTAGTGGCAGAAAGAGTGTGGTGCAGCAGTGTGAGTAGTATATTCCTGTGTTATGCTGCCACCTGGTGGCTAAAGTGCATATATCTTATAGTCCTAGCGTAAATGAGTGATCACTGGTTTTATCCAGATGGGGACAGTTTTTGGGTGCACGCGGATATGAATAGAGTCCTGGAAAGGTCTCACTGGGTTTTTGATACGAGTAGTTAGTTGGTTTTCCACTTCAAAGTATTGTCCTCCTCATCTCTGAGATAACAGAAAATTATAGGGCACTATCGCGTGCACCTCACTAACACCAGAACGCAAAGGGGAAAAATTTGCATTCGTTAATTTTCCCTTTGCATCCCGGTTTCACTAGCAGATCGTGGGACAGGCGCTGAGTCCAGCAGCCTGCCTCATAGTGATCGCTAGGCTTGCGGATGCTTGGGGCAGCGTTAAAGCACCGTCTCAAGCATCCCCTCCATGGCATTCCAAACCATCTCCTCTGCGTCCTGTGGGTGGTCAAGCGTTTTCAGCCGAAGGATCCCTGGGTCGCTGGTTCTACGAATCGCTGGGGTCCTTGGTCCTGCTGTTGTGACTTCACCAATAAGATCAGGAGGCAGACATGGCTTGTGTAAAAAGGGGGATACTTTATATACAATAAAACATGTATATAAAATAAAGTATAAAAATAATAAATATGGGTCTCCAAGACGCGTTTCCAAGCTCCTGCTGGGCCGGCCTCTTCAGTCAGATAACCCACATTGTCTTGTGCACCTTTTTTATGTTAGATACGATCCTCCTGTGCTCCGATTGGTCCAGTGACTGTCGTTTTGTTTTGCCCATGCGTGAGTTTCCCTGTGATTGCGCATGCGTGGGTTCCTATCTGGAAGTGCATGTCTCTCTTACGTTTAATATTGTATGCGGTTCATATCGCGGTATGCGTCTTCTGGATGGCCAATCAGTGTTGCCCTTCAGTCCCTGAAGGCTCCGGCCCACCTCGACAGTGACAGTGGGGAGGGGCGGACCGCGGGTATAACAAATCAGCGCATACATATCGGAAAAGCGGACGGACATGTCGGTTCCACTTGTATAACATAAAAAGGTCCAGGGATGTGTTCCAAAGTGTCATACAGTTCAAACATTATACATCCTCATCGAACTACAGTATATATTAAAATGAATTAAGTTCAATTGCAATTATTAATATTTATTGTTAATGGTTCCGTTTATATATGTGCCATCAGTGGATAGTGCCTATCGATGGATATATATAACATATATATATATCTATATATACACACTATATATATGTATAAAAGTATTGGCTCACCTGCCTTGACTCACATATGAATTTAAGTGACATCCCATTCCTAATCCATAGGGTTCAATATGACGTCGGTCCACACTTTGCAGCTATAACATGCTTCAACTCTACTGGGAAGGCTGTCCACAAGGTTTAGGAGTGTGTTTATGGGAATTTTTGACCATTCTTCCAGAAGCGCATTTGTGAGGTCACACACTGATGTTCGACGAGAAGGCATGGCTCTCAGTCTCTGCTGTAACGCATCACAAAGGTGTTCTATCGGGTTGAGGTCAGGACTCTGTGCAGGCCAGTCAAGTTCATCCACACCAGACTCTGTCATCCATGTCTTTATGGACCTTGTTTTGTGCACTGTTGCACAGTCATGTTGGAAGAGGAAGGGGCCAGCTCCAAACTGTTCCCACAAAGTTGGGAGCATGGAATTGTCCAAAATGTCTTGGTATGCTGAAGCATTCAGGGTTCCTTTCACTGGAACTAAGGGGCCAAGCCAAGCTCCTGAGAAACAACCCCACACCGTAATCCCCCCTCCACCAAACTTTACACTTGGCACAATGCAGTCAGACAAGTACCGTTCTCCTGGCAACCGCCAAACCCAGACTCCTCCATCAGATTGCCAGATGGAGAAGCACGACTCGTCACTCCAGAGAATGCATCTCCACTGCTCTAGAGTCCAGTGTCGGCGTGCTTTACATCACTGCATCCGACACTTTGCATTGCACTTGGTGATGTATGGCTTGGATGCAGAAGCTCGGCCATGGAAACCCATTCCATGAAGCTTTCTGCGCACTGAGCTAATCTGAAGGCCACATGAAGTTTGGAGGTCCGTAGCGATTGACTCTGCAGAAAGTTGGCGACCTCTTCGCACTATGCGCCTCAGCATCCGCTGACCCCGCTCCGTCAGTTTACGTGGCCTACCACTTAGTGGCTGAGTTGCTGTCGTTCCCAAACACTTCCACGTTCTTATAAAACAGCTGACAGGTGACTGTGGAATATTTAGGAGCGAGGAAATTATACGACTGGATTTGTTGCACAGGTGGCATCCTATCACAGTTCCATGCTGGAATTCACTGAGCTCCTGAGAGCGACCCATTCTTTCACAAATGTTTGTAAAAACAGTATGCATGCCTAAGTGCTTGATTTTATATACCTGTGGCCATGGAAGTGATTGGAACACATGATTCTGATTATTTGGATGGGTGAGCTAATACTTTTGGCAATATAGTATATATATATAACAATGCTATGAAAGCCCTTCAGACTCTCTGACATGCAGGAGCCGTTTTTTAAACTATACTCGGAAGTGGTCGTAATGAACTTGCTCCCGCGTCACCCGGAAGTGCAAGAACCGGATGTGACGAATTGGAACTTGAAAACGAAAGTGTTTGCGCTCCAGCAACATGCTGCGTTTTAGTGAGACAGCAGCGTTACCGGACATCTCCACATAGAGAGCCTTTAAAAGGGGAAGAAGGGAGAGCGAACCCCACATTTGACTGGGGAAGCTTTGTTTAAAGCGAAACACGTTTCAGAGGAGAATCCAGCATATTATTTTGATTTTAATAGTGTTTTATTGTTTTATTTTGTTTTATTAAACCTGTTATACCTTTGGCCTCAATCTCAGTCTGTTTGGCGGCATCTGAGTGGATTGTGGTAATTACCCTCCTTAACACTCAGCAAAAGATTGAGACAGCAACATCTTTGAAGGCGGTATCAACAGGACCCGGGTGGAAACCATATGTGGGCGCATGGGGAAGTGATATTGAGGACACGCTTGTACCGAGCCAGTGATCCCACAGGCTCTGCTCCACGTGAGTTAATCCATAATAGTGTTTTAACTTTGTAATTTTTTATATACAGTGAGCACTATATATGCTAATTTTTCTTTGACATTGTTCCATTAGAGCCAAAGGAGGGGAGACGCTGACCCTTAGTAATCAACAAAGTGCATGAAAAATGAGCCTAATGATGAACTAAGGCTCTTAAAAATGTGAGTGTGGCTGTTTCCTTGGTTTTTAAAAAACAGTTCTCTAACCACGTGACTTTATTATGGTATGAGTGATTTTGTCTTCTACATATATTGAGAACAAGACCAATACCAGATGAAGTATACATTAAAAGGTGATTGTCAGGTCTCATTATATATATTTTTTGACCACTGTTGGTCTTGATTGATGTTCTTCTGGTTTTAACACTGCATGAGCGCAATTCCCACATTGTCTTTGTTTGCTTATTACACTTTGGGGTGATATCAATAGAGGTTCTCACAGGGAACAAGCTGCACGCGTTTGTGTGTGTGTATATATATATATATATATATATAAAAAACAAACCACAGGGTGGGTTGCACTCAACCTAAACTTATAACGCAAGGGGTGCATCTGAAACTTCAAATACAAAACACCAAAAAAGAGAGCACACCATATCAATGACCACCTTCATCCACCATTTTGTGCAAGAAAAAAACACATTTAAAAAATTCAAAAAACCTGACTGAGGTAAAATGATGGGGATTCAGTTAACAAAGTATGATCATAGTTTGCGTAAGCCTGTCACAGTCACCAATGTACCCCATCGTTGACAGGTCCTATCTCACTTGACTGTATCTGCGCTCACTATAGAGCTTCCTAGCAGGCACTAGCCTTTACATTGGCGACTGTGACAGGCTTACGCAAACTATGATCATACTTTGTTAACTGAATCCCCATCATTTTACCTCAGTCAGGTTTTTTGAATTTTTGAAATGTGTTTTTTTCTTGCACAAAATAGTGGATGAAGGTTTGTTATTGATATGGTGTGCTCTTTTTTTTGGTGTTTTATAAATATATATATACAGTTGTGTTCAAAATTATTCAACCCCCAATGCTGTAAAGAGTTTTAGGGAATTTAGTGTACATTTGTAATTGTATTCAGAATGAAATCCTACAAGGACTTTTTAAAGAACCATATGCAACTATAATGACATCAATTGGTTTTGTAATACAGTAGTAAATGTTTCTTTTGTGAATTCTTCATTGACACAATTATTCAACCCCTTAAAGACTACCACTCTGAAGAACAGAGGTTCATTCAAGTGTTTTCAATCAGGTATTGAAAACACCTGTGGATGTCACGGAGCAGCAATAAAGCATAATAAGCACCAATTAGGCAGCTTTAAAATGACTGTGATACTCAGCTCCTTCTAGACATTTACTGGTGTGGTTACAAACATGGTGAAGTCAAGAGAATGGTCCAGGAAGACAAGAGAAGAGGTGATTACTCTTCACAGGAAGGGCAATGGCTATAAGAAGATTGCAAAGATGTTAAACATACCAAGAGAGACCATAGGAAGCATCATTCGCAAATTCAAGGCAAAGGGCACTGTTGAAACGCTACCTGGTCGTGACAGAAAGAAGATGCTGACTTCGACTTCTGTGCGCTACCTGAAGCATAGAGAAAAGTCCCCGTGTGACTGCTGAGGAACTGAGAAAAGATTTGTCAGATGTGGGTACTGAAGTTTCAGCTCAGACAATACGGCGCACACTGCGTAATGAAGGCCTCCATGCCAGAACTCCCAGGCGCACCCCCTTGCTGACTCCAAAGAATAAGAAGAGTTGACTGCAGTATGCCAAACGTCATGTGGACAAACCACAGAAGTTTTGGGATAGTGTTCTGTGGACTGATGAAAAAAAATTAGAACTGTTTGGGCCCATGGATCAACACTATGTTTGGAGGAGGAAGAACAAGGCCTATGAAGAAAAGAACACCTTGCCTACTGTGAAGCATGGCGGGGGGTCAATCATGCTTTGGGGCTGTTTTGCTTCTGCAGGTACAGGGAAGCTTCAGCATGTGCAAGGTACCATGAATTCTCTTCAGTACCAGGAGATATTGGATGACAATCTGATGCAGTCCGTCACAAACCTGAAGCTTGGGAGACATTGGACCTTTCAACAAGACAATGATCCCAAGCATACCTCCAAGTCCACTAGAGCATGGTTGCAGATTAAAGGCTGGAACATTTTGGAGTGGCCATCGCAGTCACCTGACTTAAATCCGATTGAGAACCTCTGGTGGGACTTAAAGAAAGCAGTTGCAGTGCGCAAGCCTAAGAATGTGACTGAACTGGAGGCTTTTGCCCATGACGAATGGGCGAAGATACCCGTAGATTGCTGCAAGACACTTGTGTCAAGCTATGCTTCACGTTTAAAAGCTGTTATAACTGTAAAAGGATGTTATACTAAGTACTAAGATTGAATGTCACTTGGGGGTTGAATAAAACTGATAATGATGTGAGCACAGAAAAGACATTTGTGGTTATTTCATTATAAATGTTATGTTATATTTGTCTGACCTACACGTGCCTCTTTGATTTAATTGTAAGCAAGATGACTGAATGATCAAAATCAATGTCAAACTGGCCAAAACACTCAATTTCAGTGGGGGTTGAATAATTTTGTACACAACTGTATATACAAAACGAGTAGAGAAGGACGCACACCAGGTCTTAGGCAAAAAAATCAAAAGATGATGTTTTATTCAAAAAACATTAAAAAGGATGCCAACTGCATCAAACCGACATTTCGGCCCTCGCAGGGGCCTTGATAAAGGCCCCTGCGAGGGCAGAAACGTTGATTTGATGCACTGGGCATCTTTGTAATGTTTTTGTAAAGCATGTCAGCAATATGGAAAGACACTAAGAGAAATGGCTACGCAGGGTCAACCAAAGACAATCACAAAGAGAAACTACAGTATAGAGGGAGTATAGAGGAGAAGGGGAGCGAAGTAAAACAAAACATGTCAGGCGTTCCAAGCCAAAAAGTGTTCTGCAAGGTGGAGAGCATCCGGAGATCCAGGAGAGAGAAAAGAATAATAACAAAAAAAAATAATAATAATAAAAAAAAAAAATTAAGGACCTGCCTATTAGGTCGTGGTGTTCCCAGCGCGCCCTGGCAACCGCAAGGATACCAGGGGCCAAGGAAGGGGCCACGAGGCCGGGAGACCTGGGGCCAGAAGGATGGCTAGAGCCTAGGTCACCATCCTAACGGCTCGCTCGGGTTGCTACCCGATGTCCCAAAAAGAAAAAAAAAAAGGGGGGACAGGAGCTCCCGATGCTCCACCAGACAGATGGCTAATAGTCCCAAAAAATCAGCACTGAAGTCCACTCTTTCGCTCAAAGTAATAACAGAGAGGGGGGGGTAAAAAAAAACAGCAGGGAAGGGGCTCTGCAAGTACCAGGAGGGTCGTCAAAAAAAAAACCAAAGTCCGCCAGTACAAAAAGTCAGCTCATCAAAAAACAGAAAAGGGAGGGGGCCAAAATAGGAAAACAAAAGTCGGGGGCACCCCAAATCTAATGCGGGGTGGTGTCAGCGAGGGGATGGTTACAGGTTTCCAGTCCGAGATCAACAACATATGAACACAGCAGGGTGGGGGGGACACGTCTCAGCCAGTGTCCAGAAATAAAGGGACACCCAGGGCTCCACCACAGCAAACCCCCGCGACCAGGGCCCCATAGGTGCCGCCAAGGATCCCCGATGTCACCGGAGAGGATGAGCCGCCAAGACACCATGTCGAGCTGCAACAGCAGAGCAGGGTTACCCCAAATGAAGAGGTCGCCTCAGCAGTGAAAGGGGGCCATCCACGGAACGGAGCCCGCTGCAGGACCACAGCATCAGAACGGCTGCCGTTCTCAACAGCCAGGGACAGCCAGCAGACACCCTGCAACTCCGACGCCGCTAAGGAAGGCCGAATGTCGAAAGGCCTCACCGGAAACACACCATCGACGGACCAGTCGCCAACTGCCGATGCAAATAGGCCATCCAGCGGATCCACCTTGCCCCCGCCGGGGAGGGGGAGAAGACTCTCCGGATCACCAGAGTCGCTGCTGTGCCCAACAGCACAGGCATCGCAGGATCTCACTCCCACCGGTTCCACATCAGGCTGCGCCGCGGCCACCGGCACCAGAATAGCATCACACCTCCATCCAGCTTCACGCACGTCGAGGTACCACAGCTCACGGAACTTCACCATCATAGCCACCAGCATCCCCCGCGTGAGCGGCAGCAAGTCAGGGTGGGACATCATCGCGAGGAAGCAAGGCAGTCCTCAGGATAGGAGCAGGTGAGACACAGCAGTGTAGCCCAAAGAAAAGACCGTCTAGCGAGCAGCAGCTCTCAGAGGGGCAGGGTTGGAGTCCAAACTGCTGCAGCAGGCTGTAAAAATGGCCGCCGGGGGTAGGCCGCACTCAGGCCTGAAGCTCAAAACCAGCACAGAATTCGGCAGAGGACCCAATAACTCAGAGTGGTACCTGCTCCCCTACTCCAGGAAGTGGAGACCCAAACAAAAGTCGTTAACCCGACGGGGGGATGCAAAATCTGGGGTTAAATAGGAGGTCAGCTACAGAGCTCAGCAATGTGCATCCACTCCCGTCGGTAGTCAGCTCCGCCCCCCCAGTTAAGATCAATTTGATAGTTGATATCAATTAGAATTTTGGATTACTAAATAATTAAACTAAGTTAATTAATCAAATTTTGCTGTTAAAAAACAAGCTAGGATTAAATGTGTCTCTGCAGTATAATTAATGCAGCATATGAATCCACACACTGCTGGGAAGCGTCTCTCTGCAGTATAATTGATGCAGCATATGAATCCACACACTGCTGGGAAGCACCTCTCTGCGGTATAATTAATGCAGCATATGAATCCACACACTGCTGGGAAGTGCCTCTCTGCAGTATAATTAATGCAGCATATGAATACACACACTGCGGGGAAGCGTCTCTCTGCAGTATAATTAATGCAGCATATGAATCCACACACTGCTGGGAAGCACCTCTCTGCAGTATAATTAATGCAGCATATGAATCCACACACTGCTGGGAAGCGCCTCTCTGCTGTATAATTAATGCAGCATATGAATCCACACACTGCTGGGAAGCACCTCTCTGCAGTATAATTAATGCAGCATATGAATCCACACACTGCGGGGAAGCACCTCTCTGCAGTATAATTAATGCAGCATATGAATCCACACACTGCTGGGAAGCACCTCTCTGCAGTATAATTAATGCAGCATATGAATCCACACACTGCGGGGAAGCGTCTCTCTGCTGTATAATTAATGCAGCATATGAATCCACACACTGCTGGGAAGCGCCTCTCTGCAGTATAATTAAGGCTAGGGTCAGAGTGGGGCAGTCGGAACGCGCGTGCAGGCGCACTAAATCACGGCGGCAGTAGCAGCACATAACGGCCAATGACGGCCAATATACGCAGTACGTGCGTACGAAAGTGCGCCGACACCACGCAACCAGCAAATGAACGCATTTTTCTCAGAACGTGAAACCGCTGCTACTGACGTACAGAGTGCGCTGCGGCCGCATGGCAGCGTGTGTGCGTGATTAGGAGACGTCAGACGCTGCTAGTGTGCGGCCTACATAACGTTCAAACAGCCGGATTTCCCTAGACTTCTTTTTACCCCACCGTCATGAAATACGTCCAGAATTGCGCATCGTCTGACCACTTAAGCGTATTCCGTGAAAAAATGCGTGCGCACGCATCGACGTACATTTTGACGGTGGCCGCAGAAAATGCGCTCATCTGTCCCTAGCCTAATGCAGCATACGAATCCACACACTGCTGGGAAGCGTCTCTCTGCAGTATAATTAATGCAGCATATGAACCACACACTGCTGGGAAGCGCCTCTCTGCAGTATAATTAATGCAGCATATGAATCCACACACTGCTGGGAAGCGCCTCTCTGCGGTATAATTAATGCAGCATATGAATCCACATACTGCTGGGAAGCGCCTCTCTGCGGTATAATTAATGCAGCATATGAATCCACACACTGCTGGGAAGCGTCTCTCTGCAGTATAATTAATGCAGCATATGAACCACACACTGCTGGGAAGCGCCTCTCTGCAGTATAATTAATGCAGCATATGAATCCACACACTGCTGGGAAGTGCCTCTCTGCGGTATAATTAATGCAGCGTATGAATCCACACACTGCGGGGAAGCACCTCTCTGCTGTATAATTAATGCAGCACATGAATCCACACACTGCTGGGAAGCGCCTCTCTGCGGTATAATTAATGCAGCATATGAATCCACACACTGTGGGGAAGCGCTTCTCTGCAGTAAAATTAATGCAGCATATGAATCCTACAAGAAAAGAGAAGTGAAGCGCATATGTGGATTTGAACAAGACAAACATATGTTGCTTCCTTGCTAGATGGATGCGTTAATGGCTTACATTGCCTCCAAAAAAATATACAGCCAGTATACTACAGTAAAAATACCAGTCGGTACCAAAATAATCCCTTATGTTTCAATGTTTAACCCCTTAAGGACGGGAGTAATTTTACAAATTTGGCGCTCTTTCGGAAGTGAAGTTTGCTGAAGTTTTTGCTCATCATGTTTAAACGCGGTTTTAAGTAACGTATTATTATACCACCCAGACAAATTATATATCGTTCTTTCCGGCAGACTCGGAAGATTAATAATATATCATAATTATATATAAAAGTCATGTCCTGCCAGAATGCTATAACAAAATATGTAAAAAAAATTGAATTTTCAATAAAATTTCAATCATCCACAGTGTATAAAGTGTTTTTTTTTCACATTTTATTATCCAATCCTTTGCGGTTAAATTCTATGGGGTAGACTTGGGAACCCTTTTTTTTTTTTTTGGGTGGGGGGAAATTACGTGATTTTAGCTAAACCCCTCCAAAAAAAATCATTGGTGAAGCATCATTGTTCACATTATAATTGAAATGTGAACAATAATACTGCATCAAAAAAAAAGCACGTTTTTATTTTTTTAAGTTAATTAATTAATTGTTTTTATATTTTTATTTTTATACACTTTTATTTAACTTTTTTCATTGTCATGTTTGAAATCGTTGGAAAGGCCATGCTCAGACCTTTCCATCGATATCAGGCATGACCCCCTAGCTGCCACCGATCAGGAGATAAAGGGGTTCAAAGAACCCCCCTATCTCCTGCAAGGGATTTCCATAGGAAATCCCTTTGCAGCTAGGGGCTTCCCCAGTTAACTGACATCATCGCGCATGGCGCGATGAGTCAGTTGACGCGGGGGGGACCCAGAGGTGGGGGCTGCCATCCAAGATGGCGGCCCCCACCGGAAATAGGCCGCGATCGGGCACAAATTTGTGCCCGGTCGCGACCTGGCAACTCATGGGTTAACCCCAATACATCGCTGGAAAGGTCCAGCGATGCTGGCCACAGCCTTGTAGACCCCGGCGATGGGGAGATAGAGGGATCCGAAGGATCCCTCCCCTCCCCTCCAGGCGCTTCCCCTGCTCCGGCGGGGGGGGACGCCTGAAACTGACGTCATCGCACCCCCGGCGCGATGATGTCAGTGCGCCGGAGGAGGAAACCCTGCCGATCTGACTCCGTGGGAGTCAGAGCAGCGAGAGAGCCGCCGGAGGAGGTGAGTATCTCCCGGGGGGCTGAAAACGCCGAGGACGTACATTTACGTCCTGCGGCGCCAAAGCCCGCCTAATGCAGGGCGTAAATGTACGTCCTGCGGCGTTAAGGGGCTAAACAATCCCCGTGTTTATTAAATATTTATTAAACCGTAAAAAAAATTCACCTGCAGCACTAAGTCATTTTGTTTATTTATTTTATAGCATTTTCTAGGCATTTTTTGGGAATTTTTGGGTTAAAGTTTTTGTTTCCATATTTATTTTAAAGAAACTAGGCTTTTTTCCACCATAGTTTTCAATGTTAAAAAAATCCCAATTTTTATTAAATATTTATTAAACCATTTATCTTTTTTTAATTGCAGCAGTAAGCCATTTTGTTTATTTATTTTTTAGGATTGTTTAGTTATATTTTGTTATTTTTGGGCGAAATTTTATGTCAGTAAAATGCCCTGATTTTTGGTGTTTCAGTTCGCCATGATGCCGTTCAGTGCAGTTTGGCGGCAGTGAAATTCCCCATAGAGAAGTAATGGTTAATCTATTCAGAAAACACCGAACACCACCGCATTGTCAGTGAAATGCCCTGATTTTCGGTGCTGCAGTTCGCCAGGTTTAAACAGGAGCATCCCATAGGTTTCAATGTAAAAAATATTCCCTTTTTTATTTAATATTTATTAAACCGTTTATTTTTTCCACTTGCAGCAATAAGCCATTTTATTTATTTTTTAGGATTTTTTGGCATTTTTCAGGATTTTTTGGGTTGATTTAAAGAGTTCATAACTTATTTTAAATGTAAGAGCGAGGCGTGTTTTTTCTTTGCTGAACGCAGCTATACTATTTTATCACAGTCTGCCTGCATTCAGCAATGAATTGGAAACATTACATTGTGTCAGAACCACGGAGAGCTAAGAGCGAGCTTTAGCCTTGGTCCTGAGTCTCCTGACTCCTGAAAGTGAAACATAGTATTCATTGTCAGGATCATGGCTAAGACTCGCTCGGAGCTCTCCGTGGTTCTGACACTATTTAATGTATCCAATTCATTGCTGAACACAGACAGACTGTGATAAAATAGTACATAGTTAGTATTACAATCTACTAGCGCTGACTAACGTCCGGCTGTGGTTAGCAAAAAGTTAACCACAACCAGGACTTGGTGTTAACGGATTCCACTTCTGCAGAATCCGTTAACACCAGCCTAAAAATAAAAAACAGAAGTGTATACTCACCTCCTGTCCCGCGGCGAGGACCGTGGCTCCAACTGCCTCCTCCGGCCGGCAGGAGCAGGGAAAGACTGGGGGAAAAAGTCCCCCCAGTCTCTCCCTGCGTATCACTACGCCGACCGGCTGGATCTCGCAAGGCGAGATCCGTCTGGTTGTGTGACCAGCAGGGGGAAACTCAATGGAGTCCTATGGACTCCATCAAGTGGATGCTCGCATCTGCGCTCAGCGCTGCCGCGAGCATCCCAGGGGTTAACGCGCGGTAACAATGCAGGCAGCATTTTTTGTGCCTGCATTGTAATCCAGCGTTAAGATGTGGGCGCATGGGGGAAAACTGCGGGCGCAGTTTTTCCTCCCTTGCGCCCGCATTTTAACACTAGGATTGTAATATAGCCCAAGCTAGGGTTAAATATTGAGCTGTCTCACAGATTTAGTATTTGAGGCAAATTAACAGAGACAGGTGCTTGTGAAACAGTGAAACGAAATTAATTCATTTCATAAAGTTGTTTGCTGACTGTAGTACTTGTATGTATTTTAATTTAAGATCAATTCGATAGTTGATATATCAATTCGATAACGATTCAGTAGTTGATATATCGATTTGAATTTCCAATTACTAAATAAAACCCCAATTAATCAAATTTTTCTTTTATGATGACACAGTATAACCAATTCAATTCGTTAGATACCATTTTGTTTCGTTTCGAATTCGAATCAAATCGATTCGTTATTTCGGAAGTACTTCTGAAATACGAATTAACGTAATTCGTTATGAATTCTAATTTGTTCCGAAATGAATGCACGCCTCTAATAATAATAAATATCAGTCTTAATAAACCCGCAGTAGAAGTGCTTTTTCCGGTTTACAGGGCAGCCATCAGGGGGTGACAGCTTATGATATGTTCAGGGGCCCAGAGGCTCAAGGGGCCTCTACAAATTTTATATTTTATTCTCTATAAGTTTATCTACAAATGATTGAGTCTCTCTATGCCACCCAGGACTGCCCCACCAAGACACTAACAAATGGTTGGCATCTGATCACTCTGACTCATCACTGAGGCATAACTAGACCTCATTGGGTCTGGGACCAAGTCTTTGATGAAAGGTGCTAGCAATGTGAGCATGTGGTTGAAACTCAACTGCACATATGGTGAGACTGTCCAGCTGCTCCACTTGTGTACATATGTGAAAGATGAGATTCTGGGTTTTAAAAAGTATGATCTAGGCTGAGACAGTCCTTCTGCTTCACAAACCTTTTTGGGTACCCACTTCAAGAAGTCTGCAGCCCTTTATATGCTTTAATCAGCTGATCCCTTATTCTGTTACACTGAAAAAAGCCCTCTGAACCCTTCCTTTCCAGAAATAAATACTAAGATGTATCAATTCCTTTGTAGACCTCACGGCTGCAAATGATACTGACTAATGCACTTTCAATGGATTAAATACATGTACCCTTCTTTCTGCCATTGCAAATTTAGGTATGATTCTGCGGCCTTTGAGGATGCCGAGCAGCTAGACATCTCTTACTTCACTCGCCATCATAAGCCCATATTTTCAGTAGTGATGATCCGAACACCCCCGTTTTCCCTTTCGCATTCGAACTCTAACAATTTCAAAAGTTCGAGTTCGAACTCGAACACGAACCGAACTCAATGCAAGTCAATGGGGCTCGATAGTTCGATTTTTAGAGTGCCCTCCAAGAGGGCATATATGCAAGCTATTTGCCATAAAAGGTGTATGGGGGTCCGGGTAGTGCCCAGCGGAACAGGAAACAGAGACAAAAAGTTTTAAAAAAAACGTTTTTAAAGGAACAGTGGGTTTTCCATGAAATAAAGGTTAAGAATAAAAACGAAAAATTCCTTTAAATATCGTGCCTAGGAGGTCCCCATAACCTGTCAGTGAAGTGGCGGATTTGTAGGACGTATAGAAACATTTAAAAAGAAAAAAATTACATTTCAAATGACGGTAAATATTTTTCCTTTAATCTATTCATAAACAACTGCTTGGGGCGGCAGCCTGTATGAAAAGAGGAGACATTTTAGGACACACAAAACAAGTTTAGTGATTATTTGGCTAAATTATGGTGAAACTTATGCAGGCTTTGGATGAAAGTAACAACAGGTGCATTAAAATTGGATTTTTGGTGCCAGCTAGTACCTTCACACTGTAACCCCTCTGTGGTATTGTGGAAGAGTGCAGTGGTGGACCCTGCGGTCCAATATTAAAATGATATGAATCTGGTATAGGTGTCAGTGCTCCCAAATATTTTGCCTTTAGTGGCAGCAAGTGCCTTCACACCGTAACCCCTCTGAGGTATTGTGGAAGAGTGCAGTGGTGGAGGATTTGGTAATGCAGAAGAGCTCCCTGATCTATTCAGTTACATCAGCAGCTGTAACAAAACCAGGTCAGCAATGTTTAGGCACTTGTACTGTGCTACTGTATATGGTGAGAATCGGCGCATACCAGTAGCAACAGGAAGCAAACAGAACAGGCAGGGAATACACAGAGAGAATAGTCAAATGGCAGGCAAAGTCGGCAACAGATCGGGTCCTCAGAGCAAGCAGGGTCAGTAACAAGTATACAAACTGATTCGGTAAGCTAGCGATGCGGGAATAAAGGCTGAGAGCATGTAGCGACGCACAGCATAGCGAAGCGAAGAGAAGCAAACATTTTGCAGGCTTTATGTCACTCCGCTCCGCCTTGCAGCGTGTCTACACTGCATTACATTTGCTTCTCACCGCACTGGACAGGAATCCACTAACTAAAATAAAAAATGTACACACAAAACCGTTTTATTTTCACAAAGCACATGTTATATAGGCAAAAAAGTTTCTACTGAATAAAAAACATCAAAAATTACTGTTAATTTAATAGGAATAGTATAAAAATATAAAAAAGGTAACCCCTTATCATATATATTATAGGGACACGGAGCGCTGTGTATAGAGTAGGGATGCATTGATACCACACACAGACATATACGTATATACCAACACGCAGTCCTATATATACGTACAGTGGGGCAAAAAAGTATTTAGTCAGCCACCAATTGTGCAGGTTCTCCCACTTAAAAAGATGAGAGAGACCTGTAATCATAGGTACACTTAAACTAAGAGAGACAAAATGAGAGAAAAAAATCCAGAGATTTTTTTTTTACTTTTGCAAAGTATTTTACCAGGAAGGATACATTGAGATTTCACTAATTTTCAAGTATGTCCTGGGTAGGCTTGTTATCCACTTTTAATATAAAGAGAGGAAAAGGCGGAGCTCTAAGAGGAAAAGGTGGAGCTTTAAGATGAAGGGTGGGGATTAACCAGGAAGAGGTGTGCCCTTGACAGGAAGGGGTGCCTCAAATTTAAATTGGGGGGTGCACGAGTTTAGTCAGGCCTAGGGCAGCACAAAACCTAAATACACCACTGCTCTCCAGCAAGAGTCCGGGGTCCCAGGAGACATTCGGGACAGTTGGACCAGTGTAACATACCACCTAAAAATTGTCTTTATCAGTTGTTCCTGATGGGTGGTGCAGACGGATATCGACCTCATGGACTCCCATATATCCGACCAGTCTTCTGCATCCAGGGACTCCCCAAGATCTGCTTCCAATTAGGGATGAGCTGTTCGGGTTCGGATGGTTCGGAGTTCGGCCCGAACTTTGGCAGTTCGAAAGTTCGCGAACTTCGAACTTTTTGGGTGTGTTCAGTTCAAGTTCGGAAAAAAAAAGGAATTTTGAAAAAAGTATAAAAAATGCTTAAAAAATACTAAAAAATCTAGAAATAAAGAGACTCTTTACTGCAGAATATTATAAGCAACGGTTTATTAGATATTTAATTAAAAACTAATGTCTAGGTGCAAAGATTCTCACCTCTAAATTACCTTTTTTTTTTCAAACAGCATAACATCAACAGATGTTTTAGTCTGGTCTAATCAATTTGATACATTTTATGTAGAATGAAGGTGTGGGGTGTCTGCTTCTGTTCTGAGTGAGTAATTTCCCTCCTAAAACTTCCTAATATGCTGCATTTAACTGCTGTGTGAAAAAATACAAAATTTACTTATTGCCCGCTTTTCACATCTAAAGTAATGTTATTTTTCAGCTCGGGATTAAATATTCACAGGGTTATTCAGAGAGCAGTGAAAAGCAGGAGAATAACTGGAGAATGGAAAATTCTAGGTCAAAATAGCTCACAGGGTTGTTCAGAGAAAGTTGAAAACCGGGAGAATGGCAGGAAAAGAGAACAATCTGGACCAAATAGCCGATTTGGAAAGTGAGATAAGGCTAGGGTCAGACTAACACATTTTTCACAGCGACCGTCAAAAAGTGCGTCCGAACGCATTGCCGTATTTTTTCACGGAATGAGCGAAAACGATCATACCTTGCGCATTTTTGTGCATGATTTTTTACGGATCCAAACCAGGAAACCTTGGGTGTCTGGACGTTATGTTGGCCGGACATGAGCAGGGTCTGACGTCTCCAAATCACACACACACACCGCTAGTGGATGCAGCGCATTCTGTACGTCCGTACTAGCGGTTCTGCGTTCTCGAAAAAATGCGTTCATTTTCCACTTGCGTTGCGCAGCCGGACTTTCGTGCGACCGTACTTCGTATATTGGCCGTCATTGCCCGTCATTTGCTGCTAGTGCGGCCGTGATTAAGTGCGCCTAAACGCACGTTAAAAATTCGCTAGTCTGACCCTAGCCTAAATGGGAGAATTTTTCTGGTTTGTCTATTTTGACCTACAATTTTCCATTCTCCAGTCATTCTCCTGCTCTTCACCGCTCTCTGAATAACCCTGACAGGGTTATTCAGAGAAAGGTGAAACTCAGATGAATGACTAAAGAGAAAATTCTAGGTCAAAATAGCCGAACCAGAATAATTCTCCCATTTATGTCACTTTTCAAATCGGCTATTTGGTCTAGAATTTTCCATTCCCCTGCTTTTCACCGCCAAAAAATCTGTAAACTTTTTCTGCGTGTCAGAAAATGTCTCCTCTTTTCATACAGACTGCCGCCCCAAGCAGTTGTTTATGGATAGAGTAAAGGAAAACTGTTTACCATCATTTGAAATGTCATTTTTTTTGTTTTTAAGTGTTTCTATACATCCTAGAAATCCGCCACTTCACGGGCAGGTTATGGGGACCTCCTAGGCACGATATTTGAAGGAATTTTTCATTTTTATTTTGAACCCTTATTTCATGGAAAACTCACTGTCCCTTTAAAAAAAAAATTATAAAACTTTTTGTCCTTGTTTCCATTGCCCCAGGGCACTACCCGGACCCCCATACACCTTTTATGGCAAATATCTAGCATATATACCCTCTTGGAGGGCACTCTAAAAACCGAATATTCAGCCCCATTGACTTGCATGGAGTTCGGGTTCGGACCCGAACATATGGAAAGTTCGGGTTCGGGCCCGAACCGAACTCGGGCGGTGTTCGGCTCATCCCTACTTCCAATGCCGCCACATATCGGAGTGCCTTCCAGTCCTGACTGGTCATTAGAGAACAATAGAGAGAGGATATCAATCCCTTCGGGTAGGAGCCAGCCTTGCATAGACGCTCGAAGGGTGTAAGAGGAGTTAAGGCAGCCTCCTTGATGTGCCATTGGGTTGCAAAAGCTCTCAGTTGGAAGTATGGTAAAGGGTGGGTACTTGCGCTTGAGCTAGAGAGTACAGGGTCGCCTCGATCTAGGAAGATTCCTCCAGGAAATAAGTTATACAGGTGGCGTATTGTAGTACCTATCCATCCGTCCTCTGCCTTGGCGTTGTAGCCAGGCAAAAAGTCTTTTTTACGGAGCACCGGGGATAGAGGTAACGGGGAGGAGGTGAGGTCACATTTGGTTGCAAGTTTGTCCCAGAGATGAATGGAATTCAATATAGCCAGGCAAGTAGTTTGCAAGAGGGGTCGTTGAGGTTTAGATAGCCAAATCCAGAGGTGAGGGTGATCAGGGTGCATAAGAGCTCGTTCTAAGTCCACCCAGCGACGTATGCCCTTTGGTGAATGCCAGGCTACGATCTGGGCTAGCTGTGCAGCATAATAGTAAGAAAATAGGCATGGTAGGCCCAGACCCCCTGCGTCCTTTTTAAGTGGGAGAACCTGCACAATTGGTGGCTGACTAAATACTTTTTTGCCCCACTGTATATATCTATACACCCACCCACAGACCTCAGACCATATACACACATACGCACATGGGGGGTGGCATGTGGGCAATCTCAACTAAATGCGCCCCCCCATTTGGCTGATCCCTCCAGAAGAAGTGTTGAACCCGACAGAGCAGAGAATATATATATTATTCTCTGCTCTATCGGGTTCAACATTTCTTCTGGAGGGATCAGCCAAATGGGGGGGGGGAATTATTTGCAAAAATGTGTGTGTAATACAAGTCTGGATAAATATATTTATAAGAATATAGATATATATCTTATCTATATATATATATCATACCTGCTCTTACCTTCCCCTATAAATTTGCTAAAAATACACACATAAAAAAAAAACACTGCCTGAGACGCCGAGCAGCCCACATGCCATCCCCCTTTACCTGGCTAAATGTATCTAATATATATAATTAAATACATTCAGCCAGGTAGAGAAAGAAAAACAAAAAGTTTTATTTTATGTTCCCGGGGACATTTAAAAATGTCCTCGGATTTTTTTTTTTAAAAAAAATGTGTCGCCTTACCTTAGCCTGGTGGTCAGTGGGGGCTCCCTGGATCCTGGTTGTGGGGGGGGTCTGCCATGGCCGCAGGTGCAGTGGCTCCCTCCCTGCGCCACCTGTCTCTGCCACATGCACCCGGGCGGCTAGCCCGCACAGTCGCAGCTCTGTCATCCGGCGGCCACATGCTCCTCAAGGGGATCCTTAGGAGGCACCAGCAGGCTGCCCTCTACAGTGCCTGATTAGAAGGCCGTGTCTGCCTGATGTTTTAGTAACAAGAATGTTTTATCCCATAGGCTTCAATGTTAAAAATATTCCCGTTTTAATTCAATATCTAATAAACCGTTGCTTATAATATTCTGCAGTAAAGAGTCTCTTTATTTCTAGATTTTTTTAGTATTTTTGAAGCATTTTTTATCCTTTTTTCAAATTTATTTATTTTTTTCGAACTTTTGGCGAATGTCCCAAAAAGTTCGAAGTTCGCGAACTTTCGAACGGCCGATGTTCGATGAGGACTTCGAACAGATCCGAACCGAACGCTCATCCCTAAAGTTCAGATGGTGGAGGAGCTGGGGATCCTGCACTTTACAATGAATGCAACTATTATTGAATCCTCTCCCTTTCTTCTTTCACTGCACCCCATTTCTTCCTCGTTTTAGTCCTTCACCTTTCCCCTAGCCACTTCTCCTTCTGCCCAATTTCCTTCCAAACATTTCTCTTTGTTCCTTATGTATTTTAATATCTTTTTTCTTTCAATGAATTTCTGTCACATGCTGCTTTTCTGCCCCTCCCCTCAAATTACCATAGAACCCATCCATAGTTTTGAATGACATAAGAACCCATAAGAACCACCTAGCATGCTCATTATGAAATATTTACCTATATGTTTTTCATTATATCCTAAAATACATTTTTTGACGTGTCCTGTTTTAATATACTTCAAGAAACACAAGAAAAAACCCACTTTATTTACAATTTATTCAAAAATGCCTTTACATTGAAAACAATACAAAGAGCGCATAACATATTGTGACAGGGTAACTAAAACTGGTGATCTATCACCTGCCCTATCAGCAGTTGGATGGAATAAGCCCATTTCCCCTCTGTATATGGTTAATTCCCAGCTGCCTGCTAATTTTAGACTACCTAGTCCTATGTAATGTGCTGAGGTTCTCCCTGTGGAGGGGTGTCTGTCATTATTGGGCTGAGACCTGCCATGACCCTGGCTACTAAGGAAAGTAAGCAAACTTTTTTCTTTCTTTAGAATGGTAAACAGCTTAGCTTCCCAGTGCTGCTAGTAACAGAAATTCACGCATGTTGTTTAGTCTCCTAGGAAGGACTAGGTTTTTATTTATGTTTTATTATTTTCTGTTTGAAAATTTGCCCTGAAGCTGTTGATGCTGGGTATTATAAAAACTCCTTCAAACACTTGAAAATGGACTCTGCAGTGGCTATATCACAATATCTTCATATATACTGTGTTACACTCCAATTTTATAGATACTGCTTTTACACTAGTTACGTGGCAGGGCGCAAATGTCTTGCATGGAAGGGCTTAAGGTGACACCAAACACGGGGGTGAGATCCACGTCCACACCGGGAGGAGGCTGGAATGTGAATTTCTGCATGAGTCTGGTGAAGAACAGGAACAACTCCACTTTTGCCAAATTCTCTCCAGCACAACTTCTTCGACCTAGACATACAAAGAGAGGTTAGCCAAGGCAGGCATAGTTTCTACTTCAATATGCAAGTCTTTATTTAATATTAAATAATTCATATTTATTTATTATTAAATATTAATATTAAATTGTAAAGAGCAGACATGAAACTTGAGACTTGGGGTACATGAACCTAGAGACGCATTTTGGAGGTGTGGTCCTAAAGTTTTATATTGTTTCCCTGCTCTCTCTTATGTTGAAGTCACCCTGTACCTACAATTCTAGGTGCAGGTTTATGTGTTTTCTGTGTTATATTATTATCCCCTTATGTATATATTGTAGAGTGTCATGTAGTGTATACTGTGCCGTTTTCCTTATGTGGAATCTGTACATAAATTATTTATTTTATTTTGCCATGCTTCCATCCAACCACCCAGGATCTGGCTTAAACCAGATCATTCTGCCCCTTCCTCAGGCTTTGTTACACCAGGGCGTGTGTGTGGGAGGGGGAAGCTGCTGGGAGGTTACTCAGTATGAAAATGCTGGGGTGCGTTTTACCTTTGTATTCTGTACATTCCCCTGTGTGTGTTTTTCCAATTGTAATAAAGTCATTCCCAGTTTTGTTTTCACCCTACAAGCAACTCCACGTATTGATTGGGTGTGTTTGTGACAGAATCAGGATACTGATGGCATAAATGATTCATTTGTTTCATCATGCTTCCATCCACGTCCCCCCAGTATCTGACTTAAACCAGACCTCTCTGCCCCTTCCTCAGGCTGTGTTACACCAGGGCATGTGTGTGGGAGGGGGAAGCTACTGGGAGGATATTCGGTATGAATATTCTGGGGTGTGTTTTACCCTTGTACTCTGCACATTCCCCTGTGTGTGCTCTTCCAATTGTACACCATGAGTAACATCATTCCCAGTTTTGTTTTCACCCTACAAAGAGCTCTGATTACTGATTCTGGCACAAACCCACCCAATCAATACTCTTCAGGGTGCTGATGGCAAGAGGGAGCCTTTTTGCTGTGGGTATGGGACCCCCACGTCACAACTCTTATAAGCGATACAAAACCCATCTCTTCAGATTATTGTAACACTTCACTGATGCAACTCCTCTCTCTGCTCACCTACTCAACCATGATTATAGAAGCCTATGGCCCCATCATTCCTGAACCACTGGCACTAATGATCCTGCTATCTAGTAAAATTCCTCGTCTTCCTCAACCCCAATCCCACTAGACCAGGGATCAGCAACCTTGGCTCCCTGATGTTTTGGAAACTAAATTTCCCATGTGGCCCAGTAAGCCTAATGGGTGACTGATCATTGTGGGAGATGTAGTTCCCAAAACATCAGGGAGCCAAGGTTGCTGACCCCTGCACTAGAGTGTAAGCTCCTATGAGCAGGGCCCTCTACACCTCTTGTTTCCATCCTATGTCACAGTGGCTGAGTGACAGGCAACAGAGGGTTGTGGTAAATGGAGTTTATTCGGCGCAAGGTCTTGTTACCAGTGGGGTACCTCAGGGGTCAGTACTTGGACCCATTCTATTTAATATTTTTATTAGTGATATTGCAGAAGGTATTAATGGAAAAGTATGTCTTTTTGCTGATGACACAAAGATTTGCAACAGGGTTGACGTTCCTGGAGGGATCAGCCAAATGACAAATGATTTAGGTAAACTAAAAAAATGGTCGGAGCTGTGGCAATTGAGTTTTAATGTGGATAAGTGCAAGATAATGCACCTGGGACGTAAAAACCCAAGGGCTGAATATAGAATATTTGATACAGTCCTAACCTCAACATCTGAGGGTTGGGATTTAGGGGTTATTATTTCAGAGGATCTAAGGGTAAGTAGTCAATGTAATAGAGCAGCAGGAAATGCTGGCAGAATGCTTGGTTGTGTAGGGAGAGGTATTAGCAGTAGGAAAAGGGAAGTGCTCATGCCACTGTACAGAGCACTGGTGAGACCTCACTTGGAGTACTGTGTGCAGTACTGGAGACCGTATCTCCAGAAGGATATAGACATCTTAGAGAGAGTTCAGAGAAGGGCTACTAAAATGGTGTACGGCTTGAAGGAGAAAAGTTACCAGGAAAGGCTTAATGATCTTAACATGTACAGCTTGGAAAAAAGACGAGACAGAGGAGATATGATAGAAACATTTAAATACGTAAAGGGAATCCACAAGGTAGAGGAAGGGAGTATATTTAAAAGGAAACAAAGTAGCAAAACAAGAGGACATAGTCTTAGATTAGAGGGGCAAAGGTTTAAAAGTAACATCAGGAAGCATTATTTTACTGAGAGGGTGGTGGATACATGGAACAGTCTTCCAGTTGAAGTGGTAGAGGCCAAAACAGTGATTGAATTTAAGCAGGCATGGGATAGGCATAAGGCTATCCTAAACAAAAGATAAATCCAGGTAAAGTATCCATGTAATTGGGCAGACTAGATGGGCCGAAAGGTTCTTATCTGCCGACATTTTTCTATGTTTCTATGTCCGTTTATCTGTATCTCGTTCCCTTCGGTTATTGTAAAGCACTGCTGATATTGTTGGCGCTATATAAATGAGGACAATAATAATAATAGGCTTTAGCGGTCTCGTGGGCAAACTATTATTGCAGGGTCCAACGCACTTAGTGGAGAGCCTTGTTCCCTGATTCTCTAATAAATGCAGCAGTGACAGAAGGCATGGAGTGCAAACCCTGGGGTACACACCTCTCCTTTCCTCTCAAAAGAATGAGAGGCATGGCTCCTTAAAATTTGTCCTGTAGCTGTTGAAATATAATATCACAGGTGTAAATGAATTAATCCTTGGGGCGGCTCCTCAAAGCAATTTACAAAATAAATTAATCACTGACTCTTTACAACTTGAACTGTTTTGGTCAAAACTAAATTATTTCTTGGTTTCCAGCTCTGGATAAATAACTGTATCATTTTCGTTAAGTGTCCGAATTGTCAGAAAAAATTGTAAATAGAAAAGAAAAATTACCCCCCCAAACAATATTTTTTTGAAAATTATTTCCAAAACCAACTGTACCTGCTGAAAACGGTATGAATGCTTCATTCTTCACAAATTTGCCGTTTGCGTCAAGAAAATGCTGGGGGTAAAATTCATGCGGTTTCTCAAAATACTCCTTATCTTGCAGGACGGATGAGAGCAGCGGGATGACTTGAGTTCCCTAAACAATATGTAATCATCATTTTATTTGTATTACAAAAATCATACCTATTTATTTGAAGGTTACATCAGCTACTTTAATGCAGAAATCCACCAGGTGGAGGTGAGGTGCTAAAATGTTCTCACTCTGGAAAAACCACAGTACAATATTAATTTTTTCTTTCAGTGACTGTAAAATCCCTCCATCGCCCACACAGTAAATATATACAGGGTTATTCAGAGATCACCGAAATGTCACCCACATTCTCGTTCCCCGCACTTCGGGGAATCAAATTTCCCGACCCTGCAGTGAATTCAGCATTCACCGCAGGGTCCCTGGAGTACCGGGAACAGATCTAAAAATCAGCCGAAAATCTGCCAAAAAGACGCAGCCGATACAAACCGAAGTATCGGATCACTTTGAACCACCGCAAAAACACACGACGAACATGACCGTAAAAAAACGTCGATCCACTGAACACAGCGCCGACCAGCGGCCAGGAAAAAACCAACAAGCCGACGAACGGGGTAAAAAAGTTAATAAAGAAAAAAAAAAATCTGAATTGTTTTTGCTGAAATATCCTGAAAAATGCCTAAAAGATCCTAAAAAAAATAATAGACTTTTTTCTGCAGATTAAAAAATAAACCACCAGCCACCGCAAACCCGCCGAACAGCCACCAAACGCAGCCGACGAGCCGATGGACACACCAGCCGCAGAAAAAAGCCGACAAGCCGTCAGACGGGTAAAACCCCCCACAAAAACAATTGAAAGTGCCAAATTTGAAATGCTGTTTGCAAGATAATTGTCTGGAATTAACATATATGGTCCTATGAATAAAAAGGTCTGTTACATTAAAAAAAAATGCTATTTAAAAAAAATCCCCAAAATGCCTAAAAAATACTAAACAATAAATAAATAAATAAAGAGACTTTTTGCTGCAGATTAAAATAATAAATGGTTTATTAAATATTGAATAAAACCGAGAATATTTTTAACATTGATGCCTATGGGATTCACCTGAATAAACCTGCCGAATGAAAACACCCGAACAGCAGGGCACTTCGGCAATTTTTCACTGCTGTTCGGTGTTCTCTGAATAGATTAACCATTGCATCTCCATGGGGATTTCACCGCCGTTGAACAAGCACCAAATTTGCTGGCAACTCGCCAAAATTTGCGGAACTGCCTGCTCTCTGAATAGCCGAATGGCCACGAAATGTCACCGAGGTCAGATCGGCTCTCTCTGAATAACCCCGATACAAAGGCACCATCTGGTGCAATTCGGGCCAAATTCGGAGCTTAGTAAATAACCTCTTTAGATTGATAAAATGGCATCATTAGTAAAAAAAAAATCTAAATCAAGTCACTCACCTTGGGGATGAAATATCCTCTAAATGTCACATCCTGGGTTGTGGCGTGTGGAACGTTGCCTGGAACAATGTTACCAAACCTTTGGATTTCATGGATGACGGCATCTGTATACGGCATTACCTTCCTATGGTCTATTTGAGGCTGGGAAGAGCCAATCACAGTGTCTATTTCATTCTGGACGTTTTCTGTAAATAAACCGAGCAAAAGATAAATATATAATTTTATATAAATTGTGTAACATGTTTACTCGTAATCAAACAACATTGTTACAGGTAGAATTATAGTCCCAACATGACAGGTTATAATTCAGAGAAGAGATAGGGAAAAAAGAGCTTTTGTGTTTTCATAATTTTATTTGTCTTTGAAAAATTTAAAGAAATCTATGTTAGTCTACATGAGCCCACTCAAAAAAAACCCCTCTTTTCTCTGAGTTTTCACCTCCATTTTCAATCTCTTCCCAATGCCCACTGAAAAACATTGTCTGGCTTGTGGGAACTAACGTGTAAAATGGATTTAAAAGCTCTATGTTTAGAATATCTAGAATAGTTTAAAACTAAAATTTATTCTATTTTTGTACTTTTTGAGAAAAATATGTTCAGTCTATTTGAGAAATTTATGGGACTGAAAAATATTTTAAGACAAAGTTGCACCTCACGGAGTGAGTAAAGGATCTATATTTCTGCTTATGGTCCAACGTTTCGATGTAATCACCGAGGGATGCTTCGTTTACTCATGGAGATATGTTTCTGCTTACTCATGGAGACACGTTACAGCTTACTCACAGAGAGACATTTCAGCTTACATAGTTACATAGGCTGAAAAAAAATCATGCATCCATCGGGTTCATCCTTTCACACATCACCTACTGCTGTTGACCCAAAGCTTACTCATGGAGAGATGTTACGGCTTACTCATGGAGAGATGTTATGGCTTACTCATGGAGAGACATTACTGCTAACTCATGGAGAGACGTTATGGCTTACTCATTGAGATATGTTACTGCTTACTCATGGAGAGATGTTACGGCTTACTCATGGAGAGGAGAGATGTTACCGCTAACTCATGGAGAGATATTACTGCTAACTCATGGAGAGATGTTACGGCTTACTCATGGAGAGATGTTACCGCTAACTCATGGAGAGATATTACTGCTTACTCTTGGAGAGATGTTACGGCTTACTCATGGAGAGATGTTACTGCTTATTCATGGAGAGATGTTACTGCTTACTAATGGAGAAATGTTCCCGCTAACTCATGGAGAGATGTTACGGCTTACTCATGGAGAGATGTTATGATTTACTCATGGAGAGATAATTATTTCTTACTCATGGAGAGTTGTTACCGCTAACTCATGGAGAGATGTTATGGCTTACTCATGGAGAGATGTTATGGCTTACTCATGGAGAGATATTACTGCTAACTCATGGAGAGATGTTATGGCTTACTCATGGAGAGATGTTATGGCTTACTCATGGAGAGATATTACTGCTAACTCATGGAGAGATGTTATGGCTTACTCATGGAGAGATGTTATGGCTTACTCATGGAGAGATGTTATGGCTTACTCATGGAGAGATGTTATGGCTTACTCATGGAGAGACATTACTGCTAACTCATGGAGAGACGTTATGGCTTACTCATTGAGATATGTTACTGCTTACTCATGGAGAGATGTTACTGCTAACTCATGGAGAGATATTACTGCTTACTCTTGGAGAGATGTTACGGCTTACTCATGGAGAGATGTTACTGCTTATTCATGGAGAGATGTTACTGCTTACTAATGGAGAAATGTTCCCGCTAACTCATGGAGAGATGTTACGGCTTACTCATGGAGAGATGTTATGACACAAAATTAATGTATAACCACATCTATCTTTACAATGTCTTTAAATGCTTATTTTGTTGTATGCAAAGTTAAAGTAGTCCGGATCACGAGAGTGTTCATTTAAAGTGAAGGACTTCAAGTGGAGCCTAGCACAACCCCCCCCCCCCTCTCATTATAAAATACCTAAATGCCTTTAGGTCGTCAGAACCAATAGCTCACTGCATTCCTTTAGGAACAAAACCATCTTCCACACAGTAAGCAGATGGATACATTTTAGAATGTGACATTTAGCCATTCAAGTCTCCTGCATACAAGTCTTTCTCTTACTTTGAATCTCGGGGTATTTCATCATAAGTAGGATGCCCCATCTAAGTGTCGTTGAGGTTGTTTCCATTCCAGCTGCAAACAAATTACTCACGAGATTTACTAAATTCTCATCATGGAAAAAACGTCCAGGACCGGGTTTTTCCTGAAATGTAAACGGAAAAATGAAAATTTTATTCTAATGAAAATTAAACTAAATAGCTATTAAAAGTGAACATGCAATGCTATTATTATTATTATTATTATTATTATAATTATAATTATTATAATATGTCCAATTGTAAATGGATAGTTCAGGACTGTAGTGAATAAGAAAAAATACTCTGATTTTCAGCATTTGCTTTTGGTATCAAACTGAATCTTATATCGAGTCTCACTGGTTGTATTTGTGCAAATAAAAATGATAGTTTATATAAGCACATTTGAAAGAAAGAGCATGGTTTTCCAAGAATTCCCAAACCGAGAGGAAAGGGTGGATACTTATTTTTCTCTTTGCTGATATATGGTGTGACTTGTGTCACTTTGAACCGGGGTACATGGGCCTAGAAATGTATTTGGGAGGTGCAGGCCTCATGTTCTATAGTATTTACCTACCCTTTCTTATGTTGCAATCACCCTTTGCCCGTAGGGTGCAGGGTGTTTATGTCATCTGTGTTATGTATGAATAATGTTAATGACTATCTTTCTCTCGTTATGGTCTATGTGCATCTGTTGTTATCTTCTGATAGGGTTCCTCTGCAGGATATTTTAGCCTATTCCAGCATTCCCTCTCAGGAATGTGTTTATTGTTTATGTTTGAGTTCGCCTTTTGTTAATCTGCCTTGTCAGGCAAACACTGCCCTATTATCTGATGTTTTATACTATAATCTTGTTTACAATCCACGACTGCCATTGTCCTGTCTTGTCTAGGAATGTTGAGTGATGCGTTATCTGTCCTAGTCTAATTATGTCCCAAATGCCGTGAAGCAGAAGGCGTAATAACATCAGAACATTAGAACATGGGAAACTCACAAAATTTTGTCTAGCCCTTAAACCACGAAAATCATGTATAAATCATTTTGCAATGAAAACTACCATAGAAATCCCATTCGTGTACCTTTCTTATGCAAATTTAGCATTCTCCCTGGGAAGAATAAAATTGCCAGTGAGATCTCCCTCCTGTCACCTTGTATCACTGTAAAGAAGCTACATGGAGCACCCTCCACCCTCACTGTAACAAAAAGCTCAAAAATCTTTACTGTTGCATTTTAACAGCCAGGGAGAGGGCAGAATACAGGAAGAGCTCTGGGGTCAGTCATTGCTGAACAGGGATAAGATTCAGGGGGTTATATTGACTGAAAATCCACATACAGTACAGATACAAGGTGTTACTGTAATTGCCATGCACAGGCATTATGCAGCACATACAGATACAAGATGTTGCTGTAATTGCCATACACAGGCATTATGCAGCACATACAGGTACAAGGTGTTACTGTAATTGTCATGCACAGGCATTATGCAGCACATACAGATACAAGGTGTTACTGTAAATGCCATACACAGGCATTTTGCAGCACATACAGATGCAAGGTGTTGGTGTAATTCCCATACACAGGTATTATGCAGCACATACAGATACACTGTGTTGCTGAAATTTCCATACACAGGCATTATGCAGCACACACAGATACAAGATGTTGCTGTAATTGCCATACACAGGCATTATGCAGCGCATACAGATAAAAGGTGTTGCTGTCATTCCCATACACAGGCATTATGCAGCACATACAGATACTAGGGATGAGCCGAACGACCCCCGAGTTTCGGGCCCGAACCCGGTATTTCCAAAAGTACGAACCCGAACTCGAACCCCATACAAGTCAATGGGGCTATATGCTAGATATTTGCCATAAAAGGTGTATGGGGGTCCGGGTAGTGCCCTGTGGGACAGGAAACAAGGACAAAAAGTAAAAAAAAAAACGTTTTTAAAGGAACAGTGAATTTTCCATGAAATAAGGGTTAAAAATAAAAACGTAAAAATTCCTTCAAATATCGTGCCTTGGAGGTCCCCATAACCTGCCCGTGAAGTGGCGGATTTCTAGGATGTATAGAAACACTTAAAAACAAAAAAAATACGTTTCAAATGATGGTAAACAGTTTTCCTTTAATCCTATCCATAAACAACTGCTTGGGGCGGCAGTATGAAAAGAGGAAACATTTTAGGACACGCAGAAAAAGTTTACTGATTTTTTGGCGGTGAAAAGCAGGAGAATGGAAAATTCTAGACCAAATAGCCGATTTGGAAAGTGAGATAAATAGGAGAATTTTTCTGGTTTGGCTATTTTGACCTAGAATTTTCACTTCTCCAGTTATTCTCCTGCTTTTCACCGCTCTCTGAATAACCCTGTCAGGGTTATTCAGAGAGCGGTGAAGAGCAGGAGAATGACTGGAGAATGGAAAATTCTAGGTCAAAATAGCCAAACCAGAAAAATTCTCCCATTTAGGCTAGGGTCAGACTAGCGAATTTTTAATGTGCGTTTAGGCGCACTTAATCACGGCCGCACTAGCAGCAAATGACGGGCAATGATACGAAGTATGGTCGCACGAAAGTCCGGCTGTGCAATGCAAGTGGAAAATGAATGCATTTTTTCGAGAACACAGAACTGCTAGTACAGACGCACAGAGTGCGCTGCGTCCACTAGCGGCGTGTGAGCGTGATTTGGAGACGTCAGACCCTGCTCATGTGGAGTCAACATAACGTCCAGACACCCAAAGTTTCCTAGTTTGGATCCGTAAAAAATCACGCACAAAAATGCACATCGTATGACCGTTTAAGGCTAGGGTCAGACGAGCGTGATTTCTACGGACTGTACGTCCGTGCACACGGACGTACGTCAGTATGGAAGACACAGTAGTGGCCACACAGTCCGTTTTTTTCACTGACGTTAAATTTTTGACGGATGTAGGAGAAAAAATAAAATAAAAAGCAAAACCATTTTGTCCGTGAAAAATGCTGGACGTATAAATGCAGTCCGTCTGAGCACGTTCCATCACTCACACACAAAGCTATGCAGACGTTGCGGACGCAGCGCACTTTGTGCGGCCGTTCTAGGGGTTGTACGTTCTTGCCTGCCTTGTGTCCGTTTGCCGCGGCCGTTGTGCGTCCGCAGTTCAGTGCGGACGTACTTCGTGTAACGGGCTCCGATGGGCTTCCTGTCATGCTATCACAGACGTACTTTTAGGCGCAATCACGGACGTGAACACTACGCTCATCTGACACGGGCCTTAGCGCTTTCCGTGAAAAAACACCTCAATGCGTTCGGACGCACTTTTTGACAGTCGCTGTGAAAAATGCGTTAGTCTGACCCTAGCCTTATCTCACTTTCCAAATCGGCTATTTGTTCCAGATTGTTCTCTTTTCCTGCCATTCTCCTGGTTTTCACCTTTCTCTGAACAACCCTGAGAGAGAGGTGAAAGCCAGGAGAACTGGCAGGCAGGAGAAGAGAACAATCTAGACTAAATAGCCGATTTGGAAAGTGAGATAAATGGGAGAATTTTTCTGGTTTGGCTATTTTGACCTAGAATTTTCACTTCTCCAGTTATTCTCCTGCTTTTCACCGCTCTCTGAATAACCCTGTGAATGTTTAATCCCAAAGTGAAAAATAACATTGCTTTAGATGTTAAAATCAGGCAATGAGGAAATTTTGTATTTTTTCACACAGCAGTTAAGGCTAGGGTCAGACTGAGGCAGTGCGAACGCGCGTGCAGCCGCACTTAATCACGGCCGCACTAGCAGCAGATGCCGGGCAATGACGGCCAATATACGAAGTACGGTCGCACAAAAGTCCGGCTGCGCAACGCAAGTGGAAAATGAACGCATTTTTTCGAGAACGTGAAACCGCAGGTACTGACGTACAGAGTGCGCTGCGTCCGCTAGCGGCGTGTGTGCGTGATTAGGAGACGTCAGACGCTGCTAATGTCCGGCCAACATAACGTCCAGACACAAAAAGTGTTTTATTGATGATCCGTACAAAATCACGGACGAAAATGCGCATAGTATGACCGCTATCGCGTATTCTGTGAAAAAATGCGTCCATTTGTTCGAACGCACTTTTTCACAGACAACATAAAAATGCGTTCGTCTGACCCTAGCCTTAATGCCGCATATTAGGACGTTTCAGGCTGGGGTCAGACGAGCGCAGTTATCATGTCCGTGTTGCCGCACATTTGTACGTCCGTGGCATATCATTCTGACCAATGGAGCCCCAGACACGAAGTACGTCCGCACAGAAGTGCGGCTGCATGGCGGACGCGGCAAACGGACGCAGGTTAGGCAAGAACGTAATACTGCTAGAACGGACGTGCAGAGTGCGCCACGTCTGCAACGTCCGTGTAGCTTTGTATGTGAGTGATGGAGCGTGGTCAGATGGGCGGCATTTATACGTCCAGCATTTTTGACGGACAGAATGTTTTTTCATTGTAATTTATTTTCCCTGCTACATCCGTCAAAAAATACATCAGTGAAAAAAACGGACTGTGTGGCCACTACCTTGATGTCAGTCAGTAAGTACGTTCGTACTGCACGGACGCACAGTCCATACAAAATGCGCTCATCTGACCCTAGCCTTAGGAGGGAAATTACTCACTCAGAACAGAAGCAGACACCACACCTTCATTCTACATAAAATGTATCAAATTGATTAGACCAGACAAAAACATCTGTTGTTGTTATGTTTGAAAAAAAAGGTAATTTAAAGGTGAAAATCGTTGCAGCTAGACATTAGTTTTTAATTCAATATCTAATAAACCGTTGCTTATAATATTCTGCAGTAAAGAGTCTCTTTATTTCTAGATTTTTTAGTATTTTTTAATAATTTTTTTACTTTTTTCAAAATTTCTTTTTTTCCCGAACCTGAACCGAACACGACAAAATGTTCGGAGTTCGCGATCTACCCGAACAGGCTAAGTTCGGGCCGAACTCCGAACCGTCCGAACCCGAACCGCTCATCCCTAACAGATACAAGGTGTTGCTGTAATTGCCATACACAGACATTATGCAGCACATACAGATACAAGGTGTTACTGTAATTGCCATACACAGGCATTATGCAGCACATACAGATACAAGGTGTTGCTGTAATTGCCATACACAGGCATTATGCAGCACATACAGATACAAGGTGTTGCTGTAATTGCCATACACAGGCATTATGCAGCACGTACAGACACAAGGTGTTGCTGTAATTGCCATACACAGGCATTATGCGGCACATACAGATACAAGGTGTTGCTGTAATTGCCATACACAGGCATTATGCGGCACATACAGATACAAGGTGTTGCTGTAATTGCCATACACAGACATTATGCAGCACATACAGACACAAGATGTTACTGTAATTGCCATACACAGGCATTATGCGGCACATACATATGCAAGGTGTTACTGTAATTGCCATACACAGGCATTATGCAGCACTTACAGATACAAGGTGTTGCTGTAATTGCCATACACAGGCATTATGCAGCACATACAGATACAAGGTGTTGCTGTAATTGCCATACACAGACATTATGCAGCACATACAGACACAAGGTGTTGCTGTAATTGTCATACACAGGCATTATGCGGCACATACAGATACAAGGTGTTGCTGTAATTGCCATACACAGACATTATGCAGCACGTACAGACACAAGATGTTACTGTAATTGCCATACACAGGCATTATGCAGCACATACAGATACAAGGTATTGCTGTAATTGCTATACACAGGTGTTATGCAGCACATACAGATACAAGGTATTGCTGTAATTGCTATACACAGGTGTTATGCAGCACATACAGATACAAGGGGCTCTATTAACTTCTTCACACAAACGTTAACACGTGCGCAAAAACGTATTAACGCGAGAGGAAAAACCCTTTGCGTAGAACATCATATAACAATGTCCGCGCAAAAAATGCACGTTAACGTCTAACGCAGGCGAACTTGCGCGAACACTGCGCGAGCGTAATCTACGTTGCGCATCCTATACGTAACATTGTGAGCGCAAATGTATTTGTGCGCTGGTACGGGATGGTATTACAATCGATGAGCAAATTTTAACGGACAACGTTTGCGCGCATAATTTTAACGTCTTTGAAAAGCTGGTGTTAATGGCAAATCTGAACGTCCTGACCGAAACCAAATACACCAGTCCGAAAAAAAAATACAGCAAAGTATAGTTACACATTCTACACATACCCAAACAATAAAATTGAGAGGTTGTGCGTGTTTATATTATTGCTGCAACATATATACTCAGATTGATTTTGACAGGTGCAAAAACTTAACGGGAGACAATTGTGATTCTTAATTCCGATTGGCTGAATTGCGACAAAAAACAGTCCACCCACCGATTTCTGCGCGCAGAGTTAATGCAAGGTGTTGCTGTAATTGCCATACACAGGCATTATGCAGCACATACAGATACAAGGTGTTTCTGTAATTGCCATACACAGGCATTATGCAGCACATACAGATACAAGGTGTTTCTGTAATTTCCATACACAGGCATTATGCAGCACATACAGATACAAGGTGTTTCTGTAATTGCCATACACAGGCATTGTGCAGCATATACAGATACAAGGTGTTGCTGTAATTGCCATACACAGGCATTATGCAGCACATACAGATACAAGGTGTTTCTGTAATTTCCATACACAGGCATTATGCAGCACATACAGATACAAGGTGTTTCTGTAATTGCCATACACAGGCATTGTGCAGCATATACAGATACAAGGTGTTACTGTAATTGCCATACACAGGCATTATGCAGCACATACAGATACAAGATGTTACTGTAATTTCCATACACAGGCATTATGCAGCACATACAGATATTTTTATATTCTATTGTTATTTTGTTATATTTTGTTAATAGTTTTTATTATCTAGGTTTGGATTAAATGATGCAGTTCTATGTTATCATCATAATTCTACAAGTTGGATATTGTAATAATACCTCTTTTTGTTTGGTAAGGAATGTATCGATAAGATTTCTCTGGTCGTTCATGTCCAGTTCTTCCTTGGATTTTGCAAATGTTTCTCTAATAAATGTCTGAAATTCCTTAACATTTTTGAAAACAGTTTGGTGAGTTCCAGGAAGCCAGCGAACCAAAGAGGGAAAAATGTTGTACAGCTAAAGGAAAGAGTCAAGAGATAAAGGTTATCGCCAAGGATCACTGGATGACCTATGGCACCAGGTAAGGCCAAAGATAATGAAAACCTTCATGTATCAATAGTTCTGCAAAAATAAAGGTCAAAACAGTGTAGAAGGTGAGATCCCAAACAACAACCAGATGACCTGCTATGGCTGTGGTTCTGGAAGGGGTCACACCCTCCCCAGTAATTACAAATATGGACAGGGGACAATTCAAGGTGAGAAGCACTAAAGCCTCAAAATTATAATGATACGGGAGCTGCTGTTGTAGCCGCCAGTTGTAGCTGACCCTTTAAAAGGCCCCTGAATAGACTAGGCAGCTCCTTTCATGACTATCCTTGGAGTCCTGCTTTCTTCTAGCCTGGTCTTGGAGCTGCTCCACTTGTAGGAGTCAACAGGTGCTGCGTAATTCAGTCTTGCCAGCCTGTCAATGTGGACCTGCTATTTAAGAGTGTTGCTCTAGTCTTGATTCCTCTTTATCCCAGTTCATGCTGTACCTTGAGCTCTGTCATTTAGCTACTGTATGCCAACCCTTCCTGTTATCCTGTTTGCCAAGCCTAACTGTGGTCTTATGTGCCTGCCAAGCTTCATTATGTGTTGACTCCTATTGTGTTCCAGTGTGCTGTTGCCCCACTGTGAATCTAATCCTTTTCCTGTGACAACCAACTTCCATGTGTCTATCTAGATTCCTGCCTGGGGTGCATCTCCATCCATGTTTCTGTCTCCTGTGTGTTTGCATCTAATTGCCTTTATTCATAAAGGAAGTCACACTAGCCGGTAGGTGCAAACTGACCTACTCACAGCTAAAATGAGTCAGGGTTTAGAACTCTGTACATGAAAGTAGCCTAGTGCAGCTCAAACAACCGTAAAGTACTGAAAACACCAGTAGGTCTCCACAGACGTCCTTCAAAAGTGCGGAAATATATGGAATTACACTAAAGATTGGCCACATTCCCAACTTCAAAACACCAAGTCTCAACTGCAAGGCAAACACCTTCACAAAGAAAGTAGACTTTAGCGAATTGTAGGTACGGTCTCATTAATGCTGTGAGAAAACTAATGGATCTCCTACAGTCATCCCATCAAGGGACAACTACAGCTATCCTATGCAGCATCCTTCCTGACTTTGTCCTCTGCAGCCCTACAGGCTCCAGGCCTGATTTTGGTGCTCCTCCACCTGTAGGAGGCAACAGATGCTGCCTAATTCGGTCTTTCAAGTTTGCCACTGTGGACCTGCTAATTATGGGTATATGCCAAGTTATATCATGCGCCAGTGTGCCAAGCCTTGCTGTGGTCCTGTTTGCTAAATTTCAACTAGTTCTTGTGTCCTGTTGGGTTCAAGGAATCAACCACTCCAGCAATCCTAAATTTGTGGTCCAGAACGAGACGACCAGAGCAACAAACATTGATATGTAGAAACGTGTTACTCATCGCACTCTAGCTGTAAATGTTTCAAATTTCCCTTTTCGACAGACGAGTCGCCAAACAAAATTCTTGTCAGACCTTACAGGTATAATTAACATAAGTTCTTATGGAGATGGCGTAAGCAATCATCTAAATTCTTGAGGGGAAGGACAATTCAAGTTCATCTCTGACCTGTTAAATTTAGGTTTCCACATTCTGACTTCGATTAACTTAATTATTATTATTATTTATTAAATAAGCGCCAACACATTCCGAGGTACAAGGTGTAATGGGTAAAGGCAGGACAACTCTACAATACATACAAGAGGCAGGTCAGTATTCCTGCCAGCAGATACAGGAGGATATGAGGACCCTATTCCCATGGGAACATACAATCTAGATGGTGAGGGGATTAGAAACAGGAAGGGGGGGACTGCAGAGATGAGTTAATGCAGGGAGAGGTGAGGACTGTTTTTGAGTTGGTCGGATGTCTTGTTACGGGGTCGGGTGGTCGGCTTCTCTAAACAGAAGAGTCTTTAGGGAGCGTTTAAATGAAGCCAGATTTGGGGACATTCTGATATTGCGAGGAAGCGCGTTCCATAGGGTCGGCGCCGCGTGAGAAAAGTCCTGCAATCTGGCATGTGAAGAGGTAATGATGGAGGATGCCAGGCGCAGGTCATTGTTGGATCGTAGGGGACGGGCTGGGTGTCTTTGGTGATTAGTGAGGACAGGTAGTGATGAGTGGCGTTAGTGAGGACAGGTAGTGAGGAGCGGTGTTAGTGAGGACAGGTAGGGCGGCGTTAGTGAGGTTTCTGTAGGTCAGGGTGAGTAGTTTGAATTTGATTCTGCTGTGGATGGGGAGCCAGTGCAGGGATTCATAGAGAGGAGCAGCAGAGACAGAGCGACGGGTGAGATGGATAAGCCAGGCTGATGTGTTTAGGATGGACTGCAGGTCGGAGAGGCGGGAGACAGGAAGGCCAATCAGGAGGTTGTTGCAGTAGTCCAGACGGGAGATAACAAGCGAGTGGATAATGTGCTTGGTGGTGTTAGCAGTCAGAAATGGATGAATTTTGTCAATGTTACGGAGGTGATTGCGGCAAGATGATGAGAGTGATTGGATGTAGGGGCTGAAGGAAAGACTGGAGTCAAGTGTCACTCCGAGGCAACGGACTTGTGCAGAAGGAAGGATAGTGATACCGTCAACAGTTATGGAAAAGTCAGAAATTGGAGTAGAGTTAGAGGGGGGAATAAGAAGGAGCTCGGTTTTGGACATGTTGATCTTTCAGGTAGCGAGTGGCCATCCAGGCAGAGATACCAGACAGACAATCATTGACCTGAGAGAGAACGGAGGGGGAGAGATCGGGAGTGGAGAGGTAGAGCTTATTAACTTAATAACAGAATGTTAATGATAAAACCAAATTCTTACCATCACCATAGGACTTTGTACAATCCTGACGTTTGTATTGATTAAACTCAGGAGTTTCAAAAATGTTGGGTCGTTGTAATCAAATCGACGTCCAAGTAGTATAGACACAATAATGTTGGCTACGGCTGCGTTGATTTTCATTGTGTTCTCAAATGGCTTTCCTAGAAGAAGAACAAGAAGAATGCAATATATAAAATGCATCATTATTTTATTATATACAGTAAATTATGTATATATGCATACGGAATTAAGTCACAACCGTCAACTGACAAGCCAGATTGGAAATGAAAAATTTAGCCCATTATTTATATTGGGTGTTTTGCCAAAAACCTGTGAAACCCAGGTTACGTCTTTCCAAATCATTATTTACTAAATGATCTAACTTCTAATTATATTACCTGTGTGACCTATCAGCTCACTCCATAATCCCCCATTGTTCATTTCTTGCTCCATCTTCTCACACAGCCCAAATGCACCCCGCTGCTTCTTGTACTCTGTTCACCCTCACCTAGTGTGTCACCCCTCTCCTCTTAGATTGTAAGCACTCCAGTAGGGTCCTCTCTCCTACTGTTCTGTGTGTGTAACGTGTATGTATATTTGTTATTCTGTCTCTCCCATTGTACAGCGCTACATAACTTGTTGGCACTTTATAAATACTTGTAACTGATAATAATTCTTAATACTTTATCACTTTATCAGTTTTTATATAGTAACTAGGTGTTCAGCCAGCCCGGAGGGCAGTCTATTGTTGTAGAGCAGTGGCTCCCAATCGCGGTTCTCAAGTACCCCTAATAGGCCATGTTTTCCAGATATCCGAAGCACAGCACAGGTGATATGATTTGCTGCTCAGTGATTGCAGGATTCAGTCTGCATTTCCCAAGGTGGTCCTTAAAATCTGGCCTGTTGGGGGTACTTGAGGACCACGGTTGGGAACCACTGTTGTAGAGGATCTATCTGCCTAGTGCTCCCAATGATGTGGTTGCTTGTCGCATCCAGGATCGGGCTGATCGGTGCACCCCAGGATGTGTCTGCTCAGGTGCACCCCAGGATCTGTCTGCTCAGGTATACCCCAGGATCTGTCTGCTCAGGTGCTCCCCAGGATCTGGCTCCTCAGGAGCTCCCCAGGATCTGGCTGCTCAGGTGCTCCCCAGGATCTGGTTGCTCAGGTGCTTCCCAGGATCTGGCTGCTCAGGTGCTTCCCAGGATCTGGCTGCTCAGGTGCTCCCCTGGATCTGGCTGCTCAGGTGCTCCCCAGAATCTGGCTGCTCAGGTGCACCTCAGGTTCTGGCTGCTCAGGTGCTCCCCAGAATCTGGCTGCTCAGGCACACCTCAGGTTCTGGCTGCTCAGATGCACCCCTGGTTCTGGCTGCTCATGTGCTCCACAGAATCTGGCTGCTCAGGTGCACCCCAGGTTCTGGATGCTCAGGTGCACCCCAGGATCTGGATGCTCAGGTGCTCCACAGAATCTGGCTGCTCAGGTGCACCCCAGGATCTGGATGCTCAGGTGCACCCCTTGACAGAGAGCATTATGCACATTGTGTTGTACAGAGAGCATTATGCACCTCTGAGATTGTATATGTAAGCATGTCCCCTCAAGTCAGCTAAACTAGTGTGACCATTGTCTCCAAACTTAAATAATGCTAATTTATTCACTGCTCTGAAGGAAGAGCTGTAGTTCCTTGGCTCGCAGCGAACTCTTACCCGCGCATCAGGCTGTGCTAGATGTGCGTGCATGCACAACGGCGATAGACGCAAACTGTTTTATGTATAGATGTAGCATTTAATGGATGATATGACACTCTAGGGTAAAGACAGGGGGGAAAAAGTGAATTGGAAATTAGCCATCCTGTCCCACCTCCTACACTCTATCCCCTGTGTTTACTCTAAGAATGTTTAATACTTTTTTCCAGCATTAAGTCTCATCGTGACCTGTGATTGTAATTTACTTATTCAAGTAAAACTAACCTTTATAAGACTGAAATATTTCCACGAGTGAGTCACATTCTTCATTGATCGCGCTCTCTAATACTTTCTTTCCCATCCCAAAATCTCTCAGTGTTGCTAGAGAGAATCTTCTCATCACTTTCCAATTTTCACCACTAGAAAAAATGACACCTAAGGCAAAACCAAACAAAGTTAGTACCTTCAGGTTAAACAAACACCTATACTCTAAAGTATCATCTAACATAGCTGCAAAGAGCAAATTCCATTAAAGGGAGAATGTTTGCATGTTCCTCTAGTAACAGGTATTTATACCAATACTCGGCACTTCCACAAATATTTATCCCTGTTCTAGACGTGTGCCCCTCTGCTACCACGTAACTCATGATAACAGATCACTGTACGAAATTACGTAGTAATCTATCACTAGAGATTTAAAGAAAAAGAAAATAACAGCAGCCAGTGGTATAGCATGGGTAGCAAAGCCCAGGACAAGGCAAATATTACACCTCTGTATCCCTTGGGCTGTTAGCACTCCTTGATTCCCTTCCACTAATACAGTACTGAACCCCCAGCACATGTATTGTATTTTAAGAAAATACTGATTTCATTTTATTTGTGCCCCAGTTAATTTTATCTGTGCCCAGTTAATTTTATTTGTACTCTAAATTCATTATATATGTACTACTAGCTCATTTTATTTGTGCCCCCTATTAATTTTATTTGTGCTCTGAATTCATACGAATTCATACGAATTGAATACGGAGATGTAGTGTATGCAGCCGCCCCGCAAACACACCTCCAGAAACTTACTATATTGTATAACTCATTCTGTCGCTTTGTGCTACAATGTAACTACATGACCCACCATTGTGACATGTTAAAAGAACTAAACTGGCCATCGATGGACTCTAGACGCACCCTTCACCTTTCCAACCTGGTGTTTAAGAGCTTTTCTGGGAAGCTACCACCCTACCTGAATATGCTGCTTCCCCCGGCAGTTCCCTCATCCTATAACCTCAGATCCAGGACCAGCACCTTACTTGCAATACCGCAATACAAAAAGAAAATGGCTAGGTCCTCATTTTCCTACAGAGCACCGCAATTATGGAATAACCTCCCAGACGCCGTCAAATCTCCCCCCAGTCTAAAGTCCCTTAAGAGCTCCCTATTAGCATACCTCAATACAAAATGCACCTGTAAACATGTAACATAATGACTATATTTCCTCCATATTTATTTTTCTGTTAATCTGTATATTTGGTCTTGTGTTAATATCTTGCATTTTACTATTTTGTATTTCTGTAACCACTCAATGTTCTCGAACCCAGGACATACTTGAAAACGAGAGAAATCTCAATGTATCCTTCCTGGTAAAATCCTTTATAAATAAATAAATAAATAAATAAATTTTATATGTACTACTAGCTCATTTTATTTGTGCCCCCTATTCATTTTATTTGTGCCCCGTTTATTTTATTTGCACCCCTATTCATTTTATTTGTGCCCCCGTTCATTTTATTTGTGCCCCCGTTCAATTTATTTGGGCCCCTGTTCATTTTGTCTGTGCCCCCAGTTAATTTTATCTGTGCCCCAGTTCATTTTATCTCTGCCCAGTCCTTTTTTTATGCTCCCATCTCATTTTATTTGTGCCCCCAGTTCATTTTATTTATGCTCTTAGCTCATTTAATTTCTGCTCTCAGTTCATTTTATTTCTGCCCTAGATCATTGTATTTAAGCCCCTGTTCATTTTATTTGTGCTCCCGGTTCATTTTAAGTCTGCACCCAGCTTATTTTATTTCTGCCCCCATTCAATTTATTTGTGAACCTGTTCAATTTATTTGTACCCCTAGTTCATTTTGTCTGTGCCCCCAGTTCATTTTATTTGTGCCGCCGGTTCATTTTTTTCTGCTCTCAGTTCATTTTATTTGTACTCCCAGTTATTTTTTGTCTGTGCCCCAGTTCATTTTATTTGTGCCTCAGTTCATTTTATTTCTACTCTCAGTTCATTAAAATTTCTGCCCCAAGATCATTTTATTTTGAGCCCCGGTTCATTTTCTATTTGCTCACAATTTATTTTATTTGTCTCCCCAGTTTATTTTATTTTTGCCAAAATACCTTTTTATTTCTGTCTCCAGATCTTTTAAATTCTGCCTTTTTGCCACCGAGTCTGTTTGAATTTCTGGACTTGTGGTGTGTGTAGTCCTGCAGCTCAAGTGCTGTCCCTACCTGTGTCTAACATATTGCGGGAGCTGCTGGCTAAAAATCAAAGAGATTCTTTAATTTTTCCCTCGACTCATGTTGCGCAGTTTTATTTCAATTGTACCGCACGGCCAAATTCTTAATTTGCAAGCCAGAATTGAAATGCCATGGCTTACCTGTTCAATGAATCGGCTCTCACATTTACTCTGGAGACTGGCATGACAGTGTGGCCGAGTGGAGTGCACCTACTCCGCCTGCAAAGAGCCAGCCCTACCACCATCTTTAAAATGCAAATACATAGGGGCACATTTCTTTTGAAACTTTGTGCCCCTAGGAATTTTGCCCCCAAGGCAACCACACCTTTGGCCCTCCACACACAATGCCCATGACTGCAGCTACATCACAGCTGCTGCATCTTTCACTCTAACATCAAAAAAAGATGCTTCTATGTGTTGACTTGTGTCTGTACAACGAGCACGCAATACTACAACGAGCACGCAATACTGAATTTTCCCGCTGTAGTTGGGACTGCTATTTTCAGTTCACTCAACACATATGTATAACCCCTTTGTTACCAAGGGGTTTTCCATAAAACTACTATCAGGAACAAGTGGCTTTTATGGAAAATCACTTTTCATGAAGTATACAGTGAGAAATATTTGTTTATTTATTAATGTATTTTATACTGTAGTAGCCCTGTTTGACAAGTGGATGCCATCTTCTGGCCAAAAAGTGCTGCACCAGCTTGGGCTCCATGATTTAGACAAATAGACCCAGATGTTCAACCTGTTTTAGCTCCTCGGCTGTCATGACCAGGGTGCTAAAACCTTGGGCACATTCTAGAGTCTAGCTGCAAATATATTTAAGACCAATAAACAAAATTAATTTGCAAAGCTCCAGAATTACACCAAATTGAGTATACTCGATATCTAGGAACCAGAAGGTGTTTTATACATCAAGAATTCTTGATAGAGATGTGCATTTCATTTCAATCCGAATCAAAATTCAGACAAAAATTAGCAATTCGTATTTCAGAAGTTCTTCCGAAATATAAATCGGTTCCCTCTGAAACGGAACGCAATGGAACAAAAAATGAATCGATTCATGCCGAAATGGAACTAAAACAAAATGGTATAAAAGAAATTGATTTTGTTTCTACAGATAAATTCATTATACAGTTTCATTTAGATTCCCCATGGACAAGTAATGGTTAATCTATTCCGGGAATGCTGAACGGCACCAAAATTTCAGTGAAATGCCCTGATTTTCAGTGGTTCATTTGACAGTTTTAAACAAGTGAATCCCTTAGGTTTAAATCTTAAAAAAATATTCCTAGTTTTTATTAAGTATATATTCATCCGTTTATGTTTTCGTTAGCAGCAAAAAGTCTATTTATTTATTTATTAGGCTTTATTAAGCATTTTCGGGATATAAATACCAGTCGTACAAAATAAAATACAGCCGTACTACAATGAAAATAGCAGCCAGTACCAAAATAAAATACAGCCGGTACTACAATAAAAATACCAGCCGTACAAAATAATACCATAGGTTTACAAAAAAAAATCCCGTTTTTATAAAATATTTATTTAACCGGATATTCTTTTTACTTGCAGCAAACAGTGTCTTTATTTACTTTTTAGGTATTTTTGGGGATTTGTTTTGTGAAATTTTACTTTAAAACAACAAGACTTTTTTTCTTTTTGTGAATAGAGCGTTTTTTTTTTCTTTCTTTCAGTCTGGCTGCGTTCAGCATGGGGCTATCCAAGGTGTTGAAACCTATTCAGAAGCAAGGACAGCAGACCCACAGGGCTCCGGAGCAGGGGGATTATTTTTTTTTTTTACCCTAATCTAACTAATTATTTAATCCGTTTCGCAATACGATAACTAATAAAAACAAAATAACTAATAAAAACAAAACAACAAATGGACCAGAAAAACAAAGTATCAGCCATCCGAATTAAAGAATCAGTCCGAAATACGAATCACGGTAAAATATCGAAGGACCCGAAACGAAAAACAAAACCAGAACGAAATGATCCAAATGAAATTATCCGAAATTAAACAAAACTGGGTTAGTGTTAGAAATTAAGGTTAGAAGCTAGGTTTAGAATTTAGGATTAAAATTTCTAACCCTAAACCTCACCCTAATTTCTATTCCTAGCTTCTAACCCTAATTTCTAACCCTGATTTTCAGTGGTTCATTCGACAAGTTTAATCCTTTAGGTTTCAATGTAAAAATAAATCCCTGTTTTTATTCATTTCGGATCATTTCGTTCTGTTTTGTTTTTTTTTGTTTTTGCTTTGGGTTATTTATCGTTTCGACACATTTCGTTCGTTTTCGTTTCAGATCATTTTCGCTCCGATCTTTCATTTTGTTTTTTTCGTTATGTTACCTTGATTCGCATTTTGGACCGATTCGTTAATTCGGATGGCCAATTTTGCATCTTTCGGAAATGCTTCCGAAATATGAATCGGTTAATTTTGGTCCGGATTTTGATTCGGAACGAAATGAAATGCACATGTCTAGTATAGGCAAGGTAATAACACAGGAGATCCAAGGGAGACCACGGGTTAGAGGATATTGGAAGGCAGGAGAGTTTCGGTAAGCAGACGGGCTCTTGGTAACACAGAAGGGTTCTTGGCAAAGCAGAAGGGTTCTTGGTAATGAGGTTGGGAATCAGGGTCTGAGGAGCAGCAACACGTAGGACCTTTCTCTAAAAGGTGAAGGACTACAATGTTTGAGCATTGACTGTTTGGAGCCGTAGCAATTTATTAGGTGCAGCCAATGCATGAATAGTTATGTGTTGCATGAGACTGATCTGCAACATGGGAAGGCCAGAGGTATCAGAACATCACAGAATAGGTGATGCCTCGATCAAGATGCAGCACCGATTTGGGCCTTTTCATGTTAGCAACGCCACAAAACCTTACAGGTGTCTTGATTAGACGTTAAGATGTAGTAATATGAAGAAAAATTCACACGAATTCATTGTTTAATTTCTAATTTACAACTGTTAATAAATGTACCGTATCCTTTGAATGTATCATGGAACAAGGGAACGTAAGGTCTGTCGGCAAACTCGTCAGCGTGGTTAACAAGAGCGTCCTTCACGGTGTCATAGCCGCACAGCACAACCATCTTCCTCAATCCCATTTGGAAACTGAATACGGAGCCATATTTCTCAGCCAGCTGCACAAAATGATAAAACACAGGGAGGGAATTAAACTTCTTAACATTATTTTTAGTAGCTATATAGTCACTCTTTGGGTACTGACTCTTTCCTATAAGTTAGGTCACAGTTAATATGCAATGAGGGAAAAAATTATTTGATCCACTGCTCATTTTGTGCATTTGCCAACTGTCAAAAAAATTATCAGTCTATAATAGTAACCCTTTCCAGCTTCAGGACGTGCTATGCCGTCGGTGCGGCGGGTAACCCTTGAAGACCGGGTTGTACCCGGCCCCTCCACGCAGCAGTTGCAGTCCATTGACTGCAGTGGGACGGCCTGAACTCAGGCCGGCCCCCTGTAGCCAATGACGCTCGTCGTGCATCAGCTGCATGGGCGGGCCAAATCAGAGGCCCATGGTGACACCTGCCGGCAAGGCGTACCAGTACGCCTCACCGGCATTAACCCCTACCGACGGACGATGCCTGCCTGTCATGAAGGGGTTACTGGTAGGTTTATTTAAATGGTGAGAGACAGAATAACAAGAAAACATCTAGAAAAACACATTTCAAAAGTTATAAATTGATTTGCATTTTATTGAGTGAAATAAGTATTTGACCCCTTCGCAAAACATAACTTAGTACTTCGGTGGCAAAACCCTTGTTGGCAATCACAGAGGTCACACGTTTCTTGTAGTTGGTAAAAAGAGAGATTTTCTGTTTTAATGAATTCCCTGGTCCCCCAGGCCGGTGCCATGTTGCAGGGGGAGGAGCAACTACGAGCAGAGAGCTGTCATGTAGGACGACCTCCGCTCAGTCAGGGTGCTGTGCTCAAATCATGGCTGACAGCCAGCACACTGACTTTTATAACTGCACGGAGGCTCCCATTGATTTAGCAGTCTTATCACAAGGAGACCTGTTGGGATCGTAAGCGGAGGACCCCCCCCCCTTCTCTAAGTGGGCCAAAAATGCTGATACGAGTCACCTAATATAGGAGACTCGAGGACACGTTAGTGTATTACGTTATTATTGCATTATCTATGCAGCAGTATGTAGATCTGCACAATGTCTACTTTCTCTTTTGAGGTTGATAACCTGGATAGAAGGAAAATCTGAGTGCGAGCTCAGAAGCGAGAGTGAATGGGACAAGACCCCCCCTATATTGGCCCGGAAGTGTAACTACTGAGTCATATTCCATAAGATCTTTTAATGTTTTGTAGAAAATGTTGCGCAATGTTTTCTGATTTATGCTATAGGTACCTGATGAATTACCTTGATTAGTCAATTGCGGTTAATGACATAAGTATATTTCAGTCATTTTGCTTATTCACAGTGGTGAAATTACTGTATTACGGTGAACAGAACAATTTATAAGTGCGCTAAACCAACTATTGTCTAGTATCATATAGGACGACCTCCGCTCAGTCAGGGTGCTGTGCTCAAATCATGACTGACAGCCAGCACACTGACTGAGTGGAGGGTGTCCTGTAGGAAGGCTCTCTGCTTACAGGGACCCCCCCTTCAACATCGCACACATCACAAGGGGGACTGACATATTTTAGAAAGGAATATCTTCATTTTTTCCATTAGATAGGTCAGCAAATAAATATTTACTTATATATACAGTATGACCTATATCAAGCAGCTCCAGGCCCATGACCCATAATAGACCCAGGGAAAGGATAACTGTGTTTGCATTGGTGGGCATTTAGACCACTGTATCTCCAACGCCATTGAAAGGGTCATGTGAGGTATAACTGGAAAGGCCAGAACATGACCTTTCCAATGATACCAAATATGACTAGGTTTTATGTAACAATAAAAATAAAATAATAATAAATATTTCTTTACTTTTCCATTTTCTTTCAAACACAGCAAATATTGTTCACTTTACAATTATAAAGTGAACAATGATGCTGCACTAACTTGCCATCTCATTTTTCATGTCACTGACAAGTGTGGAGGTGATGGCACTGTGTTATTACGCATTGTTCCATCAAAATCCTAAACCGCCGCACTGCAGCAAGGAGCACTGGGGGGGACTTTGGAACCCAGCGTCCCTAATCTTACACCTCACAAGGTCAAGTGAGGTGTCATTGGACAGGTCAGAACCTGACCTTTGCATTGATATGAAACATGACCATGTGAAATCTAAAAGATGAAAAAAAATAGAAGCTTTTTTAATTTATTAGTTTTTAGTTCCTAAGCGATGGCATTGTCCATTTGTCACGTATAAAATGAGAAATACCACTGCCGTTACTCACCTTCTCATTTCCCACGCTGGGAGCAAGGTCAGTGTTTTATACATACAGGGTTATTCAAAGAGATTCGAAAAGTCACCGCACGTTCGGTGACTTTTCGTTCTCTTCAATTCGGTTTGTTTTGCCGATCCCATTTTTGGTGACCCTGCGGTGTATTCAGCAAGCACCACAGGGTCCCCGAATTGCAGGGAAAAGCTGCCGCAAACCCAACGAAAACTAACCGCAAAATCAGCGAATGCACACCGAGAACCCTCAAAAACATCTGGATTAACCTGCCGAAAACCACAGAAAAACCCGAACAGGAGCCGATCGCAGCTTCAGACACCGCAGAAGAGGCAGTGAATAAATTAGGAAAACAGTTTGTATGAATGATTGAAAAGTGAAACACTGTTTGCAAAGTAACTACTAAGCGAAAATGTCTGAAATTTGCATATGAGGTCAAGGGAATGATAATAAAGAGGGCTGTTACAGAAAAAAGAAGTAAACTTAAAAAAAAAATAATCTGACTTTGAAAAAAAAAATAATTAAGAAAAATGCTTAAAATATCCTAAAAAATCTATAAATAAAGAGACTCTTTACTGCAGAATTTTATAATGAACGGTTTATTAGATATTGAATTAAAACGGGAATATTTTTAACATTCAAGCCTATGGTATTCTCCTGAATGAATTTGCCGAATTAAACCACCGAATGGCAGGGCATTAGGGGAACCTTTCACTGCTGGTTTGTGTTCTCTGAATAACCGAAGCATTGCTTTTTTATGGGGAATTCACTGCCCTCGAACAGGCACCGAACAGGCACCGTATGTGCAGGCAATTCGCCAGCATTTGGCGAATTGCCTGCTCTCTGGATAGCCAAATGACCAAGAAAGGTAACCGAACGCTGATTTTTAGCGTTCGGTTACCTTTCTCAATCAATTCGGAGCTCTTTGAATAGCCCTGATAGTCATATTATTCATAAAACACCATTCTCCAAAATACAAGCAAATATTTTCTTTTTTTTCAGTTTTGGTTAAAATTGTATATTTTTTCAGAAAAATGCAGTAACAGGTTTCCGTTTCCATTTTTTTTTTTTAACAAAAATTCCCTATAGAATATATAACGACAAAGGTTTGGCTGATAAAATCTAAAAAAATTATTTTACACTCTGTAAATAATTGAAATCTGAATGGAAATTTCCTCACACAGTATCTGCCTGGTTAGATATACCAATATCTGCCTGGTTACATACACCCGTATCTGCCTGGTTAGATATACCCATATCTGCCTGGTTACATATACCCGTGTCTGCCTGGTTACATATACCCATATCTGCCTGGTTAGAAATTCCCGTGTCTGTCAGGTTACATATACCCATATCTGCATGGTTAGATATACCCTTATCTGCCTGGTTACATATACCCATATCTGCCTGGGTAGACATAGCCATATCTGCCTGGTTAGATATACCCATATCTGCCTGGTTACATATACCCGTATCTGCCTGGTTACATATACCCGTATCTGCCTGGTTACATATACCCATATCTGCCTGGTTAGAAATACCCGTGTCTGTCTGGTTACATATACCCATATCTGCCTGGTTAGATATACCCTTATCTGCCTGGTTACATATACCCATATCTGCCTGGGTAGACATAGCCGTATCTGCCTGGTAAGATATACCCATATCTGCAATATTAAATAACCCAAAATATGTTTTCATTTCACTAAATTCCAAAAAAAGCCACCAAAATCTTCAGCTCCAGGCCCATAGAGATCTTAATCCAGCCCCGATAGCAAGAGAGGTGCTCTGCAACTGGACCAACTTGGGGCTTTTCTAATGTTAGTATTTGCTTTTAAATGTTAGCATTTTTTTTTATTTAGCTTTGTTCTCATGACTTTGGTGAGTCTTCATCTAGACACCATCCACCACTATCACACTTGGTCATATTACCTCTTGAAATGTTTTAAATGGTCTCTTTGTATCCAAAATGTGGATATTTCCAATTATCGGCAGAGGTCTTGGTCCGGGTGGGAAATTCTTGCTGCTTTTACCATTACGGTCATAGAAAGTATTTATCAAAAAAAGAACGACGATGATTGACAGAAGAATGGAGACTGGGTCGAAAGCGAACATGGCTTTACCAAAATGATCTAGAAAAGGGAAAGAGTAACAGTTAGACGTCCATTATAGATCTTGTACAAAATCATCAAAAAGATGGCAATATGAGGTACCATGCTGCTTACTCTTGTAAATTTCTACAAAAAACATTTATGCATATTCCATGCCACACAAAATGGGTTGTTCACGAACCATAGCTCCTTCAATGAAAGAATGGAGGATTTAGGTCAAAGTTCGAGGCAGTATGGTGGGTCAAGTATGGTGAAATTACGATAATCTAATTATATAGGGAATCGTCACCATGGTTCTCCGTAGTTTTCACCGTTCTATTCACTGTCATTTCTTCCGAAGTTGTGAGCGTAGATCTCGGCATAGTTCCCAAAGAGGTTGCCACCGCCACCGGTGCTTCCATCATACGTTCTGCTGAGGTTATTTAGCATAGCTTTCATATAGTTTCAGTTGACCTTGTCTAAAGAAGTATTTCTAGTTTTGCAAACAAGTGACCCTATTCTGAGGTTGATGTTAACTTAACAAGAGTTATTGTAAACTTACCAGAACCATTATAGAGCCCTATTCCATAGTTGATGGTAAAATGGAGACGTAAGCAGGATAATGTACACCTGAAAATTTTCCTTACCGTCTCCAGTTTAATGTCTGTATTCCAAAGTAGGTGCTTTATTAGCATCTAGCCACAGAATGAATAAATAGTTACTGACTCCTTAATGGGGTAAAGAAGATTTTATTCCACAGTGAGCAGCAAAGGACAACATTTCGACACAGTGGTCTTTGTCAAGACTTGACAAAGACCACTGTGTCGAAACGATGTCCTTTGCTGCTCACTGTGGAATAAAATCCTCTTTACTTTACCACAGTAAGGAGTCGGTAACTATTTATTTTTTGAAATATTCTGGAATTGGAAGTGTGTTCACGCCGACTGGATAGGGATGAGCTGTTCGGTTCGATCTGTTGGGAGTTCGCATTGAACATTGGCCGTTCGACAGTTCGCGAACTTCAAACTTTTTGGGACGTTCGCCAAAAGTTCGATTTTTTTTTTTTAAAAGAAGTTTAAAAAATGCTTAAATACTAAAAAAATCTAGAAATAAAGAGACTCTTTACTGCTGAATATTATAGGCAACAGTTTATTAGATATTGAATTAAAACGGGAATATTTTTAACATTGAAGCCTATGGGATAAAACATTTTTGTTACTAAAAAATCAGGCAGACACAGCCCTCTAATCAGGCACTGTAGAGGGCAGCCTGCAGGGGCCTCCCAAGGATCCCCTTGAGGAGCATGCGGCCGCCGGATGACAGAGCTGCGACCATGCGAGCTAGCCACCCAGGTGCATGTGGCAGAGACAGGCAGTGCAGGGAGGGAGCAACTGCACCTGCGGCCACGGCAGACCCCCCCCAACAACCAGGATCCAGGGAGCCCACACTGACCACCAGACTAAGGTGACACATTTCTAAAAAAAAAAAAAATCCGATGACTTTTTTTTTTCTCTCTCTACCTGGCTGAATGTATTTAATTATATATATTAGATACATTCAGCCAGGTAGAGGGGGTGGCATGTGGGCTGCGCGGGGTCTCAGGCAGTGGTTTGGTTTTATTGTGTATATATTTTTAGCAAATTTATAGGGGAAGGTAAGGGCAGGTATGATATATATATATAGATAAGATATATCTATATTCTTATAAATGTATATATCCAGACTTGTATTACACACACATTTTGGCAACTAATTCCCCCCCCCCCATTTGGCTGATCCCTCCAGAAGAAATGTTGAACCCGATAGAGCAGAGAATAATATATAATACCAAATGGGCTAAATAACGATTTTGAGGTGGTCCACTTTTTATGAATTTTATAATATTTTTATTAGTTTATAATAGTTTGTTGTGCACCTCTCGGGCGTCATGGAATAAAATATACTCTTTTTACCCTTTTTTGATAAAAAGAGGGCCTTATTTAAATAGAGATTAAAACATTACATGTGGTGTAAACTGTTTAAATACAAATAAGGAGAAATAGAGTAAAACACAATTATTACTTAAATAATGGTTGTGAAAAAATGGTATTTTAAATAACACTCCAACATCAATGAGATTTTTAAGGATACAGTTATAATTTTCGTGATATATAGCCTATAATTGTATATATTAATATAAATAGCACTTAAAGATGATTGAATATTTCTATCACACACATATCGAGCAAAATAGCACTTTAATGAGCAATTAATATATATTTTTTATGAAAGAGGTTTTTTATTATTATATATTATACTAATTAACATCTATTAAATAAATATAAAATTACACCCTTTTTTTTTTTTTTTTTTTTTTTTTTTTTTGATATAGCACTAGCCACTTTTCACTAAATGGGAAGGCAATTAATAGGCTATATTTATATTGTAATATGTAGCTTATAATCGAATACACTAAACAAATAGCACTTTAATTATGTAATATATTATCACACATAAGTTTTAGCAAAACAGCACTTTAATGATAATTTTTACAAAAGATGGATTTTCTATTACTATTTTTGTAATATAGCACTAGCCACTTTTTCATTAAATGGAGAGGCAATTAGAAGGCTGATTGATTTAAATAAATAAAAATTTAAAATATGTAACAGTTTCTATGTATTCACTTTTTAGTCATCATGTATTATATAATTAATACAAATTTAATAGGTAGATTGTAAGGGGCACACGATTTTTCTAATTAACGTTGATCTTATTTGAGTTAAATTTATGAAACTCCTTTTATATAAAGAGGTTCACATTATTAATAATACAGCACCAGTCACTTTCCATCAATTGAATAAGGCTATTATCGATTTATGCAAATAAAAGAGATTCTGGGACAAATAAATACACACAAAATAGTCTCCATTATCTCCCCCTACTTTAGACATCATGTATTATGTATTCATAGGGAGACCCTGCGGGGTGCACCACTCATTTTTTAAACCATGTTGTTTTGAATTAAATCTAATACACGTAATTTTCTGTTTATCCACTGTATATATTAAAAAGAAAATGAGCTTATTGAAGCCCCGGGCTCCAAAATGCTGTAAAGATAGAAAGAACTCTGCCCATTTTAACCTCCGGTTAAGAAACCGCCGACCGGAAGTGAAGTAGCGGCGTTTGGAACGCGGTGGAACGCGGAAGTGAGAAAATAGGCGCTTGGAACGCGGTGGAACGCGGAAGCAAAACCGCGCATGCGCAAAATGGCGGCGCCCAGCACCAGACGCCGCTGAAAATTAATCAGGACAGCAAACAGGACATATGGGGATAATTAAGACTATTCATGAACACTATAAAAGGGCAACTAGCCCATTACAACCATTCCAGCTGATGAAGCCGCTACTTGATGCGGCGAAACGCGTTCTGGAGGTGATTTTAATTGTATTTTAAATAAATTTTATTTTCTATCTCCAAATTTGTGTCCTGCTTTGCTGCATTCCTGGATTACTGGTGCTGCTTCCTGGATCATCATCGGTGGTTTTTCCTCTGGGTTTTTTCCATCCTGACAAAAAAACCTATGGGCACATATCTATGAGCTATGTAAGCTCCCCAAAATGTGAGTACGACATCAACTATACTCAATACCGCAAACTGTGTCTGTGAATCTACACAAGGAGATTTTCTTTCTTCTCCTTTGCATAAAATTCTGGACAGAAAATTTGCTGCAAGGTGGGGGTCACCTGAGAAATCGAAGACAATTACCCACATGCTTGGACCCACTTAGAGCCAGTGTAACGGCTCTATATCTGTAAGTGGGATACCTCATATGCACTTACATAATTTGTTTAAAATCAAGGTCGCACTATTATCTGTTTTTTCTCATACGCATGTACGCGAGATTCCAGGACCCCAGAAAGCATTGTTTGCGCCGATCCAGGTCATTCATTTCATTTCTGTGTGTAATGGTATAGGGGAAACCACTATATCCTGAGATTGGCTATCTGGGCACCCTGTGGTATATGCATGTTGTGTGGCGCTGCACCATTTCTTGTTTATAATATATAATAGGTTCAACATCTCTTCTGAAGGGATCAGCCAAATGGGGGGGGCATTTAGTTGAGATTGTGCACATGCCACCCCCCCATGTGCGTATGTGTATATATGGTCTGAGGTCTGTGGGTGGGTATATATCTGCGTGTTGATATATACGTACATATAGGTCTGCGTGTTGATATATACATATGTAGTGTAGACACGCTGCGAGGCAGAGCGAAGTGGAGTCAAGCCTGCAAAATGTTTGCTTCTCTTCGCTTCGCTACGCTGTGCGTCGCTACACGCTCAGTGTGTCTCAGCCTTTTTTGACCGCAGGGTCCAACCCTGCACTCTTCCACAATACCACAGAGGGGTTACGGTGTGACGGCACTGTTACCGACACTAAAGGCCCAATTTTAAAGCAGCTATTGTTACTTACATCCAAAGCTTGCATAAGTTTCACCATAATTTAGCCAAAAAATCACTAAACTTGTTCTGCGTGTCCTAAAATGTCTCCTCTTTTCATACAGACTGCCGCCCCAAGCAGTTGTTTATGAATAGATTAAAGGAAAACCATTTACCGTCATTTGAAATGTAATTTTTTTGTTTTTAAATGTTTCTATACATCCAAGAAATCCGCCACTTCACGGGGCAGGTTATGGGGACCTCCTAGGCACGATAATTGAAGGAATTTTTCGTTTTTATTCTTAACCTTTATTTCATGGAAAACTCACTATTCCTTTAAAAATGTTTAAATTGGCAGCCCTAGCATGTCTCTCTTTGAATATAGAAATAAGATCGGGAGCAATGTTGAATCCATGTTAGGGGGCACATTTGTGTCTTCCCAACTCAAAGAGTTTAATAATGAAGATAATAAGAGACCATTGTTAGATTTGGAAAAGAATCTAATTAAAGAAATGAAAATCAAATTAGAGATAGCCACCCTTGAAAAATATAAAAAGGATAAAATTACACCTAGGGGTCTGAGGTTTCAGAAAACACCTTCCTCTGATAAAGATGATTCCGAATTTATCTCAGGGTGGAATATATTACTAGAAGGTTTTGCCATCACTATGATGGATTATGTCATCCAGAAAAGGAAAGAGAAGCTCCCCAACATCAACACCCTGGTTGAGAGTTTGTCCAAACAGATTGAACAAGAATATTCGAGTAAGGACATTTCTGATTTACATAAGAACTTGGGAGAAAAATTGGAGAAAATCGAGAAAGAGGTTTTGATAATTAAAAAACGCAAATATGAAAGGGATGTGGAGGACTATAGGAGGGGGAATGTGCACAAAAAATATGAAGAAACCAAAATAGGCAGTAGGTTTCGAGAGAATAGGATGGAATCCGCCAACTCAGATGGATGGGTAGAGGTTAAACATAGACGACACAATGAAAGGCAAAATCCCTACCGTGAAAATTGGGGGAATCAGCATAATTATAGAAATACATATCCAGTCAACAGTGATCACTATGTAACCCCCTATCGGAGAGACGTTCACCATTCATCCTCCGATATACAACGACATAGAAACTATGGATATCATAGACAACATGATAGACGGCAGTGGGACAAACCTTATCACTATGGGCGGGGCATGGAAAGACAATTCCAGGAGAGAAATCATGTGAATACTGTCATGCACAATCCTACCCCCAACATACCCCCTAAAAAAAGGGAGAGGGAACAAATAGAAAACACTGTCCCTCTTAGGAACAGGTATGAACCATTGGAGGATCACAAGGAGGAGGAGGTTTTTTGGAGGGACCCCCTAAACAAGAACAGCGGGCAGGGAACGCACAGAGACCTCGATACAAGATTAGAAAGGGGGGGAGGACAAAAGAAACCGTGGGAAAGATCAGAAGAGGGTCGAGAGCAGGAAAACATGTACGGGAAAGAAAAAAGAGAAAGGAAGCGATCCCCATGAAGGGAATTTTCAATCTAAGTGATAAGATTCTCACTAGAGCAGAGATAAGCGTTTTGAATAAGGGCCTCAAGTTTTCCCCCTCTAACCAGCTGGACAAATTTGGGGTCTTTATAGATCTGCAAAGATTCAAACGAAAATTGAGTCTAAAGAAATACTTCCTTAAACAACCAGCAGAAAGGCAAGTTGCACAAAACTGTACGCCCAACATACACACTACTCTAAAAAATAGATCTAAATTTTATCCTAGGCATATGGTTTCGGATGAAATTAGGATGTTTGAGAGTTTAGTTATGAAAGATATAGAAAAGATATCTACCAAAATAGATAAAGATAATCTTTCTAAGGAAGAACGTATGGCTATAAAAAATCTGCAAAAAGATCCCAATATCATCATAAAACCCGCCGACAAGGGCGGCGGGATAGTAATTTGGTCAAAGAAATCCTATCAAGAGGAAGCACTTCTCATGTTGAATGATAATTCCACCTATACCAAATTGAGAAAAGATCCAGTTGGGGACATAAGGCTCAGGTTGACATCTTTGCTACAGGAAGGTCTCGACAAAAATATTTTGAATAAACTAGAATTCGATTATCTATCCATAGAATTCACGAAGGTACCATATTTCTACATCCTCCCCAAAGTGCATAAAAATCCCCTCAAACCCCCAGGTAGACCCATAGTGGCGGGGATAGATTCGATTAGCAGTCGCTTATCAGAATACGTTGACATACTCCTCCAACCTCTAGTCTGCAAGATTCCATCATACTTGAAAGATACGATGAGTATGCTTCAGATGTTAAATGAGGTAATTTGGCAAAAGGGGGATCTCCTGGTAACCTGCGATGTTAATGCATTGTATAGTAGCATACCACATGACCTAGGTATAATCAAACTAGAGGAGGAGATTTTGAAAACCGATTCCATCGATCCTGACCAGACGCAATTCATTCTTGACAGCGTAAGGTTTATATTGAACAACAATTATTTCAAGTTCGAAGATGATTACTACATACAGTGTAGAGGTACGGCCATGGGCACTAAATTTGCGCCAAGCTACGCCAACCTATACATGGCAGCCTGGGAGAGCAGGTTCGTGTGTGGGTCGGGTGGCTGGGCGCAGGGAAGTGTCCATGCATACAGACGTTATATTGATGACGTATTCTTTATCTGGAGGGGAGGAGAAGCGTCATTGCGACCCTTCCTAGAGAGTCTGGATAGCATAGAATGGGGTATCAAATTAGACAGCTGTTGGAGTGAGAAAGAAGTAAATTTTCTGGATTTAAATATATTCATAAAGGAAGACCGTATAAGATCTAAGACTTTCTTTAAAGAAGTCGATAAAAATACATTCATCGACCGCACCAGCTGTCACCACCCCCCCTGGCTTAAAGGTGTCCCGAAAGGGCAATTTGTGAGACTCAGGAGAAATTGCTCAGATACAGACACCTATAAAGAACAGGCCTTAGCCCTTAAACAAGATTTTCTGGATAAGGGGTACGATAATGCAGAGTTAGATAACATAATTTTAGAGTTATCGCAGACAGACAGAAATAAATATTTGGAGTATAAACCTAAGAATAAAGAGGTCTTCTTTGTCTGTGATTACAACAATAAAGCAGACAAGATAAAAAAGATTCTAAAAAAACATTGGTCAGTGCTTAAAAATGATGCAGACCTCACAGAGGTCATAGGACCTATTCCTAAAATAGTCTTTAGGGGGGCGGGTAACATCAAATCCAATCTAGTACGCAGTAAACCCAGAAAGATGAAAGACAACAATAATAACCATTTTGGACTAAAAGAGGGCTATTATCAATGTGGCATGTGTTTGGCCTGCAGGTCTACTGCCAATAAGAAAAACTACATTGGTTCATATTTTAATCGTAAATCGAATAGACAGGTCAGAATTAAAGGCATCCTCAACTGTTGTTCTAAAAACGTCATTTATATGTTAGAATGCCCCTGCGGGTTAGGCTATATAGGGCGTACAAAAAGAGCCCTTAACGTTAGGATAGCAGAACATGCCAGGAATATTAGGAATAGCTATGAAAAACACTCGGTTTCGCTGCACTGTAAAATACACCATAATAGTTCACCCATAGGAATTAAATTCTGGGCATTAGAACAAATAAAAAAAGTAGAGATCGAGGAAAATTTACCGAACAAATTAGGGAGGGCAGAAATGAGACATATCTTTGAGCATGGCACTATGGTTCCTAACGGATTGAACGATGATTTTGAGGTTGTACATTTTCTTTGATATGGTAGAGGCCCCTCTAATTCCACATTTGGGATTTACAACATTACACACTATGTTGTACTAATTCATCCTATGACATATCACATGTCAATTCGATTCACTATAATTACTAGTACAGACTGGTTGGTTATCAACCATGTTTCAATAGTATATATCACATCGACATATGTCAGGCTACACAGGCCTTCCGTTCACTAAGTTATAATTATAATTACACTACACTATAATTCTCATCCATTAAGGATAACCAATAGGTAATTTTCTACACTGGACGTAGTCCTTTCACTTCATGTTTATAGTAGTTTGCATAAAACGAACATGTATTTAAGCACAGTACCTAAATAGTACCCTGTATGCTCCCAACAGGATGGATATAATTATAACATCCGTATCTGTCCATATATTTAGTATATATATTCATCACAGCTATATATTTTCATATTCAATAAAGATCGTAGCTCATTATGCATAGGATTTATATCCAGTGTATTGTTATTGTCACTCATAAACCCACGTTTATTTTGACTAGATTGTCATTATCAGATCCACACAGATCACAACTTAGGGTTAATATAATATGTAAGTAGTATTATCCATATTCACTCTGGTTATATTGCACATTATGAATCCTAGGAATGTGGAACATGAGAGGTCTCATAAAACTAAAGTGTATTTAAGATGCACAGATTATGGTGCATGTTGTCAGATATGTGGCACCTTTTGTTTGTATATGATGCCAGTCACGGCCATTTTTGAGATGAAAACACTCAGTCTCCACAATATTTTAGCTATAAGTCTGCCTTCTTGTTCATCACAAGGGAAAAGAGGCTATTCGGGATGCGATATGCGGATCGGAAGGGGAGAGTGACTGATACGCATGCGCAAGATGGCGGATGCCCACCCTGGAACGCAGGCGTTGTAAATGCGCATGCGCAAAATGGCGGATCCGCGTAGAACATTCGCAGCTTATCGATCTGAGGCGTGGACCGCACGCCTATCCAGCACACTGCACCTGGGGACAATTGAAACCACAATTAAGAGAGTATATATTGTCATTCACATTATTACCTGTAAACCGACTGAGGAAGCCACATTATGTGGCGAAACGCGTCTGGGTGGACTGGCTGAGCCAGATTGATCTTTTTTACTGTATTTTATTTGTTTTTATGTTAAATAAATTCTGGTAATTTTCATCAATCCCTGGTGTGCTGCTGACTAAAGAGGTTTTTTATGGGCTTTACCGCAAACAAGTCCACAGGTGTCTTATCCTAGAGCTTGGCTTTAAGCTCCACCACACGTGAGTTTAATCCCTACACACGTATTGTAACTGTATTTCCAACGGATCTACGCAAGGAATTTTGTTCTTTCTTCACATGTATTTCCATATACTGGCATTGGAAGTGGATCATCATTTCTGAGGGTTGCAGGTCGCCTCCTTCAGAACAACACCAAATGACCAAACGTGCTGACCCACTCAGAGCCAGTGTTGGGGCTCTCCCTCTGTGAGTGGTAGCATCTTAATACGTATTCTGATTTAAAATTGTACTTTTCGCCTGCACTATTGCACTTTTCATTGTTTTTCATATATGTGGACGATACCACCAAAGAGAACCACCAAGAAATCCCGCAGCGACTGATATCGCGCCGCCAATTACGTATTTGTTTCTCGAAGTGGAGTCAAGCCTGCAAAATGTTTGCTTCTCTTCGCTTCGCTACGCGTCGCTACACGCTCAGTGTGTCTCAGCCTTTTTTGACCGCAGGGTCCAACCCTGCACTCTTCCACAATACCACAGAGGGGTTACGGTGTGACAGCACTGTTACCGACACTAAAGGCCCAATTTTAAAGCAGCTATTGTTACTTACATCCAAAGCTTGCATAAGTTTCACCATAATTTAGCCAAAAAATCACTAAACTTGTTCTGCGTGTCCTAAAATGTCTCCTCTTTTCATACAGACTGCCGCCCCAAGCAGTTGTTTATGAATAGAGTAAAGGAAAACCATTTACCGTCATTTGAAATGTAATTTTTTTTTTTTAAATGTTTCTATACATCCAAGAAATCCGCCACTTCACGGGGCAGGTTATGGGGACCTCCTAGGCACGATAATTGAAGGAATTTTTCGTTTTTATTCTTAACCTTTATTTCATGGAAAACTCACTGTTCCTTTAAAAATGTTTTTTTTTTTACTTTTTGTCCTTGTTTCCTGTCCCCCAGGGCACTACCCGGACCCCCATATACCTTTTATGGCAAATATCTAGCATATATGCCCTCTTGGAGGGCACTCTAAAAATCTAACTTTCGAGTCCCATTGACTTCGGTTCGTGTTCGAGCTCGAACTCAAACTTTTGAAATTGCTAGAGTTCGAATGCGAACCGAACACGGGGGTGTTCGGCTCATCACTACTGGTGGATATCTTGCTGGGCGCAACATAAGCTTGACTTCTAGCCACAGAATGAAGCGTAATGCTGCCAGATACTAGCAGTGGCGCAGCTGCGCACCTGTGACTATCGGCTCATGGAGTCCATAGGACTTGCGACTCTGTGTAAGCTCACTCTCGTGATGAATCATGGAGGGAGAGCAGGAACTATTTGGTTCCCAGTCTCACTCCGCTGCCTTTGAGAGGAAGCTGCGGTTACCGAGTCTTCTGCACTACAGGGTGAGAAGTGAATATGGGATTTAATGGGGGTGATTCTGAGCTTGTTACGTGATTTTGCAAGTGCAGAATCACTGAAAGAAAGAGAGGAACATTCTACTCATCCTGACCACTTTCTAAGTTTAAAGTGGTCAGGATGTGAGTTATGCCTAAAATGCTGGGTGAAGTGGAGGAGTTTCCTCCACCCTACCCAGCATCACCAAAAGCCAGGAAATATCAATATCCCAACTGCAGGTTACTACTCCAATCACGCTAGCAATCAGTGTCAGAGAAGCCACTTTGTTCTGGAGCTGCGCGTGCACTCAGCTCCGATCCATCAGTCTGTGCAGGCATTACAGAAATTGCTTACGCAAAGTTCATAAGCCCCATTGTGTGCAATTTGTGTTCCCTACACTACACAAGTAGCACTGGAAGTGCATATTGTGCAGAAAAGGCAGAAAAGTCCTCAAGGGCTTCTGGATTTTGGAGTCCTGGAGCTGAAGAGGAGGAGCTGTGCGCGGCAAAGGTGAAAAGGTGAGTAAAATTAGGCAAATTATAAAAATAATTGGGCAGAGGCTGTCATTCTGCCTTGCTGCCCCTGCAGTGCCAGGACATGCGTGGAGCATCATAGGGATTCCCTCGTCAACAAGATGCTCCATCCACGTCCTGTTCTGTCCCTGCTCAATGCCGATCTGCAATGAGTGGGTGATGACTATCGCAGCAGAGTAGTCGCCATCTCTAAGTCTGGAGGGAGCACAATGGATTCCCTGATTCGCTGGTGGGCCTGAGGTGGATTTTCTTAACTCACTGAAACAACTTTTTTGAAAATAATGTTAAGAAATAATTTCCATAACACAACAATGTACCTGTGGGTGTTGCGTTGAATGGGTAATGGTTTGTGTGGTTGTGACCTTCTGTGGGTGAGGTGCAACGGAACCCACAATCTCCTATCGCTGGCGGGCCCCATTAGTTGTCAGTCTGCCCCTGGTCATGCGTAACGTTTCCTGTAGGTATCCTATTGACAGCTATGGAATAGGGCCCATGGTCTATGGAGTTGTTTGCAACAGCTCTAGTTAAGTTTAATTCTTTAACGCCGTGGGGTGTGTTATGCCGTCCGCGTGGCAGGAGGGCTTTGAAGCCGCAGGGCAAAGATGTACACCCCGCTGACTTCACTTGACCGCTTCGACCCCGCCCCGTAGACGGCGCGCGCCGTGCTCTGTTGGCTGCAGAGTCAGCCTGAATTCAGGCTGTCCCTCTGCAGCCAATGGCGCGTTTCATTGTTTGTAAATAAAAGGAACTTCATCTGCCATAAAAAGGCTAAGTGAATAACCCCATAACTCGTTTACTACCAGGTACTATTTGTTGCAAAAAACTTTATCATAACATTTATTTCATACAAGGGATGTCACAGGGTGAAAAGATATGTTGCACAGAAATTATTATTCTGTGATAAAAAAATGAAATAATATACATTATACAGTTTTTTTTATATATATATATCCTAATGGTATTTTTTGGAAGCTGCTTTGATAATAATTTCATTATGATCACTACAAATCCCCATAAGCAGGAGATCTCACCATTTTATTATCTGTCTGCATTACATTGACACATTTATTACCTATCTTTAAAACATTCATTGAAAATAACACAAAGGTCATTTCTGCCTGTATGCTGATAATCTAGACCCCGTGTGAACTTGTGCAAGATAAAGGACGTCATCTAGAGTTTAGAACCTTTCATACAAGTGAAATTTCTTTAATAATAAATGAATAGAGTAAATAACATTAGAAATGAGCAAGTTTACATTATTTTAATCTTTTAACAATCTCAGAATAACAATCGTTATACAAAATTACCATGTTTACCCTAGCTCTGGAGCAGTGGGTAAAGACAGGACAATTCTGCAATACATACAGCAGGCAGGTCAGTATTCCTGCCAGCAGATACAGGAGGACATGAGAGCTCTATTCCCATGGGAACTTACAATATGTAAAAGGAATGTTTTATTTAATAAGCAGAAATATGGCATATGGGCACATACCTGTTACGTCTCGACCCTGCCCCCTGCTGGTGGGAGCAGGGATTTGCCAGTGTTCTGGTTTTCAGGCTCTGCAGACCATCTATTGGGCTGATTGGTCTGCGGTCACATTATCTGTTCAGCCCTATATATAGGGCCTACTATGCATTTGATCCTTGGATCAGGATAGACTAACAGGGTTATTCAGAGAGCGTGAAAAGCAGGAGAATGACTGGAGAATGACTGGAGAATGAAAAATTCTAGGTCAAAATAGCCGATTTGGAAAGTGAGATGAAAGGGAGAATTTTTCTGGTTTGGCAATTTTGACATAGAATTTTTCATTCTCCAGTCATTCTCCGGTCATTCTCCAGTCATTCTCCGGTCATTCTCCTGCTTTTCACGCTCTCTGAATAACCCTGTAAGTCTGAGTCTGAGATCGTCTGAGTTCCTGTTCCCCGTGTTATTTCGAGTTCTGTATCTGATATCTGTGTATGACTCTTTGGCTCTGGTTTCTGGATAATCTTTAGTCTGCTCCCTAAGTATATTCTGCATTTCTAATATTTCGTGTATGACCTGGCTTGGCTTATTGGACTTCTCATTTACATGTATCTTGTCTGTTTAGTATCTGTCTGTCTATTACATTTGGTTTGTTTTCACTCAACAGGCATTTGGCCACAAAGCCATTTGGTGTGAGTGATTCCCAGGGCTTCGTCTGTACTCCCTGGCTGGGAGTGTTAAGATTTGCAGTGTGTTACATTCATCGTGTGTTTCCAAGAATCAATTTCTGTCCTGCAGCGCGCTGAATTCATTGTCTCCAAGTATTGAGTTCCGTCTTTGCAGTTTACTGCATTCATTGTTTTCAAGAATTAAGTTCTCTCCTGCAGTGTGCTGAATTCCCAGATTCCCCTATTATCATGACGCGGAATCATAATTATAGTAAAGACACGGAGGCTCTTATTATGCTATCTTTTCTTTACTTACGCCGATAGCAGCAAAGAACAATCTCTCAAATACACAACAAAGTATTTTGAGAGTAAAAAAAACACGTTTAAACAGTATATATACATAACAGATAACAATGGTACAGTCCAGTATAACAATGGTATAGTCCAACTCTTCAAATCCTCTGACCACCGTTGGCTCTTCTCTTTTCTGATGCGAGACCGTCCCGTCTTCTTTAACCAATCGAACAACGGAAGGACCTCCTTCCTTTATGGAAACCTTGAACATGTAGAGGAAACCTTGAATGATAAATTCCAATGCAAGGATTAAGCTGACAGAGAAAACAACACATTAGAGATCATCAGAGCTTGTTAACAAATGATCAAATGATCTAAAAACCTATCGAACACTTAACCTTCACGTCAGATATTAGGGTGGGAAAAAATTCTCCACATTTGGGCGGGATAATACTCACCTCCGTGTCTTTACTATAATTATGATTCCCCGTCATGATAATAGAGGAATCTGGGAATTATCCCACAAGACACGGAGGCTCTTATTTTGCTAGTTCAAAGCTTAAGTAACTAATGAATGCGACATGTGAGACACTGGTTTAAAATAAAATTCTGTAAAGGAGAATTCTGTGGACCAGTCCGCTGTATTTTAGATGTCCTCGAGACGACATCCCCGGGAAAAAGCTCCCGAAGCAGAAGCGCTCAGGGAGGAATGAGCTCCGAACACGGAGACGTCTACACCAGCTTCAGACATGATCCATTTAACCCACCTAGCGAGTGTGGTGGAAGACACCGACTTGTAAGGTTTGCATAAAGATATGAACAACTGTTGTGATACACCAGCTCTGTTAGAGAACGTAACCCTTTCATATTCCTTCAAACAACGGACTGGACAAAGTTGAGGACGTTGAGGAAAAGCTGGATAGAAAACCTCTGACAAAGAAGTTTTTGTCCTGTTAGAAACCAAAAATCTCACTCCTGTTGGAGAAAAACATCTTCCCGTTAGATCTAGGGCTCGAATGTCTGAGACCCTTTTGCAGGAAACTAAGCAAAATAAAATGGCCAATTTTGCTGAAATTTGTTTGATGGACAAAACTTCGTTATCAGGCCAACTTTCCAAGAGACTAAAAACAACATTGACATCCCAGGTGTTAGAGTAACGAGAACGAGGTGGTCTTTTACACCGTATACCCTTCAATAATCTACATACCATAGGATGTTTCCCTGCAGGAATCCCGTCAAACCCTTGATGCGAAGCGGATATTGCCGATCTTGAATTATTGATCGTGCGATATGCTTTCCCATCCTCAAATAAACGAGTGAAATAACTTAACAAACTACTCAAAGAAGCTGAAATGGGATTAATATGTTGTTCCAAACTCCAAGAGGCCCACGCCCTCCATGCGGATCTATATCTCCTTCTGGTAGATGGGGCCCAGGAACTTGACAACAACGAGGCAGTTGCCTCCGAAATGTCGATGGAAGGCGAATGACACCTGATATTTTCCATGCTATCAATCGCAACGAGTGAGGATTCAAGATATTGTGAAGTGTCCCCTCCGGATCCCTCAGAGTGTAAGGCCAAACCTGGATTAACCTGGGAACGTCCACAGACAGTTCCAGAAGTAGTGGGAACCAAGGTTGGGACCTCCACAGTGGTGTAATGAGAACTATTGTAGCCAATTGCGATTGTACGAGTCTTATTACTGCTAAAATGAGGACGAATGGTGGAAACGCATAAAGTGTCCCTAGCAGCCATACCTGAACCAGAGCATCCGTGGCTAGAGCCATGGGATCTGATCTCCAGCTGTAATACTGAGGTAGTAGTGTATTGAGGCGCGATGCAAATAGATCTATAGAAAAAGGACCCCAGATAAATGACAATTTGGCAAATACCTCGGTATCCAATCTCCAATCGCTGGAATCTATCAGGTATCGAGAATTCCAATCCGCCACTACATTGTGGAGGCCTGGAATGTATTGGGCCTGAACTGTTAGACTGTGAGACAGGCAAAATCCCCAGAAGGTCTTTGCCGTCTCCGCAAACTGTTTGGATCTGGGACCTCCTAAGTGGTTGATGTAACGCACTGCGGACAGATTGTCCATTTTGAGAAGAATGAAACTCGCCTGAAAATGTTTGACGAAACTTGGAACAGCACACAAACCAGCGAGGAGTTCCAAACAGTTATGTGCCAATCTACCTCTGTAGTGTCCCATCTGCCGCCTGTGGAAAGCGAACCGCATCGCGCGCCCCACCCAGATCTGCTGTCGTCTGATTCTATGACTAATTCTGGTATAGTCTTAGATTAGGGGGGCAAAGGTTTAAAAGTAACATCAGAAAGCATTATTTTACTGAGAGGGTGGTGGATACATGGAACAGTCTTCCAGCTGAAGTGGTAGAGGCCAAAACAGTAATTGAATTTAAGCAAGCATGGGATAGGCATAAGGCTATCCTAAACAAAAGATAAATCCAGGTAAAGTATCCATGTAATTGGGCAGACTAGATGGGCCGAAAGGTTCTTATCTGCCGACATTTTTCTATGTTTCTATGTTTCTATGGCCCTGCCATTCCATGTTTCTAAATGGTTCAGCCACCATTGCATCTCCTCTTTCGATTCGTCGTCTAAAGATATGTAATCTGGATAAAGCCATCCCCTCCTCAGATATCGCGCCTTCAGACGTTGAAGGGCCCGATAATACAGCGGTCCTGGAAAGACCGCTTGTTTTGCTGAGGAAAGTAGACCTAGAAGACGAGCTAAACATCATAATGGGAACTCCTGTGCCGACAGGAGACGTCTGATTTCCTTGTGAATCAACCGAACTTTGGTTGAGGGCAAAGAAAGAGACATCTCTGTGGAATCTACGGTAAAACCTAAGAATTAGATTAACTGTGTTGGTGTGAGAACGATTTCTTGTAGTTTATTAGGAAACCCAAATTGGACTACAGATTGATCGTCCAATCTTTGTGAACTGTCAATAATGTTAGATCCTTCGCCAGGAGGAGAATATCGTCTAGGTAAATTACTAGACGCACTCCCCTGCTGTGCAGAAACGCTACTACAGGCCTCATTACCTTGGTGAAACACCAAGGGGCGGATGACAGACCGAACGGTAGAGACTTGAACCTCCAAAGGGTGTCGTCCCAATGAAATTAGAGAAAATCCCTGCTGGAGACTTCTATTGGTATTGTCAGATATGCATCTTTTAGGTCTATTTTGACCATCCAATCTTGTGGAGTTAAGACTTCTTTTAATGATGGAATGCACTCCATTTTGAAATGGTTGTAGACCACGTACTCGTTTAATTGTTTTAGGTAGATTACAGGACGGAAATCCCCCCGTCTTTCTTTTTTACAAGAAATATATTGCTCAAAAATATTTCTCTTTGAGGTATCACCTCTTCTATTGCATTTTTTCTTAAAAGATTTTTTACTTCCAGTGAATTAATGACTCTGTCTTTTTTGGGCATAACCATTATTCCCGGAGGTATAGTCTGTACGGGATGAGCAATGAACTCTATCCTGAAACCCTGAATTGTCTGAAGAACCCATGAATCCGATGTGATTATTTGCCATTGATTGAAAAAATGTAATGTCCTTCCCCCCACCTCTCCTGTGGAAAAACATTGGAGTGAAGGTATACTCACCAAAGGATTATAACAGAAGCAAAAACAAAAAACGATTGAGACCAATAGGTACTAAGTTAAGGATTGAACCTTTATAGTAACAACTAACAAGAGAACTGAACACTGTGTTCAGAGAGAGATAGTACCATAAAAAACCGTGGAAGGCTGCATAGACCACCTATTCAATTGTTCTAAATAATTTTATTAAACATACAATAAACGTACACAGGTAAAAACACATGAATAATGTAATGCTGAAATAATTAGGTTGTGACTGTAAATGAAGACAGTCAATTCTATATAGCGATAATTGATGCAACATAAATGATCAATCAGGATGTCTAGCATTAGATGATGTCATCAAAAATAGATACACCAATATAAATTCGATCTTAATTGAATTGGAATCATTAGATGTGGCATATAATAATGCCCAGTGTGATCAGTTTGAAAATAGCCTTGTATATGACCAAGTGGTTGAGAAAAATCAGACACTTATTATTGTTAAACGTCTCTTAAAGTGATCTTATATGATTAAATCTATATAGTTTAAGGCGATCAATATGCACTTATTGGATAGTATAAGACAAAAGAATTGGGGCCAGTTAGATACTGTTTAAATGGAATATCCCTTTTAAGTGTGTAAAGGAAATCCAAAGAATCATAGACCCGCAGTCCTAATATAAGATCCAGTAAGGTGCAATTAGACTTCAAAAAACGTTCATCCACAATAGATTGTTCAGTTTGTGGGCTCAAGAAGTGATTCTAATTGTCACAGTGTGAAAAATAGACAGTTCCCCAAAACAATATAGAGATCCACTTAATCTCGAGTAAAGAGCCGAGAGATAGGATATGTATGACACTGATTGTATCAAGACGGGTCAATTACACCACTACTGCATCGGCTCGTATCAACATAGTATCTTAATAATGGAAGCCTTAAATTATTTTGCACAGTCGTAGCTGACCGCCTTTTGCATTTAATAGATCGTTAATAGAGACAATTCTCTGGATAATTAAGGATCCACTTAATCTTGATTGCATCAAGACGGGTCAATTAAACCATCACTGCATCGGCTCATATCAACATAGTATCTTAACAATGAAAGCCTTAGGTTACTCTGCACAGTCGTAGCTGATCGCCTTTTACATTTAATAGAACATTAATAAAGACAATTCTCTGGACAGTTAAAGATCCACTTAATCTCAATTAATAGGAAAACTGGCGAGATATAGGGATTTGCAGATCACTGTTTATATCAAGATAGATCGATTTTAGACAATTTGAAGTAACAACTTGTGTCTACAGAGTATGGTGTAGTACCTTTAATTTCTCAATACATCCGCGATTAGTTGCATTAGGTATTTAAAAGACCATCAGAAAAATGCAATACGGTTTATATAGAGGGAGAGATTTCTCTAGTATCTCAGTTTGTATCACAATCTCCATATAGCATTTAGATGGCTGAGTTCATTAATCAGTTAAGCGTTTGCATAGTCGGCATTGTAGTCATTTGGAGAAAGAGGCTTAGATTCCTCTATATGTTCATAAATTGTTGTACAACAGTCAGCACAATACGCCCAATACGTAAAATAATTACAGATGTTAGTCCTCCGAGATCTCGAGTATCATCACAGAAATACCTACAAGGGTCCTGCAGTGCCCATATAATTATAAAGACAGAGAGGCTTAGATTTTCCTGCATTCATAATTTGTTATATTTAGACATTTAGCTGCAATCAGCGTAATAGTAAAAAAGGCACAATAATTAATTCTCCGAAATCTCGTGTATTGCCGCAAAAGTCCCTGCCATCAAGACAACAATGCCAAGCAATTTACTGCATATCCATCAATAATTGCACAAAAGAGAAAGAGAAATCCGATGGTCAAGTTTAAATCGCTATAAAGAATACCATGGTGGGGTTACCCCCAAGTGAAGCTGTTAAAACAAAATTGTAGTGCTCAACGCGTTTCGAAAGGAGAACCTTTCTTCATCAGGAGCGAATTACGCGAATAAGTAATTCGCTCCTGATGAAGAAAGGTTCTCCTTTCGAAACGCGTTGAGCACTACAATTTTGTTTTAACAGTTTCACTTGGGGTAACCCCACCATGGTATTCTTTATAGCGATTTAAACTTGACCATCGGATTTCTCTTTCTCTTTTGTGCAATTATTGATGGATATGCAGTAAATTGCTTGGCATTGTTGTCTTGATGGCAGGGACTTTTGCGGCAATACACGAGATTTCGGAGAATTAATTATTGTGCCTTTTTTACTATTACGCTGATTGCAGCTAAATGTCTAAATATAACAAATTATGAATGCAGGAAAATCTAAGCCTCTCTGTCTTTATAATTATATGGGCACTGCAGGACCCTTGTAGGTATTTCTGTGATGATACTCGAGATCTCGGAGGACTAACATCTGTAATTATTTTACGTATTGGGCGTATTGTGCTGACTGTTGTACAACAATTTATGAACATATAGAGGAATCTAAGCCTCTTTCTCCAAATGACTACAATGCCGACTATGCAAACGCTTAACTGATTAATGAACTCAGCCATCTAAATGCTATATGGAGATTGTGATACAAACTGAGATACTAGAGAAATCTCTCCCTCTATATAAACCGTATTGCATTTTTCTGATGGTCTTTTAAATACCTAATGCAACTAATCGCGGATGTATTGAGAAATTAAAGGTACTACACCATACTCTGTAGACACAAGTTGTTACTTCAAATTGTCTAAAATCGATCTATCTTGATATAAACAGTGATCTGCAAATCCCTATATCTCGCCAGTTTTCCTATTAATTGAGATTAAGTGGATCTTTAACTGTCCAGAGAATTGTCTTTATTAATGTTCTATTAAATGTAAAAGGCGATCAGCTACGACTGTGCAGAGTAACCTAAGGCTTTCATTGTTAAGATACTATGTTGATATGAGCCGATGCAGTGATGGTTTAATTGACCCGTCTTGATGCAATCAAGATTAAGTGGATCCTTAATTATCCAGAGAATTGTCTCTATTAACGATCTATTAAATGCAAAAGGCGGTCAGCTACGACTGTGCAAAATAATTTAAGGCTTCCATTATTAAGATACTATGTTGATACGAGCCGATGCAGTAGTGGTGTAATTGACCCGTCTTGATACAATCAGTGTCATACATATCCTATCTCTCGGCTCTTTACTCGAGATTAAGTGGATCTCTATATTGTTTTGGGGAACTGTCTATTTTTCACACTGTGACAATTAGAATCACTTCTTGAGCCCACAAACTGAACAATCTATTGTGGATGAACGTTTTTTGAAGTCTAATTGCACCTTACTGGATCTTATATTAGGACTGCGGGTCTATGATTCTTTGGATTTCCTTTACACACTTAAAAGGGATATTCCATTTAAACAGTATCTAACTGGCTCCAATTCTTTTGTCTTATACTATCCAATAAGTGCATATTGATCGCCTTAAACTATATAGATTTAATCATATAAGATCACTTTAAGAGACGTTTAACAATAATAAGTGTCTGATTTTTCTCAACCACTTGGTCATATACAAGGCTATTTTCAAACTGATCACACTGGGCATTATTATATGCCACATCTAATGATTCCAATTCAATTAAGATCGAATTTATATTGGTGTATCTATTTTTGATGACATCATCTAATGCTAGACATCCTGATTGATCATTTATGTTGCATCAATTATCGCTATATAGAATTGACTGTCTTCATTTACAGTCACAACCTAATTATTTCAGCATTACATTATTCATGTGTTTTTACCTGTGTACGTTTATTGTATGTTTAATAAAATTATTTAGAACAATTGAATAGGTGGTCTATGCAGCCTTCCACGGTTTTTTATGGTACTATCTCTCTCTGAACACAGTGTTCAGTTCTCTTGTTAGTACTCACCAAAGGATCCTGATCTCCTAGATCCTCTGTAACCGCGTTGACGGAAAGGTCTGGATCTTTGCATAAAAAAGGTGGGGTTTTTTGGGGGCTCTTGATAAGAGGATCTGAAAGCACCTCTTGAGGTGGAATATGAATTGCGGCCGGGAAAACGACCCCTGATTTTCCCGGCCCTGCCAAAAACCCTATTCGGGAAAGCTTTCCTTATGTTGGCCTTGACTTTGCCAACTGTCGAGAAAGATCCTGAATAATCAGACATATCCTTGAAGATCCCTTCTCCAAAAAGCATGCCTTCAGCGCTGGAACCTGGCTCGTTAGTTGCCAGAGAAGCTACTTTAGAATCAATCTTAAGGAGAATTCAAATGGCCGTGTTCAAATTCCCAAAAAAACAGACCAATCTTTGAATCCAGCCCCTGTATTCAAACAGGTCTGGTTTCTCGTTCGTGAGGAGAGCTCTTTCAACGGAATCCATCAATTTGGCCAGTGGCCCTAGAAGGTCAAATAATTTGTTGTGGCACACCTTCAATGTGGCCTCAACTCCCCTCTTTGGAGTCCAATTAGACTCCTGAAGTATGTCTATGATCTTCGGATCTAACTCTGGTACTAGATGTAATTTATGTGCCAAAGTTGGGGCTGGGCACTCAGCCCTCAGGATATTTCTGGTCTTTTTATCCATGGGCAAACGTATACGTTGCTCAATGTATTCAGCCACATGTTCAATTGGCGACCACTCTGAAGAGCGTGGATGTTTCAACTGTTCCGGAATGAACATTGAGTTCCCCAGAGCATCTACCGGATCTAAAGCCGGTTTGTTTCCCTCACCGGACTCAGGTGAAGACACCGTGTCCGTTTCTATAGGGGAAGCTTCTGGGTCATAATCGGGGTCAGAGCTCTCCTCCGGATCTGACATCTCTTCCTCACTGGAATAATCAGAGGAGCTGTCAGTATCCTTTGCGCGTTTTGCGCGTTTCCATCTCCGTTTGGTGGCCGATTTTAAATGGCCCCTTTTCTTAACCACAGTGGAATGTTGTGGAGAATCATGTGTACTTGAATAAGTACGTTTCTTATGTGAGCATTTTTTAGGGAGTTGCTCACCTCCCTCAATTGAGGTCCCAGGGACCTCTTCATCCCGGTGCGAATCAATGGATAGGAATTTTTCTGATGCCGGGGAAATAATGGAGGACCTTCTGGCCGAATGGCTTGCCAGTACCCTAACCATAGTATTCTTTAAGTTATTGGAAAAATCCGACAGCGCGGCCACAAAGGCATCTGCTGGGTTAGAATTTAAGGGAACAGGCACTAAAGTACCTGGGGTAACTGGTACCTTATTGTTGGCCATAATTGCTAAGTTAATTTACTGAAAAAAAAACTCGCCGTCTCACAGCTGCTTTAACTCAACCGCCGGTCTCCTGAGGTAATTTGCCGCGACCCACTGCGCATGCGCGAGCCGTCGCGAGCTTTACCTCAGGCAGTGGCGCGAAACCGCTCCTCCCCGAATGACGGAGATGCGGGGAAGGAACTAAAACAAACAAAATAGCCGCCGCATAGGCGGACACGCACAGAAATGGGACAAAAACCTCCTCGGCTGGGCATGAAACTATACCATCTCCTAAATAAAGAGAGATAATAGCTGAGAAGCCTAGACCCTGTAATAAATACAATTAACACAAATACAAAGTGTATGTATTTACCCATTTACAAGAAGGGTAGTAGGGAGGAATCGGGGAACTATAGGCCAGTTAGTCTTACGTCAGTAGTGGGGAAATTAATGGAAACCATGTTAAAGGAAAGGATTGTTGAACATCTAAAAACACATAGATTACAGGATCAGAAACAACATGGGTTTACCTCAGGGAGATCAGGCCAAACTAATCTTATTGATTTTTTTGATTGGGTAACAAAAATAATAGACACAGGTGGTGCAGTAGACATTGCTTATTTAGATTTCAGTAAGACTTTTGATACTGTTCCGCATAGAAGTCTTATCAATCTATGAGCTTGGATTTCAATATTGTTGAATGGATTAGGCAGTGGCTGAGTGACAGGCAACAGAGGGTTGTGGTAAATGGAGTTTATTCGGCGCAAGGTCTTGTTACCAGTGGGGTACCTCAGGGGTCAGTACTTGGACCCATTCTCTTTAATATTTTTATTAGTGATATTGCAGAAGGTTTTAATGGAAAAGTATGTCTTTTTGCTGATGACACAAAGATTTGCAACAGGGTTGACGTTCCTGGAGGGATCAGCCAAATGACAAATGATTTAGGTAAACTAAAAAAATGGTCGGAGCTGTGGCAATTGAGTTTTAATGTGGATAAGTGCAAGATAATGCACCTGGGACGTAAAAACCCAAGGGCTGAATATAGAATATTTGATACAGTTCTAACCTCAACATCTGAGGAAAGGGATTTATGGGTTATTATTTCAGAGGATCTAAGGGTAAGTAGTCAATGTAATAGAGCAGCAGGAAATGCTGGCAAAATGCTTGGTTGTGTAGGGAGAGGTATTAGCAGTAGCTCATGCCACTGTACAGAGCACTGGTGAGACCTCACTTGGAGTACTGTGTGCAGTACTGGAGACCGTATCTCCAGAAGGATATAGACATCTTAGAGAGAGTTCAGAGAAGGGCTACTAAAATGGTGTACGGCTTGAAGGAGAAAAGTTACCAGGAAAGGCTTAATGATCTTAACATGTACAGCTTGGAAAAAAGACGAGACAGAGGAGATATGATAGAAACATTTAAATACGTAAAGGGAATCCACAAGGTAGAGGAAGGGAGTATATTTAAACGGAAACAAAGTAGCAAAACAAGAGGACATAGTCTTAGATTAGAGGGGCAAAGGTTTAAAAGTAACATCAGGAAGCATTATTTTACTGAGAGGGTGGTGGATACATGGAACAGTCTTCCAGTAGAAGTGGTTGAGGCCAAAACAGTAATTGAATTTAAGCAAGCATGGGATAGGCATAAGGCTATTCTAAACAAAAGATAAATCCAGGTAAAGTATCCATGTAATTGGACAGACTAGATGGGCCGAAAGGTTCTTATCTGCCGACATTTTTCTATGTTTCTATGTGTATAAAACATCTATCAATTAATAAAATACATGTGTACATATATATATATATACAATGTTACAGCGAAAATACAGCAAACTGTCAGGCAATTAATATAATAATTATTGCTGCTGATACTCCTCTCATCTCGGCGAGCAGCAAAGAAAAGAGAAGAGCCAACGGTGGTCAGAGGATTTGAAGAGTTGGACTATACCATTGTTATACTGGACTGTACCATTGTTATCTGTTATGTATATATACTGTTTAAACGTGTTTTTTTTTCACTCTCAAAATACTTTGTTTTGTATTTGAGAGATTGTTCTTTGCTGCTATCGGCGTAAGTAAAGAAAAGATAGCATAATAAGAGCCTCCGCGTCTTGTGGGATAATTCATTGTTTTCCCCAAGTCCTGTGATCTGTCTGTAGCTGAGAAATTATACCCAGTGCAGGGCTTCCTCGTGTGTCTGTATTCTACACTGTCTTCCTTGTTTTCCAGTACTGCTAGTGTGTGCGGAAGTTTGCAAACTAAACCATATACCTGCCCTAAAGGCTTCAATTTACACAGCCTGGGGGCTCCCCATCATCCTATAGGGGGTCCACCGATACAATACCATGCAGTGCATGAATTGTATGTGTTTATTTATTTGCAAAGTATTTCACCAGGTAGGACACTTTGAGATTTCTCTCGTTTTCAAGTAAGTCCTGGGTCACATTATACCTTTTAATTACATCCTGCAAACACACCTTACGCATTTATATTTTGTTGTAAAATGAATAATACCCACCAGATATGCAGGTCTGTGCGGCTGGAGTCCTCCTCGTGTTTCTATTTTAGGTTCTTGAGCTGTAGAAGACTTTTCTCCCCGTAGCTTGTGTTTAGTGTGCTGACTGTCAAAGATTTCTTTCATTCTTTATGCTGTCACTGGGCTGGCTTTACCATCATGCCAGACTGGTCCCGCCTCGTCCTTTACATTTCTACATGTTGATGCAAGCTGCTCTACACAACATTGCAAGAATGACTTAACTTCCTCCTTTTACATAATTTGGGAAAGTTACACTCTGCAGCCATTCCCCATTGTGTGTTACCGTCACAAAAACTAAAATATCTGATAAAAACTGTTTCTACTAATATATACAGTATATATATATATACGCTGTATATAGCAGTCACATGATCCCTTGTTTTCACACGTACTGTATCTTTTCTCGGTTATCTCTGCTGCTGCCTTTACATGTTACCTATATTATAATGCAGGTCATGTTATTCGGGATTTCTTCTCAGCTTCTAGTAAGTTAGTGATTAACCTAATGCTGCACAAAGGGGAAAGAGCGAGGCTCTGACCATTCGAGCATAACAGGGAGACAAGTGTAATAATGCTGTAAAGATAATAGACTGCCTTGAAAGATACATATTTTTATCATATATTATAAATAGTAGACGAATAAAACATGGACAATACATTTAAACATTATGCAAAGTCATGTTTTATTGTAGGACCCAGACAAATTATATATCATTTCTTTCAGTGGACTCAGCAAATTCAAAATATGTCATTACTATATGTATCCATCATGTCTCGACAGAATACTATATTGAAACATCAAACAAGATACATTTCTATTCATTTGCAATAATTGGCAGCCTGTAAATTATTTTTTCCGGTTTTTTATACAAACGTTTGTGGTTTAATATACTGTATATATATAGTGTCCACAAGGGTTGTGGTGAAGGACTAAAAGCGAGATAAAAAGCCTCCACACTATAATAAGTGTGTATATTATTGCAGAAGCCACTTGAACATCACAGCAATTCGATGAATTGCATCCCAGAGCTCCTGTGCCACATTCCCCATATGCAGCAAGGAACTCTGGGTAGGATATGCAAATAGAGATCATTTGCATATCCTACCCAGAGTTCCTTGCTGCATATGGGGAATGTGGCACAGGAGCTCTGGGATGCAATTCATCGAATTGCTGTGATGTGCAAGTGGCTTCTGCAATAATAAATACACTATATATATTTATAGAGCGTCCAGACCTGAAGAAGAGAGGTATACTCTCGAAAGCTTTTCTTTTAAATATAACATTAGTCCGATAAAAAAGATATCACTATCTACTGCTAAACTCATGATTTTCGCATCTGGACTAACACGGCCTATCGATTATATTGGTTATTGCGTGGAGGCTTTTTATCTCACTTTTTGCCCTCCACCACAACCCAAGCAAGTATATATATATATTCTACAAGGTGCCTTTTTTAAAAACAAAAATAGAAATGGAGCTCCAGTTACTGAATTATTTAGGGAGATATGCAATTTTATCCAAAATTTAAAAAACTAAAATTTTCTCTTGCATTTCAGAAATAATAAGACTAAAAGGGTTATTCAGAGAGCGTGAAAAGCAGGAGAATGAAAGGAGAATGACTGGAGAATGAAAAATTCTAGGTCAAAATAGCCAAACCAGAAAAATTCTCCCTTTCATCTCACTTTCCAAATCGGCTATTTTGACCTAGAATTTTTCATTCTCCAGTCATTCTCCTTTCATTCTCTTGCTTTTCACGCTCTCTGAATAACACTGTATGTATAGAACACTGAACTTGCTCCCATCTTGGAAAATGAGAAGGTGAGTAATGGCAGTAGCGCTGTTTATTTAATATGTGAAAATTTGACAATGTCCCTGCCATGGAACACTGCTGCAAGCGTTCAGAGAGAGGATGATGTCAGCACGCAGGGTGGTTACATCATCGATGACCAATTTGAGGATGGACAGGTGGGATATTCAAATCCCGTCTGCCTAGGGAAGGCTGTGTGGGCAGAGGAAACTCCTCTGCTTCACAGACAGTGGTGTATTTAGGTTTTTGCTGCCCTAGGCCTGACTAAACTTGTGCACCCCCTAATTCAAATTTGAGGCACCCCTTCCTGTCAAGGGCACGGCTCTTCCTGGTTAATCCCCACCCTTCCTCTTTAAGCTCCACCTTTTCCTCTTAGAGCTCCACCTTTTCCTCTCTTTATATTAAAAGTGGATACCAAGTGCCTACTTGCATATTTTGTATACCATTTCAAATCTATCTATTGAGATAAATAAAATTATGAAATGTTTAAATTCAAGCATATTTACAATGAACAGCCACGCATGTCAAGTATACTGGATCACAGCCGCTCTAATTGGTTGTACAATAAAATCCACAGAAACGTGCACTGCATATGAGTGTATCACAGAGCTGCACAGCAATAAAACCTACAGAAATGGGCACTGTGTATGAGCATATCACAGAACTGCACAGCAATAAAACTCACAGTAATGTGCAGTGTGTATGAGCGTATCCCAGAGCTCCAGGGCAATAAAACTCACAGTAATATGCAGTATGTATCACAGAATCCACAGCAATAAAACTCCCACCAATGCAATGTTTGGTGTGTGTCAGCGTATCAGAATTCACAGCAATAAAAATTCCAGCAATGCAATGTGCAGTGTGTATGAGTGTATCAAAATCCACAGCAATAAAACTCCCAGCAATGCAATGTGCGGTGTGTGTGTCAGCGTATCAGAATCCACAGCAATAAAACTCCCAGCAATGCAATGTACGGTGTGTATGAGTGCATCAGAATCCATTGCAATAAAACTCCCAGCATTGCAATGTGTGGTGTGTGTCAGCGTATCAGAATTCACAGCAATAAAACTCACAGCAAACCGAGTGTATATGAGCACACGGCAATTATTTATTCTATGTTTACCGGCCTCCGTCTGTGGTAGGGCTATGTGCAGAGTCAGCATGGACTGTGTACGGACTCAGTGGGAGGTCCCTCCAGGCCACGTTAGGATTGTGGCTGTGCCTGTGCGTGGAGCCATCTTGTCAGCAGTGGGGTGCCACTGCCAGAGGGTGCACCGTGGCTTTGATTCCCTTCCCGGTGGGTGTTTAGTCCAGAATAGAGTGATAGTCCATGTTAACGAAAGGGCGGGCAGCTGCGTGCGTGCGTGTCACGTGGTTCAGCCAGTCGGGTGGTACTGAGACTCAGTACCACCTGACTGGCTGGACCGCATGACCTGCACGTACGCAGCCTCACCAGGAGCCAGGCAGCTCAATGACAAATTTCTATCACTGCAGTGCTGGTTAAGGAAAGGTCCACTTTAAACAGCAGTAAGAAGACAGGGCTTCATATTCTGCTGATACCCACCTTTACCTGCCGTTTACTGTCATATTCTCTCTCTGCACACAAATCACATCCCCCTCCCCTCTCCTAGAGCTGCCTGTGAGGCAGAGGAGGAGCTATGGAGGGAGGAGAGGGGGATTTTTATTCTATTCGATTTTATTCTGTATGCAAACGCCCTGCTCCGCTGCTCGTTGTTTGAGAACACAGCTCAAAGCTGACACACAGTGACAGTGGCACCTGCTAGTACCCCCTAATGACACCCCAATAATCACTGATATCTGGGGCGGCCCGCCCTCCGCCACTCCCCTAAGTACACCACTGCTCTGTGATATGCTCACACACAAGTTTGGCGAACTGCCAGCAAGTACGGTGCTGTTTGAAGGCAGTGCAAATCCCCATAGAGAAGTAATGGTTAATCTATTCAGAGAACACCAAACAGCAGAGAAATGGCAGTGAAATGCCCTGATGTTCGGTGGTTTCAATCAGCAGGTTTATTCAGGCGAACCCCATAGGTTTCAATGTTAAACATATTCCCGTTTTTATGCAATATCTAATAAATCATTTATTATTTTAATCTGCAGTAAAAAGTCTTTATTGATTTTTTTTTTAGTACCTTTTAGTCATTTTTCAATTTTTTTTGGGCAAAATTTCCCCCCCTTTTATTTTAATAGCAGTTTTTCTTTTTTCTTTAACAGAACTTTTTATTATTAATCATATGATCTTACATGTAAATTCCAGACATTTTCGTTCAGTAGTTCTTTTGAAAACAGTAGGCCACGGGTTTGCGGATTCAGCGGCCAACTCCATGCACTTTGGGAACCCTGCGGTGAATGGTGAATTCACTGCAGGGTGGGGAAATTTTATTCCCCGAAGTGCAGGAAACTACAGAACACCAAAATGTTGACGTCACTTCGGTACTCTGTGAGTAATCCATGTAGGCTAGGGTCAGACAAACGCAGTGCGAACGCGCGTGCAGCCGCACTTTATCACGGCCGTAGTAGCAGCAAATTACATCCAATGACGGGCAATATACGAAGTACGGCTGCACGAAAGTGCGGCTGCGCGACGCAAGCGGCAAACAAACGCATTTTTTGAGAACGTGATACCGCTAGTACTGACGTACAGAATGCGCTGCGTCCGCTAGCGGTATGTGTGCGTGATTCGGAGACGTCAGACGCTGCTAATGTCCGGCCAACATAACGTCCAGACGCAAAAAGGGTTTTATTGATGATCCGTACAAAATCAAGGCCGAAAATGCGCATCGTATGACCGCTATCGTGTATTCCGTGAAAAAATACGTCCATTCGTTCGAACGCACTTTTTCACGGACGATGTGAAAAATGCGTTCATCTGACCCTAGCCTTAGTGGTTTTGCTGCCCCCTGGAAAGTGAAAGCCTAGGCCTTGCCTACCCAGGACATACCGGAAAATTAGTGAAATCTCAATGTATCCTTCCTGGTAAAATACTTTGCAGAAGTAAAAAAAAAAAAAAAAAAAAATGTTTTTTAGGGGTGGGGCCACCCAGTGCGGGCCGCCACCCCCTGGAAAGTGCCGCCCTAGGCCTAGGCCTTCTTGGCCTAAGCCAAAATACACCACTGTTCACAGAGCAATATATAAAAACCAGGATTGGAGGGAGGGGAAAGAAGTGGGGGGGGCTCCACAAATTCTGACCATTTTTATAAAATAAAGTGGTCAGGACGTGTCCCTTTTAGCTACATGTTTTCATCTTCCCACCTATTATATTAAGTGAATCACTAACTCGTTCGACCATTCCTACAATGGAAACGGATTCTCCACTTTCTGCTGACTAATCGTTTTATTTTGCTTATTGATGTTACAGATGATTCGTCGTTTCAGTGATATAATGTTACAGTAACACTGACACAAATAAAACCTATAGAAAAGGACAAAAACTCACTTGATTTGTAAATAAAAGCTTGTCAACTTGCCCTGTGCTTACTCGTGGGTGACTTTATGAGCAGTGAAACTCATTTGATATGTTACTGTTGCAACAATTTATTACCTTGTTAAGTAGTAAAGATTATGACATATATAGAGCTGAGGGAGATACACAAAATATGAACATTATACTCAGGATTAAATGTCTACAAATCCAACAAAAATTAACAAAACAGAAAAGATAACACGTAAAAATAACATGTAAAAATTTAACTAGTTTCATCATATTATGGAAAACATGGGTTGGGATTTGGAGGGGAATTACTGGACATATGCACAGTAAAGAAATTTAAGTTTTTGTTTCGTTCATTCGGTAAGTTCATTTCTGTTCGTTATTTTCGTTCTGTTACAATGATTTGCTTTCAGGATCATTCGTTATTTCGGGGAAAATTAGTTAGTCACTGCTATGAAATCGAATCGCATTTCTGGAATGTCATTTACTCGTTGTTCTGAATCGATTCGTAATTCTGGAATTTCATTTACTCATTGTTCCGAATTAATTTGTAATTTCAGAATGTCGTTTATTCTTTGTTCCGAATCAATTCGTAATTTCAGAATGTCGTTTATTCTTTGTTCCGAATCAATTCGTAATTTCAGAATGCCATTTATTCATTGTTCCAAATAGATTCATAATTTCAGAATGTCGTTTATTCTTTGTTCCAAATAGATTCATAATTTCAGAATGTCGTTTATTCTTTGTTCCGAATCAATTCGTAATTTCAGAATGCCATTTATTCATTGTTCCAAATCGATTCCGAATTTCGGTAAGTCGATTAATCGTTATGTTTAATGTTTTATTTCTGAAGATTGGCTGTTATATAGTTTTAATGAGTTTATTTGCTATTTCATATAGCGAATACATGTCACTGTATATTTGAAAATATCTCTATTTGTCATATAGGGCTATTTTGATAACAAAGAAAATGTTGACCGCAAAAGGAAAAATCCGAAAACCCTGTGCTCACTTGAATAAAACCCAATGGTCCCGAATCAATTTCGATCATTCCATATGCTGTAATGTTGTAATGTCGATTCGGATGGTACAACCTTAAAAGAAAGGTCCAAAACTATCACATCATGCCATTCAAACAAAACAAATTAATCCGAAACAATTTGTTGTTTTCGTCATCATTTTTTTTTTTCGAATTAGATGAAATTTGTTCCTATTGCGGTTTGGGGAATTCTGACGCATCCGAATAACCAATCACAAAAAAGTCACCCAAAATATGATTCGTAACTAAACTAATCTTGCATCTCTAGAAATTACTAAGGAAGTGCAAATATTAGGCAAAAATATTGAAATTTAATATTTTTTTTCTGCTATTGTAATTCCTTCAGGTTGGTATTTTTTTCTCCTTAAATCTTTAATTCAAATTTCTATCAATTCACAGTTTAGCAAATAACCCGTGCAGGATTTCTGATTTATGCAGGGCTGGTATCACCCTTTGTATTGTTCGTAATAATGAACCAAATGTGTTTTGTGAATGTGAATCAGAAATTCCACTGTGCAAAGATATAGATACACATCTCACCTTCCTGAAGATGCATGGATAGGGAGGGGGTCAATGTCAGGGTTTGGCAATCTGGAACTTAATATGCAGTACTTAAATGGTGGTTCAGCATATCCCAGTGTCCCATTATTGCCTTTAGGCAGGATTGCTGCTGGCTGCAGGATACACACAGAACTGGAGAAGAGTAATCAGACAACCAGATGCAGGGAACAGCACACACAAGGAAACCCTAATCTAGGGTACGGTACTTAGAATGGCTGTCTATTAATCTGAGGGAGGGGGGCCACACTGCTGGGTGACACAAAGAACTAAAGGGGCAAATCCAGAGACATACAGGGTAATTCAAAGAGAATCGGTAAGTCACCGCACGTTCGGTGACTTTTTGTTCTCTTCAATTCAGTGCCATTCGGCAATCCCTTTTCAGCGACCCTGCAGTGTATTCAGCAAGCACCACAGGGCCGTTGGAGTGCAGGGAAAAGCTGCCGCAAATCCGATGAAAAGTCACTGCAAAAACCCGGCGAATGCACGCCGAAAACCCGCAAAAACATCTGGATTAACCCATCGAAGACGCCGGAAAAACCCGAGCAGGAGCCGATCACACACAGCGAAGCCGCCGGAAAAAGACGACACCGCAGACGAGTGGAGTGAATAAATTAGCAAAACAGTTTGCTTGAATGTTTGAAAAGTGAAACGCTGTTTGCAAAGAAACTACTGAGCGAAAATGTCTGAAATTTACACAGGAGATCCAGGGAATGATAATAAAAAGGGCTGTTACAGAAACAATAAGTAAACTTAAAAAAGAATATCAGACTTTTTTTTAAAAAAAAATAAAGAAAAATGCTTAAAATATCCTAAAAAATCTATAAATAAAGAGACTCTTTACTGCAGAATTTTATAATGAATGGTTTATTAGATATTGAATTAGAACGGGAATATTTTTAACATTGAAGGCTATGGGATTCGCCTGAATAAACCTGTCGAATAAGGCTAGGGTCAGACGAACGCATTTTTCCCGTGCGTTTAGCCGCACGAAATTACGGCCGTGCTAGCAGCAAATGACATCCAATGCCGGGGAACATACGACGAACGGCCGCACGAGAGTTCGTCCGTGCAACGCAAGTGGCCAACGAACGCATTTTTTCAAGAACGTCAAACCGCTACTACTGACGTACAGAGTGCGCTGCGGCCGCATAGCGGTGTGTGTGTGTGATTAGGAAACGTCAAACGCTGCTAATGTACGGCTAACATAACGTCCAGACACAAAAAGGGTTTTATTGACGATCCGTACAAAATCACGGACGAACAGGCGCATCGAATGACCGCTATCGCGTATTCCGGGAAAAAATACGTATGTTCGTTCGAACGCACTTTTTCACGGACGACGTGAAAAATGCGTTCGTCTGACCCTAGCCTTAAACCACCGAATGGCAGGGCATTTTGGGAACCTTTCACTGCTGGTTTGTGCTCTCTGAATAGCCGAAGCAGTGCTTTTTTATGGGGATTTCACTGCCCTCGAACAGGGACCGAACAGGCACCGTATGTACAGGCAATTCGCCAGGATTTGGCGAATTGCCTGCTCTCTGGATAGCCGAATGGGCAAGAAAGGTTACCTTTCGGCAGCCATTCGGATCTCTTTGAATAACCCTGACAGTAATAAACAAGAGTCGGAGTCAGAAATCAGAGAGGGCTATCAGACAAGCTAGGAGTCGATACACAGGAGATCAAAGAGCATAGGGATAACACAATAGAATAGTCAGCCAGACCAGAGTCATACACAGGAGTATCAATATGCAGAAACTAGAAACACTGAACAGGAAATACACAAAATAAACATTGCACAGAAAAGGGAACAAGAAAAAACACAAAAGAACTATATTCCAAATAACAGCAATAACCAGGCAAAAGAAATTATTAAGAGATTAATTTCAGAATGCCATTTATTCATTGTTCCAAATCGATTCCGAATTTCGAGAAGTCGATTAATCGTTATGTTTAATGTTTTATTTCTGAAGATTGGCTGTTATATAGTTTTAATGAGAAACTAAGAACCAGAAACAAACTGAAAAATAATATACAAATGAAAAAACACAGAGGCAAAATAACTGTACTCAGAATCACAGCCAAAATAACAGGGAACAAATAACCCTTATGCAAGAGTTATTTGCTGGTCCATTGGTCCTGCATTTGAAATATGAGGCTAAGAGGAAAATTTGGAAGGGGGAGTATATTGAATTGTTTTCCTTGCTTCCTTTGGATGAGTCATCTGATTCCAGTGATGATGATTATAAAAAGAATGCTAGTAAGGAGGAGGAAGAGAGGAAAACAAGGTACAGCAAAACTCCAAAGTTTTTCGGTAATTGGCTTCTGGCCTCTTGCATCTTAGGCAGCGTTATTGGGGATAAGTTGCCGCAGCATTGTTCTGCATTGTTTTGTTATGTTGATGGGATATGAGAGGCTTACCATACATATGAGGGGTGGGCTTGCTGGCCGTATGATGATGAGCAGTTTAGGCAGCTCCTGGCAGCTCATCCAGGCATGGCCTGGGACCAGATGGACATTACTCTCTGGTTGTGGCTCATGGTGGCACAGCGCAACTTACCCTCTCAAAGGGCTGCCGGGGGTAGCCCTTCTAGTTCTTTGCCAGCAGGTCAAAAGAGAAGACTTTGCTGGTAGGTCAATGACAGACAAAGTCGTTTTTTGGGTGGGGGGGTGTATATTCCATCATGAGTGTTCCGGGTTTGGCGGAGGTCATCCCCTGGAGAAGTGTTTTATGCAGGCCAGAATGTTGGGCCTGACTGGTTCTGGGACTGCAGAAGGGATTCACGCTAGTGAACCTCTCAACGATGCTGCCGTGGCTAAGGCTCTATGAGGTTTTCGAGTCTGGTTTTCATATTTTGTCCCAAGTCTGGAGGGGGGGCATTTGAGGAATTTTAAAATCCGAGGTTAATTTTCCAGAGGTGGTTTGGGACAAGTTGGGTAAATAAGTGAGGGTGAGTCGCATGGTCTGCATATTTCCTGATCCTCCCCTTCCTGCTTTGCGTGTTTCTGCTTTGGGGGTGGTCCCAAAGCTATTACAGAGTCTTTTCAAATTATTTGCCACCTGTCCTACCCTAAGGGTGGATTGGTAAATGATGACATTTCGTCTGATTTATCTTCGGTGTCATATACCTCTTTCGATGTTGCCGTTTGGATGATGGCGGCTGTTGATTGTGTTGCCCTGAAGGCTAAACGTTGGGTCGGCTTTTCGGCTGCGGCCCATACACTCCCGAGTGTTAACATTTACTGGGGTGTTGGTTTAACGGGGGAGGGGGTATTATGTCAATCTCTGTTTGCCCAAAGAAACACAAGAAAAAAACTTTATTTACAATTTATTCAAGAATGCGTTTTCATGGAAAAAAATACAGTGCACTGCATAACATATTGTGACAGGTGACTAGGGGCAGGGTGATAGATCACACGTTTATCAGCAGGTGGACAGAAAAATACCTTTTGCTTCCCTTATATGGTTAATTCCCAGCTGCCTGCTAATTTAGAGACTGCCTAGCCCTATGTAATGTGCTGAGGTTCTCTCTGCGGAGTTATGTTTGTCAATATTGGGCTGAGACCTGCTGAGGAAGAGCATGAGCCTGACTACTAATGGAGGTAAGCAACCTTTTTCTTTCTTTAGAATGATAAGTAGCTTAGCTGCCCAGTGCTGCTAGTGAGAGAAATGCATGTATATTACTTAGCCTCCTGCGAAGGAGTAGGTTTTTATTTATGTTTTGGTATTTTCTGCTTGAAAATTTGCCCTGAAGCTGTTGATGCTGGATATTATAAACATTCCTTCAAACACTTGAAAAATTGACTCTACAGTGGCTATATCACAATATCTTCATATACTGTGTACCACCTCACTTTATAGATACCTCTTTTACATTAGCTACGTGGCAAGGCGCAAATGTCATGCAAGGAAGGGCTTAAGGTGGCGCCAAACACAGGGGTGAGATCCACGTCCACGCCGGGAGGGGGCTGGAATGTGAATTTCTGCATGAGTCTGGTGAAGAACAGGAACAACTCCACTTTTGCTAAATTTTCTCCAGCACAACTTCTTCGACCTAGACATAAAAGAGAGGTTAGCCAAGGCAGGAATAGCTTCTTCTTAAAAATGCAAGTGAAATGAATAGTCTGTACAGGGTGACTTCAACATAGGAGAGAGCAGGGAAATAATATAAAACATCAGGCCTGCACCTCCCAAATGCATCTCTTAGGTCCATGTACCCCAAGTCTAAAGTGACTTCCATCACATGAGTATCATGTCTGTTCTTTATAATTTAATATTAAATAATGCATATTTATTTAATAAATATTTTATATTTAATATCCAGCAGCTTGTAAATGGAAAAGAAAAACAAACAAACAAAAAAACACTATAGGGGTTATTCAGAGAGCTCTCTCGTTCCCTGCGCTTCCCTGCACTTCGGGGAATCAAAGTTCCCCATCCCGCGGTGAATTCAACATTCACCGCAAAGTCTCCGGAGTGCAGAAAAAACCTGCAGCAAACCCACCACAATCCCGCCGCAACCCCGCTGAAAACCCTGCCGGAACCGCCAGAAAAACCACTCCGGAAAAAAACGCTGAGCCGCCGCACACTGCGCAGAGCAGCCGCCGGAAAAGCCGACAAGCAGACAAACTTTTTAAAAATAAAAAAAAAACGTAAGCTTGAAAGTTTCAAAATTGAAACGCTGTTTGCAAAAGAACTACTGAACATGTCTGGAATTTACATATAAGATCCAATGAATGATAATAAAAAGGTCTGGTACAGAAAAATGAAGACAATTAAAAAAACCTGAAAAAAAATTTGCCGAAAAAATCCTGAAAAATACCTAAAAGAGCAAAACAAATCTATAAAGAGACTTTTTACTGCAGAATAAAATAATAAACGGTTTATTAGATATTGGATTAAAACGGGGAATATTTTCTAACATTGAAGCCTATGGGATTCTCCTGAATAAACCTGCCGAATGAAACCACCGAACAGCAGGGCATTTTGGCAACTTTTCTTTGCTGTTCAGTGTTCTCTGACTAGATTAACCATTGCTTCTCTATGGTGAATTTCACTGCTGTCGAACAGGCACCGTACGTGCAGGCAATTCGTCAAAATCTGGAGAACTGCCTGCTCTCTGAATCGCCGAATGGCCTTGAAATGTCCCTGTATGCTGAATTTCAGTGTCCAGCTACATTTCGGGGCCAGATCGGCTCTCTCTCTGAATAACCCCTTATATATTTAGAAAGCTACTATCAACACCAGCCGTACCTGCAGAAAACGGCATGAATGCTTCATTCTTCACAAATTTTCCATTTGCGTCAAGAAAATGCTGGGGGTAAAATTCATGCGGTTTCTCAAAATACTCCTTATCTTGCAGGACGGATGAGAGCAGCGGGATGACTTGAGTTCCCTAAACAAATAACAATTGTGTATGATACATTTCATTTGAATTACATAAATCATTTGAAGGTTACACTAGAAACTTTACTGCAGGAATCCACCACCCTGGAGTTAAAGTGTTAAAATGTTCTCCCTCTAGAAAAACCACAATACATTATTTATTTTTTCTCTCAGTGACTTAACATTTTATAAATAATTCCAGCACATCGGTCGTGTTGAAATTTTAGGAGCATGTTCTGTGGTCCAACTTGTAAAGGACTTTTATTTGCAATAAATGAAATTCATTTCTATTGCTCCAGAATCAGACCAGATCGAGAATACTCTATGGGCTCTATTACAATCCCCGCACTAAAACGGGGGCGGTAGGGAGAAAAAACTGCGCCCGCAGTTCTCCCCCTACCGCCCCCGGTTTAACAGGGGATTACAATGCAGGCTCAAATAATGCTGCCTGCATTGTTTGCGCCTGCTATGTCCCGGGATGCGCGTGGCAGCGCTAAGCGCAGCCATGCGAATCCTCGCAATGGTGTCCATAGGACTCCATTGAAGCAGACGCTGGCGGTCACATGACCAGCCGGATCTCGCCCAGTCTTCCCCCAGTCTTTCCCTGCTCCCGCCAGCTGGAGGAGGCGGACAGAGCCGCACTCCTCGCCGCGGGACAGGAGGTGAGTCTATGATTTAGTTTTTTTTATTTTTAAAGCTGGTGTTAACGGATTCGGCAGAAGCAAATCAGTTAACACCAGGTTCTGGCTCTGGTTAACTTTTCGCTAACCAGAGTCAGACGTTAATCAGCGTTGGGACTTTGTAATCCAGCACTGATTAACACTTTGCGCTCCCCATGTTAAGTATAGGGAGCGCAAAGTACAGTAACCTCGCGCTGAAAAGCGCAAGGTACCAAACGCAAATGGGTTTCTTAACCCGTTTGGATTGTAATATGCGGTAAATACCGCAGCAAACGTTAATGCTCACGCAAGTGAGCGTTAACGTTTGCGTCAACAATGTAATAGTGCCCTATATTGGGATACCTGCACATACTTTTGAAGATTGAGTATACTCGATCATGGTAGTGAAGGAGCTAGTTGTGTCCTTGTTATAAAGGACACAGCTATAAATAAATATATAAAGTATTATTCTTATTTTATAGAATTTAATTTGGTTTAGTAAGTAGATTCAGCTTCTGCTTCTCATATTCATTTCCTATAGGGTCACCTTACTGGACTTCTGGAAATAGTTTTTCTGAGACTGGAAGCTGTTAAGTCAATGATTAAGGATCCTTCACCATATCTTTCCCTGCCATTATATTGGAATGATTAGTCCACTCCAATAACCTGGAGATAAAGATTGTGTTGAGTCTCAGAACCGGTCCTTTTACCCCCATTGAGCCTTTGCACCATGAGCCTTTGCTCCATTCCCCTTACCCCCATTGAGTCTATGCACCAAATGCCTTTGTTTCAGGCCTCTTACCCCCATTGAGCATATGCACCGTAGGCCTTTGCTCCATTTTTCTTACCCCACTGAGCCTATGCACTGTGGGCCTTTGCTCCATTCCTCTTAGTGCCCTATATACATACTCAATGGTTTCCGTGAAAGCCCGAGATACAATGTTTCTATTTTAAGAGCAAAAGCCCTTGTCACAAGTTGGATTGTTCTCAAACAACTTTTCATAGGGATATATGCTATAAAAACCTTTTGATTGATAAAATGCAACAGTATATAAAAAAAAAAAAATCAAGTCACTCACCTTGGGAATGAAATATCCTCTAAACGTGACATCGTGAGTAGTGGCATGTGGAAGGTTGCCTGGAACAATGTTACCAAACCTTTGGATTTCATGGATGACGGCGTCTGTGAACGGCATTTCCTTCCTATGGTCTATTTGAGGCTGGGAAGAGCCAATCACAGTGTCTATTTCATTCTGGACTTTTTCTGTAAATAAACAGAGTATAGTATTTGGGATACGTCTGTTATACAGTGGCAAGAAAAAGTATGTGAACCCTTTGGGATTACGTGGAGTTTTGCATGAATTGAATTGGTCATAAAATGTGCCCTGATCTTCATCTAAGTCACAACAATTTGAAAAACACAGTCTGCTTAAAATAATACAACACAAACATTATATGTTTTCATGTGTTTATTGAACATAACATGTAAACATTCACAGTGCAGGGTGGAAAAAGTATGTGAACCCCTAGCCTAATGACTTCTCCAAGAGCTAATTGGAGCCAGGAGTGAGCCAACCTTGAGTCCAATCAGTGTGATATTATTGGATGTGTTGCTGAAAGCTGTCCTGCCCTTTAAAAACACACACCAGTTTGGGGTTTACTGGTTTCAAGAAGCACTGCCTGATGTGAACCATGCTTCGCAGAAAAGAGCTCTCAGAAGACCTACGATCAAGAATTGTTGACAATAAGATCCAATGAATGATAATAATAAGGTCTGTTAAAGAAAAAACGATTTAAAAAAAAAACCTGAAAAAATGTTTGCAAAAAAATGCCTAAAAGATCCTAAAAAAATCTAAAAATAAAGAGACTCTTTACTGCAGAATAAAATCGTGAACGGTTTATTAGATATTGGATTAAAACAGGAACATTTTTAAACATTGAAGCCAATGGGATTCTCCTGAATAAACCTGTCGAATGAAACCACCAAATGGCAGGGCATTTCGGCAACTTTTCTCAGCTGTTCGTTGTCTTTGAATAGACGAACCATTGCTTCTCTATGGGGGATTTCACTGACCTCGAAAAGGCACCGTATGTGCAGGCAATTTGTCACAATTTGACGAATTGCCTGCTCTCTGAATAACCGATTGGCCCCGAAATGGCACCATACGCTGAATTTCAGTGTCCGGTTACATTTTGGGGCCAGATCAATTCTCTGTTTATCATTTGAAGACAAAAGAACCATATGTTCTAGCTCCATGACATTTTGTATCGATTACAATTAATAGTTTGTAAAGTCATGGTTTACTTTTGGAAATAATATAGTTTGATAAATTATTATATTTGTTTGTCACTTAATGATAAATTTGTAGTAGGAGTTAACATTCCCATGGGTGGGTCTTATGCAAGATATAAGTGGAGCCTAGAAGCCCCACCAGCCGCCACTGATCCACCGAGCTATGTGAATAAATGCCTTTAGGTTGTCAAAACCAATAGCTCACTGCACTCCTTTAGGCACAAACCCATCTTCCACACATTAAGCAGACGGACACATTTCCAGATATGACATTTAGCCAATCAGGTCTCCTGCATACAAGCCCTTCCCTTACTTTGAATCTCGGGGTATTTCATCATAAGCAGGATGCCCCATCTCAGTGTCGTCGAGGTTGTTTCCATTCCAGCTACAAACAAATTGTTCACAAGCATTACTAAATTCTCATCATGGAAAAAGCGTCCAGGACCGGGTTTTTCCTGAAATGTACACGAAAAAAAAAAATGGAGCTTAAACTCTGTGGAAGAATAAACTTAATGTCTATCAGTATTGTATACACAATCAGGGTTATTCAAAGAGATTCGAAAAGTCACTGCACGTTCGGTGACTTTTCGTTCTCTTCAATTCGGTGCAAATCGGCTTTCCCATTTCGGCGAAACTGCGGTGTATTCAGCAAGCACCACAGGGCTGTTGAAGTGCAGGGAAAAGCTGCCGAAAACCCGCCGAAGACTTGACGAAAACCCGGCGAATGCACGCCGAAAACCTGCAAAAAAATCTGGATTAACCCAAAAAAAAACAAGCAGGAGCCGATCAGACTCAGCGCAGTCGCCGGAAAAAGCCGACACCGCAGAAGAAGGCAGTGAATAAATTAGCAAAACAGTTTGCTTGAATGATTGAAAAGTGGAACGCTGTTTGCAAAGAAACTACTGAGCGAAACTGTCTGAAATTTATATATGAGGTCCAAGGAATGATAATAAAAAGGGCTGTTACAGAAAAAAATAAGTAAACTTAAAAAAAATATTAAAAAAATGCTTAAAATATCCTAAAAAATCTATAGATAAAGAGACTCTTTACTGCAGAATTTTATAATGAACAGTTTATTAGATATTGAATTAAAACGGGAATATTTTTAACATTGAAGCCTATGGGATTCTCCTGAATAAACCTGTCGAATGAAACCACCGAATGGCAGGGCAATTCGGGAACCTTTCACTGCTGGTTTGTGTTCTCTGAATAGTCGAAGCAGTGCTTTTTTATGGGGATTCACTGCCCTCTAACAGGCACCGAACAGGCACCGTATGTGCAGGCAATTCTCCAGGATTTGGTGAATTGCCTGCTCTCTGGATAGCCGAATGGCCAAGAAAGGTAACCGAACGCTGATTTTCAGCGTTCGGTTACTTTTCTCCAGCTATTCGGATCTCTTTGAATAACCCTGAATGTGGATATTATTATTATTCTATTGTTATTATCTGCTGTCAAAATGCAAATGGATTGTTCAAGACTTTGTGAATATTTTTTTCTGTCTTATTCAGCATTTTCAGCATTTTTTTTTCAAAACCTCCCTGTATAAAAATGGATCTTATAACGAGTCCCGCTGGATGTATTTGTATGAATAAAAATGATAATTAAAGGGATATTCTACTCATCCTGACTAGGGATCAGCCGAACATACCCCGAGTTCGGTTCGAGCCCGAACCCGAACTTCCCATTTGTTCGGGTCCGAACCCGAACCCGAACCCCCATGCAAGTCAATGGGGCTGAAAATTAGTTTTTTTAGAGTGCCCTCCAAGAAGGCATATATGCTACATATTTGCCATAAAAGGTGTATGGGGGTCCGGGTAGTGCCCTGGGGGACAGGAAACAAGGACAAAAAGTAAAAAAAAAAACGTTTTTAAAGGGACAGTGACTTTTCCATGAAGTAAGGGTTAAAAATAAAAATGAAAAATTCCTTCAAATATCGTGCCTAGGAGGTCCCCATAACCTGCCCGTGAAGTGGTGGATTTCTAGGATGTATAGAAATATGTAAAAACCAAAAAATGACATTTCAAATGACGGTAAATGCTTTTCCTTTAATCTATCCATAAACAACTGCTTGGGGCGGCAGTCTGTATGAAAAGAGGAGACATTTTCGGACACGCAGAAAAAGTTTACTGCTTTTTTGGCGTTGAAAAGCAGGAGAATGGAAACTTCTAGACCAAAAAGCCGATTTGGAAAGTGAGATAAATGGGAGAATTTTTCTGGTTCGGCTATTTTGACCTAGAATTTTCCATTCTCCAGTCATTCTCCTGAGTTTCACCTTTCTCTGAATAACCCTGTCAGGGTTATTCAGAGAGCGGTGAAGAGCAGGAGAATGACTGGAGAATGGAAAATTCTAGGTCAAAATAGTCAAACCAGAAAAATTCTCCCATTTAGGCTAGGGTCAGACTAGCGAATTTTTAACATGCATTTAGGCGCACTTAATCACGGCCGCACTAGCAGCAAATGACGGACAATGACGGCCAATATACAAAGTACGGTCGCACGAAAGTCCGGCTGCGCAACGCAAGTGGAAAATGAACGCACTTTTTCGAGAACGCAGAACCGCTAGTACGGACGTACAGAGTGCGCGGCGTCCACTAGCGGCGTGTGTGCGTGATTTGGAGACGTCAGACCCTGCTCATGTCCGGCCAACATAACGTCCAGACACCCAAAGCTTCCTGGTTTGGATCCGTAAAAAATCACGCACAAAAATGCGCATCGTATGACCGTTTTCGCGCAATCCGTGAAAAAATACGGCAATGCGTTCGGACGCACTTTTTGACGGTCGCTGCGTAAAATGCGTTAGTCTGACCCTAGCCTTATCTCACTTTCCAAATCGGCTACTTGGTCCAGATTGTTCTCTTTTCCTGCCATTCTCCTGGTTATCACCTTTCTCTGAACAACCCTGAGAGAGAGGTGAAAGCCAGGAGAACTGGCAAGAGAAGAGAACAATCTAGACCAAATAGCCGATTTGGAAAGTGAGGTAAATGGGAGAATTTTTCTGGTTTGGATATTTTGACCTAGAATTTTCACTTCTCCAGTTATTCTCCTGCTTTTCACCGCTCTCTGAATAACCCTGTGAATGTTTAATCCCGAGGTAAAAATAACATTGCTTTAGATTTTTTTCAAACACCAGTTAAATGCAGCATATTAGGATGTTTTAGGGAAATTAATTCTCAAATCTCAATCAGAAACAGACACCAGACACCACCCCACCCTCAGTATATTGTACAATGTATCAAATTGATTACCAGACTAAAAACACCTGGTGTTATGCCCGTTTGTGAACAGAGGTCATTTAGAGTTGATAATCTTTCCACGTACACATTAGTTTTTAATTCAATATCTAATAAACCGTTGCTTATAATATTCTGCAGTAAAGAGTCTCTTTATTTCTAGATTTTTTAGTATTTTTTTAAGCATTTTCTATACTTTTTTCAAAATTTCTTTTTTTTTCCGAACCCGAACCGAACACGCCCAAAAAGTTCGAAATTCGCGAACTTTCAAACTGCCAAGGTTCGGGTTGAACTCCGAACCGTCCGAACCCGAACAGCTCATCCCTAATCCTGACCACTTTATTCTTATAAAATGGTCAGGGTGTGAGGAGTCCCCCCCCCCTTATCGCCCTGCTCGCTGAACTGGTGTTATCACAAGGTGAAGTGGAGGAGTTTCCTCCACCTAGCCAGCGTCACTAGCAGCCGGGATTTTTTAATTTCCCAGCTGCTGGTCACCAGATCGGTCACTAGTGACATAAGCACACAGAGACATATGCTAACATCACTCACTCTGAGACCACCTACAGTAGCTTGTGTTCTCGGACACAGCTGAATGATTGGATCTGTGCATGCGCACAGCTCTGATCCATCATTCTGCAAAGACGCTAAGTAATTTGAGTACATAAGTGCGCAAGTCTCAAAGGGGTGCAAAATGTGTGGCTCCGGCGCTATGCAAGATGACTTCAGGGACGTCTGGTTTCAGGAGTCCCTGAGCCAAAGGGGAGGAGCTGTGCGTGGCGAGGGACAAAAATTAAGTAAAGGCAGCCAAAAATAGAAATAAATAAATAATTGAAAAAGGCTGTCATTAGCATCTGTCCAATAATTTATGGGCAAAAAATAAGGGAATTCTAGTTTCAGTAGAGTATCCCTTTAATATTAACATATTTGAAAGGAAGATCATTTTTCCAAGAAACCCCAAATAGAGAGGAAAGGGTGGATACTTATTTTTCGCTCCACTGATATATGGATATCAAGAATTAAAACAATATAAAATTATAAAGTTAATGGAGGAACTTTGCACTCTTGTACCTGGCCGTGCTAATTATTCAACCTCATAAAATCTGTCATAACAATATTGTTTTTTAGTACTCGTTAATGATTGGGTGTCCGTGTAGCCCTTAAACCACCAAAACATGTTTAACCCTTTCGCTGCTGAGGCATTTCCCGCCTCTGTGCTGAGGTCATTTTTACCGATTTTACTCATCAGGTTTAAACGTGTTTTGAAGGCTTATTTTAGTATATGACCCAGACATATTATATATCGTTCTTTCCGTCAGACTCGGCAGATTCATAATATGTCATTATTATATGTATACGTCATGACCTGTCTGTATATTATAACAAAAAATGCAATAAAATATGAATGTTAATTAATTTACATCGTGTAAAGTGTTTTTTTTTTCACATTTTAACATGCGAGCAATTGCGGTTATATTTTGTATGGGGTGCGCTTGTTAAAAAAATTAGAGATGGGGTCTCGTTACATTTTTTTTTGGGGAAAATTACGCGATTTTTAACAAACGCACCGCATACAAAAATCGTTAGTGCAGCATCATTGTTCACATTATAATTGAAATGGGAACAATATTGCTGCATTGACGAACCAAAAAAAAGAAAAAAAAACTTGTTTATTTTTTTTTATAAAAATTTTTTAAAATATTTTTTATTTTTATTTTTAATTTTTTTTAAAAAAAAAATTTCATAGTCAAGTTTGGTATTGTTGGAACGGCCATGCTCTGGCTGATCCAACAATATCAAACATTAAATCAGGATTTTGAGGTCTGCCACTTTTTAGAATAGGTCAAAACTACATATTAGGAAGTACACAAATCATTGCATAAAGGTTTTACAAAATGAGGTTTGTATTATATTAATTAGAATTGTGTATTTATAAAATATCCATTTAGAAGGGTGTACTGAAGATGTTTGTATGAACTAGGATACACTGTAACCAAACATGTATTGAATATGGAGGTTATAATGTGTTTGACACTAATGTATCAATTAACCATCACCCTATAGGCATACTGTTAGGTAGGCACAAGCACTTTATTTCGGTTTACACATTAGCACTCTGTATAGGGGTATAGAAACATATGGGTTAGTTTTAATTCGGTATACAACATTGTAAGAGTAGCACTTTAAAGAGAGCACTTTATTGAATGACATTATAAATTCTTTACGCATATAAGGAATCAAATTTTTAGTTCTGATAATAGTATTCATATACATTTAATTAAGATTAGCATATTAAATTTTGCAGAAGGCACTATAAATTTAGCACTTTAAAAATCAGCATCTCACGCAGAGGATTTCAGAGGATGGAAAAAGTTCCACACTCCCCCTTGTGTGAGATTTTTTCCATCACGGTAAAATATTGATATAGAGCACATTATTGGATTTCCAATAGTGTGGCAATACATGTGTATCTAGAATTGCAGAATACCTATTTAGAGATGAACATGAAGGTAGATAATAATAAGCCTTGTGGGTAGAAAGAAGGTGGAGCAGAAACTTTAAGAGTTTAAACACTAGAGATCTTAAAAGGAACATGCAAGAGGGCACTACGAGATGTATCACCACCATCTTTTGGGTTGATCTGATATTTGGAATGCCCCACGCAGGTGCAGAATGAGTAATTGTAATTGTAATGAGTAACACGCAGGTGCAGAATGAGTAATTGTAATTTTGAGGGAAGGGAGAACGGGCGTTTCCCACTCAATCACAACACATTTTAAAGGGTATATAAGGAGGTTGCAGGAGATTGTGAAGGAATTGATTTACATGCCAACTGATGAAGCGAGTGCATCGCGAAACGCGTATTGGTGTTTGTCTATTTATTGTTTATGGAATAAATTTTAAATTTTAATAAATTTTAATTTTGTTCATCGATATCCTGCAACCTTATTTTTCAATTTGGAGCAAATCATCGGACAGAGGAGGAAAAGGGAGCCCGATATCTCCTAAAAATATCGGTTGTGAGATACATCTAGTGTCTGATTTATGACACCTCCAAATGTGAGTTGAACTATTGTATTTTGGGGACTTGGATGTGTTTTTATGGATCACACTATGTTTCTCATTTCTATCCCCATATATCTTGAGAATTGAGGACTGCATAAAAGAAAGCAATTAACTGCTTAAAGAAGATCCTCGACCAAGATTTTAGGGGAGAAAAGGAAAGGAAAAAAAGAGGGAAGCGCGGACTGTCACCACATTTTTCCATTATTGACTCTTTCTGGTGGTTGGAGGTGAACTATCAGTGTGTGAACCATCTGCTGCTGACTTTTTAAACTGCAATTTAATGCTCTATGTCCTTTGGACTTAAGAATAGTTTGTGTACAAACAGCATTGTTTAACTATATCCATTAGGGGGCGCCAGATACTTGTCTATTCTATATCAAACATTAACCCCTAACTGCCACGGATCGGGAGATAGGGGGTTCATTGGAACCCCTATCTCCACCATTGGTGGCAGTTAGGGGTTAACTCCAGGACTGGCGTCATCATGCTATGCACGATGACGCCAGTCCTCAGGGGGCATTCCCGGAAGCTTGGCCGACATCTTGGATGTCGGCCAGCTCCGGTAAAGGATCACGAACCGGCGCATTTCGGCACCGATTCGTGATCCAGCCCCCATGGGGTTAATTCCAGGTACCGTTAGGAAGGGCAGGCTGTGCCCTTCCAAACGGTGCCTGGATTAACCCCCGCAACGCCGGCGATCGGGAGGGAGAGAGGTCCGAAGGACCTCGCCCCTCCCTTTCAGGCGCTTCCTCCGCACATGCGGGGGGCGCCTGAATTAGGTGTCATTGCGCCGCCGCGATGACACCTAATTAGCCCGGTGGCGGTTCCGGGTGCTGGGCTGACATCGAGGATGTCAGCCGGCACCGGGGGGGCTCAGCGCGTCCACCGCAAGGAACGTTACCTGCGGGTGGATGTGCTGAGCGCGTCCTCCACAGCGAAAAGGTTAAACAATTTTGCAATGGAAACTAGCTTATGACACCCCATTTGTACACCATTTTAAAGCAAGATTAGAATGCTCACTGGGGAGAAAAATTATTTCTAGTGAGACCTCACTCCTGCCATCCTGTATCACTGTAAAGAAGCTCCCACCCTCACTTTAAGAAAAAGCTCAACAAACTTTACTGCTGCATAACAGCAACCACGGAGTGGGCACAATACAGGGAGAGCTGTGGGGTCATTCACTGCTGTACAGGGATAAGATTCAGGGGGTTATAATGAGTGAAAATCCCTGTACAGTACAGATACAAGGTGTTACTGTAATTTCCATATACATGCATTATGCAGCACATACAGATATTTTATATGCTATTGGTTTTTATCTTCTTGTCTTGCTTTTAATGGTGCAATACTATCAGGGTTATTCAGAGAGCACCAAAATGTCACTGACATTTCGGTGCTCTCCCATTCCCCCGCACTTCGGGGAATTTAGCATTCACCACAGCCTCCCTGACGTGCAGGGAAAAGCCTCCAAACACATCTGGCAACTGTCGCAAAACAGTCAAATCGATCGGAAAACCCGCTGCAAAACCCGCTGAATCTAACCAAAATAAGCTGATGACCCGCCAAACAGAACGCCGACCAGGCGCTGGAAAAAGCCGACAAGCCGAAGAGCGGGTGCAAAAAAAACACGCAACTTTTAAAAGGTGTTTGTAAAAAAACCTATTGCTCAAAAATGTCTGGAATTAACATATAAGGTCCTATGACTAATACTAAAAAGGTCTGTTACAGAGATAATCAACGCTATTTTGTATAAAAAAAGAAAATTAGCTGACAAAAATCCCGAAAAATGCCAAAAAAAATAAAGAGACTTTTTGCTGCAAGTGAAAAGAATAAACGGTTGAATAAATATTTATTAAAAGCAGGGTATTTTTTTTACATGGAAACCTTTGGGATTCGCCTGATTAAACCTTTTGAACGAAACCACCGAACATCAAGGCATTTCATTGACATTTCACTGCAGTACGGTGTTCTCTGAATAGATTAACCATTTCTTCTGTATGGGGTAGTTCACTGCCGCCGAAGATCACCGTATTTCGCTGGCAGTTTTGCCAATATTTGGTGAATGGCCTGCTTTCTGAATAGACGAATGGTCCCGAAATTGCACCGTAAGGGGAAATTCAGTGTTCGGTGCAATTTCTGGGCCATTTCGACTCTCTTTGAATAACCCTGTATGTGATCCCCGTGATTCTACAAGTTGAAAATTGCAATATTACCTCTTTTTGTTTGATAAGGAAAGCGTCGATAAGATTTCTCTGGTCGTTCATGTCCAGTTCTTCCTTGTGTTTTGCAAATGTTTCTCTAATAAATGTCTGAAATTCCTTAACATTTTCAAGAACAGTTTTGTGGCTCCCAGGTAGCCATCGAACCAATGATGGAAAAATGTTGTACAGCTAAATGAAAGAGATCAAGGTTAGTACCAAGACATGTCAATCCAGGCAGAAGCATAACTAGAAACCTCAGGGCCCAGGTGCAGGAACCATGACGGACCCCCCCTCCCCACCCTAAGCAAAAACATATCTTTCCCCCTCCCGTTAACATGCATTGGTCCCCTCCTGGTCCACTATGTTGACTCCAGACAGTATCGCATTTTTTCCAGGTTCACTATGACCTCTTCAGTCCATCCCATTTTTAATGTAATGTGCACTATGTGTATCTCACAGAACTCCACAGCAATAAGCCTCACAGTAATGTGCGCTGTGTATGAACATATCACAGAGCTCCACAGAAATAAAATGCAAAGTAATGTGCAGCGTGTATGAACGTACCACAGAGCTCCACAGTAATAAAACCCACAGTACTGTGTAGTGTGTATGAGTGTATCACAGAGCTCGGTTTATGGCTTAATATAGCCATTCATTTCATTGTTATTTATTAATGGTAGCTGCAATAACTTGAGGTGATCCTTGAAGGTCACTTATTGTATTGTGTTTAAATCTATACCAATTTTCGCATGAACACCACTTCTTCACTGTTGAATTGGTTTTAATATGTTTTGTTTATTGAGCACTGTTTATTTATGCTTATAAGGTTGTCAATTAATTTTATAATTTTATATTTCTTTAATAAAAGTTATATTTTATATTGGTCTCAGGGAGACATCAGTATTCTGATGTTTTCATCAGAATAATTGTATTCCTATCACAGAGCTTCACAGCAATTAAACTCACAGTAATGTGCACTATGTATCAGTGTATCACAGAGCTCCACAGCAATAAAACTCACAGTAATGTGCAGTGTGTATCAGTGTAAATCACAGAGGTTTACAGCAATAAAACTCACAGTAATATGTGGTGTGTATGAGTGTATCACAGAGCTCCAAAGTATAACTCACAAATAAGTATAAAATAAATAAAAAAATGTATATATACATATATATATTATAGGCAAGCCCCCAAGCCCAGGCAAGCAAGTGTGGGCCCCCCGGACTCAAGGGCCCAGGGGCAGTGGCACCCTCTGCACCCCTGGTAGTTACACCCCTGACTCCAGGTAAGGACAAACAAAACAAATACACATGTATGTAATAGTTCTTCAAACACAAAGGTTTAAAATAGTATATAAGGTGAGAGCTCAAACAACAACCAGATGGTCTCCTAGTGCTGGAGGGGGACTGTGCCGCACCCGCCCCAGTAATTATAAATAAAATAAGGACAGTGACCAATTCAAGCTAAGAAACACTAAGCACTAATTGTAATGTGAGAGCTGCTGTCACATTTCTCCTGGGACTTCCAGCCTTCTAGTCATGACAGACCCTTTAAAAGACCTGAATATACTTTACCACAAAATCGGCACTTTCCGAATGCAGGACAGGTCCCTTCATGACTTTGCTCACGGGAACCCTGCATTCTCCAGGCCTGGTTTTAGTGCTGCTCCACCACATGTGCTGCCTAATTTAGACTTTCCAGCCTGTCATTTCGAACCTGCTATTTAAGGGTGATGCCCTCAAGACTTCGAGCTTCTGCATGCCAGTTCGTGGTTTGCCTTGTTCTTTCTCACTTCACTCCTGTATGCCAAACCTTACTGTGGTTCTGTTTCCAAGCTTCACCGTGTTTTTGAGTCCTGTTGTAGTTAAGAAGTCAACAACTACAGCAATCTTATGTAACGCTCTTCTGCCACTGGGGGCCGCCCCCACTGGCACCTTCCTGCTTGGTTACACCTTCTTGCTTTACCTGTGGGTCCAGAGTTTCCGCATTTTGGGAATAAGGATACATAATGGTGGCAGTGCCTCCACCTGTCTGGGCATCATGGCATGGACTGTTTGCCCAGGCATGAACATAATAATTATCTACTACACAGTGGTACAGTAAGCAATATAAAAGTGTATTAAAAGATAAACGGCAGAATAAAAGGATTTGCAGGTAATACAGTAACTAACTAGACACACCAACTGCTGTCTAACCTCCCAGCCCAGACCCTCCCAAACAACCTGGAACCACCCTGATCTTTGTCCTCATTTATTTTATTTATTTATTTATAAAAGGATTTTACCAGGAAGGATACATTGAGATTTCTCTCGTTTTCAAGTATGTCCTGGGTTCAAGAACATTGAGTGGTTACAGAAATACAAAATAGTAAAATGCAAGATATTAACACCAGACCAAATATACAGATTAACAGAAAAATAAATATGTAGGAAATAAAGTCATTATGTTACATGTTTACAGGTGCATTTCGTATTGAGGTATGTTAATAGGGTAGTCTTAAGGGATTTTAGACTGGGGGAAGATTTGATGGTGTCTGGGAGGTTATTCCATATTTGCGGTGCTCTGTAGGAAAATGAGGATCGAGCCTCTTTCTTTTTGTATTGTGGTATTGCAAGTAAGGTACTGGTCCTGGATCTGAGGTTATAGGATGAGGGAACTGCTGAGGGAAGCAGCATATTCAGGTAGGGTGGTAGCTTCCCAGAAAATCTCTTAAATACCAGGTTGGAAAGGTGAAGGGTGCGTCTAGATTCCAGCGATGGCCAGTTTAGTTCTTTTAACATGTCACAATGGTGGGTCATGTAGTTACATTGTAGCACAAAGCGACAGAATGAGTTATACAATGTAGTAAGTTTATGGAGGTGTGTTTCAGGGCCAGCTGCATACACTACATCTCCGTATTCAATGGCTGGCATAAGCATTTGTTGTACAATCTGCTTTCTTACCGTGGGACTCAGGCAGGATTTGTTTCTGTACAGGGCACCTAGTTTGGGGTGGCGATGATGGTACCAGTTGGTGCACAGAGGTGTTGGGGCCCTTTAGAATAACACCTGGTTAACTCAGCTGACAGTGCAGAAAAGGCTTTTGGTAAAATCCACTCAGTGGCTGTGAGATTCTTCTTTAGGGTAGGAGATGAATAGAGTGCCCTGTCAGCGTGACAGAGGGAGAAGATTCTAGTTACCACACATCTTCAGCTGCTCACGGCCCCAGGGAGACCTCCAGGACTTCTCAGCCATCTGCAGCCTCTGTATCAAATCTCCATCTCTCATAAGGGGTTAGGCTGGTTATGAAAAGCGCTGGGATTCCTCACAAGGAAACGGTCTTTTGTCTGCATCTGCTTCTCACAAACACACCACGCTGCATGTAGAATCTCCTCTCTCTTCTGTCTCCAAAAACAGTTCTGGAACATTCCCCAAAATCAGGTGCCTCTATTGGCTGAGGAGGTCACCTGATGCCAGCCTGAACACCATCCCAAGCCCTTCTGCAAATCAGAGATAGAGGGGGTCAAAGTTCAAGGTCCCAGTATTGCATTGGGGCAGAAATGTGGAGGGCTACATTCTCCCCCTCATAAAATCCTTGCCTTCCACTGGCAAGACCAACCAGGTGGCAAAGAACAAAAAAATAAAATAAAGACAACATATACATTTCTGCATAACAGTCCTATCTAGACAAATGTCAACTATCTTGAAGTCTGCTCTAATACACATGCATTCCCACATTCATCATTTCTGCAATGGCATACAGGAAATCGATAACTTTACATTGTAGCTGGGGCACTGGGACATAACTAGGTTCTCCAACGTGATCATAATTAAGAACCCTGGGAGGTCTGTCTTACTCTAGTGCCCTGTCTCAATTCTCTTTGAGTGTGCCTGGGAGTCTTCGGCTCCTGCCATTTGGTTGGGGAGGTCACCAGAGGCTTGAGGCCCTGGCTTTCCCATGATACAAGAGTCTTTTAGGGGTCCCAGGCACAAAACTAGGGCTGTTCGGATCCAATGTAGAAAAGGCTAAGGGAGTAGAGGAAGATGACTGCTGAGAAGTGTCTTGTACCAACTAGCACTCGTCACTGTGGTCGGTGGATTCTAGGGTCTCTTCTTTAGCTCCTTCCAAATTACAGTCTTGCACGGTCTCCTCCGTGTCCCTCACAGGTGGTGAGATTCTATCCTCACTCTCTTCATTTCCTTTCTGGAACTCTTCTTCTTGGGAATATAACACTGGTAGCAGGTGGTTCCTGTGCCATGCCTTGATACGACCTTCTGGTCCCTTGATCTTGTATACAGGAAGTCCTGGCAACTTGAAGACCACTTCAAACAGAATGTCTTTCCATATATCTGCAAGCTTGTGTTTCCCAGGCACCCCTAGATTCCAGAGAAGAACTTTATCCCTGGGCTGTATTTCTCTATATTTTACTTTGGCATCATAGAGCCTCTTGTTTTGTTCATTCAACTTAGCAGCAGACTGATTCGATAATTCATAAGCTCTCTGAAGGTTCTGTTTCAGTGACTTCACATATTGATAATGAGAGGCGAGACTCAACCCATCTGAAGATACTCCCAGTCTCAAATCTATAGTCAAGTGGGTTTCCCTCCCAAACATTAATAAGTATGGTGAAAATTCAGTAGATTCATGTTTCGTGCAGTTGTAAGCATGCAACATAGCTTCCACATGTTGACTCCAAGCCCTTTTTTCTACGTGTGGCATTGTACCCAACATATCCAAAAGGGTCCTGTTAAATCTCTAAGGCTGCGCATCGCCTTCTGGGTGATGCGGAGTAGTCCTTGACTTATTAACGTTGAGAAAGCTCAGGAACTCCTTGATGAGCCGACTTTCAAAATCTCTACCCTGATCAGAATGTATCCGATTGAGCAGACCGTAATGCAAAAAGTACTTTTGCCACAAAGTCTTGGCTACCGTCAATGCCTTTTGATCTTTGGTGGGAAATGCTTGTGCGTAGCGTGTGAAATGATCCGTAACCACCAGGACAGTTCCAATAACAGCAGAGTCATTTTCAATACACAGAAAATCCATGCAGACCATTACTTTTAAGATGACCCATGGGGGCAGCCTTTACTGGTAGAGTTTTCCTCTGTATGCATCTTTTTCAGGTTTTTATATATTGCTCTAGAGTCTCTCTCATCTTTGGCCAGAAAAATCGGTCTTGCACTAGACCATAAGTTTTGTCTATCCCAAGATGTCCATGCTGATCATGTAGGGCTCTCAGAACCACCCCCCTGAGCCGGTGAGGGAGCACCACCTGCTTGAGATCTGGGTAATCGTGGTACTCAATAATCCGATACAACAACCCATCCTCGAGATGCAATTTGCTCCATTCTCGCTGAAATATCTCCTTCAGGCCTAAGCGAAGACTGATCAGAAGGTTAGGATTCTTTGCCTTTATGGCCTTGAGGACATTGCCTATATACCAATCTTGAGCCTGAGCTCTCTGCTTGTCCGCTGCCGTAATATCTGACCAATGCTGTAGGATAATGGAAGCACTGAATGCTTTGGGTACAACTCCAGGTGAACAGCTAATGGAGTCTATTCCCCTGAGTTCAGTAAAATCTTCTGGGTTTTCTACAACTACTGCCATATTACATAGAGCCCTCACTCCAGGTCCAGGGACTTCTTTCCACTCCTCTTCTTCTTGATGAGGAGGAAGCCCGGGTCGACGTGATATTGCATCAGCACTGATGTTTTTGGGGCCCGGTTTATATCTCAAACGGAAACGGTAATTTGACAACGTCGCCAATCATCGATGTCCGGTGGCATCCAATTTAGCAGTCGTCTGTATGTAAGTGAGGGGGTTGTTATCCGTTCTTACTTCAAACTCTGTCCAATACATATAATCATGAAGTTTGTCTACTATTGCCCATTTACAGTTGTGTTCAAAATTATTCAAACCCCACTGAAATTGAGTGTTTTGGCCAGTTTGACATTGATTTTGATCATTCAGTCATCTTGCTTACAATTAAATCAAAGAGGCACGTGTAGGTCAGACAAATATAACATAACATTTATAATGAAATAACCACAAATGTCTTTTCTGTGCTCACATCATTATCAGTTTTATTCAACCCCCAAGTGACATTCAATCTTAGTACTTAGTACAACATCCTTTTACAGTTATAACAGCTTTTAAACGTGAAGCATAGCTTGAAACAAGTGTCTTGCAGCGATCTACGGGTATCTTCGCCCATTCGTCACGGGCACAAGTCTCCAGTTCAGTCACATTCTTAGGCTTGTGCACTGCAACTGCTTTCTTTAAGTCCCACCAGAGGTTCTCAATCGGATTTAAGTCAGGTGACTGCGATGGCCACTCCAAAATGTTCCAGCCTTTAATCTGCAACCATGCTCTAGTGGACTTGGAGGTATGCTTGGGATCATTGTCCTGTTGAAAGGTCCAACGTCTCCCAAGCCTCAGGTTTGTGACGGACTGCATCCCATTGTCATCCAATATCTCCTAGTACGGACGAGAATTCATGGTACCTTGCACACGCTGAAGCTTCCCTGTACCTGCAGAAGCAAAACAGCCCCAAAGCATGATTGACCCCCCGCCATGCTTCACAGTAGGCAAGGTGTTCTTTTCTTCATAGGCCTTGTTCTTCCTCCTCCAAACATAGCGTTGATCCATGGGCCCAAACAGTTCTAATTTTGTTTCATCAGTCCACAGAACACTATCCCAAAACTTCTGTGGTTTGTCCACGTGACTTTTGGCATACTGCAGGCGACTCTTCTTATTCTTTGGAGACAGCAAGGGGGTGCGCCTGGGAGTTCTGGCATGGAGGCCTTCATTACGCAGTGTGCGCCGTATTGTCTGAGCTGAAACTTCAGTACCCACATCGGACAAATCTTTTCTCAGTTCCTCAGCAGTCACACGGGGACTTTTCTCCACTCTACGCTTCAGGTAGCGCACAGCAGCCGAAGTCAGCATCTTCTTTCTGCCACGACCAGGTAGCGTTTCAACAGTGCCCTTTGCCTTGAATTTGCGAATGATGCTTCCTATGGTCTCTCTTGGTATGTTTAACATCTTTGCTATCTTCTTATAGCCATTGCCCTTCCTGTGAAGAGTAATCACCTCTTCTCTTGTCTTCCTGGACCATTCTCTTGACTTCACCATGTTTGTAACCACACCAGTAAATGTCTAGAAGGAGCTGAGTATCACAGTCATTTTAAAGCTGCCTAATTGGTGCTTATTATGCTTTATTGCTGCTCCGTGACATCCACAGGTGTTTTCAATACCTGATTGAAAACACTTGAATGAACCTCTGTTCTTCAGAGTGGTAGTCTTTAAGGGGTTGAATAATTGTGTCAATGAAGAATTCACAAAAGAAACATTTACTACTGTATTACAAAACCAATTGATGTCATTTTAGTTGCATATGGTTCTTTAAAAAGTCCTTGTAGGATTTCATTCTGAATACAATTACAAATGTACACTAAATTCCCTAAAACCCTTTACAGCATTGGGGGTTGAATAATTTTGAACACAACTGTAAGAGCCATAAACTCCAGCATGTGGACCAGGTAGTTCTTCTCACTTCCCATTAGGTTTCGACTAATGTAAGCAACTGGTCTCAGTCCCTCAGGATAACTTTGGTGTAGTACACCTCCTACACCCTCCAGACTAGCATCTACATGGAGCACATAAGGCCTTTCAGGGTCTGCATAAGCCAGCACTGGGGCTTCAGTGAGCTTCTTCTTCAGGGTGAGGAAGGCCTGCTCACATTCAGAGGTCCATTTTTCCCTGAAGGAATCTCTGGAATATAACATCTTAGAACCATCTGCACTTAAAGAGCCTTTTAGGAGATTATGCAATTCATGCGATATCTTGGAGTAGCCTTCCACAAATTTACGGTAATACCCACAGAATCCAAGAAATGACCTTAATTCTCCAACATTATCAGGCCAGTTCACCACAGCTTCGATTTTGGCCGGGCCAGTAGCAACCCCTTGGGCAGAAACTATCAGGGTTATTCAAAGAGATCCGAATGGCTGCCGAAAGGGAACCGAATGCTGAAATTCAGCGTACGGTTCCCTTACCTGGCCATTCGGCTATCCAGAGAGCAGGCAATTTGCCAAATCCTGGCAAATTGCCTGCTCATACGGTGCCTGTTCGGTGCCTGCTCGAGGGCAGTGAAATCCCCATAGAGAAGCAATGCTTTGGCTATTCAGATTGCAAAACCCAGCAGTGACAAGTTGCCGAATTGCCCTGCCAATCGGCGGTTTAATTCGGCAGGTTTATTCAGGCTTCAGTGTTAAAAATATTCCAGTTTTAATTCAATATCTAATAAACCGTTCTTGATAATATTCCGCAGTAAAAAGTCTCTTTATTGACAGATTATTTAGGATCTTTTAAGTATTTGTTTCCAAATATTTTTTTGCCGATTTTTCTTTTTTTTTTTTTTTAAATGTTTGTTCTTTTTTTTGTAACAGCCCTTTTTATTATTATTCCTTGGACCTCATATGTAAATTTCAGACATTTTCGCCCAGTAGTTTCTTTGCAAACAGCGTTTCACTTTTCAAACATTCAAGCAAACTGTTTTTTTTTTTTGCTGCGCTGCTTGTGATCGGCTCCTGCTTGGATTTTTCCGACATGTTCGGCGGGGTTAATCAGTGGTGTATTTTGGCCTAGGCCAACAAGGCCTAGGCCTAGGGTGGCACTTTCCAGGGGGCGGCGGCCCGCACTGGTGGCCCCACTCCTAAAAAAGTATTTTGCCAGGAAGGATACATTGAGATTTCACTAATTTTCAAGTATGTCCTGGGTAGACAAGGCCTAGGCTTTCACTTTCCAGGGGGCAGCAAAAAACCTCACCACTACATGGGTAACTCACAGAGTCCCGAAATGACGCCAACATTTTGGTGTTCTGTAGTTCCCTGCACTTCGGGGAATAAAATTTCCCCACCCTGCAGTGAATTCACCATTCACCGCAGGATCCCCAAAGTGCATGGAGTCGGCCGCTGAATGTTGCCAACGCAAACCCGTGGCCTGCTGTTTTCAAAAGAACTACTGAACGAAAATGTCTGGAATTTACATATAAGATCCTATGATTGATAATAAAAAGTTCTGTTACAGAAAAAAGAAAAACCGCTATTAAAAAAAAGGGGGGAAATTTTGCTTAAAGATTACTAAAAGGTAATAAAAAAGAAAAATCAATAAAGACTTTTTACTGCAGATTAAAATAATAAATGGTTTATTAGATATTGCATAAAAACGGGAATATTTTTAACATTGAAACCTATGGGGTTCGCCTGAATAAACCTGCTGATTGAAACCACCGAACCTCAGGGCATTTCACTGCCATTTCTCTGCTGTTTGGTATTCTCTGAATAGATTAACCATTACTTTCTCTATGGGGATTTGCAATGCCTTCAAACAGCACCGTACTTGCTGGCAGTTCGCCAAACTTGTGTGTGAGCATATCACAGAGCAGTGGTGTACTTAGGGGAGTGGTGGAGGGCGGGCCGCCCCAGGTACTAGTGATTATTTGGGTTTCATTAGGGGGTACTAGGAGGTGCCACTGTCACTGTGTGTCAGCTTTGAGCAGTGTTCTCAAACAATGAGCAGCGGAGCAGGGCGTTTGCATACGGAATAAAATCGAATAGAATAAAAATCCCCCTCTCCTCCCTCCATAGCTCCTCCCCTGCCCTGCAGCAGCTCTAGGAGAGGGGAGGGGGATGTGATTTGTGTGCAGAGAGAGAAGATGACAGTAAAAGGCAGGTAAAGGGGGGTATCAGCAGAATATGAAGCCCTGTCTGCTTACTGCTGTTTAAAGTGGACCTTTCCTTAACCAGCACTGCAGTGATAGAAATTTGTCATTGAGCTGCCTGGCTCCTGGTGAGGCTGCGTGCATGCAGGTCAAGTGGTCCGGCCAGTCAGGTGGTACTGAGTCTCAGTACCACCTGACTGGCTGAACCACGTGACACACACGCAGCTGTCTGCCCTTTCGTTAACACAGACTCTCACTCTATTCTGGACTGAACACCCACCGGGAAGGGAATCAAAGCCACGGTGCACCCTCTGGCAGTGGCACCCCACTGCTGACAAGATGGCTCCACGCACAGGCACAGCCGCGATCCTAACGTGGCCTCTAGGGACCTCCTGCTGAGTCTGTACACAGTCCCTGCTGACTCTGCACACAGCCCTACCGCGGACGGAGGCCGGTAAATATAGAATAAATAATTGCTGTGTGCTCATATTCACTCGGTTTGCTGGGAGTCTTACTGAAGTGGATTCTGATGCACTCATACACACCACACATTGTATTGCTGGGAGTTTTATTGCTGTGGATTCTGTGATACACACTGCATATTACTGTGAGTTTTATTGCCCTGGAGCTCTGGGATGCGCTCATACACACTGCACATTACTGTGAGTTTTATTGCTGTGCAGTTCTGATATGCTCATACATAGTGCCCATTTCTGTGGGTTTTATTGCTGTGCAGCTCTGTGATACACTCATATGCAGTGCACGTTTCTGTGGATTTTATTGTTCAACAATTAGAGCGGCTGTGATCCAGTATACTTGACATGCGTGGCTGTTCTTTGTAAAAATGCTTGAATTTAAACATTTCATAATTTTAATTATCTCAATAGATACATTTGAAATGGTATACAAAATATTCAAGTAGGTACTTGGTATCCACTTTTAATATAAAGCGAGGAAAAGGCGGAGCTCTAAGAGGAAAAGGTGGAGCTTAAACAGGAAGGGTGGGGATTAACTAGGAAGAAGTGTGCCCTTGACAGGAAGGGGTGCCTCAAATTTATATTAGGGGGTGCATGAGTTTAGTCAGGTCTAGGGCAGCACAAAACCTAAATACACCACTGGGGTTAATCCAGATGTTTTTGCGGGTTTTCGGCATGCATTCGCCAGCTTTTGCAGTGAGTTTTTGTCAGGTTTTCGGTGGCTTTTCCCTGCACTTCGACGGCCCTGTGGTGCTTGCTGAATACATCGCAGGGTCGCCGAAATGGGATCGGCAAATCAAACCAAATTGAAGAGAACGAAAAGTCACCGAACGTGTGGTGACTTTTCGATTCTCTTTGAATAACCCTGTATATGTCCCACGTAGGTGACAGATCTTCTAGCGAACTTGCATTTGTCTAAAGACAGTTTTAATCCCTCAGCTTCAAGTCTATCCAAGACTTTCAATAATCTTTGCCCATGCTCCTCTGGAGTCTTCCCAAACACTATGAGGTCATCCAAGTACACCAAGCACTCTTGAAGGTTCATATCCCCAACGTTTTTTTCCATTAGATGTTGGAAAGTGGCGGGAGCTCCAGTGATACCTTGGGGCATTCGTGTAAACTGGTAAAATCCCAGAGGACAGATAAAGTCTGGTTTTTCCTGATCCTCTACCTTCATGGGTACCTGGTAATACCCAGACCTTAGATCAAGTACACTGAACCACTGACTTCCAGACAGAGCATTACCAGGTCTTCTATCCGGGGCAACGTAGATTGGTCTGGTATGGTACGCTTATTTAATGTACTGTAATCTATGCACAGCCGGACTGATCCATTTTTCTTGCGTACTATTACGATTGGGGAGGCATAGGGGCTACGAGATTCTGTAATTATCCCTGCTCCTTCCATCTGATGGAAAATATCCCTGACATCTTGTATGTCATGGGGTGGAATACGTCTAGATACGTCTAGAAAGGGGGCAGGGTTGGATAATCGAATGGCATGTGTGGCACTTTTAGCACAGCCTACATTCATCTCTTCTTTAGAGTATACAGTTTCTCTGGCTTGGAGTTTGGTTCTGAGACTATCCTTCCATTCCTGGGATAGGGGAGAATCCTCTAGGTTGAAATCCACGAGAGTCCTTGAAATCTTCCCCTCTTCAGCTGTCACTGCCATAATCGAGGAGATTTGGTCTAGCAGGTGGATCACTCCCAGCTGCTGACCCCGGTCTATACAAACTTCAGTGTGGGTTTTGCACCATCACTTGAAAGGTATGACCATCCATCCTTTCTGGGAGTCATCCTCTGGAAGGGATTCAATTAAATATTGTCGCCCTCGATCTAAAATTCCATCGTGTAGAGTTGCCGAGGCCCATAGGGACAGTGTTTCACCTGGTCTGATGAACACAGCTCCAATTCTGATGTAATGGCATTTTCCAGCTTGAGCCTGCAGTGCCAGTCGATGGCACTCTTTTCCGAGGTGAGGACTAACTTCCATCAGGCGATCCAGTGAGGCACCTCTTGTTCCCATAAGGTAGTCTCTGAATACATCCTGCACCACCCTGGCATTGGTCCCGAGTATGATGGGGGCACAAACTCTCTTCACATCTGGGCAGATTATAGCCTCCAACTCCATGCGCTGCTCTGTTCTGGTATTCAACTGGGGAAAGGTGATGGTGACCTTGATGCTTCCATCGGTCTTGCAGACTTGGTCTCCCATGCCCCACAGCTGCATCTCCTCAGTGGGCAGCAAGGGCTGATTTTTTAAATGCTGATCATAGAATGACCTGTAAACTATAGTCACCTGTGACCCGGTATCTAACAGTGCTGAAGCAAAAATGCCATTGATTAGTACATGGATGATAGACCTGGACCCCACTTGGCCTGCAAACGAGCTCTGTTTTTTAGTCCGGTTTCTCCTTTTTTTCTTATTTTTCTTGGAGAAGGCTGTACTGCCTTCCAGGGGTACTACCACTAGCACATCCCGTCCTCTTCTTGTGGGGGGGGGTAGGGCATTCCCTGGCAAAATGTCCTGGCTGGCCGCAAGTAAAACATTTCCTCTCCCTTTGTTGATTTCGAGTCAATCCGAAGGACCTCACCCCCTCCCTTTCAGGCACCTCCTCCGCACACACGGGGGGGTGCCTGAATTAGATGTCATCGCGCCGCCGCAGTGACATCTAATGGTGCCGGCGGCGGTCCCGGGTGCTAGGCTGACATCGAGGATGTCAGCCCGCACCGGGGGGCACAGCGATCGGCCGGAATCGGGCCAATCGCTGGCCGCAAAGGGAGGACGCAATACCCGCGGGTGGACGCGCTGAACGCGTCCTCCGCAGCGAAAGGGTTAACATAGGTTCTCATGGAGATTGTGTACGTAGTCATCTAAATTCTTGAGGGGAAGGACTATTCTACTTCATCAGGCCTGTTAAGTTTAGGCTTCTACATTCAGACTAATATTATAATTTTTAGTTTAATTAACTTAATAACAGAATATTAATGACAGCATCTAATTCTTACCATCACCATAGGACTTTGTATAAGCCTGATGTTTGTGCTGATTAAACTCATGAGTTTCAAAAATATTGGGTCGTTGTAATCAAATCGATGTCCAAGTAGTATAGACACAATAATGTTGGCTATGGCTCCATTAATTTTCATCGTGTTCTCAAATGGCTTTCCTGGAAGAACAAGAACACAATACATAAAATACATATAATTATTGTATAATTAAAATTCTGTATATATGCACACAGGATTAAGTCATAATAGAGAGCTCGTAATATAGATTGGAAATGGAAAATTTGGGCCATAAATGAAAAATCGATTTGGGTGTTTTGCAAAAACTTGCAAATCCCCTATAACTTCTTCACAATTCCTAATTTGCTAAATTATCTCACTCTTAATGATATTGCCTGTGTGATAATAGTTCTTACAATTTCATCACTGGTTTTCATATTGTAATGTAGCTTTTAATCATTGATCAATGCAATATCCCACTGTTCATAGGGAAAATCTTGGGTTAAAACAGGGGAGGGGAAATAAAAATGGACGAGTTAAAAATTAACCCATCCTGACCCCCTCCCCCACTCCATCCTGCCACTGAATTTACTCTAGAGACTATTTTAACAGTTTTCTCCAGCATTCGAGTCTAATTATGCGGCTCCAGATCTGACAATCGCTGTTACTACCAGTAGCAACGAGCTTTCAGTGAGCAGCATGGGCCTGGACAGTTGCTCAAACGTCCAGCCAATCTGATGCCTCCAAATACAAGGCCATTGAGAGGCATTTCCTGGTCGGGAATGCACAGAGCTGTACATTCCTGACCTAAATCCTGGAAGGCTGATATGAGTGATAATCAGCCACCCGTGGCCATTTAAAATTCCTTTAAAGGTCCCGGCAGCTAGGGCATCCTTTTAACACGAAGACCCAAGCAGTCATTTTGACTGTTTTGAATTTTTAAATTGTGTTAATTTTAAAAATACTTCAGATTTACTCTTCAAACTTTATGGCTTTTTGGCAAATATGTTGTTTTAATGGGGTGCCAAATTTGGCATGAATTGCTTGTCATGTTCCAGAGATTTAGATCAGTATACCTAGAAGAGCCATACCAGTCTTTTTTACTGTTTTCTGTTTCTTCATGTTTTCTCCACAATACTACAGGTTTTCAACTTGTTGAAAGTGATGAATCTTAGTCAGATAGTTCTTCTAATTTAACAGCAAACAGGTAAGCATATGAATATATTTGTTCAGGCAAATACCGATATAAATATTTCTATACCATACTGTATTTTACCTTTACTGTATCTTTACGGCTAACCTTGAAATTAATTTTATCTAAACAGGAGCTTTCAATCCGCTAAGGGGAACTTTTAGAAGCCAAAGAAGTGGCCCAAGGGCCCGTGGCAATAGGTGTACCAGTAGTAATCATCCAGCACCTGATGTAGAGACCTTTACAGCTGGCTCAAAACTGCTCGGCAAAGATAAAGAAACTAACTGGGAAGTCATCTATCCAGGTGTGAACAGTACAGGAAGATTGGTCATTCAAAACATCCTAAAAGAAGTTCCAGGACCAACTCCATATGCTAAACGCAATGTCAGATCCGAGGGTGTTGCTAGTGGTTGGCACCTCTTTGACGATCCAATTTTACGGCATAAAAAAGTGATGCACAGAATCTGAAACTATACGTAAAGGTGAAGAAAACTGGAGTATTTCACTGGAAGAGATCAAAGCCTTTCTTGCTATTCTGTATGCCTGTGGTGTTTATGGACTAAGCTCAACTGATTATGATCTGCAATGGTCAAAAACGTGGGGACCAGTCTTCTTTCCTAAAACAATGGCCAATCTTCCTGTACTCTTCACACCTGGATTGATGACTTCCCAGTTGGTTTCTTTTTCTTTGCCGAACAGTTGTGAGCCAGCTGCAAAGGTTTCTACATTGGGTGCTGGATGATTACTACTGGTACATACCTATTGCCAAGGTCCTTGGGCCACTTCTTCGACTTCTTTTTTTTTTTTTTTGTGCACCGGTCCTGGAGATACTGCAATACCAGGTCAATGCGTGGAGTGGACAGAGCAAGCTCTTCTTCCATCGCCCTGTTCTAAAAATCCATTTAATATATGGCCCCCAGATAGGGGGCGTATCAGATATTAAACTGATAAGAACAGATACTGCACTTGATTTTAGCCTTCTTCGACTTCTAAACGTTCCCCTTAGCTGATTGAAAGTTCTTTTTTAGATAAAAATAAATCTCAAGGTTAGCCGTAAAAATACAGTAAAAGTAAAATACAGTATGGTATAGAAATATTCATATCGGTATTAGCCTGAACAAATATATTCATATCATAAACATTTAACATGTGTATTTTAAAGCTACAAAAAATGTTATATAAAAGTTACCAATATCATATCCGATGCTTATAAATGCTTTTCTATTGATCACAACAATTGATATGTGTTTTTATAACAGTTGATTAATAATAATAGGCAGCAGTCAAAATGACAGCACGTGGTGCTTATAGGTATAGGGTGTTGTCCGACTCTTTTAGTGTTAAAGAGTTATTCACTAAAAGTGAGCTTGTGGATGGCAGACTTCCCAAATAACTTTCACATGAAAATCATATTATCCCTCAAAAGATCAAACCATCTTTTGAGTCAGTTTTCTAATTAACTAATTTCCTTACTGACAGACCTTTCTGTACCGAACTGTATAGCGCTCGCACTGAAGTAGCGTTGTTTGGATTATAGAGAGCAGATTTTTCTGACAATCTCCCAAGCCAGGGAGGAAATACTGAGACGGGAAGCACACATTAGCTTGATTGGTTTCGTGACCAAGGGACAACTCAGTGTTACAACATAATCATAACAGAACTTGAAATGAGATACAGTATACACAATAGTATCAGTAACAGAATTCTTGTGTTCATTCGTACATAAAGGTTTGACACGGCATATGAGTTATGCAGGCTGCAGGGCAGTAACCTTTGAGAAAAACCTTATTTTCGCAGAGATGTCTGGTCGTACAGATTTCGGATCATAAGTTGTATATGCAGTGCTCAGAGCATGATAGTCAACCCCATAGAAAGGTGCCTTGTGATTAGGTCTTAGGTCGGTAGTGCTCAGAGCATGAGGGAAACATATGGATCACAGATCCAAAAATCCAAGTGAGGAAAATAAACAAAAAAGTATGAAAAGATTAAAATTTCAAAATTTATTGACACAAAAAAAGATAACACACATCAAAAACAACAGTGCAAAAGAGAAAATATATATATGTATACCAGATCTGGACACAAAGAAGATAAAAACCTATCTAACCTACTAATTCTAAGAAAAGTGTGTCTTTTTTAGAGGACCCATGGTCCACCGAAAACCTACCCAAAGAGAGACTCAGACCCCGACAGAGATGGGGTTACAAGACTCAGGGGCAGAATCATTAATCTCTGATCTGGACAATAGGATTGTCAACTTGTCCAAGTTTAGATTGGAAAAAAGACATATTGATCTTCTACATAAAGGGTTATCGTTTGTTCCCTGTCCTGGCTTTGATAAATTTACCTGATTAAAAGACTTGAACTTATTTGCTAAAAAACTTGCACTGGTGGTGGCCAATGACAATAAGTTAGAGAGACAGGCTAAGGCTGGTGTCAGACGAGCGTAGTGTTCACGTCCGTGATGGCGCCTAAAAGTACGTCCGTGATAGCATGAAAGAAAGCCCATCGGAGCCCGACACACGAAGTACGTCCGCACTGAACTGCGGATGCACAATGGCCGCGGCCCACGGACGCAAGGCAGGCAAGAACATAAAACCCCTAGAACGGCCGCACAAAGTGCACTGCGTCCGCAACGTCTGCATAGCTTTGTGTGTGAGTGATGGAACGTGGTCAGACGGACTGCATTTATACGTCCAACATTTTTCAAGGACAAAATGGTTTTGCTTTTTAATTTATTTTCCCTGCTACATCCATCAAAATATACGTCAGTGAAAAAAACGGACTGTGTGGCCACTACTGCGTCTTCCGTACTAACGTTATCCGTACTGCATGGACGTGCAGTCACGTTCGTCTGACCCTAGCCTAAATCATTGGGGTTGTGTGCTAAGGATTTACCACATTTAAGATCTTTGATGGGACTTCTGGATGATAACGATGAGAGGACTTTAGCCATCCATAAGAAATTTATGAATAAATCTTTCTACACCCCATCCTTTTCGGAATATTCCAACATTGATATGTTTGTGAAACTAGTCACCAAAGAAATCATGGGGTTGGAAATAGGCCTTTGGAATAGCCCACAAAACCTGACCCAATCTGAATAGCTAGCATTACAAGAATTTAAGAACCGGGGGGATCTAGTTATCAAACCCTCTGATAAAGGGGGAAACATAGTCCTTATGCCAAGCAAGTTGTACTCTTATATCTGTTTGGAACATCTTAATGATGATAAAGATTACCAAGTATTGCCCAAAGACCCCATGGTTAATTTTGCGATGGAACTGGACCAGATTCTCTCTAAAGGGATGGCATTAGACCGATAAAAATCAGAAATACTTATCTCCACCGCATCCAACCATCCCGGCTCTGTACTGCCTACCTAAGATCCACAAAGATCTTCATTGCCCTCCAGGCAGTCCAATTCTCTTTGGGAATGATTCCCTCACTGAGCGAGTGAGTCAATTTGTAGATGAATATCTTCATCCTCTGGTACTTAATACACCATCATATGTCAGAGCTACTCAACACGCATTGAAACTTCTTTCAGAATTTGTGGTGCCACCTAATACCATCTTGGTGAGCTTTGACATTGTATCCCTTTATAGTAGTATTCAACATAAAGAAGGGCTCAGAGCCACACAATATTTTCTGGCTAAAGAACATCCAGCCAAAATGGTATCATATATACTTGAACTCCTCCAGTTTATCTTGACCCACAACTATTTCCTCTTTGAGGGAAAATATTACTTACAACTAAGAGGGATGGCTATGGGGACGGCTAGCGCTTCAAGCTATGCTATATTATATCTTGCATACTGGGAAGAATTATATGTGTTTATACCGGAATTACATAAATATACTCAACATGTATACAAGTGGTGCAGATACATCGATGATGTATTCTTTTTGTGGGATGGACCTGAAACCCTGCTTATAGAATGGTTGGGTATTTTGAATAAGAACAACATCGGGCTATCACTTACTATGGTCAAGAACCCTAAAGAATTACAATTCCTTGATCTGACCATTGGTCCATCTGGCTTGGAGTCATGATAAACTATCATAATGTGTGTTATCTCATCCTTGGGTACGAAGACCTTACCAGGAGGCTTTTCAGGAGGAGCAACACCTTGAACAGCCTGAATTCTCTCCAACAAAGGAGAAGACACAGCAATAATCGTGGTCCCCAAAATCCTCTCTTGAGGGATGATGGCACTCTGATCGAATGTATGCTGTTCATAAGATTCAAACTGCCTAGACATAGCATCGGCTTTAGGATTTTTAGAACCAGGACGATATGTCAACAAGAAGTTGAAACTGGACAAGAACAAAGACCACCTGGCCTGTCTTGAATTCAAACATTTGGCATCACCCATGTATACCAAGTTCTTATGGTCTGTTATTATTATCACAGGTTCTTTGGTACCCTCTAGCAAATAGCGCCATTCTTTCAAAGTTGGTATAACTGCTAGCAGTTCTCTGTTACCTATATCATAGTTTTTCTCTGCTGAAGTCATTTTCCTAGAGAAAAACCCACAAGGATGTAATGGTCCCTCGGGACTCTCTCTCTGTGACAGAACTGCACCAATCCCTATCTCAGAGTCATCAGCCTCCAGCTGGAATGGCAAGCCAGGCTCTGGATGCGGTAGGATGGGTGCTGTAACGAATGCCTCTTTAAGTGACTGAAAGGCTTGCAAGGCTTGGTCACTCCAGACTTTATTCTGAGCCCCTTTCTTAGTCATGGCCGTGATGGGAGACACGACAGAAGAGAAACCCTTAATGAACCTTCGATAATAGTTTGTGAATCCAAGGAATCTCTGTATGGCTTTCAAGCCTCGGGGCAATGGCCATTCCTTGATGGCAGACAATTTCTGAGGGTCTATTTCGAAACCCTCTGGCGTAATTACGTAACCCAAGAAGTGGACTGAAGTTATGTCGAACAGACACTTTTCCAAATTACAGTTACCGCATTGTTCTCAAGCAACTTTTGCACAGTACGCACATGAGCGTGGTGTGTCTCCACTTCGGGAGAATAAATCAAAATATCATCCAGATATACGATTACAAAGACTTGTAAAAGGTCCCTCAGGACATAATTTAGAAAGTCTTGGAAGACTGCTGGCACATTGCATAAGCCGAATGGCATGACCAGATATTCATAATGACCACTACGAGTATTAAACGCAGTCTTCCATTCGTGGTCTTTCTTGACCCTCACCAAGTTGTAAGCGCCTCTGAGATCCAACTTCGTGTAGATCTTGGTACCTTTCAATCTTTCAAACAACTCGGATATTAAGGGGATGGGGTAGGCATTTCAAATAGTGATTCTGTTTAACCCCTATAATCTATGCAAGGTCTCAAATCCCCTTCTTTTTTAGAGATGAAAAAGAATCCTGCACCCGCAGGAGAGGAGGAATGACGAATGAACCCTCTAGCTAGGCTTTCTTGTATATACTCCTCCATAATGTCATTTTATTTTGTGATAAAGAGGTAGACATGACCCCTAGGAGGCATGGTACCTGGCAACAGGTCTATGGCACAATCATACGGTCTGTGAGGTGGCAAGATCTCAGACTTACCCTTATCAAATACCTCTTTCAAGTCATCATACCATTTGGGTACCTCAGACGAGAGCAGAGGAGCAGTGGCTACATTCAAGCTAACCACTGTAGCAGTCATGCCCAGACATCTGGACCAACATTTTGATCCCCAAGATTCCAACTCCCCTTTTCCCCAGTTCACAACAGGGTTATGCTTAGTCAACCATGGATAACTCAATATGATAGGTACAGTAGGTGATTCTATGATTTGTAACTGAATTTTTTCTTTATGCAGAACACCAGTACAGAAAGATACAGATGCGTGACATGGTGTCTTGCCAATCTTCTACCATCAATACTCTCAATGAGAAATGGCACTTCTCTCTCAACCAGAGGTACTTTGTGGATGGCAGCAAACCCAGAGTCCCGAAAATTGCCTGCAGACACAGAATCTAGTAATGCCTCTGTGTCAAACTTTACTTTCTCCCAACCAATAGTCACAGGCACTACCATACGAGACCTTTTTTTTATTTTCTTACTTGACAAGAGAGACACTAACGTAGTATCTAGAACCTGTCTCTCAGAGCATTCTAGGCTTGCTCGTTTCCCGACACATTGGATCTTTGAGGCCTTTTAGGACACTGTAAACAAAAATGCCCTCTGTCTGCACAGTAAAAACAGAGACCCTCTATGAGGCAAAATTGTCTCTCCTCTCCTGAGATACTAGAGCGGCCCAACTGCATAGGCTCTGGTTCTGATGGTGTGGGTCGAGGTGGAGAGACAGCGTGAACCACCCTAGGAGTAGAGGCGGTAACACGAGAAGTTTTATGTACTTTACTATGACCAGACCTCCTTTCACGTATCTGATCATCGAGGGCTATACAGAAGTCTATGAGATCATCTAGCCCCTCGGGTAGTGACATAGGAGCCAACTCATGCATAATATTGAAGAATACAAAGGTAACCAGATAGCGCAAAAAATATATTATGCATGTACACATATAATTTGCAATATTACTCAATATTACTCATCCACATTGCGGGAATAGAGGTTGAGAAAAGTCCACTGTCCAGACACAAATATCAGCACCAGCAGAATAGGACAAGGCGATGAATAAAGTCAAAAGGATAGCGGTGAACTTTCAAGGTGAACCTTCTGGAGAACTCAATATTCTCCCGTTCCTGTTCTCCTCCCTCTCTTAGTGCTTAGAAGTTCACTCAAAGAGAAAAATGAGATACAGGCTCTCACATAGCGCAGGTCATTAGGCTCATTTCACACGCATAAGTGTTTTCTTTAAAAGGCAAAAAACACCTAAAAAAGCCCCTCTGTGCGTTGATTCAGGCTCTGGTGGCTCAAAAATTCATAAGGCCCATCTAGCATATTGCAAAAAGGTTTAATGGATAAAAAAGTATTTTTAAAACATATTAAAAAATGTAAGACAACATAAAAAAGTTACTGAGACGTGTTTCGGCCATAGGGCTTCATCAGTCAGTGCATGGAGGACTCTGCACACCTCCCTCTATTTATAGTTCCTTAATAGTACTTAATTACATTCTCCTGTGATTGAGTTTCGTGTTGTTGCTTCCGGTGCGGCACTTCCGGTAAGCCTGATACGTCGCTTCCGGTCAGTATTGTTGTTTCCTGTGGGCTTCAAAAACGTCATTTCCTGTTGAACGCCAGATATGCTACTTGCACACCATCACAACGCATATTTCAACCATGTGCTCATACTCGATTATCATGTACCGAACAAATGTCCAGAGACCACCCATAACAACAAATGTTACAATATGATCGTTCATTAAGGCAGTTTAGCAGAACAGTAACTAGTAAAATCATCAATATGACATTATAAAAATAAAAATATAAAACGTTTTTAGAAAATTTAGCGCAGATTCATAACGGCAGGATGTAAACAGAAACGGTTATTCATAGATACAATTCAAAAGAGTCAAAACAGTCAAAATATGGATCCTCTATAGCTCTTTGTATAGAAAAATATATATTAATATACTAGATGACATATTAATTTAAATTTTATGGCACATCTTAAAATAATATGATGTTCTCTAGCATCATTTTGCATTATAGTAAAATTTAGAAAGGGGCATAGTAGTACAAAAAAATAGTCTACAGAATGAAACAATATATTCAATAGCAGCAAGTCGCAAGATCCCTTTTTATGTGTCAGATGGCTTGTTATGTTATAGTTATATAACAAAGGTGCTCATTATACGTTATTACTAACGACTTAAATAGAGCCAAAAGAAAAGAGCACTTCTATCATGTTCTAAATAGCTAACCATCACCTGTTGCTATTGACTTATTTTATATTATAGGACCAAAAAGAGGTTCCATTGTGTTCTAGATAGTTAACCATCACCTATTACTATTGACTTATTATGGACAGACGATAAAATAATAATAAAAAATATATAAAGCCAGGGGAGAGCTTCTATCATGTTCTAAATAATCTCATTAACTAACAATATGACAGACAGAGAGTAGGACCAGAAGGGAGTTTCTAACATGTTCAGAATAGCTAACCATCATTTAGAAAAAGGCACAGCTCAAAATCTACGTTCAAGCCACCAGGTTGTATTGAGTTCATCAGATATATCCACCTCATTTCTTCCTTTCCGTGGGCTTTTTCAAAGTTCCCTCTTCTCCAGGAGGGTGTCATTTGTTTCACTCCTATGAATCGTAATCCTTCTGGATTCTGTGAGTGCTTTTGTTTGAAGTGTAATGGTACACTATGATTCTCCACTCCTTTCCGGATATTCCTCACATGTTCCTGTATGCGCACATTGAGGGGTCTTGTCATACGGCCTACATAATTACGTCCACATGGGCATGTCAATAAGTATATCACATTACGTGAAAAACAAGTGATCACCTCTTTAATTTTAATATTCCTTTCTTTTCCCTGAACTTCTGTCACGACCTCCTTCTTACTTCTAGTATTTCTGCAATTCAAACAGTTTCCACATCTGTGGAACCCCTTTGTAATACCAAAATAGTTGTTAGTTAATTTTCTTCCCCGATCTTGCGTTAGCTCCAATTTTAAGTTTCCAAAAAATACTTTTTTATCCATTAAACCTTTTTGCAATATGCTGGATGGGCCTTATGAATTTTTGAGCCACCAGAGCCTGAAACAACGCACAGAGGGGCTTTTTTAGGTGTTTTTTGCCTTTTAAAGAAAACACTTATGCGTGTGAAATGAGCCTAATGACCTGACAGGCTCCAACCTCGGTGAGTACACATTTGACTGTACATTTTCTGAACATTTTTCCATTGTAAGGAGTTATTGTGCTATGTGAGCGCCTGTATCCTTTTTTTCTCTTTGAGTGAACTTCTAAGCCCTAAGAGAGGGAGGAGAACAGGAACGGGAGAATATTGAGCTCTCCAGAAGGTTCACCTTGAAAGTTCAATGCTATCCTTTCGACTTTATTCATCGCCTTGTCCTATTCTGCTGGTACTGATATTTGAGTCTGGACAGTGGACTTTTCTCAACCTCTATTCCCGCAATGTAGATGAGTAATATTGAGTAATATCGAGTAATATTGCAAATTATATGTGTACATGCATAATATATTTTTTGCGCTATCTGGTTACCTTTGTATTCTTCACATTATCCGTGGTACAAATCTGTGAGAGTTTCTATTGTACTATATCCCAGTGAAGCAGCATACTCAAAGTGAATCTATATCCCTCCCTATCTTTAGATTGAATAAGTAGGTGGGTTGATAAATATTATATTATACATAATCTTTAAGCGCCAGCACGTTTTTTTCTTTTTTTTCTTTTTTCATGCATAATATTGTCTGAAATTCCTTCCAAGAAGGCGGTAACAAATACTTCATTTGGCCACTGTAACTCAGCAGCCACAGTCTTAAATTCGATACCATACTCTGCAACAAGGAGGTTGCCCTGGGATATGTACTTGAAAACGAGAGAAATCTCAATGTATCCTTCCTGGTAAAATCCTGTTATAAATAAAAAAAATAAATGTGCCACAATGCTCTGGCTGCGCCAGTAGCTCGTCTGGCAGGATCGAACGTACGCCTCAAATCATTCATGAATTCAGCATAATTAAACACCACAGGTTTCTTAAGTTCCCATAAAGAAGTTACACACAGCAGAGTTTTCTCAGTCAGATGGTTATTCACATAACCTACCTTGGCTCAGTCTGTGGAACACATTCCTGGATTTAACTCGTACATAATATCTATCTGGGCTATAAACTCTCTGCATGACCCAGAATTCCCATTGAAACTTGTGGGTGTCTTAAGATGGTCTTCAGACGAGACCATAGAAGAAACAGATACTGCTTGTGAATGTACACCAACAGCAGGAGAGGGAGGCGGAGACACGAAGCTTAGCTGTTTTACCTGGGTGGAAATTAGACCCAAAGCCTGAGCAAATTGATCCATGCGGTGATCTTGCTCTTCCTGTTTGGTAATCAAAGGATTAAGCCTATACATAAGAGCAGAAAAATCTGTCTGATCCATATTCGGCCCTGACGTCATGTAGCGAACTGTATAGTGCTCGCACTGAAGTAGCGTTGTTTGGATTAGAGAGCAGATTTTTCTGACAATCAGACACAGCAATAGCAAAACCAATCTCCCAAGCCAGGGAGGAAATACTTAGACGGGAAGCACACTTAAGCTCAATTGGTTTCGTGACCAAGGGACAACTCAGTGTTACAACATAATCATAACAGAACTTGAAATGAGATACAGTATACACGATAGTATCAGTAACAGGATTCTTACGTTCGTTCGTACATAATGGTTTGACACGGCATATGAGTTGTGCAGACTGCAGGGCAGTAACCTTTGAGAGAAAACTAATTTTCGCAGTGATGTCTGCTCGTACAGATTTCAGATCATAAGTTGTATATGCAGTGCTCAGAGCATGATAGTCAACCCCATAGAAAGGTGCCTTGTGATTAGGTCTTAGGTCGGTACGGGCAACTATCAGAGGCCAGATGTTTGAGCGGTATTGTTCAAGGAGACGGGCAGGTCTCACACAAGCACATACAAAGCGTAACATTGGATCACACGAACGAACACAGAGGGGATAAACCAGAGAATCGTCAGAATATCAAGCCGGGTCGAAATAGGTATCAAGGTCCTCAGACAAAAATGGGTTGGCAACGAATCGATAAATCTCAAATAGCAAACAGGCGATGCGGGAAGTAAACTCCACATCAGGGTGACGAGGCAACTCCTCACGACCTGCTTTAAACCCGGTGGCTCCTCGTGATCACACCAGGCCCGCCCCCTCAGACGCCGATCGGCCATCATGGAATGCTGGCACCTGACCCACAAGTGCCACAGAACCATGTCTAGACCCCCCAGGAAGGGCAGCAGGGGCCGAGGATGTAACACTTTCCTTTACCCGAATGACACAAATCTTACCAGTTGTAAATAAAGCCTTTTGATTCTAAAACCATTGAGTAACTGTGTGTACAATGTATGTATTCCAGTAAAACTGACCTTTATAAGACTGAAATACTTCCACCAGCAAGTCACATTCTTCATTGATCGTGCTCTCTATGACTTTCTTTCCCATCCCAAAATCTCTCAGTGTTGATAGAGCGAATCTTCTCATCACTTTCCAATTTTCACCACTAGCAAAAATGACACCTAAGTGAAATTCAAATAAAATCAGTACCTTCATGTTAAGCCAACAACTATGCTTTACTTTAAAGCCATCAATCACTCTCACCTTACAGTCCTCTCCTCCTGTTTCCAACCCCAACCCTCCTAGATTGTGAGTTCCTACAGGAATAGGGCCCTCATCTCCTCCTGTACTGTTTGTCAAATGTTGTTCAATGTATTGTAACCCTGTCTATACTGTGCTTATTGTACAGCGCTGCGGAATATGCTGGCGCTTTATAAATAAAGAATAATAGTAATAATAAAGTATCATCTAACATAGCTGCAAATATCAAATTCCATCAACTTCCACATGTTCCCCTAGTAATAGGTATTTATAACAATACTTGGCATTTCCTCAAATATTTTTCCCTATTAGAGGCTTGTGTCTCTGCTACAACGTAAATCATGATGACAGAACACTATGTAGAATAATCTATGAATTTATCTCTAGAGATTTATAGACAAAGACAATCACAGCAGCCAGTGGCATAGCATGGGTTGTCAGAGTCGAGGGGAAGGCAAATATTGCACTGCCTAAACTCTGGACTGTTAGCACTCCCTGATTCAATTCCACCAGTACAGTAGTGAACCTCTGCTCCTCAAGCACATGTATTGTATTTTGAGAAAGCACTGATGTCATTTCAATTGTGCCAATTTTTTTAAATGTTAGTTCTGCTCCAAGTTCATTTATTTGTGCTCTACTTCATTTATATTTATTCCTAATACATTTTATTTCAGCCCCATTTCATTGTACGTGTGTCTTCAGTTTATATTATTTGTACTCTCACTTCAATTTATTTGAGCGCCCAGCTCATTTTTTTTCTGCTCTCACTTCATTTTATTTCTGCTCCCAGTTAATTTTATTTGTCCTCCAAAATCATTTTATTTGTCCCCCCAGTTCATTTTAATTCTGCTCTCAGTTCATTTTAATTCGGCTCTCAGTTCATTTTATTTGTCCTCCCAAATAATTTTATTTGTGCTCTCAATTTTATTTCTGCTCACAGTTTATTTTATTTGTGCTCCCAGTTCATTTTATTTGTGCTCCCAGTTCATTTTATTTGTGCTCCCAGTTCATTTTATGTCTCCTCTCATTTCAATTTATTTCTGCTCTCAGTTCATTTTATTTCTGGTCCCAGTTCATTTTAGTTCTGCTCCCAGTTAATTTTATTTCTGCTCTGTTCATTTTATTTGTGTGTGCTCCCAGTTCATTTTATTTCTGCTCCCAATTCATTTTAGGCTGGGGTCAGACGAGCTCAGTTATCACGTCCGTTTTGCCGCACATTTGTACGTCCGTGGCAGCATAGAATTCTGACCAATGGCGCCCCACACACGAAGTACGTCCGCACGGAAGTGCGGATGCATGACGGACGTGGCAAACGGACGCAGGATAGGCAAGAACGTAATACTGCTAGAACGGACGTGCGGAGTGCACCACGTCTGCAACGTCCGCATAGCTTTATTTGTGAGTGATGGAACGTAGTCAGACGGACTGCATTTATACGTCCAGCATTTTTGACGGACAAAATGTTTTTTCATTTTAAATTATTTTCCCTGCTACATCCGTCAAAAAATAAAAACGGACCAGTGGCCACTACCTTGTCGTCAGTCAGAAATTACGTCCGTACTGCACGGACGCACAGTACGTACAAAATGCGCTCGTCTGACCCTAGCCTTATTTGTGCTCTCAGTTAATGTTATTTCTGCTCCCGGTTTATTTTATTTGTGCTCCCAATTCATTTTATTTCTGCCCCAGTTCATTGTATGTGTGCGCCCAGTTTATATTATTTGCACTCTCACTACAATTTATTTGTGCCCAAAGTTCATTTTATGTCTGCTCTCAGTTAATTTTATTTCTGCTCTCACTTCATTTTATTTCTGCGCCCAGTTAATTTTATTTGTCCTCCCAAATCATTTTATTTGTGCTCTCAGTTCATTTTATTTATGCTCTCACTTCATTTTATTTGTGCTCCCAGTTAATTATATTAATATTCTCAGTTCATTTAATTTCCGCTCCCAGTTCATTTTATTTGTCCCCCAGTTCCTTTTAATTCTGCTCTCAGTTCATTTTAATTTGGCTCCCAGTTCATTTTATTTGTCCTCCCAAATAATTTTATTTGTGCTCTCACTTAATTTTATTTATGCTCAGCTTTTTTTATTTCTGCTCCCAATTCATTTTATTTCTGCTCTCAGTTCATTTTATTCCTGCTCCCGGTTTATTATATTTGTGCTCCCAATTCATTTTTATTTCTGCCTCCAGGTCATTGTATGTGGTTATATTATTTGTAGTCTCACTACAATTTATTGGTGCCCAAAGTTCAATTTATTTCTGCTCTCACTTTATTTTATTTCTACTCCCAGTTCATTTTATTTGTCCTCCCAGTTCATTTTTATTCTGCTCTTAGTTCATTTCATTTCTGCTCTCTGTTTGTTTTATTTGTCCTCCCAAATCATTTTATTTCTGCTCTCAGTTAATTTTATTTCTGCTCTCAGTTCATTTTATTTCTGCCCTCGGTTCATTTTATTTCTGCACCCAATTCATTTTATTTCTGCTCTCAGTTCATTTATTTCTGCACCCAATTCATTTTATTTCTGCCCCCAGTTCATTGGATGTGTGCCCCCAGTTTATATTATTTGTACTCTCACTACAATTTATTTGTGCCCAAAGTTCATTTTATTTGTCCTCCCAATTCATTTTAATTCTGCTCTCAGTTAATTTTATTTCTGCTCTCAGTTTGTTTTATTAGTCCTCTCACTTCATTTTGTTTGTGCTCTCAGTTCATTTTAATTCTGCTTTCAGTTCATTTTGTTTGTGCTCTCAGTTCATTTCATTTCTGCTCCCAGTTAATTTTATTTGTCCTCCCAGTTCATCTTAATTCTGCTCTCAGTTCATTTTATTTCTGCTCTCAGTTCATTTTATTTCTGCTCTCAACTCATTTTATTTCTGCCCCAGTTATATTATTAGTGTCCAAATACATTTTTATTTGTGTCTCTTTTCATTTTATATATACAATCAGCGCTTTTAAATTCTGACCCAGAGGTCATCTGATTTGTGTTCCTATTCCTCGCTGAGTCTGTCTGAGACTTCTGAACTTGTGGTGTGTTTGCCTGCAGCTCCCACAGTAAATGCAAGGAGGTACTGTCCCTGCCAGTGGTGTATTTAGGTTTTGTGCTGCCCTAGACCTGACTAAACTCGTGCACCCCCTAATTTAAATTTGAGGCACCCCTTCCTGTCAAGGGCACACCTCTTCCTGGTTAATCCCCGCCCTTCCTCTTTAAGCTCCACCTTTTCCTCTTAGAGCTCCGCCTTTTCCTCGCTTTATATTAAAAGTGGATACCAAGTGCCTACTTGTATATTTTGTATACCATTTCAAATGTATCTATTGAGATAAATAAAATTATGAAATGTTTAAATTCGAACATTTTTACAAAGAACAGCCACGCATGTCAAGTATACTGGATCACAGCCGCTCTAATTGGTTGAACAATAAAATCCACAGAAACATGCACTGCATATGAGTGTATCACAGAGCTGCACAGCAATAAAACCCACAGAAATGGGCACTGTGTATGAGCATATCAGAACTGCACAGCAATAAAACTCACAGTAATGTGCAGTGTGTATGAGCGTATCCCAGAGCTCCAGGGCAATAAAACTCACAGTAATATGCAGTGTGTATCACAGAATCCACAGCAATAAAACTCCCAGCAATGCAATGTGCAGTGTGTATGAGTGTATCAGAATCCACAGCAATAAAACTCCCAGCAATGCAATGTGTGGTGTGTGTGTCAGCGTATCAGAATTCACAGCAATAAAACTCCCAGCAATGCGATGTGCGGTGTGTATGAGTGCATCAGAATCCACTGCAATAAGACTCCCAGCAAACCGAGTGAATATGAGCACACAGCAATTATTTATTCTATAAATAATGGTAGGGCTGTGTGCAGAGTCAGCAGGGACTGTGTACGGACTCAGCAGGAGGTCCCTCCAGGCCACGTTAGGATCGCGGCTGTGCCTGTTTGTGGAGCCATCTTGTCAGCAGTGGGGTGCCACTGCCAGAGGGTGCACCATGGCTTTGATTCCCTTCCCGGTGGATGTTCAGTCCAGAATAGAGTGAGAGTCCATGTTAACGAAAGGGCGGGCAGCTGCTTGCGTGCGTGTCACGTGGTTCAGCCAGTCAGGTGGTACTGAGACTCAGTACCACCTGACTGGCCGAACCGCTTAAACTGCATGCATGCAGCCTCACCAGGAGCCAGGCAGCTCAATGACAAATTTCTATCACTGCAGTGCTGGTTAAGGAAAGGTCCACTTTAAACAGCAGTAAGAAGACAGGGCTTCATATTCTGCTGATACACCCCTTTACCTGCCTTTTACTGTCATCTTCTCTCTCTGCACACAAATCACATCCCCCTCCCCTCGAGCTGCTGCAGGTCAGGGGAGGAGCTATGGAGGGAGGAGAGGGGGATTTTTATTCTATTCGATTTTATTCCGTATGCAAACGCCCTGCTCATTGTTTGAGAACACTGCTCAAAGCTGACACACAGTGACAGTGGCACCTCCTAGTACCCCCTAATGACACCCAAATAATCACTGGTACCTGGGGCAGCCCGCCCTCCACCACTCCCCTAAGTACACCACTGCTCTGTGATATGCTCACACACAAGTTTGGCGAACTGCCAGCAAGTACGGTGCTGTTTGAAGGCATTGCAAATCCCCATAGAGAAGTAATGGTTAATCTATTCAGAGAACACCAAACTGCAGAGAAATGGCAGTGAAATGCCCTGATGTTCGGTGGTTTCAATCAGCAGGTTTATTCAGGTGAACCCCATAGGTTTCAATGTTAAAAATATTCCCATTTTTATGCAATATTTAATAAACCATTTATTATTTTAATCTGCAGTAAAAAGTCTTTATTTATTTTTTTAGTACCTTTTAGTAATTTTTAAGCAAAATTTCCCCCCTTTTTTAATAGCGGTTTTTCTTTTTTCTGTAACAGAACTTTTTATTATCAATCATAGGATCTTATATGTAAATTCCAGACATTTTCGTTCAGTAGTTCTTTTGAAAACAGCAGGCCACGGGTTTGCAGTGGCAACATTCAGTGGCCAACTCCATGCACTTTGGGGACCCTGTGGTGAATGGTGAATTCACTGCAGGGTGGGGAAATTTTATTCCCCGAAGTGCAGGGAACTACAGAACACCAAAATGTTGGTGTCATTTCGGTGCTCTGTGAGTTACCCATTTAGTGGTGAGGTTTTTTGTTGCCCCCTGGAAAGTGAAAGCCTAGGCCTTGTCTACCCAGGACATACTTGAAAATTAGTGAAATCTCAATGTATCCTCACTGGCAAAATACTTTGCAAAAGTAAAAAATATATATATATTTTTTTTTTAGGGGTGGGGCCACCAGTGCGGGCTGCCGCCCCCTGGAAAGTGCCGCCCTAGGCCTAGGCCTTGTTGACCTAGGCCAAAATACACCACTGGTCCCTGCTTGTGTTTGTCAACGCGGGAGCAGCTGTCCAAGAATCATAAAGATTCTTCAACTTCTCCCTCAACTCATGCTGCACAGTTTGATTTTAAATGTACTGTGCAGCCAGATTCTTAATTTGCCAGCCAGCATTTAAATGCCACGGCTGAATGGCTCATTAATGAACCAGCTCTCACGTTCACGCCATTGGGCTGGCACAATGCTGAGGCCCGGGGGCAGTGCACCTCCTCCACCCGCCAAGATCCAGCCCTGATGCCATCTTTATATTGCAAATTCTTAAGGGCCCAAATTTTTTTGAAATTTTGCACTCCTAAAAATTTTGCACCCAAGGTAACTATCCTTATATCCCTCCCTACTCTTATGTCCCTGACTGCAGCTACATCCCAGCTACTCCATCTTTCAAACTGACATCAAAAGAAAATGTTTGTATGTTTTGCTTTAAGTGTCTGTACAACAAGCACACAATTTTGAATTTCCCCACTGTAGTTGAGGCTCTTTATTGCAGTTCACTCAACAGAAATCAGTTTAACCCCTTCATTACCATGATATTTTCCATAATACCACTATCAGGAATAAGTGGCTTTTTTGGAAAAACACTTTTTATTAATTATACAGTAAGAAATATGTGTTTATTTCTCTATGCACTTTATACTGTAATAGCTCTATTTGACAGGTGGATACTACCATCTGCTGGTCAAAAAGTGCTGCTACAGCTGGGTCTCCATGTTGTAGAAGCAGAGTCTCAGCTGTTTAATCTGTTTTAGCTCCTCAGCTGTCATGCCCACGACGCTAAAACTTTGTCCACATTCTAGCACCCAGTTACAAACAAAATTGATTAGCAATAAACAAAATCCCTTTGCATTGCTCCAGAGTTACACCAAGTCGAACATGCTTGATGTTGAAATATTTGTAAATATTTAGCCATGGAAACCAAAATGTATCTTGATTTAAACAAATTAAGATGTACTTATTTTCAGGAAAATTCACAGGAGTTCATTGTTTATATTCTATTTTACAACTTATAATAAATGTACCGTGTCCTTTGAACACCTCCTGGAACAAGGGTACGTAAGGTCTGTCAGCAAACGCCTCAGCGTGGTTAACAAGAGCGTCCTTCACGGTGTCGTAGCCGCACAGCACGACCACCTTCGTCAATCCCATTCGAAAACTGAATATGGAGCCATATTTCCTAGTCAGCTGCACAGAATGATAAAACGCAGGGGGGGGGAATTAAATTTGATTAACATTATTTTTAGTATATATATTGTAACGTGGGTGATTTCTGTCCACATGCAGACTGCTCCTCTTGAAGTCAGTATTCCGCAGACGTACTGCTTCTGGTCCAGAACCCAGACAACACACAGGAGATCCTTGCAGGTTGAAAATCCAAATGGAGACTGGCTTTATTTACTTTTTACAACTGGTTAAAACACATACACAGGGAAGGTACTGAAGCAAAGGAAACACGCCCAGCATTGAAACAAAAGAGTAGAAGGGGCACGGTGATCCGGTTTAAGCTCTTGGCTGGGGGAAGGGGAGAGGGTTTGATGGAAGCATGTGAAAACAAAGGAAAAGAACAGCACAGCATATACAGTATGCAGTTACACCACAGGAGACTCCACAATAAAATCATAAGGGAATATTAATATAACACAGACATCAGGTAATGGGGCACAGAAAACACAAACACTCTACATCTACAATTGTATATAAGGGTGACTTTAACAAAGGAAACATCATTCCCGCACCTCTCCAATACATTTCTAGGCCCATGTACTTTGAGTGCAAAGTGACGCACGTCACATATATAGTTTATTATTGCATAAGCTATTTGCACATCACAGCAATTCAAAGAACTGCATCCCAGAGCTCCTGTGCTACATTCCCCATATGCAGCAACGAACTCTGGGTTCTCTGCAAATTACATCTGTCTCACTTTTTTGCATCCTGGGTCTGTTTTCACACAGAACCCTTCATATCTTACCCAGAGTTCCTTGCTGCATATGGAGAATGTGGCACAGGAGCACCATGATGCAGTTTTTTGAATTGCTGTGATGTGCAAATGGCTTCAGCAATAATAAACCTTATTGGTTATTGCGTGGAGGCTTTTTATCAAATTTTTTGCCCTTCACCACAACCCAAGCAAGTATATATATATATATATATATATAGCAACGGATGTGGGAGATTTTGGGATTTAGCCCCTAGGCAATTTTTGATTAACTCCAGAGCGTTGAGCTGAACCATTTTGGACTTATATATATAAACCCGAAACTGCGCTGTCCTAGGAGTGGCTTTGACCGGTTGCATAAACCTTATCCTCTGCTAGAAAGCCATCGTATGGCATAGGTTTTGGATTTTAGGGTTCTGTGTGATAACAGACCCAGGATGCATAAAAGTGAGACAGAGGTCATTTGCATATCCTACCCAGAATTCCTTGCTGCATATGGGGAATGTGGCACAGGAGCTCTGGGATGCAATTCTTTGAATTGTTGTAATGTGCAAGTGGCTTCTGCAATAATAAACACATATATATAAAATCATCCACGATCCCCGCACTCTGTCTCTTTAGTTATTCATGCTCCAGTGCTGGGATTTGGTCGTCAACATATAGAACTCCACGATAACCCGCCATACGGAGACTCGTTATATAAAAAATAGTATTTATTTTCTCATAATATTCAACGTTTCAGTCCTCACATGGACTATCAACAGGAGGACTTTATATAACGAATCTCTGTGTAGCGAGTTTTCGTGGAGTTCTATATATACAGTCAGGTCCAGAAATATTGGGACGTCGACACAATTCTAACATCTTTGGCTCTATACACCACCACAATGGAGTTGGAATGAAACAAACACAATGTGCTTTAACTGCAGACTGTCAGCTTTAATTTGAGGGTATGTACATCCAACTCAGGTGAACGGTGTAGGACTTACAGCAGTTTGCAGATGTGCCTCCCACTTGTTAAGAGACCAAAAGTAATGGGACAGAATAATAATCATAAATCAAACTTTCCCTTCTTAATACTTGGTTGCAAATCCTTTGCAGTCAATCACAGCCTGAAGTCTGGAACGCATAGACATCAACAGACGCTGGGTTTCATCTCTGGTGATGCTCTGCCAGGCCTCTACTGCAACTGTCTTCAGTTCCTGCTTGTTCTAGGGGCATTTTCCCTTCAGTCTTGTCTTCAGCAAGTGAAATGCATGCTCAATGGGATTCAGGTCAGGTGATTGACTTGGCCATTGCATATTATTCCACTTCTGTCCCTTCAAAAACTCTTTGGTTGCTTTTGCAGTATGCTTAGGGTCATTGTCCATCTGCACTGTGAAGCGCCGTCCAATGAGTTCTGCAGCATTTGGCTGAATGTGAGCAGAGAATATTGCCCAAAACACTTCAGAATTCATCCTGCTGCTTTTGTCAGCCGTCACATCATCAATAAATACAAGAGAAACAGTTCCATTGGCAGCCATACATGCCCATGCCATGACACTACCACCACCATGCTTCACTGATGAGGTGGTAGGCTTAGGATCATGAGCAGTTCCTTTCCTTCTCCATACTCTTCTCTTCCCATCACTCTGGTACAAATTGATCTTGGTCTCATCTGTCCATAGGCGCTTGTTCCAGAACTATGAAGGCTTTGTTAGGTGTTGTTTGGCAAACTCTAATCTGGCCTTCCTGTTTTTGATGCTCACCAATGGTTTACATCTTGTGGTGAACCCTCTGTATTCACTCTGGTGAAGTCTTCTCTTTATTGTTGACTTTGACACACATACACCTACCTCCTGGAGAGTGTTCTTGATCTGGCCAACTGTTGTGAAGGATGTTTTCTTCACCAGGGAAAGAATTCTTCGGTCATCCACCACAGTTGTTTTCCGTGGTCTCCTGGGTCTTTTGGTGTTGCTGAGCTCACCGGTGCGTTCCTTCTTTTTGAGAATGTTCCAAAGAGTTGTTTTGGCCATGCCTAATGTTCTTGCTATCTCTCAGATGGGTTAGCAAGAAGGAGTGGGTTCAGTGGGGGCGCTCTGATCTCTATGGTTATAGTTCAATTGGTGCTGCCAGATAGATAGAAGGCACAAACCCTCGGAGGGGTGTGCGGGTGTGAAATGGCAAGTTTGGGTGGTTTCTATCGGCGCAATGTTTTGTTATGAATTCTCAGGTTTCAAGAGTGTGTCATACAAACAGTATAATTGTGACTCTTCACGATATAAAGTGCTCTCGTGCTAAAGTGTCTCAAAAACACAATTGTGCAAATTGGTTAATAAAATCGTAAATAAGGTGCATATAGTGCATAAAGTGCAATATAATGCTGATCGTACTAGAGAAATAAATAAAGTTCAAGGAGGTTGACAGGCTTAGCTCAAGTTCTCCTGTTTAAATTGATTGTGCCAAAAATAAGGCAAATTCAAAGTACTTATGAATCTGATGTTCTTAGTGATGGTTTATTATTGCTCCTCTCTTTGTCAATTTTCTTATGGTCACTGATGTGCTCCAATATACAAAACAGAGGAGAGAAAGGAGAAAATAGTGCAATACTATTTCAATTCGGTGCAAAGTGCAAAAGATAGTGGTATCGCACTTACGAATTCCAGAGCCTCATGTGTCCAGGCTCTGGATTGAAGTGCCTTGAGCCAAATAGAGAGTGGCTTCTGCCCTTCTTTGTAACAGCCTTATCGTCTCGACCGGGAAAATAAAAGGGACAGCGCTCTCATGGCACAATATCAATCCGAAAGGATATTAAAGGTGGAATTCGAACTATAGGCCAGTTAGTCTTACGTCAGTAGTGGGGAAATTAATGGAAACCATGTTAAAGGAAAGGATTGTTGAACATCTAAAAACACATAGATTACCGGATCAGAAACAACATGGGTTTACCTCAGGGAGATCATGCCAAACTAATCTTATTGATTTTTTTGATTGGGTAACAAAAATAATAGACACAGGTGGTGCAGTAGACATTGCTTATTTAGATTTCAGTAAGGCTTTTGATACTGTTCCGCATAGAAGGCTTATCAATAAATTGAAATCTTTGAGTTTAGATTCCAATATTGTTGACTGGATTAGGCAGTGGCTGAGTGACAGACAACAGAGGGTTGTGGTAAATGGAGTTTATTCGGCACAAGGTCTTGTTACCAGTGGGGTACCTCAGGGGTCAGTACTTGGACCCATTCTCTTTAATATTTTTATTAGTGATATTGCAGAAGGTATTAATGGAAAAGTATGTCTTTTTGCTGATGACACAAAGATTTGCAACAGGGTTGACGTTCCTGGAGGGATCAGCCAAATGACAAATGATTTAGGTAAACTAAAAAAATGGTCGGAGTTGTGGCAATTGAGTTTTAATGTGGATAAGTGCAAGATAATGCACCTGGGACGTAAAAACCCAAGGGCTGAATATAGAATATTTGATACAGTCCTAACCTCAACATCTGACGAAAGGGATTTAGGGGTCATTATTTCAGAGGATCTAAGGGTAAGTAGTCAATGTAATAGAGCAGCAGGAAATGCTAGCAGAATGCTTGGTTGTGTAGGGAGAGGTATTAGCAGTAGGAAAAGGGAAGTGCTCATGCCACTGTACAGAGCACTGGTGAGACCTCACTTGGAGTACTGTGTGCAGTACTGGAGACCGTATCTCCAGAAGGATATAGACATCTTAGAGAGAGTTCAGAGAAGGGCTACTAAAATGGTGTACGGCTTGAAGGAGAAAAGTTACCAGGAAAGGCTTAATGATCTTAACATGTACAGCTTGGAAAAAAGACGAGACAGAGGAGATATGATAGAAACATTTAAATACGTAAAGGGAATCCACAAGGTAGAGGAAGGGAGTATATTTAAAAGGAAACAAGTAGCAAAACAAGAGGACATAGTCTTAGATTAGAGGGGCAAAGGTTTAAAAGTAACATCAGGAAGCATTATTTTACTGAGAGGGTGGTGGATACATGGAACAGTCTTCCAGTAGAAGTGGTAGAGGCCAAAACAGTAATTGAATTTAAGCAAGCATGGGATAGGCATAAGGCTATCCTAAACAAAAGATAAATCCAGGTTAAGTATCCATGTAATTGGGCAGACTAGATGGGCCGAAAGGTTCTTATCTGCCGACATTTTTCTATGTTTCTATGTTTCTATGTATACACTCACCGATTGAGGAGCCTTCGATGTCCAGGCTCAACTCTTAAGCGTGTGGCGCTTCTTGTTGGTGGGCGTCTTAACCCCTTTGTCTGCTCACTTGGTGTCTGGACAGTAGTTGGTCTCTGGAGTTTCCTGTCTGTCACCTATTTAGTGGGCTTTGTGGGGAGTTGATAGTTTTCCCCACCTAATCCACATACTGACTGAGGAAGGCGCCAGAGTAGCGCCGAAACGCGTATCAACACCCCCATCTGGATTATTTATATATTTTAATTCACTTGTAATTCGCCAATAAAACTATTTGCACTATAGAACGGAATATGCTTTATTTCTATCAACTCCCCACAAAGCCCACTAAATAGGTGACAGACGGGAAACTCCAGAGAGTTGAGCCTGGACATCGAAGGCTCCGCAATCGGTGAGTGTATACGAATTCCACCTTTAATATCCTTTCTGATTGATATTGTGCCATGAGAGCGCTGTCCCTTTTATTTTTCCGGTCGAGACGATAAGGCTGTCACAAAGAAGGGCAGAAGCCAATCTCTATTTGGCTCAAGGCACTTCAATCCAGAGCCTAAACACATGAGGCTCTGGAATTCGTAAGTGCGATACCACTATCTTTTGCACTTTGCACCGAATTGAAATAGTATTGCACTATTTTCTCCTTTCTCTCCTCTGTTTTGTATATTGGAGCACATCAGTGACCATAAGAAAATTGACAAAGAGAGGAGCAATAAGAAACCATCACTAAGAACATCAGATTCATAAGTACTTTTTGGCACAATCAATTTAAACAGGAGAACTTGAGCTAAGCCTGTCAACCTCATTGAACTTTATTTATTTCTCTAGTACGATCAGCATTATATTGCACTTTATGCACTATATGCACCTTATTTACGATTTTATTAACCAATTTGCACAATTGTGTTATTGAGACACTTTAGCACGAGAGCACTTTATATTGTGAAGAGTCACAATTATACTGTTTGTATGACACACTCTTGGAACCCGAGAATTCATAAAAATACATTGCGCCTATAGAAACCACCCAAACTTGCTATCTCTCAGATGGGTTTGTTTTGTTTCTTCAGCCTAATGATGGCTTGCTTCACTGATAGAGACAAGGCACTGTGCAATTTGAGTGGTCTGTATTTAAAGCTGGTGGCTCTGCATCATCATGCCGTGCCCCACCCCCTCATTCACCACGTGACCTCCTGTAACGGTGCATCGCCTGGCCCCGGGCCGGGTGCTTGGTATCAGCCTGAACAGTCAGAGACCCCCCCTGGAGCAGCGGACGTGACAATGGAGGAGTGGACCTAAAAAGGAGGGGGGATCGCCTCTACAGGTCCAAAAGCAAAAACACTGAGCCACAAACTTCTGAGGGCTCTTTATCGTGTGAGTGGCAATTTCTGTATATTTATTTAGATAAATAGATATATATATCCACATTACCTACGTTATTTGCACCATATATATTTCTATTCTCTTGGAGGTACTGTGGTATAACTATTGAAGGAAGCGCTGATCTCACAGTTTATTTATATTGTGGTATACTGTACATCTATGCTTCTAAACACAAGAATATGTCCAACAGAATTAGTAAAAATCAAAGTAAATGCTAGTGTTTTACTCTGGTGGTAACAAAGCTCCAAACACATCTTGGTTTAACGTCAACAAATAGTTGTCTGACACAGACCTTAAGAAAGAGATCTAAAACTCTGGTGCCTCAGATATTTTTGAAACACAACTACTATGATTTTCTGGCCATCTATTTCATTCAAAGAATTCTGAGGATCGTAGGCCATCAACATCTGGAAGAGAAGACTGCAATTTGAGATCTGTGCCTTAAGGTTTCATGTGGATCTAAAGTCTGATAATGGAAGAACCTCAGATTGTCCAGGAGCTCTCAATTGGGACACTGCTTTTTTTATCACTCTTTGGTTCTAAGTTCGCTTAGTTCTTATTCTAACTTGTCGATTAAGAAAGATCATATTTAATTGTGAAACGCGTTTACCCATAATGAAATCGTAGCTTGACAGCTCATTTGTGCGTACATGCAGCATGGCATTTTGGGTAAGACATGCAAACAAGGCTTGCAGCGTCTCACCTTAGCAGAGGCAGCACCCATGCCACTGCAATGTCATTCTGGTTAGCTTCAATAATTGATTGGGAGGAATGCGACAACCCAAAAACTGTTCCTGACCAGCGGTTTCAGGCCTGTTTCCTGCATCAGCAGGAGATGGCTTTGCAATTATTATAGAGTGATCTCATTTACAACAACTGTAATAACTCCTTAGCTATATTCTTGGCTGATGTCTGGCGTAGGGGAATTGCTTCAGGGTAAAGGGTAGCGTAATCCATAATGAACAGGATATACTGATGCCCTCAGGCATACTTTGGAAGCGGGCCCACAAGGTCCATAGCAATTCTCTCAAATGGCACCTCGATTATTGGCAAGGGTACTAAGGGACTCCGAAAATGAGGTAGGGATGCAGACATTTGACAAACCGGACAAGATTTGCAATAGTTTTCAATATCTTTTTGTACCCTAAGCCAGTAAAACCTCTGTAAAACCCTTTCAGTGGTTTTGTCGGTACCTAAATGATCCCCCAATAAGTGTCCATGGGCAAGCTCCAATACCACCTTTTTGTACGGTTTGGGGACCACTAATTGCTCAATAATTTCATTGTTCTTTTTATACACGATATAGCATGTCATCATTAATAATGAAATAAGGAAAAGAGAGCCTATTCCCTGGTTCAACAGGTTCCCCATTGATCATCATAACATTTTCCCAGGACCTCACAAGAGTAGGATCTTTCTTCTGCTCACTACCAAAGTTCTCTCTATGAGTGTTAAGATCTGCAAACTCTAGAGTAGCCTCAGTTTCAGCAGAGGGCGGTCTATCCTCATTGGCTATAGGGCCTTCAGACTCTTCCAATTCTCCTGCCAAAACAGAGAAGGGAAAGTCTGGGGACCCCCAAGAGGAATCCTCTGAATACAACTGCTCTGCAGCATCCATGTATTCTGATTCAGTCTCTGGTTTAGAAACTGTTGCACAGTCTGGGTGTTCCCAGAGTTCCCAAAATCCAGGGAAGTCTCTCCCTATAATTACATCATGTACCAAGTGAGGCACAACCCCCACCAAATTCCTCAGATCACCCTGTGCGGTTCCAAACTTCACAGCTACTATAGAATACTCCCGAGTATCACCATGCACACACACTACAGCAACGTTTCTAGCCTGGAAGTTCACAGAGCCTATCAATTCAGCCTTAATAAGGGTTACTAAACTTCCAGAGTCTAGCAAAGCAGTAACATGCTTATCATTCACAGTTATTGCACACATGTGTTTTCCCTTCACTGGCACTGCGGTGCATGAAACAGTGGAAAACAAAGACTGCCGTCTTTCCTTGAAAGACAAGTTACACTGCATAGGCTCATCAGTTAATGGACAGCTCGCAGCTAAATGCCCAAGTTCCTGGCACCGAAAACATCTAACATTCCTCAGGTTAGGTCTGCTGACGGGCACTGGTGTTCCCGCTTTGGAATGCCAACCTCCCCGGTTTAAATCAGCAATTTTTCCCTCTGCCTCCTTGCCACGCTCACCACCCACTTTCCCTGGAACAGTCTTACCGATTGCCGAGGGAGGCCTTGGTTTTGGGCGGAAAGTCCATGGGCTCACCGGGGAGGCGTTCAAGTCCTCAGCTGCAAAGTACCTCTCAACAATCTCCACAAGCAGATCTACCGACTTGGGGTCCCCTTGGGTTACCCACTTTTGCAAGATGATCGGTAAGGATCTTACTAAACGATCCATGACTACCCGCTCAATGATCTGTGGCCCCGATAGGGACTCCGGTTGCAGCTATTTTCGGACCAGGTGGATGAGGTCAAACATCTGTGACCGCGGTGACTTCTAAGCTTGGTAGGACCAGTTGTTAACACGCTGTGCTCGCACTGCCAAACTAACACCTCGCCGTGCTAGTATCTCCAGCTTGACCATGTCATAATCCATGGCATCCACAGACTCCAAATCATAATATGCTTTCTGTGATTCACCAGTTAGCAAGGGCACCACCAGTCCTGCCCACCGTGTCTTAGGCCATGCTTCCCTCTCAGCGGTTCTTTCAAATGTTAACAGGAAGGCCTCTGGATCATCCTCTGCTGTCATCTTGGAAAGGAAGCGACTGACATGGATGGGTGAGGAGTTGTCAGAAGAATCTGCAGCTTGCAGGGTAGACCTCTGTGCCAGCGTCTGCACCACCTCCATCAGAGTCTTGCGATCACCTTCAGCAGCAACTGCAAGCTTTTCAAACAACATTTGTGTCTGTTCCTGTACAGCACTGATCTGCTGCTGCGTGTGTGTGTGCAGCACCTGAGTTTGCTTCTGCAGAGCATTTAACATGTCCCGCTGTGTAGCATTAGCCTGTTGCTGTGCTGCATTGCCAACACCAACTGTTTTATAACGTCTTCTATTTTTTTTTTTTACTTCAGGTACTGGCCCTTTAACTAGCAGGTTCTTGCTATCATTTGCCCGCATTCTCCACCATATGTGAGCTGGGAAACAGGTAGCGGGTGCAATTGCTCTCTGGGGTGAGCACTCTTGAAAGGTTCAGAGACCAGACCAGTGACTTTCCTTCAAACGGTGGTACATTTATTGCAGCAACCCACAGGTTATACACCACGCTGTATATTGCTCAAAAATAAACACTTCAAAAGCAAAGAAAATTTCTAGTCGTGTCCCGGTGCTAACTAAACATACAATAGTCCTGACTAACAACCTGTGCAAATCTAGTGTTTCTCAGGCTTCAGCAAACCAGCATAACCAACCTTTGTGCTACAGCAGATAGAGACTGTCTGCTCCCCAGGCTCCAGAGCGATGTCTGTTTGCCTCACCTGCACTAAATTGCCACTGAGGCAAAGTGCAAAACCAGGGGCTTAGAGGTTCCAGAAGGTGTAAGAGAAAAATCTGGGTGACACATAAACCCTGGACAGGACCTTTCCTTGCTCTCTACATGACGCCCTGTTGCAATATATATATACATACAAACACCCACCAGACGCAGACCCCCTGAATCATGTATACCCAGGCACAGGCACTCAGAATTGTGTATACCCAGACACAGTCTCCCAGAATTATGTATACACAGGCCCCCAGAATTCCGTATACCCATGCACAGTCCCTCAGAATTATGTATACCCAGTGTGATAAGGTGAAAGGAATTGTGTGTGATGGTGTGTACATTCCCCCTGTGTTTTTGAGCAGGCAGTGGGCTGTTTAAACCCAGAAGGAAAATATGTGTTTTAAATTGTTCCGCTCTGCTGCAAGGTCTCCACACCTGCTAATTAAAAGACCTTAAATGTTTCCTGGGTGTGAGGAACCAGAGAGATAGATTGATTCATTTTGAGAGACACAGACGAGTAACAGCTGAGCTGGTGAAGTGCTATGGTTGGCAGCGTCCCTAAAGAAAAGGTTGGCAAAGAGTTCTGTTATTTTATTATTTACCTGCGTTAGTAAGGGACATATACTTTGTTAGGAAGACTCAGACGAGTTAGGCTTTGATTTCTGTTTTGTTTTGTTTGTATGCTGGAGTGCCACAATAAAACTCCACTATAAAGAGACTGTTTCTGTGACATACTTGCCCTAGAGGACCGCGCTATAGCGCCCCCTCGTGACACCAGGCACACACCCCCAGAATTATATATACCCAGGCACAGTCCCCCCGAATTATGTATACCCAGGCACACACACCCATAATTATATATACCCAGGCACACACCCCCAGAATTATATATACCCAGGCACATACTAGAGATTCATTTCGTTCCAAATCCAAATTCAGACGAAAATCACAATTTTCGTATTTCGGGAGCATTTCCGAAAACAAAATATCGGCCATTCCGTGCGGATCGATTTGGTGATTTGGGTGATTTGGATCGATTCGGTGATTCAGATCAATTCGGGTGATTCGGATCAGCTAGTCTGTCGTTTTTTATGAGTTATTTCGGTTTTTATTGGTTATTTAAGAATAGGAAGTAGATTACTACCAATAGTACGAAAGATTCTTTGCTTCTTTTTTTGGGATTTTTTAGGCATTTTTTTGGGTGAAATTTTAGTTTTCCTAACTTTTTCTAAAGAAACAAGGCTTTTTAACCCATAGGTTTCAATACAGCATAGGAATCCACACAATGCCAGGCAGTGCCCCTCTGCAGTATAATTAATGCAGCATATGAATCCGCACACTATGGGGCAGCACCACTCTGCAGATTGATTCGGATCAATTCATTTTTTCGGATCAGTCAGTTTTTCAATTTTTACGAGTTATAATTAATGCAGCATATGAATCCACACATTGCTGGGAACCTTCCAGCAGTGTGTGGATTCATATGCTGCATTAATTATACTGCAGAGAGGTGCTGCCCCGCAGTGTGCGGATTCATATGCAGCATTAATTATACTGCAGAGAGGCGCTTCCCAGCAGTGTGTGGATTCATATGCTGCATTGAAACCTATGGGTTAATAAGCCTTGTTTCTTTAAAAAAAAGTTAGGAACTAAAAAAATTAATAAGTAAAGAAACTTTCATTCTATTGGTAGTAATCTACTTCCCATTCTTAAATAACCAATAAAAATGAAATAACTCATAAAAAACCCAAAAACGAAGGCCCACGTCAGACGAACGCAGTGATCACGTCCGTGTCGCCGCACAATTTAACGTCCATCGTAGTATAGAATCATGATCAATAGAATCCCACACACAAAGTACGTACGCATCAAACTGTGCACGCACAACGCACACAAACAGACACAAGTTAGCAAGAACATAAAACTGCTAAGACGGACGCGCAGAGTGTGCCACGTCCGCGTAGCGGCCTGTGCGTGATAACGCGAAGTCAGACGCAGCGCATTTGCGTTGATGTACAAGAGTTTTTTTGGTCTGGCTGACTGTACCTGTCATTTAATTTTAATTAATTTTGATTCCAATATTTCCCTTTTTTCTACATCCGTCAAAAAAAACGGACCGTGTGGTGTCTACAGTATCTTTCGTCAGTACGTCCGTCCGTTATGCACGCACGCAGAGTGCGCTCAGACTGCGTTCATCTGACTTTAGCCTTACTGATCCGAATGAACCAAATCGATTCAATTCCCCGCAGCGATCCGAATCACCAATTCACTGAATCGATCCGCACCGAAACAAAACAAAAAACTGTCCGAACTGACCCGAAGCGAAAAAAGAAAAAAAGAAAACCGAAATGAAACAGAAAAAAGTCATGCACATCCCTAGCACAGACCTCCAGAATTATGTATACAGAGGCACAGACCCTCAGAATTATGTATACACAGGCACAGACCCCCAGAGTTATGTATACCTAAGCACAGGCCCCCAGAGTTATATATACCCAGGCACAGACCTCAGGATTATGTATAACCTGCGTTTTCCTCAGAGTGCCAGCATGCTCCTCCGCTCGGTCGTCGGCTTGTGAAGGCTGTGACGGCTCTTGCGAGATCTCACAACCCTGCGAGATCTTGTCTGTAAGCCGCGACACAGCCTTCACAGGATGGCAGCTGCACGAGGGAGAATGCCGGCGCTCAGAGGATACACTTCTTTTTCGGCCCACAGCGGGAACCTGCATACCTGCTATGTTCCCGCTGTGGGAGAAGTGTGGGAACGCAGTTCCCGCGCGTTCCCGCAGGACTCGAGCCCTGACTATAACCAAATGCTAGCATCACGAATGATGGACATTTTTAGTTTTGTTTTGTTTGTTACTTTGTTCTCATGGCACTGACAAGTCTTTATACCATCGACCACCATCACACATGTTACCTCTTGGAATGTTCTAAATGGTCTCTTTTTATCCAAAATGTGGAAATTTCCAATTATTGGCAACGGTCTTGGTCCAGGTGGGAAATTCTTGTTGCTTTGTCCATTACGGTCATAAAAAGTATTTATCAAAAAAAGCATAACGACGATTGATAGAAGTATGGAGACTGGGTCGATAGCGAACATGGCTTCACCAAAACGATCTGGAATAGGGAAACAGCAACAGATAGACGAGGTTCATTATAGATCTTGTTCGAAATCATCAAAAAGACTTTTAGGGCATCTATATCTGCCTATCTACTAACAATGTTTGCAATATGAGGTACCATGCTGCATAACCCCTTCACTACCAAGTGATTATTGTTGAAAACAATGTTATCATAATTTTTATTTGAAACATGGGATGTGAAGTCAACAATTAAATATAGGGTAAAATAGAAGTTACACGCAGAAATTGGTGTTCTGAGATAGTTAAAAAATTTAAATAATGTTAATTTGCTCATTGTTAATTTTTCATGTATTTGTTTATCCTTTACAGAATGTTGAAATGTAAGATTCTGAGGTGTAGATGGTGTCTCTTATCTTGCATAATTTCACAGGGGGTCTGCATTATTATCATACAGGTTGAAATAGCCTTTGTGTTAGATACAGTAACTGAGATAAAGATGGATAATAAAATGGTGAGATTTCCTGCTTATGGGGTTTGTAGTGATCATAATGAGATTATTAGCAATGCAATATCTGTATGTCCGATATCGTTGCTCCCTGTAATGTCAAAAATTTGGGAAAAATGCGTCTACACACAATTACGTGATTATTATCAATTTTGGAACTACTTAACCCCAGATCAATCCGGCTTTCGTCCAAATCACTCAACTACAACCGCCCTTTTAAAAGTCTGCAATGATATCCAAGCTGGGATGGAACAAGGAAAGCTAACTGGAGCCATCTTCCTTGATTTTGCCAAGGCCTTTGACACAGTAGACCATGGCATCTTGTTAGATAAACCTAAAAACTCTGGCATTGGTGATCGCACGCTAACCTGGTTTCAATCATATGTATCCGACCGATCACAATATGTGTCCATTTCTGGCAGCTCCTCCCTCCCCCTCCCTGTCACTTGCGGTGTACCCCAAGGCTCAATACTAGGCCCCCTGCTATTCACAATATTCATATATGATCTGCCCAACGTCTGCAAAGCCTAAACTTTACATATGTATGCAGACGACACCGTAATCTATACCAGCAAACCAAATCTCCGGCAGCTGGAAGCCGTGCTGCAAGAACAATTCACAGAGGTAGAAAAGTGGATCAAACACAACAAACTTTTTTTAAATAATGACAAAACTGTAACGATGCTCTTTGGAACATAACCTAAACTACACAAATTGAAAATCATCACTTATGTGTTGGTACAAAATCAAATGGTACGCTGACCACAGTCACTTCTCTCAAATATCTAGGTATGTGGTTGGACCCTAATCTATCCTTTGGCCCCACATCGAAAAACTCTCATCTAAACTTTACCCCAAACTAGGTGCCCTGAACAGAAACAAATCCTGCCTGAGCCCCGCAGTAAGAAAGCAGATTGTACAACAAATGCTTATGCCGGCTAATGAATACAGAGATGTAGTGTACGCAGCCACACCGCGAGTCTAAACGCACCCTTCACCTTTCCAGCCTGGTGTTTAAGAGCTTTTCTGGGAAGCTGCCACCCTATCTGAATAGACTGCTTCCCCCAGCAGCTCCCTCATCCTATAACCTCCGACCCAGGACCAGCACCTTACTTGCAATACCACAATGCAAAAAGACAGTGGTTCATCCTCATTCTCCTACAGAGCACCACAATTATGGAATAACATCCCAGACACCATCAAATCTTCCCCCAGTCTTAAGTCACTGAAGAGCTCCTTACTAACATACCTCAATACAGAATGCACCTGTAAACATGTAACATAATGACTATTTCCTACATATTTATTTTCTGTTAATCTGTATATTTGTGTTGTTTTTTAATATCTTGCATTGTATTACTTTGTATTTCTGTAACTGTAACACTTCAATGTTCTTGAACCCAGGACATACTTGAAAACGAGAGAAATCTCAATGTATCCTTCCTGGTAAAATCCTTTATAAATAAATAAATAAATAAATGTGCTGCATAATGCCTGTGTATGGCAATTACAGCAACACCTTGTATCTGTATTAGGGATGAGCCGAACATCCCCGTGTTCGGTTCGCATTCAAACTCGAACAATTTCAAAGTTCAAGCTCGAACGCAAACACAAACCGAACTCAATGCAAGTCAATGGGACTCGAAAGTTCGAATTTTAGAGTGCCCTCCAAGAGGGCATATATGCAAGATATTTGCCATAAAAGGTGTATGGGGTTCCGGGTAGTGCCCTGGGGGACAGGAAACAAGGACAAAAAGTAAAAAAAAAAAAATGTTTTTAAAGGAACAGTGAGTTTTCCATGAAATAAGGGTTAAAAATAAAAACGAAAAATTCCTTCAATTATCGTGCCTAGGAGGTCCCCATAACCTGCCCGTGAAGTGGCGGATTTGTAGGATGTATAGAAACATTTAAAAACAAAACAATGACATTTCAAATAACAGTAAACGGTTTTCCTTTAATCTATTCATAAACAATTGATTGGGGCGGCAGTCTGTATGAAAAAAGGAGACATTTTAGGACACGCAGAACAAGTTTAGTGATTTTTTGGCTAAATTATGGTGAAACTTCTGCAGGCTCTGGATGAAAGTAACAATAGCTAGGTGCTTTAAAATTGGGCCTTTAGTTTCGGCAACAGTGCCGTCACACCGTAACCCCTCTGTGGTATTGTGGAAGAGTGCAGGGTTGGACCTTGCGGTCAAATATTAAAATGATATAAATCTGGTAATATAGGCGTCAGTGGCAGTGCACCCAAATATTGTGCCTTTGGTGGCAGCAAGTGCCTTCACACCATAACCCCTTTGTGGTATTGTGGAAGAGTGCGTGGTGGAGGTTTTGCGAATGCAGAAGAGATCCCTGATCTATTCTGTTACGTCAGCATCAGGGAATTGATAGCTGCTGATCCAGGACTGATTCATTTTTATAAATGTCAGCCAGGCTACAGAATCGGTGGACAGATGCACTCTTTTGTCTGTGACAAAACCTCCAGCGACAATGCACGTCCTTTCAGAAAGCATGCTAGATGAAGGGCAACCTAGTAGCTGCATAGCTTATTGGCTAAGTTCTGGCCAGTGATCCAAAGTTAACACCCAGTAAGCCAGTGGATCATCTGCTGGAAAGGTATCCAGGTCTGCCCTTGCCCCTAGGTAGTTCTGCTCCATATGGTGAAGACACTGGCAATGGGTGCCTACATTTGACGTCCCTGGGTGTCAAGGACTAAAAAAATTGGAAAAGGCATCAGTCAAGCGGCCCCTTTCACCGCTCTTCCTCTGATCAACCGCAGCCTCAGTAGCACCTGTGTCATCACTTGGTAACCTACCAGTGCCTGGAAAGGTGTTACACAAGTGTCGCTTTAGAGCGTCCTCAAGTTTTTTCATCCTGTCCACCCTCTGTGAGGACAGGATGAGCTCTGCAACTTTACCCTTGTATCGTGGATCAAGAAGGCTTGCCAACCAGTAATGATCCCTCTCCTTGATAGCACGAATCCTGGGGTCCTTTACCAGGCTTTGCAGGATAAGGGAGCCCATACAGCATAGGTTGGAGGTGGCATTAGCTCCGAGTCTTCCTGGTCAATGAGGATGACCCCATTGTGCACTTCCTTCTCCCAGCCACGTACTAGTCCTTGGGTTTCTGGGCACACAAAACCCTCCCATGAGGAATCCCCACCTTCAATGCCCCCACTACTTAAATATTCCTCCTCCTACTCATCCTCCTCCTGTCTGATCTGAGGACCCGCAGGAATGCTGTCTGCGGAAAGACTGGGGCCTTCAGAGCTAGGGAAGGACTCCTCTTCCTTCTGCTGCTCTGCCTCTAGTGCCACATCTATAATTCCCCGCAGAGGGCGCTCCAGCAGGAACACTAAAGGAATTGTGTCACTGATGCATGCACTGTCCCTGCTCACCATTCTCGTTGCCTCCTCAAATGGTGACAGTACAGTCCATGCAACCTTGATCATCAGCCACTGTGAGGGGGGACAAGTTGACCTGAACCTGTCCTTGTGCCATACTCACACAGGTACTCGTTGATGGCCCTCTGCTGCTTGTGCAGATGCTGCAGCATTGCTAATGTCGAGTTCCACCTGGTGGGCATGTCACAGATCAGACGGTTTGTGGGAAGGTGGAATTCTCTTTGAATTTCTGCCAGGCGAACACTTGCTGGGAATGACCGTGTGAAGTGGCTGCAGACTTATCTGGCCTGGCTGAGAAGCTCTGCCAGCCCTGGGTACCTGGTTAGGAAACGCTGTACCACCAGATTTAGGACATGTGCTAGGCATGGTTCATGCGTCAACTTACCCTGGCGTAGGGCGGATAGAAGGTTGCTGCCATTATCACAGATGACCATTCCCAGCTGAAGCTGGCGTGGTGTTAACCATCTCTGCACCTGCCCCTGCAGAGCTGAAAGAGTTTCTGGCCCCTAAACAAACCAGCTCAAGCACAGTATGGCATCTTTTTGCTTAAAACAATTGCGAAGCCCCTGTCACGCATTGGTTTAACTGCCACTTCGCCAGAGACAGAGAAGGAGGAGGAGGAAGAGGGAGAGGTGGTGGAGCAGACAGACCTCATACAAGCAGCTTTCTGGAGGCGTCGTGGATGAACAAGCTCCAGCACAGAGCCCCGTCTTGGATCCCTCCCAGCTGCAATCAGTTACCCAGTGTGCCGTGAAGGAAATGTAATGGCCCTGTCCATGCTTGCTGGACCACGTGTCTAAAGTCACGTGTACCTTGCTGCTGACTGCCTTCCCCAATGACTCCATAACATTGTCTACCATGTGCAGGTATAGTGCTTGAATGGCCTTCCGTGAAAAGAAATGGCATTTTGGAACCTGCCACTGTGGTACAGCACATTCAGCAAATTCACGGAAGGAATCAAAGTCCACCAGCTGGAAAGACAGCAGCTGCAATGTGAGTAATTTTGCTAAAATGGCATTTAGACGCTGTGCTTGGGGATGGTCTGGACTATATTTTTTCTTATGCTGCAGCAGCTGGGGCAACATAATCTGACTGCGTAAATCTTCAGCTGATAGGATGCTGTCACATTGTGAGGAAGGACCTGGTACATCCATTACTGTAGCATTATCCCTGTCAGTGGAGGTTGGAGTCAATGACATGACAGGACATATAGTGGGGGTAGAGACAGGTGAGGAGGACCTACGCAAAGTGTTGCGCCAACGGGATGCGTGGTAGGTGGTCATATGTCGCCTCAAGCACGTGGTACCCAAGCGTCCGTTTCTTTTCCACGCTAGATCCTCACCTGACATAGATTACAAATACCAACGGTGCGGTCTGCTGCACATTTCTTAAAGAACTCCCAGACAGCAGAGTTCTTGGATGTGTGCTTTGAGACAACAGTGCTCTGCACCTGAGCAGCTCTGACATCTGATGCCTTGGACTGGCTAGTGCTACGGTTGGTCATAGAGGACGTTGTGCCTAGTGTTTGTTGTGCCTTCTCCTACTCCTCACTTGACTCCTCTGTTCGATCAGGCACCCAGGTGGAGTCAGTGACCTCATCATCATTGATAGCACCCCCTATCTCCTCGTCACTGGAGCTAACTTGGCAGTATGCTGCAGCTGCTGGGGCAACATGAGTGCCAGTTATTTGTGTGTCACTGGCACCCCCTTCCTCTAGGTTGATTATACTCCCTTCCTCAACCTCAGAGATTGATTCAGAGCACTGTAGTTGCTGCACATCCTCAAGCAGCATGTCACTGTCATTGTAGTCAAACAATTCAGCTGACTCCTCCGTGTGTGATAGTGAGGCTACGGCAGGAGTAGCTGTGGACATGGAGGCTGCATTAGGTGCTTTGGCAGCTGAGGTGGACTGTAAACCACTACAAGCCTGGCTGGCAGAAGACTGGGAGGATGAGGATGGCCTGGTTAGCCAATCCACCAAATCCTCTGTATGTTGCTGCTGCTTAAGACAGCCAGCACCAGTTAGAAAGAACAAGCGTGCCCCTGCAGAGGATGCACCACGTCCACGACGACCAGAGGCACAGCCTCCCGACACCGAGGCTGCTTGCCCTCTTATCTGTGTCTGGGAGCGTTTGCATGTCCTTTTTGGTCTTTCTGACATGGTAATATGTGATATATAGATTAAAGATATACAGAACTCTGATTCAACTCTGTTATAAAAATTGGAGATATGCAGAACTCTGGTATAACTCAGTGAGACACCCTGATAGCTGGCAGCCAGTGACAAGACACAGATTAAAATTCCAAGAAACCTCCTATAAATCTGTGAGACCCCCTGATGGGTGGCAGTGACAAGACACAAATTACAATTCCCAGGAACCTCCTATAAATCAGTGAGCCCCCCTGATGGGTGGCAGTGTGACAAGACACAGATTACAATTCCCAGAAATCTGCTAGAAGTATGTGGGACCCCTTGACAGCTGGCAGTGAAAAGACACAAATTACAATTCCCAGGAACCTCCTATAAATCAGTGAGCCTCCCTGATGGGTGGCAGTGTGACAAGACACAGATTACAAATCCCAGAAATTTTATGGAAGTATGTGACACCCCCTGATAGCTGACTGTCAGTGACTGAGAAGACACGGATTACAATTCACAGAAAGTTTATGGAAGTATGTGACACCCCCTGATAGCTGACTGTCAGTGACTGAGAAGACACGGATTACAATTCCCAGAAATTTTATTGAAGTATGTGACACCCCCTGATAGCTGACTGTCAGTGACTGAGAAGACACGGATTACAATTCACAGAAATTTTATGGAATTATATGACACCACCTGATAGCTGACTGTCATTGACTGAGAAAACACACTTTCCACCATCAATTCCAAGATATCTGCAACAAGTGAGCCCCCCCAAATTGCTGCTGTCACTAAATGAGAAGACCCACTTTCCACCACCAATTCCCATATATCTGCAACAAGTGAGCCCCCCAAATTGCTGACTGTCACTGACTGAGAAGACACACTTTCCACCACCAATTCCCAGATATCTGCAACAAGTGAGCCCCCCAAATTGCTGCTGTCACTGAATGAGAAGACACTCTTTCCACCCCCAATTCCCAGATATCTGCAACAAGTGAGCCCCCCAAATTTATGCTGTCACTGAATGAGAAGACACACTTTCCACCACCAATTCCCAGATATCTGCAGCAAGTGAGCCCCCCAAATTGCTGCTGTCACTGACTGAGAAGACACACTTTCCACCAATTCCCAGATATCTGCAACAAGTGAGCCCCCCAAATTGCTGCTGTCACTGACTGAGAAGACACATTTTCCACCACCAATTCCCAGATATCTGCAATAAGTGAGACCCCCCAATAGATGTCACTGGCAGTGAGAAGACACAATGACAGAACAAGCTCCTCTCACTCCTGCAGAAAAACATGTGCTGGCTGGGCTGGGTTCAAGCCTTATATAGTGTGCTGCGGGACTTAGTTCTGTGAGCCCATGATTGGGAAACTTTGCCCAATCAGGACTCTGAGTCGTGATTGTCATAGTCTTGCACCTGTCTTGCACCTAAACTGTGGTCAGGTGCAGACTGTAGCCAATTACAAGCTTCAGGCCAGTGGAAAAAGTGCATTGTGGTCCATTGTGGTGCATTGTGGGTGAACATGCGGCGAACACGTGGAAATGTTCGTAGTTCGCGAACATCCGAACTGGCGATGTTCGAATTGAACTCCGAACACATTGAACCAAACAGCTCATCCCTAATCTGTATGTGCTGCATAATGCCTGTGTGTGGCAATTACAGCAACACCTTGTATCTGTATGTGCTGCATAATGCCTGTGTATGGCAATTACAGCTAAACCTTGTATCTGTAATTGTTGCATAATGCCTGTGTATGGCATTTACAGCAACACCTTCTATCTGTATGTGCTGCATAATGCCTGTGTGTGGCAATTACAGCAACACCTTGTATCTGTATGTGCTGCATAATGCCTGTGTATGGCAATTACAGCAACACCTTGTATCTGTACTGTACAGGGATTTACACTCATTATAACCCCCTGAATCTTATCCTTGTAAAGCAGTGACTGACCCCACAGCTCTCCCTCTATTCTGCCCTCTCCCTGGCTGCTGTAATGCAAGAGAAACGTTAGTTGAGCATTTTACTGTAGCGTATATGCCTGATCCCTTCAAGCAGACATGGCACAACCTAAACTGCTGGTCTTTAGATAGCCGGGAATCTAATTGCAGGACAGACACACAGAAAATACAGGGTTAAGAACAAGCCATAGCCAGAAACCAGAGAGGGTAGCCAGACAGGGCAGGGTTCAGTACACAGTTTTAAACAAATGTTTAATAAGCCAAGAGAGTGGTCAGTAAATGGAGCCAAGGTCAATACACGGCAAAACAGGAGTAGCAAGGGTCAGTTAGCCAGAAGAGTATTCAGAGCCAGGGTCAATACACACGTATACAATACTAATACTGAACAAGAATGAGCTGTCTCGATAAGAACCACGAGAGGGCAATAAGGCATTTGAATATGAAGGGTGTTGCGCAATCAAGCCGTAAACATGATGTTAACTGCACATCTCATATTTCAAATTAATGTTATAATGATATTTTTTCATCAGAGAGCACTTGGTAGCGAATGGGTTAAATGAGATGGTACTAGCAAAATCGCTTCAGTTCTTATCATACATAAACAAGAAAAATAAATGTGACTATATAGGCACCGAAATTGAAGTGAAATCTTGTTGCCATTCTATTTCGCCGAAGCTACAGTGAATTCCCTATTCAGCATAGGGTCACCGTAGTGCGCTGAAAATGGAGTTGCTGAAGCCCTACAAAAAGTTGGAGAACGTCGCTGAAGAGCGCCGAAGTGGCATCGGCAAAATTCACCGAACTGCAAAAAAACAAGAAACGTAACTCTCCTATTCTCCTAATAGGTGTTAAAACAAACAAAAATGCATTAAAATGTGTCTAAATAATAAAAAAAGTCCTTTAAAAAATAATAATAAAAAGGTCTGTTACAGAATAAAAAAAGACGTCTATTTAATAAATTGGGAAACAAAAACTTTGTCTAAAAAGATACGAAAAATACAAAAAGGTGTTGAAAAATCTAATAAAAAGACTTTTTCCTGCAAATGAAAAGAATAAACAGTTTTTAAAGAAAATAAAAATGATAATTTTTTTTGAATCTTCTGTGATTCGCCAGTTTAAACCTGTCGAACTGAATCGACAAAATTCAGGGAATTTCACTGACACTTTGGTGCAGTTTGCTGTTCTTTTAATAACGTACCCATTATTTCTCTATGAGACAATTTTGTTGCCACCAAAGATCACCAATCTGCGGCGAACTGCATTCTGTTTCACAGACAGTTTGCCAATATTTGGCGTATTGATATGTGAGGACGAACTGCCACGAAATTCACCGTTCGGTGCAATTCGGTGGCAAGTTCGGCGCGTAGTGAATAACCCCTTAAGTCCTTTATCATGTTATTCATTTTAAAGTATATTTTGTTCTCCTAACGCAATTATTAAGATAACAAAAAGGAAACAGTTTGTGTAATAAACACTCAGCATTTTTATTAGCATTTTTATTAACCTTGCAGAAATGTGGCATATGGGTACATACCATGCAGTGCATGAAATTCACATTATACCTTTAGGCTGGACGTCCACTGGATCCGTAGTCGTGCGACTGACTTGGCCGTCAGACTAGGAGCGATATCGGTCGAGCGACGCGAGCGACTTGGTCTGACGAGGTTCATCCACTGCATCAGACTACTCATCAGTGACTATGGACGACTATGGACCCAAAAAACATTTTATTGTTGTTCTCTTTTTTTCTGAGACTATTGCATATTGCATTCTGCTTTTGGAACCACTGCAGTCCTTTGTGAGCGAAAATGGATACGGAGGAGCTGGATGCGCTAGTTCGGTGTGTGAATTTTAATCCATTTGCACAGCTGAAAAAAGACCTAAAATTCATTCACCCTGTACCCTACCCAAACACGGCTAGTCCCACCCATCCCATATAGTCCTCTCCTCCTGTTTCCAACCCCAACCCTCCCAGATTGTGAGTTCCTACGGGAATAGGGCCCTCATCTCCTCCTGTACTGTTTGTCAAATGTTGTTCAATGTATTGTAACCCTGTCTATACTGTGCTTATTGTACAGCGCTGCGGAATATGCTGGCGCTTTATAAATAAAGAATAATAATAATACACAAAATATACATTTAAATATCAAAAAAAGTTAATATAATAGCATTTTTAACTCCCGTAATCATCCATCTCCTTCCCTGATCGTCTGGCTGCCTGAGTTGCTTGTGCGATACTTCCAAAATTTTTGGTCTGATCGCTAGTCTGCAGCAGACTTCAAAAGTCGCTGGAAGTCGCAAGTCTGACGCAATGGACGACGATACATTCACTATAGTGTTGTTGGCTTGGTCTGGCGACACGGACGACTTTGTACGATGTCGTTGTCGCACAAATTCGGATCCAGTGGACGCCCAGCCTTAGAAGGAGATGAATGATTACGGGAGTTAAAAACACTATTATATTCAATTGTTTTATATTTAACCCCTTAGTGACCGGGCGGTTTTACACAAATCCGTCCTTTAGTGACGGCTGCTGTTTTTACGTTTCTGCGCTGTTCGTGTTTAGGTCAAATTTTCCTCTTACTCGTTTATTCAACCCACACATATTATACGCCGTTTTTCCTGCCATTAAATGGACTTTCTAAAAATACCATTATTTCCATCATATCGAATAATTTACTATAAAAAAAAATATGAAATATGATGAACAAATGGTAAAAACACAATTTTTCGTAATTTAATCCCCAAAATCTACAACCACCAAAAAAGGCCCCGGCTAAGGCTGGGGTCAGACTAACGCATTTTTAACGCGCGTTTTAGCACACTTAATCACGGTCGCTGTAGCAGCATATGACGCAATGACGGTCAATATACGAAGTACGGCCACACGAAAATCCGGCCGCGCAACGCAAGTGGAAAATTAACGCATTTTTTCGAGAACGCAGAACCGCTAGTACTGACGTACAGAGTGCGCTGCGGCGGCATAGCTGCGTGTGTGCGTGATTAGGAGATGTCAGACACTGCTAATGTCCAGCCTACATAACGTCCAGACGGAACAAGTGTTTTATTGACGATCCGTAAAAAAATCCCGCACGAAAATGCGCGTCGTCTGACCGTTTTCGCGCAGTCCGTGAAAAAATACGTCTATGCGTTCGGACGCACTTTTTGACTGTCGCTGCGAATAATGCGTTTGTTTGACCCTTGCCTGAATAGTTTCAATGAATTAGGTCCTTTTTCAGCTGCGCAAATGGATTAAAATTCACACACCGAACTAGCTCATCCAGTTCCTCCGTATCCATTTTCGACCACAAAGGACAGCAGTGGTTCCAAAAGCAGAATGCAATATGCAATAGTCTCAGAAAAAAAGGAAAACAAGAATAAACTGTTTTTTGGGTCCTTATTTGTCCATAGTCGCTGAACGCTAGTCTGATGCAGTGGACGAATCTTATCAGACCAAGTCACGTGACCAATATCATTCCTAGTCTGACGACCAAATGGATCGCACGACTACGGATCCAGTGGACGTCCAGCCTTAATTACGTCCTGCAAACTCGCCTTACTCATTTATATTTTGTTGTAAAATGAATAACACCTACCAGATCTGCAGGTCTGTGCGGCTCGAATCCTCCTCGTGTTTTTCGTTTATGTTCTTCTGCTGGAGAGGACTTTACCCCCTGTAGCTTGCGTTTATTGTGCTGACTGTTGACGATTTCTGTCAGTTTTTTATGGTGTCCCTGGGCTGGATTTGGCATCAAGTCCCGGTTTATCTTCCAAATTTCTACATGTGGATGGAAGTTGCTCAACACAAAATTGCGAAACTTACATGAATTATCCCTTTTACATATTGTGGGAAAGTGACGCTCTGCAGCCATTCCTCACAGTGTGTTACCGTCACGAAAAATAAAATATCTGATAAAAATGACTTCCGTTAATATATAAAGCAGGGATTTCAAACTCTTCCCCCCCCCCCGATGTGTCTAAACTACAACTCTTGTGGTTCTCTGGCCATTTATTGCATTCAAAGGATTCTGGGAATTGTAGGCATCAACATCTGGAGGGCCAGAGTTTGAGATCCCTTATATACAGTAGGGATGAGCTGTTCGGGTTCGGACGGTTCGGGGATCGACCCAAACTTAGCCTGTTCGAGCAGATCGCGAACACCGAACATTTCCGGGTGTTCGCCGCATGTTCAACCACAATGGACCACAATGCATTTTCCCACTGCTTGAAGCTCGTAATTGGCTACAGCCTTGCACCTGACCACAGGTCTGGTGCAAGACTGGTTGAACACTATGCCAATCACCGCTCAGAGTCCTGATTGGGCAAATTTTGCCCAATCATGGGCTCACAGAGCTAAGTCCCGCAGCACACTATATAAGGTTTAGACGCAGCGCTTTCTGCACGCATTTCAGAGGAGATTTCAAAGAAGATAGTTGTGTGTGTTGTTACTGCCGGTCTGCCACGCTACTGGGGGGGTCTGGGGGGTCTCATTTCGACCAAATATCAGGGAATTTAGGTGATGTGTGTCTTGTCACTGTGCCAGCAAGTTTTTTTGGGGTTTACAACTTTATTTAAAACATTTGTGAATTGAGGTGATTTTCTGGGTCTTGTCACACTGTGCCAACAAATCTTTTTGGGTGTTATTTTTACCAAATATCAGGGAATTTAGGTGATGTGTGTCTTGTCACTGTGCCAGCAAGTTGTTTTGGGGTTTACAACTTTATTTAAAACATTTGTGAATTGAGGTGAATTTCTGGGTCTTGTCACACTGTGCCAGCAAGTCTTTTTGGGTGTCATCTTTACCAAATATCAGGGAATTTAGGTGAAATTGTCACTGTGGCAGCAATTTTTTTGGGGGTTTACAACTTTCTTTAAAACATTTGTGAATTGAGGTGATCTTCTGGGTCTCGTCACACAGCCAGCAATTATTTTTGGGGCTCACTAATTTCTTTAAAACACTTGTGAATTAAGGTGATCTGTGTCTCGTCATACAAACAGTACCACGCTGTATTTTGGGGCTCACTAATTTCTTTAAAACACTTGGGAATTAAGGTGATCTGTGTCTCGTCATACAAACAGTACCACGCTGTATTTTGGGGCTCACTAATTTCTTTAAAACACTTGTGAATTAAGGTGATCTGTGTCTCGTCATACAAACAGTACCACGCTGTATTTTGGGGCTCACTAATTTCTTTAAAACACTTGGGAATTAAGGTGATCTGTGTCTCGTCATACAAACAGTACCACGCTGTATTTTGGGGCTCACTAATTTCTTTAAAACACTTGGGAATTAAGGTGATCTGTGTCTTGTCATACAAACAGTACCACGCTGCATTTTGGGGCTCACTAATTTCTTTAAAACACTTGGGAATTAAGGTGATCTGTGTCTCGTCATACAAACAGTACCACGCTGTATTTTGGGGCTCTCTAATTTCTTTAAAACACTTGGGAATTAAGGTGATCTGTCTCTTGTCACTGGCTACCAGCTATCAGTGTGTCTCACTGAGTTATACCAGAGTTATTTAAATCTTTATACCAGAGTTGAATCAGAGTTCTGTATATATTAATCTATATATCACTCACCATGTCTGAAAGAACAAAAAGGACAGGCAGACACTCCCAGCCACAGATAAGAGGGCAAGCAGCCCCTGTGTCGGGAGGCTGTGTCTCTGGTCGTGGTGGACGTGGTGCATCCTCTGCAGGGGCACGCTTGTCCTTTGTAACTGGTGCTGGCCGTCTTAAGCAGCAGCAGCAACATACAGAGGACTTGGTGGATTGGCTAACCAGGCCATCCTCATCCTCCGAGTCCTCTGAAAAGCCAGGCTTCTAGTGCTTTACAGTCCACCTCAGCTGCCAAAGCATCTAATCTAGCCTCCATGTCCACAGCTACTCCTGCCGTAGCCTCGCTATCACACACGGAGGAGTCAGCTGAATTGTTTGACTACAATGAGAGTGACATGCTGCTTGAGGATGCGCAGCAAGTACAGTGCTCTGATTCAATCTCTGAGGTTGAGCAAGGGAGTATAATCAATCTAGAGGAAGGGGTGCCAGTGATGACACACAAATAACTTGCACTCATGTTGCCCCAGCAGCTGCAGCATACTGCCAAGTTGGCTCCAGTGACGAGGAGATAGGGGGTGAAGATGACATTGATGATGATGAGGTCACTGACTCCACCTGGGTGCCAGATCGAACTGAGGAATCAAGTGAGGGGGAGGGGGAGGAGGAGGCACAGCAAACACGAGGCACAACATCCTCTGTGACCAACCATAGCACTAGCCAGTCCAAGGCATCACATGTCAGAGCTGCTCCGGGGCAGAGCGCTGTTGTCTCAAAGAACACATGCAGGAACTCTACTGTCTGGGAGTTCTTTAAGAACTGTGCAGCAGACCCCACCGTTGCTATTTGTAATCTATGTCAGAGGAGGCTGAAGCGTGGGATAAACACCAGACACTTGGGTACCACCTTCTTGAGGCGACATATGAACAAGTGCCACACATCCCGTTGGGGCAAAACTTTGCGTAGGTCCTCCTCCTCCTCATCTGTCTCTACCCACACTCTATGTCCTGCCATGCAATTGCCTACAACCTCCACTGACAGGGATGATGCTACAGTAATGGATGTACCAGCAGGTCCTCACAATGTGACATAATCCCAGTAGCTGAAGATTTACGCAGTCAGATTACGTTGCCGCAGCTGCTGCAGCGAAAAAAAAAATATAGTCCCAACCATCCCCAAGCACAGCGTCTAAATGCCAGCTTAGCAAAATTACTCGCATTGCAGCTGCTGCCTTTCCAGCTGGTGGACTCTGCTCCCTTCCGTGAATTTGCTGAATGCGCTGTACCACAGTGACAGGTTCCAAAATGCCATTACTTTTCACGCAAGGCCATTCCAGCACTATACCAGCACATGGAAGACAATGTTATCGAGTCATTGGGAAAGGCAGTCAGCAGCAAGGTGCATGTCACTTTAGACACGTAGTCCAGCAAGCATGGACAGGGTCGTTACATTTCCTTCAAGGCACACTGGGTAACTCTGATTGCAGCTGGGAGGGATCCAAGACGGGGCTCTGTGCTGGAGCTTGTTCATCCACCACACCTCCAGAAAGCTGCTTGTATGAGGTCTGTCTGCTCCACCACCACCACCTCTTCCTCCTCCTCCTCTCCTCCTTCTCTGTCTCTGGTGAAGTGGCAGTTAAACCGACGCCTGACAGGGTGTACGCAATGGCTTAAGCAAAAAGATGCCATACTGTGCTTGAGCTGGTTTGTTTAGGGGACAGGAGCCACACCGGGTCAGAAATTTTGTTAGCTCTGAAGGGGCAGGTGCAGAGATGGTTAACACCACGCCAGCTTGAGCTGGGAATGATCGTCTGCGATAATGGCAGCAACCTTCTCTCCGCCCTACGCAAGGGTAAATTGACACATGTACCATGCCTAGCACACTTCCTAAATCTGGTGGTACAGTGTTTCCTAACCAAGTACCCAGGGCTGCCAGAGCTTCTCATCCAGGCCAGAAAAGTCTGCAGCCACTTCAGACGGTCATTCCCAGCAAGCGTTCGCCTGGCAGAAATTCAAAGAGAATTCCACCTTCCCACAAACCATCTGATCTGTGACATGCCCACCAGGTGGAATTCGACATTAGCAATGCTGCAGCATCTGCACAAGCAGCAGAGGGCCATCAACGCGTACCTGTGTGAGTATGGCACAAGGACAGGTTCAGGTCAACTTGTTTTTTTTTCCCCCCGCAGTGGCTGATGATCAAGGATGCATGCACTGTACTGTCACCATTTGAGGAGGCAACGAGGATGGTGAGCAGGGACAGTGCATGCATCAGTGACACAATTCCTTTAGTGTTCCTGCTGGAGCACAGTCTGCGGGGAATTATAGATGTGGCTCTAGAGGCAGAGCAGCGGGAGGAAGAGGAGGCCTTCCCTAGCTCTCAAGGCCCCAGTCTTTCCGCAGACAGCATTCCTGCGGGTCCTACTCAGAACAGACAGGAGGAGGAGGACTATTTAAGTAGTGGGGGCATTGAAGGTGGGGATTCCTCAAGGCAGGGTTTTGTGTGCCCAGAAACAGAAGGGCTTGTGCATGGCTGGGAGGAGGAAGTGCACGATACGGTCATCCTCATTGACCAGGAAGACTCGGCAGCTAATGCCACCTCCAACCTACGCTGCATGGGCTCCCTAATGATGCAAAGCCTGCTAAAGGACCCCTGGATTCGTGCTATCAAGGAGAGGGATCATTACTGGTTGGCAACCCTTCTTGATCCACGATACAAGGGGAAAGTTGCAGAGCTCATCCTGCCCGCACAGAGGGAGCACAGGATGACAAAACTTGAGGATGCTCTAAAGCGAAACTTGTGTAACACCTTTCCAGGCACTGTTAGATTACCAAGTGCTGACACACGTGCTTCTGAGGCTGCAGGTGATCAGAGGAATAGCGGTGAAGGCCAGGGCCGCTTGACTGATGCATTTTTAAATTTTTTTAGTCCTCGACGCCCAGGGACGTCAAATGTAGGCACCCATTGCCAGCATCTTCACCATATGGTGCAGGACTACCTAGGGGCAAGGGCAGACCTGGATACCTTCCCAGCAGATGATCCACTGGCTTACTGGGTGTTGAGATTGGATCACTGGCCAGAACTTAGCCAATATGCTATGCAGCTACTAGGTTGCCCTTCATCTAGCGTGCTTTCCGAAAGGACGGTGAGTGCCGCTGGAGGTCTTGTCACAGACAAAAGAGTGCGTCTGTCCACCGACTCTGTAGACCGGCTGACATTTATAAAAATGAATTAGTCCTGGATCAGCAGCTATCAATCCCCTGATGCTGAAGTAATGGAATAGATAGGGGATGTCCTCTTCTGCATTCACAAAACCTCCAGCACTGAACTCTTCCACAATACCACAAAAGGGTTACGGTGTGAAGGCACTTGCTGCCATGAAAGGCCCAATATCTGGCTGCACTGACGCCCATTAAAAAAAAAAAACTTTTCAATATAGGACCACATGGTCCACCCCTGCACTCTTCCAGAATACCACAGTGGGGTTACTGTATGATGATACTTGCTGGCCTGGCACCAAAGGCACAATATCTGAGTGCACTGATGCCCATTACCAGATCAAAAACTTTTCAATAAAGGACCACATGGTCCACCCCTGCACTCTTCCACAATACCACAGAGGGGTTACTGTATGATGATACTTGATGGCCTGGCATTAAAGGCACAATATCTGGGTGCACTGACGCCCATTAACAGATAAAAAACTTTTCAATATAGGACCACATGGTCCACCCCTGCACTCTTCCACAATACCACAGAGGGGTTACTGTATGATGATACTTGCTGGCCTGGCACCAAAGGCACAATATCTGGGTGCACTGACGCCCATTACCAGATCAAAAACTTTTTAATAAAGGACCACATGGTCCACCCCTGCACTCTTCCACAATACCACAGAGGGGTTACTTTATGATGATACTTGATGGCCTGGCATTAAAGGCACAATATCTGGGTGCACAGACGCCCATTAACAGATAAAAAACTTTTCAATATAGGACCACATGGTCCACCCCTGCACTCTTCCACAATACCACAGAGGGGTTACTGTATGATGATACTTGCTGGCCTGGCAGTCTTGCACCAGAGGCAGAATATCTGGGTGCATTGACGCCCATTACCAGATCAAAAACTTTTCAATATAGGACCACATGGTCCACCCCTGCATTCTTCCACAATACCACAGAGGGGTTACTGTATGATGATACTTGCTGGCCTGGCACCAAAGGCACAATATCTGGGTGCACTGACGCCTTGACCAGAATCATATCTTTTCAATATAGGACCACATGGTCCACCCCTGCATTCTTCCACAATACTACAGAGGGGTTACTGTATGATGATACTTGCTGGCTTGGCACCAAAGGCACAATATCTGGGTGCACTGACGCCCATTACCAGATCAAAAACTTTTCAATAAAGGACCACATGGTCCACTCCCGCACTCTTCCACAATACCACAGAGGGGTTACTGTATGATGATACTTGATGGCATGGCATTAAAGGAACAATATCTGGGTGCACTGACGCCCATTAACAGATAAAAAACTTTTCAATAAAGGACCACATGGTCCACCCCTGCACTCTTCCACAATACTACAGAGGGGTTACTGTATGATGATACTTGATGGCCTGGCATTAAAGGCACAATATCTGGGTGCACTGATGCCCATTAACAGATAAAAAAAAACACTTTTCAATGTAGGACTGCATGGCCCACCCTGCACTCTTCCACAATACCACAGAGGGGTTACTTTATGATGATACTTGATGGCCTGGCATTAAAGGCACAATATCTGGGTGCACAGACGCCCATTAACAGATAAAAAACTTTTCAATATAGGACCACATGGTCCACCCCTGCACTCTTCCACAATACCACAGAGGGGTTACTGTATGATGATACTTGCTGGCCTGGCAGTCTTGCACCAGAGGCAGAATATCTGGGTGCATTGACGCCCATTACCAGATCAAAAACTTTTCAATATAGGACCACATGGTCCACCCCTGCATTCTTCCACAATACCACAGAGGGGTTACTGTATGATGATACTTGCTGGCCTGGCACCAAAGGCACAATATCTGGGTGCACTGACGCCTTGACCAGAATCATATCTTTTCAATATAGGACCACATGGTCCACCCCTGCATTCTTCCACAATACTACAGAGGGGTTACTGTATGATGATACTTGCTGGCTTGGCACCAAAGGCACAATATCTGGGTGCACTGACGCCCATTACCAGATCAAAAACTTTTCAATAAAGGACCACATGGTCCACTCCCGCACTCTTCCACAATACCACAGAGGGGTTACTGTATGATGATACTTGATGGCATGGCATTAAAGGAACAATATCTGGGTGCACTGACGCCCATTAACAGATAAAAAACTTTTCAATAAAGGACCACATGGTCCACCCCTGCACTCTTCCACAATACTACAGAGGGGTTACTGTATGATGATACTTGATGGCCTGGCATTAAAGGCACAATATCTGGGTGCACTGATGCCCATTAACAGATAAAAAAAAACACTTTTCAATGTAGGACTGCATGGCCCACCCCTGCACTCTTCCACAATACCACAGAGGGGTTACTGTATGATAGTATTTGCATGCCTGTCACTAAAGGCACAATATCTGGATGCACTGCCATTGACGCCTGTATCAGATTCATATCCTCAGAGGGGTTACGGTGTGACGGCACTGTTGCTGACGCTAAAAGCCCAATTTTAAAGCACCTATTGTTACTTTCATCCTGCATAAGTTTCACAATAATTTAGCCCAAAAAAAACTAAACTTTTTCTGCGCGTCCGAAAATGTCTTTTCATACAGGCTGCCGCCCCAAGCAGTTGTTTATGGATAGATTAAAGGAAAAGCATTTACCGTCATATGAAACGTCATTTATTTGTTTTTAAGTGTTTCTATACATCCTGGAAATCCGCCACTTCACGGGCAGGTTATGGGGACCTCCTAGGCACGATATTTGAAGGAATTTTTGGTTTTTATTTGTAACCCTTATTTCATGGAAAACTCACTGTCCCTTTAAAAACGTTTTTTTTTTTACTTTTTGTCCTTGTTTCCTGTCCCCCAGGGCACTACCCGGACCCCCATACACCTTTTATGGCAAATATGTAGCATATATGCCCTCTTGGATGGCACTCTAAAAAAATGAATTTTCAGCCCCATTGACTTGCATGGGGGTTCGGGTTCGGGTTCGGTCCCGAACAAATTGGAAGTTCGGGTTCGGGCTCAAACCGAACTCGGGGAGTGTTCGGCTCATCCCTAATATACAGTATACAACGTGGTATATAGCATTCACATGATCCCTTTTCACGCATACTGTATATCTAGTCTTGGTGATCTCTATCTGCTGCTGCATTTACGCGTTACTGACCTATATCCTATACTATAAATGAGTAAGGCTTGGCGTGTCCGTCGCCAAGCCTTACTCTGCGCATGCGCGCGCAACCAACGGCGGTTGGTTGCGCGCGCATGCAGCCGCGGCACGAGCCGGCTGTGCGCTCGCCGCGGCGGTTACAAGATGCACACAGCAGCCGGGTAGAGGCTGCGCTCGCAGCCTCTACCCGGCTGCCACGTGCATCCAACCCCCGATCAGCGAAGGGAAAGTTCCCTCGCTTCCGCTCTTTGAAGGACCCAAGCCGTGGTCACGTGGGAGTCCCACGTGACCGCGGCTTGGGTCCTTCAACGACCGGAAGCGGGGAAACTTTCACTTCGCCGCTCGGGAAGGTAAGTATGCGGAGCTCATGGGGCGGCTGTCCGAATGCCGATAGAGCATTCGAACAGCCGCCCCATGTCTGGTCTGGGGTCTGAGCTGGGGGGCAGTATCCACGAGCTGAGGGCAGTATCCACGAGCTGAGGGCAGTATCCACGAGCTGAGGGCAGTATATCCACAATAGACTGCCCTCTGGGCAGGCTTTCCACCTTGTTATAATATAGTCTAGTAATTTACATTGGATCCTATGGGATTCGCCTGTTTAAAACCTGTGGAGCTGAATCAGCAAAAATCGGGGCATTTCACTGACATTTTGGTGCAGTTCGGTGTTTTGGAAATATACTGTATTAGCCATTTACTTTTCTATGGGACAATTTCGCTGCCACCAAACCATGGCGATCTGCGGCGAATTTCACCTTATTTTGCTGTCAGTTCGCCAGTATTTGGCGAATTGACAGTTTAGTGAATAGACAAACTGCCCTAAAATTGCACCATACGTTGAAATGCACTTCAGTGGCAAGTTCGCCGCTTATTGAATAACCCCTTTTGTATAAAACACTGAACTTGCTCCCGTCGTGGAAAATGAGGTGAGTAATGGTAGTAGCATTGTTTATTTTATATGTGAAAATTTGACAATGTCTCTGCCATAGAACACTGCAAGCGTTCAGAGAGAGGATGATGTCAGCACTAGGGATGAGCTGTTCGGGTTCGGACGGTTCGGGGTTCGACCCGAACTTAGCCTGTTCGAGCAGATCGCGAACACCGAACATTTCCGGGTGTTCGCCGCATGTTCAACCACAATGGACCACAATGCATTTTCCCACTGGCCTGAAGCTCGTAATTGGCTACAGCCTTGCACCTGACCACAGGTCTGGTGCAAGACTGGTTCAACACTATGCCAATCACCGCTCAGAGTCCTGATTGGGCAAATTTTGCCCAATCATGGGCTCACAGAGCTAAGTCCCGCAGCACACGATATAACGTTTCCACGCAGCGCTTCTGCACGCATTTCAGAGGAGATTTCAGAGGAGATAGTTGTGTCTTGTTACTGCCGGTCTGCCACGCTACTGGGGGGGTCTGGGGGTGCCTCATTTCTACCAAATATCAGGGAATTTAGGTGATATGTGTCTTGTCACTCTGCCAGCAATTTGTTTGGGGGTTTACAACTTTGTTGAAAACATTTATGAATTGTGGTGATCTTCTGTGTCTTGTCACACAGCCAGCAAGTCTTTTTGGGGCTCACTAATTTCTTTAAAACATTTGTGAATTGAGGTGATCTGTGTCTTGTCTCACATCCAGTACCACGCTATATTTTGGGGCTCACTAATTTCTTTAAAACATTTGTGAATTTAGGTGATCTGTGTCTTGTCACACAACCAGTACCACGCATTATTTTGGGGCTCACTAATTTCTACAAAACATTTGTGAATTGAGGTGATCTGTGTCTCGTCACACATCCAGTACCACGCATTATTTTGGGGCTCACTAATTTCTACAAAACATTTGTGAATTGAGGTGATCTGTGTCTCGTCCCACATCCAGTACCACGCTGTATTTTGGGGCTCACTAATTTCTACAAAACATTTGTAAATTGAGAAGATCTGTGTCTCGTCACACATCCAGTACCACACTGTATTTTGGGGCTCACTAATTTCTACAAAACATTTGTGAAATGAGGTAATCTGTGTCTCATCACACATCCAGTACCACGCATTATTTTGGGGCTCACTAATTTCTACAAAACATGACGCCTGACAGGTTCTATGCAATGGCTCAAGCAAAACGATGCCATACTGTGCTTGAGCTGTTTTGTTTAGGGGACAGGAGCCACACTGGGTCAGAAATTTTGTCAGCTCTGCAGAGGCAGGTGCAGAGATGGTTAACACCATGCCAGCTTGAGCTGGGAATGATCATCTGCGATAATGGCAGCAACCTTCTCTCCACCCTACGCAAGGGTAAATTGACGCATGTACCATGCCTAGCACACGTCCTAAATCTGGTGGTACAGCGTTTCCTAACCAAGTACCCAGGGCTGCCAGAGCTTCTCATCCAGGCCAGAAAAGTCTGCAGCCACTTCAGACGTTCATTCCCAGCAAGCGTTCGCCTGGCAGAAATTCAAAGAGAATTCCACCTTCCCACAAACCATCTGATCTGTGACATGCCCACCAGGTGGGACTCAACATTAGCAATGCTGCAGCGTCTGCACAAGCAGCAGAGGGTCTACAACGAATACCTGTGTGAGTATGGCACAAGGACAGGTTCAGGTCAACTTGTTTCCCCCCCCCCGCAGTGGCTGATGATCAAGGATGCATGCACTGTACTGTCACCATTTGAGGAGGCAACGAGGATGGTGAGCAGGGACAGTGCATGCATTAGTGACACAATTCCTTTAGTGTTCCTGCTGGAGCACACTCTGCGGGGAATTATAGATGTGGCTCTAGAGGCAGAGCAGCGGGATGAAGAGGAGGCCTTCCCTAGCTCTCAAGGCCCCAGTCTTTCTGCAGACAGCATTAGAAACATAGAAACATAGAAACATAGAAAAATGTCGGCAGATAAGAACCTTTCGGCCCATCTAATCTGCCCAATTACATGGATACTTGACCTGGATTTATCTTTTGTTTAGGATAGCCTTATGCCTATCCCATGCTTGCTTAAATTCAATTACTGTTTTGGCCTCTACCACTTCTACTGGAAGACTGTTCCATGTATCCACCACCCGCTCAGTAAAATAATGCTTCCTGATGTTACTTTTAAACCTTTGCCCCTCTAATCTAAGACTATGTCCTCTTGTTTTGCTATTTTGTTTCCTTTTAAATATACTCCCTTCCTCTACCTTGTGGATTCCCTTTACGTATTTAAATGTTTCTATCATATCTCCTCTGTCTCGTCTTTTTTCCAAGCTGTACATGTTTAGATCATTAAGCCTTTCCTGGTAACTTTTCTCCTTCAAGCCATACACCATTTTAGTAGCCCTTCTCTGAACTCTCGCTAAGATGTCTATATCCTTCTGGAGATACGGTCTCCAGTACTGCACACAGTACTCCAAGTGAGGTCTCACCAGTGCTCTGTACAGTGGCATGAGCACTTCCCTTTTCCTACTGCTAATACCTCTCCCTACACAACCAAGCATTCTGCTAGCATTTCCTGCTGCTCTATTACATTGACTACTTACCCTTAGATCCTCTGAAATAATGACCCCTAAATCCCTTTCCTCAGATGTTGAGGTTAGGACTGTATCAAATATTCTATATTCAGCCCTTGGGTTTTTACGTCCCAGGTGCATTATCTTGCACTTATCCACATTAAAACTCAATTGCCACAGCTCCGACCATTTTTTTAGTTTACCTAAATCATTTGTCATTTGGCTGATCCCTCCAGGAACGTCAACCCTGTTGCAAATTTTTGTGTCATCAGCAAAAAGACATACTTTTCCATTAATACCTTCTGCAATATCACTAATAAAAATATTAAAGAGAATGGGTCCAAGTACTGACCCCTGAGGTACCCCACTGGTAACAAGACCTTGCGCCGAATAAACTCCATTTACCACAACCCTCTGTTGTCTGTCACTCAGCCACTGCCTAATCCATTCAACAATATTGGAATCCAAGCTCAAAGATTGCAATTTATTGATAAGCCTTCTATGCGGAAGAGTATCAAAAGCCTTACTGAAATCTAAATAAGCAATGTCTACTGCACCACCTGTGTCTATTATTTTTGTTACCCAATCAAAAAAATCAATAAGATTAGTTTGGCATGATCTCCCTGAGGTAAACCCATGTTGTTTCTGATCCTGTAATCTATGTGTTTTTAGATGTTCAACAATCCTTTCCTTTAACATGGTTTCCATTAATTTCCCCACTACTGACGTAAGACTAACTGGCCTATAGTTCCCCGATTCCTTACTACCCTTCTTGTAAATGGGCACAACATTTGCTAATTTCCAGTCTTCTGGGATGACTCCTGTTAACAAGGATTGGTTAAATAAATCTGTTAACGGTTTTGCTATTACATCACTGAGCTCTTTTAATAATTTAGGATGGATCCCATCGCGCGCCCATTGACTTATTTGTCTTTACTTTAGACAGCTGCTTTAGAACCTCCTCCTCTGTAAACTCATATGTAAATGTCTCTTTAGTGTTCTCTCCTAACTGAGGTCCCTTTCCTTCCTTTTCTTCTGCAAAGACTGAACAAAAATATTCATTGAGGCAGTCAGCGAGACTTTTATCCTCTTCTACATACCTTCCTTCCTTTGTTTTTAATCTAACTAATCTTGTTTTACTTTTCTTTTCTCGTTTATGTATCTAAAAAATGTTTTGTCCCCCTTTTTTACTGACTGAGCTATTTTCTCTTCTGCGTGTGCTTTGGAAGCTCTTATAAATTGCTTTGCCTCTTTCTGCCTAATCTTATAGGTTTGCCTATCCTCTTCACGCTGAGTTTTTTTATAATTATTGAATGCTATCTTCTTGTTCTTCACTATTTTGGCCACTTCTGCAGAGTACCAGTGGTTTTCTTCCCTTTTTTGTTTATGCTAACAAGCCGAATGCAATTTCCTGTGGCCTTCAATAATGCTTCCTTTAAATAATCCCATTTCTCCTGGACTCCCTTTAAACTCCTCCAGTCTGATAATGACTCATTCACACAAAATCTCATTTTAGAAAAATCTGTTTTTTTAAAGTCTAAAACTTTTGTTTTTGTGTGGTGCGGCTCCATCCCTGTTCTTATATTAAAGCTGCATTCCAGCGGTCCTACTCAGATTAGACAGGAGGAGGAGGAGGAGGAATATTTAAGTAGTGGGGGCATTGAAGGTGGGGATTCCTCAAGGGAGGGTTTTGTGTGCCCAGAAACAGAAGGGCTAGTGCGTGGCTAGGAGGAGGAAGTGCACGATACGGTCATCCTCATTGACCAGGAAGACTCGGAAGCTAATGCCACCTCCAACCTACGCTGCATGGGCGCCCTAATGATGCAAAGCCTGCTAAAGTGTTAGATTTTAATTTCCTGTAAATATAATAAATATTTTGTCTTAAAAAGCCTGTTCTTATAAAATGGGCTGTGAAATTCCCCCCCTCCATTTCTGTTAGTGTCAATACTGCATAGACCGTTGTTCCTTCTATAGGATATGAGCTGTGGCCGATTTCCTGTTATGTTTAGTGCATGAAAATGTGTGCAGTTGCGGGAATATGGGAAAAGGATTTCTTGTGAACCATATATGGTAGTAAGTTAACTGAGTGGCTAAACTTTGATGTTGTAATGTATCTGTACACTGATTGGCTATAAATTCTGTGAATTTTAATAAATAGATCTGGCTTAACGAGGAAAGCTAGACTTCTGAGAAAAGACCAACACAGTTTTGTGATTGATTTTTTTTGGGGGTCTCCGCCATGGCGTAGCGCAGCTCTTACTTCGGTTTTGATATATAAGAAGAAACTTGGAAAAGGTTTATGGTAATTCTAATGAAAAATAGAATTTTTCATAAAGGACCCCAGGATTCATGCTATCAAGGAGAGGGATCATTACTGGTTGGCAACCCTTCTTGATCCACGATACAAGGGGAAAGTTGCAGAGCTCATCCTGCCTGCACAGAGGGAGCACAGGATGAAAAAACTTGAGGACGCTCTAAAGCGACACTTGTGTAACACCTTTCCAGGCACTGGTAGATTACCAAGTGCTGACACACGTGCTTCTGAGGCTGCGGGTGATCAGAGGAATAGTGGTGAAGACCAGGGCCGCTTGACTGATGCTTTTTTTAATTTTTTTAGTCCTCGACGCCCAGGGATGTCAAATGTAGGCACCCATTGCCAGTGTCTTCACCATATGGTGCAGGACTACCTAGGGGCAAGGGCAGACCTGGATACCTTTCCAGCAGATGATCCACTGGCTTACTGGGTGTTGAGATTGGATCACTGGCCACAACTTGGCCAATATGCTATGCAGCTACTAGGTTGCCCTTCATCTAGCGTGCTTTCCGAAAGGACGTTCAGTGCCGCTGGAGGTTTTGTCACAGACAAAAGAGTGCATCTTTCCACCGACTCTGTAGACCGGCTGACATTTATAAAAATGAATCAGTCCTGGATCAGCAGCTATCAATCCCTGCTGAAGTAATGGAATAGATCGGGGATGTCCTCTTCTGCATTCACAAAACCTCCAGCACTGAACTCTTCCACAATACCACAAAAGGGTTACGGTGTGAAGGCACTTGCTGCCATGAAAGGCACAATATTTGGCTGCACTGACGCCTGTGCCAGATTTATATCATTTAAATTTTTTGAACCGCAGGGTCCAACCCTGCACTCTTCCACAATACCACAGAGGGGTTACTGTATGATGATACTTGCTGGCCTGGCATTAAAGGCACAATATCTGGGTGCACTGACGACTATTAACAGATCAAAAACTTTTCAATATAGGACCACATGGTCCACCCCTGCACTCTTCCACAATACCACAGAGGGGTTACTGTATGATGATACCTGCTGGCCTGGCATTAAAGGCACAATATCTGGGTGCACTGACGCCCATTGCCAGATAAAAAACTTTTCAATATAGGACCACATGGTCCACCCCTGCATTCTTCAGCAAAACCACAGAGGGGTTACTGTATGATGATACTTGCTGGCCTGGCATTAAAGGCACACTATCTGGGTGCACTGACGCCCATTACCAAATCAAAAAATTTTCAATATAGGAAAACATGCTCCACCCCTGCACTCTTCCACAATACCACAGAGGGGTTACTGTATGATGATACTTGCTGGCCTTGCAGTCTTGCCCCAAAGGCAGAATTTCTGGGTGCACTGACTCCTTTACCAGATGCATATCCTTTTAATATAGGACCGCAAGGTTCACCCCTGCATTCTTCCACAATACTACAGAGGGGTTACTGTATGATAGTACTTGCAGGCCTTGCACCAAAAGCACAATATTTGGGTGCACTGCCACTGATGCCTGTATCAGATTCATATCCTCAGAGGGGTTACGGTATGACGGCACTGTTGGGGATGCTATAGGACCAATTTTAAAGCACCTATTGTTACTTTCATCCAAAGTCTGCATAAGTTTCACAATAATTTAGCCCAAAAAATCAGTAAACTTTTTCTGCGTGTACGAAAATGTCTCCTCTTTTCATACAGACTGCCGCCCCAAGCAGTTGTTTATGGATAGTTTAAAGGAAAAGCATTTACCGTCATATGAAACGTAATTTTTTTGTTTTTAGGTGTTTCTATACATCCTAGAAATCCGCCACTTCACGGGCAGGTTATGGGGACCTCCTAGGCACGATATTTGAAGGAATTTTTGGTTTTTATATTTAACCCTTATTTCATGGAAAACTCACTGTCCCTTTAAAAAACGTTTTTTTTAAAACTTTTTATCCTTGTTTCCTGTCCCCCAGGCACTACCCGGACCCCCATACACCTTTTATGGCAAATATGTAGCATATATGCCCTCTTGGAGGGCACTCTAAAAACCGAATTTTCAGCCCCATTGACTTGCATTGGGTTCGGGTTCGGGTTCGGACCCGAATATATACGAAGTTCGTGTTCGAGCTCGAACCGAACTCGGGGGGTGTTCGGCTCATCCCTAGTCAGCACACATGGTCGACAGGTGGGATATTCAAATCCCGTCTGCCTGGTGAAGGCTGTGTGGGCAGAGGAAACTCCTCTGCTTCACAGAGCACTATCTAAAAAACAGGACTGGAAGGAGGGGAAGGAAGTGAGGGGACACTCCACAAATTCTGACCATTTTTATAAGATAAAGTGGTTAGGGTGTGCATAGTGTCCCTTTTAGCTACATGTTTTCATCTTCCCACCTGTTATATTAAGTGAATCACTAACTCACGCGACCATTCATACAAAGGAAGCAGATTCTCCACTTCCTGCTGACTAATCGTTCCAGTTTGCTTATTGATGTTACAGACGATTCGTCATTTCAGTGATATAATGTTACAGTAACGCTAACAGAAATAAAACATATAGAAAAGGACAAAAACCTCACTTGATTTGTAAATAAAAGCTTGTCAACTCGCCCTGTGCTTAACCCCTTAGTGACCTTATACAAATCCGGCCTTTAGTGACCGCTGCTGTTTTTACGTTTCTGCGCTGTTCGTGTTTTAGGTAAAAATTTCCTCATACTCATTTATGCAACCCACACATATTATACACAGTTTTTCCTGCCATTAAATTGACTTTTTAAAAATACCATTATTTCCATCATATTCTATAATTTACTGTAAAAAAATATGAAATATGATGGAACAAATGGTAAAAACACACTTTTTCGCAATTTAATCCCCAAAATCTACAATCGTCAAAAAAGACCCCGGCTAAATAGTTTCCAAATTTTGTCCCGAGAATAGAAATACCCAATTTTTACATGTCTTTTCTTTTTAACCCCTTCACTGCTGAGCCAGTTCACCTATGTGTGCCGAGCTCATTCTGACTGTTTTATACTCATTATTTTTAGATGACAGCCTAGGTACTATTTAACTAACTCCCCTAGACAAAAAAATAAAAATAAAAAAACTATTTTTTTTAATGTTTTATTTATTTTTATTTGTTTTAGATTTGTTTTTACACCAAACCTAGTCATGTTTGGTATCATTGGAAAGGCCATGATCAGGCCTTTAGGTTAGGAGCCCGCTGACGTACTATGTACGTCCGCAGGTCTAAGGGAGACCCGTGGGCAGGACGTACATGGTACATCAGCGGTCGTTAAGGGGTTAAACGTGGGTGACTTTATGAGCAGTGAAACTCATTTGACATGTTATTGCTGTAACAATTTATTACCTTGTTAAGTATTAAAGATTGCGACATTTACAGGATAATTCAAAGAGAGCCAAACTGGCCCCGAAATTGCACCAAACAGTGAATTTCCCCGTACAGTGCAATTTCGGGGCCATTCAACTATTCAAAAGCCGGCAATTCGCCAAATATTTCCAGCGAAATACAGGTGATCTTCAGCAGCAAGGCAGGCTGGGATGGAGGAGAAAACACAGGTCGGAGGAGCAGCAACATGTAGGTCTCTTGTCTCAGAGAGGTAAAGGACTACAATGTTGGACCATTGGCTAATTGGTGGCGTAGCTTTTTATTGTGGGTTTTATTGTGGTGTCCAAGGATCCAATTAATCTGGAGGGGATGAGGACTCACTGGAGATGAACATACGAATTCCAGCCGTAATGCCATTTTAGGAAATTACCGGAATCATAATGAAAGGAATACAAAAGGTTGTGTTCCACAGGAGAACGCAGGTACAATAACCGTTCCGGGGGAGCCAGAGGAAATGACACGTCATGAGGATGCGCTGATAGACATCCAGCATCATGGAGCTCAATGACGTCATCGACGCAGAATGGAAGTAACGGGATGAATCAGCGTGCTCGGCAGTTATTCGGCACTCGGCACGTGGATGCCCAGAGAAGAGGACAATATTTAAGCACCGGAGGGAGTCTGTGTTCTGATTGTTTTTCTATCATAAGTTCCACCGATGAAGTCCATCCTGTGATAGGGGCAAAACGCATCTGGCCATTGATTTTATTTGTTTTATGCAAATTTTATGTAAGTAATGTTTGGAGAATATGGGCTAAATTGCAATCTTCAGGCAAAAATCTTCGCGCAAAGCGAAAATCTTTGTGCCAAGCGTTAAAGTTTTGAGCGCAACTCACCGCCGGAATTACAATCCTCACGCGTCTTTTCATCCGCCGATCAATAACGCGAGTAAACAGGACGTGCCCAAATGATCGCGCAGTACCGTTGAGTGCAAATATCAGTGTGCGCACTGTTTTCATGTCGCGATTCAGCCGAAATTTTTTAAAAAACACGATTATCTCACGTTAAGAAATTGCGCCTGCCACAGTCAATCTGAGCATATGTGCTGCAGCAATAATAAATGCACACAACTTCTCCATTTTATTGGTTTGGTATGACTTGAATGGGCAACTATACTTTGCAGCATTATTTTTTTCGGGCTGGTGTATTTGGTTTCGGCCAGGTTGTTCAGATTTGCCATTAACACCAGCTTTTAGGAGTTGCTAAAATTATGCGCGCAAAGGCTATACGGTAATTACCGCAAATAGATTGTAATACCATCCTCGTACCAGCGAACATTCGCATTCGCGCTCACAATGTTAAGTATAGGACGCGCGACGTACAGTAAGGTCGCGCAGCGTTTGCGCAGGTTCACCTGTAGTAGACGATTGCACGCGGTTGTTGTGCTGACTATGTAATACAGGATTCGGCTCCAATGGTTTTACCAAACACGTTAATGAATATTTGTGCCGGTGCAAACGTTTGCGTGAAGATGATAATATAGCCCTAAATACTTTATTTATGTATTCCTTCTTTTGAAGAGAGGGGAGGAACCTCCTTGGTGGTATTCCTGAGTGTGACTCGGGGTTAAATTTCACTACCGCGAACGGTAACCCCGAGCCACACTCGGGCTGGATGCATACTCACCTCCTCCGGCGCTTCCTGGCTGTCCCCCGCAGTGTGATCGCGGCGAGTTGCTTCCTGGTAACGATCCCTGCGAGTCACACGATGCAGGGGGGCGGGACCAGGCAACAAACTTATTTTTTTTTATAATAGACTGTATTCCAATGTGCAATGTTTATGAACGGCCACTAGGTGGCACTACAGGATAAGAAACAGACCATACATAGTCTCACCCTTGTTTTCAGACAAATTTCGGTGTTTTTTTGTTTTATTTTATTGAATATCATGTATTTGCATTATTTTGGATAATTATTCTTGGGATAATAAATTATTATGTCGTGTTTCAAAGGTTATCGGACTCAGTGTATTCTTATTTATTTTTATTTATTTATAAAGGATTTTACCAGTAAGGACTCTTGCTTGCACGGATTTCAGTGCGTGATTCCTAATTATTACAGGCTAACTATGTACAAAAACACGTTTCCTTTAAAAAAAAAGTGAGACGCTTTTAGGCTAGGGTCAGACGAAAGCATTTTTCCCCGCGAACGTGAAAAAGTGCGTCCGAACGCATTGACGTATTTTTTCACGGAATGCGCAACAACGGTCAGACGACGCGCATTTTCGGGCGTGATTTTGTACGGATCATCAATAAAACTCTTTTTGCGTCTGGACGTTATGTTGGCTGGACATTAGCAGCGTCTGACATCTCCTAATCTCGCACACACGCCGCTATGCCGCAGCTGCGCACTCAGTACGTCAGTACTAGCAGTTCAGCGTTCTCAGAAAAATGCGTTCAAATTCCACTTGCGTTGCACGGCCGTACTTTTGTGCGGCCGTACATCGTATATTGGCCGTCATTGCCCGTCATCTGCTGCTAGTGTGGCCGTAATTATGTGCGTCAGAACGCACGTTAAAAGTGCGCTGGTCTGACCCCAGCCTTAGACACAAAATGTTAAAAAAATGAGACCGCCAGGAAGGTAAACAGACTCTGCCTAATTGACAGCTTGAGGGGTTACATATATCCTGCTACCAACGTAAGCTGTTGTGTGTGTTTCTGCACATAAAGTGTGTATCGACACAGTAGCGCTGCACTGTTTTTTTCTTTGTTTTACGTAGTTACATAGGCTGAAAAAAGACATGCGACCATCGGGTTCAGCCTTTCACACATCAACTACTGCTGTTGATTCAAAAGAAGACAAAAAACGCAGTCTGAAGCGCTCGCCAATATGCAACATACTGGGAAAAAATCTTTCTTGACCCCAGATGGCGTCAGATTTCTCCTTGGATCAAGAAGCTTACCCACATATTAAATATTATAACCCTTAATATACTGTGTCTGCAGGAAATCATCCAGTCGTTGTTTAAAAGTCTGTACAGTCTCTGACCCAACCACCTCAACAGGCAGAGAATTCCACAGGTTTATTGTTCTCAGTGTAAAATAACCCTTCCTATGCTTTAGTCTGAATTTCCTTTCCAGACTATGTCTAGACTTGGGACTTGCCTGCCTTGACTCGGGCCTTGCCTGCCTTAACTCGGGATTGGACTCAGGCCTTGTCTGTCTTGACTTGGGACTTAAATACAAAGAGTTGAGACTTACTTCTAACTTGCAAAATAATAACTTGTCAACGCTATATCGATATTTTTCATTATTTAGGAGAGGTGAATATGAAGAATTGGTTTATTTTTTGGATTATTTGAATTTAAATACATGGGGCATTGCCCTCACCCAGGACATCAGTAATAGTAAGGTTAATTTTTGGGATTTGGAAATTTTTATCAAAGAGGGTATTTAATAAAAACTAAGGGCCCTATTACAATCTTCGCGTTAAAACACTTGCGCAACGCGTTAATTTGTGCGCCAAGCGTTAAACGTTAACGCGCGTAAATCAACGCTGGAATTACAATCCTCGTGCATTTTTTCATCCGTCGAGCAATAACACACGTTAAACGGATGCGCACAAATGCTCGCGCAGTAACGTTGCGCGCAGAAATCAGTGTGCGGACTGTTTTTTTCACTCGTTTCAGCCAATCAGAATTAAGAACCACAATTATCTTACGTTACGTTTTTGCACCTGTCAAAGTCAATCTGCACATATATGCTGCAGCAATAAAAAATGCACACACAACTACTCAAATTTATTGGTTTGGGTATGTGTAGAATGTGTAACTATACTTTGCTGTGTTTTTTTATATTTGGGCTGGTGTATTTGGTTTCGGCCAGGTTGTTCAGATTTTCCATTAACACCAGATTTTAGGAGTTGCTAAAATTATGCGCGCAAAGGCTGCGCGTTAATTCCTGCGCATAGATTGTAATACCATCCGCGTACCAGCGCACAAATGCATTTTCGCTCACAATGTTAAGTATAGGATGCGCAACGTACAGTAAGCTCGTGCAGCGTTCGTGCAAGTTCACCCACGGTAGACGTATACGAGCGTTTGTTGCGCTGACATTGTAATACGACGTTCAGCGCAAAGGGTTTTACCCCTCGCGTTAATGCGTTTTTGTGCCGGCGCAAAGATTTGTAATAGGGCCCAAAACTTTTTCAAACAAGTGGATATTAATAGTTTTATAAACATGGATAGCTGTCATCATTTTCCTTGGTTGAAAAATATCCCTAAAGGCCAGTTCTTAAGGTTGTAGCGCTCACTCCCGGAGGAGCCGCTGAAATTGAACCACGGGTCAGTCTCCCCGCACTAGGGAATAAATATACTCCAGCACCGTTGTGGATTTTATAAATTAAATAGTTTACTAGAAATAAAAGCATATAATGGATAACACGGTGTTCGTGGATATATTTACAGTATTTCGTATTTCGGGAAACGCGCAGCGGAAAAGAAATACGAGGCTTCGTATTTCGGGAAAAAATGCGCAGCGGAACAGAAAAATACAATGCTTCGTAATTCGAGGAAACGCGCAGCGGAAAAGAAAATACAATGCTTCGTAATTCGAGGAAAACGCGCAGCGGAAAAGAAAATAAGATACGAATCTTTAACCCCTTTTTGGATATTAGGGAGTGAGTCCCGCACAGGTTAAGTCCCGGACTGTAAGTGTGTATGTGTGTTATGGTACCCGGGTACTATTCAACTGGCCAGTGAATTACTTTAAGCGGTGTCTTCGACTAGTCAAGTTGGGGCCCTGTGGGTTTTAGGAACAACCAACAGCGTGCTTTCTTGCTTTACAACCGGCCTTGGGAGCCTCTCACCCATCCACTCGATACCAAGGCTCCGCTGACCCAGGACGTCTCTCCGCTCGATGCTTTACTGGGATACTGGCTACTGGATCTGTTGTCTGGCTCTCTCTGCTCCGGCCACGACTTGTCCAGCTTACCGCCTGCTCTCCCAATCCGATAGACCTGCGGTACTCCTAACTAGGGGGTCCTCCGGCTTCCTTGATAGCAGCTTGGGTAATATCTGTGGATCACTGGGTCTCCCTCTTACAAGGCTGGATAACCCAATCTGGAATCCTAATAGGCCGCACCTGCGTTCCGGCCTAGTCACTGTTCCGCTCTGCAGCACTGTGTCCTGTCTCTTTCAATCCCTGGCGCGCTCTGCCAGCTATCTCCACGAGGCTCAGCATATGTCTCCGCGTGTCCCACCCACTTCCTGTGTCCATTCCCAGAGCATGCCGGGAAATGTAGTCCCAATGTTGAGTGTCTCTTATCGCGCTTGTCTCCCTCCGGTGGCCAAAAATGGGTACTGCCACAGTAACGTTTTAAACACAGCGCTACAAGGCTATGGCGTAACTGCTCTGACATGGAAGATTTTAACAATCAGGCAGATATTTTACAGTTACAGTTTTTACAAAAAGGTTATGATAGAAAACAGATACTAAAAGATCGGGAGGAGATCCGAATTAAAGATAGAAGTAATCTGTTAGAATATAAGAACGAAGAAGTATCTGCTGAAAATATGTCCGTTTATTAAAAATTTTTCAAAAGATCTTGGACTATTGAATAAAATTTTAAATAAGAAGAATTGGCATATCTGAAACAAAATAAAGATATTCAAGAATACAGTCAGGTCCAGAAATATTGGGACATCAACACAATTCTAAGATCTTTGGCTCTATACACCACCACAATGGAGTTGGAATGAAACAAACACAATGTGCTTTAACTGCAGACTGTCAGCTTTAATTTGAGGGTATGTACATTCAACTCAGGTGAACAGTGTAGGACTTACAGCAGTTTGCAGATGTCCCTCCCACTTGTTAAGGGACCAAAAGTAATGGGACAGAATAATAATCATAAACCAAACTTTCCCTTCTTAATACTTGGTTGCAAATCCTTTGCAGTCAATCACAGCCTGAAGTCTGGAACGCATAGACATCACCAGACGCTGGGTTTCATCCCTGGTGATGCTCTGCCAGGCCTCTACTGCAACTGTCTTCAGTTCCTGCTTGTTCTTGGGGCATTTTCCCTTCAGTTTTTTCTTCAGCAAGTGAAATGCATGCTCAATGGGATTCAGCTCAGGTGATTGACTTGGCCATTGCATAACATTCCACTTCTGTCCCTTCAAAAACTCTTTGGTTGCTTTTGCAGTATGCTTTGGGTCATTGTCCATCTGCACTGTGAAGCGCCGTCCAATGAGTTCTGCAGCATTTGGCTGAATGTGAGCAGATAATATTGCCCGAAACACTTCAGAATTCATCCTGCTGCTTTTGTCAGATGTCACATCATCAATAAATACAAGAGAACCAGTTCCATTGGCAGCCATACATGCCCACGCCATGATACTACCACCACCATGCTTCACTGATGAGGTGGTATGCTTAGGATCATGAGCAGTTCCTTTCCTTCTCCATACTCTTCTCTTCCCATCCCTCTGGTACAAATTGATCTTGGTCTCATCTGTCCATAGGATCTTGTTCCAGAACTGTGAAGGCTTTGTTAGGTGTTGTTTGGCAAACTCTAATCTGGCCTTCCTGTTTTTGAGGCTCACCAGTGGTTTACATCTTGTGGTGAACACTCTGTATTCACTCTGGTGAAGTCTTCTCTTGATTGTTGACTTTGACACACATACACCTACCTCCTAGAGAGTGTTCTTGATCTGGCCAATTATTGTGAAGGGTGTTATCTTCACCAGGGAAAGAATTCTTCGGTCATCGACCACAGTTTTTTTCCGTGGTCTCCCGGGTCTTTTGGTGTTGCTGAGCTAACCGGTGCGTTCCTTCGTTTTGAGAATGTTCCAAACAGTTGTTTTGGCCACGCATAATGTTCTTGCTATCTCTCTGATGGGTTTGTTTTGTTTCTTCAGCCTAATGATAGTGACAGCTCTTTGGATCTCATCTTGAGAGTTGACAGCAACAGATTCCAAATGCAAATAGCACACTTGAAATAAGCTCTGGGCCTTTTATCTGCACATTGTAATTGGGGTAATGAGGGAATATGACACACCTGGCCATGGAACAGCTGAGAAGCCAATTGTCCCATTAGCTTTGGTCCCCTAACAAGTGGGAGGCAGATCTGCAAATTGCTGTAAGTCCTACACCGTTCACCTGAGTTGGATGTACATACCCTCAAATTAAAGCTGACCGTCTGCAGTTAAAGCACATTGTGTTTCATTCCAACTCCATTGTGGTGGTGTATAGAGCCAAAGATGTTAGAATTGTGTCGATGTCTCAATATTTCTGGACCTGACTGTATATAGGTGACAGATCAAAAATGGTATATAGGGGGCAAAAAATTTAATACTCACTTTGACCAAAGGTTTTTTGGAAAAAGAAAATAAAGGTACCTTTCTCTGTGATTTTAAGAAATCCAAAATGGAATTTTTCCGATGTGGAACATGTCCCTGCTGTAGAACAGTGGGTTCAAGTGTAAAATGTGTTACAGTATTTAACTCATATTCAAATGGCAGAACATTCCATATTAATACTTTTATTACCTGTAACTCCACCAATATTATTTATCTATTATGATGTAGGAGTGTGCGTTTCGGGTTTCAGAACTTCAGAATTTTCACGAAATTTCCCGATTCGTGCATTCGGATTCGGCCGATTTTCCGAAAATTTTTGGTTCTGAAAACGGCAGATCCGAACAAATTTTCGAGCCGAAACGAAAACTTTTCGGAATTTTCGAATGGACTAGAAATATGTGAAAATCGAAAATAATTTTCGTACCATTCGTGATTTCGGACAACATATTTTTCGGTTATATTGCTGATTCTGTAATTTTCTTTGTATCATACCCATCTCAATGTATCATTCCTGGAAAACCAGAGAAATCTCAATGTATCCTTCCCGGGAAACCAGAGAAATCTCAATGTATCCTTCCTGGGAAACCAGAGAAATCTGAATGTATCCTTCCTGGAAAACCAGAGAAATATCAATGTATCCTTCCTGGGAAACCAGAGAAATCTCAATGTATCCTTCCTGGGAAACCAGAGAAATCTCAATGTATCCTTCTTGTAAAACCAGAGAAATCTCAATGTATCCTTCTTGTAAAACCAGATTAATCTCAATGTATCCTTCCCGGGAAACCAGATAAATCTCAATGTATCCTTCTTGGAAAACCAGAGAAATCTCAATGTATCCTTCCCGGGAAACCAGAGAAATCTCAATGTATCCTTCCTGGGAAACCAAAGAAATCTCAATGTATCCTTCTTGTAAAACCAGAGAAATCTCAATGTATCCTTCCTGGAAAACCAGAGAAATCTCAATGTATCTGTCACGGAACGGACATGAGAACTCTTTTCAGCGAGCCACAGGACTAAAGACTGAACCCTTTTTAAAGACCATTTTTCCTGTTTTCATTTTGGTTTTGCATGTGAGCCTATGGACCTCTTATTTTATTGCTAGATGTGGTTTTATTGGTGTAATGTAATAAAAATGTACCCTGTATGATGTGACTGTAAAAGTATGAAAAAAACCATTTGTATATGTTTTTCCCCGTCGCCATTTTGCTCATCCCAGCATGGTTTCACAGAACAAAGGATCTCATATCCCAAGATGGAGGATGCAGCGGGCCAGAGGATTGAAGGCTTTTCCAAGACCTCATCTGCCTAATCCCCTGGACAATGGGGGAGCCTGAAAGGGCAATATAGAGGATACAGCAAGCCAGCTGATTGGAGGCTTTTCCAAGACCTCATCTGCCTAATCCCTGGACAATGGGAAGGTTGAAAGGGGCCTGATAGGAAACAGGAGGCTGGGAAAGGAGCCAATCAGTGCTGGTTGTGTGGGTGGGGGAGTTGTTAATCTGTTTGTGTGAAGTTGTATAAATGACCCTGTTGAAACCCATAAAATTCAGTTCACTGTTTTAAAGCATACAGCCGCGTCTGGTGTCTTCATTTCAGAGCTACAATCACTATTGCAGGAGACACTCAGCGGTCTCCTGCATCACCACTCAACCCAGGAATGGGATCCCCAAGGCAACACCGCACCATCTCTCGAGACGCCGGACCAACGCCATTTCATCCTCCAGGCCGCTCGAGACGCCGAGTGCCGTGCCACTCGGTAGTTGGGCCGGACGCCATCAAAGGGGGGGTCAGATAGAGCAGGACCGCAGGCGGACTTCCATCCCGCCACACTGGTGGCAGCAGTGGGATAGCTCTTTGAACCCCCAGAAAAAGCACTCAGCATGGCAGGGTACGCCAACTACAAAAAAGACACCCTGCGGGGCATCCTGGAGAGCCAAGGAGGCACCCCGGGCTCAAAAAGTAAAGCCGCCCTGATCAAGGAACTGCAGGAAATGGACCAGCGAGCCGTGGGCACGCCAACCTTACCACCCACCCAGGCATTGGTCCCAGAAGATCCCTTCCAAAGGAAAGTGCGGCAGCGGGTAGCCCTCTTTGGAGCCGCCCCGTCAGAAGCCGCTATACATAACACCATCCAGGTGATCCGGCAGGAAGAGGAACGAGACCAGGGGCGCCAGCATGAACTTCGGCTGGCCGAAATGCAGAACCATAGGGTTGAGAGCCCCAACCCAGAACAATCAGCGGGCCAGAAGGTGCCCTTCCAGGCATTTAAAACCTTCAGTGAGGCGGAGGAAGAGATTGAAAGCTTCCTCCAGGACTTTGAGCGGTTGTGCCAGGTACACGAGGTCCAATGCTCCACTTGGGTCAGTATTCTGGCCTGTAAATTGACAGGTCGAGCTGCAGAGGCGTATCGGACCGTTCCAGACGAAGAGGCCAAGAACTATGTCTACGTAAAGCAAGCTTTACTGAGCCGCTTTGCCATCACTCCTGAAGCCAGCCGGGTGAAGTTCCGAAACTCACGCCGGCCCAACGGCACAACGCAGGTAGAGTGGGCGCATCGGCTACAACGAGATCTAAAGACTTGGTTCCTGGGGAGCAAGGCCAGAACGGTGGAAGAAATCACCCAGCTGCTACTACTGGAACAATTTTTTGAACCCATAGCAGTATTGGAGTGGGTACGGGACAAGAAACCCCAGACGGTGCAGCAAGCTGCTACCTGGGCAGACGATTACACAGACACGAGGAAACCCAACGGGGGTGAACGACCCCCACCCCCTCAACCCGCACTACCCGCCCCTCCCCCAGAGCCGTCGACCCGCTGGCCCGCAGTCAGACCGGCGAGCCGTCCAAACTCGGCGGCCAACATCCGCTGTTACAGATGCGACCAGGTGGGGCACTACCGCCAGAATTGCCCCCACCGACCCCCCATTTCGCAGGCCCCCACCCGAGCACCACCCGCGGCTCACTGCTACCACACCGAAACCCCGTGGTAGGACTCACCGGAAAAATGGGGGATGTTACATGAGGCCGACCCTGTACAGGCTGCCTCGGCCGACAACCGCCAACACCACCGACAGGCCGTGTGGATCAACGGACGGGCCACCGAGGGCCTCCGGGACTCCAGCGCCACCATCACCCTCGTACGACACCATTTAATACAGAAAAAGGACCGGTTGGACCACACTGTCGCTGTCCGTGTGGCCGGAGGGAAAGTGCTCCGACTCGCTACGGCCCGAGTCCACCTGGATTGGGGTTCGGGGGAGGGATCCGTGAGGGTGGGTTTACTGGATCGACTACCGGCTGAAATCCTCCTCGGCAATGACCTGGGACGCTTAGTTTCCGCCTATGCCACGGATGCAGCAGCCCCGGTGACCACTCGGCAACAAAGCCACCGCAACAACTACGGCACTCCAATCGGGACCCACGTGAGACCACGACCCAAACCTCCCAAACCCCCCTGACCCCCCAAACCCCGACCAACCACGACCCCGTCCCCTCGACCTGACCACCCCCTCACATGGAGCTCCCCAGCCACCCTCCGACACCAGACCCAGACCGACCCCACCCTAGAGAGATACCGAGACCGGGCCAGCAAGGGCCTGGAAGGCGGCAGGACCGATAGCATCGAGTGGGAGGATGGGCTACTATATAGGTATACTGAGAGGGTGGGCACCAAGAAGCAACAGGTTCCCCACAAGCAGTTAATCGTACCCCAGGCCCCTAGACAGGAACTCCTGAGACTGGCCCACGACATCCCCCTCGCCGGACACTTAGGGATAAAGAAGACCCGACACCAGTTAACCCGAGCGTTCTTCTGGCCCCACCTTAGTGAGGATACCCGAGAGTACTGTCGCACCTGTTCGGTCTGCCAGAAGGTAGGGAAAACCGGAGACCACCCGAAAGCCCCACTGCACCCCATGCCCATTATCCAAGAACCCTTTAGTCGGGTGGCGGTCGACATAATCGGCCCCCTGCCTCGCCCCAGTGCCACCGGGAAGAGATATATTCTCACCGTGGTAGACTACGCCACCCGATACCCCGAGGCTGTGGCCTTGGCCAATATCCATGCCGACACCATAGCCGATACTCTCCTACAGGAGTTTTCCCGGGTAGGATTCCCATGAGAGATTTTGTCTGACCAGGGCACCCAGTTTACCGCTGAGCTGACACAACAGCTCTGGCGCCTGTGTGGTGTCAAGGCACTTCACAGTGCCCCATATCACCCCCAGAGGAACGGGCTGTGCGAGCGGTTTAATGGGACCCTGAAACAGCTGATCCGGGCCTTCATCCAGGAAAGAAAGGACTGGGAAAAATACTTACCCCACTTGTTATTTGCCTAGCGGGAGGTACCACAGGAATCGACCGGATTCTCCCCCTTTGAGTTATTGTATGGGCGCCAGGTGCGAGGCCCCTTAGACCTAGTTAGGGCTCAGTGGGAGGGGGGACAGGAGGCAGACGGGCTCCCAAACCTGAGTTACGTCTTGGAGCTACGGGAGCGCTTGACGGAACTCACGGAACTAGTTCAAGGGAACATGGAAATGGCCCAGGCCCAGCAGAAGGCGTGGTACGACCGCTCTGCCTGCAGACGCTCGTTCCTCGTGGGGCAGAAGGTCCTGGTGTTAAAACCACAGCGGCAGAACAAGCTGCAGGCGTCCTGGCAGGGCCCCTACCGGGTGGTAACCCAGCTAGGGGATACCACCTATGTGGTTGTCAGCTGCGCAGACACCAGGATCCAGCGGACGTTCCACATCAATATGCTCAAGGCCTACCATGAGTGCCCGGAGACGGTGGCTGCCATTTGTGCCCCGGCCACCGAGGAGGCAGAACAGTTTCCCCTGATAGATCTCCCCGGGATAGACAACCGGCCCGCAGGGGTCGACCAGGTGCAGATAGGGGAGGAGTTGGGTCCCCAGCAACAGGCCCAGATTAGACAGCTCCTCCACAACCACCAGGGGGTCTTCTCCACCCGCCCCGGCTATACCAGCCAGGCCTTACACCAAGTTGAGACCCCAGGCCAGAGACCCCTCCGGCAGCCAGCCTACCGACTCCCAGAGGCAGTCTGCGAACCCATGCGGGCTGAAATCCGGGAGATGCTGGAACTGGGGGTTATCGAGCCCTCCGCCAGCCCATGGGCCTCCCCCATAGTGTTGGTCCCCAAAAAGGACGGGACCACTCGGTTCTGCGTGGACTACCGGAGCTTAAACGACTGTACCACGACTGATGCATACCCCATGCCCCGAGTTGACAAGCTGTTAGATCAGATCTCCCAGGGGCACTATCTGACCACCGTAGATTTGTGTAAGGGGTATCGGCAGATTCTCCTGGCAGAGGAGGCGACCCCGAAGTCGGCCTTCATCACCCCATTCGGCCTGTACCAATTTCGGGTCATGCCGTACGGGATGAAGAACGCCCCGGCTACTTTCCAGCGGTTGATTGATCACCTCCTCGATGGCCTACAGGAGTTTGCCTGTGCCTACTTAGACGACATAGCCATCTACAGCCAAACCTGGGAGGAACACCTTCACCATCTAGGGGTAGTGTTAGAGCGGATCAAGGACGACAACCTGACCCTTAAACCGGAGAAATGTAAAAAAGGGATGTCCGAGGTACAGTACCTCGGCCACCGGGTGGGCTGCGGGAAACAGCGACTGGAACCCGCCAAGATAGAAGCCATTCTCAACTGGCCCATCCCTGGGACCAAGACTCAGGTCCTTGCCTTCCTAGGGACCGCAGGCTACTACCGAAAGTTCGTCCCCCAGTACAGTGCCCTCGCCAAACCCCTGACTGACCTGACCAAAAAATCCCTACCCTGCCAAGTCCTGTGGTCCCCGGAGTGCGAGGCGGCCTTCCAACAACTGAAGACCGCCCTAAACCAAGCTCCCCTCTTAGCCGCTCCAAATTATAATAAACGTTTCGTCGTCCATACAGACGCCTCCATGTTTGGACTGGGAGCCATGCTGAGTCAGGTGGGAGAAGACGGGGGGGAACATCCGGTGGCATTCATCAGCCGCGAACCTCTCCCCAGGGAGGTGGGATATGCCGCAGTGGAGAAGGAGTGTTTGGCCCTGGTTTGGGCCCTGAGAAAGCTCCAGCCCTATGTTTATGGGCGCTCCTTCACAGTCATGACTGACCACAATCCCCTGGTGTGGCTGAACCGAGTGGCTGGGGAGAACGGCCGCCTGCTACGGTGGAGCCTGGCCCTCCAACCGTTTAACTTCACAATCCAATATCGGCCCGGGCCTCAAAATGGGAACGCCGATGGATTATCACGGAAAACGGCCCAGGAACCCAGAGACCTCCGTTCACCGACTTCCCCGAGTCGACCCGTGTGGGTCCAACCGTGTCCGTCGGACTCTAGAAGGGGGAGAAATGTCACGGAACGGACATGAGAGTCCTTTTCAGCGAGCCACAGGACTAAAGACTGAACCCTTTTTAAAGACCATTTTTCCTGTTTTCATTTTGGTTTTGCGTGTGAGCCTATGGACCTCTTATTTTATTGCTAGATGTGGTTTTATTGGTGTAATGTAATAAAAATGTACCCTGTATGATGTGACTGTAAAAGTTTGAAAGAAACCATTTGTATGTGTTTTTCCCCGTCGCCATTTTGCTCATCCCAGCATGGTTTCACAGAACAAAGGATCTCATGCCCCAAAATGGAGGATGCAGCGGGCCAGAGGATTGAAGGTTTTTCCAAGACCTCATCTGCCTAATCCCCTGGACAATGGGGGAGCCTGAAAGGGCAAGATAGAGGATACAGCAAGCCAGCTGAGTGGAGGCTTTTCCAAGACCTTATCTGCCTAATCCCTGGACAATGGGAAGGCTGAAAGGGACCTGATAGGGAACAGGAGGCTGGGAAAGGAGCCAATCAGTGCTGGTTGTGTGGGTGAGGGAGTTGTTAATCTGTTTGTGTGAAGTTGTATAAATGACCCTGTTGAAACCCATAAAATTCAGTTCACTGTTTTAAAGCATACAGCCATGTCTGGTGTCTTCATTTCAGAGCTACAATCACTATTGCAGGAGACACTCATCGGTCTCCTGCATCACCACTCAACCCAGGAACGGGATCCCCAAGGCAACACCGCACCATCTCTCGAGAGGCCGGACCAACGCCATTTCATCCTCCAGGCCGCTCGAGACGCCGAGTGCCGTGCCACTCGGTAGTCGAGCCGGACGCCATCAAAGGGGGAGGTCAGATAGAGCAGGACCGCAGGCGGACTTCCATCCCGCCACAGTATCCTTCCCAGGAAACCAGAGAAATCTCAATGTATCCTTCCTGGGAAACCAAAGAAATCTCAATGTATCCTTCTTGTAAAACAAGAGAAATCTCAATGTATCCTTCCTGGAAAACCAGAGAAATCTCAATGTATCCTTCTTGTAAAACATGAGAAATCTCAATGTATCCTTCCTGGAAAACATGAGAAATCTCAATGTATCCTTCTTGTAAAACCAGAGAAATCTCAATGTAACCTTCCTGGAAAATCAGAGAAATCTCAATGTATCCTTCCCGGGAAATCAGTGAAATCTCAATGTATCCTTCTTGTAAAACATGAGAAATCTCAATGGCAGAATTATCGCATCGACAGAAATATCGGATCTGAAAAACCATTAGTTTACGTCAAAACGAATAGACACTTTGAAACGAGAAAAACACGAAAATTTCCGAAATCACGAAAAAAAAGTCGATACAAAAACGAACCGTTCCGAAACGGAAATCGGCCAAAGCGAGCCGAAACGAAAATTTACAAAATCCGAACGGACCGAACCGAATCGAACCGAAAAAAAATCGGTTCACAAGTCTAATATGTGGGACGAACAAAGAGGATGTTGAAAACTAGAATTGCGGAGCATATATATAATATAAAGAGAAAATTTGTGAAACTAACAGGGTTATTCAAAGAGATCCGAATTGATGGCGAAAGGTAACCGAACAGTGAAAATCAGCGTTCGGTTACCTTTCCTGGCCATTCGGCTATTCAGAGAGCAGGCAATTCGTCAAATGTTGGCGAATTGCCTGCACATACGTTGCCTGTTAGGTGCCTGTTCGAGGGCAAGGAAATCCCCATAGCTCCGTCTATTCAGAGAACAAGAACCAGCAGTGAAACGTTGCCGAAATGCCCTGCTGTTTAGTGGTTTCATTCGACAAGTTCATTCAGGCGAATTCCATAGGCTTCAATGTTAAAAATATTCCCATTTTAATTCAATATCTAATAAACCATTTATTATTTTATTCTGCAGTAAAAAGACTCTAATTTTAGAATTTTTTTAGGATCTTTTAGGCATTTTTGGGGATTTTTTTGTGAAAAAAAATTCTGGTTTTTTTAAAGTAATTTTTTCTTTTTTCTGTAACAGCCCTTTTTATTATCATTCATTGGAACTTATATCTAAATTTCAGACATTTTCGTTCAGTAGTTTCTTGGCAAACAGCATTTCACTCTTCAAACATTCAAGCAAACTGGGTTTTTTTCTTCACTCCATTCATCTGCGGTGTCGAGTTTTTCCGCCGGCTGCTCTGCGCTCTGATCGGCTCCTGCTTGGGTTTCTCCGGCGTATTCGGCGGGTTAATCCAGATGTTTTTGCGGATTTTGGTGTGGGGTTTTGTAGTGAGTGTTCGTCGGGGTTGTGGCGGCATTTCCCTGCACTACGACGGCCCTGTGGTGCTTGCTGAATACACCGCAGGGTCGCCGAAATGGGATCGCCGAATTGCACCTAATTGAAGAGAACGAAAAGTCACCGAACGTGCAGTGACTTTACGATTCTCTATGAATAACCCTGATATTGTTTGATGAGGTTTTAGGTATGGTTGACAATAGCCCGCTGTATTAAATCCCTTTATGGTTTAAATTTGCCCAGGCATTATAACAAAAAGGGGTTGCTATGGCAACCAAACCGATGTACGGCAAGCAGGATGTATTCATCTCAGTACATACGCGTAGAGCCAGCTACTGTATGACACGTCATTTCCGGAAATCGGGTTGACGAAGTCGAGGGCAGCGAGATACATGGTTGGTGAGTACCTTAACTCCTATCATTATAAAAGTATGTTTGTTCATTGTTTTTATCCATGATCAAGGCTCGTGCTTGAGCCGAAACGTCGGATTTTTAATGTGCAGCAAAAAAGTTTATTGTTTTTACGCATGTGAGTGCCCCCGTATTTGCAACTGCATATTAATATATATATCGTCCAGACCTGAGGAAGAGAGGTTACACTCTCGAAAGCTTGTCTTTTAAATGTAACATTAGTCCAATAAAAAAGGTATCACTAGGTACTGCTATACTCGTAATTTTGGCATCTGCACTAACACGGCCTATCAAATTTTTTTATCTATATATTCTACAAAGAGGCTTTTTTAAAAACAAAAATAGAAACGGGGAACCAGTTACTGAATTTTTTAGGGTGATATGCAATTTTTTCCAAAATTTTTAAAAATAAAATTTTCTCTTGCATTTTGATGCATTGCGTTTCAGAAATAATAAGACTATGTAAGAACTGAACATGCTCACATCTTGGAAAACGAGAAGGTGAGTAATGGCAGTAGTGCTGTTTGTCAAATGTTCACATATAAAATAATGTCTCTGCCATAGAACACTGCAAGCGTTCAGAGAGGATGATGTCACCACTCATGGTGGTGACATCATCGGTGACCGATTTGCTGATGGACAGGTGGGATATTCAAATCCCGTCTGCCTGGGGTAGGCAGTGTGGGCAGAGGAAACCCCTCTGCTTCACATAGTAATATCTAAAAAAACAGGTTTGGAGGGAGGGGAAGAAGTGGGGGGGTTCCACAAATTCTGACCATATTTATAAAATAAAGTGGTCAGGGTGTTCATGGTGTCCCTTTTACGTAGCTACATGTTTTCATCTTCCCACCTGTTATATTAAGTGAATCACTAACTCACGCGACCATTCATACAAAGGAAGCAGATTCTCCACTTTCTGCTGACTAATCGCTCCAGTTTGCTTATTGATGTTTCAGACGATTCGTCATTTCAGTGATATAATGTTACAGTAACGCTAACACAAATAAAACATATAGAAAAGGACAAAAACTCACTTGATTTGTAAATAAAAGCTTGTCAACTCACCCTGTGCTTACTCGTGGGTGACTTTATGAGCAGTGAAACTCATTTGATATGCTATTGTTGTAACAATTTATTACCTTGTAGTAAAGATTACAACATATATAGAGCTGAGGGAGATACACAAAATACGAACATTGTACTCAGGATTAAATGTCTGACAAATCCTACAAAATTAAACAAAACAGAGCCACAGAAAAATGTAACTAGTTTCATCATATTATGCAAAACCTGGGCTGGGATATTGGGTGGGGAATTACTAGACATATGCACAGTAAATAAAAGTGTTCAGTTTTCGTTACGTTCATTCGGTAAGTTAATAATTTCTGTTCGTTATTTTTGTTCTGTTACAATGATTTGTTTTCAGGGTGATTCATTATTCTGGGGAAAATCAGATATTCGCTGTTATGAAATGGAATCGCAATTCTGGAATGTCATCTACTCATTGTTCCGAATAGATTTGTAATTTCAGAATGGCGTTTATTCGTTGTTCCGAATCGATTCGTAATACTGGAATGTCATTTACTCATTGTCATTGTTCTGAATAGATTTGTAATTTCAGAATGTCATTTACTCTTTGATCCAAATCGATTCATAATTTAGTAATATTGTTTATTTGTTGTTCAGAATTGATTCAGGGGCGTGGTTTGGCGTGGTATGAGAGCGGACGCGTGATCTGTTCTCTCCGTCCTGACGAGCACAGAACTCGCTATCGCTAGGAGCTGAACAATCCTCAAACTGACCCAAGGTACTGCTGAATACCCGCTGATGTCCCCTGCCAAGATTACAAAGGCGAAGGGGGCCCGGGCGCCTCGGTGGCTCTGCTTTTTTGCCCACTCTCTTCTGGGCCTAGGCGCCAAGATGGCGGCCGGGCATCTCCAACTGCCTCCTCCACGTGCTCCAGCCCTGGCAGACCCCCGGAGGCAGCCACGAAGGGAGACGTGCAACAGTTACTCGGCCGGCTGGTCGAGGTCCAGCAGTTTTTGGCCAGTGAGCTGGACAAATCGGCGCGGGCCATTCGGGCAGAAGTGCAGGCCATGGGAGCCCGGACAGCTGCGCTGGAAGACGCCGTGACGACCCTGTCCCGGGGGCACAACGCTGTGGTGGACCGATCTAACGAGTTGGTGGAACTTATTCTGCAACTGGAACAGCAGGTAGAGGACCTTTCCAACTGCTCGAGGAGAAACAACTTGCGGATCTGGGGGCTCCCGGAATCCGTATCCTCCGTCGCCCTCAGGGACACCATCATGGGCATGCTGCGAACCCTTCTACCTGACTTTACAGTGGATCAACTACTACTCGACCGCATACATCGGGCACTGCAAGCTAGGGCGGCTCCTCTGGTGGGGCCCCGCAACGTGGTCTTCAGATTCCACTATTTCACCTCTAAAGCGGCCGCGCTATGGGCCTTGCGGGACACCCCTCTTGTATACCAGGACAATGAGCTCCAAGTCTTTCAGGATCTGGTACCCAGCACCCTGGCGAGATGTCGCCCCTGGAGACCCCTAGCAGACCACCTGTGGGGCCACGGTATACAAATCGCTTGGGGCTTCCCTCTCAAGATGCTGGCCTTTCACAACGGCACCACCACCATCTGTGCCTCTCTGGCGGGGGCTCCCACCTTCCTGGCCCAGCTCGGCCTCCTGGCCTTGGAGTTACCCAAATCACCAGATTCGTTCCAGCCCTTGGGGCCCGTGGAGGTTGAGTGGGAAGTTGTCCCTCCCTCTGGGTTTCCTCGTCCTCCGACATGAGGACCTGAGGCAGTGAATCTGGATCCAGCGGCACACCCGGTGGGATGACTCTACTTTGGGGTAGTCCTTTGCCACTCTGATTAATGGGGCGTCCCGGGCTTGTGGTCATTCGGGGGACAGTGCCCAGTGGGGGTCCGGTTTTTGCACCCCCCCCACGGCACCATACGGGAGTTCTTGGTTATTATTGTTCTCTAAGTTCAGCCTCTTGTTTCTTAAGTAGAGTGCATATTATTATAGTTCATATGTTTACCATCTCTCAATGTGTTTTCTATGGGTTCTGTTTTACTTAATATACTTGCTGCTTCACGCGTCAATTGAGGAGGGTACATGTAGGCAGTGCATGCCCTCCTTTTCCGTCCCACCTTTCGAGGGATTACTCGGGACTCTCTTTGGATTGTCTTGGGCCTTCCTCTTTTGATATTTTATTCTTTTTTTTCTCTTCCCCCTCTTCTTTCCCTTCTCGTATCGCTGTATTGTTCGACTTGTTTGCGTACGTGTTGTCCTGTCCATGTCTTTCGTGTGTAAGGCGCTGCTATGGTTGGGGAGCGCCGGAGGATATAATCACCTTTCCACCCGGTTGATAGATGCCACCTAGTACGGTGCACGTCCTTTCACTTAATGTGAAAGGCTTAAACTCCCCCCAGAAGAGGAGATTGTTATTCCGAGATCTCCGATGAAAACATGTCGACAGGAGACCAGGTGGCCCAAGCAGGACTCAGTTCGGTTGCGTGACCCCCGCTTTCCCCAGGTGTTCTCCTCCTGCGCTCTTAACAAACATAACGGGGTGTCTATCCTTATTCATAAAAACTGCCTTTTTACGAAACATGCTGTTCATATGGACCACGCTGGTCGCTATGTCATACTGTCGGGTACGTTGGGGAAGAGACCTATCACACTGGTTAATGTATATGCTCCAAATGTGCCTGAAAAGAGTTTTTGGGAGGCTCTCCATGAGGACCTAGATAGAAGTACATCTGGGGAGATAGTCATGTGTGGGAACCTCAATGCAGTCCCGTGCCCCTCTATTGATCGGTCATGCCCTGCCACTGACCCTACCCCGAGTACCGGCTTGAGACAGAACGTTATGTTTAATTCTTTCCTAACTCAACGGGCCGTGTTAGATGTCTGGCGGATCTCTCACCCCTCCACTAAGGACTATACTTTCTACTCTAACCCTCACAGATCCTACTCTAGGGTCGATAATATTCTTCTTTCCCCTTCCCTACTTTCCTGGGTGAAGACAACCTCGATAGGGTCTATCAGTTGGTCGGACCACGCCGAGGTCGTCCTGGAGCTTCGTCTCCCTGACTGTTCCCCAGTCTGGAACTGGAGGCTCGGCTCCCACACGTTGCAGGACTCAGGATTAGTGAAAGAACTGACGAAGGAGCTGGAGGCGTACTTCCGCGAGAATCTGTCACGGTGGGTCAGGGGATGGGGCGCCTGGCAGCAGCTTCCTCGCTGCTCGCTGGCCAGGCGCCGAATGTAAACGCTTCCGGGTGCGCTCACGTGGGACGCCGAGGGGCGGGGCCTGGCGTTATGACGCGGACCCGCCGGGTTTAAAACCCAGTATCACCATTACACCGGTGCCCTGACGTGGTATTCACCTCCCGCAGAGCTCTTGTGTATTTGGCTATCTCCTGTGTATAACCCTTGGCATTGGCAAACGAATCCTCCTGTGTATGACCCTTGGCATTGGCAAACGAACCCTCCTGTGTATAACCCTTGGCATTGGCAAACGAACCCTCCTGTGTATGACCCTTGGCATTGGCAAACGAACCCTCCTGTGTATGACTCTTGGCATTGGCAAACGAACCCTCCTGTGTATGACCCTTGGCATTGGCAAACGAACCCTCCTGTGTATGACTCTTGGCATTGGCAAACGAACCCTCCTGTGTACAACCCCTGGTATTGGCATTTACTCTGCTCTAGGTTCTGCCCTTAACGTTGGTACCGAGGTCAGTCTATGTGGCACCCTAAGCACGCATCAGATTACCTCTGCTATTACTAAAGTCCTAGGGAGGACTTGTGATCTGTTCTGTACCCCTGTCTGGTGTTTCCCTTTCTTTATCTGTTACCTGCTTCATTGTCTATATAGCTTTGCCGACCATTCAAGGATCGGAAGAGTAGAAAGGGAGCTACATAAAGAGATCAATATCTTGGTAGTCAGAAGGATTCGTGACAATACTCTATTCCATACCTCTGTCTGGTGTTACCCCTTGTTTATCTATTGTCTGGTTAATTGTCTTCCTAGTTTTGCCGACCATTCAAGGATCGGAAGGGTAGAGAGCGGTCTGCGTAAAGGGACCACACTTTTGGTAATCAGAGGGATCCGTGACATTACGTCAGGGCCAATGGATCCCGCAGACCTCTCTAACCAGCTGGCACGTATCGCAGCCAGACAAGAGGAACAGGACCATAGGATGGACCAGATTTCTCTCGCTCTGCAAACCCTGTTAAATCGGTCCAATACAGGTACCACAAACCCTCCAGATCCAGTGTTACCTAGGGTCAGTTCCGTCCCCCCTGAAGGACATAGGCTTAGTATGAAGGCACCCCTACGCTATGATGGTACACAAGCCTATGTCGGGGGTTTTTGACTCAACTCGAGATCTTGTTTGAGAACAATCCAGGTTCTTGTATGTCTGATAAAGCCAAAGTAGGATACCTGATTAATCATTTAACAGAAAAAGCGTTATTGTGGGCTACGCCGTTGTGGGAAAATAAGAAACCCATCATTTATGACTATGAGGGTTTTACCTCTGAGTTAAGACGTACCTTTGATCCCTCTAGAAGGGCTACCAATGCGGGTAGGTCCTTGTTTCACATCAAACAAGGTAATAAGAGGGTCGCCGATTATGCCATAGAGTTTAAAACTTTGACTTCTGAGGTACTTTGGCCGAACGACGTTTTAACCTTAGCCTTTACCGAAGGCTTGAACGAGGCTTTTATGTTTGAGCTGGCTCCCTTAAAATTACCAGAAAGTCTGGACCACCTGATAGATTTCTGTATAGCCATGGAAGATCAAATCAGGGAAAGGAGACACCCCAGAGATAGACCCAGAAGGGTCTTGCCTCCTTTACCCTCGTTACCCAGACACACCAGTACGTCAGGTGGTTCGGAGAATGTGAAAACAGATTTGCCGGTCGTTGAACCCATGCAAATAGGGAAGACAGGTATTTCAGAAGCAGAAAGAGCGCACAGAAGAGAAAAGGGGCTCTGCTTCTATTGTGCAGGGGCAGATCACTTCCGCCTTCAATGTCCTCAGAGACCCAGGGTTAGCAGGGCTGAACATAGCAAAGTAGGATTCAGAACAGGAAACACCCAGGTTATCGGTTCTCTGTACGCCTCCTTTGTGGATAATGAAAAGAAAAAATCCAGGATTCTGTTACCGATCTCCCTAACCTGGGAGGGGGTTCACCTCAAGACTGAGGCGTTCTTAGACTCTGGGGCCTCAGGCAATTTTATGGATAAGAATTTTGCTGCCAAAAACCTCCTACCTCTGGTTCTCAAGGAAAGACCTCTAATGGTGGAGGCCATAGATGGTAAACCCCTGTCATGTCCACATATCACTCATGACACATCGATGTATGTATGAAAACAGGAGTTTTGCACCAGGAAACTATAAGATTTCAAATTATTGAATCACCCTCATGTCCTGTCGTTCTTGGGTTTCCATGGCTAACAGAGCACAACCCAGTTGTCGATTGGGTCCAGAGAGACATAAAATGTTGGGGTCAGAGTTGTCAGTCTAAGTGCCTAGGCAGAGTTAATGTGATTGGTAGCCTCAATATTGCCACAGCCCCTCCTTTGTCCACAGAGGTTCCTGAATGTTACTTGGCATTAAAGAGGAGGTGTCTCTAAAGCCAGGACTGAGGTCCTACCACCACATCGCCCATATGACTGTGCCATTGATTTACTCCCTGGTACGATGCCTCCTAGGGGTCACGTATACCCTTTATCACAAAGAGAGAACGACATTATGGAGGAATACATAAGGGAGAATCTGGAACGAGGATTCATTAGACGGTCCTCCTCTCCAGCAGGAGCAGGTTTCTTTTTTGTTTCCAAGAAAGAGGGAGATCTGCGACCTTGCATCGACTATAGGGGTTTGAATAGGATCACTATAAGAAATGCATATCCCATACCTCTCATAACAGAATTGTTCGACCGATTAAAAGGGGCTCGTGTCTATACGAAGCTTGATTTACGCGGAGCGTACAACCTGGTCAGGGTTAAAAAGGGAGACGAATGGAAAACGGCTTTTAATACACGTAGCGGGCATTATGAATACCTGGTGATGCCTTTTGGGTTGTGTAATGCGCCAGCCGTCTTCCAGGACCTTATAAACGACACTCTAAGGGAATTTCTGCAAGAATTCGTCATAGTATATCTGGATGATATCCTGATATACTCTCCTGATGTGGACACTCATCATGTCCACGTGAAACAAGTGTTGAAAAAACTATTGAAGGCTGGATTGTACTGTAAGCTAGAAAAATGTCTATTCGACATAGTAACTGTGCAATTCCTTGGTTATATAATAACTCCTGGGGGTTTTCAAATGGATCCTAAGAAGCTCTCAGCTATTCTTGACTGGCCTCTACCCCAAGGACTTAAAGCCATTCAGAGGTTTCTGGGGTTTACGAACTATTATCGAAGGTTCATTAAAGATTTTTCGGCCTTGGTGGCCCCCCTCACGGCTATGACAAAGAAAGGGGTGGGAAATCAGAAATGGACACCTCAAGCCACTCAAGCCTTTGAGGCACTAAAGCAAGCTTTTACTACTGCCCCTGTTCTCCGACATCCAGATCCGGCTCTGCCTTTCCAAGTAGAAGTTGACGCCTCCGAACTAGGTCTTGGTGCAGTCTTGTCCCAAAGGGAGGCTCCTGACAAACCCTTGCATCCATGCGGCTTCTATTCTCGGAAGTTGTCCCCGGCAGAGAAGAACTATGACATTGGAAATAGAGAATTGTTAGCAGTCATCGCGGCCTTGGCGAATGGAGATACTTATTAGAGGGGTCTAAGGACCCCATCGTTATCATAACCGACCATAAGAATCTCACGTACATTGGAGATGCCAAACGTTTAAATTCCAGACAAGCGAGATGGTCATTGTTTCTTTCAAGTTTTAATTATGTGCTTACCTATAGACCTGGGTCCAGAAACATTAAAGCAGACGCATTGTCGAGACAGTATGAGTCTTATGAACATAATATCCAAGATCAGCATCCCATTGTACCCCAGGAAAGGATTATAGCCGCTACCACGATTAGTGTCTCGTCTCCTCTAATGAAAAGGTTGCAGACAGGCCAGGGCGCAGCTCCTGGGGGAAAACCTCCTGCGAGACTCTTTGTACCTGAGAACGAAAGAGAGGAAGTACTTAACATCTATCATGATAATAAAACTTCCGGGCATATGGGTATCACCAAGACTGTGTCTAGTATCAGTAAACTCCTCTGGTGGCCCACGTTGCGCCGAGATGTCAAAGATTACATTGCCGTGTGCGAAGTGTGCACAAGGCAGAAAAGTCCCAAAACAGCACCCATTGGCTTACTCCAGCCTTTGCCGATCCCCGAACGACCCTGGTCACATGTAGCCATGGATTTTATAGTAGAGTTACCTGAGTCAAGAGGGAATACAGTGATACTTACGATCATAGATCGATTTTCCAAGATGGGTCACTATGTTCCTCTTCGGAAACTACCTTCGGCAGCTGAACTGGTGCCCATATTCATTGCCAACGTGGTCCGCATACACGGTGTCCCTCTGGAGATTGTCTCTGATAGGGGGACCCAATTCATCTCCGGATTCTGGAGAGGGTTTTGTAAGAACGTAGGGATAGACCTCTCTTTCTCTTCGGCTTATCACCCCCAGACCAACGGAGCAGCAGAACGAGCAAACCAAAATATAGAGAAATATCTCAGGTGCTTTATCTCAGAACAACAAGATAACTGGTCAGACCTGCTACCATGGGCAGAATATGCTTTGAACAGCGCAGTGAGTGAATCCACAGGACATTCTCCTTTCTTCGCTGTTTATGGTTTTGATCCTCCCGTGCTCCCCACCACGTTTCCTGATACCACGATTCCTGCTTTAGACGAGCAACTGGCATCATTGAAAGAGACTTGGGGGAGAGTGAGACGGGCACTGGAGGAGAGTAGTGCCATCCAGAAAACTAAGGCCGACAGACACAGGAGGCAGGCACCCGTGTATCAAGTTGGGGACAGGGTTTGGCTGTCTTCACGTAACATCAAGCTCTTAGTGCCTTCCATGAAGTTGGCTCCTAGGTATATCGGTCCCTATAAGATTCTACGGCGACTCAACCCTGTCTCCTATGCTTTGGCGTTACCCCCCCATTTTAAGATACACAATGTATTCCATGTAAACCTTTTGAAGCCGTTGTTATGTAACCGGTACACCAAGGTCCATGCTCCACCGCCTCCTGTCTCTGTGGAGGGCGAGGAGGAGTTCGAAGTTAAGGCCATTCTGGGTGCCAGGATGTCTAGGGGGTTACGGTCCGGAGGATCGTTCTTGGGTACCGGCTGCGGAAGTCCATGCTCCTAGGCTAGTGAGGGCCTTCTATTTGGCGCACCCCCGTGCCCCTGGGGGTCGTCCAGTGGCCGCCCCTGGAGGGGGGGGTTCTGTCACGGTGGGTCAGGGGATGGGGCGCCTGGCAGCAGCTTCCTCGCTGCTCGCTGGCCAGGCGCCGAATGTAAACGCTTCCGGGTGCGCTCCACGTGGGACGCCGAGGGGCGGGGCCTGGCGTTATGACGCGGACCCGCCGGGTTTAAAACCCAGTATCACCATTACACCGGTGCCCTGACGTGGTATTCACCTCCCACAGAGCTCTTGTGTATTTGGCTATCTCCTGTGTATAACCCTTGGCATTGGCAAACGAATCCTCCTGTGTATGACCCTTGGCATTGGCAAACGAACCCTCCTGTGTATAACCCTTGGCATTGGCAAACGAACCCTCCTGTGTATGACCCTTGGCATTGGCAAACGAACCCTCCTGTGTATGACTCTTGGCATTGGCAAACGAACCCTCCTGTGTATGACCCTTGGCATTGGCAAACGAACCCTCCTGTGTATGACTCTTGGCATTGGCAAACGAACCCTCCTGTGTACAACCCCTGGTATTGGCATTTACTCTGCTCTAGGTTCTGCCCTTAACGTTGGTACCGAGGTCAGTCTATGTGGCACCCTAAGCACGCATCAGATTACCTCTGCTATTACTAAAGTCCTAGGGAGGACTTGTGATCTGTTCTGTACCCCTGTCTGGTGTTTCCCTTTCTTTATCTGTTACCTGCTTCATTGTCTATATAGCTTTGCCGACCATTCAAGGATCGGAAGAGTAGAAAGGGAGCTACATAAAGAGATCAATATCTTGGTAGTCAGAAGGATTCGTGACAATACTCTATTCCATACCTCTGTCTGGTGTTACCCCTTGTTTATCTATTGTCTGGTTAATTGTCTTCCTAGTTTTGCCGACCATTCAAGGATCGGAAGGGTAGAGAGCGGTCTGCGTAAAGGGACCACACTTTTGGTAATCAGAGGGATCCGTGACAGAATCTTACGGAGGACGTTCCCTTCTCCACCGTGTGGGCAGCGCATAAAGCGGTACTACGAGGCGAGATCATCAAGAAAGTTTTGTATCGCAAGCATCTTAAATTGCAGCATATCCTGGATTTACAGTGCACACTACACACAGAAGAGCTTGCCCATATACTGACGCCCTCACAGGAAGGTTAACCGCCTGCAAAACACACAACATGCTCTGAACAGGTTATTGCTCGAGGATGTAGCCAAATCGATGACCTGGGCAAAGCGCAGATATTATGAGTCCGCTAATAAGATGGACACATTGCTGGCGCGACAGCTCCGTCCTCACCCCCCCCCCCCGCGACGCGTATTTCCTCTTTAAAGGATAGCTCTGGAAAGCCCCTTAGCTCCCTGCAAAGCATTAAGCGCACATTTTCGGAATACTACTCCTCCCTTTATAACCACTCCCCGCTCCATTCGTCTTCCAACACAGCACATATGGCAGATATTCATTATTTTCTCTCTAGCCTAGACCTGCCCAAAATTTCAGAGACCCAAGGAGAGGCGCTTGCAGCGGATTTCTCCCTGGAGGAAATCTCAGAGGCCGTATTGTTAGACCAGTTCAGAAATGAAATTTCTATATTTCGCAGGACTGTATACATGACGGCCAGGAATTGCTTCACACAGGCAATTTGTCTGCGTGGTTAAAATGTAACCAGACTATGCGTTTTTAGACAATGGACAAGCTAAATTCGTTATCTTTCAGCAAACAAGGGAAGAAACATCCATTGATCAGAAACGGTCCTAATTGATTCTGGTTGTAAAAAAACCCAGATGTTAAAAGCTGAGCTTAACCTAGTGTACAGTGGCAAGAAAAAGTATGTGAACCCTTTGGGATTACATGGAGTTTTGCATGAATTGGTCATAAAATGTGCTCTGATCTTCATCTAAGTCACAACAATTTGAAAAACACAGTCTGCTTAAAATAATACACTGCACTGTGAATGTTTACATGTTATGTTCAATAAACACATGAAAACATATAATGTTTGTGTTGTATTATTTTAAGCAGACTGTGTTTTTCAAATTGTTGTGATTTAGATGAAGATCAGAGTACATTTTATGACCAATTCATGCAAAACTCCACGTAATCCCAAAGGGTTCACATACTTTTTCTTGCCACTGTATGTATTCCAGGGCATTGTTTTTATTTGGTCGGATCTAAGCTCTGGAGCCATATAAACCTTGGGCAATGGATTGCATAACCTGTAGAATAAAAAAAAACAGATAAGGTTAAATGATTTTCTATTTTTAACAGTGTTATATTATCTGAATAATCAGTTTGTAATGCTATATTATTAGGCGATAGGATCTAACACTATATGGTATTTGAATATTTAATTTATGTGGTCTTTTATAATAGATAATCTTGGTATCTTATAAAAGAAAGAGGCCATACCACATTTAATTGATTATTACATAACAAATGTCTTGTGTATTAACATTTATAAAACAGATTAAGTCTGGTAATTATGAATGAATTTTAAGGACTATATCACGAATGAATGAATGCATGTCTGCAGAATCACCTCATACACACATATCTCTGGATATAAATAAGGGGTGTATGAGATGCATGCACGCTGCGGCAAAATATGCCGAGGATTCAACAAAAGCAATAATATTGATATTGTTAAATAAACCCATGGAGTCCTGGGATATAGTATAAAATGACCCCCAAACATTAACGATTGGTTACATACATAAATTAATTCCTGTAGAAGGTTGATGGTTGATCTGAGAGTGCCATCTGCTGCCTAGGTAATATAACACCTGGACAGACCCCTGGAGTTAATGAATATATATATCCTCCAATCAAATGAGGCCACATAGTGATGGGCTAGAGCTAAAACTGGGCGGGAAACCACTATATAGAGGGGATACTCCAGAGAGGAGAGGGAAAAAAAGACCCTGAAAGAAAGCTTGGGGAGAGACCTGAGGGATGCTTGGAGGGGAGAAAGGGCAGATACCATCAGCCACTCCAATAAGACGTGACCACACCCTAATCTTACACTATTCTATCTTCACCTCCAGATGGTAAAGTATAACTGAATAACTTGATATCTATTTTCTAATTGCATAGTCCTTACTTTAGATTTCCATCACAAATTAAAGGAATATAAATGAATTATTTTGCTATTGAAGCCTAAACAGTAGAATAGTATCAGCCTTTCCTCTCTACTGCAGACGAGCGCTAAGGGAGAAACTATTACGGCTGCCTAGTTGCACCATAATTTAGTGAAATTATTTATATTCCAAGAATACTGGATGTGGACATCTAAAGATCAGCTGTGTGCCCATAGTGAGATACGCTGGAACCGAGAAATAGTTTTTATATATCAAGTGCCATCAGCCCCATTAGCAAAACGAACATAACTCCTTTCATATACATCTTGCAGCCCTTTCGATTGAATGCATGTAAGTCAATAAGAAGTTTTGGGTTAACATATATTGAATGAAGTGCTGTGATTGATCTGTGGAAGAGATAGTCTACCTATTGAGTGTGTTCTGTATCTCCCTGAAGGAAGTTGCATTTAGTGAATAGGCCCCCACAATAATAAATTGTGCTGAAGGTGATGCCCAGTAACTGAGTGTTTTTTTTATCCAGGTTGAAGATTGGTTTATAATGGAAAAGGTTTAAGTAAATAGAATAGAACTTGGTGTTTAAGAACTGATGCGTGCACATGTGGGGTGCGGTCTATAAACCTAATCGGTTTGTCCAATAGATTATTGCGTGTCGCAGTATTACTATTAATCACGATCTATAATTACTTTTGAAATTGTATCTTGCTAATCAGTGGATAACATATGATTGTATGAAACTTGACGTGTGAATAAATTTTGATTTGAATTGTTTTACCGTTACGCAGTCTCATATCATCTTTATTGATTTTATTGTGTATAAAAATATCTACATAACATGATGGTTACTACTAGCTGATGCAATTCGCTCACTGGCTTGGTCTCGGCCCTTCCAGTTCCTTGGCATGTTGTTTAGTGTTGTCTTGTCGTGTCTTGGTGTGTTTTGTTCTCCCCCCCTCCCTTATGTCTCTTATCTCGATTTTCTTCTCTCTCTCTTTTTCTTCATTTTCTTTGTGCCCTATGCCGTTCTAGGCATCTTGGGACTTCTCTCTTAACTGCTACAAAATAGGTCTGAGTCGGATCCCGTCGCCATTGGTACCATGTATTGAATATCTGTTTGATCTGCTCTAATCTCTTTAAATAAAGTATTTAAAAAAAAGGAATTGATTCGTAATTTCGGAATGCTGTTTATTCATTTTCCGAATCGATTCGTAATTGTAGAATGTCATTTATTCGTTGTTCCAAATCGATTCATAATTTCAGGAATTCGTTTTTACTGGTTGTGTTTAATGTTTTTTTCTGAAAATTGGCTGTTATATAGTTTTAATGAGTTTGATATTTCATAAAGCGAATATGTCACTATATATTTGAAAATATCTCTTTTTGTCATATAAGGCTATTTTCATAACAAGGAAAATGTTGACCGCAAAAGGAAGAATCCAAAAACCCTGCACTCACTTAGATAAAACCCAGTAGACCCGAAACAATTTGGATCATTCCATATGTTTTAATGTCGATTCGGATGGTACAACCTTAAAAAAAGGTCCAAAACGATCACATCATGCCATTCAAACAAAACAAATTAATCCAAATCAATTTGTTGTTTTCGTCACCATTTTTTTTCGAATTAGATGAAATTTGTTCCTATTGAGATTCAGTTATTCAGATGCGTCTAAATTCACCAGTCACAAAAAAATCGCCCAAAATACGATTCGTAACGAAACTAATCTCACATCTCTAGAAATTACTATGAACATGCGAATATTAGGCCAAAATAGCGAAATTAGATTTTTTTTCTGCTATTGTAATTCCTTCAGGTTGAAATTGTTTTCACCTTAAATCTGTAATTCAAATTTCTACCAATTCACAGCTTAGCAAATAACCCATGCAGGATTTCTGATTTATGCAGGGGCTGGTATCACCCTCTGTATTATGTGCAATTAAACCAAATGTGTTTTGTGAATGTGAATCAGAAATTCCACTGTGCAAAGATATAGATACATATCTCACCTTCCTGAAGATGCTTGGATAGGGAGGGGGTCAATGTCAGGGTTTGGCAAACTGTAACCTAATATGCAGTACTTAAATGGTGGTTCAGCGTATCCCAATGTCCCATTATTCAGGATAGATAGCCCATTAGGCAGGATTGCTGCTGGCTGCAGGATACACACAGAACTGGAGAAGAGTAATCCGACAACCAGATGCAGGGAACAGCACACACAAGGAAACCCTAATCTAGGGTACGGTCCTTAGAATGGCTGTCTATTCTAAGGGAGGGGGGCCACACTGCTGGATAACACAAAGAACCAAAGGGGCAAGTCCAGAGACTAATAGGCACTTTCGGTGACTTTTCATTCTCTTCAATTCGGTTCGATTTGGCAATACCATTTCGGCAACCCTGCGGTGTATTCAGCAAGCACCACAGGGTCCCCGAATTGCAGGGTAAAGTCGCAGCAAACCCGCCGAAAACTCACCGCAAAACGAGGGCGAATGCACACGAAACCTGCAAAAACATCTGGATTAACCCACCGAAAACATTGGAAAAACCCGAGCACGAGCTGATCACATGCAGCGCAGCTGCCGGAAAAAGCCGACACTGCAGACGAATGCACTCCATAAATTAAAAAAACAGTTTGCTTGAATGTGTGAAAAGTGAAACGCTGTTTGCAAAGAAACTACTGAGCTAAAATGTCTGAAATTTACATATGAGGTCCAGGGAATGATAATAAAAAGGGCTGTTACAGAAAAAATAAGTAAAGTTTAAAAAAAATAAAAAAACTGATTTTTTTTTAAAAACAAAATCCCGAAAAATGCTTAAAATATCCTAAAAAATATATAAATAAAGAGACTTTTTACTGCAGAATATTATAATGAACGGTTTATTAGATATTGAAATAAAATGGGAATATTTTTAACATTGAAGCCTATGGGATTCACCTGAATAAATCTGTCGAATTAAATGACCGAATGGCAGGGCATTTTGGGAACCCTTCACTGCTGGTTTGTGATCTCTGACTAGCCGAGCATTGCTTCTCTATGGGGATTCACTGCCCTCGAACAGGCACCGAACAGGCACTGTATGTGCAGGCAATTCGTCAAGATTTGGCGAATTGCCTGCTCTCAGGATGGCCGAATGGCCAAGAAAGGTTACCGAGCGCTGCTTTTCAGCGTTCGGTTCCCTTTCGGCAGCCATTCGGATCTCTTTGAATAACCCTGATAGTAATAAACAAGAGTCGAAGTAAGAAATCAGAGAGGGCTATCAGACAAGCCAGGAGTCGGTACACAGGAGATCAAAGAGCATAGGGATAACATGATAGAATAGTCAACAAACCAGGCCAGAGTCATACACAGGAGAATCTAGATATTGAGAACTAGAAACACTGAACAGGAAAAACACAAAATAAACATTGCACAGAAAAGGGACCAAGAAAAAACACAAAAGAACTATATTCCAAATAACAGAGCAATAACCAGGCAAAAGAAACTAAGAACCAGAAACAAACTGAAAAATAATATACAAATGAAAAAACAGGCAAAATATCCGAACTCAGAATCACAGCCAGAATAACAGGGAACAAGTAACCCTTATGCAAGAGCCCTAAGCAATGGTAGAGAATGGATATGAATAGGGAAAAGGGCAGAGCATGCAGATCAGGTGATCCAAGACCAGGCTCCTTACAGGGTAATCCAGCAATGGAGGGAGAGGAAGGGGTAGCCTAGACAAGGGTAAGAGCCGACCCAAATGGGCTCACAATAGGGATCAGGGCTGGAAACGTGACACTTCTGCGTGGCCCTCTTTCTTTTCAGGGGATGAAAGTCATTATGATGGGTTTGGGGGCTCTGGAGGGGCCCTTCTTCCTTGGGTGGGGGAGGTTTTGGTGGAGATAGTGCGACTGGGCTGTTTTGGTGGAATCTTTGGTTGCCCCTACTCTGATTTGGATGGGTCCTCTGGTGGAGAGAGGGAAGAAGGTATGTCTCATCAGGGGAGGCTGTCCCCGAGAGTTGTCCCTGATTTATTTTGGGTTGGGGGCTCCTGGAACAGGAGGCCAACAGGCTCCCTCAGATGTTGTTGGTGCTGGGCTGGGATCTTCGCAGACAGAGGGCTCTGGGGTGTGTGGTCAAGGCCCGGGCACAACGCCCAGGGCATTTTGGGGGTGCTGGGGTGTTGGATTTGGGGATGGATCAGGCTGAGTCCGGTTTGGTTCGAGAGGGGAGTGGGACTGTTCTCAATGTTTCTCGTTTCAGGGATGTTTTTTCAACAGGCTCTTCTCAGGTTCTGGTGCAGTCGCAGGGGAAACGGCCGTGAGTGTATCTGGATGCCAATGCGGCAGCCTTGGCGAGCGCCTCTGTGGTGTCACAGTTGATATCGGTGAGCTAGATCATCTTTTGGCGTCAGTTGTCCCGGCGCAGTTGGCAACTCCTGATAATTTAGGGGTTCCTAGTGTTGGAGAAGTTATGTGGGTACTTTATTGGTGGGTTTACAGGGCTTGATTTCTTCCTGGTCTTGTACAGGGAGTGTGGTGGGTAGGTTGGGGGATATTGGTGAGGCTTAGCAGGGGGACTGTGGAATGGGGGTTTTGGGTCATCTCAGGCACTTCGGATTTGGAAGTGAGTATGGGGGGTCCGGGGAGCTTTCGAGGGAGGTTTTGTTTCCTATTCTGGGGATGGCCCATTGCAATGCATATGCCTTATTTGCTGGTCCATTGGTCCTGCATTTGAAACATGAGGTTAAGGAGAAAGTTTGGAAGGGGGAGTATATTGAATTGTTTTCCTTGCTTCCTTTGGATGAGTCATCTGATTCCAGGGATGATGATTATAAAAAGAATGCTAGGAAGGAGGAGGAAGAGAGGCAAACAGGGTACCGCAAAATTCCAAAGCTTTTCGGTAATTGGCTTCGGGCCTTTTGCATCCTAGGCAGTGTTACTGGGGAGAAGTTGCCGTAGCATTGTTCTGCATTGTTTTGTTATGTTGATGGGATATGAGAGGCTTACCGTACCTATGAGGGGTGGGCCTGCTGGGGGTATGATGATGAGCAGTTTCGGCAGCTCCTGGCAGCTCATCCAGGTATGGCCTGGGACCAGATGGACATTACTCTGGTTGCGGCTCATGGTGGCGCAGCTTAACTTACTCTCAGGGGGCTGCCAGGGGTAGCTCTTCTAGTTCTTTGCTAGCAGGCCAAAAGAGAGGACTTTGCTGGTAGTTTAGTGACAGACAATGACATTTTTAGGTGGGGGGGTGTAAATTCCATCATGAGTGTTCCGGGTGTGGCAGAGGTCATCCCCTCGCAAAGTGTTTTATGTCAGCCAGAATTTCGGGCCTGACTGGTTCTGCGACTGCAGAAGGGGTTCACGCCAGTGAACCTCGCCACGATGCTGCCGCGGCTAAGGCTCTACAGTAGGAGGGTTTCGAGTCAGGTTTTCATATTCTGTCCCAAGTTTGGGGGGGGGGCGTTTGAGGAAATTGAAATACGAGGTTGATTTTCCAAAGGTGGTTTGGGACAAGTTGGGTAAAGATTTGAGGGTGGGTCGCATGGTCTGCATATTTCCTGATCCTCCCCTTCCTGCTTTGCTTGTTTCTGCTTTGGGGGTGGTCCCGAAGCTATTACAGAGTCTTTTCAAATTATTTGCCACCTGTCCTACCCTAAGGGGGATTGGTGAATGATGACATTTCGTCTGATTTATCTTCGGTGTCATATACCTCTTTCGATGTTGCCGTTGGGATGATGGTGGCTGTTGATTGTGTTGCCCTGATGGCTAAACTTAACGCTCGACTTTTCGGCTGCGGCCCATACACTCCCGAGTGTTAACATTTACTGGGGTGTTGATTTAATGGGGGAGGGGGTATTATGTCAATCTTTATTTGCCCAAAGAAACACAAGAAAAAAACCTTTATTTGCAATTTATTCAAGAATGCCTTTTCATGGAAAAAAATACACAAAGTGGATAACATATTGTGACAGGTGACTAGGGGCAGGGTGATAGATCACACGTTAATCAGCAGGTGGACAGAAAAAAACCTTTTGCTTCCCTTATATGGTTAATTCCCAGCTGCTTGCTAATTTAGAGACTGCCTAGCCCTATGTAATGTGCTGAGGTTCTCTCTGCGGAGTTGTGTGTGTCATTATTGGGCTGAGACCTGCTGAGGAAGAGCATGAGCCTGACTACTAAAGTAAGCAACGTTTTTCTTTCTTTAGAATGGTAAGCAGCTTAGATGCCATTGCCCAGTGCTGCTAGTTAGAGAAATTCATGTGTATTACTTAGTTTCCTAAGAAGGAGTAGGTTTTTATTTATGTTTTGATATTTTCTGCTTGAAAATTTGCCCTGAAGCTATTGATGCTGGGTATTATAAACATTCCTTCAAACATTTAAAAAATTGTCTCTACAGTGGCTATATCACAATATCTTCATATACTGTGTACCACCTCACTTTATAGATCCTGCTTTTACATTAGTTACGTGGCAGGGCGCAAATATCATGCATGGAAGGGCTTAAGGTGGCACCAAACACAGGGGTGAGATCAATGTCCATGCCGGGAGGGGGCTGGAATGTGAATTTCTGCATGAGTCTGGTGAAGAACAGGAACAACTCCACTTTTGCCAAATTCTCTCCAGCACAACTTCTTCGACCTAGACATAAAAAGAGAGGCAAGGTAAACATAGTTTTTCTTCTTCAAAATGCAAGTCTTTATTTAATATTAAATAATGCATATTTATTTAATATTAACTATTTTATATTTATTTAATAGTTATTATTATTAATAATATAATAATAATAATAAATTGTAAAGAACAGACATGATACTGATGTGACAGAAGTCACTTTAGACTTGGGGTACATGGACCTAGAGATGCATTTGCGAGGTGCGTGCCTGATGTTTTATATTGTTTCCCTGCTCCTATGTTGAAGTCGCCCTGTACTGACTATTCTTGGTGCAGGGTGTATGTGTTTTCTGTGTTATATTATTATCCCCTTATGTATTTTTTGTAGAGTGTCATGTGGTGTACACTGTGCTGTTTGCGCTATGTGTAATCTGTACATAAATTATTCCTTTGTTTCGCCATCTGTCCATCCAACCCCCCCAGGGTTAAACCAGATCTCTCTACCCCTTCCTTAGGCTTCCATGGTGTGTATGGGGGAGGAGGAAGCTACTGGGAAGCTATTCAGTATGGAAGATGCTGGGGTGTGTTTTACCTTGTATACTGTACATTCCCCTATGAGTGTTATTCCAATCGTAAACCATGAATAACATCATTCCCAGTTTTGTTTTCACCCTCCAAGGAGCTATGACTTGACTTTTGATTGGAGGTTTGTGCCAGAATCAGTACTCTCTCAGGATACTGAAGGCAAGAGGGAGCCTTTTTGCACGTGGGGACGTGACCCCCTTGTTGCAACTCATATAAGTGATACAATAGGATTTAGCAGTCTCCAGGGCAAGTTATTATTGCAGAGTCCAACGCACTTAGTGGAAGGCCTTGTTCCCTGATTCACTAATAAATCCAGCAGCGACAGGAGGCACAGGGTGCAAACCCTGGGGTACACACCGCTCCTTTCCTCTCAAAAGAATGTGAGGCATGTGCTACTGCAAAAATATCCTGTAGCTGTTGAAATATAATACCACCGGTGAAAATAAATTAATCCTTGGTGTGGCTCCTCAAACCAATTTACGAAATAAATAAATGTCTATTTACAACTTGAATTGTTTTGGTCAAAACTGAACTATTTCTTGGTATGCAGCTCTTGATAAATAACTGTATCATTTTCTTTAAATGCTCTGTTTGCCAGACAAACTTGTTAAATGGAAAAGAAAACCAAAAAAAACCCCCAAAACACTATAGGGGTTATTCAGTGAGCTCTCTCGTTCCCCTTGCTTCCCTGCACTTCGGGAAAATCAAAGTTCCCCACCCCGCGGTGAATTCAGTATTCACCAAAGGGTCCCTGAACTGCAGGGAAAACCTGTAGCAATCCCACCACAATCCTGCAGGAACCGCTGGAAAAACCATGCCGGAAAAAGCCACTGAGCCGCTGCACACAGCGCAGAGCAGCCACTGGAAAAAGCCGACAAGCTGACGAACGAGATAAAGAAAAAAAAAAGTACACTTGAAAGTTTCAAAATTGAAACGCTGTTTGCAAAAAAAATACTAAACAAAAAAATGTCTGGAATTTACATATAAGATCCAATGAATGATAATAAAAAGGTCTGTTGCAGAAAAATGAAAAAATTATTTAAAAAAAACGGAAAACAAATTTGCTGAAAAAATCCTGAAAAATGCCTAAAACATCCTAAAACAAAAATCTATAAATAAAAAGACTTTTTACTGCAGAATAAAATGATAAACAGGTTTATTAGATATTGGATTAAAACGGGAATATTTTTAACATTGAAGCCTATGGGATTCCCCTGAATAAACCTGCCGAATGAAAACACCGAACGGCAGGGCTCTTCGGCAACTTTTCACTGCTGTTCGGTGTCTCTGAATAGATTAACCATTGCTTCTCTATGGGGGATTTCACTGCCGTCAAACAGGCACCGTACGTGCAGGCAATTCGCCAAAATCTGGAGAACTGCCTGCTCTCTGAATGGCCCCGAAATGTCCCTGTATGCTGAATTTCAGTGTCCAGTTACATTTCGGGGCCAGATCGGCTCTCTCTGAATAACCCCTTATATATTTAGAAAGCTACTATCAACACCAGCCGTACCTGCAGAAAACGGCATGAATGCTTCATTTTTCACAAATTTTCCATTTGCGTCAAGAAAATGCTGGGGGTAAAATTCATACGGTTTCTCAAAATACTCCTTATCTTGCAGGACGGATGAGAGCAGCGGGATGACTTGAGTTCCCTAAACAAATAACAATTGTGTATGATACATTTCATTTGAATTACATAAGTCATACCTATTTATTTGAAGGTTACACTAGAAACTTTACTGCAGGAATCCACCACCCTGGAGTTAAAGTGTTAAAATGTTCTCCCTCTAGAAAAAACACAATACATTATTTATTTTTTTTCTCAGTGACTTAACATTTTTTAAATAATTCCAGCACATTGGTCATGTTTTAGGGGCATGTTCTGTGGTCATCGTGTAAAGGACTTTCATTTGCAATAAATTATTATTCATTTAAATTTCTCCAGAATCAGACCAAATCGAGAACACATACTATTGAAGATTGAGTATACTCGATCATGGTAGTGAAGGAGCTATATAAAGTATTATTCTTATTTTATAGAATTTAATTTGGTTTAGTAAAATTTCCTATAGGGTCACCTTACTGGAAATAGTTTTTTCTGAGACTGGAAGCTGTTAAGTCAATGATTAAGGTTCCATCACCATGTCTTTAACTGCCATTATTTTGGAATGATTAGTCCACTCCAACAACCTGGAGATGAAGATTGTGTCTCAGAACCGGTCCTCTTACCCCCATTTTTTTCCAGTCCTCTCACCCCACTGAGACTATGCACCGTGGGCTTTCGCTCCATTCCTCTTACCCCATTGAGCCTATGCACCATTGACCTTTGCTCCATTCCTCTTACCTCATTGAACCTATGCACCATTGGCCTTTGCTCCATTTCTCTTACTTCATTGAGCCTATGCACCATTGACCTTTGCTCCATTCCTCTTACCCTTTGAGCATATGCACCGTTGGCCTTTGCTCCAATTCGGCTACCCCACTGAGCCTATGCACCGTGGGCTTTTGCTCCATTCCTCTTACCCCATTGAGCCTATGCACCGTTGGCCTTTGCCCCATTCCTCTTACCCCATTGAGCCTATGCACCATTGGCCTTTGCTCCATTCCTCTTACCTCATTGAGCCTATGCACCGTGGGTCTTTGCTCTATTCCTCTTTCCCCATTGAGCCTATGCACCATTAGCCTTTGCTCCATTCCTCTTACTCCAATGAGTCTATGCACCGTGGGCTTTTTCTCCATTCTTCTTACCCCACTGAGCCTATACACCATTGGTATTTGCACTATTCCTCTTACCCCATTGAGCCTATGCACTGTGGGCCTTTCCTCATTTCCTCTTAGTGCCCTATATACATACTCAATGGTTTTCTTGAAAGCCCTAGATCCAACGTTTCTATTTTAAGAGCAAAAGCCCTGGTCACAAGTTGGATAGTTCTCAACCAACTTTTCATAGGGATATATGCTATATAAACCTTTTGATTGATAAAATGCAACAGTATAAAAAAAAAGAAAAAATCAAGTCACTCACTTTGGGAATGAAATATCCTCTAAACATAACATCCTGAGTAGTGGCGTGTGGAAGGTTGCCTGGAATAATGTTACCAAACCTCTGGATTTCATGGATGACGGCGTCTGTATACGGCATTTCCTTCCTATGGTCTATTTGAGGCTGGGAAGAGCCAATCACAGTGTCTATTTCATGCTGGACTTTTTCTGTAAATAAACACAGTATAGCATTTGGAATACGTCTGTTATACATTACATAGTTACATAGGCTGAAAAAAGACATGCGTCCATCGGGTTCAGCCTCTCACACATCACCTACTGCTGTTGATCCAAAAGAAGGCAAAAAACCCAGTCTGAAATGCTCGCCAATATGCAACAAACTGGGGAAAAATTCCTTCTTGACCCCAGAATGGCGTCAGATCTCTCCTTGGATCAAGAAGCTTTTACCCACATATTAAATATTTTAACCCTTAATATTCTGTGTATGTAATGTGGAACATGTTTACTAGTCCTCAAACTATAACAGAAAAATGACTGTGTGGTGCACTCTCTATTTAAACCACTCCAATAACTAGGTGCTTCATCAGACACAGGCTGGCCTAATAAAGTCTGCAAAAATATACAGTAAAGCCACAATACAGAGACGCACACGTTATGTATATAAAAATAAAAAATAACCTTTATTCAAAATAAATAAAAGCACAAATACATCTTTTAATTCCACTTCTAGACAACCTATCAATTTATTACAAAATATATCCGTATATTCGTTCTTTCTCCCAAAATTAGGGCAATTCAATATTATTATAAATAGTGTGCGAACAGTAATCTACATTTGCACATTACAAATAGGGATGGGCTGCCGGTTCGAATCTGTTCGATGTTCGCATCGAACATCGGCTGTTTGAAAGTTCGCAAACTGCAAACTTTTCAGGCCGTTCTCAAAAATGTTCAATTTTTTTTTTTTTTTACATTTCTTTTATAAAAATGCTTAAAAAATCTAACGATAAAGAGACTCTTTACTGCAGAATATTATAAGCAACGGTTTATTATATATTGAATTAAAACGGGAATATTTTTAACATTGAAGCCTATGGGATTTAACATTTCCCATACCTTGTTGCTAAAACATCAGGCACTGTAGAGGGCTGCCCACCAAGACCTCCCAAGGACCCCCTTGAGGAGCGAGTGGCCGCCGGATGACAGAGCTGCGACTGTGTGGGCTGGCCGGCCGGGTGCATGTGGCAGAGAGGCGGCGCAGGGAGGGAGCCACTGCACCTGCGGCCACGGCAGACCTCCCCACAGCCAGGATCCAGGGAGCCTCCACTGACTGACCACCAGGCTAAGGTAAGGCGACCCTTTTTTTTAAAAAAAAATAATTCCGAGGACATTTTTAAATGTCCACGGGAACATAAAATAAAACCTTTTCTTTTTTTCTTTCTAATACTCACCTGATTCCTGGATCCACCAACAAGCGCAGCCTCCCGTCTCCCACACTGTTAGAAGCTGCATACACTGGCGCGCTGTCTACAGCTTCTTAGAAGATACGCTATTAGTGTAGAGGGAGCGATGCAAAATGTGCAGCCGGCTTCCCCGCTACACTAATAGCGTCTGTGGTGTATATTGCTGGTGCTGTCTCCCTGGCCTGTTCAGCTGCTAGAGGTTAGGTTTAGTGGTCCCGACCATCCTAAGGATTGGAGGGTTAGAAGTCTGTTACCAGGGATCCTACCAGGTCTGTCCTGGGGAATCGTTACAAATATGCGGTGAACGCCGCAGCAAATATTAATGCTCACGCAAGTGAGCGTTTACATTTGCGTTAAGATAGTAATTTTTCCCACTCGTTGTTGCTCAAACATTCCCATGGCTTCAAATCATGAGCAAAAGCGGTAAAAATGAGCTCAGCGCACAGCGGTGAAATGGCTCAAATTGTTTTTCATTGTTTCCTGTCCCCCAGGGCAGTACCCGGACCCCCATACACCTTTTGTGACCAATATCTTGCATATATGCCCTCTGGATGGGAACCTTTTAGTTTTCGAACTTTTGAGCCCCATTGATTTGCATTGTGATCCAATCGTGTTCGCGTTCGAATTCAAACTTTTTCAAATGTTCGAGTTCGAATGCGAATCGAACACGACGGTGTTCGGCCCATCCCTAATTACAAACACAATGGCCAGTATACTAAATGAACCAGAATACATCCCAATGTTTACTCAAAGAGCATCACGAGAAACTAAAATCGATAAATCATAGTAAATACGAAAATAACAATTCATATATGTATAGTAAAGATAAAGTATACAAAGGCCAGACCCGCAATTATCTCATACAATTAACTATGCGTATATATACAGTTGCAAGACAAAGTATGTGAACCCTTTGGCATTACGTGGAGTTTTGCATGAATTTGTCATAAAATGTGCTCTGATCTTCATCTAAGTCACAACAATTTGAAAAACACAGTCTGCTTAAAATAATACAACACAAACATTATATATTTTCATGGTTTTATTGAACAGAACATGTAAACATTCACAGTGCAGGGTGGATAAAGTATGTGAACCTTTGGACTTAATAACTGGTTGACCCTCCTTTGGCAGCAATAGCCTCAAGCAAACGTTTCCTGTAGTTGCAGATCAGACCTGCACAACGATCTGGAGTAATTTTGGACCACTCCTCTTCACAAAACTGTTTCAGTGTAGCAATATTCTTGGGATGTCTGGTGTGAATCGCTCTCTTAAGGTCATGCCACAGCATTTCAATCGGGTTGAGGTCAGGACTCTGACTGGGCCACTCCAGAAGGCGTATTTTGTTTTGTTGAAGCTATTCTTTTGTTGAATTACTTGTATGCTTTGAGTCATTGTCCTTTTGCATCACCCATCCGCTGCGGAGCTTTAGTTGGCGGACAGATGGTCTTACGTTTTCCTGCAAAATGTCTTGATAAACTCTGGAATTCATTTTTCCATCAATGACAACAATCCGTCCAGGCCCTGAGGCAGCAAAGCAGCCCCAAACCATGATGCTCCCTCCGCCATGTTTTACAGTGGGGATGAGGTTTTGATGTTGGTGTGCTGTGCCTTTTTTTCTCCACACATAGTGTTGTGTGTTTTTTCCAAACAACTCAATTTTGGTTTCATCTGTCCACAGAATATTTTGCCAGTAGTGCTGTGGAACATCCAGGTGCTCTTTTGCAAACTTCAAACGTGCTGCAATATTCTTTTTGGACAGCAATGGCTTCCTCCGTGGTGTCCTCCCATGTACTCCATTCTTGTTTAATGTTTGCCTTATTGTAGATGTGTCAACAAAAATGTTAGCATGTGCCAGAGATTTCCGTAAGTCTTTAGCTGACACTCTAGGATTCTTCTTTACCTCATTAAGCATTCTGCGCTGTGCTCTTGCAGTCATCTTTACATGACGACCACGCCTAGGGAGAGTAGCAACAGTGCTGAACTTTCTCCATTTGTAGACGGTCTGTCTTACCGTGGACACATGAACATCAAGGCTTTTGGAGATACTTTTGTAACCCTTTCCAGCTTTATGCAAGTCAACAATTCTTGATCGTAGGTCTTCTGAGAGCTCTTTTCTGCGAGGCATGGTTCACATCAGGCAGTGCTTCTTGAAACCAGTAAACCCAGAACTGGTGTGTGTTTTTAAAGGGCAGGACAGCTTCCAGCAACACATCCAATAATATCACACTGATTGGACTCAAGGTTGGCTCACTCCTGGCTCCAATTAGCTCTTGGAGAAGTCATTAGGCTAGGGGTTCACATACTTTTCCACGTATTCAAGGAAGTGCAGACGCACTACGGACACGGCAAACAGATGCAGGTTAGCAAGAACGTCGAACCGCTAGGACGGACGTGCGGAGTGCGCAACGTCCGCATAACTTGGTGTGTGAGTGATGGAACGTGGTCAGACGGACTGCATTTATACGTCCAGCATTTTTGACAGACAAAATGTTTTTTCATTTTAATTTATTTTCCCTCCTACATCCGTCAAAAATAACGTCAGTTAAAAAAACGGACTGTGTGGCCACTACTGCGTCTTTCATCAGGAAGTGTGTCCATCCTGCACAGGCGCACAGTTCGTAGAAAACGCGCTCGTCTGACCCTAGCCTTACAGAGCGAAGTTTCAGTTTCCTCGTGGAATGACGTTTCCCCTACTCGCAAAGTGATGTTTCGGCATTCTCACAGAGTGGTGCTTTGCTTACTCATAGACCGATGATTCACTTAATCACATAGCGACGTTTCGACTTACTCGCAGTGCGACATTTCGGCTTACTTACAGTGCGACATTTCGGCTTACTTACAGTGCGACATTTCGGCTTACTCACAATGCATCGTTTTGGTTTATTTGCAGAGCGACATTCCAGCTTACTCACAGTGCGACATTTCTGTTTATGTGAATAGCGACATTTCGGTTTATTTTCAGAGCGACATTTCGGCTTACTCACAGTGCGTCGTTTTGGTTTATTTGCACAGTGACATTTCGGCTTACTCACAGTGTGTCATGCCCCGCTCCGTGGCCTTCCCCCGGCCCACACCGCCATGCTGGGAGAGGTTCCCTACTCACCCGAGGTCCCTCGTGGCGCGTTGCTCCGAGTTCCGGGTCCGCAGAATGGAGAGGAAGAGCCAGGAGACGCCCCACGCCGCCGGCTGGATCCAAGCCCTGTAAAGGAATGCGCGCACGCGCGAGAACAGACCCTCCTATGTACTGTAAAATCAGGTACTCTGGCGCCCTCGGCTGGCCGATTAAGGGTACTGCGGGACACCTGCTCTGGAGATCCTCGAATGCCTCCCATTGACCTATCAAAGATCCAGGTACCTCAACTCCACCTACGAGAACCAGGTGAGAGATATTCTCATGATCCCATGAACCCTATTTAAATCCGCCTTCCTTCCCAGCACATTATCCAGGTTCTATTGTGCCTTCCGCCTCAGTTTTCCTAGAGTTCCTCGTATTCCTTGATCACGTATCTTCTGACCCTTCGACCCGGATTGTGCCAACGACTACGCCACCTTCTTCAACCTTCGACCCGGATTGTGCCAACGACTACGCCACCTTCTTCAACCCTTCGACCCGGATTGTGCCAACGACTACGCCACCTTCTTCAACCCTTCGACCCGGATTGTGCCAACGACTACGCCATCTTCTTCAACCTTCGACCCGGATTGTGCCACCGACTACGCTGCCCTCTTCAACCCTTCGACCCGGATTGTGCCACGACTACGCTGCCTTCTTTAACCCTTCGACCCGGATTGTGCCACCGACTACGCTACCTTCTTCAACCTTCGACCCAGATTGTGCCACCGACTACGCTGCCTTCTTCAACCCTTCGACCCGGATTGTGCCAACGACTACGCCACCTTCTTCAACCTTCGACCCGGATTGTGCCACCTACTACGCCGCCTTCTACACTCTTCGACCCGGATTGTACCATCGACCACGCCATCATCCTCGTTATTATCCGTTGTTCTTCCTGGGACTTTGTTACGAATTCCACTCCAACCTTATTGACTGTATTATTTTCTGGACTTCAACTACTATTTATGGTTCACTAAAAGATTACTTTACTCTCCATCGCCTCCTGATTTCCTTATCCATAGCTTGCCATTGGGTTCCATACACACACTTCACAGGGGATCCAAACCCTGCATTACAGAAGAACCTGGATCATCATGGAACCCGCAAGCACCGCTCAGGTTCTTGCTATCCTCACCGAACAGATGGCCGCCCTAGCCAAGATGGTACAGAACCTACAGACCAGCCAAGAAACCTTACTCCACAGAGAGAGGAGTCGCGCCGAGGCCACGGCATTACCTCCTTCACCCTCTGGTTCCGTCATTCAACAGGCCGAACTCCTCGCTCCAGAACCCAGAGCCAATGCACCCGAACGGTTTTCCGGTGATCGCACAAAGTACCGCACCTTTATCACCGCCTGTGAACTTATGTTCTCTCTTTGTCCCCGTACTTATGGATCTGACTCCGTAAAAGTGCGCTCAGCCATTTCATTGATGTCCGGGGCTCCACAGGACTGGGCCTTCCAACTTCTGCGTGAAGGGAGTCCTCTTCTATCCTCCTGGAATTCCTTCGTCCAAGCCATGAACCCTATATATGATGACCCTCTGCGTTCATCAACCGCATTATCCACAATTCGGCATCTACGACAAGGACGACGACCAGTGGAGGACTACATCTCCGAGTTTCGAGCTGTGGCCGCAGATACAGGCTTGAACGACGTGGGTCTTAGAGATCATTTCCGTCATGGTCTCTCTGATCAACTAAAGGACGAACTGGCCCGAATAGGGGTTCCCACAACACTGGACGCCATGATCCTGCGATCCCTAACCCTGGACCAACGTTTCAGAGAGAGACGTCAAGAGAGAATGGCCACCGCTCCTTCCTTACCTGTCCGGCGGTCTGAAACTCCATCCACGACCTCTGTCAGATCCCCCAACTCCACTCCTTCACCTCCCGAACCCATGGAGATTGGCTTAGCACGAGGTCCCTTGTCCCCTGCTGAACGAAGCAGACGACGCGCGCAAAACCTCTGCCTGTACTGCGGTCAACCCGGTCACCTCTTGCGTGGCTGCCCTATACGACCACCACTTCCTTCTGACGGAGGTAAGAACCATCCCTCCGTAATATCACTTCAATGTGTATTTGGTTCCACCTCCGCTCATATGACCATTCCTGTCATCCTGCAGTGGGAAGATAGAAGTGTGAACGTGTCCGCCATCATAGACTCCGGAGCTAGTAACAACTTCTTCGATCTCACCCTCGCTACCTCCCTAGCGATCCCTACACGACTGAAGAAGACTCCCACACCATTACAAATGGTCGACGGAAGCACACTACGTACCGGCCCCATCACCCATGAAACCACTCCTTTGTTGCTGCTCATCGGTACTAAACACCAGGAGCGCCTCCAATGGGACATTGTACCTTCTCCTTTGTTCCCTCTGGTTCTAGGTCTTCCTTGGCTTCGCACCCATAATCCTTCCATCGACTGGTCCTCCAACACCGTCTCTTTCCCTTCTCACCATTGCCAACACTTCTGTATGAACGGGTATACCACCGAAAAGATTGGGTTTTCTACCTACCCAGCTTCTGAACTACCGGTCAAATATTCTGACTTCCAAGATGTGTTTGAGAAGAAAGGGGCCGACACGCTACCTCCACACAGAGAATACGATTGCCCCATCGACCTTCTTCCAGGAGCACCCATACCCCATGGGCGCATTTATAACCTATCCGTTCCTGAATCCCAATCCTTGAAGGAGTATATTGAGGACGGGCTCCAAAAAGGATTCATACGTCACTCCACTTCGCCTGCCGGGGCCGGTATCTTCTTTGTTGGGAAACGAGATGGTGGGCTCCGACCATGCGTCGACTACAGAGCATTGAACGCAATCACGGTACGTAACCGTTATCCGCTACCACTGATTCCGAGTTACTGGATAGAGTGAAGGATGCTTGTATCTTCACAAAGATTGATCTCCGCGGAGCCTATAATTTGGTGCGAATGAGACGAGGGGACGAGTGGAAGACCGCCTTCCGTTCTCGATACGGTCACTTTGAGTATCGCGTCATGCCGTTCGGCTTGTGCAATGCCCCAGCTGCCTTTCAACACTTTCTCAATGACATCTTTCGTGACATCCTGGATACCTTCCTGGTGATTTATTTGGATGATCTACTGATATTCTCCCGCTCTCTCCAAGAGCACGAACAGCACGTCCGACTCGTCCTGTCTCGCCTCCGTCAGCACAAATTATATGGTAAAATTGAAAAAAGCACCTTCGAAACCCCATCCATCGAATTTTTGGGATACATTCTGTCACCAGGGCATGTCGAGATGGATGAAGCCAAGGTCAAGGCCATCCTCGATTGGCCAACACCTAAAGACAAAAAGGCGGTCCAACAATTCATGGGGTTTGCCAACTTCTATCGACGTTTCATCCGATCCTTTTCACACCTCAGCGCACCTATTACATCGCTAACCAAAAAGGACGTGCGATTTCAATGGTCCGCAGAGGCTCAACAGGCCTTCGAGAGACTTAAGAAGAGCTTCACCCAAGCACCCGTCCTAAAACAGCCTGAGGCTCACCTCCCATACTATTTAGAGACAGACGCCTCCGACATTGCCCTGGGCGCAATCCTATCTCAGAGATCCGGGGACAAGAAACTCCTGCATCCGGTAGCCTTTTACTCCAGACGCCTCAATTCTGCCGAACGAAACTATAACATAGGTGAGAAAGAACTGCTTGCGATAAAAAACGCTCTCGAGGAGTGGAGACACCTTCTCGAAGGAGCGACACACCCTGTAACCGTTTTTACTGACCATCGCAACCTTGAATATCTCCGTACTGCCAAACGACTCCAACCCCGACAAGCCAGGTGGGCGCTCTTCTTCTCTCGTTTCTCACTACTCATCACGTATCGACCTGGAAAGAGAAACGGAAAGGCGGATGCCCTCTCTCGTCAGTATGATTCTGGTACGCCCTCTACCACGACACCAAACGACACGATCCTGCCTAGTGGCTTCTTCTGTGCTACAAAAGACACCCTAATGGAGCACATACGAAGGTACAGTCGACATCCACCTACAAACATCCAAGGACTCGTCCCCATCAAAGGATACCTGTATCACGAAAAGCAGATATATGCGCCTCCGGAGACCCGTCTACAAGTACTACAAACTGCGCACGATATTCCAGCTGCCGGCCACGGGGGTATCAAGAAGACCATAAACACCGTACAACGATATTTCTGGTGGCCATCAGTCAAGAAGGATGTTGCCGCCTTTGTTCTTTCCTGTCCTATCTGTGCACGTAACAAACAACCAAGAGCTCGCCCTGCCGGTCTTCTACAACCCTTGGCGCTTCCACAACATCCATGGAAAGACCTCTCGATGGATTTCATCGTTGACTTACCCCCCTCACGCCAACACACAACGATCTTTGTAGTGGTGGACCGTTGCACCAAAATGGCCCACTTCATTCCAGCGATAGGCCTTCCTACCGCTGCCCAGACAGCTACACTCTTCATCAGAGAAATATTCCGACTGCATGGCATCCCTCATTCCATCGTTTCAGACAGAGGATCCCAGTTCACTTCTCGCTTCTGGTCTCAAATGTGCCGTAGTCTAAAAATTTCTAGATATCTCTCCTCTGCATTTCATCCTCAGAGCAACGGACAAACCGAACGGACGAACCAGACGTTGGAACAGTACCTCCGCTGTTATACCACACATCTCCAAGACGACTGGCTGGACATCTTGCCACTCGCTGAGTTCGCCTACAACAACCAGGTACATTCGTCAACACGTCTTTCTCCTTTCTATGCCAACTACGGATACCACCCCGATATTCTACCCGACATACCTCTGAACACTCCGGTTCCTGAAGTGGCAAACCGTCTAAGACCCTTACGCCTCCAACTACGAACATTACGCCATCAACTACAACAGGCTCAAGACACCAAAAAAGGTATGCAGACCGTAACCGAAGACCCGCTCCGCGATACGCACCCGGAGACAAGGTGTTGCTGTCCACTGCTCATCTCCGACTAGACTGCCCGTCTAAGAAACTGGGGCCTCGCTTCATCGGCCCGTTCCAGGTCCTCAAAATGGTCAATCCGGTGGCAGCCCATTTAACCCTTCCTTCCTCCTACAGGATTCACCCTGTTTTCCATGTCTCCCTCCTAAAGCCTTGGCGTGACAATCCTTTTCCGGGACGACACGCCGACCCGATCACTCCCGTGTCGGTGTCCGGAGAAGAGGAATACGAGGTCTCAAGGATCCTGGATTCCCGACTACGTTATGGCAAGTTGGAATACCTGGTCCACTGGAAATGTTACGGTCCGGAAGATCGCTCCTGGGAACCTGGCACCAATATTCATGCTCCAGCTAAGGTTCGTGCCTTTCATCTTCGTTACCCCTCCAAGCCATCAGTGAGGCGCACCCGGGGGTCGCGCCTTGGTGGGGGGTCCTGTCATGCCCCGCTCCGCGGCCTTCCCCCGGCCCACGCCGCCATGCTGGGAGAGGTTCCCTACTCACCCGAGGTCCCTCGTGGCGCGTTGCTCCGAGTTCCGGGTCCGCAGGATGGAGAGGAAGTGCCAGGAGACGCCCCACGCCGCCGGCTGGATCCAAGCCCTGTAAAGGAATGCGCGCACGCGCGAGAACAGACCCTCCTATGTACTGTAAAATCAGGTACTCTGGCGCCCTCGGCTGGCCGATTAAGGGTACTGCGGGACACCTGCTCTGGAGATCCTCGAATGCCTCCCATTGACCTATCAAAGATCCAGGTACCTCAACTCCACCTACGAGAACCAGGTGAGAGATATTCTCATGATCCCATGAACCCTATTTAAATCCGCCTTCCTTCCCAGCACATTATCCAGGTTCTACTGTGCCTTCCGCCTCAGTTTTCCTAGAGTTCCTCGTATTCCTTGATCACGTATCTTCTGACCCTTCGACCCGGATTGTGCCAACGACTACGCCACCTCTTCAACCCTTCGACCCGGATTGTGCCAACGACTACGCCATCTTCTTCAACCCTTCGACCCGGATTGTGCCACCGACTACGCTGCCTTCTTCAACCCTTCGACCCGGATTGTGCCACCGACTACGCTGCCTTCTTTACCCTTCGACCCGGATTGTGCCACCGACTACGCTACCTTCTTCAACCTTCGACCCAGATTGTGCCACCGACTACGCTGCCTTCTTCAACCTTCGACCCGGATTGTGCCAACGACTACGCCACCTTCTTCAACCCTTCGACCCGGATTGTGCCACCTACTACGCCGCCTTCTACACTCTTCGACCCGGATTGTACCATCGACCACGCCATCATCCTCGTTATTATCCGTTGCTCTTCCTGGGACTTTGTTACGAATTCCACTCCAACCTTATTGACTGTATTATTTTCTGGACTTCAACTACTATTTATGGTTCACTAAAAGATTACTTTACTCTCCATCGCCTCCTGATTTCCTTATCCATAGCTTGCCATTGGGTTCCATACACACACTTCACAGGGGATCCAAACCCTGCATTACACAGTGCGTCGTTTTGGTTTATTTGCAGAGTGACATTTCGACTTACTCACAGTGCGTCGTTTTAGTTTATTTGCAGAAGGCGACATTTCGGTTTACTCACAGGTGCGACATTCAAACTTACTCACAGTGGACATTTCAGCTTACTCCAGTGCGACATTTCAGCTTACTCACAGTGCGACATTTCGTTTTATTTGAATAGCGACATTTCGGCTTACTCACAGTGCGTCGTTTTGGTTTATTTGCAGAGTGACATTTCGGCTTACTCACAGTGCGTCGTTTTAGTTTATTTGCAGAGCGACATTTCGGCTTACTCACAGTGCGACATTTCAGCTTACTCACAATGCGACATTTCAGCTTACTCACAGTGCGACATTTCAGCTTACTCACAGTGCGACATTTCGTTTTATTTGAATAGCGACATTTCGGCTTACTCACAGATCGACATTTCGGCTTATTTATGGGGTGACACAGTCAACGTTTCAGCTTATTCACAGAGTGACGTTTCAGCTTACTCACAGTTGGGACACTTCGGCTCACTCACAATGCGATATTTCGGCTTATTTACAGAGAGATGTTTCATCTTACGAGCAACGTTATAATTTACAGAGAAATGTTTCTGCTCACTGGTGGAATGACATTTCGGCTTACAGAGCAGCATTTCACTTAGAGTGCCATTTCTGCTTAGGCCGGGGACACACGAGGGCACTTCAGAGTAGAAGGAACATCCGTGAGAGTGAACGTTCCTTCGACTCTGACGCCCGTGTGGCCACTTCACTGAGCGCAGTTAGTGCACTAAGCGCTGCAAAACGCGATCCTCCTATGGACGATAAAAACAAAACGCTATTTGACAAAAATCTGAAAAAGATGGCTAAAAAATGTGAACAAATAAGTAAATAAAGAGACTTTTGCTGCAAATTAAAAGAATAAGTGGTTTATTAGATATTTATAAAAAACGGGAATATTTTTAACATTGAAACCTATAGGATTCGCCTGATTAAACCTGCCAAATGAAACCACTGAAAAATCAGGGCATTTCACTGACACTTCGGCACTGTTCGGTGTCTGTGAATAGTTTAACCATTACTTCTCTATGGGGAATCCACTGCCGTCAAAGATCACCGTATTTCGCTGGCAATTCGCCAATATTTGGCGAATTGCCAGCTTTTGAATAATCGAATTGCCACGAAATTTTACCGCATGAATAAATCCACTGGTCGATGCAATTTCGGGTCAGTTCAGCTCTCTTTGACTAACCCTGTTAAAAAATTTACCTGAATCCAGCAGACTGGATAGAAAACTAAAGTGTTAAAATGAATGCGAGGGAGTCAGGAAGCATTCATGTTTCCTACTCTCTCCTATTTTAATCCCATTGTATTTTAACCACTTGGCTGCACTTCGGCCAATCGCTGTGGCCTCCCAATGCAGGCTGACATCTTGGATGGCAGCCCTGCCTCTGAGTCTACCCCCTGCCCACTGAGAAAGGGACTACCCCCCACCGGCCATATCAGGTAGAGGGGCAATGTAGAGCAATGTATTGCTGGAAAGGCCAGAGCATGGTCTTTCCAGTGATACCAAACATGTGCAGGTTATTTGTAAAAATAATGAAATTAAAAAACAATCCCTTTTATTCCTAATGCAGCACTATTGTTCACTTTTCAGTTATAGCATAAACGGTGATGCTGCCCTAACTCACCTTCTCATTTCCCATGATACCAGCAAGTTTGAAGGCAATAGATAAATGCGTTATTACATATTAATCAAAAAAACTAAACCGCCTCACTGCAGCGAAAGGTGCACGGGGCTCCTTTGGAACCTTGCGTCTCTGATTTTTACAACACATGAGGTCAATTGAAGTGTCATTGAAAAGGTGACAGTCTGGCCTTTCCATTGATACCAAACATGCACACGTAAAATGTTATATATAGAAAAAAAACACAAACAAACATAAAATACGTTTTTTTATTTATTTGTTTTTTTTGTCTTAAGCAATGGTATTGTCCATTTGTCAAGTATAAAGTGAGCAATACCGCTCTGCAGAAACAGCTAGCAGCAGCTGAACCCCCTAAAAAAATCAAATAATTCCCCCTTATCCCGTGGCGAGAATGGCGAGCCTATCCGCCACTTCTGGTCATTGGGAGCAGAGTGAGACTGGGGGAAAAAAGGGCCTAGACTCCGTCCATGAACACTCCTCCGACCGGCACAAAACCATTTCACCCATAATAAGCAGATGCACCTTTGTGTGAAACAAGAATTATTGAAATACAATGTGTGTGACACCAGTGTACATTCTACATTAAAACAAATATGAACACAGCGGAATTTTTCAAACGTGTATGTATATCAATGTTTTTTTTTTTTTTTGTGTGTTTTTTTTGTTTATCTGACGCTAAAGAAAACACTCCAGAAATGAAATTCAAAATAAGAATGGAATACTTATATTTTGATGATGATGTTGTTTCTTCTTCTCCTAAGGCTAGGGTCAGACGAAAGCATTTTTCCCCGCGAACGTGAAAAAGTGCGTCCGAACGCATTGACGTATTTTTTCACGGAATGCGCAAAAACGGTCAGATGACGCGCATTTTCGGGCGTGATTTTGTACGGATCGTCAATAAAACTCTTTTTGCGTCTGGACGTTATGTAGGCTGGACATTAGCAGTGTCTGACATCTCCTAATCACGCAAACACGCCGCTATGCCGCAGCTGCGCACTCAGTACGTCAGTACTAGCGGTTCAGCGTTCTCAGAAAAATGCGTTCAAATTCCACTTGCGTTGCACGGCCGGACTTTTGTGCGGCCGTACATCGTATATTGGCCGTCATTGCCCGTCATCTGCTGCTAGTGCGGCCGCAATTATGTGCGCCAGAACGCACGTTAAAAGTGCGCTGGTCTGACCCCAGCCTTAGTATAGCTTAAAAGGTGTAACTTTCTTGGAAATGGAACGAGATGCTGTGTGCATTCCAGGAAGTGGAAGAGGTAAACCTGATGCCTTCAACTACTGATGAAAAAATTGTTTAAGCAACGGGACAAGATGCTAATAATGATTTTCAAAATTTATTCTGGTAAAAATAAATAAAAGAAACATGAATAAACCATATGGTAAAATATATTAAAAGAGTAACAGCTGAATCGAGAGCCACTTTTATTTAGCTGTTACTCTTTTAATATATTTTACCATATGGTTTATTCATGTTGATTTTATTTATTTTTACCAGAATAAATTTTGAAAATCATTATTAGCATCTTGTCCCGTTGCTTAAACAATTTTTTTCATCCGTAGTTGAAGGCATCAGGTTTACCTCTTCCACTATTTTGAATTTCATTTCTGGAGTGTTTTCTTTAGCGTCAGATAAAAAAAAACACAAAAAAAAAACAAAAAACATTGATATACATACACGTCTGAAAAATTCAGCTGTGTTCATATTTGTTTTCATGTAGAATGTACACTGGTGTCACACATATTGTATTTCAATAATTTTTGTTTCACACAAAGGTGCGCCAGGAATTTATTTCATATTCCTTCTTACATTATTGTGTCTTTGGAAGCGCGTGGACACTTTCTTTTCCGTTACGGCAGCACCGACCCTAACAATTTAGGCTAAGGTCAGACGAAAGCAGTTTTAACGTGCGTTTAGCCGCACTAAATCACGGCCGCGCTAGCAGCAAATGACGTCCAATGCCGGGCAGCATATGAAGAACGGCCGCACAAAAGTGCGGCCGCGCAACGCAAGTGGCAAATGAACGCATTTTTTCGAGAACGTCAAACCGCTAGTACTGACGTACAGAGTGCGCTGCGTCCACATAGCGGCGTTTTTGTGTGATTAGGAGACGTCAGACGCTGCTAATGTCCGGCCAACATAACGTCCAGACGCAAAAAGGGTTTTATTGATGATCCGTACAAAATCACGGACGGAAATGCGCATCGTATGACCGCTATCGCGTATTCCGTGAAAAAATACGTCCATTCGTTCGAACGCACTTTTTCACGGACAAAGCGAAAAATGCGTTAGTCTGACCCTAGCCTTACTCAACATAGAAGCGCTGCCTTCACACACACACCTTGTCCGATAGTAAGCAGATGGACACATTTTAGGATATGACATTTAGGCTAGGGTCAGACGAAAGCATTTTTCCCCGCGAACGTGAAAAAGTGCGTCCGAACGCATTGACGTATTTTTTCACGGAATGCGCAAAAACAGTCAGACGACACGCATTTTCGGGCGTGATTTTGTACGGATCGTCAATAAAACTCTTTTTGCGTCTGGACGTTATGTAAGCTGGACATTAGCAGCGTCTGATATCTCCTAATCACGCAAACATGCTGCTATGCCGCAGCTGCGCACTCAGTACGTCAGTACTAGCGGTTCAGCGTTCTCAGAAAAATGCGTTCAAATTCCACTTGCGTTGCACGGCCGGACTTTTGTGCGGCCATACATCGTATATTGGCCGTCATTGCCCGTCATCTGCTGCTAGTGCGGCCGTAATTATGTGCGCCAGAACGCACGTTAAAAGTGCGCTGGTCTGACCCCAGCCTTAGCTAATCAGGTTTCCTGCATACAAGCCCTTCCCTTACTTTGAATCTCGGGGTATTTCATCATTAGCAGGATGCCCCATCTCAGTGTCGTCGAGGTTGTTTCCGTTCCAGCTACAAACAAATTGCTCACAAGACTTGTTAAATTCTCATCATGGAAAAAGCGTCCAGGACCGGGTTTTTCCTGAAATACACACGGAAAAAAGTAACTTCAATTTTGCTGAAAATTAACCTTAATGGCTATTAATATTGTACATACAATGTGGATATTATTATTATACTATTATTATAAGCTGTGAAAATGCAAATGGATTGTTCAGGACTTTACTGAAGAAGACGGAAAAAAATATTCACATGTTCATCATTTGTTTCAAAACCCCCTTTGGCATTAAAATTAATCTTATACCTAAGGGGTTATTCAGAGAGCACCGAAATATCGCCGACATTTCGATGCTCTCTTGTTCCCCGCAGTTCCCTGCACTTCGGGGAATCAAAGTTCCCCACCCTGCGTTGTATTCAGCATTAATCGCAGGATCCCAGGAGTGCAGGGAAAACCCGTTGAGAAAAACACGCTGAAAAAGCCAACGAGCCGCCAATCACAGTGAAGACCAGCCACCGGAAAAAGCCGACAAGCTGACGAAGGGGGTGAAAAAAAAAATACGCTTGAAAGTGTCAAATTGAAACACTGTTTGCAAAAAAACTACTGAACAAAAATGCCTGCAATTAACATATAAGATAAATGATAATAAAAAGGTTTGTTACAAAAAAGAAAAAACAATTTATATTTTGCTGAAAACATCCTGAAAAATGCCTAAAAGATCCTAAAAAAAATATCAATAAATAAAGAGACTTTTTTACTGCAGAATAAAATGAATGGTTTATTAGACATTGGATAGAAACGGGAATATTTTTAACCTTGAAACCAATAGGATTCCCCTGAATAAACCTGCCGAATGAAAACACCAAACAGCAGGGCACTTCGGCAACTTTTCACTGCTGTTTGGTGTTCTCTGAATAGATTAACCATTGCTTCTCTATGGGGGATTTCACTGCCATTAAACAGCACTGTACGTGCAGGCAATTCGCCAAAATTTGGAGAACTGCCTGCTCTTTGACTAGCCGAATGGCCCCAAAATCTCCCTGTACATTTCGGGGCCAGATCGGCTCTCTCTCTGAATACCAGGTAGAGGTTTCCCCTCCAGTCAATCCGCCTCCTTCCGAACTGTTTTCTGTGCCTACCTCGTATCCTAACTTGCTACCTCCGGTACGTTACAGAGGTGATCCTAACGCCTGTAGAGGTTTTTTAAATCAGATCTCTATCCACTTTGAATTAACCCCGTGGTCTTACCCTACTGATCATGCCAAGATCGCCTTTGTTATTAACCATCTTACCGATAAAGCGTTATGTTGGGCTAACCCTCTCTGGGACACGATAAACCTATTGTGTACAATTATCGTGAATTTATGTCAGCCTTTCGTAGAGTGTTTGATCCTCCTGGACGTAAAACTAATGCTGCCAAGTCCTTGTTGCGCTTGCGTCAGGGTACGAAATCCCTGGGTGATTATGCACTAGAGTTCAGGTCTTTGGCCTCAGAATTAAACTGGAATAATGAGGCTTTAGTAGCCATGTTTTCTGAAGGGTTAAACGATGAACTTCAGGACGAAGTAGCAGCCAGAGATCTCCCAGAGGAGCTAGAGGATTTAATAACCTACCTGTCTTTCATAGATGAACGTCTTCGCCATTGTAGACATACCAAAGAGAGGTCTAAGAAACCACTTGTTAGGACGCCTCCCTGGTTTTCTGTACCTTTGCTTCCCGAGTCACACCCTCCCGCTGAGCCTATGCAATTAGATAGCACCAAACTTCCAGACAGTGAGAAACAACGCCAGAGGCGTGAGGGTTTATGTCTGTATTGTGGATTGGGGGGCCACTTACTTAAGGGTTGTCCCAAGCACCCCCAGGGTCCACCGGGAAACTCTCATGCCTAAGTGCCTTTAGGGGACAGCTCTTGGGCACTTTTCCTTCATCCCCCAAACTGGAAAATAGACTCCGGGTTCCAGTTACTCTGTCTTGGGAGAGTTCCCGTAACCCGGTTCATCTTTATGCCTTAGTCGACTCTGGTGCTGCCGATAATTTTATCGATTTGGGTTTTGCCCAGAAACATGCTATACCCCTTGTGGAAAAGAAAACACCATTACTTGTACAAGCTATTGACGGTAGACCTCTTGAAACCCCTTTTGTCTTGTTTGAAACTCAGAACATTTCTGTTGGGATAGGATTATGTCATAAAGAAGAGATGTTTTTTCATGCCATTACTTCGCCTTCCTATCCTATTGTACTTGGTTACCCTTGGTTAACCCGTCATAACCCTGTCATTGATTGGCGAGCCCGTCAGATTGCTAAATGGGATAACGATTGTTTGCTCTCTTGCATTCAGATTCCCTTGTCCGTCAACACCCTTAACGTACCCACGTCTCCACCTCTCTCTACGATTATCCCCCCTCCATATGCGGATTTGGCTCCTGTGTTTGATAAAAGAGAGGCCGACAAATTACCCCTGCATCGTCCCTACGATTGCGCCATTGACATTCTCCCAGGTACCATTCCTCCCCGAGGGGCAGTTTATCCATTATCTGAAAGAGAGAATAGGGTACTGGAGGAGTATATTACCGATTCCCTCCAAAAGGGGTTCATCCGCTCCTCGTCTTCCCCAGCCGGAGCGGGTTTCTTTTTTGTTCGGAAAAAGGAGGGGGATCTTAGACCCTGTATCGATTTCCGTGGTTTGAATAAAATAACCGTCAAGAACGCCTATCCCATTCCACTCATCCCTGAGTTGTTCGATCACCTGAAATACTCCAAGGTGTTCACTAAATTAGACCTTAGGGGAGCTTACAATTTAATACGCAGTAGAGAAGGGGATGAGTGGAAGACTGCCTTCAATACTAGACTCGACCATTATGAATATTTGGTTATGCCCTTTGGCTTATGCAACGCCCCTGCGGTTTTTCAGGCATTCATTAATGATGTGTTAAGAGAGTATACTCCTTGTTTTGTTGTGGTTTATCTTGACGATGTCCTGATACATTCTCCTGACCTGGAAACACACCACCAACATGTACGGCTAGTCCTATCCAAGTTATTGTCTAACGGTCTGTACTGTAAACTCGAGAAATGTCTATTTGATGTACAACAAGTACAGTTTTTAGGTTATGTGATCTCCTCTTCTGGTTTCATGATGGATTCCTCGAAACTAGATGCAATCCTTCATTGGCCTCTTCCCAAATGTCTCAAGGCCATTCAACGATTTATCGGCTTCTCCAATTATTATAGAAGGTTTATTAAAGGGGTTTCGTCGATTATTGCACCCATTACGGCCTTAACCAAAAAGGGTACTGACACTCTGAGTTGGCCCTCCACCGCTGTGGAGGCATTTGAGAAACTAAAGGCCGCCTTTTCCACAGCTCCCATTCTCAATCACCCTGACCCCACCAAACCTTTCATATTAGAAGTAGATGCTTCAGAGTCTGGGGTGGGAGCTGTACTGTCCCAACGCACTGCGGAAGACCAACCTTTGTTACCCTGCGGGTACTTCTCTAAAAAGTTGTCACCTACGGAGACCCGTTATGACATCAGAGACAGGGAATTGTTGGCTATCATATTGGCTCTGAAAGAGTGGCGCCACCTGTTAGAGGGTTCCAATTGCACGTTCTCCATACTAACTGACCATAAGAATTTAACCTATCGATCTGAGGCTAGGAGGTTGAACCCCAGACAAGCCCGATGGGCTCTCTTCCTTACTCGGTTTGATTTTGTCATTTCTTACAGACCCGGATCTAAAAATGTTAAAGCTGACGCACTATCTAGACAGCATGAGCCCATGTCTACTCAATCCCTAGTACCAGCCCCCATTGTACCTGAGGAAAAAATCCTGGCTTCTCTGAATATCCAAATTGATTCTACGTTTTGAAAGCTCTTACTATCCTAACAAGCTCTAGCACCTTCGTCTAAACCACCCGATAAATTATTCGTTCCTCCAGAGGAGGTTCTAGTAGCCCTAAGACTGTTTCATGAATCGAAGTTTGCCGGTCATTTTGGTATAGATAAAACTCTATCCCATATTAGTAGGCACCTTTGGTGGCCTACACTTGCTAAAGACGTTAAAGACTTTGTTGATACCTGTCCAGTGTGTACCTGTTCCAAACCCTCCCGTCTAAGACCCACTGGTCTCCTCCAACCACTACCTGTACCTGAACGTCCCTGGTCCCATTTAGCCATGGACTTCTTAGTGGAACTGCCTCCTTCGTCTGGTCATACGGTAATTTTCGTCGTGGTTGATCGCTTTTCTAAAATGGCACATTTTATTCCATTGAAAAAACTTCCCTCCTCTATCGACCTGGCACGCGTTTTTACTAAAGAAATATTTCGACTACATGGTGTTCCTAACGTGATTGTGTCAGATCGTGGTTCCCAATTCATTTCCAAATTTTGGAGGGGTTTTTGTCAACAATTAGGAGTTCAGCTCTCCTTTTCCTCTGCATATCATCCGCAGACGAACGGATTAGCTGAGAGAACAAATCAGACACTAGAGACGTATTTAAGGTGCTTTATTTCTGATGCTCAGGATAATTGGGTCTCACTGTTGCCGTGGGCGGAATTTGCATACAATAATGCCACGTCTCAGTCGACTAAATATTCTCCATTCGAGATCGTTACTGGTATGCACCCCACTGTGTTTCCGTCTTCCTTTACACATCAGAATATTCCGGTCCTGGAGGACCACCTCCGTGTCCTGCGTTCCATCTGGGAAAAGACTAAGTCGAATCTCTAATCCGTCTCTCTCATCCAGAAGCGTTCTGCTGACCTGAGACGCAGGCCGTCACCGGTCTATCATGTGGGGGACAAAGTGTGGCTCAGTACACGACACATTAGGTTAAAGGTTCCGTCCATGAAATTCGCACCCCGGTTTATTGGACCCTACAAAATCCTTCGGTGTATCAACCCCATATCATACACCTTGCAATTACCCACGTCCCTTCGTATACCCAATACTTTTCATGTGTCCTTACTTAAACCTCTCCTGTGTAATCGTTTTACTCGTCCCAAAGGTCTCCCTCCTCCTCCTGTTGTGGTGGACGGGAGTCCTGAATTCGAAGTTGAGTCCATTCTGGATTCCCGTCGTTCTCGGAACAGGCTGCAATATTTGGTCCATTGGAAAGGTTATGGTCCCGCGGACCGGTCGTGGGTCTCCCTCCGCGATCTTCATGCCCCCCGTTTGTTGGCCGAGTTCCATCGTCGCTTTCCTGCCAAACCGGCTCCTGTCCGCCCGGTGGGCGTTTCTCAAGTGGGGGGTGCTGTTAGGACCCGGCGGCTGGCCCGTTCCTGGCGCTCCCGAGGGTTGCGTCCTCCTCGCGGTCCCTCCTGGCGTCCTATGCGCGCGTGTTGTCGCCGCTTCCGGGTATGAGGTTTCCCAGCGACATGATGTCATCACGCCTCCACCGTGGTGCCTCCTACGTCATGTGATCCTGTTGGCCAATCGGGAGGCAGGGCGCCTGATTTAAACCTGCTTTTTGCTTTTCTCTGCGTCCTTTCGTGGTTTTAGCTTGCTATACCCTTTGGTGCTGTATTCTGTGACTCTTATTTGACTTACTGTGCATGACCTGGCTTTTGGCAACCGACTCTGAGTATCTCCGTATCCCTCTGACCCGGCTTATGTATTTGACGTTGCATTTGGTTTTTCCCTATGTACTGAGCTGTTTTACTACTCGCTATCACTTAAACCAGCCACCGCAAGGACTGGTATTGTGATTAGATTTCGGGGTTTTTCTGGTTACCTGTGTATCTACCTAAGCTTATCCTTCGACTTACGTGTACAAGCTTGACGTACACTCTCTGGTACTCCGTACTGTCCTGTTTCTATACCAGCCACCCTAAGGACTGGTTTCTATCCTCCTTGCCTACATCCCTGCCTTATAGGTTCACTTCTAGCTACTGCGTAACCCAGCCGACTATAAGGACTGGTATCGCATTTAGGGCTCCAGCCTCCTGTTTCGCCTTAGGGCTGACCGTAGCTACCTACGGGTTCGTGTGTCCGCCTGACATACGGTTTTACACTATATATTGTTTGTCTTGCATTTTATATATGACATTGTCATAACAAACACCTATATGGAAAAGCACTTACAATAACCCGTCGAGGGAAATATTAACCTTTTTGACCTGAACGTAAGCGATTGTGTGTGTTCTCTCACTTGAGTTCTGGGTATATTCGGTACGGGAACGCTGCACTGTGCTTGCTTTCTCTCTGTATTATATGGCAGTTTTGGGAATAACCATCCTTTATGCATTAGCGATCAGTACTATTGGGATACTTGTTTAGCGCCATTGGATCTCAAAATCTTTTTCTCATATAAAACTTTACTGCTGAATAACAGTAGCCAGGGATTTGGCAGAATACAGGGAGAGCTGTGGGGTTACTCACTGCTGTACAGGGATAAGATTCAGGGGGTTATAATGAGTGAAAATCCCTGTACAGTACAGATACAAGGTGTTACTGTAATTTCCATATGCTTGCATTATGCAGCACATACAGATATTATTTTTGTATTTCATTGGTTTTTATTCGGTGCCGATACTGACATTTGCACAAGTACTTAGTAGTACAAAGTTTGTAGTCAACCAAATGCTCCGATATCGCCCCCGATACCTTGCAGCCAGCACTGGGCTGGCTTGCCGGTATCTGTGGGGCGGGGGCTGCTACCAGAATGCTTTAACCATCCTATGTCCGTTTATTTGTATCTCATTCCCTTTGGTTATTGTAAAGCACTGCGGAAACTGTTGGCGCTATATAAATGATGACAATAATAATAATAGTAGTAGTTAAGAGCATTCCGCTAGCAATCCCCTCCGGCTGTCCGTGTGGTCCGAGGGCCGGCTGGCCGCATTATTTGGACCTCTGAGCGGTCGCTGAGCTCCAGGTGTGATCTTGCGGGGTTTTCTCTTAATGCACTCCGCAATCAGTTAGGTCTGTGTGGGGATACAGTGAGGTCTGTCTTGGTATATGGTATGTGTGAGGGGTATTCAGTGAGGTCTGTGTGGGTATACATGAGATCTGTGTGGGTATACATATATCTGAGGTCTGTTTGAGGTATACATGTGTTTGAGGTGAGGTCTGGAGTGTGTGGTCAGAGTATGTGCAGGCCTGTAAATGGGGTGTCTGGCCATACATTAACATAAATTGGACAGGGTTTCAGCAAAATCTTAAATTATTTATTGGAAAGCATCACATGACATTAAATATAAGTACCGATACTCGGTATCAGTGAGAACCTGAAAAAAGTATCAGTACTTGTACTCTGTCTTAAAAAAGTGGTATCGGTGCATCCCTAGTTTTTATCCCCTAGTCTTGCATAAATAGTGGAATACTATCGGGCCTTTTCACTAAAGGGTGAAGTCAGGCGAATGACTGGAGAAGTGAAAATACTAGGTCAGAATAGCCAAACCAGAAAAATTCTCCCATTTATCTCACTTTCCAAATCGGCTATTTGGTCTAGATTGTTCTCTTCTCCTGCCAGTTCTCCTGAGTTTCAAGTTTTAGTGAATAGACCCTTAAGTGATCACCGTAATTCTACAAGTTTGATATTGTAATATTACCTCTTTTTGTTTGATAAGGAAAGTGTCGATAAGATTTCTCTGGTCGTTCATGTCCAGTTCTTCCTTGTGTTTTGCAAATGTTTCTCTAATAAATGTCTGCAGTTCCTTAATATTTTTGAGAACAGTTTTGTGGCTTCCAGGTAGCCAACGAACCAAAGATGGAAAAATGTTGTAAAGCTAAAGGAAAGAGATAAAGGTTATCGCCAAGACATGTCACTCCAGGTAGACAAACAAAACAAATACTCATGTATGTAAAAGTTCTGCAAACGCAAAGGTTTAAAATAGTATATAAGGTGAGAGCTCAAACAACAACAAGATGGTCTCCTAGTGCTCTGACGCTGGAGAGGACTGCACCCTCCCCACTGTCCCCAGTAATTCACAGGTCTGCAAAAAAAAATATTTCTAGAGCTGTTTTGGTTATTCCACGTAATCTTTATGGTTTTTGGTGCGCTGAATCCGAAAATTACCTCCATTTTGTCATAGGACATCATGTTTCCTGACAATTTAGGTAACTATGTTAAATAAGGCAATACCTCAAAATAAATGAAAACAGACTTATAAAATTAAAGTTTTATTACTATATTTTCATGAAAATCGTTGTTTGAACTGAAATGCGCTCACCTACACACACTAAACTTGATTCTTCTTCCTTGTGAGGCTCCTCTTGGTGCATTTACGCTTGTGAGTATCATCTGGAATGTCTCTCTGAAGCATCCAACAGTAGTCTGCGATCATTGTAATGCTCCATTTTCCCTGGTATCTCCTTTCCATCTCTTTTAATGTCTTGGTGGAATTGTTCCCCTTGTTCCTCATTCACAGCTCCCAAATTTTCAGGAAAGTAGGCAAGGTGGGACTGGAGGAAATGCACTTACAAACTCATCAGGCAACCTAAAGCTTGAAATGCTTTCAGCATTCTTCGGACGATCTTTTTGTAGTGAGGATCTTTGTTATTGCCTAAAAATTTCTGTACTACTTCTTTAAATGCAATCCACCCTTCTTTTTGAGGATCCGTCATGGGATTGACAAACTCTTGATCAACTATAAGCCTTCTAATGTCTGGTCCAACGAACAATTTTACCTCCGACAGGCATGGAAACTTGGTGACCAAGTATTTGAAGCATTCTCCATCTCTTGGAAGTGATTTTACGAATTGCTTCATCAATCCCAATTTTATGTGGAGAGGTGGTAGAAGAACTTTATGGGAAGCTACCAAAGTTTCTCGGAGGACATTTTTTTCACCGACTGTTATCACCCTCGGCTGCCAACTCTTCTTGGGCCAGTGATTTTGTTGGTCTCGACTGTCCCATAGACACAGAAAACAAGGGTATTTGGTATACCCAGCTTGTTGCCCGAGCAGCATGCACAAGACCTTCAAGTCCCCTCTCCTCCTCCCTAACCCCTGCTCTCACACACATCTTCAACCTATCTCTCTCCACTGGCTCCTTTCCATCCGCCTTCAAACACGCGCTAGTTACCCCTTTACTAAAGAAACCATCCCTCGATCCCAACTCTCCATCCAACTACCACCCTGTATCCCTGCTTCCCTTTACCTCTAAGCTCTTAGAAAAACTAGTCTTCAACCACCTCTCCCTCTTCCTGTCCTCCAATTTCCTACTTGACCCCCTGCAATCTGGCTTCCGTCCCCTACACTCAACTGAAACTGCCCTCACCAAAGTCACCAACAACCTCCTAACTGCTAAAAAACACGGCCACTATTCTATTCTCATCCTGCTTGACCTCTCGGCTGCTTTTGACACTGTTGACCACCCCCTCCTTCTACAGACCCTCAACTCTCTGGGTCTCGGTGACACTGCACTTGCTTGGGTTGACTCCTATTTATCCAACAGGTCCTTCTGTGTGTCCTTTGCTGGTAACTCCTCCTCCTCATTGCCTCTATCTGTTGGTGTACCTCAAGGCTCTGTCCTTGGTCCTCTGCTCTTTTCCATCTACACCTCCTCCCTGGGCAAAATCATCAACAGCTTTGGCTTTAATTACCACCTCTACGCTGATGACACTCAGATCTACCTCTCTACCCCTGATCTTTCTCCCCCTGTCCTTTCAAAAGTCAGTGACTGTTTATCTGGCATCTCCTCCTGGATGGCCTCCCACCACCTAAAGATCAACATGTCAAAGACTGAGCTCCTACTTATTCCTCCCTCCAATGCCTCCCCACCTCCTGACTTCTCTATCACGGTGGAGGGTATCACCATCTCCCCATCAAACCAAGTTCGCTGTCTTGGAGTTACACTTGACTCTGCTCTTTCCTTCATCCCCCACATCAAGTCTCTTTCCACCTCCTGCCGATACCAACTGCGTAATATTTCCAGAATTCGGCCATTTCTTACCGCTGTCACCACAAAACAACTCATACATGCCCTGGTAATCTCCCGACTCGACTATTGCAATAATCTCTTATCTGGCCTCCCTCTGTCCCGCCTCTCCCCCCTACAATCCATCCTGAAAGCCTCCGCCAGGCTAATTCACCTCACCCGCCGCTCTGTCTCTGCCGCTTCCCTATGCGAGTCCCTTCACTGGCTCCCCATCCACTGCAGAATTAAGTTCAAAATCCTTATCCTTACCTACAAAACCCTCACTAACTCAGCTCCCCACTACCTGTCCTCACTAATCATCAAATACACACCAGCCCGCTCCCTAAGGTCAAACAGTGACCTGCGCCTAGCTTCTCCCCGCATCACCTCTTCCCATGATAGACTGCAGGATTTCTCACGCGCAGCCCCCACTCTCTGGAACGCTCTCCCTCGTACTGTCAGACTTTCACCTAACTTCTCTTCCTTCAAACGCTCCCTTAAAACGTTCCTATTTAGGGAAGCCTACCACCCAACTCACTGACGCAACCATCAATCACTCTCACCTTACAGTCCTCTCCTCTTGTTTCCAACCCCAACCCTCCTAGATTGTGAGTTCCTACGGGAATAGGGCCCTCATCTCCTCCTGTAATGTGTGTCAAATGTTGTTCAATGTATTGTATTGTAACCCTGTCTATACTGTGCCTATTGTACAGCGCTGCGAAATATGCTGGCGCTTTATAAATAAATAATAATAATAATCCCCACACACTTGCCAACCATGGTCTTCATTAGGGATGAGCCGAACACCCCCGTGTTCGGTTCGCATTCGAACTCGAACAATTTCAAAAGTTCCAGTTCGAACTCGAACCGAACTCAATGCAAGTCAATGGGACTCAAAAGTTCGATTTTTAAAGTGCCCTCCAAGAGGGCATATATGCAAGATATTTGCCATAAAAAGGTGTATGGGGGTCTGGGTAGTGCACTGGGGGACAGGAAACAGGAAACATTTAAAAACAGACGTTTTTAAAGGAACAGTGAGTTTTCCATAAAGTAAGGGTTAAAAATAAAAACAAAAAATTCCTTCAAATATTGTGCCTAGGAGGTCCCCATAACCTGCCCGTGAAGTGGCAGATTTGTAGGATGTATAGAAACATCGCCATCAGAGACCCACACACAACACATAGCCACCCTTTTAAAGGGTTAAAATGCACAGGGACTGGCTACTATCCTGTTAGATGAGGGAATGTATTATATGTATTAAAGCAAGGTATATATGACAATGGATAGTCAGAGACTCTAGGGACTCAGCTTGTACGCTTTATGAGAGACATTTCTAACACAATAATAATTGTATGCTCACATAGGCCCTTCGGGAGAGGTACATGACATACAAATACTGGAATATTACATTTAAATCTAAGGAGTGTGATAAAGATTTTATTAAGCCCTTGATGACAAATGAAGTAACATCTACATCATTAATGAGTGGCTTTACAGAGCCCTGGTCCTTAAGGGGTTAAACAGCATATCAGAGGATCATATAGTAGAAATGAACACTTCTTAGAATTCAGAACAAGCACAGTGTTTGTTCATACATGTGCAGGCCACACCCAGTCTGCAGGCGATGTATCAAATTCATGAGACTAGACTAATTATTAGAAGCACATGTTATTTCCAACCACTAATTAAACACCTGTTGTTTACGCCGTTTGAGAGCACAGGTCATTTAGAGGTGAGAATCTTTGCACCTAGACATTAGGTAGTTTTTTAATTCAATATCTAATAAACCGTTGCTTATAATATTCTGCAGTAAAGAGTCTCTTTATTTCTAGATTTTTTAGTATTTTTTAGTATTTTTTTCCCCATTTTCTTTTTTTTTTCGAACTCGAACCGAACACGCCAAAAAGTTCGAAGTTCGTGAACTTTCGAACTGCCAATGTTCGAGTTGAACTCCGAACTGATCGAACCGAACAGCTCATCCCTAGTTTTCATATTTAAGTTTACGAAGATCCAATTCCAAGTTCTCGTAGGTTTCCTTCAAGTGTACGGAATGACCTACTGGTATGGAAGCGTAAAAACCGTTGTGGAGTAAAACTGCTTTGAGACTTCTTTTTGAAGAATCTATAAAAAGATGCCATTGCTCTGAATCCTATTGGATTTTGAATTGACCCATTAGACCTTCGATATCGATGCAATAAACCAACTTGTCTTCCTGGGCGAAGTAAGGAACAAACTCCTTTTCACGATGTCTGAACCATGAAGATGACACTCCTGGCAACAATAAATTCCTGCTTTCCAGCCTTGATCCGAGCAACTCAGCGGCATCTTTGGGAAGATTGAAATCTCTTACCAAATCATTCATCTCCTCCTGAGAAAACTATTTTGGTCTTGTATCATCTTCAAAGTCAGAACTTGATTCGTCATCTGGTTCAGGCATGACTTCACCTTCATCGGAGCTAGGTATCTCTTCCAAGGTAGCAGGGGGCTTGGGTACTGGTATATCTGTGCCATGGGGGATGGGACGAATTGCTGAGTGAAGATTGGGGTATGAAATGGAAAGCTTCCATTTGGATTTAACCCTTTCACATTGCATGAACAAAAGTTGCAGTCATCACTATGGTTCTTTTTCTCACACCATACCATAGGAATCCCATAACGGAAAGATTTTTTCGAACCCTTGAACCAGTTTCGGAGGTCCTCAATAGGGATGAGCCGAACACCCCCATGTTCGGTTCGTATTTGAACTCGAACAATTTCAAACGTTCGAGTTCGAACGCGAACACGAACCGAACTCAATGCAAGTCAATGGGACTCAAAAGTTCGGTTTTTAGAGTGCCCTGCAAGAGGACATATATGCAAGATATTTGCCATAAAAGGTGTATGGGGTCCGGGTAGTGCCCTGGGGGACAGGAAACAAGGAAAAAAGGTAAAAAAAATTAAAAGATTTTTTAAAGGAACAGTGAGTTTTCTATGAAATAATGGTTAAAAATGAAAAATTCCTTCAAATATTGTGCCTAGGAGGTCCCCATAACCTGCCCGTGAAGTGGCGGATTTGTAGGATGTATAGAAACATTTAAAAACAAAAAAATGACATTTCAAATGACGGTAAATGCTTTTCCTTTAATCTATTCATAAACAACTGCTTGGGGCGGCAGTCTGTATTAAAAAAGGAGACATTTTAGGACATGCAGAACAAGTTTAGTGATTTTTTGGCTAAATTATTGTGAAACTTATGCAGGCTTTGGATGAAAGTAACAATAGGTGCTTTAAAATTGGGCCTTTAGTGTCGGCAACAGTGCTGTCACACCGTAACCCCTCTGTGGTATTTTGGAAGAGTGCAGGGTTGGACCCTGTGGTCAAATATTAAAAAGATATGAATCTGGTATAGGCGTCAGTGGCAGAGCTCCCAAATATTGTGCCTTTGGTGGCAACAAGTGCCTTCACACTGTAAGTAACCCCTCTGTGGTATTGTGGAAGAGTGCAGGGTTGGACCCTGTGGTCCAATATTAAAATTATATGAATCTGGTACAGGCATCAGTGCACCCAAATATTGTGCCTTTTGGTGGCAGCAAGTGCCTTCACACCATAACCCTTTTGAGGTATTGTGAAAGAGTGCAGGGTTGGACCCTGCGGTCCTATATTAATAAGATATGAATCTGGTAAAGACGTCAGTGCACCCAAATATTGTGCCTTTGGTGGCAGCAAGTGCCTTCACACCATAACCCTTTTGTGGTATTGTGGAAGAGTGCAGGGTTGGACCCTGCGGTCCAATATTAAAATGATAGGACCCCCACAATAACTGCTGGCAGTGAGAACACACAGATTACAACAATTCACAGATATTTTGTAGAAATGAGACCCCCAAAATAGTTGCTGGCAGTGAGAACACAAAGATTACAACAATTCCCAGATATTTTGTAGAAATGAGACCCCCAAAATAGTTGGTGGCAGTGAGAACACAAAGATTAGAACAATTCCCAGATATTTTGTAGAAATGAGACCCCCCCAATAGCTGCTGGCAGACTGGCAGTGAGAACACACACTAACAATCGCCTCTCAAAAAACACGTGCTGAAGGCTGTATGAAGCCTTATATAGTGTGCTGCGGGACTTAGCTCTGTGAGCCCATGATTGGGCAACATTTGCCCAATCAGGACTCTGAGCCGTGATTCTTATAGTCTTCACCTGTCTTGCACCTAAACTGTGGTCAGGTGCAGGCTGTAGCCAATTACAAGCTTCAGGCCAGTGGAAAGTGCATTGTGGTCCATCGTGGTGCATTGTGGGCGAACATGCGGCGAACACGCGGAAATGTTCATAGTTTGCGACATGCGAACAGGCGATGTTCGAATCGAACTCCGAACACATCGAACCGAACAGCTCATCCCTAGTCCTCAACACACCGTTTGCACACTTTATCAGGCGTCCAAACTTTATCTTGATCTCCAATTTTTAGTCCAAAGTTTGCAAAGTATACTTTTTCACAAAGTCTGTAATATTCTGCTGTTGCTTCAACACTGTATATTCACCACAGATGAAACAGAAACTGTCTGGCGAATTAATACACTTTCGCGGAGCCATAACGTAACGGTTGAAGAATGACGAGCTAAAACGAATTGCGATGAAAAAGTGTGAACAGCCTAGAATCAAGAACCTGATGATGATTCGCGCACAAGTGTGGCATGCAGGAGAGAGCAGCTCTGTGTCTGTACACGAGATGTCACAGTGCTGGCCATACCCCCTGCACTGACCTGAGCTGCTGCTATCTGCCCTGTGTCTCCCTCCCACTGGATTCTTCAGGAAAGATTAACCCCTTCTACCATTAGAAGAACAGACTTAAAACTTGCTTAGCTTATGTATATATTCCTAAGGGACAACTGATGCGACTTAAGAGAAATTGTACCGATAATGAATATTTTTTAAAAGAATCGGCGAAACTTTTAACTGATTTTAAAGAGAAAGAATACCCAAATATAATGTTAAAAGAAGCTTTACAGAAGGTGGAAAAGATTGATAGACCTACTCTCCTAATGGAAACAAATCATATCAAAAAAAGAGACAACCCCGTAACACGGATGATTTTTGATTTTGACAGTTCATATATGGATTTTAAAAAGACTATCAATAAATTTTGGTATCTCTTGAGAGAAGATGATGATTTGAGGGGGATTCTGAGCGAAAGACCCACTATTACTTTTAGAGGTGCTCCAAGTTTAAAACAAACTATATAAAAGACAATAAGAAAACAGGATGGTTACAGCAAGAAATGGGTTTCTTTTATTGTAAAAATTGCCAATCTTGTAAAAATTCTAATATTCCAACAAGTGGGAATTGAATTAGAAATTATAAGTCTAATATAACTAAAATCGAATATACTATTAACAAGCTAATCACATGTAAAACCAATAATATTATTTATTTATTAGAATGCCCATGCGGACGCACAGTAAGACCTTTACATAAACGTATAGACGAACATATTCGCAATCTTAGAAATGGTTACATGCAACATTTTGTCTCTGCACATTTTTTTAAATGCCATAATTCAGATTCTAAGGGGTTAAAATTTTTGGGCATTAAAAGAGTTGGCAAATACTGGAGAGGAGGTAATAATATCCAAAGAATAGGACAGGAGGAAATGAGAACAGCATATCATTTAAAAACTTTTGTTCCTTTAGGTCTAAATGTTGATTTTGACCTGTTCAACTTTTTATAATATATATTTTTTATCATGTTTCTGTATAACTTCCCGGTAGGGAATTTTTTTTACTTTTTTTGTGATTTTTTAATGATATTTTGATTTTTTTTACAGCAAGTTTTTATAATGTTATTTGTGATAACGTTATTAATATAATGATATAATGTTTTTACTAGGTCATATCCTTATGGTTAAGATGGAATCATGCTTTTTTGATTCCTATAATCAGGTTGAAGCAATTTAAGACATTTAAATTGAATGAATTAAGGAGCTTTTAAACACAATGAAAATAGATGTGTCAGATCGAGACACTATAAGAAAAGGACGACCATACAGTGACGTATGCTCTGATGAAGTCCCGAGGGCGGGACGAAACGCGTCAGCACTACGTCACTTTACTACCGAGGATCCACGCCTTCTGAGTGACCACCACGGAAGCAGCCCGGGAGCTCCTGATGGGTTTCTAAGGACACATGGGACGCGGCGTTTTTATGTTTGGCAGTGGGTGAGATCACTTCAACAGCCCACTTCCTTTCCTGTACCTGTACATATATATATATTGTTAGCAGGTCATCCGTTTAATAATATAACACCATCGATATTCTCTCCCCTTTTATTTGAGATATACACTCCATCGGATATGAACTGCCAAGAAGTGGTTTCCATTTGAAAAGGATTTGAGAAATACAAAACTCTTTTTTTCCAGCAAGGATTGGAAGCTATCCAAACGGTTATTATTATTATTATTCTTTATTTATAAAGCGCCAGCATATTCCGCAGCGCTGTACAATAAGCACAGTATAGACAGGGTTACAATACATTGAACAACATTTGACAAACAGTACAGGAGGAGATGAGGGCCCTATTCCCGTAGGAACTCACAATCTGGGAGGGTTGGGGTTGGAAACAGGAGGAGAGGACTGTAAGGTGAGAGTGATTGATGGTTGCGTCAGTGAGTTGGGTGGTAGGCTTCCCTAAATAGGAATGTTTTAAGGGAGCGTTTGAAGGAAGAGAAGTTAGGGGAAAGTCTGACAGTACAAGGGAGAGCGTTCCAGAGAGTGGGGGCTGCGCGTGAGAAATCCTGCAGTCTATCATGGGAAGAGGTGATGCGGGGAGAAGCTAGGCGCAGGTCACTGTTTGACCTTAGGGTTCCTTTTTGACAAAAGAAGAGAGACACATAAGTATTTTTCTTCCCCTTCCTCCTTTTGTCTTTTACAAGGATTGATACAATTGAGACAATTTGTATATCTCTTAGCGCGACACCACCATTTGTTGTTTTTTATGTTGATTCTTTCTGATTTGAGTGGATATCAGGGTGGTGTACGCTGCTCATTTGCATTGGGTGTTTCTTCTCAGTATCAACCCCCTTTTTTATGTATATATTGCTGACCATCAGATTTACAGTGCTATTATTTTTTTTTTACATAACTCGGACAAACCCTTTAAGTTTTTTGGCATTTCATATCTTAAATGCACTTATGTGAATTAATTAATAGTAATCTGGACTTTAAATTTGGTTAAATACCCATAATATAAAAAAATAACAAAAAGTTAAAAAAATTGATATATTTGAAGACAATTTTGCATGTTGTGGCAAATCATGACGTCTTGGAGTTTTTTCAATATTTTATTCATTTTCAGCACACCAAAATACATGGAAATTAGATGAAAATAATCAAACAGCTTTTTAGTCGCAGACCTGTGTTATGAATAAAATAAGAACAGTGCACAATTCAAGCTAAGAAACACTAACAGGGTTATTCAAAGAGCTCCGAATTGCTTGAGAAAGGTAACCGAACACTGAAAATCAGCGTTCGGTTACCTTTCCTGGCCATTCGGCTATCCAGAGAGCAGGCAATTTGCCAAATCCTGGCGAATTGCCTGAACATACGGTGCCTGTTCGAGGGCAGTGAAATCCCCATGAAAAGCACTGCTTCGTCTATTCAGAGAACACAAACCAGCAGTGAAAGGTTCCCCTAATGCCCTGCCATTCGGTGGCTTCATTCGGCAAGTTAATTCAGGAGAATCCCATAGGCTTCAATGTTAAAAATATTCCCGTTTTAATTCAATATCTAATAAACCATTCATTATAAAATTCTGCAGCAAAAAGTCTCTTTATGTATAGATTTTTTTGGGATATTTGAAGCATTTTTCTTAATTTTTTTTTTTTTTTTTAAAAGTCCGATTTTTTTTTTTTGGATTTTTTTTAAGTTTACTTATTTTTTCTGTAACAGCCCTTTCTATTATCATTCCCTGGACCTCCTGAGTAAATTTCAGACATTTTCGCTCAGTAGTTTCTTTGCAAACAGCGTTTCACAGATTCAAACAAACTATTTTGCTAATTTATTCACCTCCCTCGTCTGCGGTGTCGGCTGCTTCGGCTGTGTTCGGCTCCTGCACGAGCTTGGTTTTCGGCAGGTTAATCCAGATGTTTTTGCAGGTTTTCGCCGTGCATTCGGTGGGTTTTGCGGTTAGTTTTCGTCAGGTTTGCGGCAGCTTTTCCCTGCAATTCGGGGACCCTGTGGTGCTTGCTGAATACAGGGTCACCGAAATGGGATCGGCAAAAGGAACCGAATTGAAGAGAACGAAAAGACAACGAACGTGCAGTGACTTTTCGAATCTCTTTGAATAACCCTGTTAGCCTCATTATTGTAATGATGTAAGAGCTGCTGTCACAGTTCTCCTTCCAGTCATGACGGACCCTTTAAAAGATCTGAATAGACTTTACCACCAGATTGGCACTTTCCGAATGCAGGGCAGGTCCTTTCATTCCCCCCAGGAACCCTGCATGTTCCAGGCCTGGTTTTGGTGCTACTCCACCTAGAGGAGGCCAGTGGGCCACATGCGCTGCCTAATTTAGACTTTCCAGCCTGTCATTGCAGACCTGCCATTTAAGGCTAATGTCAGACGAGCGCAGTCTGAGCCCACTCTGCGTGCATGCACAATGGACGGACGTACTGACGGAAGATACTGTAGACACCACACGATCTGTTTTTGCTGACTGACGTAGGAAAAAAAATGGAATTATGGGAAACAAAATTAATATGAAAAATGATAAAAATTTGAAAAGGATATGAAAAGCCATTGTGTGCGTCAAGGTGCTGCTTCTGACATCTCATCACTCACACAGAACACTAAGCGGACGTCTAGTGGTTTTACGGTCTTGCCTAACTTGCGTCCGTTTACCACGTGCGTTATGCGTGCGCAGTTCGGTGCGGACGTGCTTAGTATGTTGGTCTCTATTGCTCATGATTCTATGCTACGATGGACGTTAAACTGTGCGGCAACACGAACGTGATAACTGTGTTCGTCTGATTCCGGCCTAAAGGAATTGCCCTCAAGACTCAATGCTTCAGCAAACCGGTTCGTGGTGTGCCTTGAGCTTTCTCTCTTTTTTAACATGCGTTTAGGTGCACTTAATCACGGCCGCACTAGCAGCAAATGACGCGCAATGACGGCCAATATATGAAGTACGGCCGCACAAAAGTCCGGCCTCGCAACGCAAGTGGAAAATGAACGCATTTTTTTGAGAACGCTGAACCGCTAGTACTGACGTACAGAGTGCGCTGCGTCCGCATAGCGGCGTGTATGCCTGATTAGGAGATGTCAGACGCTGCTCATGTCCGGCCAACATAACGTCCAGACACCCAAAGTTTCCTGGTTTGGATCCGTAAAAAATCACGCACAAAAATGCGCATCATATGACCGTTTAAGCGCTTTCCGTGAAAAAACACCTCAATGCGTTCGGACGCACTTTTTGACGTTCGCTGCGAAAAATGATTTTGTTTGACCCTAGCCTAAAATTGGGCCTTTAGCGTCGGCAACAGTGCCGTCACACAGTCTCACCCTCTGAGGATATGAATCTGATACAGGCATCAGTTGCAGTGCAGCCAAATATTGTGTCTTTGGTGCCAGGCCAGCAAGTGCCATCATACAGTAACCCCTCTGTGGTATTGTGGAAGAGTGCAGGGGTGGACCATGCGGTCCTATATTAAAAAGATATGAATCTGGTAAAGGCGTCAGTGCACCCAGATATTGTGCCTTAGGTGCCAGGCCAGCAAGTGCCATCATACAGTAACCCCTCTGTGGTATTGTGGAAGAGTGCAGGGGTGGACCATGCGGTCAGGGCCGGTGCTAGACTATTTTGCGCCCTAGGCAAGACCAGCTACTTGCACCCCCCCCCCAAAAAAAGAGACACAACATGAAACTGCTAAATTTCTTTTTATTTAAGAATAAAGTTTTAAAAGCACCAATAGTAAAGGTAAAATAAATATAAATAAACTGTATTAAACCATTTTAAATTAACTCTATTAAACAAATTAAAATTAACTGTATTGAACAAATATAAAGTAACGAAAAAAAAAAGAGTTGTCACGTAAGTTTCAATTTCAGACACATCAAAATTTCACTTTGCGTGCCTTATCCTTTGCAAATTTTCATCATGCGCATATATATATATATTGCCCAGGCCAGCTCACATAATGCGTATATATATTGCCCAGGCCAGCTCACATCATGCGTATATATATTGCCCAGGCCAGCTCACATCATGCGTATATATATTGCCCAGGCCCGCTCACATCATGCTCACAGACAGTCACAGATGCGCCATCATGCATATATATATTGCCCAGGCCAGCCTAACATCATACGTATATATATTGCCCAGGCCCAGGCCAGCTCACATCATGCGAATATATATTGTCCAGGCTAGCTCCCATCATGCCCACAGACAGTCACGGATGCGCCATCATCATAGGCATGTGCAGCCTATCGCATTAGGGTGTGCACCCAAAAGCTCAAACACATGAAAAAAATTTATGTTTTATACATATATATATATATATATACACACACACGCACCCTTATGCATACATACACACGCACACACTCTCACACATTCAGCCTAAATATATCATTACAATCAGGCTAATTCAAAGAGAATTGAAAAGTCACTGCACGTTCGGTGATTTTTCGTTCTCTTCAATTCGGTTTGCTTTGACGATCCCAGTTCGGCGACCCTGCGGTGTATTCAGCAAGCACCACAGGGTCCCCGAATTACAGGGAAAGGTCGCCGCAAACCTGCCAAAAACTAACCGCAAAACCCACCGAATGCACACCGAAAACCCGCAAAAACATCTAGATTAACCCGCCGGAAAAAGCCGAGCAGGAGACGATCACACGCAGCGAAGCCGCCGGAAAAAGCCGACACCGCAGACGAATGGAGTGAATAAATTAGCAAAACAGTTTGCTTGAATGTTTGAAAAGTGAAACGCTGTTTGCAAAGAAACTACTGAGCGAAAATGTCTGAAATTTACATATGAGGTCCAGGGAATGATAATAAAAAGGACTGTTACAGAAAAAATAAGTAAAAAAAAATCCAGGAAAATGCTTAAAATATCCTAAAAAAAATCTATAAATAAAGAGACTTTTTACTGCAGAATTTTATAATGAACGGTTTATTAGATATTGAATTAAAACTGGAATATTTTTAACATTGAAGCCTATGGGATTCGCCTGAATAAACTTGCCGAATTAAACCACCGAACAGCAGGGCATTTTGGGAACCTTTCACTGCTGGTTTGTGTTCTCTGAATAGCAGAAGCATTGCTTCTCTATGGGGATTTCACTGCCCTCGAACAGGCACCAAACAGGCACCGTATGTGCAGGCAATTCGCCAGGATTTGGTGAATTGCCTGCTCTCTGGATAGCCGAATGGCCAGGAAAGGTAACCGAACGCTGATTTTCAGCGTTCGGTTACCTTTCTCCAGCCATTCGGAACTCTTTGGATAACCGTGTATGTTTATAATTCAGAGGTGCAGCAACCTTGGCCATCCAGTTGTTTTTGAACTACATTTCCCATGAGTCTCGACTAACCCAATTAGTGGCTGAGTATTGTGGCCGATTGTGTTCTATGACTATCAGGGTTATTCAGAGAGAGGTGAAACTCAGGAGAATGACTGGAGAAGTGAAAATTCTAGGTCAAAATAGCCAAACAAGAAAAATTCTCCCATTTATCTCACTTTCCAAATCGGCTATTTGGTCCAGATTGTTCTCTTTTCCTGCCATTCTCCTGGTTTTCACCTTTCTCTGAACAACCCTGAGAGAGAGGTGAAAGCCAGGAGAACTGGCAGGAGAAGAGAACAATCTGGACCAAATAGCCGATTTGGAAAGTGAGATAAATGGGAGAATTTTTCTGGTTTGGCTATTTTGACCTAGAATTTTCTCTTCTCCAGTCATTCTCCTGAGTTTCACCTTTCTCTTAATAACCCTGTCAGGGTTATTCAGAGAGCGGTGAAAAGCGGGAGAATGACTGGAGAATGGAAAATTCTAGGTCAAAATAGCTGATTTGGAAAGTGAGATAAATGGGAGAATGTTTATGGATTGGCTATTTTGACCTAGAATTTTCACTTCTCCAGTTATTCTCCTGCTTTTCACCGCTCTCTGAATAACCCTGTGAATGTTTAATCCCGAGGTGAGAAATAACATTGCTTTAGATGTTAAAAGCGGGCAATGAGGAAATTTTGTATTTTTTCTACATGATCGTGTTTGGTCTCATTAGAAAGGCCGGGCTCTGACCTCTCCAATGACACCTAACTTAACATTGTGGAGTGTAAAGAGAGTTTCATGGCAGTGGATTCTGTGATACGCTTATATGCACCACACATTACTGGGAGTTTCATGGCAGTGGATTCTGTGATACGTTTATATGCACCGCACATTACAGAGAGTTTCATGGAAGTGGATTCTGCATCTATCATTCTACATACAATGTATCAAATTCATTAGACCAGACTAAAAACACCTGTTGTTATGCCGTTTGAAAAACACAGGTCATTTAGAGGTGAGAATCTTTGCACGTACACATTAGTTTTCAATTCAATATCTAATAAACTGTTGCTTATAATACTCTGCAGTAAAGAGTTTCTTTATTTCTAGATTTTTTAGTATTTTTTAAGCATTTTTTATACTTTTTTCAAAATTTCTTTTTTTTGCGAACTCGAACTGAAAACACCCAAAAAGTTCGAAGTTCGCAAACTTTCAAACGACCAAAGTTCGAATCGAACTCCAAACTGATCGAACCGAACAGCTCATCCCTAATGAAGATCTCTTACATGAAAATAGAATTATTGATAGACTGTATGCATTATAAATGTTGCTGTATAAATAAGACTGTACATAATATATCATACCAAGGATGTTTACACTGAGGCAATATGCGGAGACTAATATTGCACCCTTGTTTTCTGAAAGATTTCTGTGTTTTTAGTTTGATTTTATTATTGAATATAATTTATTTGCATTATTTTGGATAATTATTTTTGGGATAATAAATTATTATTTCGTGTTTCAAACTTTATCTGACTCTGTGTGTTTACTTGACACTTGTTTGCACTGATTTCAGTGAGTTATTCCTACGGAATACAGGCTTACGATATAAAACAACAAATTTCCTTTCCAAAAAAATTGAAACGGTTTTAGACACAAAATTTTGAAAAAAATAAACCGCCAGGAAGGTTAAATAGTATAACCCTTAATATTATGTTTTTGCAGGAAGTCATCCAGTCGCTGTTTAAAAGTCTGACCCTCCACCACAACAGCCAGAGAATTCCACAGCTTTATTGTTCTCACTGTAAAATAACCCTTCCTATGCTTTAGGCTGAATTTCCTTTCGTCCAGTTTAAATGGGTGATGTTGTGTCCTGTGTATAGTCCTGTTAATGAATAGGTTTATTTTATTTTATTTATTTATTTACAAAGGATTTTACCAGGAAGGATACATTGAGATTTCTCTCGTTTTCAAGTATGTCCTGGGTTCGAGAACATTGAGTGGTTACAGAAATACAAAATAGTAAAATGCAAGATATTAACACAAGACCAAATATACAGATTAACAGTAAAATGCAAGATATTAACACAAGACCAAATACACAGATTAACAGAAAAATAAATATGGAGGAAATAAAGTCATTATGTTACATGTTTACAGGTGCATTTCGTATTGAGGTATGTTAATATGGAACTCTTAAGGGACTTTAGACTGGGGGAAGATTTGACGGCGTCTGGGAGGTTATTCCATATTTGCGGTGCTCTGTAGGAAAATGAGGATCTAGCCATTTTCTTTCCAGACATTGGTTTATAATGAACCCATATATATTTATGTAAAGTTATCATATCCCCTCTAAGGCCTTTTATATATTTATATAAAGTTACCAGATCCCTTGAAGGCCCTGTATATATTTATATAAAGTATCAGATCCCCTCTAAGGCCCCATATATATTTATATAAAGTTATCAGATCCTCTCTAAGGCCCTATATATATATATATATATATTTATATAAAGTTATCAGATCCCCTCTAGTGCCCGGTATATGTTTATATGACGTTATCAGATCCCCTCTAAGGCCCCGTATAAATTTAAATAAAGTTATCAGATCCCTTATAAGGCACTGTAAATATTAATATAAAGTTATCGGATCTCCTCTATGGTGCCGTATATATTTATATAAAGTTATTAGGCCCCCTCTAAGGCCCCGTATATATTTATATAAAGTTATCAGATCTCCTCTAAGGCGCCGTTTCTCTAAACTAAACAGGTTAAAGCTTGTTAGCCTTTCCTCGTAACTTGAATCTTCCATTCCCCTTATTCATTTAGTTGCCCGTCTCTGCACTTTTTACAGCTGTATTTAACATAGGTACTTATGGAGATTGCATACAGCGTCATCTAAATTCTCGAGGGGAAGGACGATTCTACTTCATCTCTGACCTGTTAAGTTTAGGCTCCCACAGTCTGACTAATATTATTATTTTTGCTCGATTATCTTAAAAACAGAATATTAATGACAAAATCAAATTCTTACCATCACCATAGGACTTTGTATAAGCCTGAAGTTTGTGTTGATTAATCTCAGGAGTTTCAAAAATTTTGGGTCATTGTAATCAAATCGATGTCCAAGTAGTATAGACACAATAATGTTGGCTACGGCTGCATTAATTTTCATTGTGTTCTCAAATGGCTTTCCTAGAAGAACAAGAACACAATACGTAAAATGCATATCATTATTGTATAATTAAAATGATGTATAAATGCATACAGGATTAAGCCCTGATGGACAACTCGTAAAATTGATTGGAAATGGAAAATTTGGGCCATAAATGAAAAACATATTTGGGTGTTTTGCCAAAAACTTGCAAATCCCCTATAATTTCTTCACAATTCCTAATTTGCTAAATTATCTCACTCTTAATGACATTGCCTGTGTGATAATAGTTCTTACAATTTCATCACTGGTTTTCATATTGTAAAGTAGCTATTAATCAATGATCTATTGTTACATCCTCAGCCCCTGCTGTGCTTCCTGGGGGGTCTACTCTGGGCATGGTTCGGTGCCACTGGCTGGTCGAGTGCCAGCACCTTGTAATGGCCGAGCGGCGTCCGAGGTAGCGGGGCCTGCCGTGGTCATGAGGAGCCGCTGGGTTTAAAGCAGGGCACGAGCACGAGGAGTTGCCTCGTCTCCCTGACGTGGAGTTCATTCCCGCATCGCTTACTATTGATTCTCTTTGCTGTTCTAGTTGCCAACCCATTTATGTCTACGATTCCTGCTCCTGATTTTGACCCAGCTTGTCTTTGACCATTCTCATGTTATGTACTATAGCGGTTGCTAGTACTGTGTGTCGTGGGTTTAACCCTATGCAGGCTGCTTGGGGTTGTGCTCACTTCTTGGGGATATTCCCATCTCGCTCTGGTGTACTATCTACAGCCTTATTGGGGTTCTGCTTCAGTTTCATGGTCTAAGGTCGTGTATTTATGTACAATCCGTGATAAGGATATTCCGTTTGTTTTCTGCCTATGATTATCGTGCTCAGTCTGGCAAATCTACCCGGGCTTGTATTAGCCTTAAGCATTTATATGTGTCAGTAGACCATGGTGATTACAAGTAGGGATGAGCTGTCGGTTCGGATCAGTTCGGAGTTCGACGCGAACATCGCCCATTCGGCTGTTCGTTGAACTCCAAACATTTCCGCGTGTTCGCCCACAACGCAACACAATGGACCACAATGCACTTTTCCACTGGCCTGCAGCTTGTAATTGGCTATAGCCTTGCACCTGACCGCAGGTCAGGTGCAAGACAGTTGCAAGACTATGCCAATCATGGCTCAGAGTCCTGACTGGGCAAATTTTGCCCAATCATGGGCTCACAGAGCTAAGTCCCACAGCACACTATATAAGGCTTCTTCCCTGCCTGCAGCCCCAGCGCGTGTATTTGCAGGAGTGAATCAGAGAGGAGGAGATTGTCCTGTCAAGGTGTATCAGTGACGTTGTAGGAGATTTCTGGGAATTAGAATCTGTGTTGGCACTGCCAGGCTATCAGGGACAGTGTGTTTCAGTGAGCTTTAGGAGATTTCTGGGGATTAGAATCTGTGTTGGCACTGCTAGGCTATCAGGGACAGTGTGTTTCAGTGAGTTGTAGGAGATTTCGGGAATTTGAATCTGTGTTGGCACTGCCAGGCTATCAGGGAGAGTGTGTTTCAGTGAGTTGTAGGAGATTTCGGGGAATTTGAATCTGTGTTGGCACTGCCAGGCTATCAGGGACAGTGTGTTTCAGTGAGTTGTAGGAGATTTCTGGGAATTAGAATCTGTGTTGGCACTGCCAGGCTGTCAGGGACAGTGTGTATCAGTGAGTTCTACCACAGATCGGCAAATTTGAATCTGTCTTAGAACAATATTTGGGTGCACTGCCACTGACGCCTATACCAGATTCATAGCATTTTAATATTTGACCGCAGGGTTCAACCCTGCGCTCTTCTACAATACCACAGAGGGGTTACTTATGGTGTGAAGGTACTTGCTGCCACCAAAGGCACAATATTTGGGTGCACTGCCACTGATGCCTATACCAGATTCATATCATTATAATATTTGACCGCAGGGTCCAACCCTGCACTCTTCCAAAATACCACAGAGGGGTTACGGTGTGACGGCACTGTTGCCGACAATAAAGGCTGAATTTTAAAGCACCTATTGTTACTTTCATCGAAAGTCTGCATAAGTTTCACCATAATTTAGCCAACAAAATCACTAAACTTGTACTGTGTGTCCTAAAACGTCTCCTCTTTTCATACAGGCTGCCGCCCCAAGCAGTTGTTTATGAATAGATTAAAGGAAAACCATTTACCGTCATTTGAAATGTCATTTTTTGTTTTAAAATGTTTCTATACATCCTACAAATCCGCCACTTCACGGGCAGGTTATGGGAACCTCCTAGGCACGATATTTGAAGGATTTTTTTGTTTTTATTCTTAACCTTTATTTCATGGAAAACTCACTGTTCCTTTAAAAACGTTTTTTTTTTAATTTTTGCCCTTGTTTCCTGTCCCCCAGGTCACTACCTGGACCCCCATACACCTTTTATGGCAAATATCTAGCATATATGCCCTCTTGGAGGGCACTCTAAAAATCGAACGTTCGGGTCCCATTGACTTACATTGAGTTCAGATCGTGTTCGAGCCCTCGCTGAAAGCCGAGAGCGGAGGCGGAGGCGTGTCATGGAGGAGGATGTTGTCATTCGGCGTCTAGTTTGGTGTGCTGCAGCCGCGTAGGGCTGAGAGTGGAGGTGGAGGTGCGCCGTCTGGTGGCGCCGGAAACAGAAATACATCATGGCAACGGCGTCCGGAACGCACAGCGAAAGACACTGTGACCCGCACGCTGTTTTTTGCAGTTTTAATTTAAAAAATTAATTGTTTTATTAGCAAGTATATAAATGGGGATTGTTGGAGTCTAACCCACCCGATTGATAAGGCCTGCAGACGCAGGCGAAATGTGTCTCGGTTGTATTATGTGTTGTAATAAACCTTTTTAATATTATCCCCATTTTTTATTTATTTTTTTATTTTATTTTATTTAATTTTGCTTCTTTGGTCCAACTTATCGTTTATATTGGCATACATTCAAGAGGCACGGACTTTGTCTGATCCTCCAAATAAGTCAGAATCTGTTTGGTCCTCCGGAAGAAGTCGTTAACCTCCTGGATCTTCAACCCGTTAATCCCATGGATCTTCAATCCGAGACCTATGAGATGGGACCCCCTCAGATAATAAGAGGTCCAAGGCGCCACTACAGAACCACCCTAAGTGGAGGTTCTGAAATACGTGAGTGTGTCTCTTTTGTATATAACATATTCCGGTATATAGAACTGTACTACTCTTTTCTTCCTTTTTGAGATATATCTACTATCAAGACACAGGAACTGCCATATGGGTGGAGTCCCCCATAAAGTGACTTAAAGGCATACATCCAGAGTCTTGAAGACTCCTCGTTTGTGAGTGCTTAACCACTTCGCTGCTGAGGACGCGCTCAGCGCGTCCTCAGCAGTCCCGCTGGTATGCGGAGGACGCGCTGAGCGCGTCCTCCCATTGGGGTCAGCGTTCGGCTGGGTTCCGGCCGATCGCTGGCCCCCCCGGTGCGGGCTGACATCCTGGATGTCAGCCCGGCATCCGGACCAGCAGCCGCCAGAATTAGGTGTCATCGCGGGGGCGTGATGACACCTAATTCAGGCGCCCCCCCCGCATGTGCGGAGGAGGCGCCTGAAAGGGAGGGGGGAGGTCCTTCGGACCTCTCTCCCTCCCGATCGGCGGCACACAGGGGGTTAACCCAGGCATCATTTGGAAGGGCACAGCCTGCCCTTCCAAATGATGCCTGGCATTAACCCCTGGGGAGCTGGATCGCGAATCGGCGCTGAAAAGCGCCGGTTCGCGATCCTTTCCCGGAGCTGGCCGACATCTTGGATGTCGGCCAAGCCTCCGGGAACTCCCCCAGAGGACTGGCGTCATCGTGCGTAGCACGATGACGCCAGTCCTAGACTTAACCCCTAACTGCCACCAACTGTGGAGATAGGGAGTTCCAATGAACTCCCTATCTCCCGATCCGTGGCAGCTAGGGGTTAAATTTTGGTATCGTTGGATCGGCCAGAGCATGGCCGTTCCAACGATACCAAACATGAAAGTGAAAAATTTTGTAAAAAAAAAAAAAAAATAAAAAAAAATTAAAAAAATTAAAAAAAAAATTAAAAAAAAAAAAAAAATTTTTTTTTATTTTTTTTGGTTTGTTAATGCAGCAATATTGTTCCCATTTCAATTATAATGTGAACAATGATGCTGCACTAACGATTTTTGTATGCGGTGCGTTTGTTAAAAATAGTGTCATTTTCCCCAAAAAAAAATGTAACGAGACCCCATCTCTAATTTTTTTAACAAGCGCACCCCATACAAAATATAACCGCAATTGCTCGCATGTTAAAATGTGGAAAAAAACACTTTACACATTGTAAATTATTGAAAATACATATTTTATTGCATTTTTTGTTATAATATACAGACATGACATAACGTATACATATAATAATGACATATTATGAATCTACTGAGTCTGACGGAAAGAACGATATATAATATGTCTGGGTCATATACTAAAATAAGCCTTCAAAACACGTTTAAACATGATGCGTAAAACAGGTAAAAATGACCTCAGCATAGGGGCGGGAAAAGCCTCAGCAGCGAAAGGGTTAAAATAACTGTGTGTGTTTTTTATTATTTCAGTACATTCTACGCAATGGTCTCTTCTTTTTTTCTTTTTCTTTTTTAGGACTCACGGATCAATTTTTATTATTTTATTATTATTCATTTTTTTAGTCTATTTTTTATTTTAATTTTTTATATTTATTATATATATATATATATATATATATTTTTTTATTCTATTGTTTGTATATGCCCTTATGCGCTCCCATATACCCTGATATACTACTTACATAATACATAATATCATTAGAAAGTTCTGGTCCATTCTCCGACAGGACCCATTATTAGAAAACATCATGGGGAAAAAACAAAATTGATCAATAGGGGGGCCCCAAACCTTAGGAACAGTCTAGTGAGAAGTCATAACCAAATAAGAAAAATGAATATGTTTAGTGTCCCCGATAGATTTTATCAATGTGGAAATTGTCCAGCAAGCAAGAAACTACAACTAAAAAAGAATACCTCTCTAGATTTTTCTGGAAGTGACAAAAAGAAATATAAAATTAAGGGGGTAATGACATGCAGAAATAAAAATATGATCTGCCAATTATCATGTCCATGCAATTTACATTACATAGGACATACGACAAGACCCCTTACAGTTAGAATAAGAGAACATATCTATAATATTGGGAGAGGTCTTGAATCTCATTCGGTATCTGCACATTATAAAAATGTTCACAACTGTAAAAAGGACCTTATCGTACAACACTCTGGTAATGAGCATCTGGGGAGAGAAGAAGAAGCGGATGTAAACATTCGATTATAGGAACTATTAATGCGCATGCGCGTCCTTTCGTTTCCCCTTCTGGGAATGAGATACCAACACCGGACGTAGGAGACAACTCGTGCGCGCATGTGCGTATTTTTGCTTTGTGGGGGAACGGAAGAGGGGAAGGTTGAAAGATGTTTGGCGCAACCTATGAGATTGTGTCCAAATTAATTAAGTTCATGTGGGTCTATAATGACCAATGAGTAAGACCTTCCCCCCTCGTTTATGTTTTGAACAGAATGATTAAATAATATAGACATGTGCATTCGTTTTAGTACTAAAACGATTTAGTCCGAATTTTGGGATAATTTAGTTTTAGTATGACTCAAGAGAAACGAAACTGCTCAGTACAAAAAACGAAAGAAACTAAAATAAAATGCACTACATTTTAGTTTCAGTCCTTTTTGTGATATTATATTGATGAGTGAAGGAGACCAGCAATGAAGAGCGCAACATCGCAACATCCGAAGTTCTGCACCCTCCACATGCCAATGCAGGAGGATGTTCTATACAGAGAGGGACATTAATTCAGGAGGATGTTCTATATATTATACAGAGAGGGGTATTAATTAATGCAGGTGGATGTTGTATACATTATACAGAGAGGGGTATTAATTAATGCAGGAGGATGTTCTAAACATTATACAGAGAGGAGCCTTTTTTTTTAGCCCTTTAAATCCAGTGGCTGTGAGCGCGGAGATCGGCTGCTTGTTACATTATCTCTCAGTACAATGTATCAGGCTCAGCTGTTACAGTAACTGACTGCTGCTCATCACAGCGCTCAGAGTTTCAGTAAAACAAGGAAATAATATTGTTTTAACCTCTTACATATAAAAATATTATTTACTAGTTTTACTGAAACTCTGAGCGCTGTGATGAGCAGCAGTCAGTTACTGTAACAGCTTTGCCTGACACGGGGCAGTATTACAATGTTGGTGCTAACTTAACCAGAGCTGTTGTAACTGAAAACCTCCATAGGCTATAATAGCTCTGGGAAGTTTACAACAGCTCTGGTTAAGTTAGCACCAGCTATATAATATGGCCCACATTGTGCTGAGAGTGAGAGATGCTTAACAAGAAGCGATCTCAGCCCTCTGAGGAGCCACTACAATAGTAATTGTATCCACTGGTTTTTGGATGAATGAAATTAGTTTTCATACTAAAGAACTGAAAACGAATTTCTTTAGCAACTAAATAAATTGCATTTTAGTACTAATGCATTAGTTCAAAACGAAATTTTGTGCTGTGCACATGTCTAAAATAATACATGTTAAAACCTGCCATCCAAACGGAAGACACCATGGAGTGATCATTAGCCAACTGATGAAGTCATGGGTAACTTGGAGCCTGAGGTGAAATGCATTTTGGCGCTATTTATTTTATACTTCTGTTTGTTTTTATTATTTTATATGTTATTAAAAGTTTTTTATTACTGTCATCCTGGAATATTGGTTTTACTGGAGGTTGTACCTGAGAAAAACAACCCCTGGGCGATATATCTTAGGACCTGAGCTTAGGTTCTGGAAATTGTGAGTACTTCCAATTCTGGGAATATACTGCCCTTTTTTTGCAGTTTTGCACTATGTTGTCCTTCTGTATGAATAGGATTTAAAGACTGGAGGATTGCACAATATAAGGGCTGTTGGGTGGCCGATGCAAATAACCCTCAAGCGCAAGAGCTTGAGCCAGTTAGGGCTCCCTCAAATGTGAGTGAAATTATCACTGAGATATAAAAACATTTTCTTTAAATATACAGAAAGCACTATGAAATATATATGTATTTATGTATCTTCTGTATTATGTATCTTTCATATCTGAGAACATAAAGAAAGAATTAAGGGATAAAAAGATACGGTAATATACCATTTCCTTATCTTTGATTGGGAAACACTGGGTGCGCCACACTCTAATTTTCTGTATACTGTGTTGATTATACTGCAGAGAATTGCTACCCCGCAGTGTGCAGATTTAAATGCAGCATTAAAACTTTGTTTTGGATCATTTCGTTCCAGTTTGTTTAGTGTCAGATCATTTAGTTCTGGGTTTCCTTTTCATTTCGGATCATTTCAAATCATTTAGGATTGATTTATTTTTGTATTGGATCATTTTGGATCGTGCCGCGATACATTATTTCGGATCGATTCGAAATTTCAGGCGGACGATTTTCATTTCAGAAATGCTTCCGAGATAGCGAAAATGGAAATCTCGGACGAGAACGAAGTTTGGACGAAACGAAATGCACATGCCTAAGTCTAATTGTGCAGCTCCAGATCTGACAATCGCTCTTACTACCTGTAGCAGTGAGCTTTCAGTGAACCAGCACAGGCTGGACAGTTAATCAAACATTCAGCCAGTCCAATGCAAATACAAGGCCATTGAAAGGCATATCTGTCAGGATCGCCACCCTCTGGCCCCTGTCACCCACGCCAACCCTGCATCATGAACAATGCACGTTCCTAAACCTGCATGTTCCCAGCATCCTAGCCCTAGAATCTCACCTGACAACACCTCCCCCTAATTACCCCTGCATATCAGGAAGCTACGCCCTCCAGACTTCACTTCCACATTGAAGTTACTGACTGCGATACCTGTGTACTAAAGCTCCCTGAAACTGCCTGACCTTCTCCTGAACTCTCTGCTAAGACCCCAAGGACCTTCTGCTACAATCTGGACTCTCATTCCTTCACTCACCGGTAACCCTCCCATCCTGCTCCCCCTCTGCCCCCCATCGAAGCCTTGCCGTGTACCGAACCCCTGCTATACCACCGACTATTCTCTGCCAGCCTTGCCGTGTACCGAACCCCTGCTATACCACCGACTATTCTCTGCCAGCCTTGCCGTGTACCGAACCCCTGCTATACCACCGACTATTCTCTGCCAGCCTTGCCGTGTACCGAACCCCTTGTTGAATCCTGACGACTCTATTGCCTATACCCTGTCTGATTTCATGCCACTGTGTTTATGTGCAAATAAACACTCTTTTGTTATTCTGAACCTGCCTTCATCACTGCATCCTGGGCTCACAACCCCAACCTGCTACACCACCCGCAGTCTAAACGTGACAATATCATTGGTGGGAATGCACAGAGCTGTACATTCCTGACCAAAACCCCAGAAGGTTGATCAGCGCAATATGAGTGACTGTTTTCTGGGTGGAGGAAGAAGCAACATGGCCACCCATTGCCATTTAAAATTCCTTTAAAAGGTCCTTGTAGATAGGGTGATCCTTTAAAGAGTTATTCACTAAAAGTAAGCTTATGGATGGCAGAGTTCCCTAATAATTTTTACATGAAAATCATATTCTCCTCAAAAGATCAAACCATCTTTTGAGTCAGTTTTCTAATAAACAGATTTCTTTACTGGCAGACCTTTCCTTTACTCAAATGACACAAATCTTACCAGTTGTAAATTAAGCCTTTTCATTCTCAAACCATTGAGTAACCGTGTGTGCACTGTATGTATCCCAGTAAAACTGACCTTTATAAGACTGAAATACTTCCACCAGTGAGTCACATTCTTCATTAATCGCGCTCTCTATGACTTTCCTTCCCATCCCAAAATCTCTCAGTGTTGATAGAGCGAATCTTCTCATCACTTTCCAATTTTCACCACGAGCAAAAACGATACCTAAGTAAAATCCAAACAAAATCAGTACCTTCATGTTAAACAAACACCTATTCTTTACTTTAAACTAAGTATCATCTAACATTCATCTTCAACTTCCATCAGAACTTCCACATGTTCCCCTTGTAAAAGGTATTTTTAACAATACTTGGCAGTTCCTCAAATTGTTTCCCCTATTAGAGACTTGTGTCTCTGCTACAACATAACTCATGCTGACAGATCATTGTGTAGAATAGTCTATGAATTTATCTCTAGAGATTTATACACAAAGAAAACAGCAGCCAGTGGCATAGCATGGGTTGTCAGAGCCCGGGGCAAGGCAAATATTGCACAGCCTAAACTCTGGAATGTTAGCACTCCCTAATTCACTTCCACCTGTACAGTAGTGAACCTCTGCTTCTCAATCGCGTGTATTGTATTTTAAGTAAATACTGATGTCCTTTCAATTGTGCCCATTTCTTTTTTAAATTTTAGTTCCACTCCAAGTTCATTTTAGTTGGGCCCCAGTTGTGCTTCCAGTTCATTTTATTTCTGCTCTCAGTTCAGTTTATTTCTGCTCTCAGTTCATTTTCTTTCTGCCCCCAGTTCATTGTGTGTCCCCAGTTGATATTATTTGTACTCACACTTCAATTTATTTGTGCCCCCAGATCATTTTATTTCTGCTCTCATTTCATTTTATTTCTGCTCTCAGTTCATTTTTTTCTGTTCTCAGTTCATTTTATTTCTGTTTTATTATTATTATTATTAATCTTTATTTATAACGAGCCAACATATTCCACAGCGCTGTACAATGGGGGAGCACAAACATGAGACGTACATGATAAATAAGGAAAAGACAACCCTTCCCGTAGGATAGCTAGTCTAGGAAATACTTCACTTTAACCAAGACAACCCGTGAGTTTACAATCTAAAGTACAAAGGTAAGTGAAACAAAAGGTGAGCAGGGGAGTGTGGAGCAGGTGGCCAGAGAGAGAAAAGCAAGGATTGCATAGGAATGACAAGAAGCTTGGATTTAGGAGGTTGATTAAAAGAAACTGGCAGCAGCTGGAAGGGAAGCAATGAGTTTGGGGCCAGGACTGGCTGGGAGGGTGGCACTGCAGAGTGCAGATGCAGAGCTTGTGTGAGATGTCTGCTTGTGGTGAGAATGTAGAAAGAAAGACAGAGATTTAGGAGGAGGGGGTCTGTATGCAGGAAGTGAATTACATGGGAGGGGTTGGGGAGCAAAGTTACTATGAGAGTCTAGACTTGAGGGACTTCATGCTTGATAGCCGAATACCTGGGAGTCCTTAATGGTACAGATGCAGAGCTTGTGTGAGATGGCTGCTTGGGGTGAGCACAGTCCCTTCTGTTTTTCTGCTCTCATTTCATTTTATTTGAGCCCCCAGTTCATTTTATTTTTGCTCCCAGTTCCTTTTATTTGTGCTCTCGGTTCATTTTATTTGTGCTCTCGGTTCATTTTATTTGTGCTCTCGGTTCATTTTTTTTGCTTGCAACAGTAAAAGGAAGGACGTGCTGTCCCCGCTTTGTCTGTCATCGCGGGAGCTGCTGTCTGAGAATCATAGAGATACTTTAACCTTTCTCTCAACCCATGCTGTGCAGTTTGATTTTAAATGTCCGATTCCTAATTTGCCAGCCAGCATTTAAATGCCACTGCTGAACGGCTCATTATTGAACCAGCTCTCACGTTCGCGCCATTGTGCCTGCACAACACCGGGTCTGGGGGCAGTGCCCCATTCCACCCATGAAGATCCGGCCCTGATGCCATCTGTATAATTCAATTTCTTAAGGCCGCAAATTTGTTTTGACATTTTGCACCCCTAAGAATTTTTCACCCCTATGGTCCTACCTACTCTATGCCCCTGACTGCAGCTACATCCCAGCTACTGCATTTTTCCATCAGACATCATAAGAAGATGTTTGTATGTTTTGCTTTATGTGTCTATACAACAAGCACACAATTTTGAATTGTCCCACTGTAGTTGAGGCTGCTAATTGCAGTTCACTCAACAGACACCTGTTTAAACCCTTCATTACCATGAGGTTTTCCATAATACCACTGTCAGGAACAAGTGGCTTTTTTGGAAAAACACTTTTTTATTAATTATACATTAAGAAATATTTATTTCTCTTTGTACCTTATACCAACCCTCAAAATTTGCACTCGCCTGCTCGCATTTTGCGAGTGCAAATCAAGCAATGGCGAGTGGAAATTCACACGCAGGCAGCATGATAAATTATATTGTACTGCCTGCTCTGTGTATTCCAGCGGTGGCCGTGTTTTTTTTCTTTATACCGGCCGACATGCTCCGGGCCAGCCAGTGTGCTTTCCTTTTACAGCAACAGCTGGACATGGCCCGAGTCATTTCCGGCACGCTCACCGGACAGGTTGCTGCAGCGTGTTTACCAGGGATGGGGAACCTCCCGCTGAGGAAAACAATCCGTCCTGAGTGCCACAAAGGGAGGGGGTGCAAATTCCCTCTCCCGCTGCTCTCCTTACTCCAATCCCCTCTCCAGTCCTTACTGCTGCGCGCTGGATCCTTCTTTATCCTCGGCCCCTGAATCCAGCATGCCTCAGCATACTCGGAGGTGAGGTAAAAGGGGGGGGTGGAGAGAAATTAATTAAAGGTAGTGGGGGAAGAAATAAAATAGGGAGAGAAATGAATTAAATACTGGGGGGGAAATGATTTAAATACTGGGGGAGAAATGAATTAAATACTGGGGAAGAGAGAAATTAATTAAATACTGGGGGAAGAGAGAAATGAATCAAATACTGGGGAAGAGAGAAATGAATTAAATACTGGAGGAAGAGAGAAATGAATTAAATACTGGAGGAAGAGAGAAATGAATGAAATACTGGGGGAGAAATGAATGAAATACTGGGGGGGAGAAATGAATTAAATACTGGGGGAACAGAGAAATGAATTAAATACTGGGGGAAGAGAGAAATTAATTAAATACTGGAGGAAGAGAGAAATGAATGAAATACTGGGGGAGAAATGAATGAAATACTGGGGAAGAGAGAAATGAATTAAATACTGGGGGAAGAGAGAAATGAATTAAATACTGGGGAAGAGAGAAATGAATTAAATATTGGGGAAGAGAGAAATGAATTAAATACTGGGGAAGAGAGAAATGAATTAAATACTGGGGAAGAGAGAAATGAATTAAATACTGGGAAGAGAGAAATGAATTAAATACTGGGGGGGAGAAATTAATTAAATACTGGGGGGGGAAATGAATTAACTACTGGGGAAGAGAGAAATGAAATAAATACTGGGGAAGAAATTAATTGGGCAAAATAAATATACTAAAAGGAGGGAGAAATGAATTAAAGGGGGCCCTTGACAGAAAAAAGGTTCCCCACCCCTGTTGTAAACTAAGTTAAAGTAAAAAGCTGTCAGCACGCCGGAAGTGATTCCAAAACCAGTGCCGTTAGTACAACTCCCGTGAGGGGTCATATTTAGTGAAATGGTGGCCTAGGCATTGGAATTTATGCAAAATAAATCTATTTAAAAAGAAAGAGGTGATACGGAAGGAGCAAAAAAGAAAAAAATGGGGATGGAAGTATCGCACATGAATATTAATGGATTCATCTGTATTAGCATCCAAGGAGGAAACCTGACTCTGGGGTCTTCTAACTTCTATTGATAACCTGGCATATGAATAATGAAAAGAGTATTAAGTTCCCCTTGATATGTCGGATGCATAAACCAAATATTAAGTTGGTCCTAAAAACTGTTGGAGAGGAGTCTGTACTTAATGGATGATACTACTTGTCTGGGTCTGGTGCCTGAGTATTAATGTTAATTATTTTTGTAGCTTTATTCTGAATAAAACTTTTAACAGTGTAATTTCGTAAGATAGGTTTGTTTAGGGGCGGAGTTCAGGGCAGGGTAGGTGGGGCAACAGGTGGTGAGCAACTCTTGAGGTCTGGCTAGTAGCTTGGGAATTGAAATTTTGAGCCCTGCCTTATACTGTAATAACTCCATTTGACAGATGGATACTGCCGTCTGCTGGTCAAAAATTGCTGCTACAGCTAGGTCTCCATGTTTTAGACACTGAGTCCCAGCTGTTCAATCTCTTTTAGCTCCTCGGCTGTCATACCCACCACTCTAAAACATTGTCCTCAATCTCGAGCCCAATTACAAACAAAATTGATTGGCAATAAACAAAATCCCTTTGAATAGATCCAGAATTACACAAGTTTAACATGCTTGATATTGAAATAATTGTAAATGTTTAGTAATGGAAACCAAAATGTATCTCGAATTAAACAAAGCTGTACTAATTTTCAGGTAAAATCACAGGAGTTCATTGTTTATATTCTACTTTAGAACTTATAATAAATGTACCGTGTCCTTTGAACGCATCCTGGAACAAGGGAACGTAAGGTCTGTCGGCAAACTCCTCAGCGTGGTTGACAAGCGCGTCCTTAACAGTGTCGTAGCCGCACAGCACAACCACCTTCATCAATCCCATTTGAAAACTGAATATGGAGCCATATTTCTCTGTCAGCTGCACAGAATGATAAAACGCAGGGAGGGAATTAAATTTTATTTTTTATTATAATATATATATGGTTTATTATTTCAGAAGCCTTCTGCACTTCACAACAATTCAAAGAACTGCATCACAGAGCCCCTGTGATACATTCCCCATATGCAGCAAGGAACTCTGGTTAAGACATGCAAATGACATCTGTCTCACTTTTTTGCATCCTGGGTCTGTTTTCACAGAACCCTTCAATCAATGCCATGCCATGCTAGATGGCTTTTTTAAGCAGAGATCAGGTTTATGCAACTGGTCAAAGCCATTACTGGACAGCGCTGTTACGGGTTTATTGGACCCTCATCAGTAGGAGCTAGGCATGACCAGTTGCAGATGGATGCTTGGACCCATATGGTAAATCCAGTACATATGTGGATTGTGGTGGAGGGCAAAAAAACGGTATTTCTTACCGTAAATATTATTTTCCATAGTCATAGCGGCAGTACACATGGGTTCTTCTTCAATCCCACTTTGGACAGGTTACCAAGCCTAAAATCAAAAAGACACACCTAGGGACAGGTGAAACCCTCCCTCAGCTGTGACGCCTCCCCTATTGCCTAAAAGAAGAACTAAGCCCAGAACCCCCCAGTCATTGACAAGCAGAACCGAAGGAGCAAAATACATATCAAAACTTTATTCAAAACCAACCAACAGAACACAATCAAGCGGGAGGGAAGCTGTACTGCCGCTACGACCATGGAAAATAATATTTACAGTAAGAAATACCGTTTTTCCATGCATCTAGCGGCAGTACACATGGGACATACAAAGCCCCCAAGAGAGGGAGGGATCAAGACTTAACCACCACCTACAAAACCTTGCACCCAAAGGACCCCTCAGCAGAGGCCAGGACATCCAGATGGTAGTGACGCATGAAAATGTGAAGAAAGGACCAGGTGGCAGCCTTACACTCCTGTTCCGCCGTAGCGTCCACATGCAAGGCCCAGGAAGCAGCCACTGACCTTGTTGATTGTGCCCGCATGCCCTGGGGAGACACCTTGCCACCAGCAGAATAAGCCAAGGAGATACGGAAGTAGAAGTGGGTTCAGTGGCGCAAAAAAATTCTGAGGAGTGATAGTAGCTACTGTACATCAATGGTACGTAGAAAAAAGTTTACACAGGCTAGATGGCAGAAGTTGCAGAAGATGGTTCTGTATAGAGGTAAAGGGAGGTAAGAGCCCTAAAAGGAACAGTATTTCCCGCTTGGGATATGAGCACAGTCGAAAAACGACCAGTAGTAAAGTGCGACTGTGGGTGAGAGACTAATAATGTGCAAAAGTGCAAATAAAGTGCATAGGCAAAAGTGCAAACGAAGTGCATAAGTGGCAAATTACCACCTAAGGTATTGGTGTTGGCACTAATGGTGTGCCTATTCAACTCCGACCAAAAAATGGGACCAATAAAAATTCACATCATAGAAAACAGCAATTCATAAAAACACTTCACGTAAAAGCACGTGTTGTGCAAAATACGGAATATCATAAAATGCTACAGTGTCTATAAATGCGAGGATGAAGGGGAGTAGTCCGTCATGTTCAAAGAACACGCACCATAGAAAACAGTTCACATAAACGCACATCTTGTGCAAGATCCAAAAAATAAAGTGCATACAAAAAATGGTTGTTGTTAGCAGTGGTAAAGTGCGACAGTGTCTATAGATAAAAAGGTAGTCTTGCGGAATGTATAAAAAAGCCGCAATTCCAAAAAAGTGCACGTCGTAAGGGTAAGCTATTTGTGAGTGGAGAATAGAACCGGCAAAAGTCTATATAAATCTCACACTCTTAACATCCAGGCGTGTATGAGGGTCCGGGTGGGTATCTTCTCCTTGGAATCCTAGTGTCTTTGTGGTCCTCTGAAAAAATAGGAGATAATAGTACAGCACTGTATAGACCTGTTGGCTACGATACACCGTATATACTCGGGTATAAGCCGACCCGTGTATAAGCCGACCCCCCTACTTTTTCCCAAAAAACCTGTGAAAACTTATTGACTCGCGTATAAGCCTAAGTGGGAAATGCAGCAGCCACTGGTAAATTTCACATGGATATTGCCCCAGCTCATGGATATTGCCCCAGCTCATGGATATTGCCCCAGCTCACACCTGGATATGCCCCAGCTCACACATGGATTTGCCCCAGCTCATGATATGCCCCAGCTCATGGATATGCCCCAGCTCACTCATGGATATGCCCCAGCTCACTCATGGATATGCCCCAGCTCATGGATATGCCCAGCTCACACATGGATATGCCCCAGCTCATGGATTTGCCCCAGCTCATGGATATGCCCCAGCTCACACATGGATTTGCCCCAGCTCATGGATTTGCCCCAGCTCTCACCTGGATATTGCCCCAGCGGCAGCCAGCTCTCACATGGATACTTGCCCCAGCTCTGGATCCAGCAGGGGTTGAGGGGGCCCAGATGCCGGCAGCGGGAGTGCCTGCCCGGTCCTGAACAGTGTGAGTCCGTCCGTGTTGAAGGGGATGCGGCTGCGTGCGTGCGCAGGTCACGCGGTCTGGCCAGTCAGGTGGTACAGAGACTCAGTACCACCTGATTAGCCGGACCACGTGACCGCTGCGCCTGCACGCAGCCGCATCCCCTTCAACACGGACGGACTCACGCTGTTGACTCGGGTATAAGCCGAATCGCGTTTTTTTTACTCAAAATCTGAGTCAAAAAACTCGGCTTATACCCGAGTATATACGGTAAATCAAATGGAGGGGGTACTTACACTTTCCAGAGCCTATATTGTCCAGGCTCTGGTTCGAAGTACACTGGGCCAAATAAAGAGTGGCCTCTTCCCTTCTTTGATTTTCTTGTGCACCTCAAATACAGGGAATTTAGAAAAACAGAGCGATCAAAGCGTAACTTGAGACAATGATCAAATGAGTGTAAGGTATAAATGGTCTCACTCACCGATGGTGGAGCCTTATTGATTCGGGCTCAATTTCATGGCATGCAGTGCTCCTTTAATCGGTGGGCACCATCACCTCTTTTATCAGCTTACAGGAGTCTCGAACGGACAAATTAAATGTGTTCGTATCACATAAGAAAAAAACTGGCTAGGCGTCTGATATACAGTCCTTTAAATAACCATGTAGACTGAATTGGTATAAAAAAGAGGGGGTTATACCTTTTATTATAAAAAATTAATACAGGATATTCAAATCAGGGGGGGAAGGAAAAAGGGGATACGCGTTTCGGCAGTAAATATGCATTCATCAGTCCATAACAGGAAAAAAGGGGCAACCTGGGGCACTCCACGAGTCTGATCTTATATAGATTGAGTAGATGGTCTGTTTGGAACATGTTTGTTCACTTACTTCCGGGTTCGCGATCTCCCGGTCACGTGTTGGTTATGACGTCATCACTATGTCCCGCAACTGTCATGGCGGTGCGTTCCAAACCTGGGACTTGCGTATCACTTTGGATATCGCAATTGTCATGGCGGTGCGTTCCAGCAATTCGGGACATGTTTATCAGTTCCCGACAGAGGGACATATATTAAAGTGACTGGAGTGCACCTAAAGGGCTACAAGGGCTGCAGACATGGAGCGGGGTGGGGGAGAAAAATCAATGCCCATCCCGCTCCGTTCAGTATTGCACACATAAACAAATTGGGAAAAAAGGAAAAAAACTTGCCCAATATGGCGGTACGCTGATACAAAAAAACAGTTGGTAGAACATGCTGATAAACATAATACCATATAACTTTATCTAAAATGGGAGGGGGAGGGGAAGGTAAGAGTGAAGGATGGGTATCCTAAAGATCTTCTGAGATATCTTTAAAAGCAGATATATAAAAAGGGATTGTATAAAAAATGCAATATATGCATATTGTGCATGGAGACATAGAGGGAAATAGCAGTTTTGAGGGAAACGAATAAAGGAGAGTTAAAATTATTAGTTTGGTCCTACTAACTACTACTGACGGATACTCCACTTACAGATTCTCAAACAAAACTTCTGAGAAAAGGTATGAAGCTCGCACCTACTACTAACATGAACATATTCGATGTCTACATCGATCTACAGAAGTTTAAAAAGAACTTATGTTTGAAAAAATATTTTCTGAAAAACCCGATCGACAGACCAAACACTCTTCAAGTTTTTTTCCTAAATCTCTAATTTCCCAGGAAATGAATACCCTTGAACAGATGGTTATGAACGATATAAGTAAGATCAAGACATCCACTAAATCCAATAATCTAACCAAGAAAGAAAGAGAGGCTCTAAAAGAGCTTACCTCAAATGACAAAATTGAGATAAAACCAGCTGATTAGGGTGGAGGTACAGTAATTATGTCTGCAATGTACTATAAAGAAGAAGCATGCAGAATACTTAATGACGAGAATACATATAGAAAACTAACAAAGAACCCCACACATGAGATCCAGCAAAAATTTGATGACTATTTAGACGAAGGGTATGCTCTAGACATTCTTAACAACCAAGAGCATCAATATTTAAAAATCAAACACCCTAGGACACCAGTGTTTTATTTTCTCCCGAAGATCCACAAGGACATTAATAAACCACCAGGGAGACCCATTATTTCTGGAATTGGATCTATATCGAGTAGACTATCTGAATATATTCACCGCCTACTCCAACCCTTTGTCACTGATACTACAACCCACTTGAAGGACACAATGACCCTTTTGAATATATTGACAGATATCAAATGGGAGGATGACCTACTTTTGGTAACGAGTGATGTTCAATCACTCTATACCATCATACCACATAGAATGGGAATTGAAGCAACAGAACACTTTTTGAAAACTGATGACACTTTACAACCGGAACAGATTGTTTTTATCCTTGAAGGTATACGTTTAATTTTAGAAAATAACTTTTTTTATTTTCAGGAAGATTTTTACCTGCAACTTAATGGGACTAATATGGGGACAAGATTTGCCCCATCATACGCTAACCTCTTCATGGCACTATGGGAAACATCTTTTTTACCAACATATCAAGAGAATCTGATATGCTATAAACGCTATATCGATGATATTTTCTTCATCTGGAGGGGTGGAATTAATACACTACAACATTTTTTACAAATGTTGGATCAGAATAATAGAGGCATCAACCTTACAACCACCTGGAGCAATGAGAGAATCAACTTTCTCGACCTAAGTATATTTATCCAAGATAACAAGATTAAGACCGAAACTTTTTTAAAAAAGTGGATGTCAATAGCTTAATTGAAACTACGAGTTGCCATTTACCCCAATGGTTAGAAGGAGTCCCTAAGGGACAATTCCTATGCGTTAGAAGGAACTGCACAGATGTGGTGACATATGAAACACAGTCAGAAAAACCTTAAGAAAGATTTTGTAGAAAAGGGATATGACCCAAATACACTCGAGACAACTAGAAGAGAGGTTAAGAATATACTGTAGAACGCACTACTTTACTCCAGAAGAAACAGAAAATAAACACGGGATATGCAGCCGACGTACCATTTATCTTTCCGTATAGCGCTCAGAATAACCACATCAGAAAAGTGATAAGAAGATACTGGCCGATTCTGAGAAGGGATATACAACTTAAAGAAATATTACCTGAAAACCCCAGGATGATATGCAGAGGAGTCAGTAATCTCAAAATGAGACTGGCACACAAGCACACTAAGAAGTGCATATCAAAATCCAATCTCTACAATATTAAGAAAGAATTCCATCAATGCGGTAATTGTTTAAATTGCCGAAACACGAAAAGTAGAAAACAGATTATTACACAAATAGATGGGATCACCGGACCGATTAAGATTAAAGATATAATCACTTGTTTCACGAAAAATGTGATCTACTTGTTCATATGCCCCTGTGGTTTAAAGTATGTGGGCAGAACCATCAGACCTCTCAATATACGGATACAGGAGCATATTAGAAATATTAGAAATGGAAACGATAACCATAGTGTCCCGTTACATTTTAAGCTCAAACACGCCATGAACCCAGATGGACTGATTTTTATCGGAATAAAAAAAGTTGAGACGCCATGGCGAGGTGGAAACTTTGATAAACTCATCGGGAGAGAGGAAATGAGTTGGATTTTTAACCTAGGTTCGCTACAACCACAAGGGTTAAATGCAGATTTTGAACTGTGCCATTTTCTTAATTAAGACCATTACATTCGAAGATAAAATGAGTTACTCTTTATTTTTTATTTTTAATAACTTTTAATCTGCCTTTCTCAAGAACTGTAATTTCCTTTCACCCTAGAAACATAGAAACATAGAAAAATGTCAGCAGATAAGAACCTTTCGGCCCATCTAGTCTGCCCAATTACATGGATACTTAACCTGGATTTATCTTTTGTTTAGGATAGCCTTATGCCTATCCCATGCTTGCTTAAATTCAATTACTGTTTTGGCCTCTACCACTTCTACTGGAAGACTGTTCCATGTATCCACCACCCTCTCAGTAAAATAATGCTTCCTGATGTTACTTTTAAACCTTTGCCCCTCTAATCTAAGACTATGTCCTCTTGTTTTGCTATTTTGTTTCCTTTTAAATATACTCCCTTCCTCTACCTTGTGGATTCCCTTTACGTATTTAAATGTTTCTATCATATCTCCTCTGTCTCGTCTTTTTTCCAAGCTGTACATGTTAAGATCATTAAGCCTTTCCTGGTAACTTTTCTCCTTCAAGCCGTACACCATTTTAGTAGCCCTTCTCTGAACTCACTCTAAGATGTCTATATCCTTCTGGAGATACGGTCTCCAGTACTGCACACAGTACTCCAAGTGAGGTCTCACCAGTGCTCTGTACAGTGGCATGAGCACTTCCCTTTTCCTACTGCTAATACCTCTCCCTACACAACCAAGCATTCTGCTAGCATTTCCTGCTGCTCTATTACATTGACTACTTACCCTTAGATCCTCTGAAATAATGACCCCTAAATCCCTTTCCTCAGATGTTGAGGTTAGGACTGTATCAAATATTCTATATTCAGCCTTGGGTTTTTACGTCCCAGGTGCATTATCTTGCACTTATCCACATTAAAACTCAATTGCCACAACTCCGACCATTTTTTTAGTTTACCTAAATCATTTGTCATTTGGCTGATCCCTCCAGGAACGTCAACCCTGTTGCAAATCTTTGTGTCATCAGCAAAAAGACATACTTTTCCATTAATACCTTCTGCAATATCACTAATAAAAATATTAAAGAGAATGGGGCAAGTACTGACCCCTGAGGTACCCCACTGGTAACAAGACCTTGCGCCGAATAAACTCCATTTACCACAACCCTCTGTTGCCTGTCACTCAGCCACTGCCTAATCCAGTCAACAATATTGGAATCCAAGCTCAAAGATTGCAATTTATTGATAAGCCTTCTATGCGGAACAGAATATTTCTTGATATGTCTCTAAACATGGTTCGCATTCCGGTATCATGTTTACACTGTATATACATCTATTATTATTATTTATTCATAAGACTATTGAGTTTCTTAGGACCAAGCTAATAATTTTAACTCTCCTTTATTCGTTTCCCTCAAAACTGCTATTTCCCTCAATGTCTCCATGCACAATATGTTGCATTTTTTATATAATCCCTTTTTATATATCTGCTTTTAAAGATATCTCAGAAGATCTTTAGGATACCCATCCTTCACTCTTACCTTCCCCTCCCCCTCCCATTTTAGATAAAGTTATATGGTATTATGTTTATCAGCTGTCCATTATGTTCTACCAACTATTTTTTTGTATCAGCGTACCGCCATATTGGGCAAGTTTTTTTCCTTTTTCCCAATTTGTTTATGTGTGCAATACTGAACGAGCGGGATGGGCATTGATTTTTCTCCCCCACCCCGCTCCATGTCTGCAGCCCTTGTAGCCCTTTAGGTGCACTCCAATCACTTTAATATATGTCCCTCTGTCGGGAACTAATAAACATGTCCCGAATTGCTGGAACGCACTGCCATGACAGTTGCGATATCCAAAGTGAAACGCAAGTCCCAGGTTTGGAACGCACCGCCATGACAGTTGCGGACATAGTGATGACGTCATAACCAACACGTGACCGGGAGATCGGCGAACCCGGAAGTAAGTGAACAAACATGTTCCAAACAGACCATCTACTCAATCTATATAAGATCAGACTCGTGGAGTGCCCCAGGTTGCCCCTTTTTTCCTGTTAAGGACTGATGAAGGCATATTTACTGCCGAAACGCGTATCCCCTTTTTCCTCCCCCCCTGATTTGAATATCCTGTATTAATTTTTTATAATAAAGTTATAACCCCCTCTTTTTTATACCAATTCAGTCTACATGGGTTTTTAAAGGACTGTATATCAGACGCCTAGCCAGTTTTTTTCTTATGTGATACGAACATCATTTAATTTGTCCGTTCGAGACTCCTGTAAGCTGATAAAAGAGGTGATGGTGCCCACCGATTAAAGGAGCACTGCATGCCATGAAATTGAGCCCGAATCAATAAGGCTCCACCATCGGTGAGTGAGACCATTTATACCTTACACTCATTTGATCATTGTCTCAAGTTACGCTATGATCGCTCTGTTTTTCTAAATTCCCTATATTTGAGGTGAACAAGAAAATCAAAGAAGGAAAGAGGCCACTCTTTATTTGGCCCAGTGTACTTCGAACCAGAGCCTGGACAATATAGGCTCTGGAAAGTGTAAGTACCCCCTCCATTTGATTTATATCGTAGCCAACGGGTCTATACAGTGCTGTACTATTATCTCCTATTTTTCCGAGGACCACAAAGACACTAGGATTCCAAGGAGAAGATACCCACCCGGACCCTCATACACGCCTGGATGTTAAGAGTGTGAGATTTATATAGACTTTTGCCGGTTCTATTCTCCACTCACAAATAGCTTACCCTTACGACGTGCACTTTTTTGGAATTGCGGATTTTTTATACATTCCACAAGACTACCTTTTTTCTATAGACACTGTCGCACTTTACCACTGCTAACAACAACCATTTTTTGTATGCACTTTATTTTTTGTATCTTGCACAAAACTTGCGTTTATGCGAACTGTTTTCTATGGTGCGTGTTCTTTGAACTGACGGACTACTCCCCTTCATCCTCGCATTTATAGACACTGTAGCATTTTATGACATTCTGTATTTTGCACAAGACGTGCTTTTACGTGAAGTGTTTTTATGAATTGCTGTTTTTTATGATGTGAATTTTTATTGCTCCCATTTTTTGGCCTGAGTTGAATAGGCACACCATTAGTGCCAACACCAATACCTTAGGTGGTAATTCGCCACTTATGCACTTCGTTTGCACTTTTGCCTATGCACTTTATTTGCACTTTTGCACATTATTAGTCTCTCACCCACAGTAGCACTTTACTACTGGTCGTTTTTCGACCGTGCTCATATCCCAAGCGGGAAATACTGTTCCTTTTAGGGCTCTTACTTTCCCTTTACCTCTATACAGAACCATCTTCTGCAACTTCTGCCATCTAGCCTGTGTAAACCTTTTTTCCTACGTACCATTGATGTACTGTAGCTACTATCACTCCTCAGAATTTTTTTGCGCCACTGAACCCACTTCTACTTCGTATCTCTTTAAGCACATTTCTGTCGAGGTTTTGTGTTCCTCTCTCAGCAGGCTGCATTTATACTTGAAATTACTATTTTAACTTGAATTTAGCGCCTCCACTGTACCTGTATCTATAAGCCAAGGAGATAGCCTGACGAATCCTCCGAACAATAGAAGGACAAGAAGCACCCGCACCCTTAGAGGCACCCTGAAAAAGGACAAAAATGTACACCAGGAGCTGGTATGTTCCAGATAGACCTTCAGGACCCTCACCACATCCAGGGAGTGCCACCTGCCCAGAGAAGAGGAGACCGAGGAGTCACAGAAGGACGAAAGAACAATTTCCTGATTAAGGTTCCTCAGAGAGGCAACCTTAGGACGGAGACCAGGCAAGGGACGCAACACCACCTTGCTAGCATGGAAAACAGTGTAGGGGGGTGACATGCGAGAGCCTGAAGTTCCCTCACCCTCCTGGCAGAGGTGATAGCCGTGCGGAACACTACCTTGAGAGTCAAGTCCCACAAGGAGGAGGAAGCCAGAGGCTCAAAGGGAGCACCACACAGCGCTTCTAGGACCAAGTTCAGGTCCCAGGGCGGAACCAGTTCCCTGACAAAGGGGCGCAGAGAGGACACAGCCCACAGCAACTTCCACACCAAAGGATGCATAGCCAATTCCCTCAGAGTGATCGAAGATATGGCAGCCACATGAACCCTGAGAGTCCCAGGCCGGAACCCCCTCTCCAGGAAGCACAGCAGATCAGGAATCGACACAGAGACTGGGTCTAGACTATGCACCTGGCACCAGGAGAGAAACGTGCGCCAAACCCGATCATAGCTTCGCCGAGTCGGGGGGTTCTTGTCATGCGCCAACAAGGAAACCAGGTCCTCTGAGAGACCCAGAGAAGTCAGTACGGAGGCAGCATCAGCCACGCCACCAGTTTGAACGACCCCAGCATCCCGGGCCGGGAGAGCAGGGAAGTCCAGCAGAGAGTCCGACATCGGGAGGATCCAATAGCGATGACGAGACAGAAGCAACACCTCCGGAAACCAGAACCTGCGTGGCCAGAATGGAAGGACCGCAATCACCGCAGGCTGGTCCATCCTGATTTTCTGAAGGACCCGCGTGATCAATGCAATCGGCGGGAAGACGTAAGCCAGATTGAAGGCCCACTGGAATGAGAAGGCGTCCAGCAGATCCAGACAACCCTCCTTTCTGAGGGAGGCGAAGCGAAGAACCTTGTCAGAGAGTTTGGTCGCCATGAGATCTGTGGATGGAAGGCCAAACCGAGATCCCAGTCCCGTTGAGCCAGAGATGTCCGGCTCAGAGAGCACCTGCAGATGGATCTCCGCCCAGTCCATGATGGTGCAGCACAGAACGAAAAGGAGGAATGATCTTGTGCCCCCTTGTTTGTTCAGGTAACACACCGTAGAGATGTTGTCTGACTGGATCCGAATGGCACGTCCACGCAGAGCACAGCGAAGACCCGAAGAGCCTCCCAGATGGCCAGAAGTTCCCTGTAATTGGAGGACAGAGCGCCAGTCCAAGGATCCCAACCCCCGTGGGCCTGGACGTCCAGACAATGAGCGCCCCATCCGGATGCTGACGCGTCCGTCGTCACCGTGAGCCACTCCGGGACCGCCATAGGAATGCCCGTGCTGAGAAACAGAGAGTGGAGCCACCACAGCAACCAATTTCTTGTGGACTCCGAAATCCAGACTCAACGGTCTAGGGAGGACAGGTCCCCATCCCACTGGGAAAGGATATCGCCTTGCAGCCCACGGGTGTGTGCCTGTGCCCAAGGCACTGCCGGGATAGCGGCTGTCAGATAGAAACATAGAAACATAGAAAATGTCGGCAGATAAGAACCTTTCGGTCCATCTAGTCTGCCCAATTACATGGATACTTTACCAGGATTTATCTTTTGTTTAGGATAGCCTTATGCCTATCCCATGCCTGCTTAAATTCAATTACTGTTTTGGCCTCTACCACTTCAACTGGAAGGCTGTTCCATGTATCCACCACACTGTCAGTAAAATAATGCTTCCTGATGTTACTTTTAAACCTTTGCCCCTCTAATCTAAGACTATGTCCTCTTGTTTTGCTACTTTGTTTCCTTTTAAATATACTCCCTTCCTCTACCTTGTGGATTCCCTTTACGTAATTAAATGTTTCTATCATATCTCTTCTGTCTTGTCTTTTTTCCAAGCTATACAAAAAAGATACCTCACAAAGATATCTTCTGATATCCAAAAGCTGGTTCAGGTGGGACTCAAACCCACAACCTTTGAATTGCTTCAATATTCTAGAAGTCCAATGCGCTATCCATTGCGCCACAGAGCCTCATGCATTACCCAGAACCTGCACCAGACACCGGTTGGAGCCCCAAGGAGTAGCATGAAGACCTCGAACGTGACCGTGAAGCTTTGCCTTGTTGGAATCTGAAAGAAAGATATCCATGAGAGACGTATCAAACACGAACCCCAGAAAGACAATCCTCCGCACCGGCACCAGTCTCGACTTCTTCCAGTTCACCAACCACCTGTGCTGAGACAGAACCCCGATCGTGCGGGCCATATGAGCTTCCAGTAGCGGCACGTAAGCGGCCTTAAGAAGCCAATCGTCCAGATAGGGGACTATGCACAGGCCCTTGTGACGCAAAAATGCTGTAATGACTACCAAAATGTTCGAAAAAACCCTAGGAGCGGAAGACAGCCCAAAGGGAAGAGCCTGAAACTGAAAATGAAAAACCCTGCCCCAGACTGAACCGCAAACCTGAGGAACTGCCGGGTCACCTGGGTGACCGGGACATGGTGATATAGCATCCTGCAGTTCCAAGGTGACCATAAAATCGCCGGGCCGCAGAATCTGAGTGGCAGAGCCAATAGTATCCATCCAGAACGTTCCTTACGTACACACAGATTTACCGATTTAAGGTCCAGAATGGGGCGGAAGGAGCCATCTGGTTTCCCCACTAGAAAAAGACGAGAGTAAGTACTTTGGAAGCAGTCCTGTGAAGGCACCGGTTCGATCACCCTCTTTTCCAGTAGGCCCATGACCTCCGAGAGGGTTTGGGTCAAACTCCCTACTGTAATAGGGGGCCTGACCTGACATGGCACAGAAGGAGTGTGAGCTACTTGAGCAGTTAACAGACATGAACCTTGGATGTATAAACAAAACAAGGGATTTATTTACAACAGTACTTTACACAGCAAGGAACCAGAACACAACAATGAAACAAAAAACCTGAGCACTAGTATAAAACCATAGACTGAGAGACTAACCTGAACTAAATATACAATAGATACTACACTAGATAAACAAACAGATGAACAACCAAGAACCTGGGTAACTATAGGCAGAAAGACATGAGAGAACTAAACACTAGAGTAATATGAGTGAAAACATAAACTTGTTTAAACCTAGAGAAGAAACATGACATGCAAACATAAATACCAGACATAAACATGAACCATATAAACATGAAACAGTATGAATAACCAAGGACCTGGGAGACTATAAGCAGATGTAAATACAGAACTGGCGGAGGAGTAAACCCAAAACCTGAAAGTAAAGCCCTAAAGGGTAACTTGAAAACATACAGGAGAACCAGAGCAACAGATCCCTACCAGAACTCCAAGGTAAGTAATAAGGATCAAGGTGATCAAGGCTTGGAACAAAGCAGACTGAGGCTCAGAACAAAAATGAGGCAGCGCCCTTCCTAGGGCGATGCCTGCCTTTATACAAAGTTCAATTAAGAACAATTGAGTCCAGGTAAGTGTCCAGGCTTGGAATCCAAAAAATGAACGAAATGAAATGTCCAAAGCAGCAATGTCCATTACTGATAGAGGGGGCGCCAGAGACCCAGGACGTCACACCTACAACCAGGTTCCCTAATGCCAAAATCCCGACAGCCAACTTTCCTACACAGACAACTCCATGATGGCCAACTTCCAGACATCCAAAATCCCAGCGGCTAACACTAACCCTACTCCCTAACCCCCTAAACCTAGCCCAAACCCTAACCCCCTAACCCCCCTAAACCTAGCCCTAACCCCCTAAATCTAGCCCTAACCCTACCCCCTAAACCTAGCCCTAACCCCCTAAGCCTAACCCTAACCCCCCCTAAACCTAGCCCTAACCCCCTTAAACCTAGGGTTAGGGTGTTAGTATTAGGGTTAGCCGCTGGGATTATGGATGTCTGGAAGTTGGCTGTGCAGGGAAGTTGGGATGCCCGGCACTTGTTCTGTCTGGAAGTTGGCCGTCGGGATGTTGGCATTAGGGAACCTGGCTGTAGGGAATTTGTCTGGCACCCCCTCCGAGAACAACTGATCCTCGGAGTAAGTCGACCGCTGAGAGGAGAGAAGGAAGGCATTACGAGGAGAAGGCACAAACAGAATAACGTAGCCACACCGAATTGTCTCTAAAACCCAGGCATCCGAAGTCGTCCCCTGCCATGCTTCCGCGAAGTGAAAAAGATGACCGTTAACTGGGATACTGGAGTCTGAATTTTCTGAACTTACGAAACCCCAGAGCCTGTGGTCTCTGCTCCGGCATACGCTGACGGAAGGGACAGAAACGCCTGTTGCAGGGACGAAAGGACCCACGTCCTGAGAACCCCCTATGATGTCAGGCATCCCTCAGCCAATCTTGCGGAAGAGCCTTCTTCACATCTGCAAGCTGTTGCAGCAATTCCTGCAGAGCCGAACCAAACAGCATACCAGGCTCGAAGGACAGCCCACACAATGAATTCTTCAATGCCGTGTCAGCCGACCAGGACCAGAGCCAGACCGCTCGATGGCCCACCACATTGAGGCCCAAGGCCCGCAAAGCCAGCTTCAAGGATTCAATCGCAGCGTCACACAAGAAGTCCGAAGCAGACTGAATCAGGAGGAACAGGCGACGCACCTCAGGGGAGAAACCGGACAAGACACCTTCCAGCTCCTGCAACCAGAGTTGCTGCGCACACGAAACTGAGGATGCTGCCACCAGGGCCCTGGCCTGGGAAGCCAGGGCAGCATAGTTATGCCTCAAGGCAGTCTCAATCCGCTTGTCCATCGGGTCCTTCAAAGCGGACAAGTCATCCGAAGGAATCCAGACCGGTGATGGAGCTGCGCCACGGGCATGTCCACTTTCGGCAACACCTCAAAGTCCTCAGCTGGAGACAAGGCAAGGAGAAACATGCTCCTGAAGCGTTTGGAGACAAAAGGACGCCGGTCAGGCACCGTCCATTCCTTGGTCATAACCTGTTTCAACAAGGGGTGAAATGGAAACCCCTTACCTTTAAGGGGTCCCGGCTGCTCATCCTGAGCCCCAATCACAGAGGTAACCACCTTAATCAATGGACGGACACTGTCCTCATCAAACACAGCCAAAGTGTCATCCTCATCTGAGGAGAACTCTGAAAAGTCAGGATCCAGGATTTCATCCTCAGCCTCCAGGTCTTCACAATCCTCATGCCTCTGTTTCTGCAGACCAGAAAAGGACAACCCGGAGGGACCCTGAGTGTCAGGAACAAAAGGGGGCTGAGTAGTAGCAGACCGCATGTCCGCAAAGGTTTGCTGCAGATTATCTTGGAGCAAGGACACAAAAGCAGTAAACTCAGATTTTCTCACTCCTTCCCCCGCATCCTTGGTACACAAGGAGCAAATCTTTTTCTTACAGCCGCCAGGCAGGGGCTGAGCACAGGTAGAGTAGACCAGGTGCTTAGATTTCGAGGTGGCCTTTCCCTTCTCTTTATCAGGCATCGCCTCCCCTGGGGCTGCCTTCCTACAAGCAAGGACAATTTCAGAGAAGGGAACATGCTGCTGGAATCCCTCCAAGTAGACACACCACCGCACACTAACCTGAGCCAAGCCGATCTGGGGCGAGAGAAGGAGATACAGGCGCCGATTGGAACAGCAACACTGACCTGCGCCTTCCAGGTGAGTGACTGTGGAGAATGACGCCAGCGCTCATTAATTCCATGTGGCAAGATGGTGTCCGTCCCCCGGCGCATGCGCCGGAGGACCCCGGAAGCTGCGTCATCAAGACGCGACGCCGATGAGCAGACACTCCGGACTGCGCAGCAAATGAAGCGCAGGAGCCGGCTGACCCGACACTCCACCGCAGCACCCACCAGCACTCGGCAAGGGAGGGCCAGGCCCGAACAGAAGGGAGAAGCAATGCGACGCCCCTGGAACCAACGGATTCCCCCAACACCGTCTCCCAGGTAACCCTGTCCGGAGGACAGGAAAGAAAGACTGGGGGGTTCTGGGCTCAGTTCTTCTTATAGGCAACAGGGGAGGAGTCACAGGTGATGGAGGGGTTCACCTGTCCCTAGGTGTGTCTTTTTGATTTTAGGCTTGGTAACCTGTCCAAAGTGGGATTGAAGAAGAACCCATGTGTACTGCCGCTCGACGTATGGAAAATGAGATAAAATATAGCACATCTTTGGGTTCTCGCTCTTTCTTATATGTTAGGTCACAGTTATTAATGTGATTATATTCAGGTACGTCTTAGGTCTTTCATTGTGGTAGATCTTGACTGATTTTATAAACAGAAAGTACGGACCAGATCGAGACGGAAACCCGGGGTATTTTTTCAGCATATGTGAGGTGGATAAACCTCTGCCAGATAAACATGTTTTGTTTCTGTGGCGCCATCTAATGTTCACTATAAAAACAATGCAGGAATAATAGCAGGTATGGATATTTAGCACTGCCTAGTGGTAAATGTACAGAGCTCCGCTGGTGTCATGCTTTTTTTAAAATGTAAACGTGGCCACGTGATAACACTAGATCGCTATTTCATGCGCATACAGAGATTGGCTGTGCTAGGCTTTAAATGAGAAAAGTACCAACAGAGCAGCAATATTACTTTGAGTTTGTGGCTCTGCCCGTTAATCCTCCAGCTTTGTAATGTGGAGGGTGCAAGCTCAAATCATAGCAGCACGTGTTTTTTTTTATTTTTTAAAATCTCATTTACCTGTCTATATTTCACCTTCCAAAGCAAGCACCAAAATAATGATGATAATTTCATAATACCATACTAAAAAAAATAAAAAAAATAAAAAAAAACATGACACCAGCGGAGCTCCGTACAAATGAAATACAAGACATATTAATGAAAATAAGAAATATATAAGCAGCAGCTGTACTTCACAAAAGCAGTGGTATATCCCTTGTCACTTCCACCATAAAGATATTTTCTTCAATATAAATAAACTGTGAGATCAGCGCTTCCTCCAATAATCATGCCGGAGTACCTCCAATAGAACAGAAAAAAAACGGGGTATATACATACCAAGTCCCACTCACATGATAAAGAGCCCTCATTCATTTATTTTTTTAGGCATTTTTTCAGCGACTCTTTTTTTAAATGCCTTTTTTTTTCCTGTAAGAGACCTTTTTTATTATTATTCATAGGACCTTATATACGTATTAATTCCAGGCGTTTTTGTGCTATAGTTTTTTTGCAAACAGCTTTTAAAAGTTAGTGTTTTTTTTTTTGTTTGTTTGCATTTTCTTACCCCGTTCGTCGGCTTGTCGGCGTTCTCCGGTGGCTAGTCGGCATTCTGTTCAGCGGATCGTCGTTTTTTTCGGATGCGTTCTGCGTTTATTAGGCAAATCGCAGGGTGCTATTGGCTTTTTTTCGGCGGTGTATCGGATCGCTCAGATTTTTTTTCAGCGGTTTTGCGTCAGTTTTTGCACTGTAATCAGCGGTTTTGTGGTGGCTTTTTCCCTGCACTTTGGGGACCCCTGTGGTGAATGCTGGATTCACCACAGGGTCAGGGAATTTGATTCCCCAAAGTGCAGGCAACGAAAGAGCACTGAAATTCCAGTGGAATCTCTTTGAATAACCCTGATGGTGATAGAACCTGGAAATTAAATGCTATGAAGATACAGAAAGCAAGGCAAGTTCTACAGTGAACGGAGGTAAAGTGCCTAAAATAGTGTGTTTAGATGTATGTATATTAAATATCCGGAATGTAGGCGCCGCCAGGTTATTTGGGCGTTTTGGGAATCTACACCCTCTGAGATCCCCAAAATAGTACAAAAGCAGAAGAGGAAAACTCCCTTACAACGCAGGGTATGTGTATGTGAAATATTGTAGTGGTTAGCAATCTGATACTGAGGAGGCTGATAGATATATTCGGTGAAACGCGTCTCTGTAACTCTATTTTTTTCATTTTAGTTATTTAATCTTAGTATATTTGATTTAATAAATTTACTTTTTATTATATCCAGCGCTTTCCATCCTGGTTATTCACGGCAGGGGATCCGGTGCTCCTCTATGACATCTACTGATCGAGTACCAGTGGCCGTTTCTGGACACCAGAAATGTGAGTATTCCATACATTTTAATTATATGTGATTGTAACTGAGGTAATCTGCACTATCGCTCCCATTTCCACTTGTCTTTAAGGAATACCCATCTGTGAAGAAGATCAGAATAGAAAGGAAGAAAACCACCACCCCTCCCCCTACATGCCCAGATAGATATCAGACCATACATGAAAGGATATATGCCCAAGGAGACCCCTTTACAGAAAACTGGAGTATATGGATTTTCACCTGAAGAAATGAAGCAGAGTTTTAACCACTATGTGGCATTAATAGCACATCTCATATACTGTGATATGTATGTATTAAAACGAACGTTGTACAGTATAATGATTCAGCACTGTCCTTGTAGATGAATATACTGTATACAGATTGTTAACCACTACAATATTTTGCAGTCATATAACTCGTGCTCAGTAAGGGAGTTTATCTCTTCTGGTCAAGTTCTCTTATGAACCCAACCAACTGAGGAAGCTAATATATAGCGAAACGCGTTTTGATCACTTTGTTCTTTTTTTATTTTGGAGGATTGCTGCACTAGACCAAGGAGTAGACCTAAAAAGAAAAGGGGATTGCCTCTACGGGTCCAAAAGCAAAAACACTGAGCCAAACTTCTGAGGGATTTTTATCATGTGAGCAGTATTTACTGTGTGATATATATATATACAGTCAAGTCCAGAAATATTGGGACATCGACACAATTTTATCATCTTTGGCTCTATACACCACCACAATGGAGTTGGAATGAAACAAACACAATGTGCTTTAACTACAGACTGTCAGCTATAATTTGAGGGTATGTACATCCAACTCAGGTGAACGGTGTAGGACTTACAGCAGTTTGCAGATGTGCCTCCCACTTGTTAAGGGAACAAAAGTAATGGGACAATTGGCTTCTCAGCTGTTCCATGGCCAGGTGTGTGATATTCCCTCATTACCCCAATTACAATGTGCAGATAAAAAGCCCAGAGTTCACTCCAAGTGTGCTATTTGCATTTGGAATCTGTTGCTGTCAACTCTCAAGATGAGATCCAAAGAGCTGTCACTATCAGTGAAGCAAGCCATCATTAGGCTGAAAAAGCAAAACAAACCCATCAGAGAGATAGCAAGAACATTAGGCGTGGCCAAAACAACTGTTTGGAACATTCTTAAAAAGAAGAAACGCACCGGTGAGCTCAGCAACACCAAAAGACCCAGGAGAGAACAAGAAAACCAACTGTAGTGGATGACTGAAGAATTATTTCCCTGGTAAAGAAAACACCCTTCACAACAGTTGGCCAGATCAAGAACACTCTCCAGGAGGTAGGTGTATGTGTGTCAAAGTCAACAATCAAGAGAAGACTTCACCAGAGTGAATACAGAGGGTTCACCACAAGATGTAAACCATTGGTGAGCCTCAAAAACAGGAAGGCCAGATTAGAGTTTGCCAAACAACACCTAACAAAGCCTTCACAGTTCTGGAACAATATCCTATGGACAGATGAGACCAAGATCAACTTGTACCAGAGTGATGGGAAGAGAAGAGTATGGAGAAGGAAAGGAACTGCTCATGATCCTAAGCATACCACCTCATCAGTGAAGCATTGTGGTGGTAGTGTCATGGCGTGGGCATGTATGGCTGCCAATGGAACTGGTTCTCTTGTATTTATTGATGATGTGACTGCTGACAAAAGCAGCAGGATGAATTCTGAAGTGTTTCGGGCAATATTATCTGCTCACATTCAGCCAAATGCTGCAGAACTCATTGGACGGCACTTCACCGTGCAGATGGACAATGACCCAAAGCATACTGCAAAAGCAACCAAAGAGTTTTTGAAGGGACAGAAGTGGAATGTTATGCAAGGGCCAAGTCAATCACCTGACCTGAATCCCATTGAGCATGCATTTCACTTGCTGAAGACAAAGCTGAAGGGAAAATGCTCCAAGAACAAGCAGGAACTGAAGATAGTTGCAGTAGAGGCCTGGCAGAGCATCACCAGGGATGAAACACAGCGTCTGGTGATGTTTATGCGTTCCAGACTTCAGGCTGTGATTGACTGCAAATGATTTACAACCAAGTATTAAGAAGGGAAAGTTTGATTTATGATTATTATTCTGTCCCATTACTTTTGGCCCCTTAACAAGTGGGAGGCACATCTGCAAACTGCTGTAAGTCCTACACTGTTCACCTGAGTTGGATGTACATACCCTCAAATTAAAGCTGACAGTCTGCAGTTAAAGCACATTGTGTTTGTTTCATTCCAACTCCGTTGTGGTGGTGTACAGAGCCAAAGATGTTAGAATTGTGTCGACGTCCCAATATTTCTGGACCAGATCTGTATACAGTGGCAAGAAAAAGTATGTGAACCCTTTGGGATTACGTGGAGTTTTGCATGAATTGGTCATAAAATGTGCTCTGATCTTCATCTAAGTCACAACAATTTGAAAAACACAGTCTTCTTAAAATAATACAACACCAACATTATATGTTTTCATGTGTTTATAGAACATAACATGTAAACATTCACAGTGCAGGCTGGAAAAAGTATGAACCCCTAGCCTAATGACTTCTCCAAGAGCTAATTGGAGCCAGGAGTGAGCCAACCTTGATTCCAATCAGTGTGATATTATTGGATGTGTTGCTGAAAGCTGTCCTGCCCTTTAAAAACACCAACCAGTTTTGGGTTTACTGGTTTCAAGAAGCACTGCCTGATGTGAACCATGCCTCGCAGAAAAGAGCTCTCAGGAGACCTACGATCAAGAATTGTTGACTTGCATGAAGCTGGAAAGGGTTACAAAAGTATCTCGAAAAGCCTTGATGTTCATGTGTCCACGGTAAGACAGACTGTCTACAAATGGAGAAAGTTCAGCACTGTTGCTACTCTCCCTAGGCGTGGTCGTCCTGTAAAGATGACTGCAAGAGCACAGCGCAGAATGCTTAATGAGGTAAAGAAGAATCCTAGAGTGTCAGCTAAAGACTTATAGAATTCTCTGGCACATGCTAACATTTTTATTGACACATCTACAATAAGGAAAACATTTAACAAGAATGGAGTACATGGGAGGACACCACGGAGGAAGCCATTGCTGTCCAAAAAGAATATTGCAGCACGTTTGAAGTTTGCAAAAGAGCACCTGGATGTTCCACAGCACTACTGGCAAAATATTCTGTGGACAGATGAAACCAAAATTGAGTTGTTTGGAAAAAACACACAACACTATGTGTGGAGAAAAAAAGGCACAGCACACCAACATCAAAACCTCATCCCCACTGTAAAACATGGCGGAGCGAGCATCATGGTTTGGGGCTGCTTTGCTGCCTCAGGGCCTGGACGGATTGTTGTCATTGATGGAAAAATGAATTCCAGAGTTTATCAAGACATTTTGCAGGAAAACATAAGACCATCTGTCCGCGAACTGAAGCTCTGCAGAGGATGGGTGATGCAACAGGACAATGACCTAAAGCATACAAATAATTCAACAAAAGAATGGCTTCAACAAAATATGCCTTCTGGAGTGGCCCAGTCAGAGTCCTGACCTCAGCCCAATTGAAATGCTGTGGCATGACCTTAAGAGAGCGATTCACACCACACATCCCAAGAATATTTCTACACTGAAACAGTTTTGTGAAGAGGAGTGGTCCCAAATTACTCCAGATCATTGTGCAGGTCTGATCTGCAACTACAGGAAACGTTTGGTTGAGGTTATTGCTGCCAAAGGAGGGTCAACCAGTTATCAAGTCCAAAGGTTCACATACTTTTTCCACCCTGCACTGTGAATGTTTACATGTTCTGTTCAATAAGCACATGAAAACATAAACAGGGTTATTCAAAGAGCTCCGAATTGCTTGAGAAAGGTAACCGAACGCTGAAAATCGGCGGTCGGTTACCTTTCTTGGCCATTCGGCTATCCAGAGAGCAGGCAATTTGCCAAATCCTAGCGAATTGCCTGAACATATGGTGCCTGTTCGGTGCCTGTTCGAGGGCAGTGAAATCCCCATGAAAAAGCACTGCTTCGGCTATTCAGAGAACACAAACCAGCAGTGAAAGGTTCCCCTAATGCCCTGCCATTCGGTGGTTTAATTCGACAAGTTTATTCAGGAGAGTCACATAGGCTTCAATGTTAAAAATATTCCCGTTTTAATGCAATATCTAATAAACCGTTCATTATAAAATTCTGCAATAAAGAGTCTCTTTAATTATAGATTTTTTAGGATATTTTAAGCATTTTTCTGGATTTTTTTTTTAAAGTCCGATTTTCTTTTTTAAGTTTACTTATTTTTTCTGTAACAGCCCTCTTTATTATCATTCCCTGGACCTCAAATGTAAATTTCAGACATTTTCGCTCAGTAGTTTCTTTGCAAACAGCGTTTCATTTTCACACACTCACACAAACTGTTTTGCTAATTTATTCACTGCCTCGTCTGCGGTCTCGGCTGCTTCGCTGAGTGTGATCGGCTCCTGCTCGGGTTTTCCGACGGGTTAATCCAGATGTTTTTGGGGGTTTTCGGCGTGCATTCGGTGGGTTTTGCGGTTCGTTTTCGTCGGGTTTGCGTGACCTTTCCCTGCAATTCGGGGACCCTGTGGTGCTTTCTGAATACACCGCAGGGTCACCGAAATGAGATCGGCAAAAGGAACCGAATTGAAGAGAACGAAAAGTCACCGAATGTGCGGTGACTTTTCGAATCTCTTTGAATTACCCTGATAATGTTTGTGTTGTATTATTTTAAGCAGACTGTGTTTTTCAAATTGTTGTGACTTAGATGAAGATCAGAGCACATATTATGACCAATTCATGCAAAACACCACGTAATCCCAAAGGGTTCACATACTTTTTCTTGCCACTGTATATATTAGTAATTATCTACGTTATTTGCACCATATATATTTCCGTTCTCTTGGAGGTACTCTGGTATAATTATTAAAGGAAGTGCTGATCTCACAGTTTATTTATGTTAAGGTATACATCTATGCTTCTAAACACAAGGGGCTCTATTAACTTCTTCGCGCAAAAGCTAACGTGCAGCGCTAAACGCACAAAAAATAACAGTGGTATTACAATCCGTGCGCATTTTTCATCTGTCAAAAAATAACGCGCGTAAAAAAGCCGTGCAAAAACGTGCACACATTAACGATGCGCGCAGAAATCGGTGTGCAATCAGAATTAAGAACCACAATTGTCTCCCAATCTGAGTATATATGCTGCAGCAATAATAAAAAACAGGCACAACTTCTCAATTTTATTGTTTGGGTATGTGTAGAATGTGTAACTATGCTTTGCTGTATTTTTTTTTTGGGCTGGTGTATTTGGTTTCGGCCAGGACGTTCAGATTTGCCGTTAACACCAGCTTTTCAAAGAAGTTAAAATTATGTGCGCAAACGTTGTCCGTTAAAATTGATTGTAATACCATCCGCATACCAGCGCACCATCGCATTTGCGCTCACAATGTTAAGTATAGAACGCGCAAAGTACAGTACGCTCGCAAAGGGTTCACGCAGGTTCGCCCGCGGTAGACGTTAACGCGCATATTTTGCGCGGACATTGTAATACGGAGTTCTGCGCGAAGGGTATTTCCCCTCGCATTAATGCATTTTTGCGCACGCTTTAACGTTTGCACAAAGAAGTTAATAGAGCCCAAGAATATTTCCAACAGGATTAGTAAAAATCAAAGTGTCGGTTAATGTTTTACCCTGGTGGTAACAAAGCTCCAAACACATCTCGGTTTAACATCAACAAATATTTGGCTGAAACAGACCCTACGAAAGGAATCTAAAACTCTGTTCCCTTTTTTGAACTATAACTCCCATGATTTCCTGCCAACTATTTTATTCAAAGAATTCTGGGGATCGTAGGCCATCAACAATCAACATCTGGAAGACTGCAATTTGAGATCTCTGCCCTAAGGCTTCATGCGGATCTAAAGCCTGATAATAGAAGAACCTTAGAATGTCAAGGACCTCACAGTTGAGGACACTGCTTTTTTTATTATCAATCTTTGGTTCTAAGTTGGCTTGCATGAATTTAGTTTCATAGTTACAACTGCTGAAAAAGGTTGTGCATCGAGTTCAGCCTCTCACACATCACATACTGCTGTTGATTCAAAAGAAGTCTGAAGTGCTCACCAATATGCAACATACTGGGAAAAAATTCCTTCTTGACCTCAGATGGCGTCCACATATCCACATATTAAATATTATAACCCTTAATATTATGTTTCTGCAGGAAGTTACCCAGTCGTCTTTTAAAAGTACAGACTCTAACCCAACCACCTCAACAGGGAGAGAATTCCACAGCTTTATTGTTCTCACTGTAAAATAATAAACAAACAGACAGAGGTGCAGAATGGCCTAAAGCCATTTAATACCCAATGAGGAAGACATGGGATATTAGACCAATATTGGAAAACAACGCTGCAGAGGAGACCAAGTTTAATACATTGACGTGCTGGGCAGTGCTTATGTCAGGGGAGCTGTACAATATTAGTGAGAATATTGAAGTGCAAATCATTGGTATCTCAGGCTTAAATGGCAATTATAAATCCTGTCTTCAACTCACAACATATAGAAACATAGAAACATAGAAAAATGTCGGCAGATAAGAACCTTTCGGCCCATCTAGTCTGCCCAATTACATGGATACTTAACCTGGATTTATCTTTTGTTTAGGATAGCCTTATGCCTATCCCATGCTTGCTTAAATTCAATCACTGTTTTGGCCTCTACCACTTCAACTGGAAGGCTGTTCCATGTATCCACCACCCTCTCAGTAAAATAATGCTTCCTGATGTTACTTTTAAACCTTTGCCCCTCTAATCTAAGACTATGTCCTCTTGTTTTGCTACTTTGTTTCCGTTTAAATATACATATGTAAAGAGACAAAACCTGACACTAAATAGGCATGAACCTGCCAGACCAGGGGGCCTAGAACCAATAGGCAGGTTCAATAACCCTTCTTATGCTTTAGACTGAATTTCCTTTCGTCCAGTCTAAATGGGTGACCTTGTGTCCTGTGTATAGTCCTATTAACGAATAGGTTTCCACACAATGTTTTATAATTGCCCCAAATATAAATTTCATGACTAGAACTAAATTATAATTGCTGTTGTAACAGGAAACCTCCTTATTTTAACTAGTCCATTAAGAAAGATCATATTTAATTGCGAAATGCGTTTATCCATAATGAAATCGTAGCTTGACAGCTCGTTTGTGTGTACATCTGTACATGCTGCATGGCAGTTTTGGTAAGACATGCAAATGAGGTTTGCGTGCTTCCCACTTTAGCAGAGACAGCACCCATGCAACTGCAATGTAATACCGGTTTTATTTAGTTTTTTGCTTCGTTGTCATGACTATGGCACAGCACAAAATTTCTTTTTGAATTAATGGATTAGTCCTAAAACGCAATTTATTTAGTTGCTAAAGAAATTCGTTTTCAGTTCTTTAGTATGAAAACATTTATCCGAAAACCAGCGGATACAATTACTATTGCAGTGGCTCCTCAGAGGGCTGAGATCGCTGCTTGTTAAAGTATCTCGCACTCTCAGCACAATGTGTCAGGCAAAGCTGTTACAGTAACTGACTGCTGCTCATCACATCGCTCAGTTTCAGAAAAACCTAGTAAATAATATTTTTATATGTAAGAGGTCATAACATTTTATTTCTTTGTTTTACTGAAACTCTGAGCGCAGTGATGAGCAGCAGTCAGTTACTGTAACAGCTGAGCCTGATACATTGTACTGAGAGATAATGTAACAAGCAGCTGATCTCAGCGCTCACAGCCACTGGATTTAAAGGGATAAGAAAAATGCTCCTCTCTGTATAATGTATAGAACATCCTCCTGCATTAATTAATACCCCTCTCTGTGTAATGTAGATAACATCCTCCTGCATTAATTAATACCTCTCTCTGTATAATGTATAGAACATCCTCCTGAATTTATTAATGCCCCTCTCTGTAAAGAACATCCTCCTCAATTTATACCTTTCTCTGTATAATGTATAGAACATCCTCCTGCATTAATGAATGCCCCTCTCTATATAGAATAGAACATCCTACTGCATTGGCATGTGGAGGGTGCAGAACTTCGGAATGCAATGCTTATCCAGCACAGGAGAGGGAACTTTTACTTAAACTTTGTATCTCTGTGGGGGAGACAGACAGGAATATAAAAGCAAGGGAGAGGGAAAATATTAACGTAAATCTGTCTGAAAGCTCAGAGAAGAGATGACTGGCGCAAATTTATTTTTATAATAAAATAAAGCACTTTAAATCCAGGGAAAACATTCAAATAAATCACACTGAAGGCTCATAATGACAGATTAACTGGGAGAGCTGGATACTAAGGGTCATATTACATAGTTGTGCTAACTTAACCAGAGCTGTTGTAAACTTCCCAGAGCCATTATAGCCTATGGAGCTGTTAAGTTAACAACAGCTCTGGTTAAGTTAGCACCAAGTATGTAATATGGCCCTAAGTTTACAACTGCTCTGGTTAAAGTTAGCACCAACATTGTAATACTGCCCTAAATGTATCAGTCATATAAACCCCTTTATAACAAGCAGCACTGGGAGAGGAGAGTGACTTTATATAAAACATGTATTATAGATGAGAAAAAGGGGATAGTGCTCCTGGATAATATAAAATGTATCAGATCTAAGCCCCTATTATGCAGAGCGGGAGGGAGATAACACACGTTTTATACAGTCCCTCTCTTCTCCCAGCGCTGCTTGTTATAAAGGGGTTTTTACTATCCAGCCCTCCTCTGTCATTAGCTTTCAGTGTGATTTATTTGAATGTTTCCCTTCTCCAGCTGCTCTTATCATCTTGTCTGCCTCATAGACATGCAAGGGTTAAGTAAAGGTTTCCTCTCCTGTGCTGGCTGTCTGTGCTGCGAGTGAGTATTCTGGAGCTCTATCACTGTCAGATTTCCAGGTAGGGGTCGGGAAGGATTACACATACAAACTTTTTCTGGAGCTTTGCGATGTTGCGCTCTTCATTGCTGGTCTCCTTCAATCAATGCAATATCACAAAAAGGACTGAGACTTTTTTGTACTGAGCAGTTTCGTATCTCTTGAGTCATATGAAAACTAAATTATGCCAAAATTTGGACTAAATCGTTTTAGTACTAAAACGAATGCACATGTCTAATGGCGAGTCTTTTCACCATCCACCACCATCACACATGGTCATATTACCTCTTGGAATGTTTTAAAGGGTCTTCTTTTATCCAAAATGTGGAAATTTCCAATTATTGGCAGAGGTCTCGGTCCGGGTGGGAAATTCTTGTTGCTTTGTCCATTACGGTCATAAAAAACATTTATCAAAAAAAGTATAACGATGATTGATAGAAGTATCGAAACCGGGTCAACAGCAAACATGGCTTCACCAAAACGATCTAGAATAGGGAAACCGCAACAGATAGACGTGTTTCTATAGATCTTGTAAGAAATCATCAAAAAGACTTTTACAGCATGTTAATCTACAGTATATCTGCCTATCCACTAACAATGATTACAATATGAAGTAGCATGCTGCTTAACCCCTTCATTACCAAATGATTTTTGTTGAAAACAATATCATAATGTTTATTTGAAACATGGGATGTGAAGTTAACATTTAAATTTAGGGTAAAATAGAAGTTTTGCGTAGAAATTGTTATTCTGAGATAGCTAAAAAATTTAAATAATGTTAGTTTGCTCATTTATAATTTTTTGTGTATTTGTTTATCCTTTACAGAAATATTGTTGAAATGTAAGATTCCGAGCTCTAGATGGTGTCTCTTGTCTTGTATATTTTCCCATGGGGGGTCTGCATAATTATCATACAGGCAGACATACAGGGTTATTCAAAGAGATTCGAAAAGTCACCGCACGTTCGGTGACTTTTCGTTCTCTTCAATTCGGTTCCTTTTGCCGATCTCATTTCAGTGACCCTGCGGTGTATTCAGCAAACACCACAGGGTCCCCGAATTGCAGGGAAAAGCTGCCGCAAACCTGACGAAAACGAACCGCAAAACCCAGCGAATGCACGCCGAAAACCCCCAAAAACATCTGGATTAACCTGCCGAAAACCACGGAAAAAGCCCGAGCAGGAGCCGATCACACGCAGCGAAGCAGACGAGGCAGTGAATAAATTAGCAAAATAGTTTGTGTGAATGTTTGAAAATGAAACGCTGTTTGCAAAGAAACTACTGAGCGAAAATGTCTGAAATTTACATTTGAGGTCCAGGGAATGATAATAAAAAGGGCTGTTACAGAAGAAATAAGTAAACTTTAAAAAAAGAATCGGACTTTTAAATGAAAAATCGGACTTTTAAAAAAAAAAAATTCTGAAAAATGCTTAAAATATCCTAAAAAATCTATAAATAAAGAGACTCTTTACTGCAAAATTTTATAATGAACGGTTTATTAGATATTGAATTAAAACCGGAATATTTTTAACATTGAAGTCTATGGGATTTTCCTGAATAAACTTGCCGAATTAAACCACCGGCAGGGCATTTCGGGAACCTTTCACTGCTGGTTTGTGTTCTCTGAATAGCCGAAGCAGTGCTTTTTCATGGGGATTTCACTGCCCTCGAACAGGCACCGAACAGGCACCGTATGTTCAGGCAATTCGCCAGGATTTGGTGAATTGCCTGCTCTCTGGATAGCCGAATGGCCAGGAAAGGTAACCGAATGCTGATTTTCAGCATTCAGCTACCTTTCTCCAGCAATTCGGAGCTCTTTGAATAACCCTGATAGCCTTTGTGTTAGATACTGTAACTGTGATAAAGATCTATAATAAAATGGTGAGATCTCCTGCTTATGGGGGTTTGTGGTGATCATAATGAGATTATTAGCAATGCAATATCTGTATGTGCTGCATAATGCCTGTGTATGGCAAGTAGAGCAACACCTTGTATGTGTATGTGCTGCATAATGCCTGTGTATGGTAATTACAGCAACACCTTGTATCTGTATGTGCTGCATAATGCCTGTGTAAGGCAATTACAGTAACACCTTGTATCTGTATGTGCTGCATAATGCCTGTGTATGGCAATTACAGCAATTACAGCAAACACCTTGTATCTGTATGTGCTGCATAATGCCTGTGTATGGCAATTACAGCAACACCTTGTATCTGTATGTGCTGCATAATGCCTGTGTATGGCAAGTAGAGCAACACCTTGTATCTGTATGTGCTGCATAATGCCTGTGTATGGTAATTCCAGCAACACCTTGTATCTGTATGTGATGCATAATGCCTGTGTATGGCAATTACAGCAACACCTAGTATCTGTATGTGCTGCATAATGCCTGTGTATGGTAATTCCAGCAACACCTTGTATCTGTATGTGATGCATAATGCCTGTGTATGGCAATTACAGTAACACCTTGTATCGGTACTGTACAGGGATTTTCACTCACTATAACCCCATGAATCCTAACCCTGTACAGCAGCGAGTGACCCCACAGCTCTCCTTGTATACTGTACTCTCTCTGGCTGCTGTACTGCAGCAGCAAAGTGTCCGAAATTTAGGTTACAGTGAGGTTTGAAGCTTCTATTTGCATCTGGTTTTATGTCTCTACAGGGTGCTTGGAGAGACATAAAGCAAATAATTTTGTTTCTCCACAGGACGCACACTAATCTTTAAAAAAAGATGTGAAAGTGGTCTTTTGATATGCTAATGTGTGCTTTCCAATGCATTACAATGAAAAATCGAGTTAACTTAATTTTAGGTGTGAAGGGGTTAATCTTACAGATTTCTATAAGAACATGTATCCATATACCCTGGCACAGCAGGGGGATATTTACTAAGTACCATTCCTTCATTGAAAGAAAGGTGTATTTAGATAGTCGGACTTCAGGGAACTATGGTGGATCAAGTATAGTGAAATAACTTTGAATTTGCTGTGATGGTAGTGCCTTTGGGTTGGAGGTACATGGGTATGGGGTTGTTGTGGGGGTCTGCAGGAATCTATGAAAATGACCCCTCATATGGCTCCCTAGCAAGCTCTTATGTCCCAGTCATTCTGCTCCAATAATGGGGGCAGGGTGTAAGACTCATGGGTGAGGGACTTACTGTGCTCTTTGTGATAGTTGCTATGTGATCTATATCCAAAGGTGGTGGCTGTTCTAAACTCTAAACCTTCTAAACCTTGTATCTGTATGTGCTGCATAATGCCTGTGTATGGCAATTACAGTAACACCTTGTATCTGTATGTGCTGTATAATGCCTGTGTATGACAATTACAGTAACACCTTGTATCTGTATGTGCTGCATAATGCCTGTGTAAGGCAATTACAGTAATACCTTTTATCTGTATGTGCTGCATAATGCCTGTGTATGGCAATTACAGCAACACCTTGTATCTGTATGTGCTGTATAATGCCTGTGTATGGCAATTACAGTAACACCTTGTATCTGTATGTGCTGCATAATGCCTGTGTAAGGCAATTACAGTAACACCTTGTATCTGTATGTGCTGCATAATGCCTGTGTATGGCAATTACAGCAATTACAGCAAACACCTTGTATCTGTATGTGCTGCATAATGCCTGTGTATGGCAATTACAGCAACACCTTGTATCTGTATGTGCTGCATAATGCCTGTGTATGGCAAGTACAGCAACACCTTGTATCTATATGTGCTGCATAATGCCTGTGTATGGTAATTCCAGCAACACCTTGTATCTGTATGTGCTGCATAATGTCTGTGTATGGAAATTACAGCAACACCTAGTATCTGTATGTGCTGCATAATGCCTGTGTATGGTAATTCCAGCAACACCTTGTATCTGTATGTGCCGCATAATGCCTGTGTATGGCAATTACAGTAACACCTTGTATCGGTACTGTACAGGGATTTTCACTCACTATAACCCCATGAATCCTAACCCTGTACAGCAGCGAGTGACCCCACAGCTCTCCTTGTATACTGCACTCTCTCTGGCTGCTGTAATGCAGCAGCAAAGTGTCCGAAATTTAGGTTACAGTGAGGTTTGAAGCTTCTATTTGCATCTGGTTTTATGTCTCTACAGGGTGCTTGGAGAGACATAAAGCAAATAATTTTGTTTCTCCACAGGACGCACACTAATCTTTAAAAAAAGATGTGAAAGTGGTCTTTTGATATGCTAATGTGTGCTTTCCAATGCATTACAATGAAAAATCGAGTTAACTTAATTTTAGGTGTGAAGGGGTTAATCTTACAGATTTCTATAAGAACATGTATCCATATACCCTGGCACAGCAGGGGGATATTTACTAAGTACCATTCCTTCATTGAAAGAAAGGTGTATTTAGATAGTCGGACTTCAGGGAACTATGGGACTGGATCAAGTATAGTGAAATAACTTTGAATTTGCTGTGATGGTAGTGCCTTTGGGTTGGAGGTACATGGGTATGGGGTTGTTGTGGGGGTCTGCAGGAATCTATGAAAATGACCCCTCATATGGCTCCCTAGCAAGCTCTTATGTCCCAGTCATTCTGCTCCAATAATGGGGGCAGGGTGTAAGACTCATGGGTGAGGGACTTACTGTGCTCTTTGTGATAGTTGCTATGTGATCTATATCCAAAGGTGGTGGCTGTTCTAAACTCTAAACCTTCTAAACCTTGTATCTGTATGTGCTGCATAATGCCTGTGTATGGCAATTACAGTAACACCTTGTATCTGTATGTGCTGCATAATGCCTGTGTAAGGCAATTACAGTAATACCTTTTATCTGTATGTGCTGCATAATGCCTGTGTATGGCAATTACAGCAACACCTTGTATCTGTATGTGCTGTATAATGCCTGTGTATGGCAATTACAGTAACACCTTGTATCTGTATGTGCTGCATAATGCCTGTGTAAGGCAATTACAGTAATACCTTTTATCTGTATGTGTTGCATAATGCCTGTGTATGGCAATTACAGCAACACCTTGTATCTGTATGTGCTGCATAATGCCTGTGTAAGGCAATTACAGTCACACCTTGTATCTGTATGTGCTGCATAATGCCTGTGTATGGCAATTACAGCAATTACAGCAACACCTTGTATCTGTATGTGCTGCATAATGCCTGTGTATGGCAATTACAGCAACACCTTGTATCTGTATGTGCTGCATAATGCCTGTGTATGGCAATTACAGCAACACCTTGTATCTGTATGTGCTGCATAATGCCCGTGTATGGCAATTACAGCAACACCTTATATCTGTATGTGCTGCATAATGCCGGTCTATGGCAATTACAGTAACACCTTGTATCTGTATGTGCTGCATAATGCCTGTGTATGGCAATTACAGCAACACCTTATATCTGTATGTGCTGCATAATGCCTGTGTATGGCAATTACAGTAACACCTTGTATCTGTATGTGCTGCATAATGCCTGTGTAAGGCAATTACAGTAACACCTTGTATCTGTATGTGCTGCATAATGCCTGTGTATGGCAATTACAGCAATTACAGCAAACACCTTGTATCTGTATGTGCTGCATTATGCCTGTGTATGGCAATTACAGCAACACCTTGTATCTGTATGTGCTGCATAATGCCTGTGTATGGCAATTACAGCAACACCTTGTATCTGTATGTGCTGCATAATGCCTGTGTATGGCAATTACAGCAACACCTTGTATCTGTATGTGCTGCATAATGCCCGTGTATGGCAATTACAGCAACACCTTATATCTGTATGTGCTGCATAATGCCTGTGTATGACAATTACAGCAACACCTTATATCTGTATGTGCTGCATAATGCCTGTGTATGGCAATTACAGCAACACCTTGTATCTGTATGTGCTGCATAATGCCTGTGTATGGCAATTACAGTAACACCTTGTATCTGTATGTGCTGCATAATGCCTGTGTATTAGAATTACAGCAACACCTTATATCTGTACTGTACAGGGATTTTCAGTTATTATTTATAACCCCCTGAATCTTTTCCCTGTACAGCAGTGATTAACCCCACAGCTCTCCCTCTATTCTGCCCTCTCCCTGGCTGCTGTAAAGCAACAGAAACGTTTGTTGAGCATTTTATTGTAGCGTATATCCCAGATCCCTTCACGCAGACACTACACAACCTAAATTGACGGTCTTTAGAATAGCTAGGAATCTAACTGCAGGACAGACACACAGAAAATACAGGGTTAAGAGCAAGCCAGACAGGGTAGGGTCCGGTACACAGGGTTAGGCAAATGTATAATAAGCCAAGAGAGTGGTCAGTAAACAGAACCAAGGTCAATACATGGAAAAACAGGAGTAGCAAAGGTCAGTTAGCCAGAAGAGTATTCAGAGCCAGGGTCAATACACACGTATACAATACTAATACTGAACAAGAATGAGCTGTCTCGATAGGAACCACAAGAGGGCAATGAGGCATTTAAATCTGGCGAGTGTCGCATAATCAAGCCGTAATCATGATGTTAACTACACATCTCATGTTTCAAATAAATAATATTTTTTCAACAGAGCACTTGGTAGTGAATGGGTTAAATGAGATGGCACTAGCAAAATTGCTTTAGTTGATAACATACATAAATAAGAAAAATAAACGTGACCATATAGGCACCCAAAATTAAGCGAAATCTTGTTGCCATTCCATTTCACCAAAACTAAGATGAATTCTCTGTTCACGTGTGGTCTACGTGGTGCGCTGAAGATGGAGTCTCCGAAGACCCACAAAAAAGTTGGAGAATGTCGCCGAGGAGCGCCGAAATAGCATCAACGAAATTCACCGAACTTCAAAAACAAAAACCTCTATTCCCCTAGTTAGCGTTTAAACAAATAAAAATGCATTAAAATGTGTCTAAATAATAAGAAAAGTCCTTTAAAAAATAATAATGAAAAGGTCCGTTACAGAAGAAAAAAATCTGTTTAGACAAAATTTTTGTTTGCCAATTTTTTAAAAAGAGACGAAAAATACAAAAAGGTGATAAAATAAAAAGGCTATTTACTGCAATTGAAAAGAATAAACAGTTTAAAAAAAAAGATATTTTTTTACATTGAATCTTATGGGATTCGTCTGTTTAAATCTGTCGAACTCAATCGCCAAAAAACAGAGCATTTCACTGACACTTGGTGCAGTTTGCCGTACTGTCAATAACTTAACCATTACTTTTCTATGGGACAATTTTGTTGCTGTCGAAGATCACCGATCTGCAGTGAACTGCATCGTATTTCGCTGTCAATTTGCCAGTATTTGGCGTATTGACATTTTGAGGAATAGACGAGCTGCCACGGAAATCACGGTTCGGTGCAATTTGGCGGCAAATTCCTCATTTAGTGAATAACCCCTTAAATCCTTCATCATGTTGTTCATTTTAAAGTATATTTTGCTCTCCTAACGCAATTCTTAAGATTATGGAAAAAGAATCGATTCATTTTTAATAAATACTCAGTATTTTTATTAGGAAAACCTTGCTGAAATGTGGCATACGGGCACATACCATGCAGTGCATGAAATTCACATTATACCTTTAATTACGTCCTGCAAACTCTCCTTACGCTTTTATATTTTGCTGTAAAATGAAAAATACCCACCAGATCTTCAGGTCTGTGCGGCTGGAATCCTCCTTGTGTTTTTCGTGTATGTTCGTCAGCTGGAGAGGACTTTCCCCCCGTAGCTTGTGTTTGTTGTGCTGACTGTTGGCGATTCCTTTCTGTTTTTATGGTGACACTGGGCTGGATTTGGCATCATGACATACTGGTCCCAGCTTATCTTCCTAATTTCTACATGTGGATGGAAGTTGCTCAACACAACATTACGAAACGAAACGCCTTAGTAGAAGGGCCAAACAGGGTGCAATAGTCACGAGACGACCGCTCTCTTTCTTCCGTACTCCCTTCTTCACCCCTCACCCCCCTGTATAGTCTACCTACCCCCTCCCCAGTATTTAATTTTTTTTATCTCTCTCCCTTCCTACCTTGGCTACGACCTCAGGTATTATGAGAAATGTCACCGTTATGCCTTGTGTTTTCAACGATTGTGTCTTGCTCCTCGCTTATACGGTTACCTGTTTGTAGACCTTCTTTTTTTTTTTTTCCCGAAATTCCACCGTACGGTGAAATTCACAGTTCGGTGCAATTCAGTGGCAAGGTCGCCGCTTATTGAATAACCCCTTATGTATAAAACACTGAACTTTCTCCCGTCGTGGAAAATGAGAAGATGAGGACTGGCAGTAGTGCTGTCCATTTTACATGTGAAAATTTTCCAATGTCTCTGCCATAGGCCACTGCAAGCGGTCAGAGAGAGGATGATGTCAGCATGCAGTGTGGTTACATCATCGGTGACCGATTTGGTGATCGACAGGAGGGATGTTCAAATCCCGTCTGCCTGGTGAAGGGCAAAGGAAACTCCTCTGCTTCACAGAGCACTATCTCAAAAACGGGACTGGAGGGAGGGGAAGGAAGTGAGGGGGGCACTCCACACATTCTGGCCACTTATAATAGAGAAAGTGGTCAGGGAGGGTGTGTATGGTGTCCCTTTTAGCTACTGTTTTAATCTTCCCACCTGTTACATTAACTGGGTTATTCAAAGAGAATCGAAAAGTCACCGGACGTTCGGTGACTTTTCGTTCTCTTCAATTTGGTGCGATTCGGCGATCCCATTTCAGCGACCCTGCGGTGTATTCAACAAGCACCACAGGGCCGTCGTAGTGCAGGGAAAAGTGGCCGCAAACCCGCAGAACACTCGCCACAAAACTTAGACGAATGCACACCGAAACCGGCAAAAACATCTGGATTAACCCCACCGAACACGCCGGACAAACTCGAGCAGGAGCCAATCAAAGCGCAGAGCAGCCGCTGGAAAAACCCGACACCGCAGACGAATGGAGTGAAAAAAGAAAAACAGTACGGTTGAATGTTTGAAAGTGAAACGCTGTTTGCAAAGAAACTACTGAGCGAAAATGTCTGAAATTTACATATAAGATCCAATGAATGATAATAAAACCTTTCACTGCTGGTTTTTGTTCTCTGAATAGCCGAAGCATTGCTTCTCTATGGGGAATTCGCTGCCCTCGAACAGGCACCGAACAGGCACCGTATCTGCAGGCAATTCGCCAACATTAGGCGAACTGCCTGCTCTCTGAATAGCCGAATGGCCAGGAAAGGTAACCGAACGCTGAATTTCAGCGTTCGGTTACTTTTCGCCAGCAATTCGGAGCTCTTTGAATAACTCTGACAGTGTATTACAAACTCATGCGACCATTCATACAAAGGAAACAGATTCTCCACTTTCTGCTGACTAATCGCTCCATTTTGCTTATTGATGTTACAGATGATTCGTCGATTCAGTGATATAATGTTACAGTAATGCTGACACAAATAAAACATAAAGGCCCCTATTACATTGTTCGCGCAATTTTGTTCGCGCAGCGCAAATTTTTTTGCGCGCATCATCCAGCGTTATCGCGTGAAAATCAACGCGCCATTCCGATCCGAACACATTTTCTCATCCGTCAAAAAATAACATTCATAAAAACGGTGCGCAAAACAAAGTGTAATACTCACGCAGTAACTTAGCGCACGTAAATCAGTATGCAGGACTGTTTTTTCGCGGGATTCAGCCAATCAGAATTAAGAACCTTAATTGACATAAATTTACCTTAATTGACTCACTTAAATTTTTGCGCCTGTCAAAGTAAATCTGAATATATATGCTGCAGCAATAAAAAAAATGCACGAATTCACAATTTTTTGGTTTGGGTATGTGTAGAATGTGTAACTATACTGTGCTGTATTTTTTTTTTTCGTGCTGGTGTTTTTCGTTTCGGCCAGGAAGTTCCGATTTGTCGTTACCACCAGCTTTTCAAAGACGTTAAAATTATGCGCGCAAACGTCGTTCGTAAAAAGATGCGCATCAATTGAAATACCATCCGCGTACCAGCGCACGAACGAATTTGCGCTCACAATGTTAAGTATAGGACGCGCACAGTTCATCACGCTCGCGGAAGGTCCATCCGCGCATAACGCGCATCGTTTGCGTGAACGTTGAAATACGACGTTCAGCGCAAAGGGTTTTGCCCCTCACGCAAATGCGCATTTGCACACGCAAAACGCACTGCGCGAAGAATGTAATAGGGGCCATGGAAAAGGACAAAAATCTCACTTGATTTGTAAATAAAAGCTTGTCAAAGATGAATCCGCGTGCTCGGCAGTCGGCACGTAAATGCCCAGAGAAGAGGACACTATTTAAGCACCGGAGTGGGCCTGTGTTATGATTGTTTTTCTATGATAATTTCCACTGAGGAAGTCCATCCTATGATAGGGGTGAAGCGCATCCGGCCATTGATGTCATTTCTTTCATGCAAATTTTGTGTGAGTAATTTTTGGAGAATAAATACTTTATGTATTCCTTCTTTTGACGAGAGGGGAGGAACCAGTTTCCCGGGAGCTTTTATAAGGCTGACTAATGAAACCTGGAAATGAAAGTACCTGGAGCCGGTCCTTTAGTCCCAGAGGGGTGAGTGTATTTCTTGTTACTCCACCAATTTGTATAATCAGTACCATCTGCACTATATTGTATTTGTCTGCTCTTTTCTCTTGAGATGTCACACTATCGGTGGAGCTGAGGCTGATGGGTTTTCCCTAATAAATACCCACAAACGATCAATCTGAGAGAATCCGCTCAAAAGAATGTGAGTGGCTAGATATATATTAGTTCATATAAATTCATTCATGTCCGCAGATTTACGCTATGTATTGCATGTTTTGTTTCTATTCACATATAATCCTGATGGTATCTGGTGCCTTCATTAACAGACTCTACCTAATTGACAGCTTGAGGGGTTACATATATCCTGCTACCAACGTAAGCTGTTGTGTGTGTGTTTCTGCACATAAAGTGTGTATCGACACGGGAGCGATGCACTGTTATCTCTTTGTTTTACATAGAAAAACAAACAAACATGCGTCCATCGGGTCCAGCATTTCACACATCACCTACTGCTGTTGATCCAAAAGAAGGCAAAAAACCCAGTCTGAAGCGCTCGCCAATATGCAACAAACTGGGGAAAAATTCCTTCTTGACCCCAGAATGGCGTCACATTTCTCCTTGGATCAAGAAGCTTTTACCCACATTTTAATTATTATAAATCTTAACCCCTTTACTGCTGATGTGTGGGGAACATCCTCATACAGGGTTATCCAAAGAGCTCCGAATTGCTTGAGAAAGGTAACCGAACAGTGAAAATCAGCGTTCGGTTACCTTTCCTGGCCATTCGGCTATCCAGAGAGCAGGGAATTCGCCAAATCCTGGCGAATTGCCTGCACATACGGTGCCTGTCCGGTGCCTGTTTGAGGGCAGTGAAAACCCCATGAAAAGCACTGCTTCGACTATTCAGAGAACACAAACCAGCAGTGAAAGGTTCCCGAAATGCCCTGCCATTCGGTGGTTTACAGACATGGCCGAAATTATTGGCACCCCAGACATTTTTCCAGAAAATCAAGTATTTCTCACAGAAAAGTATTGCAGTACCCAGTGGCGTAGCGTGGGGGGTGCTGGGGGGGCCAAGGCCCCGGGCGCAATTTTCTCAGGGGGCGCATAATTTCAAGAGAAATTTGCGCCCCTAATAGTTCCCAGCAACAGGGATCAGCTTGGCAAGGTGTCCACAACATAGTCCGCTGAGTCTGGCAGGGAGGAGACGGACAGAGCATTCTTACTGCTCTGCTTCACACTGCGCCTCCACCCCCTCCCCTCTGCACAGCGGAGGCACAACATGCACAGAATGTCCCAACTGCTGCTTACCCCGCTGTGCAGGATGAGTGAGGACACAAGGCTTCCGGATCTGGCTCCTCCTCACAATCTCCATTGTCATCTTGTCCCTGCACACGTGTACGGGCTCTGCTGAGGAGGAGGCTGGGCACACACTGCAGCAAGGGACCAGAGAGAAAGAGATCCATGGAGGAGCAGGCCTGACAGTGTGAGTTTTACTGTGTCCCGTAAATGCTTCACTTTAACCCTCTCTCTCTCCTGGACATCTCACTATTGTCCCTAGGTTTTACTTCCTGCTCTCCTGTCTGCATTCCTCTCTTCTCAGTGACAGTTAAGCTGCAGGGTCTGTGCCCCCCCCCACTCTGTCTCCTCGGTAAGGGGTCAACAGAAACATTCTGAAACCTGCCCTCCATCTCTCACCTTCCATATTAACTCCTTTTAATGAACATGCCACATTAATTTATGATATGGCATGCTTATTGGTTATTAAGGGTTATTTATTAATAGAGTAATACATATTTTAATGGTCAATGTATTTTAATATTTTTTAACCTATACATCTTTTTAATAAGTTTAATACTTTTAAATATTAGTGTATTATATTATATAATTTATTTCTAAAAAAATTTAAATAATTACTTTCATGTATAATTTAATATTAAAAAATAAAATACATATGAATAAATGTGTTATTTAAATGTGTTTTAATATATAATTTGCATTAACCTATAATTATTTTAAAGTATCAATGCTGTGGAGCTCTGACACGCATACACACTACACATTATTGTGAGTTTTATTGCTATGGATATGCGCATACACACCACACATTACTATATCACAGCAATAAAACTCACCCTACTGTGTGGTGTGTATGAGTGTATACAGAGCTCCACAGCAATAAAACTCACAGTAATTCACACTCAGTGTGAATAAGCTTGACTTTATTGTTGTGGAAGATATTGGGATGGGGGGGGTTAGAAAAATACACTGTTGTCTATGTAGACAAAAAAATCTTGCACCAGCCCTGTCCAAGGTACCTGCAATCACTGGGAATCAAGGCATGCTAACCAGTCCACAGGTTGGGGAGGGGGGGGCGCATTTATTCATGCCCTGCCCCGGGCGCTGACAATCCACGCTACGCCACTGGCAGTACCACATGTTTTGCTATACACATGTTTATTCCCTTTGTGTGTATTGGAAAAAAAACAAAAAAAGCGAGGAAAAAAAGCAAATTGGACATAATGTCACACAAAACTCCAAAAATTCTTGGCACCCTTTCAAAATTGTGGATAAATAAGATTGTTTCAAGCATGTGATGCTCCTGTAAACTCACCTGGGACAAGTAACAAGTGTGGGCAATATAAAAATCACACCTGAAAGCAGATAAAAAGGAGAGAAGTTCACTTAGTCTTTGCATTGTGTGTCAGTGTGTGCCACACTAAGCATGGACAACAGAAAGAGGTGAAGAGAACTGTCTGAGGACTTGAGAACCAAAATTGTGGAAAAATATCAACAATCTCAAGGTTACAAGTCCATCTCCAGAGATCTAGATTTGCCTTTGTCCACAGTGCGCAACATTATCATGAAGTTTGCAACCCATGGTATTGTAGCTAATCTCTCTGTGGGTGGACGGAAGAGAAAAATTGATGAAAGGTGCAACGCAGGATAGTCTGAATGGTGGATAAGCAGCCCCAAACAAGTTCCAAAGAAATTCAAGCTGTCCTGCAGGCTCAGGGAGCATCAGTGTCAGCGCGAACTATCCGTCGACATTTAAATTAAATGAAACGCTATGGCAGGAGACCCAGGAGGACCCCACTGCTGACACAGACGTAAAAAAGCAAGACTGCAGTTTGCCAAAATGTACTTGAGTAAACCAAAATCCTTCTGGGAAAACGTCTTGTGGACAGATGAGACCAAGATAGAGCTTTTTGGTAAAGCACTTCATTCTACTGTTTACCGAAAATGGAATGAGGCCTACAAAGAAAAGAGCACAGTACCTACAGTGAAATATGGTGGAGGTTCAATGATGTTTTGGAGTTGTTTTGCTGCCTCTGGCACTGGGTGCCTTGAATGTGTTCAAGGCATCATGAAATCTGAGGATTGCCAAAGGATTTTGGGCCTCACTGTAGAGTCCAGTGTCAGAAAGCTGGGTTTGCGTCCGAGATCTTGGGTCTTCCAGCAGGACAATGACCCCAAACATACGTCAAAAAGCACCCAGAAATAGATGGCAACAAAGCGCTGGAGAGTTCTGAAGTGGCCAGCAATGAGTCCAGATCTAAATCCCATTGAACACCTGTGCAGAGATCTTAAAATTGCTGTTGGGAAAAGGCGCCCTTCCAATAAGAGAGACCTGGAGCAGTTTGCAAAGAAAGAGTGGTCCAAAACTCCAGGTGAGAGGTGTAAGAAGCTTATTGATGGTTATAGGAAGCGACCGATTTCAGTTATTTTTTCCAAAGAGTGTGCAACCAAATATTAAGTTATGGGTGCCAAGAATTTTGTCCAGCCCATTTTTGGAGTTTTGTGTGACATTATGTCCAATTTGCTTTTTTCCTCCCTTTTTTTGTTTTGTTCTAATACACACAAAGGGAATAAACATGTGTATAGCAAAACATGTGTTACTGCAATACTTTTCTGTGAAAAATACTTGATTTTCTGGAAAAATGTCTGGGGTGCCAATAATTTCGGCCATGACTGTAATTCGGCAAGTTGTTTCAGGAGAATCCCATAGGCTTCAATGTTAAAAATATTCCCGTTTTAATTCAATATCTAATAAACCATTCATTATAAAATTCTGCAGTAAAGAGTCTCTTTATTTATAGATTTTTTAGGATATTTTAAGCATTTTTCTGAAATTTTTCTTTTTTTATTAAAAGTCCGATTTTTTTTTTTTAGATTTTTTTTTAAGTTTACTTATTTTTTCTGTAACAGCCCTCTTTATTATCATTCCCTGGATCTCTTGTGTAAATTTCAGACATTTTCGCTCAGTAGTTTCTTTGCAAACAGTGTTTCACTTTCACACATTCATACAAACTGTTTTGCTAATTTATTCACTGCCTCTTCTGCTGTGTCGAAGGCTGCGATCGGCTCCTGTTTGGGTTTTTCTGTGGTTTTCGGCAGGTTAATCCAGATGTTTTTGAGGGTTTTCGGCGTGCATTCGACGGGTTTTGCGGTTCGTTTTCGTCGGGTTTGCGGTAGCTTTTCCCTACAATTCGGGGACCCTGTGGTGTTTGCTGAATACACCGCAGGGTCACCGAAATGGGATCGGCAAAAGGAACCGAATTGAAGAGAACGAAAAGTCACCGAACGTGCTCTGACTTTTCGAATCTCTTTGAATAACCCTGATACTCTCTCGCTGTATGCTGAGGACGTTCCCCACACGTCTTCAGTTTAGAAAGCGCTCCAAGGAATACTGACCTCGCTCCTCCGGTCTTCCGTGGTGTTCTGACGTCCTCGTAGTCAGACGCAATGATGTCCTTTTCAGGTTGCCACCTGGCAAAGATCAGGTGGCGGGAGGAGGTACGAGGTAAAGTCAGGCACCGCTGAAAAGGGGAGAGTCTTCCCTTTGAAGCAATGCCTGACATTAGCCCCTGAGGTGCCGCGCCCTTCGGCACCGGATTTTTTGTGTTTTTTATTAATGCAGCAATATTGTTCCCATTTCAGCTATAATGTGAACAATGATGCTACATTAAATGTTTTTTCTATGGGGGGTTTTAGCTAAATCACGTACTCCCCCCCCCCATTTTTGTTTTACAGAGTTCCCATTTCTAATTTTTTTTAACAGGCACATCCATAGAATCTATAACCGCAAAGGCTCAGATGGTAAAATCTGAAAATAAATATCACGTTACTCGCTGTAGATGGTTGAAAATTATAATTTTATTGCATTTCTTATAGCATGCTGGCAGGACATAACGTATGCATATAATGATATATAATGTATCTGCCGAAAAAAAGGATATATAATTTGTCTGGGTCGTATAATAAAACATGACTTCAAATTGCGTTTAAAAACGATGAGCAAAAACGGTAAAAATTAGCTCAGCACACAGGGGTGAAATGGCTCAGCAGTGAAGGGGTTAATAATCGGTTTTTGCAGGAAGTCATCCAGTCTTTGTTTAAAAGTCTGTACAGACTCTGACCCAACCACCTCTACAGGCAAATAATTCCACAGCTTTGTTGTTCTCACTGTAAAATAACCCTCCCTATGCTTTAGGCCGAATTTCCTTTCCAGACTTGTATATCTAGACTTGGGACTTGCCAGCCTTGACTCTGGATTGGACTCGGGCCTTGCCTGTCTTGACTTGGGGCTTAAATACAAAGAGTTGAGACTTACTTTTGACTTGCAAAACAATGACTTGGTCCCACCTCTGACCCTCATACCGGTCCTTGAAATGGCCAGGTTATAAGGCAGAATAGTTAAAGGGAGCAGAGGGAAAGTGAGGTTGATACATCAAACTAAAGATCCGAAACCATAAAGCCAGCAAAAATGGACAAGATAAACCACAAAGCTAAAATCAAGAAACAAATAGCAAAGTCAGAAGAACAATTTGTGTCGATACACAGCAGAAATAAGAACAGCAATTATATATATATATATATATATATATATATACACTATATTGCCAAAAGTATTCGCTCACCTGTAGTTGACTCACATATGGATGGGTGAGCGAATACTTTTGGCAATATAGTGTATATTATATATATATATATAATATATATATATATATATATATATTATATATATATATATATATTGTGCTCTCTGAATAACCCCTATAATGTGCTCACCAGGCTGAAGACCATGACACCGCGACAAGCACAGCACATGGTAATGAATATATAGGCCTATCTGCCCTCTGGTAGGTCTGTGTCATTTCCTGCACCAAATTGTTAGAACGCAATATTGACAAAATGATGCACAGGATGCAAGCACCTGAGCGTGACGCAAATGGGGTAGCGAATTAATGGAATTGATGCAGCGTCGGAATCTATAGGAGCAGAGGCAGAGGGAACAAGACCCGCAGAGTCAAGAGACCCCAAAACAGTAGAATGACACTGATTGACCCCTGATTTGTGAAAATGGACTCCTGTTTCTGCCATTGCAGATTTAGGTATGATTCTACGGTACATGAGGACACCGGCTAGCCAGAGATCTCTTACTTTGCTGACCTTCTTCAGCCCATATGTTCATATAGCTGGGCTTTCTGTGCCTCTCAAGGACTGCAACTACTGTCTTATCCTCTCTCCTTCCTCTTTCACTGGTCCCAATCTCTTCCTTTCGTTGATCTTTCAACTTTCCCCTCTCCTCACTCTTCCATATTCCCACCAAACCTTTTTCATTGTTTTTCATATTTTTATATTTTCTCTCAATGCTTATATGTTGCACAGCACTTTTATGTCCCGCCCCCCCAAATTTCCTGCACCAATGAACACATCCTTATATTTTCACGACATAAGAGCATTAGAAGCATAAGAAGTGACCCACGAGAAAAATTTTACCAAAAATAACAGGACAAAAATAATTTTTTTGACAAAGTGCGTAACATGTCTACATATACTACGTAATAACTCAGGGGAAGCTTTTCTTTACCGATACTGCTTTTACACTAGTTTCGTGGCAAGGCACAAATATCCTGTGCGGAAGGGCTTAAGGTGATGCCAGACACAGGGGTGAGATCCACGTCCACGCCGGGAGGGGACTGGAATGTGAATTTCTGCATGAGTCTGGTGAAGAACAGGAACAACTCCACTTTTGCCAAATTCTCTCCAGCACAACTTCTTCGACCTAGACATAGAAACATAGAGAGGTTAGTCCAGGCGGGCATAGAAACAGAGAGGTTAACCCAGGCGGGCATAGAAATAGAGAGGTTAGCCCAGGCGGGCATAGAAACAGGTTAGCCCAGACGGGCATAGAAACAGAGAGGGGTTAGCCCAGGCGGGCATAGAAATAGAGAGAGGTTAGCCCAGGTGGGCATAGAAATAGAAAGACTTTAGCCCAGACGGGCATAGAAATAGAGAGAGGTTAGCCCAGGCGGGCATAGAAACAGGTTAGCCCAGACGGGCATAGAAACAGAGAGGGGTTAACCCAGGAGGACATAGCTTCTCCATCAAAATGTACTGTTGTGATTACATTGTAAAGAACAAATATGAAAATCATAGAAGTGATACAATAGGCTTTAGCAGGATCCTGGGCAAAGCATTATTGCAGGGTCCAACACACCTAGTGGAGAGCCCAGCTCCCTGATCCACTAATACATCCAGCAGTGACAGGAGGCACGGAGTGCAAACCCCGGGGTACACAACGCTGCTTTCCTCTCGAAAGAATGAGAGGCATGGGCTCCTGGAGCTACAGTCTGTATCATTTAATGTATAAGACCACAGGGGAAACTGAATTAATCCTTGGGGCGGCTCCTCAAACCAATTTACAGAATAAACAAATAACTGGATCTTTACAACTTCAATTTTTTTGGTCAAAATGAAACTATTATTTGGTTTCCAGCTCTGGATAAATAACTGTTATTTTCTTTAAGTGTCCGACTTGTCAGAAAAACCTCTAAATAAAAAAAGGGCAAAATACCCTCCTCCATATATAAATAAAATTCAATTCTAGCCCAGTCGTACCTGCTGAAAACGGCATGAATGCTTCATTCTTCACAAATTTTCCATTTGCGTCAAGAAAATGCTGGGGGTAAAATTCATGCGGTTTCTCAAAATACTTCTTATCTTGCAGGACGGATGTGAGCAGCGGGATGACTTGAGTTCCCTAAACAAACATGTAATTAGTCATACATTATATTATACCCATTTTTCTATTTGATGGTTACAGAGGCGTAGCAAGGTCATGAGGCACCCGGGGGCAAGTTCTCCCCTAGCGCCCCCCCCCCCCACTATTCCTTTTCTGTGTTTAAAAATTCTATTCTTCATTATAATTACCATAAACGTTTTTCAAGTTTTTTCTTATATATCAAAACCGAAGTAAGGCGCTGCGCGACTCTGATCAGAGGAGACGATAGACACAACCACACCGAGATATGGCAGATTATCATCTGATCAGTCCGTGGTCTGTCAGGTTTGTTTATTGTTTCAACATCCAATAGAAATGTTCGTTATATATAAAAACTTCCTGCAGTTTTCACTCCCAACATAGGAATGTGATACAACAACCAATCAGAGCAGATACATTTCTACATCACGTAATAAAGATTTTGCGGGCATTCTAAGTTAACACAGGATATCTATTTCCATCACCCCGCTGACTAGCCTCGAGAGGAAACAAAATTGAACAGACACCGTGCTGGAAAAAGGAGGGGGGATTTCACACTAATGCAAAAATTAAAAAACTACCTATCATATTAAAATACCTTTCATGTGTATTAACCCATGTTCTGTTTCTTGCTAAATTGCAAAAGACTTGTGATGAATGACTATTTTCATGGGCTATTGCATGCCCCCTTTCCTTGTTCACCCCCCCTCCATGATGGCAGCTTTCCTGGTTCATTCCCCTTCACCCATTCTGCATTCTCCTTCTCAAGGTTCATACCCCCTCCTATGTTCTCAATTCCCCCTCTCCCTGAATATTTCTAGCCACGAGGGGTCTTATGCTGCTTGAGTAAAGATCCGCTCTTTCCTCTCAAATGGCTGCTATACAATGTTGGGAGGAAGCGTTATATAACACAATCATTTCCTCCAAGCGCTGCCGAAGAGGAGCACTGTGGAGGAGGAGGCAGCACCACAGCCCTTAACCCCTTTCACTGGTGAGCCATTTCACAATCGAATGCTGAGCTCATTTTGACCGTTTTGTGGTCATCGTGTTTAACCCCTTCATTATCAATATTGAGATATCTCAGGCTTCAAAGGCACAATCTGGTGCCCTGATGGTGAGATATCTCGATATGCTGATCTGCATCTCAAAAGCAAATTAAATTTGTTTGCTACGAAGTAGTTTTGTTTGCTTTTGTGCTGCAGAAGGTGTCCCAAAAGTCTTAGCCCTGTGGACATAATGCCCAAAGAGCTAAAACGTGTAAAATCAGCTGCTCAAAGCTCTGAAATACCGGGCTTTCAGCAGCCAATGCACAGGGGGGGGGGTTGGTGGGCATAGACCTGCTGCTCAAACCTCTTTAACTCAATTTGGCAGTATATGGCAATTTGACAGTAGATAGCGCCATCTACTGGCCAAATAGGTTATTTATAGTAAAAACTAGTGATGTACAATTAATTAATGATTTTACAAAAAAAAAACCACTGGTTTCTGATAATGTTTTTTTGGAAAATCACTTAGTAGTGAAGGGGTTAAACACAATTTGCAGTCATGTTTTATTGTAGGACCCAGACACATTGTATATCCTTATTTTCAGCAGACTCATAATATATAATTATTGTATGTATACGTCATGTCCTGTCAAAATGCTACAAGAAAAAAAGTTTTAAAAAAAAGGGGAATTTCCATTTACAGGGTTATTCAGAGAGGGTGAATAGCAGGAGAATGACTGGAGAACGGCTGGAGAATGAAAAATTCTAGGTCAAAATAGCCGATTTGGAAAGTGAGATGACAGGGAGAATTTTTCTGGTTTGGCTATTTTGACCTAGAATTTTTCATTCTCCAGTCATTCTCCAGTCATTCTCCTGCTTTTAAAGCTCTCTGAATAACACTGATAGATTTCAATAATTTACAGCGTGTAAAGTTATTTTTTTTCACATTTTGTCATCCAAACCTTTGTGGTTACATATTCATTCGGGTACTCTTGTTAAAAAGAAATTAGTAATGGGAACCTGATACTGCATTTTTTTGAGAGAACATGCAATTTTAACTAAAACTGAAAAAAACTAAATTTTTTGCTTGTATTTTGCCACATTGTGTTTTATGACTCATACAACTGTATATAACACTGACCTTGCTCACCGTGTGGGAAATGAGAAGGTGAGTAACAGCAGTTGTAGTGCTCATTTTACACGGGACAAAAGGACAATGCCATCACTTTGGAACTAAAAGTAAATTAAAACATTTTTAAAAAATCCTTTTTTTTTAATATATAGACTTTGTTTACATGACATTTCACATGGTATCATTAGAAAGGCCAGACTCTGTCCTATCTAATGACACCTCACATGACTTTGGGTGGTGTAAGAGTCAGAGAGGCAGGGTTCCAAAGTACCCCCTGCACTTCTTGCAGCAGTGTGCGGATTTAGGTTTTTGATGGAACCAGTGCATTACACCTTATATACAGAGAGGACACAATACAGGGAGCCTGGGATTTCCTGATATGTCTGTGTTACACATACTACACAGAGAGGGCACAATACTGGGAGCCTGGGATTTACTGATGTCCGCGTTACACATAACATAGTTATTAAGTAATACTAAACCAACTAAAATGGTAAAAAAATTACAAACTAATATACTAGCACAATAGACACTGGTAGACACAAAGAGACACTGAAACAATATGGAAAAGCTGCTAAAGACACCCACGCACCCCAAATACAGAGGAGCCCCTAAAAAGTCACCTGCATCCCAATATATGGAGGAGCCTATAAAGAGACACCCGTAGACCTGAATACAGAGGAGCCCCTAAAAAGACACTCACAGACCTGAATACAGAGGAGCCCCTAAAAAGACACCCGCAGACCTGAATACAGAGGAGCCCCTAAAAGACACCCGCAGACCTGAATACAAAGGAGCCCCTAAAAGACACCCGCAGACCTGAATGCAGAGGAGCCCCTAAAAAGACAACCGCAGACCTGAATACAGAGGAGCCCCTAAAAAGACGCCCGCAGACCTGAATACAGAGGAGCCCCTAAAAAGACACCCGCAGACTCTGAATACAGAGGAGCCCCTAAAAAGACGCCCGCAGACCTGAATACAGAGGAGCCCCTAAAAAGACACCCGCAGACCTGAATACAGAGGAGCCCCTAAAAAGAAACCCGCAGACCTGAATGCAGAGGAGCCCCTAAAAAGACACCTGCAGACTCTGAATAAAGAGGAGCCCCTAAAAAGGCACCCGCAGACCTGAATACAGAGGAACCCCTAAAAAGACACACGCAGACCTGAATACAGAGGAGCCCCTAAAAAGACACTTGCAGACTCTGAATACAGAGGAGCCCCTAAAAAGGCACCCGCAGACCTGAATACAGAGGAGCCCCTAAAAAAACACCCGCAGACCTGAATACAGAGGAGCACCTAAAGAGACACCCGCAGACCTGAATACAGAGGAGCCCCTTAAAAGGCACCCGCAGACTCTGAATACAGAGGAGCCCCTAAAAAGGCACCCGCAGACCTGAATACAGAGGAGCCCCTAAAAAGACACCCGCAGACCTGAATACAGAGGAGCACCTAAAAAGACACCCGCAGACCTGAATACAGAGGAGCCCCTAAAAAGACACCCGCAGACCTGAATACAGAGGAGCACCTAAAAAGACACCCGCAGACCTGAATACAGAGGAGCCCCTAAAAAGACACCCGCAGACCTGAATACAGAGGAGCACCTAAAAAGACACCCGCAGACCTGAATACAGAGGAGCCCCTAAAAAGACACGCGCAGACCTTAATGCAGAGGAGCCCCTAAAAAGACACTTGCATCTGCAAATATACTGAGGAGCCCCTAAAGACTAGTGATGAGCCGAACACCCCCGTGTTCAGTTCGCATTCGAACTAGAACAATTTCAAAAGTTCGAGTTCGAACTCGAACACGAACCAAACTCAATGCAAGTCAATGGGACTCAAAAGTTCGATTTTTAGAGTGCCCTCCAAGAGGGAATATATGTATATATGGAAGAGCCCCTAAAAAGACACCCGCACACCCTGAATATATGGAGGAGCCCCTAAAAAGACACCTGCAGACTCTGAATACAGAGGAGCCCCTAAAAAGACACCCGCAGACCTGAATACAGAGGAGCCCCTAAAAAGACACCTGCAGACCTGAATACAGAGGAGCCCCTAAAGAGACACCCGCAGACCTGAAAACAGAGGAGCCCGTAAAAAGGCACCCGCAGACCTGAATACTGAGGAGCCCCTAAAAAGACACCCGCAGACCTTAATGCAGAGGAGCCCCTAAAAAGACACTTGCATCTGCAAATATACTGAGGAGCCCCTAAAGACTAGTGATGAGCCGAACACCCCCGTGTTCAGTTCGCATTCGAACTAGAACAATTTCAAAAGTTCGAGTTCGAACTCAAACACGAACCAAACTCAATGCAAGTCAATGGGACTCAAAAGTTCGATTTTTAGAGTGCCCTCCAAGAGGGAATATGTGTATATATGGAAGAGCCCCTAAAAAGACACCCTCAGACCTGAATATATGGAGGAGCCCCTAAAGAGACACCCGCAGACCTGAATACAGAGGAGCCCCTAAAGAGACACCCGCAGACCTGAATACAAAGGAGATTTGAGTAAATCAGCGAGAGTGCTGAACCATGTATTTATACAAATATTATGCAGCACACTCACACACAAAAAAAATATCACATGGGACATTTCTCAGGGTAGCAGGAGGGATGGTCAAACACTCAGCAGTATAGTGGATCCATGGCCTTGCAGGGGTTAAAAATCCCTTAGAAGTGAATACAGGATTTTCTCCACTGCAGGGGGCCCTGTTTCTGCATTCAGGAGACACTTCAACCCCCCCCCCACATATTGCTCCTTGCAAAAACCTATGGGCGGTGTGTGTGTATGTGTTTGTAAGCAGGAGGGGGGCTCCTTATCTCCTCCCAGTTTACAGGGGAGACAGACTGAGGGGGCAGTTATACAGTGATCTCACCTCCTCCTTGGTCTGAAGCTCCCTGCTCTCCTCCCTAGCAGCAGCATGCTGCACACATGGTTGTCAGGAAGCCAGCTCTTCCCTCAGCTCTGTTTAGCTGCCACTTCCGGGGGCTCACACAACTCTCCTTGGAGTTTCCCTAGGCTGCCCGTGTAGATTCATATGGGGGCATGGCTTCTGCCTGCAGCAGGAAGCAGCTCGTGGTGCTGTGTGCCGTTGTAGTGTCGTGAAAGAAAATTTGCAGGATGGAGCCCCAGTCCACACCTGCTTGAGGCGCCTCCCCAAACAGGTGCCTGGGGGCAACTTCCCCCCTGTGCCCCCCCTCGCTACACCACTAGGTGGTTACACCAGCTGATTGAACACAGAAATCCACCACCCTGGAGGTAAGATATTAAAATGTTTTCCCTTTGAAAACACACACACTTTTTTTTATTTTTTTATTTCTTGTTGTGATTTTGTAATATTTCCATTACCTACACACTGAATATTTACTGAGGCGCTCATCTGTAAAGGTAAGCCATGTGTGACAGACAGAACTCACCCTCTGCTGGCCAAAAAAGCACTACTACTTGTACATTACAGATTGAGCTCCGTGGTTTTGGGAGGGAAAAAAAGAAGCTCAAAGCTTTTCAGATAATTTCAGCCGATCGTCTATAATGTACCAGGGGTTGACATTTCAGGGAAATGTTCTGCATTCCATTTGCAAGAAATGACATTCCTTTGCATTGATACAGAGTCTATGATTAAGGTTCCTTCCCTATCTCTTTCCCTACCATTATATTGCAACAATTATTCTGCATCAGTGAGCTGGAGATGAAGGTTGTGTTGAGCCTCACAATCATTGCTCTTATCCCCTTGAGCTCATGCACCATGGACCTTTTCTCCATTCCTCTTATCCCCATTGGTCTTTTGCAAGCCCAGGACCCTAAGTTTATATTTTTACAACCAAAGATTGATCACATGTTTAGGGATCTTTACAGTACTTAGATTCATAACAGTAAAGAAAAAAATCAATATCAAGTCGCTCACTTTGGGAAGGAAATATCCTCTAAATGTGACATCCTGGGTTGTGGCATGTGGAAGGTTGCTTGGAACAATGTTACCAAATCTCTGGATTTCATGGATGACAGCGTCTGTGTACGGCATTTCCTTCTTATGGTCTATTTGAGGCTGGGTAGAGCCAATCACGTTGTGTATTTCATTCTGGACTTTTACTGTAAATAAAATGAGTATTTGAAATATATAATTTATATATACTGTACAACATGCTAACGTGTCATTAAAACATGGTTACAGGTAGAATTCTAGACCGGGGGGGGGGGGAGACCGGTTACATTTCAAATGGCAATAGAAAAAAAAATCAAATCAATTTTTTGAAAAAGATGACATGAAAATGATAGAGTCTATACAAGTGTGCACAAAAACTGACTTGCAAAGACCAGCACAAAAAGTTGTTTGTCTTGAGGAAGACAAAGAGCATGTGTGAAATGTTTTCCAAAGTGTATATGTATACAATATGGAATGTCTAGAATACTTTAATGTATTTTATTTTAATATTTTTGTTGATTAATATTGCACTAATATAATATCCAAATTGTAAGTAAAATAATTATAATATATTGAGCTACACAAGGAAATTCAATGGGACCGAAACTTATTTAAAATGGTAATAATAGTGCTTTTTTGGAGTAACCACTTTAAATCAGTGTTCTAGTGATCAGTGTTTTTCAAGCGCCACTAGAGATATTTGTTTTTTGAAGCTTATTTAAGACAAAGTTTGACATCACATGGTGAGTAAAAGGAGCAACATTTCAGTCTCCACATCGGCTTACTCATAGAGTGATGTTTCAGCTTCCTCATGGAGCGGTAGGTTCGGCTTCCTCAATGTGTGACATTTTGGCTTACTTGCGGTGTAACTTTATAGCTTACTCACAATGTGATGTATCAGCTCATGGCTAGTGATGAGCCGAACACCCCGTGTTCGGTTCGCATTCGATCTCTAAAAATTTCAAAAGTTCCAGTTCGAACGCGAACACGAATCAAACTCAATGCAAGTCAATGGGACTCAAAAGTTTGTATTTTAGAGTGCCCTCCAAGAGGGCATATATGCAAGATATTTTGCCATAAAAGGTGTATGGGGGTCCAGATAGTGCCCTGGGGGACAGGAAACAAGGACAAAATTTTTTTTAAAAAGTTGTTCGAGTTTTCCCATGAAATAAAGGTTAAGATTAAAAACGAAAAATTCCTTCAAATATCATGCCTAGGAGGTCCCCATAACCTGCCCGTGAAGTGGCAGATTTGTAGGATGTATAGAAAAATTTAAAAACAAAAAAATGACATTTCAAAAGACGGTAAATGGTTTTCCTTTTCATCTATTCATAAATAACTGCTTGGGGCGGCAGTCTGTATGAAAAGAGGAGACATTTTAGGACACACAGAACAAGTTTAGTGATTTTTTTTGGCTAAATTATGGTGAAACTTATGCAGGCTTTGGATGAACGTAACAATAGGTGCTTTAAAATTGGTCCTTAAGGCTAGGGTCAAACAAAAGCATTTTTACACGCGAACGTAAAAAAGTGCGTCCGAACGAATTGACGTATTTTTTCACGGAATGCGCGAAAACGGTCATACGATGCGCATTTTTCGTGCGTGATTTCTTTCGGATCGTCAATAAAACTCTTTTTGCGTCTGGACGTTATGTAGGCTGGACATTAGCAGTGTCTGACATCTCCTAATCACGCAAACACGCCGCTATGCCGCAGCTGCGCACTCTGTACGTCCGTACTAGCGGTTCGGCGTTCTCGAAAAAATGCGTTCGTTTTCCACTTGCGTTGCGCGGCCGGACTTTTGTGCGACCGTACTTCGTATATTGGCCGTCATTGCCCATCATTTGCTGCTAGTGCGGCCGTAATTATGTGCGCCAGAACGCACGTTAAAAGTGCGCTAGTCTGACCCCAGCCTTAGGCTAGAGTCAAACGAACGCATTTTTCACGTTGTCCGTGAAAAAGTGCGTTCGAACGAATGGACGTATTTTTTCACGGAATACGCGATAGCGGTCATACAATGCGCATTTTCGTACGTGATTTTGTACGGATCATCAATAAAACCCTTTCTGCGTCTGGACGTTATGTTGGCCGGACGTGTGCAGCGTCTGACGTCTTCCAATCACGCAAACACGCCGCTATGCGGCCGCAGCGCACTCTGTACGTCAGTAGTAGCGGTTTGACGTTCTCGAAAAAATGCGTTCGTTTGCCACTTGCGTTGCGCGGACGAACTTTCGTGCGGCCGTTCGTCGTATGTTCCCCGGCATTTGACGTCATTTGCTGCTAGCACGGCCGTGATTTTGTGCGGCTAAACGCACGTTAAAACTTCTTTCGTCTGACCTTAGCCTTAGTGTCGGCAACAGTGCCGTCACACCGCAACCCCTCTGTGGTATAGTTGTGGAAGAGTGCAGTGGTGGACCCTGCGGTCCAATATTAAAATTATATGAATCTGGTATAGGTGTCAGTGGCCGTGCACCCAAATATTGTGCCTTTGCTGGCAGCAAGTGCCTTCACACCATAAGTAACCCCTCTGTGGTATTGTGGAAGAGTGCAGCGGTGGAGGTTTTGGTAATGCAGAAGAGATCCCCGATCTATTCTAGTCAAATGGCAGGCAAAGTCGGCAACAGATCGGGTCCTCAGAACAAGCAGGGTCAGTAACAAGTAAACAAACTAATTCGGTAAGCTAGCGATGCAGGAATAAAGGTTGAGACACACTGAGTGTGTAGCGACGCACAGCGTAGCAAAGAGAAGCAAACATTTTGCAGGCTTGACTTCACTCCGCTCCGCTTCGCAGCGTGTCTACACTACATTACTGTACGTTTGCTTCTCACCGCACTGGACAGGAATTCAGTCTGAACTAAATTAAAATGTACACACAAAACCGTTTTAGTTTCACAAAGCACATGTTATATAGGCAAAAAAAGTTTCTACTGAATAAAATACATCAAAAATTACTGTTAATTTAATAGGAATAGTATAAAAATATAAAAAAAGGTAACCCGTGATCAAATATATTATAGGGACACGGAGCGCCGTGTATAGAGTACGATGCATTGATACCACACACAGACATATACGTATATATCAACACGCAGACCTATAAATACGTATATATCAACACACAGATATAAATATACACCCACCCACAGACCTCAGACCATATCTACACATACGCACATAGGGGGGTGGCATGTGGACAATCTCAACTAAATGCGCCCCCCCATTTGGCTGATCCCTCCAGAAGAAATGTTCAACCCAACAGAGCAGAGAATATATATATTATTCTCTGCTCTATCTGGTTCAACATTTGTTCTGGAGGGATCAATCAAATGGGGGGGGGCAATTAGTTGCCAAAATGTGTGTGTAATACAAGTCTGGATATATTTATTTATAAGAATATAGATATATATCTTATCTATTTATATATATATATATCATACCTGCCCTTACCTTCCCCTATAAATTTGCTAAAAATATACACACAAAAAAACCAAACCACTGCCTGAGACCCCGCGCAGCCCACATGCCACTCCCCTCTACCTGTCTGAATGTATCTAATATATATAATTAAATACATTCATCCAGGTAGAGAAAGAAAAAAAAAGTTTTATTTTATGTTCCCGGGGACATTTAAAAATGTCCTCGGATATTATTTTTTTTTTTAGAAATGTGTCGCCTTACCTTAGCCTGGTGGTCAGTGGGGGCTCACTGGATCCTGGTTGTGGGAGGGGGCTGCCGTGGCCGCAGGTGCAGTGGCTCCCTCCCTGCGCCACATGTCTCTGCCACATGCACCCGGGTGGCTAGCCCGCACAGTCGCAGCTCTGCCATCCGGCGGCAGCATGCTCCTCAATGCTCCTCAAGGGGATCCTTGGAGGCCCCTGCAGGCTGCCCTCTACAGTGCCTGATTAGAGGGCTGTGTCTGCCTGATGTTTTAGTAACAAGAATGTTTTATCCCATAGGCTTCAATGTTAAAAATATTCCTGTTTTAATTCAATATCTAATAAACCGTTGCTTATAATATTCTGCAGTAAAGAGTCTCTTTATTTCTAGATTTTTTAGTATTTTTTTAAGCATTTTTTATACTTTTTTCAAAAAAAGTTTTTCGAACTTTTGGCAAACGTCCCAAAAAGTTCGAAGTTCGCGAACTGTCAAACGGCCGATGTTCGATGCAAACTCCGGACAGATCGAACCGAACAGCTCATCCCTACTCATGGCACAACGTTACAGCCAATTCATGGAATAACATTCAGCTTACCCTCATGGTCCAAAGGTTCGGCTTATTAATGGAATGGCAATTTGGCTTACTCATGGAGCAACACTTCATGTAACTCAGTGACGTTGTTAGCAAAAAAGTTGCTCTGTGAGCAAGCCTTCTCACAGAGTGACATTTTCAGTTTACTCACAGTGCAGCGTTTTCGGCTTACACAGAGTGATGTTTTCAGTTTACTCTCAGAGTGACTTTTTGGCTTACTCACCTAGCAACATTTCAGCTTACTCACGCGGGACAACTTTTCGTCTTGCTGAATAGCGATGTTTGACTTTACTTGCGGAGCAACAATTTGGCTTAATCGCTGTGCACTGTTTCAGCTTACCCTCATGGATGACATTTAGGCTTACAAACAAGTGCTTTAGCTTACTCTCGCGGACTGATGTTTTGATTTACGGAGTGACAATTCGGCTTACTCATGGAGTGATGTTTTAGCATATTTTCACAGAGCATCGTTTTAGCTTCCTCTGATGAAGCAATGTTTCGGATTATTCACGGAACAAGGTTTCAGCTTGCTCATGGAGTGACGTCTCAGCTTACTATCACGGAGTATTATTTCAGCTTACTCTCACTGTCACATAAACGCCTTCACTCCAGAAGGGCACGCAACACGGTGAAGTGGATGAAGGGTTACAAAAATAACTATCCATCTGCACTAGACCCAGTGTAATGACTACATTGCACACAATCCCTGCACCCACTTCCCTTATACTCTATCAACACTACCATCACAGGTCCCTGGATACCTAATTCCTAAACCAGAATGACCTGAGACTGATTATGCACCCCAAAACAGAAAACAGTCCAAACGACTGACTTCACCCCAACTCACTTTTAGTAGATCGTCCCGAGCTAATAAAACCCACTAAGATAATCCTGTCTTTTCGGTTAACGAGGTTCTCATATCAGACAGAGGCAGAGCTTAATAAATCTTATATTAATTATGATAAAAAAATTGCATAGGCATATACATGAATCAAAAAGGTATTACACTTAATAATTAATAAATACATCCACAAGCAGAGAAATAAAAAAGGATTAAAACACACAGAACCTGCTTCCGAGTCAGCAAGCTAAAAGGACATCTGTGACCCCCTGAGGTTGGGATTGTAAAAACGTGGGCCTCAGAAATAAAAAGCCCGGAGCATGGCTTTGGCTACACAATTTATACATTTCTTCCGCTCCCATGGCGTCATGCCAATAGATGGTACAGACTACCCACTCCTAGTAATTTGTGGTCATGCTCAGTTCACTTCTTATTTAAGGGTACATAAAAATTATCAAAAGATAGTCTCTAGCTGCAAAGGGCATATTTGCTTCTTTGATATACATGATCAATTACAGGGTGCTGCCACTGAGTCTGAGAGAACACTCTTTGTTGTGCTTGAGTTGTTAGTCCCACTGCTGTGGGGAAACAAGGGATCTTCTATTAGACTAAATGGCAATTTCCCCTATCATGCAGATTTCCACCACCATTCATGACTTCAAAGCTTCAAACCGAGCTTAATTGCTTGGTTCACGAATATTCAAATCTTTGAACTAACTACTCTAAACACATCAACTCAGGCTTAAAAAGGAAACTTAATCGTTTTGCCCAGTGGGGGGGGGCAACAAAAGAACATCCCCCTTTCATCCTCAGAAAATCAGGCTTGCCTATGTAGAAGTGTATCTCAATTGATATGCAAGAAGTATTATTGATTAATAACGTCATGCGAAACATGACCAGCTAACGCTGGCACACTCTCGGAGTGATATTTTGGCTTACTCACGGGGTGATGTTTTGGCTTACTCACAGAGAGATGTTCAGGCTTACTCACACGGCGATGTTTCAGTTTACTCATTCAGTGAGACACGACGTTTCAGCTTATTGACAAAGCAAGATTAAGGCTAAATTCGATGAATTGTCAATGCTGTGTGATGCAACTTTGTCTTTAATAAATTTCAGTACCATGAATTCCCATGTAACCCCTTGTATCTGTACTGGTTGTGTAGTGTTGGCTGTCCAGCAGTGGAGCAAATGGATACTGACCGGTTGTGGATAGGGAGGAGCTGTTCGGTTCGATCAGTTCGGAGTTCGATTCGAACTTTGGCCGTTCGCAAGTTCGCGAACTTCTAACTTTTTGGGTGTGCTCAGTTCGAGTTCGCAAAAAAAGAAATTTTGAAAAAAGTATGAAAAATGCGTAAAAAAACCCCTAAAAAATCTAGAAATAAAGAGACTCTTTACTGCAGAATATTATAAGCAACGGTTTTTTAGATATTGAATAAAAAACTAATGTGTACGTGCAAAAGATTCTCACCTCTAAATGACCTGTGTTTTTCAAACGGCATAACAACAGGTGTTTTTAGTCTGGTGTAATGAATTTGATACATTGTATGTATGTATGTAGACTATACTGAGGGGGTGGGGTGGTGTCTGCTTCTGAGTGACAAGTGTTAATTTCCCTCCTAAAACTTCTTCTAATATGCTGCATTTCACCGCTGTGTGCTCATGCTCAGCTCATTTTTACTGCTTTCGCTCATCATGTTTAAACGCGATTTTGAAGCCACATCTTATTAAATGACCAACATGTTAGATATCGTTCTTTCCGGCAGACTCCGCAGATTCATAATATATCATTTTTATATGTATATGTCCTGTCCTGGCTGTATATTATGAAAAAAATGCAATAAAAATTGAATTTTTAATCATCTGCAGTGTGTAAAGTGTTTTTTTTTCACATTTTAGCACAAGAGCGTCTGCAGTTATGTTTTCTATAGGGTGCGCTTGTACAAAAATTAGAAATGGGGACTTTTTACATTTTGCTGGGGGAATTACGTGATTTATAGCAAACGTACCCCATAGAAAAAAATCATTAGTGCATCATCGTTCACATTATAATTGAAATGTGAACAATATTGCTGCATTAATAAAAATAACACACAAAAAAAAATACATGTTTTTTTTTTTTTTTACTTTATACCTGGTCATATTGGGTATCATTCGAAAGGCCATGCTCAGGTCTTTTGATTGACACCCTCCATGACCCACTAGATAAAAAGGAGAGACGATCGAGTCAGCGCTTCCTTCGGCCAGTGTCTTCTTTCTTTCTGCATGTATCTTTAAAATAAACAAAGAAACGCTACCATAGCGTAGTAATCTTGGATACAATAAAAAATATATATGTATGATGACAGAAGAAAGTTTGCATTCACATTTCCAAGTGTCTCAATCAGACACTAGATGCTCCAGGCAGCCGGCGACATTAAATAGGAACGCAGGATTTCCACAAAGTTTGCAGCCTTATCCCTCCAGTAAACTGCTGGACGTCAAGTATGAATTTAAAGGCAAATTATGTAGTTTTAATAAATTTGCCTTTAAATTCATACTTGACGTCCAGCAGTTTACTGGAGGGATAAGGCTGCAAACTTCGTGGAAATCCGGCGTTCCTATTTAATGTCGCCGGCTGCCTGGACCATCGAGTGGCTGATTGAGACACTTGGAAATGTGAGTGTAAACTTTCTTCTGTCATCATACATATATTTTTTATTGTATCCAAGATTACTACGCTATGGTAGTGTTTGTTTGTTTATTTTAACGATACATGCAGAAAGAAAGAAGACACTGGCCGAAGGAAGCGCTGACTCGATCATCTCTCCTTTTTTTCTGATTCATTATCTTCTGGTGGGTTTGGATATACCACCTATCGAAAGAGACAGCAGCTGATTCGACCCATTGATTTCATTATCCATTTTATTATCCATATATATACAAGTGTTTTTCTGCTGTTAAAACTGCGATTTTGGAATCTCCTCTAGGTGGCACCATTGATACAGGATTCTTCCCATGACCCACTAGATGCCTGGAGATATCAGGGTTCAAATGAACCCCTATCTCCACCAGGGGATTGGCCTGGGCAATATATATACGCATGATTGATGGCGCATCTGTGACTGTCTGTGAGCATGATGTGAGCCATGTCTCGACCCATTGATTTAATTATCCATTTTATTATCCATATATACAAATGTTTTTCTGCTGTTAAAACTGTGATTTTGGAATCTCCTCTAGGTGGCGCCATTGATACAGGATTCTTCCCATGACCCACTAGATGCCTGGAGATATCGGGGTTCAAATGAACCCCTATCTCCACCAGGGGATTGGCCTGGGCAATATATATACACATGATGTGAGCTGGCCTGGGCAATATATATACGCATGATGTGAGCTGGCCTGGGCAATATATATACGCATTGATGTGAGCTGGCCTGGGCAATATATATATACACGCATGATGTGAGCTGGCCTGGGCAATATATATATATACGCATGATGAAAATTTGCAAAGGATAAGGCACGGAAAGTGAAATTTTGATGTGTCTGAAATTGAAACTTACGTGACAACTCTTATATATTTTTTTTTGTTAATTTATATTTGTTCAATACAGTTAATTTTAATTTGTTTAATAGAGTTAATTTAAAAGGGTTTCATACAGTTTAGTTATATTTATTTTACCTTTACTATTGGTGCTTTTCAAACTTTATTCTTAAATAAAAAGAAATTTAGCAGTTTCATGTTGTGTCGTTTTCTTTTTTTTGGGGGGTGCAAGTAGCTGCTCTTGCCTAGGGCGCAAAATAGTCTAGCACCGGCCCTGACCGCATGGTCCACCCCTGCACTCTTCCACAATACCACAGAGGGGTTACTGTATGATGGCACTTGCTGGCCTGGCACCAAAGGCACAATATTTGGCTGCACTGCCACTGACGCCTGTATCAGATTCATATCCTCAGAGGGGTTACTGTGTGACGGCACTGTTGCCGACGCTAAAGGCCCAATTTTAAAGCACCTATTGTTACTTTCATCCAAAGCCTGCATAAGTTTCACAATAATTTAGCCAAAAAATTAATAAACGTTTTCTGCGTGACCGAAAATGTCTCCTCTTTTCATACAGACTGCCGCCCCAAGCAGTTGTTTATGGATAGATTAAAGGAAAAGCATTTACCGTCATTTGAAATGTCATTTTTTGTTTTTTTACATATTTCTATACATCCTAGAAATCCACCACTTCACGGGCAGGTTATGGGGACATCCTAGGCACGATATTTGAAGGAATTTTTCATTTTTATTTTTAACCCTTATTTCATGGAAAACTCACTGTCCCTTTAAAAACGTTTTATTTTTAACTTTTTGTCCTTGTTTCCTGTCCCCCAGGGCACTACCTGGACCCCCATACACCTTTTATGGCAAATATCTAGCATATATGCCCTCTTGGAGGGCAATCTAAAAATCGAATTTTCAGCCCCATTGACTTGTATTGAGTTTGAGTTCGAGTTCGAGTTCGAATTCGAACATTTGGAAAGTTCGAGTTCGAATGCGAACCGAACTCAGGGGTGTTCGGCTCATCCCTAGTTGTAGACAGGGCTCTAGTTGTGTGACTTCTATTAATGACTTTCTTTATTTCAAGTGAGACGTCAGCTATAATTACAAGTCAAGTGGTAACTTCTGTGGGTGCTCAATACCAGAAGAACTAACATTTGTGAGCAAGCTATTAACTCCTATATTTCCACTTGCAAATGTTAGTGGCTTTGCCGTCAGTCCACATCGACCCACAATACCTGTGCAATGCCAGGTTGCTCGTTAGTAAGCCCCTAGGGCGAATTGCATTTGCAATAAATAAATGAAAAAAATGGCACATAAAGAGTGACCACTTCTTTTTTACTAGATCAGTTGCTTGCCCTTTGTCCAGTCTTCTCCTGGATCACTGCCATGGAATCACCAAACACTGAAAGTGTACTGATGGATCAGAACCCCCTGGGATCTGACCGGCACCCAGACCACAGGACTGGCTCCTTAGAAGTGTCAAGTTGTCTTAAAAAGGTGAAAAATGCAAACAGCTTAGGGAAGGAATAAAAGCAAATTTTAATGGTAGCTAATAAAATCAAAATAACATTGAACGTATTTCGTCCTGTATATTAACAGACTTCATCAGGGATGATACTCTATGTGACTGTATGCTAATCTATAATTTGTATTACAGATGTAACTCCTATTGTTTCTTATTTATACACTTAACAGATTTCATCAGGGATGATATTCTAATATATGAGATGAAACGCGTTGGATGTTATTTTGATTTTATAAATTAAAATTTGTTTTTATTCCCTTCCTGAGCCATTTGGATTTTACACCTTTTTAAGACAATTTGTACAATTCTGAGGTGCCGGTTCTGTAGTCTGGGTGCCGGCCGAATCCCAGGGGGTTCTGATCAGTGTTTGGCGATCCACAGTAGTTATCCGGGAGAAGACTGGACGTCAGGCGAGCAGGTGATCCAGTGAATAAGCTGAGTGGATGAGTGCAATTCGCCCTAGGGGCTTCTCTGAACAGTTTTTTGTCACAGATTGGATCTATAATTTGTATTACAGATGCAACTCCTATAGTTTCTTATTTATACACTTACTTTGTTCTACGCTTGAGGGTAAGGCATGATTATTGGAGTCAGTGGACAAATCCGAGGAAAAAAAGTGTGCATATACATTTCTATTAAACCGATAAACAGTATTGTCACGTTTGTTGTTTGTATATGCTCATTAGTAAGTAGAGATGTGCAATTTGTTTCGTTCCAAATCCAAATTTGGTCGAAATTCACCATTTTCGGATTTCGGGAGCATTTCCGAAAATAAAATTTCAGACATCCGAAAATTCGAACTGATCTGAAATTTCGGTGCCGATCGATTCAGATCAGTTCGGTGATTCTGATCGCTTAGTTTTTCATTTTTTTTATGAGTTTAATTAATGCAGCATATAAATCTACACACTGCTGGGAAGTGGGAACTACTCAGCAGTGTGTGGATTCATATGCTGCAATAAGTATACCGCTGAGAGGTGCTTCCCAGCAGTGTGTGGATTCATATGCAGCATTAATTATACTGCAGAGAGGCGCTTCCCAGCAGTGTGTGGATTCATATGCAGCAATAATTATACCGCAGAGAGACGCTTCCCAGCAGTGTGCGGATTCATATGCTGCATTAATTATACCGCAGAGAGGCGCTTCCCAGCAGTGTGTGGATTCATATGCTGCATTAATTATACTGCAGAGAAGCGCTTCCCAGCAGTGTGTGGATTCATATGCTGCATTAATTATACTGCAGAGAGACGCTTCCCAGCAGTGTGTGGATTCAAATGCTGCATTAATTATACCGCAGAGAGACGCTTCCCAGCAGTGTGTGGATTCATATGCTGCATTAATTATACAGCAGAGAGGCGCTTCCCAGCAGTGTGTGGATTCATATGCTGCATTAATTATACTGCAGAGAGACGCTTCCCAGCAGTGTGTGGATTCAAATGCTGCATTAATTATACCGCAGAGAGACGCTTCCCAGCAGTGTGTGGATTCATATGCTGCATTAATTATACTGCAGAGAAGCGCTTCCCAGCGGTGTGAGGATTCATATGCTGCATTAATTATACTGCAGAGAGGCGCTTCCCAGCGGTGTGTGGATTCCCATGCTGCATTAATTATACTGCAGAGAAGTGCTTCCCAGCGGTGTGTGGATTCATATGCTGCATTAATTATACTGCAGAGAAGCACTTCCCAGTGGTGTGAGGATTCATATGCTGCATTAATTATACTGCAGAGAGGTGCTTCCCAGCAGTGTGTGGATTTACAAGCTGCATTAATTATACTGCAGAGAGGCACTTCCCAGCAGTGTATGGATTCATATGCTGCATTAATAATACTGCAGACAGGCGCTTCCCAGCAGTGTATGGATTCATATGCTGCATTGAAACCTATGGGTTAAAAACAGTGACGTGCGGTGAGGTCAGTGGCTGGTGAGGCACTGGCTAGTATCAGAGCCAGATCACACATGGATATATATTGCTCCCAGCAGCTCACACAGGGATATATATTGCTCCCAGCAGCTCACACAGGGATATATAATTGCCCCAGGCTGCTCACACAGGGATATATAATTGCCCCCAGCTCACACATGGATATATATTGTCCCCAGCTCACACAGGGATATATATTGCCCCCAGCTCACACAGGGATATATATTGCCCCCCCCTATCTCACCTCTCCTCTGCCAGGCCCCTCCTGCACAATATTGCCGGCCACCGCGTGCTTCCTATGAGCGGCCACCGGCTTGAAACTCTACCGCTCACGTGGGTTCCACCAGCCAGCCGCAATCTAGTGGCTGGCTGGTGGAACCCACGTGAGCAGCAGAGTTTCAAGCTGGTGGCCGCTAGTAGGAAGCACGTGGTGGCCGGCAATATTGTGCAGGAGGGGCCTGGCAGAGGCAGCCTGGGTGGCACTTGCCCTCCTGTCAGGTCCGTACCTGTCCGTTCCTGTGTCATTCCATGAAAGTGGCAGCTGCATGAAAGGAGCTGCCCTTCTGCTGTGAACCAGCTAATAAACAGTTAAATCACCATACACACATACCTCAGGTCACGTGACACACGCATGTGGCTAACCAATAAAAGTTCCCTCCTACCTTCCCACAGTGCTTCATTGTTGTTACATATTCCCAGGAATAAGACCTGCAAATACCAAGCTCCAGAAACCTGCTTTCCCTATCTACTCATCACGTTTCCCCTGCTCCAAGACCCCCCAATACCCACCGTGCTCTCCCAGGAGCAACTACCCTTCCCACCGTGCTCTCCCAGGAGCAACTACCCTTCCCACCATGCTCTCCCAGGAGCAACTACCCTTCCCACCGTGCTCTCCCAGGAGCAACTACCCTCGTATCTGGACTCAAGGATTGCTTTCCTCATTACCCTCAGCCAACCTGTGAGTTCCAGTGTGTCCTGTCCCACAGCCCTCCTGTGTTGTTCTCCTCTCCCACAAGTGTGTGCATCCCCGAGACCTGCATAACGGCCTCTTCACCTGTAAGGTCAGTACCTATAAGGTACCTATCCTGACACACAATGAAGCCAGAAAGGAATGAGACCGCAGTAATGCACGCTGTAATGGAGGTGATTAGGAGAACTTTCCAGGACCTATTCCAACACCTGTCCACCCTCATGAAAGAGCTGTTACAAACAGTATGGGACTCCACTAAGGTGCGTACTCCTGCTGGAAAGAAACGTGATCCCTTATTACCAGAGGAGCGTACCAGAAGGCAGACCCTCAAACTCTGCCTGTACTGTGGGGGTTCCAACCATTTCTTGGTAGACTGCCCAATAAGACCACCCAAGAAACAACTCCTTGGGCGAAGACTTGACAAACCTCCTATGCCAAGAATTACACCCCGTGTCAAGATCACGCTGCCCCCGCGTGAAGAGACCAGGCTTGCACCAGGGCCTAAGCCTGCAGCAATTCCCAAGTCTGTTGCAGTGACCAAGCCTGGTAAGCTGACCAAGCCTGCACCGCTGCCCCAACCGGTAAAAGCTACCGTGCCTGCACCTAAGCCCAGGTCTGCAAAAGCACCAAAGCCTGCACTGGTGAAAAAGCCTGAGAAAGTGCCCAAGCCAGCTCCCAGGAAACCTCCTGCACCGAAACCTGCCCCCAGACAATCCATACCCATGGTACCCAGAGGTTCGGTGTCCCTGGTGGCTAGCTCTGAGGAGGATGAGGACGAAGTACTGCCCATGGAGACAGAACCCACAGAATTCCTGGAGTCTGATTCTATGGAGCAAGAGTACCCAGCGTCTGAGGAGTCTGATCCTCCCATGAATATGGAGACCGCTCTGACTTCGATCAGCACACCCATCACTCCCAGGCAGCACATTGTGGCCAGTGCTACTACTGCTTCTCAAGAACCCCTACCTCCAGACTGTGTGTACGCTTCTAATGGGACAGTAGTCTGTATAGAAGACCTGGTGAAGTTTGAGGAGGCACTGAAGCTCCAGGAAGCTGAACGCCAATCCAGGAGATCAATTATGGCGCTGACCACTGCAACTCCCAGTACTCACATCCAGCGATTTCTGTCACCCTGCCACCCGATATATATGAAAATGCGCCAGGGGTCTGGGACACTGAGGACTCTGACGATGATGGACCACAAACAGCCCGACGCTCACAGGGGCCTCCAGGTCAGTGTGTGGGATATGTGGGATCTACAGTCACTGTTCTACCCCCACGAGACCAAAGGATACCCACCGCGGATGATGTCACCAAGACGTTCAGATCTCGGACACGGCACCACCAGAGGAAAAAGAGTACCCCAACTAATAATCCAGACCCCCTTCCTGAAGTGCCCAAGAAAACTGTGGATCCTTATTCCACCTTCCAGTGGTGCAGGGCTTACCTGTCCCGTCACCCACCGGGGTGACCCTTCTGTGAACATTTTCCTGCCAATCTATGGCCATGCCATCCTGAAGAAGCCAGTGGAAGATGTGTGCCCAGGCTGGAGTTCCGGTCACTTCATCGCACAGAGTGCGATTCTAAAAAGGGGGGTACTGTCAGGACCGTACCTGTCCGTTCCTGTGTCATTCCATGAAAGTGGCAGCTGCATGAAAGGAGCTGCCCTTCTGCTGTGAACCAGCTAATAAACAGTTAAATCACCATACACACATACCTCAGGTCACGTGACACACCCATGTGTCTAACCAATAAAAGTTCCCTCCTACCTTCCCACAGTGCTTCATTGTTGTTACTTACTTATTCCCAGGAATAAGACCTGCAAATACCAAGCTCCAGAAACCTGCTTTCCCTATCTACTCATCGTGTTTCCCCTGCTCCAAGACCCCCCAATACCCACCCTGTAATATCCCAGTTGGAATAATTGCAGAAAGGAGATATACCGATCTGCTTGCTGTTTGGTGCCTTTTTGGTTAAATTGGCACCCTAAAATGTGAATATATCTCCTTTCTGCAATTATTCCAACTGGGATATTACAGGCTGCACAAAATTTCTCCACTTCTATTTTTTTAATTTCTTCGCCATCTGACCCTCGGAGGACGTAACACTAGGGCGGGATAGCCCCCACTGGAGCTGAAGTGAACAAGTGCCAGCACCGACACCGGCTCTGTAATCTGCATTTGCTCTCATTGCCTCTGGAGGCACCAGCTTGAGCTTCGCAATTAGCGTAGCGTTCAGCTGTGCAAATTGTGTAGGGTAGGCTGTGTAACGTTGGGGGCTTCCAACCTTTCTGGTGTGCTTGAGGGCAGCATGTCTGATGCTGCTCGCTCACCAACACCCGGTTTAAATTGAAACAGGCAGGGAGGTGGCTGCATGAGGTGCGGCTTGAGAGGGGGGCGCGGTCTGGTGAAGGTCTTTTAAAAACCAACAGTTCCTTCTAAGCAGGGCCAGATCGTGGTTATCCATACCTGAGCTCCTTGTACCTGTATTCTCTCGTGATTTAACCTGTTATTGACCTCTGCTTGTTTTCTGACTATTCTGCCTTCCGTTGCCCTAGACTATTTTCTTGTACTACGCTTCTGCACTGATATCGACCCGGCTATTCCATTTGACAATTATATACTCTGTATTCCTGATTCTGGCTCGTCTGACTACCCCCGTGTTGCTGACCTGGTTTTGTATTACGACATTGTCTTTGCTTAACCCTTTCTGTCTAGCTAGTATACCTGGCCAATTCTAAGGACCAGACAGTTAGGGATTCTTCTACGTCTACCCTGTTGGTAGCTTTTGGGCTCTGTGGAGTGTTGGGATTTAAGGACTGCGTGGTGGGATCCGGGAACCGTGACAGGCTGGCTCAGTGCTGCCCCTGCTGTCTGTGTAGTGAATCACACACACACACAGCAGCCGGAAAACTAATGTTAAAGCGCAGGAAAAAAAAAGCGGAGGACAGAGAGAAGAAGCAAGCACAGTGAGGGAGCGTGGAGCAGGTGAGTATGAGAAGTTTTTTCAATAAATAACCATTTATTTACAGTTTAAATATATACACACACACATCACATGTCTTTACAGCACAATGAGCACATTAATTTACTGGAATGGCTGGGGAGGCTCTGCCTCCCCTGCCACCCCTGACTGCACGTCCCTGGTTAAAAAGCCTTGTTTATTTAAAAAGTTAGGATACTTAAAATTTCACCCAAAAAATGCCTAAACACAAAAAAAAGAAAGAAAGAAACATTCTTTCTATTGGTAGTAATCTACTTCCCATTCTTAACCTATAAAAAAACAATAGCTCCTAAAAAAAACAAAAAACTGATCCGAAAAATTAATCGATCCGCACTGAAATGAAACAAAAAACTGTCAGAAATTACCCTAAACGAAAAAAAAAGATGCAAAAGAAAAACAAAAATAAAAAAAGTCATGCACATCCCTATTAGTAAGGTCTGAGGCAAAGAAAATGGACAAATTCCAATGACAAGATAATTAATTTTGCGATTAAAGTAAAATCACTTAACATGTTAATAGAATGGTTCCCAAACCTATCCTGAAGTATCTCTAATAGGCCAGGTTTGCGTTTTGCAGGGTGCTCGATTACAAGACTTGAAATTCAGGGACAAAATACTAAAGAAACTGATCTGATGCAATGGAGATGGATCAAAATTGTATTTGAATCGTCTGAAAAAGAGGACATTTGTGGGTTAGTATATTTTATTATTGTTTACGTTTTTAACCCTGGAGCTTCCTGAATAAATGCATTTAGGGTAATTGGAATCAATAGCTAACTGTATCCTGTTATGGATGTTATTTCTGGTTTACATGCAACTCTATGCTTCGTTTCTATTGCATGTGTTTCCCGTTAGCAGTTTTTTTTAAAAGACTGACAGCGGGGGTTGTTTTGGGTTGCTGTTGTTCCATACATCAATGGCTTGCACTGTCGTTATTTGCACCACATGAAACTTATTCATTTATTAAGAGCAAAACCATCTTCCACACAGTAAGCAGACGGACACATTTTCAGATGTGATATAAAGCCAGGCAAGTCTCCTGCATACAAGCCCTTCTCTTACTTTGAATCTCGGGGTATTTCATCATTAGCAGGATGCCCCATCTCAGTGTCGTCGAGGTAGTTTCCATTCCAGCTGCAAACAAATTGCTCACAAGACTTGTTAAATTCTCATCATGGAAAAAGCGTCCAGGACCGGGTTTTTCCTGAAATGTACATGGAAAAATGGAAATGTTGATCCTATCTGAAAATTAACCTAAAAAGCTACTAAAAGTTGATATTATTATGCTATTCTTATTATCAGCTGTCAAATTGTAATTTAATTGTTTAGGACTTCACTTACTTTTTTTGTTATTCAGTAGAGTAAGATCTCAATCTATCCTTCCTTGTAAAATCCTTTATAAATAAATAATTTTTGAGCTCACCCATCATTGCACGGTGGCCAGCAAGACGCAGGAGACCGCGTACAAGTTGTGGTATCACACTCCTACCTCTCCTCCACAGTATTTATCCTGACACCTGCTGGAGGTGTCTGGAGGGCTGAGGGACGATGTTGCATATTTGGTCGGAATGCCCGACTCTGCAACCTTTTTGGTGACAGATTCATGTGATTTTGGGGGAATTCTGGGTCCCCTACCACCCTTTGACCACCGGAGTGATGCTCTTACAAACACGCATTTCCGCCGCTGTCTATAGACGGTCCGTAGCCATCCGTATACTGAATACAGCTAAGGGCTTAATCCCTGGCTATGGAAGCAATCCGCTCGCCCATCCCTTATGACTTGGTACAATAGAATGAATGAACTTTGCTCAGTTGCACAACTCCGTGACCAATAGACTGACCCACTACCTGCTGATCTGGTCTCGATAGCTTTTGATCTCCACCACCTCTCAATCTCGTGCCCTCCTTTGCTATTAAAGCTCCCTGTAGACACCCACGTCAGGCCCTCGCTCTACCCCCACCCTCTCTTTGCTTTTTTTTTGCTTTTCCATATTACTATGTTGACATAAACCTGCACGTTTGATTATTTGCTTTCTGGTCCTGAGAGACTGTCATGAGATCCAAGGAACACACCGAGCTGGGTTCAACATGTGTTTATTGCAGCAGCTAAAACAAGGGGAGACAGGCTGTTTGCATCCTCCTGAGCGGTCTTCCTGATACTGCCACTAGAGCCGCCCCTTCCTCTGTCACTCCTGCCTCGCAGCACATTTTCCCCTTTTACACAATACATTTTTCTTAGACAATAAAACAAATATTAATTATAACAGAAGCACACACAAATACAGATAAATGTACAAAGCTCTCCTGGACATCGGGGTAGATTACCCTAGTCCACAGTGACTATGGGATTATTCTGCCCATTCTTCCAGTCACTGTTCTAACTACAGCGCTAATCTCAGTAGCTTCACAACTCTACCACTCAAAGTCATTTTGCAAGGACCCTCTCCAGATCCCTGTGAGAGTGGTTGCGACTCCATTGTCGTCAGCGATGTATCCTCGCCGGAATCGGGTTACTTTTCTGGTTCACCTCTTAAGGCTGGAGAGTCCACTGGCTGCAGTTGCAAATTCTCGGCATTTAGCTCATCGGGAACCGGCTGAAGGTGCCGTCTATTGCGATGGGCAACAGTCCCTCCTTCTGCGCGGACCACATAGAACATTGGTTCAGCAGCGCACCCTACAGAAATGGCCGGTGTCTTCCACCTCGTTCGTCATCCAGTTTGACTCTGACACTCTGCCCTGAGTAGAGTTCAGGCAGAGCGCGCGCAGAGTGTCTATCGTAATAGTATCTGTAGTTCCGCTTCGCCTCACCATCCCTCCTCCAAACAGGCTGGAACGCACCCACTGAAGGAAGTGTGGTACAAATCTGTCTCCCCATCATCAACTGTGCTGGGTTACATCCCGTGTCCTGAATAGGGGTCACCATATAAGCCAGGAGGGTCAAATAAGGATCTGGATGCTTCAAAAATGAACTTTGTGGTCTGAACTGCCTTCACAGCCATCCCATTTGCCTGCGGGTAATGTGGACTGGAAGTAGAATGGAGGAAATCATCATCATCACTGAAGGACTGGAACTCCATAGAAGCAAACTGCATTCCATTTATTTATTTATAAAGTATTTTACCAGGAAGGATACATTGAGATTTCTCTCATTTTCAAGTATGTCCTGGGTTCAAGAACATTGAAATGCTACAGTCGATCCAGAAATACAAAGTAATAAAATGCAAGAAATTAAAACACAAATATACAGACTAACAGAAAATAAATATGTAGGAAATAGTCATTCTGTTACATGTTTATAGGTGCATTCCGTATTGAGGTATGTTAATAAGGAGCTCAAGTGACTTAAGACTGGGGAAGATTTGATGGCGTCTGGGAGGTTATTCCATAACTGCGGTGCTCTGTAGGAAAATGAGGACTGAGCCACTGTCTTTTTGTATTGTGGTATTGCAAGTAAGGTGCAGGTCCTGGATCGGAGGTTATAGGATGAGGGAACTGCTAGAGGAAGCAGCCTATTCAGGTAGGTTGGGAGCTTCCCAGAAAAGCTCTTAAACGGCAAGTTGGAAAGGTGAAGGGTGCGTCTGGATTCCAGCGATGGCCAGTTTAGCTCTTAACATGTCACAATGGTGGGTTACATTGTTACATTGCAGCGCAAAGCGGCAGAATGAGTTATACAATGTAGTAAGTTTATGAAGGTGTGTTTGCGGGGCCGCTGCATACACTACATCTCCGTAATCAATAGCCGGCATAAGCATTTGCTGTACAATCTGCTTTCTTACCATGGGGCTCAGACAGGATTTGTTTCTGTACAGGGTACCTAGTTTGGGGTAAAGTTTAGATTGGAGTTTTCCGATGTGGGGGCCAAAGGATAGATTTGGGTCCAACCACATAGCTAGATATTTGAGAGAAGTGACTGTGGTCAGCGTGCCATTTGATTTTGTCCCAACGCATAGATGGGGGTTTTGCAATTTATGTTGTTTAGGTTCTTTACCAAAGAGCATCGCTACAGTTTTGTCAGTATTTAGAAAAAGTTTGTTGTGTTTGATCCACTTTTCTACCTCTGTGAATTATTCTTGCAGCACGGCCTCCAGCTGCGGGAGATTTGGTTTGCTGGTATAGATTACAGTGTCTTCTGTGACATGTGTACAGATGAGGCTTTGCAGATGTTAGGCAGATCATTTCTGAATATTGTGAATAGCAGGGGGCCGAGTAGCAAGCCTTGGGGTACACCGCAAGTGACCGGGAGGGGGAGGGAGGAGCTGCCAAGAATGGACACATATTGAGTTCGGTCGGATACATATGATTGAAACCAGGTTAGCGTGCGATCACCAATACCAGAGTTTTTAAGTTTTTTTAACAAGATGCAACATGGTCTACTGTGTCAAAGCCCTTGGCAAAATCAAGGAAGATGGCTCCAGTTAGGTTTCCTTGTTCCATCCCAGCTTGGATATCATTGCAGACTTTTAAAAGGGTGGTTGTAGTTGAATTATTTGGACGCTAACTAATTGTCGCTAACCAGCTCAGCTGGAACACCCCACCTGGCAAACATGCTCTTTAGGCGTGTGATGACAGCCGCGCTGGTTGCCTCAACCAACGGTGCAATCTCAAAATATCTGGAGTAGTAGTCCACAACAACAAGATACCTTTTTCCGTTGCACTCACATAAATCGGCAGCAATCTTCTGTCAGGGCCCACAAGCAGCGGGGTAGATATTAGAGGCTCCCTCCTTTTGAGTAGGCTGACATTCACAGCAAAAGGCACATCTTGAAACATATTCTGCGATAGCAGTGCTGATTCCAGGCCACCACACCGCAGAGGCAGCTCTCTCTCTTTATCTGCTCTAATCTCCCTGAAGAGATGAATTTAGAAGCCAAAATTGAGTCCACGTACACTTTCACGTCTGACTCTGTCGATGACTCTTCAGCTGCAGGCAGTGGAAGACTGGAGAGTGTATCCGCCGCTACCAGTTGTTTCCCTGGCACGTGCACACCCCGAACATTGAATCTGAGAAAGAGCCCCAGGAGTCTCCAGCATCTCAGAGGTGCCTTGTCAATTGTCATAGGAGTTTAATCAATGGAACTAGCAGTTTGTGGTCAGTCTCCAGACTAAACCCTTCCAAGCCCACCAGATATCATTGAAAGCGCTCAAGGGCCCAAACTCCAGCCAGACATTCTTTTTCTATCTGAGCATATTTAGTCTCTGCCGCGATTAGTGTACGAGAGCAGTAGGCAATGGGCTGTAGTTTGTCATCATTCAGTTGCAGAAGGGCTGCTCCTAGCCCGTAACTGCTAGCATCCGTGCTTATCGCGGTCTTTTTAGAGGGGTCATATAAGCCCAGCAATGAGGCGGTCCCCAACATGGACTTGACAAGTGCAAAGTCATCCTCCTGTGGAGGTCCCCAAATCCAAGCAAAGTCCTTCAACAATTCTGTAATAGGATGCAACACCAAAGACAGTTTCGGTAGAAACTTCCTCACATAATTCACAAGCCCAGTACTTGCCTCAGCTCATTAACATTGGAAGGGCTGACTTTTCAATTGCTCAATAGCATTAACTTTACCAGCATCTGGCTCACCAGCGTCAACGCAGACTCCAGCTGCAGCTTCAGTGAAACCTCTGAGTCTGTAATACCGATGACGATTCTGTCTCTGATCTGCTGACCTTTCGCAGCACCAAACTCACAGAACTCTGCCAATTCATACAGGCTGCACACAAATGATTCCACTGATTCAGCCACACGCTGGGCTCGCTTGTGAAAACAGGCTCTCTCAGGAATTACATTCCTCCTGGGCACAAAATGGGCGCTGAACTTATCCATGACTATCTCAAGTCATTTTCTTCCCCCTCATGGAATTTAAACGTATTGTACACAGGCTCCACATCTTTCCCCATAGAATATAAAAGAGAATTAACCTGTACTTCACTGCTCTCCTTATCCAGCTCAAAAGCAATTCTGAAGCATCCAAATCTTCGCTGCCAGGTAGGCCAAGCTGCAGACTGGGAGAAATCAAAGGGCTCCGGTCCGGTGGGGTGAACTTAGGCTAGAGTCAGATGAAAGCATTTTTCCCCGCGAACGTGAAAAAGTGCGTCCGAACGCATTGACGTGTTTTTTCACGGAATGCGCAAAAATGGTCAGACGACGCGCATTTTCGGGCGTGATTTTGTACGGATCGTCAATAAAACTCTTTTTGCGTCTGGACGTTATGTTGGCTGGACATTAGCAGTGTCTGACATCTCCTAATCACGCAAACACGCCGCTATGCCGCAGCTGCGCACTCAGTACGTCAGTACTAGCGGTTCAGCGTTCTCAAAAAAATGCGTTCAAATTCCACTTGCGTTGCACGGCCGGACTTTTGTGCGGCCGTACATCGTATATTGGCCGTCATTGCCCGTCATCTGCTGCTAGTGCGGCCGTAATTATGTGCGCCAGAACGCACGTTAAAAGTGCGCTGGTCTGACCCCAGCCTTAGACATTGTCACAGATCAAAATGGATGCGCAGGTAAGAGCTTCTGACACCATAGGCACGTTCAATACCTCCGCCGCTGCAAGTGCTAAGTTAGCTACTTGCCATTGAACGCCGTTCTGCCGCTCAGCGCTCAGCACTGCTAACTTAGCACTTGCAGCGACCCGAGGAGATGCTGCGAGTAGCTGAGTGTGAAATAGTAAAGATGGCCGCCGCCATGGAGCAAGTAACAATTCAGTACGGCAATATTAATTTTGAGGTTTTTGTTCACCAAAGCACAAAATATTTATTTATTATTTCCCCCTGCACATAGACATATATTACAGTTCAATTATATTTTGTTTCAGAAGTAAACATAGCGTTTATTCAATAAAAACTATAATTTGTGGTGTGTGCATACAAAACGGAATTGTGCCGACTGCTTTTCTTTATCATATATACCTCAACTGTTGTCCGAGTCATACGAAAAACAATCTGAATCTTTCATTAAGAAATCGTCGGCCATTTTACTTTGAAATTCGCATCCAAAGTGTTCAATGACACTGCTGCAGCAAACTGCGCTGCAGCAATTCAGCAGCTGCTGAGGTATTGAACGGGGCTGTTGTCATGAGATCCAAGGAACACACCAAGCTGGGTTCAACATGCGGCCCCTCAGCTTAAAGGAACACTCCAACAAAAAAATCACCCCCCGTTTTTTTTTCCTAACCTATCCCTATTCCCTTAATAAAACCTTCTTTTTTTTTTCTTTTCTTGTAACTGCAATACTTACCTTAAAATCCTCTGGTTTCCAGCGGCGTTTTTTTTTTTTATACTCACCTCCCTCCTCTTCCGCTCCCGTCCTTCTTCTTGCTGCGTCTTGGCTTCTGGTTTACGTGAGAAGCGCGCATGCGCGCCTCTCACATAAGCCAGCCAATCGGCAGGCTTCCTCCCGGCTCCCTCTGAGGATTAGTGTTGCGCGCAAGAGGATGCGCGCAACACTAACCCGAAGAGGGAGCCGCCAGCTTCTGCGGGGAGTAGGAGACATCATCGCGCTGAAAGCGCGATGACGTCTCCTACTCGGCAAAAGTCGGCAGAAGCGGGAAATATGATTCCCGCTCTGCTGACTGACAGCTGGGAGGGCGGAGTAAACTCCTCCGCCTCTCTCAGCTGTTTTCAGCCTTTTCTGCAGATCGGCTGAGCGGAGGGAGGGGGGACAAAGGGCAGGATACTCCGGGCATCATGACCACCTAAAATAGCTTAGGTGGTCATGTTGCTTAGAGTATCCCTTTAAGACCAAAGAAAATCTTGCGGCTTTATTGACTATGGTTGGAAATATTTTACCTTCATGCAAATAAACATTTACGGGGGGGAAAAAAAAAGTAAGATTTTCAGCCTTTGCTTCAAAACCTCCTTTGGTATCAAAATGAATCTTATAAAGCGAGTCCCGCTGACTGTATTTGTGCAAAGAAAAATTATAGAAAAAAAGAGAATCTCGTGACGTATAAGAAAAAATGTCGGAATGATATCTGTAACCTTCTGAATACCATGATAGGTAGTAATAAACCCTCTGTCGCTCTAGCTGTTAATAGGTGCCCCCCTATCACCTTAAGAACAATTTAAACCTGAAAGAAAAACATTCAGCGAGCGCCCAGTAACACATCCTTGTGTGTACTTAACATCGGTCTAGTAGTTCTTATTAAATAGCGTCCGCCTCTTATCGAGGAGTGTCCACTTCAAACCCACATTTTGTACACCTCAGAAAAAAAAACCACAGATAATATACGCAATATTGCAACACAGATCATACACTAACCTCTAAGTTCAAAACCTTTATATCATTAGGACTAGCAATAGCACATTAATATTTTCATAAAAAATGACGGGCCCTATTACAATGTTAACGCAAACGTTAACGCTCACTTGCGTGAGGATTTACGTTTGCTGCTGTAATTACCGCATATTACAATCCAAACGCAAACGGGTTAAAAAACCCGTTTGCGTTTGGAACCTTGCACAGCGCTGCGCGAGGTTACTGCACTTTACGCTCCCAATACTTAACATGGGGAGCGCAAAGTGTTAATCAGCGCTGGTATTACAATGTCCCAGTGCTGATTAACGCCTGGCTCTGGTCAGCGCAAAGTTAACCAGAGCCAGGACCTGGTGTTAACGGATTCCGCTTCTGCAGAATCCGTTAACACCAGCTTTAAAAATTAAAAAAAAAAAATTCTATACTCAGTGGTGTATTTAGGTTTTGTGCTGCCCTAGGCCTGACTAAACTCGTGCACCCCCTAATTTAAATTTGAGGCACCCCTTCCTGTCAAGGGCACACCTCTTTCTGGTTAATCCCCACCCTTCCTCTTTAAGCTCCACCTTTTCCTCTTGGAGCTCCGCCTTTTCCTCTCTTTATATTAAAAGTGGATACCAAGTGCCTACTTGTATATTTTGTATACCATTTCAAATGTATCTATTGAGATAAATAAAATTATGAAATGTTTAAATTCAAGCATTTTTACAAAGAACAGCCACGCATGTCAAGTATACTGGATCACAGCCGCTCTAATTGGTTGAACAATAAAATCCACAGAAACGTGCACTGCATAGGAGTGTATCACAGAGCTGCACAGCAATAAAACCCACAGAAATGGGCACTGTGTATGAGCATATCAGAACTGTACAGCAATAAAACTCACAGTGATGTGCAGTGTGTATGAGCGTATCCCAGAGCTCCAGGGCAATAAAACTCACAGAAATATGCAGTGTGTATCACAGAATCCACAGCAATAAAACTCCCAGCAATGCAATGTGCAGTGTGTATGAGTGTATCAGAATTCACAGCAATAAAACTCACAGCAATGCAATGTGTGGTGTGTGTCAGCGTATCAGAATCCACAGCAATAAAACTCCCAGAAATGCAATGTGTGGTGTGTATGAGTGCATCAGAATTCACTGCAATAAGACTCCCAGCAAACCGAGTGAATTTGAGCACACAGCAATTATTTATTCTATATTTACCAGCCTCCATCCGCAGTAGGGCTGTGTACAGAGTCAGCAGGGACTGTGTATGGACGCAGCCTCACCAGGAGCCAGGCAGCTCAATGACAAATTTCTATCACTGTAGTGCTGGTTAAGGAAAGGTCCACTTTAAACAGCAGTAAGCAGACAGGGCTTCATTTTCTGCTGATACCCCCCCCTTTACCTGCCATTTACTGTCATCTCTCTCTGCACACAAATCACTTCCCCTCCCCTCTCCTAGAGCTGCTGTGGGGCAGGGGAGGAGCTATGGAGGGAGGAGAGGGGGATTTTTATTCTATTCGATTTTATTCCGTATGCAAACGCCCTGCTCTGCTGCTCATTGTTTGAGAACACAGCTCAAAGCTGACACACAGTGACTGTGACACCTCCTAGTACCCCCTAATGACACCCAAATAATCACTGGTACCTGGGGCGGCCCGCCCTCCGCCACTCCCCTAAGTACACCACTGCTCTGTGATATGCTCACACACAAGTTTGGCGAACTGCCAGCAAGTACGGTGCTGTTTGAAGGCAGCGCAAATCCCCATAGAGAAGTAATGGTTAATCTATTCAGAGAACACCAAACAGCAGAGAAATGGCAGTGAAATGCCCTGATGTTCAGTGGTTTCAATCAGTAGGTTTATTCAGGCGAACCCCATAGGTTTCAATGTTAAAAATATTCCCGTTTTTATGCAATATCTAATAAACCATTTATTATTTTAATCTGGAGTAAAAAGTCTTTATTGATTCTTTTTAGTACCTTTTAGTAATTTTTCAGCAAAATTCCCCCCTTTTTTTTAATAGCGGTTTTTCTTTTTTGTGTAACAGAACTTTTTATTATCACTCATAGGATCTTATATGTAAACTCCAGACGTTTTCGTTCAGTAGTTCTTTTGAAAACAGCAGGCCACGGGTTTGCGGTGGCAGCATTCAGCGGCCGACTCCATGCACTTTGGGGACCCTGCGGTGAATGGTGAATTCACTGCAGGGTGGGGAAATTTTATTCCCCGAAGTGCAGGGAACTGCAGAACACCAAAATGTTGGCGTCATTTCGGTGCTCTGTGAGTAACCCATTTAGTGGTGAGGTTTTTTGCTGCCCCCTGGAAAGTGAAAGCCTAGGCCTTGCCTACCCAGGACATACTTGAAAATTTGTGAAATCTCAATGTATCCTTCCTGGCAAAATACTTTGCAAAAGTAAGAAAAAATAAAAAAAATTAGGGGTGGGGCCACCAGTGCGGGCCGCCGCCCCCTGGAAAGTGCCACCCTAGGCCAAAATACACCACTGCCTATACTTACCCTCTGTCCCGCGGCTCCGATCGCCTCCTCCGGCTGGCGGGAGCAGGGAAAGACAGGGGGAAAAAGTCCCCCCTGTCTCTCCCTGCGTATCACTACGCCGACCGGACGGATCTCGTGATGCAATATCCAGCCAGTCACGTGACCGGCAGAGAGGAACTCAATGGAGTCCTATGGACTCCAGCGAGTGGATGCTCGCAGCTGCGCTCAGCGCTGCCGTGAGCATCCAGAATTTAACGCTCGATAACAATGCAGGCAGCATATTTTGCGCCTGCATTGTAATCCAGCGTTAAAACATGGGTGCAAGGGGGAAAACTGCAGGTTCAGTTTTTCCTCCCTTGCGCCTGCGTTTTAACGCTGAGAGCGTAATAGGGCCCGACATGTTTCAAAGTCTTTATTCAAACCCCTAGGTAACAGTGTGTTGAAATTAAAAATCATTCTCATTTCCTCTTCATTCAGTCGCTCAAGAGGAAATGAGAATGATTTTTAATTTCAACACTGTTACCTAGGGGTTTGAATAAAGACTTTGAAACATGTCATTTGTTTATGAAAATATGAATGTGCTATTGCTAGTCCTAATGATATAAAGGTTTTGAACTTAGAGGTTAGTGTGGTTGTGTTCGAAAGGGTTAATATCCTCTGCATGTTAGGTACATAGCATCTAGATATGGGGAGGTGCTTTCGGGCTCAGTGGAAATGTAGATTTTGCTATGAGAGCGAGTGTGTTTATACCAGTTGATTTATAAATAGATTTTTTTCTTGGTCTGCGACGATGTGAATTTACTCTGCAGAAGACGAAAATTGTCATTATCCCACTGTGGAATGTAAGTGGAAGGGAAGATTTGAGAACCACAGTGAAACGCAAGAAAAAGAAACGGATCTGGTAATTACAAGTATTGCTGTACGGAACAGGGAAGATCCATCGAAGCACTGCATAGCTGCTGCCATACGAGACGGGGAGGAACCGCCGGAATACCATGTGAAACGATGATGCAGATTGGACGCGACATACCGAGGTCCGCGATTGGAGGAGGAATGTGTCCATCCTTGTGAATATTCTGGATGACCGGTATAAAGTTGGGATAGATTTTATGTATTATATTTCCACTGATGACGCCTTAATTGGCGAAACGCGTCTGGCCCTCTTTTTATGATTTTGCATGAGATAAATTATTTATTAAATAAAAAAATCCTATATCTTTTCATTAAAATCTGATGAATTATTCTATCTGCAAAATGTAACGTATCTGGTAAGCGCAAATCAATTTGCTATGGAGTTTTGATGTCTCATACAGGTCCGTGACACAACATGTGATTTGAAAGAGAAGCAAATACAAAAATCATGGTGCTACAGTATATTGCAATAACTATGATAGGCGATATGCTGTGTATAAATTCCACTCACAAGAGTAGAGCCCTATCACCGGCTCAAAGTGGGACCTCGCCTTAGGGTGATTTTTCTTCCTCCTTGTTTACAGGTGACCCCCACCTTGTGTATGTAATATTCTTGAATACCTCGTTATTGGGTGAAATCATGGAGGGAAAGATAGAGAAATACATGCTCTCCTAGTGTGAATCTTTCAGGTAAATACATGCAAATCTTTTTTCTTCTGATTGGAAACTTACATGAGTTTCCTTGGGAAATCCCTGGGCAGCTAGGGGTTCCCCGGCTATCTGATGTCATCGCGCTATGTGCGTCACATCAGGAGGCGAGGGGGAACCCGGAGGTGAAGCCACCATCCAAGATGGCGGCCCCCACCGGAGCTAGTTTGCGATCTGGCGCCGGAACGCGATCTGGCACGTAAGGGGTTAAAGACAGGCACTGCTTTAAAGGGCAGACACTGCCCTTCAAAGTGGTGCCTGTTTTTTTTCTGTAAAACCTCCCGATCGGGAGGGAGAGGGATCCAAAAGGATCCCCCCTCCCTTTCAGGCGATCTCCCGGCATAGCCTGGAAATGACATCATCGCACGATGACGTCAGATGTGGGTTCAAATGGAGCATCTGAACGCCGCGGGACCACGGACATAGAGGTAAGTATTTCTGTGGGGGCTCCCGCTAGCGGAGGAAGTGTGGGGAACGTCCCCCGCATATAGCGGGAGTCAATTAGGGCGTTCCCCACAAGTCCTTCACAGTGAAGAGGTTATATTAAAATACTATAAAAAAAAATAAAGCTGTTAGTGGTGGAAGGGCTAGTGGTCATCTAGGTTTGGGTTAAATGATGCAGTTCTATGTGATCATCAAAATTCTACAATTTGAAAATTTTAATAATACCTCTTTTTGTTTGATAAGGTATGCGTCGATAAGGTTTCTCTGGTCGTTCATGTCCAGTTCTTCCTTGTGCTTTGCAAATGTTTCTCTAATAAAAGTCTGCATCTCCTTAAAATTTTTGAAAATAGTTTGGTGAGTTCCAGGTAGCCATCGAACCAAAGATGGAAAAATGTTGTACAGCTAAAGGAAAGAGATGCAGGGTTATTCTGAGACATTTCAGTGCTCGGTTTGCCGCACTTTGGCGAGTCTGATTCGCTGACGCTGTGGTTAATTCAGCATTCGCCGTACGGGGAAATTCATCATTAAGTGCAATTTTCGAAGCCAATTTGGCTTTCTTTGAGTAACCAGGATAAAGGTTATCCCTCGGGATTACTGGATGACCTGTCACACCAGGCAAAGAGAAACAATACGAATATTCACATATCAATATTTCTGCAAAATCAAAGGTCAAAACAACATAGAGAGTGTCAGGTCAAACAATGAGATGGTCTCATAGTGCTCTGGTCTGGAGAACCTATGGAGATCCAGTGTGAATCCTTTATAAAGAGTAATATAAGGGGGGATATACAATGGAGGCGCTAATGATTAGTAGGTGAATGTGTTTGTGTTATGCAGCCAACTGGGATTTGAGCACAAAACCTCGACAGAAATGTGTCAATGTACGGCAAGAGAAAGGGTGGGTCCTAGTGGCGCAGTCTCTTTTTAGAGTAATCAATATAAAATTTTAAAATACATGCGGTACATAATGAGCCTAAAATAAATAGAGATGTACGGTGTTCCCACTATTCCAGGAAGTGCACGGTCGGAACAACCACTAAAGTGCTACCGTGGGTAATCTATGTACAATAGTGCCACTGTGCAATTGAGCAAAATTGAAAAGGACTTTCATATGCACTTTTACATGCACTTATATATGCACTTATATTCGCATTTGCACTTTATGTGACCTTTGATTGCATTAGCACTTTAGCTGTTATTCCGCAGTATATGCAATTTTGCTCAATTGCACAGTGGCACTATTGCACATAGATTACTCACGGTAGCACTTTAGTGGTTGTTCCGACCGTGCACTTCCTGGAATAGTGGGAACACCGTACATATCTATTTATTTTAGGCTCATTATGTACCGCATGTATTTTAAGATTTTATATTGATTACTCTAAAAAGAGACTGCGCCACTAGGACCCACCCTTTCTCTTGCCATAAATAGTAATATGCCTGTAGTAAATGAATAAACAGTGAAGTTGGGATCCAGTCATAACGATTTGAAATGCTTTCCAGGTTTTCAAATTTGTCTCTAGACTTTTACATTGGGATTCTTTTAACTTAATGAAGTTTAAATGAGAATATATACATGCACACAATATATTATAGAATATACCAATCCAAAACCATGTAAACGTTTGCCAGTTGGTGCATCAGTGAATGGGTTTGGAGGTGATCAAGAGGTCTGAGCCACTGTGGCAAATGCATTCATGCACATTTTTAGATGTGCTTTTATTTTGTGAGTCTGTATTTGGCTTTTATATAGGTTTTAAATTTACTATACTATATTCCTCTAGGTTTTTAATAGATGGAGTAGTGGAAAATCATTGTATTAATGGGACAGTCTGACTCTATCCAGGGGTCCATGTGGTACTATTTTATTTATTTCTACAAGCACTGATCTGCGCCGTTGCATGTTTTTTCGGCAATCTATGTTATTGGGGTAGTAAGTGGTTTCTTGGCTCTGGCTGTGGTGGGAAGAAAGTAGGGATATGCGTTTCGATTCGGCCCGATTCGTTTTTTTCACGAATCGGGCCGATTCGGTGCCTTGGATTCGACCGATTTTCCGAATCCGATCGTATCTGAAAACAGACGATACGAAACGATTTCCGATCCGAAACGAAATAATTTCGTTATTTCTTATGGACGTGAAATTTGTAAAATCACATGTCATTTTCATTCCATTCGTGATTTCGGTTCCATTTCTGTAATTTCGGACATCGAATTTTTCGGTTCCATTGCTGATTCCGTATTTTCTTATGAATATGCATTGCACAACTTTAAAATGGTATGAAAGGAACAAAAATGAACAAAACGATTTAAAAATCGCAAAACTGACCCAAATGGTCTGACTTTAAAAATAAAAACCAGAACAAAAGGTTTTAAAATGGAAAAAAAGCTGAACAAAATTATCTGTAACGAAAAAAAAAACCAGAACAAACAAAATGATTTAAAACGAAAAAAATAAATAATAATAATTAATGCAGCATATGAATCCACACACTGCGGGGAAGCACCTCTCTGCAGTATAATTAATGCAGGATATGAATCCACACACTGCTGGGAAGAAGCGCCTCTCTGCGGTATAATTAATGCAGCTTATGAATCTACACACTGCTGGGAAGCGCCTCTCTGCGGTATAATTAATGCGGCATATGAATCCACACACTGCTGGGAAGCACCTCTCTGCTGTATAATTAATGCACCTTATGAATCTACACACTGCTGGGAAACGCCTCTCTGCGGTATAATTAATGCAGCATATGAATCCACACACTGCTGGGAAGCACCTCTCTGCGGTATAATTAATGCAGCATATGAATCCGCATACTGCGAGGAAGCGCCTATCTGCGGTATAATTAATGCAACATATGAATCCACATACTGTTGGGATGCGCCTCTCCGTGGTATAATTAATGCAGCATATGAATCCACGCACTGCAGGGAAGCGCCTCTCTGCGGTATAATTAATGCAGCATATGAATCCACACACTGCGGGGAAGCGCCTATCTGCGGTATAATTAATGCAGCATATGAATCCACGCACTGCAGGGAAGCGCCTCTCTGCGGTATAATTAATGCAGCATATGAATCCACACACTGCTGGGAAGCGCCTCTCTGCGGTATAATTAATGCAGCATATGAAACCACACACTGCTGGGAAGTGCCTCTCTGTGGTATAATTAATGCAGCATATGAATCCACACACTGCTGGGAAGCGCCTCTCTGCGGTATAATTAATGCAGCATATGAATCCACACACTGCTGGGAAGCGCCTCTCTGCGGTATAATTAATGCAGCATATAAATCCACACACTGCGGGGAAGCGCCTCTCTGTGGTATAATTAATTCAGCATATGAATCCACGCACTGCTGGGAAGCGCCTCTCTTGTGGTATAATTAATGCAGGATATGAATCCACACACTGCTGGGAAGCGCCTCTCTGCAGTATAATTAATGCAGCATATGAATCTGCACACTGCTGGGAAGCGCCTCTCTGCAGTATAATTAATGCAGCATATGAATCCACACACTGCTGGGAAGCACCTCTCTGTGGTATAATTAATGCAGCATATGAATCCACACACTGCTGGGAAGAAGCGCCTCTCTGCGATATAATTAATGCAGCTTATGAATCTACACACTGCTGGGAAGTGCCTCTCTGTGGTATAATTAATGCAGCTTATGAATCTACACACTGCTGGGAAGCACCTCTCCGCAGTATAATTAATGCAGCTTATGAATCTACACACTGCTGGGAAGCGCCTCTCTGTGATATAATTAATGCAGCATATGAATCCACACACTGCTGGGAAGCACCTCTCTGCGGTATAATTAATGCAGCATATGAATCCGCATACTGCGAGGAAGCGCCTATCTGCGGTATAATTAATGCAGCATATGAATCCACATACTGTTGGGATGTGCCTCTCCGTGGTATAATTAATGCAGCATATGAATCCACGCACTGCTGGGAAGCGCCTCTCTGCGGTATAATTAATGCAGCATATGAATCCACACACTGCTGGGAAGCTCCTCTCTGCGGTATAATTAATGCAGCATATGAATCCACGCACTGCAGGGAAGCGCCTCTCTGCGGTATAATTAATGCAGCATATGAATCCACACACTGCTGGGAAGCGCCTCTCTGCAGTATAATTAATGCTGCATATGAATCCACACACTGCTGGGAAACGCCTCTCTGCGGTATAATTAATGCAGCATATGAATCCGCACACTGCAGGGAAGCGCCTCTCTGCGGTATAATTAATGCAGCATATGAATCCACATACTGCTGGGAAACGCCTCTCTGCGGTATAATTATTGTATACAGTATGTCTGTGTATATGTATCCTGTCTGTATATTATAACTTAAAATGCAATAAAATTTAAATTTTCAATAATTTACAAGGTGTAAAGTGTTTTTTTTTAACATTTTAACATGCAAGCGTTTACGGTTATATTTTCTATGAGTTGCGCTTGTTAAAAAAATCAGAGATGGGGGACTTGTTACATACTTTTTTTGGGGGAAAATTACACGATTTTTAACAAACGCAATCCATACAAAAATCATTAGTAATTATAATTGAAATGGGAACAATATTGCTGCATTAGCAAAACAAAACAAAAAACTGTTTATTTTGTTTTTATTTATTTATTTTATAATATTTTGTTTAATTTTATTATATTTTTTTTCTTAACTTTAACATGGTCATGTTTGGCATGGTTGGAAAGGCCATGCTCTGACCTATCCAACGATAACAAACATTAACCCCTAGCTGTCACAGATGTGAAACATCGGGAATTTGGATAGATTTCGACTATTTTGGTTTTTTTCACTTCGGGATAGTTGAAATCAGAATGCTTATGTGTTTAACAGCAGACTTACTCTGGATAGAGTAAAACACATATGCATTCCGTTAAACACATAAGCATTCTGATATTCTAAAGATCAGGACACTGGACAGCATCAGGATGGTGCTATCAAGCGTCCTGATCTTTAGAAAATCAGAATGCGTAGGTGTTTAACAGATGGAAGACTTACTCTATTCAAAGTAAGGATAGATTTTGACTATTTTTTTTTCACTTCAGGATAGTCGAAATCTATCCAAAGTCCCGAAGTTTCACATCGGGAGCTGGGATAGAGTAAGTTCTAGAGTTAAAGGGATACTCTAAGCAACATGACCACCTAAGCTATTTTAGGTGGTCATGATGCCCGGAGTATGCCGCCCTCTGTCTCCCCTCCCTCCGCTCAGCAGTTCAGCTGAAAACAGCTGAGAGAGGCGGAGGAGTTTACTCCGCCCTCCCAGCTGTCAGTCAGCAGAGCGGGAATCATATTTCCCACTTCTGCCGAATTTTGCCGAGTAGTAGACGTCATCGCGCTTTCAGCGCAATGACATCTCCAGCTCGCCGCAGTAGCTGGCGGCAGCGGCTATGGGTTAGTGTTGCGCGCATCCTCTTGCGCGCAACACTAATCCTCAGAGGGAGCCGGGAGGAAGCCTGCCGATTGGCTGGCTTATGTGAGAGGCGCGCATGCGCTCTTCTCACGTAAACCAGAAGCCAAGAAGCATCAAGAAGGACGGGAGCGGAAGAGGAGGGAGGTGAATATAAAAAAAAAGACACCGCTGGAAAGAAGTGGATTTTAGGGTAAGTATTACAGTTACAAAAAAAAAAAAAAGAAAACTAAAGATTTATTAAGGGAATAGGGATAGGTTAGGATAAAAAAAGGGGCGGGTGATTTTTGAGTAGAGTGTTCCTTTAACCCCTAGCTGCCACCAATGGTGGAGATAGGGGGTTCCAATGAACCCCCTACCTCCCGATCCGTGACAGCTAGGGGTTAATGTTTGGTATTGTTGGATCGGCCAGAGCATGGCCTTTCCAACTATACCAAACATGATCATTTTAAACGTTAAGAAAAAATATAAAAAAATAAAAATTAAATAAAAAATATTAAAAAAATAAATAAATAAAAAAAAATGTTTTTTTTTGCTTTGTTTTGCTAATGCAGCAGTTTTGTTCCCATTTCAATTATAATGTGAACAATGATGCTGCACTAACGATTTTTGTATGGGTTTGCGTTTGTTAAAAATCGTGTAATTTTCCCCCAAAACAATGTATGTAACAAGTCCCCATCTCTAATTTTTTAACAAGCACAACGCAGAAAATATAACCGTAAATGCTTGCATGTTAAAATGTGAAAAAAAACACTTTACACCTTGTAAATTATTGAAAATTAAAATTTTATTGCATTTTAAGTTATAATATACAGACAGGATACATATACATATAATACAGACGTATACATTAATTATACCGCAGAAAGGCGCTTCCCTGCAGTGTGTGGATTCATATGCTGCATCAATTATACCGCAGAGAGGCGCTTCCCAGCAGTGTGTGGATTCATATGCTGCATTAATTATACTGCAGAGAGGCGCTTCCCAGCAGTGTGTGGATTCATATGCTGCATTAATTATACCGCAGAGAGGTGCTTCCCCGCAGTGTGTGGATTCATATGCTGCATTAATTATACCGCAGAGAGGTGCTTCCCCGCAGTGTGTGGATTCACATGCTGCATTAATTATACCGCAGAGAGGTGCTTCCCCACAGTGTGTGGATTCATATGCTGCATTAATTATACCGCAGAGAGGTGCTTCCCCGCAGTGTGTGGATTCATATGCTGCATTAATTATACTGCAGAGAGGCACTTCCCAGCAGTGTGTGGATTCATATGCTGCATTAATTATACTGCAGAGAGGCGCTTCCCAGCAGTGTGTGGATTCATATGCTGCATTAATTATACTGCAGAGAGGCGCTTCCCAGCAGTGTGTGGATTCATATGCTGCATTAATTATACCGCAGAGAGGCGCTTCCCCGCAGTGTGTGGATTCATATGCTGCATTAATTATACCGCAGAGAGGTGCTTCCCCACAGTGTGTGGATTCATATGCTGCATTAATTATACCGCAGAGAGGTGCTTCCCCGCAGTGTGTGGATTCATATGCTGCATTAATTATACTGCAGAGAGGCACTTCCCAGCAGTGTGTGGATTCATATGCTGCATTAATTATACTGCAGAGAGGCGCTTCCCAGCAGTGTGTGGATTCATATGCTGCATTAATTATACTGCAGAGAGGCGCTTCCCAGCAGTGTGTGGATTCATATGCTGCATTAATTATACCGCAGAGAGGTGCTTCCCCGCAGTGTGTGGATTCATATGCTGCATTAATTATACTGCAGAGAGGCGCTTCCCAGCAGTGTGTGGATTCATATGCTGCATTAATTATACCGCAGAGAGGTGCTTCCCCGCAGTGTGTGGATTCATATGCTGCATTAATTATACTGCAGAGAGGCACTTCCCAGCAGTGTGTGGATTCATATGCTGCATTAATTATACTGCAGAGAGGCGCTTCCCAGCAGTGTGTGGATTCATATGCTGCATTAATTATACTACAGAGAGGCGCTTCCCAGCAGTGTGTGGATTCATATGCTGCATTAATTATACCGCAGAGAGGCGCTTCCCAGCAGTGTGTGGATTCATATGCTGCATTAATTATACTACAGAGAGGCACTTCCCAGCAGTGTGCGGATTCATATGCTGCATTAATTATACTGCAGAGAGGCGCTTCCCAGCAGTGTGTGGATTCATATGCTGCATTAATTATACCGCAGAGAGGTGCTTCCCCGCAGTGTGTGGATTCATATGCTGCATTAATTATACTGCAGAGAGGCGCTTCCCAGCAGTGTGTGGATTCATATGCTGCATTAATTATACCGCAGAGAGGTGCTTCCCCGCAGTGTGTGGATTCATATGCTGCATTAATTATACTGCAGAGAGGCACTTCCCAGCAGTGTGTGGATTCATATGCTGCATTAATTATACTGCAGAGAGGCGCTTCCCAGCAGTGTGTGGATTCATATGCTGCATTAATTATACTACAGAGAGGCGCTTCCCAGCAGTGTGTGGATTCATATGCTGCATTAATTATACCGCAGAGAGGCGCTTCCCAGCAGTGTGTGGATTCATATGCTGCATTAATTATACTACAGAGAGGCACTTCCCAGCAGTGTGCGGATTCATATGCTGCATTAATTATACTGCAGAGGCGCTTCCCCTCAGTGTGTGGATTCATATGCTGCTTTTATTTATTTATTTTTCATTTTAAATCACTTTATTTTTTTGTATTTTTTTTCGTTTCAGATAATTTTGTTCAGATTTTTTTCCATTTTAAACCCTTTTGCTCTGTTTTTTATTTTTAAAGTCAGACCATTTGGGTCAGTTTTGCGTTTTTTAAATCGTTTTTGTCATTTTTGTTCCTTTCATACCATTTTAATATGATTAAATAAAGTTGTGCAATGCATATTCATAAGAAAAAAAAAGAATCCACGAAAATTTTAAAAACCCGAACGAGCCGAACCGAACAAAAAATAAATCGGTGAACATCCCTAGAAGAAAGACTCAACACATAAAATTTTCTCTTATTCATGAAACAGTTTGTCCTGTATAGTTTATAGAGTTACTGTTCATTGGCCCAAAAATATTGTACTACATCTCAAGCCTCGTAACTTTAGGATTCCACAATTCTGACTAATATTATTATTATTATTGATTTAATTAATAATAACAGATAAAACTAAATTCTTACCACTACCATAGGACTTTGTGCAATCCTGACGTTTGTGTTGGTTAAGCTCATGAGTTTCAAAAGTGTTGGGTCGTTGTAATCAAATCGACGTCCAAGTAGTATAGACACAATAATGTTGGCTACGGCTGCATTGATTTTAATTGTGTTATCAAATGGCTTTCCTGGAAGAAAAATAACACAATATATAAAATGCATGTTATCATTGTATAAATAAAATTATAGGGATTATTCACTAACCTCCGAATTGGCCCCAAATTGCAACGGATGGTCAGCAGAAAAATGTGGGTCAATTTGTCTGTTCATTAAGCTGTCATTTCACCAAATACTGGCGAATTGACAGCAAAATGCAGTACAACTCGCTGCAGTTCGTCGGGATTTTGCAGCACCATACTTGTTCCATGGAAAATAAATGTGTCTATTCGCAGAACGCCGAACTGCAGTTACATCCCATCAAAATGCTCTGATTTTCGGTGTTTCAATGCAACAGGTTTAACCAGGAGATTCTCATAGGATTCAATGAGAAATCGTAATCTGTTTTTATATTATTTTTTTTTAAAAAAAATATAAAACAGTCTTTTTATTTTCAGCAAAACCCAATTTTTTTAAAAACACTTTTATATATATTTTTCTATACAACATTTTTGTTTCTTATTTTTTTAAAATACTGTAAATTTAACAGACCTTTATTATTTTATAAAGGACTTTATTATTTGGAGATACTTTTTACAGATTTATACTACTTTTAGGAGAATAGGAGACATTTTACCTTTTTCGTTCTTAAGTTTGATTGAATTCTTTGATTTTGGTGTTAACGGTGCAATTCGGCAATGTTCTCCAATTTCGGCAAAATAAAGTGACCATTTGCTAAATGTAGAAGTCACCGTATTTTTGGCGAAATGGAATCACTAAATTTGGTTGAAATGGGCCGAAACACAAAGCATCGAAATTTCACTTTGTGAATAGACCCTTATGTATACATTTATACAGGTTTTCCTAATCAACTTTCCATGAAAATCGAATTTCCCCTTCAAAGACTCAACCATCTTTTAAGTGCCTTCCTAACTGGCAGACATTGCCTTTACCCGAATTAGACAAATATTACCACTTTTAATTCTGAAACCACTATGGAACCATGTGTGTAATATATGTATCCCTGTAAATCTAACCTTTATACGACTGAAATACTTCCACCAGTGAGTCACATTCTTCATTGATTGTGCTTTCTATGACTTTCTTTCCCATCCCAAAATCTCTCAGTGTTGATAGAGCAAATCTTCTCATCACTTTCCAATTTTCACCACTAGAAGAAATGATACCTAAAGGAAATCCAAACAAAGTTAGTACCTTCATGTTAAATAATCACCTATACTCTGGAGATACTTTTAAGTAGAATATAAATTCCATTACAAGGAGAATTACCACATTTTCACTTAGCAATAGGTGTTTATAACAATAGTCGGCCTTGGCTTTCGCTCACTGCACTCAACATAAACGCCTCTTGCGAAATTGACCAATGACTTTGCAACTGCTAAATCGAATAGGTGCTACTCTCTACTGATGCTTCTTGACCTCTCTGACACTTTTGATACAGTTTTCCACTTGCTCCTCCTAAATAATCTTAATGATATAGGCCTTCAAGGTACTGTTCTTTCATGGTTCTAGTCCTAATTGTCTCAACGATCGTTTAGTGTCTCATTTTCTGGAAGTACCTTCTCCCGGCAACCTGTCTCTGTTGGACTGACCAAAAGTTTCAGTACTGGGTTCTCTTTATCGATCTACACTGCCTCTCTTGGCAAACTTGTCGGGTATTTTCATAGAAAAAAAAATGGATCCTGTCGACATTTTGTGTATATTCATACATCTATATTTTTTCTTATAAATGTTTTTGTTTTCTTGTGTTACCTTTCACCTACTTTTTTGGAGAAGAAGAGGACATAAAAAGTTTAAAAGTATTAAGAAGGAATAAAAGATTTATGTGTGTGTTTTTAAAAAGAATACTAGTATCATCAGACATGAAGACGCTACAGAGGGCTTCTATATGATATGTTGTAGTTATAAGTGCTAAGACATTGATTCAAAAGTAAATTTATAGCTGTTTTGATAAGAAGTCCTTGAATAAAATATATTTTCTTTAAGGTTTAAAATATATCTATGCAAAAACATATCTATGCACAAGTATATAAATTCACATACATTTTATGTATTCAATATATATTTAGTAGAAACATAGAAAAATGTCGGCAGATAAGAACCTTTCGGCCCATCTAGTCTGCCCAATTACATGGATACTTTACCTGGATTTATCTTTTGTTTAGGATATGCCTATCCCATGTCTGCTTAAATTCAATTACTGTTTTGGCCTCTACCACTTCAACTTGAAGGCTGTTCCATATATCCACCACCCTCTCACTAAAATAATGCTTCCTGATGTTACTTTTAAACCTTTGCCCCTCTAATCTAAGACTATGTCCTCTTGTTTTGCTACTTTGTTTCCTTTTAAATATACTCCCTTCCTCTACCTTGTGGATTCCCTTTACGTATTTAAATGTTTCTATCATATCTCCTCTGTCTCGTCTTTTTTCCAAGCTGTACATGTTAAGATCATTAAGCCTTTCCTGGTAACTTTTCTCCTTCAAGCCGTACACCATTTTAGTAGCCCTTCTCTGAACTCTCTCTAAGATGTCTATATCCTTCTGGAGATACGGTCCCCAGTACTGCACACAGTACTCCAAGTGAGGTCTCACCAGTGCTCTGTACAGTGGCATGCACTTCCCTTTTCCTACTGCTAATACCTCTCCCTACACAACCAAGCATTCTGCTAGCATTTCCTGCTGCTCTATTACATTGACTACTTACCCTTAGATCCTCTGAAATAATAACCCCTAAATCCCTTTCCTCAGATGTTGAGGTTAAGACTGTATCAAATATTCTATATTCAGCCCTTGGGTTTTTACGTCCCATGTGCATTATCTTGCACTTATCCACATTAAAACTCAATTGCCACAGCTCCGACCATTTTTTTAGTTTACCTAAATCATTTGTCATTTGGCTGAACCCTCCAGGAACGTCAACCCTGTTGCAAATCTTTGTGTCATCAGCAAAAAGACATACTTTCCATTAATACCTTCTGCAATATCACTAATAAAAATATTAAAGATAATGGGTCCAAGTACTGACCCCTGAGGTACCCCACTGGTAACAAGACCTTGCGCCGAATAAACTCCATTTACCACAACCCTATGTTGCCTGTCACTCAGCCACTGCCTAATCCATTCAACAATATTGGAATCCAAGCTCAAAGATTGCAATTTATTGATAAGCCTTCTATGCGGAACAGTATCAAAAGTCTTACTGAAATCTAAATAACCAATGTCTACTGCACCACCTGTGTCTATTATTTTTGTTACCCAATCAAAAAAATCAATAAGATTAGTTTGGCATGATCTCCCTGAGGTAAACCCATGTTGTTTCTGATCCTGTAATCTATGTGTTTTTAGATGTTCAACAATCCTTTCCTTTAACATGGTTTCCATTAATTTCCCCACTACTGACGTAAGACTAACTGGCCTATAGTTCCCCGATTCCTCCCTACTACCCTTCTTGTAAATGGGCCCAACATTTGCTAATTTCCAGTCTTCTGGGATGACTCCCGTTAACAAGGATTGGTTAAATAAATCTGTTAATGGTTTTGCTATTACATCACTGAACTCTTTTATAATTTAGGGTGGATCCCATCAGGCCCCATTGACTTATTTGTCTTTACTTTAGACAGCTGCTGTAGAACCTCCTCCTCTGTAAACTCATATGTAAATGTCTCGTAAGTGTTTCCTCCTAACTGAGGTCCCTTTCCTTCCTTTTCTTCTGCAAAGACTGAACAAAAATATTCATTGAAGCAGTCACCGAGACTTTTATCCTCTTCTACATACCTTACTTCCTTTGTTTTTAATCTAACTAATCCTTGTTTTACTTTTCTTTTCTCGTTTATGTATCTAAAAAATGTTTTGTCCCCCTTTTTTACTGACTGAGCTATTTTCTCTTCTGCGTGTGCTTTGGAAGCTCTTATAAATTGCTTTGCCTCTTTCTGCCTAATCTTATAGGTTTGCCTATCTTCTTCACTCTGAGTTTTTTATAATTATTGAATGCTATCTTTTTGTTCTTCACTATTTTGGCCACTTCTGCAGAGTACCACATGACGAAACGCATGACTGGGCTGTAAACTTAAACGGTTATACATTGTTTAGAAGGGATAGGAAACATAAGAAAGGGGGTGGAGTGTGTTCATATGTAAATCAGGATTTAAAACCTAATATTACACAACTGGAAAGCGATGAGGGAAATGTGGAATCCTTATGGGTAAATATTTCCTTGGGGAATAAACAGGGAAGTCAACTATTGGTTGGCATATGCTATAAACCACCTAATATAGATAATGATGAGGAAGAACAACTGTTAGAGCAAATTAGGAAGGCTGCAGATCACGGTAGCACTTTAATTATTGGAGATTTTAATTACCCGGACACTAATTGGGATAGTGGGACTAGTAATTCAGCAAAGGGAATCCGGTTCCTGAACTTTTTAAATGATACCTTCATGTCACAACTGGTAGAAACACCAACTAGAGAGGATAACTGTCTGGACCTGGTTATAACAAATAATGTGGATCTTTTCTCAAATATTAATGTAAAGGAACAGTTGGGAAACAGTGACCATAATATGGTGACTTTTGAAATAAACTCAAAAAACACATTCATAAGGGGCATGCTAAAATATATAATTTTAAAAAGGCCAACTTTATTAAAATAAAGGAAGCTCTCAATGTCATTGACTGGCAGAAACTCTTTCACGGGAAAAACACTGAGGATAAGTGGAATATCTTTAAACTAACACTAGAAAAGTACAAGTCACAATATATTCCACTGGTTAATAAATATAAAAGAAACAGACTGAAACCAATGTGGCTTAGTAGGAAGGTAACTAAGGAAATGAAAAATAAAAGGAAGGCATTTAAAGCTTTTAAATTTGATAAATCTGAGGCATCCTATAAAGCATATAGGGTAGCCAATAAAGCATGTAAAAATGCGATTAGATGGGCTAAACTAGAAAATGAAAAAGAAATAGCCAAAGAGAGCAAGACCAACCCTAAAAGATTCTTTAGGTACATAAATTCTAAAAAACCCAAGAGTGAAAATGTAGGTTCACTAAAAGTCAGGGCTATTGTTAACTGAAGATCAGGATAAGGCAGAAATTTTAAATGATTATTTTTCTTCAGTATTTATCAAAGAGAAACCTATAACAGGAGACATGAAATTCATTAATAAAAACTTACTAATACAAAGTGACTGGTTGAAATTAAACAATGTGAATGTTAATAAAGCCCCAGGGCCAGATGGAATTCACCCGCGAGTACTGAGAGAGCTATGTGTTGAAATATGTAAACCTCTGTTCTTAATCTTTCAAGATTCTTTTATTTCAGGAATAGTACCTGAGGATTGGAGAAAAGCTGACGTGGTCCCTATATTTAAGAAAGGTTTAAAATTTGTGCCTGGGAATTATAGACCCGTGAGCTTAACATCTGTGGCTGGGAAAGTATTTGAGGGGTTACTAAGGGATAATATTCAGGAATTTATTGGGAGGTATAATGTAATTGGCAAAAATCAGCATGGTTTCATGAAACACAGATCATGTCAGACTAACCTAATTACGTTCTATGAGGAAGTAAGTAGAAGTATAGATCAGGGGGTCGCAGTGGATGTGATTTACTTAGCATTTGCCAAAGCTTTCGACACAGTTCCACACAAAAGGTTACTATTTAAATTAAGAAAAAATGGTCTAGATGAAAATACTTGTTCTTGGATAGAAAACTGGCTAAAAGATAGGGTACAGAGAGTGGTCATAAATGGTACATTTTCAAGATGGACACCAGTGGTAAGTGGTGTCCCTCAGGGGTCTGTTATAGGACCAATACTATTCAATTTATTTATAAATGACCTTGAGATAGGCATTGAAAGTCATGTATCAGTGTTTGCAGATGACACAAAGCTAGGAAAAGTAATACAATGTGAGCAGGATGTTACTTCGCTGCAGAGGGATTTAGATAGATTGGGGGACTGGGCACTTAAATGGCAGATGAAATTTAATCTAGATAAATGCAAAGTTATGCACTTTGGAGTGAAGAACACACAAGCAATTTATACCCTAAATGGTACGGAGTTAGGGAAATCCAAGCAGGAGAAGGATTTGGGAATAATCATAGACTTCAAACTAAGTAACAATGTGCAATGTCAAACAGCAGCCGCCAAGGCCAGCAAAGTACTGGCATGCATTAAAAGGGGAGTTCATTCACGGGATGAAAACATAATTTTGCCTCTGTATAAATCAATGGTCAGGCCGCACCTTGAATATGCCGTGCAATTTTGGGCACCTGTCTTAAAAAAAGATATTATATCGCTAGAAAAAGTGCAGAGACGGGCAACTAAATTAATAAGGGGGATGGAAGGGTTAAGTTATGAGGAAAGACTAACAAGCTTAAACCTGTTTAGTTTAGAGAAAAGGCGCCTTAGAGGGGATCTGATAACCTTATATAAATATATACGGTGCCATTATCAACCATTGTCTTATAACCTATTCATTAACAGGACTATACACAGGACACGAGGTCACCCATTTAGACTGGAAGAAAGGAAATTCAGCCTAAAGAATAGGAAGGGTTATTTTACGGTGAGAACAATAAAGCTGTGGAATTCTCTGCCTGTTGAGGTGGTTGGGTCAGAGTCTGTACAGACTTTTAAAAAACGACTGGATGACTTCCTGCAGACACAGAATATTAAGGGTTATAATATTTAATATGTGGGTAAAAGCTTCTTGATCCATGGAGAAATCTGACTGCCATTCTGGGGTCAAGAAGGAATTTTTTCCCAGTATGTTGCATATTCAGACTGGGTTTTTTGCCTTCTTTTGGATCAACAGCAGTAGGTTATGTGGGAGAGGCTGAACCCGATGGACGCATGTCTTTTTTCAGCCTATATAACTATGTAACTATGTAACTATGTAACTACAGTGGTCTCTTCCCTTTTTTGTTTTTGCTAACAAGCCGAATGCAATTGCCTGTGGCCTTCAATAATGCTTCCTTTAAATAATCCCATTTCTCCTGGACTCCCTTTAAACTCCTCCAGTTGATAATGACTAGGGATGTGCGTTTCGGGTTTCGGAATTTCGGAATTTTCACGAAATTTCCCGATTCGAGTTTTCGGATGCGGCCGAATTTCCGAAAATTTTTAGATCCGAAAATGGCAGATCCGAAAAGTTTTCCGAGTCGAAACTAAATATTTTCGGAATTTTCGAATGGACTTGAAATGTGTCAAATCAAAATTTATTGCTTTGAAACGAGGAGAACAGACGTTCCGAAAAAACAAAAATTTCCAAAATTACGAAAAGTCGATACAAAAAACGAGCTAAGTGACACGAAAATACGAAAAATGGTCGATATTCTGAAAAAAAAAAAATGTACACGAAAAACGAATCGAGCCGAATCGAATCGAAACAGAAATCGGTCGGAACGAGCTGAATCGAAAAGGTTAAAAATCCGAAAAATCGAACCGAATCGAACCGAAAAAAAAATCGGTGCACAAGACTAATAATGACTCATTCACACAAAATCTCATTTTAGAAAGATCTGTTTTTTAAAGTCTAAAACTTTTGTTTTAGTGTGGTGCTCCAATATATTTTGTAGTAGTGCTATGTTGGTATATACTGAAGATTTAGAAATAAATAGTTTAAGAGTAGAAATATTTACATTTTAATAGATAAGATTAAACTGAAGACAAACCTTGGAATAAGCTGGGTAGAGAAGTATTCTAAATTAAATATGACAGTTAGAGACATAAAGTCTGGAGAGAACGTGAAACGTTCTTTGTTCAGTATAAGATAAGAATTGACTTATGACCTACAGTTGTGTTCAAAATTATTCAACCCCCACTGAATTGAGTGTTTTGGCCAGTTTGACATTGATTTTGATCATTCAGTCATCTTGCTTACAATTAAATCAAAGAGGCACGTGTAGGTCAGACAAATATAACATAACATTTATAATGAAATAACCACAAATGTCTTTTCTGTGCTCACATCATTATCAGTTTTATTCAACCCCCAAGTGACATTCAATCTTAGTACTTAGTACAACATCCTTTTACAGTTATAACAGCTTTTAAACGTGAAGCATAGCTTGACACAAGTGTCTTGCAGCGATCTACGGGTATCTTCGCCCATTCGTCATGGGCAAAAGCCTCCAGTTCAGTCACATTCTTAGGCTTGCGCACTGTAACTGCTTTCTTTGAGTCCCATCAGAGGTTCTCAATCGGATTTAAGTCAGGTGACTGCGATGGCAACTCCAAAATGTTCCCGCCTTTAATCTGCAACCATGCTCTAGTGGACTTGGAGGTATGCTTGGGAACATTGTCCTGTTGAAAGGTCCAACGTCTCCCAAGCCTCAGGTTTGTGACGGACTGCATCACATTGTCATCCAATATCTCCTGGTACTGAAGAGAATTTATGGTACCTTGCACACGCTGAAGCTTCCCTGTACCTGCAGAAGCAAAACAGCCCCAATGCATGATTGACCCCCCGCCATGCTTCACAGTAGGCAAGGTGTTCTTTTCTTCACAGGCCTTGTTCTTCCTCCTCCAAACATAGCGTTGATCCATGGGCCCAAACAGTTCTAATTTTGTTTTATCAGTCCACAGAACACTATCCCAAAACTTCTGTGGTTTATCCACATGACTTATGGCATACTGCAGTCGACTCTTCTTATTCTTTGGAGACAGCAAGGGGGTGCGCCTGGGAGTTCTAGCATGGAGGCATTCATTACGCAGTGTGCGCCATATTGTCTGAGCTGAAACCTCAGTACCCACATCTGACAAATCTTTTCTCAGTTCCTCAGCAGTCACACAGGGACTTTTCTCCACTCTACGCTTCAGGTAGCGCACAGCAGTCAAGTCAGCATCTTCTTTCTGCCACGACCAGGTAGCGTTTCAACGTTGAATTTGCGAATGATGCTTCCTATGGTCTCTCTTGGTATGTTTAACATCTTTGCAATCTTCTTATAGCCATTGCCCTTCCTGTGAAGAGTTATCACCTCTTCTCTTGTCTTCCTGGACCAGTCTCTTGACTTCACCATGTAAAGTAACCACACCAGTAAATGTCTAGAAGGAGCTGAGTATCACAGTCATTTTAAAGCTGCCTAATTGGTGCTTATTATGCTTTGTTGCTGCTCCATGACATCCACAGGTGTTTTCAATACCTGATTGAAAACACTTGAATGAACCTCTGTTCTTCAGAGTGGTAGTCTTTAAGGGGTTGAATAATTGTGTCAATGAAGAATTCACAAAAGAAACATTTACTACTGTATTACAAAACCAATTGATGTCATTTTAGTTGCATATGGTTCTTTAAAAAGTCCTTGTAGGATTTCATTCTGAATACAATTACAAATGTACACTAAATTCCCTAAAACCCTCTACAGCATTGGGGGTTGAATAATTTTGAACACAACTGTATGTCAAATAAATAATAAAATAGAGGAAGATAATTTTAATTACATTTTGAAAATCAACACTGCCCTCTAGTGTTATATTATGAGTTGACAGTTATCATTGAATATCATTGAACATATGTATATGCTAATTAGAAGCACGTGATAGGTAATGTCAAACACCCTATATCTGCCTAGTCACAGAGAGCATTAAGGCATTCAGTTTCATTCCTCCCTCTCATGCATTCTCATTCTTCTTTTCACTCACTCACTCATCCCATGAGTCATTCTCATGGAGAGGCTGTAAAAGGGACAGAGTAACAAAGAAACTATTAAGGTAATTAAAAGAGATTCGAAAAGTCACCGCACGTTCGATGACTTTTTGTTCTCTTCAATTCGGTTCGTTTTGCCGATCCCATTTTGGCGACCCTGCGGTGTATTCAGCAAGCACCACAGGGTCCCCGAATTGCAAGGAAAGGCTGCAGCAAACCTGCCAAAACACACTGCAAAACCCTGGCGAATGCACGCCGAAAACCCGCAAAAACATCTGGATTAACCCAACGAAAACCATGGAAACACCCGAGCAGGAGCCGATCACATGCAGCGAAGCCGCTGGAAAAAGCTGACACCGCAGATGAGTGAAGTGAATAAATTAGCAAAACAGTTTGCATGAATGTGTGAAAAGTGAAACGCTGTTTGCAAAGAAACTACTGAGCGAAATTGTCTGAAATTTACATATGAGGTCCAGGGAATGATAATAAAAAGGGCTGTTACAGAAAAAATAAACTTAAAAAAAAATCCAGAAAAATGCTTAAAATATCCTAAAAAAATCTATAAATAAAGCGACTCTTTACTGCAGAATTTTATAATGAATGGTTTATTAGAAATTGAATTAAAACGGGAATATTTTTAACATTGAAGCCTATGGGATTCACCTGAATAAATCTGCCACATGAAACCACCGAATGGCAGGGCAATTGGGGAACCTTTCACTGCTAGTTTGTGTTCTCTGAATAGCCGAAGCAGTGCTTTTTCATTGGGATTTCACTGCCCTCGAACAGGCACTGTATGTGCAGGCAATTCGCCAGGATTTGGCAAATTGCCTGCTCTCTGGATATCCGAATGGCCAAGAAAGGTAACCGAATGCTGATTTTCAGCGTTCGGTTACCTTTCTCAAGCAATTTGGATCTCTTTGAATTACCCTGTAAGATGGACATATATTCATAACATCTTAGAATATTCTCACAAATTCTCACACACTCTCCATTTAACTCATTATATTCACTGATATCATACGAAGTTCAGAATCCAGTTGGAACAGGTAAAGTATGAAAGGATTTAAATTGAATTAATGCAGATATATATATATAAGTGCGTATATTGCAATGGAGATATTGCTAGATCGGAACCTTTTGATATATTTCTAACCTGCAGTATAGAAATATGATAAGAGTCTGATAACTGGATATTACTTTATCCTAATTATTTGTTGCTATATATATATATATATATATTAGAGTTCTGTGTAATAACAGATCCAGGAGGCATAAAAGTGAGACAGAGGTTATTTGCATATCCTACCCAGAATTCCTTGCTGCATATGGGGAATGTGGCACAGGAGCTCTGGGATGCAATTCTTTGAATTGCTATGATGTGCAGGTGGCTTCTGCAATATTAAACACACAATATATATATTGAAAATGGAAGAGCTATTGTGATTGAATTATTAAGCAGGGATTTTATAATCTACAACTTAAAAAGCATAAGATTAGAATCTTAATTCTTATTATTAGGGGAGGATTCCCTAAATAAGTTTTTCTTACTTATTATTCTAAATAGAATAAGATATAGTTTCATATATTTGTTGATCCAGGTAGCACAGAGCTATATATAAGCATATATATATAGGATTACTAGCTTTGTTTGAATATTTGTTTGCTGGGAATTACATGTTTTCTTCCAGAAACGGTTATTAAATTGTACGAACCATTTATGCTTAGTTACTAACAGATCAAAGTAAATCGTATTAACTATGATGCTGAGTTACTAACATATTCTAATTAAAAGCTAGAAATCTGCGGGCTGATGGTTGCTGTTTTTATAAATCCTTGATTTTTGTTGTGAGAATAAATCATTTTTCATACGTAATAAATATATATATTTTTACCTAGTTTGGTTGCAGCTTTATTTTTGTAAACAAAACGCACAAGTGAAAACAGACTCAGGAGACTTTCTGAGAAATGTGGGCGAGATAGTTTTATTATTGTTTATATCTCGTATAAATTTCTTATTGAATAAACTCTACGACAAACAGATCAGCTCCTTTTGGATTCCAGTACCACCTATACATGGTGACACTCAAATATACCTCTCCTCCTGGATCAAGTAACTGACTGTCTCCCCGCCATCTCAAATTGGATATCTTCCCTCTTCCTTAAACAAAATTTTGCCAAATCTGAAATTCTCTACAAATTAATGGAACGCTCATTAGCCCGATGCCTCAAGCTCGCTGCCTTTGGGTCACTTCTGATTCTCACCTAACGTTCTCTCCAGACAGTGACCAAATCCTGTTACTATCAACTCAAGAACATTGCCCATGTCTGCAAGATAATGTGAAGGTGCTGGTACGTGCTCTTGTCATTTCACGACTTGATTACTGCAATTTGCTTCTTATTGCTCTCCCCAATGCATTATTGCTCCTTTGCAATCTGCAATGAATGCAGCTGATTGGCTTATTTTTCTCACCAGACGAACCTCACGTATCTTCCCCCTCTGCTGGTTCCTTCATTGGCTTCCTGTATGTTTCAGGATACAGTTTAAAATTCTGATGCTCACGTTCAAAATCGCTCAATAATTCAACCCCTCCTTACATGTCTTCATTACTCTGCAAGCATGTCCCATCTAGACAACTTCGTTCAGAGGACGACCTCTGCCTGTCCTGGGTCTACACCCGTGCTGCCAACTCTCGTCTCCAAGACTTCTCAAGGGCAGCCCATGTCCTGTGGAATAACTTACCTTGTCCTATCAAATCCTGCCTGAGCCCTGCAGTAAGAAATCAAATTGTACAACAAATGCTTATGCCAGCTATTGAAAACAGAGATGTAGTGTATGAGGCTGCCCTGCAAACACACCTTTATAAACTTGCTACATTGTATAACTCATTCTGCCACTTTGTGCTACAATGTAATTACATGACCCACCGTTGTGACATGTTAAAAGAGCTAAACTGTCCGTCGCTGGAATCTAGACGCACTCTTTACCTTTCCAACCTGGTGTTTAAGAGCTTTTCTGAGAAGCTACCACCCTACCTGACTAGGCTGCTTCCCCAGCAGTTCCCTCATCCTATAACCTCTGATCCAGGACCAGCACCGTACTTACCACAATACAAAAAGAAAGTGGATCGATCCTCAATTTCCTACAGAGCACCGCAATTATGGAATAACCTCCCAAAGCCATCAAATCTTCCCTTAATCAAATCTTCTTAGTCTTAAGTCACTCAAGAGTAGGGATGTGCGTTTCGGGTTTCGGAATTTCGGAATTTTCACGAAATTTCCCGATTCGTGTTTTCGGATGCGGCCGATTTTCCGAATCGGATCGGACCCGAAAACCGACAGATCCGAAAAGTTTTCCGAGCCGAAACGAAATATTTTCGTAATTTTCGAATGGACTTGAAATGTGTCAAATCGAAATTTATTTTCGCTCTATTCATGATTTCGGTTCCATTCGTGATTTCGGTTCCATTTCGGTAATTCTGGACATCGTATATTTAACTATTATCGGTTATATCGCGGATTCTGTAAATTTTGTATTTGTAACTGCGTATCACTTGTTTTTGTTTCCAATGATCCGATAATTCTGTTGATACGATAATTTCTTCGTAATCGGGTCGGATCCGATTCGTCCGCGGGTCGCGCATGCACGCGCGCGGATGTCGTAACTTTATTGAGCCAGTTTTTTGACAACTTTTTGGACAGGCCAAAAAATATTGTTGTTATTATTTATCATGGCTGCAAGAGACGAGTGCCATTCGGACACCTCCTCATCTTCTTGCACCCATGAGACACCACCCAGGAAGAAGCGGGCCAGCAACATGGCATTTGACGAGATGTTGGAGCTGGTCCGCATCTTTGATCGTAAAGACTACCTAAAGGGCCCTTACGGCAGGAAGAATAGTGCAAGAAAGGACCGTATCCTCGATAAGATTCGCACCACCATCCTGGAGCTGTTCGGGAAGGACCGGACGAAGGACCAGCTCCGAAAACGCTGGTCCGACCTCAAGACGCGTGAGGAGGAGCAGCTGAGGCACATACGTCGCGTCATAGCCAAACGTAAGTGTCATGTTATATTGTAAAGCACTGCGCAAACTGTTGGCGCTATATAAATCCTGTATAATAATAATAATGTGCTTGCATGTGCTAATGTGCACAGAAATATGTTGATTTATCTAGTCCTTTTTTCATGCAATGTGATTGTGTATAGCTTTGCGTTTTCACGACTCGTCATACATGCATTTTTGCCATAGCTCTTCTTTATTGTGATTTTACGTATTCGTGAAAATTGTGACATTTGATGTATGTAGATGAAGTTACAATGCTGGATTTCTTTTGGCACTGTGTGTAGTCTGTAGTGTGCTGGGGAAAGAGGTTGTTGTGATTGAGTGATGCATATGAGAAGACCCGCAGCTTGCCCAATATTGGCTCCCACCTGCGCATCAACAAAAATCTCTGCGTCTCTGCTAAGTGGTAGGATGGGACATGTAGTTCTTCTGAAAGTGCATCCAAACAGAGCCGCGTTCAATACGTCCTCAGCAGCTGCTGAATTGTTGCAGCGCAGCAATTCAGTTTGCTGCAGCAGTGTCATTATTGAACGCTTTAGAAATTTAGAATTTCAAAACAAAATGGCCGATTTCTGTTGTTTCTGCAATATCCAGTTTTATTAGCAGAAACTGAAAGTGAAACTGAGGCTGAGGCCATCTATAAAATAACTAACAGCAGTCAGCATCAGCACAATGCGTTTTGTATGCACACAACACAAATAATAGTTTTTATTGAATAAACGTAATGTTTACTTCTGAAAAAAATATATAATTGAACGGTAATATATGTCTATGTGCAGAGGAAATAAATAAATATTTTGTGACTTTAGAACTATGAGATGGGAGTAGTGGGGGATCAAGCTGGTAGTGGGGTAGTGGAGGGGTGTCGCAATACTTTCAGCAATATATTGTATAGATATACCATTTTTTCCAGTCTGCATTATTTACGTGTTATTTTTTGGATTTGGCAGAAGACAGGAAGAAGGCAGCATCTGCCCCGGCGGGCACCAGTGCCCCAGTGGAGGAGGAGGAGCCACGGGTGACCACCAGCGCTGGTATATACTGTTTTATTTTGCAACGACTTTTGGTCAAAAACAGAAACATTTTTTGTTTACTGTATTTTAATTAAATTTTTTTATGTATAGCACAAGAGGAGCAGGAGGAGGAAGAGGAGGAACTGGAGGAGGAGTCAGAGCCTCAGGAGGCCGCCAGCACTGGTATATACTACTGTTATATTTTTTCAAGACTTTCAGTCAAAAATAGAAACCTGCTTTACTTACTGTATTTTCCTTCTTTCATTTATTGGATATATAGAAGGAGAAGCCAGACCGGACACATCATCCAGCATTAGGATAATAAATCGGATGGCGATCGGCGAGCTACGCCTGGCTGTAACCACCATCGATTCCATCCAGGAATTGCTCCAGGAATTGCGGGAGCATATAAGCAATGCCGCTGACATCCTGGAGCGGCAGTGAGACCAGCCTCCTCCCCTATGTTTGTTTGTGTTGTTTGTGCCCGTTGGGCAGTTTGCCATCCTTGGCATGTTCCCCATGTTGTAAATAAATTTTCTATTTTTTCTATATTTTCCTGTTTGTGTGCATTGCTTTTCCTTACTTAATAAGTTAATATGTATTGCTTGGTTTCCACACTGTTAAAATTATATGTACATAAATTTATTGACATTTCTATGGACTCTTTGTCATAAATTTGTCAACATATTTGTGGCCATGAATGTGACTGTGCACATTCTACACTTCCTGCCTGGCCAAAAAATGTCACACACTAACACAACCTTGTTGTACTGCCTTGAGATTTGATTACCGACGTGGCCTGGTTTTGTTAAGCTTAGGCGATGTCACAACAACACGGATTTTTGTCCACAGCCACATTCATTGTATAACCAAGAATTTATCAAAAAATATTGATGGCAGCACTGCGTGAAGTCTTCTCCGACACAACCCAAAGATCCTCAGTGCGGCTCAGGTCTAGTTTATTTGTCCCTGTTTGCAGTTGGGGAAACGGCAGCTGCCGACAGTCCCAAGACCTCGTCACAATGACGTCAGTTCTGGAGTTAACCCCTAACTGCGACCAATGGTGGAGATAGGGGGTTCATTGGAACCCCCTATCTCCCGATCCGCGGCAGCTATCGGTTGGTTAATGTTTGGTATCTTTGGATCGACCAGAGCATGGCCTTTCCAACAATACCAAACATGACAATGTTAAAAATTATAAAAAATTAAAATATAAAAAAAATAAACAGGTTTTTTGTTTTGTTTTGTTAATGCAGCAATATTGTTCCCATTTCAATTATAATGTGAACAATGATGCTGCACTAAGGATTTTTGTATGGGGTGCGTTTGTTAAAAATAGTGTAATTTTCACCCAAAAATATAACAAGTCCCCATTTCAATTTTTTTTTTAACAAACGCAACTCATAAAATATAACCGCAAACACTCGCATGTTAAAATGTGAAAAAAACACTTTACACCTTGTAAAACAAACATTGAAAATTCTAATTTTATTGCATTTTTTTGTTATAATATACAGACAGGACCTGACGCATACATATGATAATGATATATTATGAATCATCTGCCGAGTCTGCCGGAAAGAACGATATATAACATGTCTGGGTCATATTATAAAATAAGGCTGCAAAAAAACGCGTTTAAACAAGAGGAGCGAAACTGTTAAAAATTAGCTCAGCAGCAGACCGCAGTGCCGCACACAGGCGTGAAGGGAAGCCGTGAAAAGCCTCAGCAGCGAAAGGGTTAATTATTTTTTTGTCTGTTTTAAATCATTTTATTTATTTATTTATTTTCGTTTCAGATCATTTTGATTAACTATTTTTTCGTTTTAAAACCTTTTGTTTTTAAAGTCAGACCATTCGGATCAGTTTAGCGTTTTTTAAATCGTTTTGTTCTTTTTTTTTGTTCCTTTCATACCATTTTTTTAATGTGATTAAATAAAGTTGTGAAATGTATATTCATAAGAAAAAAAGGATCTTTATTTAATAAAAAAAAACAAGATAGAATCGCCAGAATTATCGTATCGACAGAATGAATTATCGGATCCGAAAAACAAACCAAAAATTTATTATAAAAAAATATATAAAGTATAAAAAAGTAAACCATAGTAGTTTACATCAAAACGAATAGAGTTAGACAGCTTTGAAACGAGGAGAACAGACGTTCCGAAAAAACGAAAATTTCCGAAATCACGAAAAGGCGATACAAAAAACGAGCAAAGTGACACGAAAATATGAAAAATGGTCGATATTCCAAAAAAAAAATGTACACGAAAAACGAGTAGAACCGAACCGAATCGAAACAGAAATCGGTCGAAACGAGCCGAATCGAAAAGTTTAAACATCTGAACAAATCGAACCGAATCGAACCGAAAAAAAAATCGGTGCACAAGCCTACTCAAGAGCTCCCTTTTAACATACCTCAATACGAAATGCACTTGTAAACATATAACAGTAACTATATTTCCTACATATTTATTTTCTGTGTTAATCTGTAGATTTGTGTTTTGTTTTTTAATATCTTGCATTTTATTGCTTTGTATTTCTGTAACGACTAACAATTCAATGTTCTTGAACCCAGGACATACTTGAAAACGAGAGAAATCTCAATGTATCCTACCTGGTAAAATACGTTATAAACAAATAAATGCTCCCCTAGTCTTCAGGCCTTCAAGAAATCCCTCAAAACGCATCTCTTCAGATTAGCGTAACACATCATGATGCAACTCACCTCTGTTCAACTACTCACACATGATTTATGCTGCTTCTATGGCCCCACCCGGACCACTGGCACTAATGGTCCTGACAACCAGTAAAACTCCCCTCGTCTTCTTCAACCACAATCCCTCTAGACTGTAAGCTTCTATGAGCAGGACCCTCTGCACCTCTTGTTTCCATCCTATCCATTTATCCGTATCTCCTTCCCTTTGGTTTTTGTAAAGCGCTGCGGAAACTTGGTGCAATATAAATAATAATTTACATAATATGGTAAAATGAGTTCCTTACATTTTCATGCGGCACTACTTTGTTTATTTTTGTTATGTTCATATCCTGTAAGGCAGAGATAGAGATTAGGGATGAGCCGAACACCCCCGTGTTCGGTTCGCATTCGAACTCAAACAATTTCAAAAGTTCGAGTTCGAACTCGAACTCGAACCGAACTCAATGCAAGTCAATGGGACTCAAAAGTTCGATTTTTAGAGTGCTCTGCAAGAGGGCATATATGCAAGATATTTGCTATAAAAAGTGTATGGGGGTCCGGGTAGTGCCCTGGGGGACAGGAAACAAGGACAAAAAGTAAAAAAAAAACGTTTTTAAAGGAACAGTGAGTTTTCCATAAAATAAGTGTTAAAAATAAAAATGAAAAATTCCCTTAAATGTCGTGCCTAGGAGGTCCCCATAACCTGCCCGTGAAGTGGTGGATTTGTAGGATGTATAGAAACTTTTAAAAACAAAAAAAATTACATTTCAAATGACGGTAAACGGTTTTCCTTTAATCTATTCATAAACAACTGCTTGGGGCGGCAGCCTGTATTAAAAGAGGAGACATTTTAGGATACGCAGAACAAGTTTAGTGATTTTTTGGCTAAAGTTTGGTGAAACTTATGCAGGCTTTGGATGAATGCAGCAATAGGTGCTTTAAAATTGGGCCTTTAAGTGCCGTCACACCGCAACCCCTCTGTGGTATAGTTGTGGAAGAGTGCTGAGTTGGACCCTGCGGTCCAATATTAAAATTATATGAATCTGGTACAGGCGTCAGTGGCAGTGCACCCAAATATTTTGCCTTTGGTGGCAGCAAGTGCCTTCAAACCGTCAGTGGCGTCACTAGGGTTGGTGTCACCCAGTGTGGTAACTCATGGTGTCACCCCCCCGAGTTTTACTATTATTTTTTTAACTACTCTTACCCATAAAGCAGTACTCCCATATACTGTAATACTGAATGCTCATAATACACGGCGCACATTACTGTGAAGTTTAAAAAATCTAGAAATAAAGAGACTCTTTACTACAGAATATAATAATAAACGGTTTATTAGATATTGAATTAAAAAAATATTTTTAACATTGAAGTCTATGGGGCAAAACATTTCCCACACTGAATACACGAAAATGTCCAAACTCACGAAAAAAAGTCGATACGAAAAATGAGCTGAAACGAACTGAAACGGAGATCCAAAATGAAAATTGTCGAATTACGAATGAAACGAGCCGAAACGAAAATTTTATATCAACACGCAGACCTATATATACGTATATATCAACATGCAGATATATATACACATACGCACAGGCGGGGGTGGCATGTGGACAATCTCAACTAAATGCGTCCCCCCATTTGGCTGATCCCTCCAGAAGAAATGTTGAACCCGACAGAGCAGAGAATATATATATATATATATATAATATATATATCTCATACCTGCCGTTACCTTCCCCTATTAATTTGCTAAAAATATGCACACATTTTTTAGAAATGTGTCGCCTTACCTTAGCCTGGTGATCAGTGGGGGCTCCCTGGATCCTGGTGGGGGCTGGGGAGTTGCCGTGGCCGCAGGTGCAGTGGCTCCCTCCCTGCGCTGCCTGTCTCTGCCACATGCACCCGGGCGGCAAGCCTGCACAGTCGCAGCTCTGTCATCCGGCGGCCGCATGCTCCTTCCTCCTCAATGCTCCTTGGGATCCTTGGGAGGCCCCTGCAGGCTGCCCTCTACAGTGCCTGATTAGAGGGCCGTGTCTGCCGGATGTTTTAGTAACAAGAATGTTTCATCCCATATGCTTCAATGTTAAAAATATTCCCGTTTTAATTCAATATCTAATAAACCGTTGCTTATAATATTCTGCAGTAAAGAGTCTCTTTATTTCTAGATTTTTTAGTATTTTTTAAGCATTTTTTATACTTTTCTCAATTTTTTTTTTAACTTTTGGCGAACATCCCAAAAAGTTTGAAGTTCGTGAACTTTCGAACTGCCAATGTTTGAATCGAACTCCGAACTGTTCGAACCGAACAGCTCATCCCTAATAGAGATATATATTCACCGTCAAATATCCTTAACATGGTAATAAATTGCTGCCTCAGCAAGACAGGTCGAACGAGTTTCCCTGCACATAAAGTTATCTGAGGTCAAGCACAGGGCAAGGTGACAAGGTGTTATTTACAGGTCGGGTGAGTTTGTCCTTTTCTACCTCTGTTTTATCTGTACTAAAGTTGCCACAACATTGTTTCACAAATGTTTATCCCTATTAGAAGCTTGTGTCTCTGCTACAATGTAACTCATGATGACAGATCACTGTGCAGAATGATCTGTGAATTTATCTCTAGAGATTTACAGAGAAAGAAAATTTATTTATTTATTTATTTATTTATAAAGGATTTTACCAGGAAGATACATCACAACTACTGCACCTTTCCCTATGACATCAAAAGAACAGGTTTGTATGTATAACGAGCACACAATATTGAATTGCCCCAGTGGTTGAGGCTGACAATTGCCATTCACTTAATAGACAACATTTTAACCCGAAGGGATTTTCCATGAAACCACTGGCTTGTTTGGAATATAACTCTTCATGAATTATGTGGTATGAAATTTATATTTTATGTATTTCTAATTGTAGTAGCCTTAATTTAATAGGCAGGCGTCACCATCTGCTGGCCAAAAAGCGCTACTGCATTTGTGACCAGCTGGGGCTCCGTGTTTTAGGCTAGTGTCAGACGAGTGAGAGTGGACTTCCACTCAAAGCCTGTCTGGCCTTCACTGAGCGCACTCAGCGCTGCAAAGCGCGATCCTCCTATGGAAAAAATAAATCACGCTTTACAGCTCAACGCACGTCCTAGTACTTTAACGTAAAGGCTTGGATAACGGACGCCTGTTGCGCGCGCATATCGTGTGCGCCACAAGTGTGTGTCCAGCCCTGTTGCAGTGTCACAACGCTGCGACGGACACCGGTAAGCACGTCAGCACGGGTGCACATAGACAAAGTTTCAGCTGTTCAAGCGGTTTTAGCTCCTTGGCTGAAATGCCCACGGTGCTAAAACTTTCCAACTAGACTATAGAATGCGGTCAAACACATTATAGCAATAAAATAGATTGCTCTAGAATTACACCAAATCAAATATAATCAGTTTTGGGGCACTGGCATGTGCTCTGAAGATGTAGTATACTTGTTTTTGGTAATTAACAGGTTAAAATCCAAAGGGGCTATAAGCCATTAACCCCTTCACTGAGTGCTGAGTTCATTTTTACCGGTTTCGCTCATCATGTTTAACGCGATTTGAAGACCCATTTTATTATGCACCCCAGACATATTATATATCATTCTGTCCGGCAGACTTGGAAGATTCATAATATATTATTATTATATGTATACGTCATGTCCTGCCTGTATATAGGAAAAAAATGCAATAAAATTTGAATTGTCAATCATCTACAGCGTGTAAAGTTTCTTTACACATTTTATCATCTGAGCCTTTGCGGTTATACTGTATATTCTATGGGGTGCGCTTATTAAAAAAAAATTAGAAATGGGAATTTGTTACATTTTTTGGGGGGGAAATTAGGTGATTTTTTAACTCCCCATAGAAAAAAAATGAGTGCAGCATCATTGTTCACGTTATAATTGAAATGGGAACAATATTGCTACATTAATAAAAATAACACAAAAAACACATTTTTATTTAAAAAAAAATTCTTTCTTCATTATTTTTCTTTTTAATTTTTTGTTCTTAATTTGAATATGGTCATGTTTGGCATCACTGGAGATTGATGAAAAATCATTTGGTATCGAATGACACCAAACGTGACCCTCTAGCTGTTCGGGAGATATGGGGGTTCAAAGAAACCCCCTATCTTCTCCATGGGATTTCCCTAGGATATCCCCGGGCAGCTAAGGGTACCCTGGCTAACTGAAGTCATTGCACCATGCGCGATGACGAGGGGGACGCGGTGCTGGAGCTGTCATCTAAGATGGTGGCCGCCACCGGAACTAGGCTGCGATCTGGCGCCAGGTGGTCACCTGAAAATGATGCCATCTAGGAAGTCAGAACGCCGCGGGACCCTGGAGGAGTGAGTTGAGTATAGAAGGGAGCTCCACGGTAGTGGATGACGTGTGGGGAACGTCCTCCGCATACAGCGGGAGACTCCTTGGACGTTTCCCACACGTCATCCACAGTGAAGGCGTTAATACCCAAGCAACTGGTAGATTTCTCAGAGTATTAGTTCACCTTACAAATATCGCCCCAATTTTTCTACATTTTGATTTTTGATTAAACCTATTTCAAATGAACATTATATATGTAGTCAAAGTGGATCTTGATTAAATGTTAAGATGTTGTGTTTCGCATGAATTCATTGAGGAATCTCTAATTTACAACTGTTAATAAATGTACCATATCCTTTTGACACATCACGGGACAAGGGAACGTAAGGTCTGTCGGCAAACTCGTCAGCGTGGTTAACAAGAGCGTCCTTCACGATGTCGTAGCCGCACAGCACGACCACCTTTGTGAATCCCATGTGAAAACTGAATATGGAGCCATATTTCTCGGCCAGCTGCACAAAACGATAAAAAAAAAACACAGGGGGGGAATTAAGTTAGGTTAACATTTTTAGTAAATATATAATGGGTTATTCAATTAGTGCCAAATTTGCCACCGAATGACGGTGAAATTCCCCTTAGAGAAGTAATGGGTAATCTATTCTAGTCAGAGATGAACAGTACCGAAAGGTTGGTGAAATGCCCTGATTTTCAGTTCTTTCCTTCTCGACAGGTTTATACAGATGACTCCCATAGGATTCAATGCAAAAAAAAATCCCCTTTTTTAATATTATTTTAGTTAATCATTTCTTCATTTGCAGAAAAAGTCTTATTAATTTAATTTTTTTTGGTATTTTTCGGCGAAATTATTTTTAAATGTTTTTTTTTCATCTGTAACAGACCTTTTATTATTATTCATACGAGCTAACTTATTATTTCCATGCATTTTGTTTTGATTGCCTTTAAAAGATTGCGGATTTGTTTTTCTTCTTCAATGTTCGGTGGCTGATCAGATTTTTGCGCCGCTGTTCGGCGGATCGACGGCTGCTTTCAGTGGTTTGCGACTGCCTCCGTTGGTCTGTTCGGCAGGTCGTAGGCTGCTTTCGGTGGTCTGGTCAGTGGGACATCAACTGTGTTCGGCGAATACTGAATTCACCACAGTGTCATTAAACTTTAATCGCTGAATCGCACCAAAGTGCCCCAAACGAAAGAGCACCGAAATTTCTGTGCACTTTAAATAACCCCTATAGTCCTTCTTTGGGCACTAACTCTTTCCTATAATTCAGGTCACATTTAAGTTTTATTAGCGTGATGATAATAGTATACGTCTTAGATGTTGACAGATTATACAGAAAGTGAAGAGCAGCTCGAGATGAGAACCAGGGGTATTTTTTCAACATTCGAGAGATAGGTATAAATTGTTGTTTCTGAACACATGAATATTTCAAACAGATTTCGTAAAAATCAAAGTGAAGGTTAGAGTTTCACCCTGGTGGTGACACCACTCCTATTTACCATCCACAAGAACTTGGCTTAAGCAAGACACCCCAAGACAGGGCTCTCAAACTCTGTATCCCACAAGCATTTTCCAAAAAAACAACTTCCATGATCCTCTGGCCATCTATTGCAGTAAAAGATTCTGGGAATTGTAGGTCACCGACATCTGAGGGGCTGGCATTAGAGATGATTGCCCTAAGGTTTCATGTGGATGCAAAGCCTGATAACAGAAGCAGAACCTCAGAGATTGTCGGGTCCTCTCATATAGGGACACTCTTTTTATCAATCTTTAATCCAAGTTGGCTCGTCTGGATTTAATTCCTCTGTTAGAGCTAAATCATAATAGATGTGTCAATAGAATGCATCCTTATTTTTACTAGTCCATAAAGAAACGTTATAGATAATTGTGAAACGCGTTTACCAATCAGTGGAAATTGTAACTAGATGACTCTGCTGTGTGTACTTCCATAAATACAGCATGGCATTTTGGGTAAGACATGCAAATGCGGTGCACGACTTCTCACTTTAGCAGAGGCACCACTCATGCCAGTGCGATGTCAAACTGGTGTCATGCCCATGCCGTTCCTGTGCCATGCTGTCCTGCCCACGTCACTATCTATGCTGCTGTGTGCAATACCTATGCTGCTGTGTGCACCATCTTTGCTCAGGCAGCTCCATGAAAAGTGCTGCCCTCATGTTCAGCACTTCTACCAGGCACACAAACAGTTAATCATCTGACACACACTCACACCACACTCCTGCCTTGCATAAAGGTCTGTTCCACCCCTTCAGCAATGCTTCAGCATTAATCCTGTTTAGCCGTGTTTGAAACAGACGTGTCTCCTGAAGTTCCCGGAAATAGCTATAGAATACCCTTGTACCAGACCCCCTTCTTGATCAACGTTTACCCGCCTATGACCAAAGGACCATCCCGACCACGCTTTTGAAACACCACTGTACTTCACCTGGAGTCCCCCCTTGTGTCCTGTTTGCCTCCCCAAGGTACAGTCCCAATGTTTTCCAAACGTCCTGGTCCTTCCTGTGAGTCTGCCCCTGAGAATCCTATGCATACTGGGCTCATACCAACCAGACCGGTATCCCACCGGCGATGAATCCCGACAACTGGATAACTTCATGAATAGATCAGGAGCAATGCAGTAACCCTAAAACCTCTCCCGGCAAGCAGCGTCAGCCCTGTTTGAAGCATCATTAGGAGATGGATTCACAATCACTATAGAGTGACCGGATTCGAATGTCTTACCCATAATTCCCTTCTGCATTATGGGAAGAGTGGAAGTGCAAGCTCTGGGGGAAAAGAAAGTCTGATTTCCATAGTTGTGCAAATGTTCTTGACAATAACCTACATTCCCTATACTAACAAATTGTGTAGCGAATATTTTAATCGATTTATATGTCACTAAGTGAAAATGTTAACCCTTGCAGTATAATGCAGCCATTCCAATATTACTAGAAAACCTGTCCCAGAAAAAACATTGACTGCAGCTCTGTTACTGTTATCTACGTTTAAAAGAACACAACCAACCTCACGTAACTGTAACTATGTTACTTGTGCATTGCAAACTAGAACACATTATAAAACACCTGTTGCTGGGTTGAAGTAATTGCAAGGAACAAGGACAAATGCAGTTTTTTATTTCCCGTTTCCATTTTGTGTAATTTTCCCATGATGCAACATTTACCAAACTCTATTGGTGAGTTTTACTTTGTAACTGTGCTTTATCTTATACAGTTGTAACAGTTAATGAGGTGGAGGAGGGAATGTTTAGCTAAGGTAGCAGGAGGTCTATTGTTCTCCAGGCTAAGAAAAGAGGTGGCAGCTACCCGAGAAGGCAGGCAGTTTAAAATACTTCTAATGTACCCCCTGGTGATGTCCTTTGAATACATCCCACACAATACAATGATGTGAGTCTGTGACTGACCCATTCACTCCATTCTATAGCCAAAGCCACACAGTGAGGAGCAAGTGATGGAAAGATACTGTGGGGGGCAGTTTACAACAAATAATATCATACAATGAATGCACCCAGTAACGTACAGTATATTTTACTCTATTAGGGTTATTCAAAGAGAATCGAAAAGTCACCGCACGTTCGGTGACTTTTCGTTCTCTTCAATTTGGTGCGATTTGACGATGCCATTTCGGCGACCCTGCGGTGTATTCAGCAAGCACCACAGGGCCGTCGTAGTGCAGGGGAAAGCCGCTGCAAACCCGACGAACACTCACCGCAAAACCCGGTGACAGCACACCGAAACCAGCAAAAACATCTGGATTAACCCCGCTGAACACGCCGGAGAAACCCGAGCAACCGCTGATCACAGCGCAGAGCAGCCGCCGTAAAAACCCGGCACCGCAGACGAATGGAGTGAACAAAAAAAAAGAACAGTACACTTGAATGCTTGAAAAGTGAACGCTGTTTGCAAAGAAGCTACAGAACGAAATTGTCTGAAATTTACATATGATCCAATGAATGATAATAAAAAGAGCTGGTACAAGAAAAATCGATTTAAAAAATAAAATAAAATTTTGCTAAAAAATCCCGAAAAATGCCTAAAGATCCTAAAATAAAATCTAAAAGTAAAAGAAACTTTTTACTGCAGAATTTTATAATGAACGGTTCATTGGATGTTGGATTAAAACGGGAGTATTTTTAACGTTGAAGCCTATGGGATTCGCCTGAATAAACCTGTCGAATGAAACCACCGAATGGCAGGGCAATTCGGCAACTTTTCACTGCTGGTTTTGTTCTCTGAATAGACGAAGCATTGCTTCTCTATGGGGAATTCACTACCCTCGAACAGGCAACGTATGTGCAGGCAATTCGCCAACATTTGGCGAACTGCCTGCTCTCTGGATAGCCGAATGGCCAGGGAAGGTAACCGAATCCTGCATTTCAGCGCTCGGTGACCTTTCGCCAGCAATTCGGATCTCTTTGAAGAACCCTGTGTATTTTTTTGCCTAAACATGCAAGAGAAAAACAAACCACATGTAAGATATCAGCAACACAACAAGGACATTTCGGCCAGTATTACAAAGTTGGTGCTAACTTAGCAACTCCATAGGCTATAATGGGTCTGGTAAACTTACAACAGCCCTGGTTAATTTAGGCTAGGGTCAGACTGAAGCAGTGCGAACGCGCGTGCAGCCGCACTTAATCACGGCCGCACTAGCAGCAGATGCCGGGCAATGACGGCCAATATACGAAGTACGGTCGCACAAAAGTCCGGCTGCGCAACGCAAGTGGAAAATGAACGCATTTTGTCGAGAACGTGAAACCGCAGGTACTGACGTACAGAGTGCGCTGCGTCCGCTAGCGGCGTGTGTGCGTGATTAGGAGACGTCAGACGCTGCTAATGTCCGGCCAACATAACGTCCAGACACAAAAAGTGTTTTATTGATGATCCGTACAAAATCACGGACGAAAATGCGCATAGTATGACCACTATCACGTATTCTGTGAAAAAATGCGTCCATTCGTTCGAACGCACTTTTTCACAGACAACATAAAAATGCGTTCGTCTGACCCTAGCCTTAGCACCAGCTTTGTAATACTGCTCTTTATTTTTTGGTGGTAGTGGCCCAAAGTGTACTGGCATGGACAAAACCTCTTTTATCCATTCGACAGTGCGTCTCTTTCCTTTTTTATAGATTGTTTTCTTTCTCTGACCTATATAAAAGGGAATATATCCCTTTTTAAAGATTCACTTGCTCCACCAGGCTGGTGCCATGTTTCAGGGAGTGGAGCCGTTATGAGCAGAATGCCTTTATATAGGACGGCCCCTGCTCTCAGTGGGCCATGTTAGCTGTCACTCATATCATGACTGACAGCCAGCACACTGAGCAGAGGGATGCCCTCTTTTGACGGCAGCCCCTCCCCCCTGCAACATGGCACAGGCCACAAGGGGGACCAGCCAACTTCAAAATGGAATATCGCCACTTTTTTTCCATTACATAGGTCAACAAAAACACGTTGAGCTATAGAAAGAGGTGTCCTGTCCAATGACAGCCACACTTTAAATTGGAAAATGAAACATAGGACCACTTGGGAATTTTCTACTGGAAGCATTTGCTTTTAAAATGTTAGCATTTTGTTTTTATTTAGCTTTGTTTTCATGACTCTGGCAAGTCTTCATCTGGACACCACCCACCACCACCACACATGTTACCTTTTGGAAGGTTTTAAAGGGTCTCTTTTTATCCAACATTAGTGTATTTCCAATTATCGGCAGAGGTCTTGGTCCGGGTGGGAAATTCTTGTTGCTTTTTCCATTATGGTCATAAAAAGTATTTATCAAAAAAAGAACGACGATGATTGACAGAAGAATGGAGACTGGGTCAAAAGCGAACATGGCTTCACCAAAACGACCTAGAATAGGGAAACAGTAACAGTGAGACGTGGTTCATTACAGATCTTGTAAGAAATCATCAGAAAGTTTTTTAGAACATATCAATCCATATGTTCAAATCCAATACAAACGATTGCATACCATACTGCTTAATGTTGCAGATTTCTACAATATTTACTCCCGCAACACAAAGGGATTATTAACAAACCGCTTTCCTTCATTTAACCCCATCAATACTGAGCAATTTTAGAAAAAAATAACTGTTATAACATTTATTTAAAACATGGGATGTGAAAGTGACAATTAAACATAGGGTAATAGAGACAAGTCACACAAAAATTCTTCTTCTGAGATCGTTACAAATGTTAATTTGCTTATTTTTTAAAAATAAAAATAATGTATTTATCTGTCACAGACATATTGCTGGGGTTAAAGGTTCTGAACTCTATATGGTGTCCCTTATACCACATAGTGTCACGTGGGGTCTGCATTATTAGCATACAGGCAGAAATGGCATTTGTGTCAGATGCAGTAAATGTGCTGCAGACAGATAATAAAATGGTGAGATCTCCTGCTTATGGGGATTTGTAGTGTTAATAATGAGATTATTAGCATTGCAATATCTGTATATGCTGCATAATGCCTGTGTATGGCAATTACAGCAACACCTTGTATCTGTATGTGCTGCATAATGCCTGTGTATGGAAAATACAGCAACACCTTGTATCTGTATGTGCTGCATAATGCCTGTGTATGGCAATTACAGTAACACCTTGTATCTGTATGTGCTGCATAATGCCTGTGTATGGCAATTACAGCAACACCTTGTATCTGTATATGCTGCATAATGCCTGTGTATGGCAATTACAGTAACACCTTATATCTGTATGTGCTGCATAATGCCTGTGTATGGCAATTACAGTAACACCTTGTATCTGTATGTGCTGCATAATTCCTGTGTATGGAAAATACAGCAACACCTTGTATCTGTATGTGCTGCATAATGCCTGTGTATGGCAATTACAGTAACACCTTATATCTGTATGTGCTGCATAATGCCTGTGTATGGCAATTACAGCAACACATTGTATCTACATGTGCTGCATAATGCCTGTGTATGGCAATTACAGTAACACCTTGTATCTGTATGTGCTGCATAATGCCTGTGTATGGGAATTACAACAACACCTTGTATCTGTATGTGCTACATAATGCCTGTGTATTGCAATTACAGCAACACATTGTATCTACATGTGCTGCATAATGCCTGTGTATGGCAATTACAGTAACACCTTGTATCTGTATGTGCTGCATAATGCCTGTGTATGGGAATTACAACAACACCTTGTATCTGTATGTGCTGCATAATGCCTGTGTATGGCAAGTACAGCAACACCTTGTATCTGTATGTGCTGCATAATGCCTGTGTATGGGAATTACAGCAACTCCTTGTATCTGTATGTGCTGCATAATGCCTGTTTATGGCAATTACAGCAACACCTTGTATCTGTATGTGTTGCATAATGCCTGTGTATGGGAATTACAGCAAATCCTTGTATCTGTATGTGCTGCGTAATGCCTGTGTATGGCAATTACAGCAACACCTTGTATCTGTATGTGCTGCATAATGCCTGTGTATGGCAATTACAGCAACACCTTGTATCTGTATGTGCTGCATAATGCCTGTGTATGGCAATTACAGCAACACCTTGTATCTGTATGTGCTGCATAATGCCTGTGTATGGGAATTACAGCAACTCCTTGTATCTGTAGGTGCTGCATAATGCCTGTGTATGGCAATTACAGAAACACCTTGTATCTGTATGTGCTGCATAATGCCTGTGTATGGCAATTACAGCAACACCTTGTATCTGTATGTGCTGCATAATGCCTGTCTATGGCAATTACAGCAACACCTTGTATCTGTATGTGCTGCATAATGCCTGTGTATGGAAAATACAGCAACACCTTGTATCTGTATGTGCTGCATAATGCCTGTGTATGGGAATTACAACAACACCTTGTATCTGTATGTGCTGCATAATGCCTGTGTATGGTAATTACAGCAACACATTGTATCTACATGTGCTGCATAATGCCTGTGTATGGTAATTACAGTAACACCTTGTATCTGTATGTGCTGCATAATGCCTGTGTATGGCAATTACAGCAACACCCTGTATCTGTATGTGCTGCATAATGCCTGTGTATGGCAATTACAGCAACACCTTGTATGTGTATGTGCTGCATAATGCCTGTGTATGGAAATTAGAGCAACAACATGTATCTGTAATATACAGGGATTTACACTCATTATAACCCCCTGAATCCTATCCCTGTACAGCAGTGACTGACCCCACAGCTCTCCCTGTATTCTGCCCTGTTCCTGGCTGTGGTAATACAGCAGCGAGGTGTTTAATTTTTTTTTTACAGTGAGGATTAGGGCTGCTATTTGGAGGTTGTTTATCCCTCTCCATGGTGATTACAGAGAGATAATACAAAGGATTTTGTCTCTCCACACAGGGCACATTAATCGTGGTTTGAGGCTCGGATCAGACGAGCGCATTGTTCACGTCCGTGTTGCCGCACATTTTAACATCCGTGGTAGCATACAGTTATGATCAAGAGCCCCACACACGAAGTACGTCTGCACAGAAGTGCGGACGCACAACTGACGCGGCAAACGGACACAGGTTAGGCAAGAACGTAAAACCGCTAGAACGGACGTGCGGAGTGCGCCACGTCCGCATAGCTTTGTGTGAGAGTGATGAAACGTAGTCAGACGGACTGCATTTTTGACGTCCAGTATTTTTGACAGACAAAATGGTTTTTCATATGAATTTTATTTCCCATCTACTTCATTAAAAAAAAAACGTCAGTCACAAAAACGGACCGTGTGGCCACTACCTTGTCGTCAGTCAGAAAGTACGTTGGTTGTGCACGGACGCGCAGAATGCGCTCGTCTGACCCTAGCCTAAAATGTAGTAAAAAATGGACTTTTGATTTGCTAATGAGTGCTTTCCAATGCATTACAATGCAAAATCGAGATACCTCAATTTTTGGAGGGGAGGGGTTAAGGAATGGTGGCGTTAGGTCAGGGGTCAGCAAACTTGGCTCCCTGATGTTTTGGGAACTACATCTCCCATGATGCTCAGTCACCCATTAGACTGACTGAGCCACATGGGAAATGTAGTTCACAAAACATCGGGGAGCCAAGTTTGCTGACCCCTGCGTTAGGTCATCAAACATCAGGGAACTATGGTGGATCAAGTACGGTGAATTACGTCTAATTTACTGTGATGGTAGTTACAGCTTATGTGAGTGGTCGTGTCCCTTTAATTTTTAACTTCAAATTCCGTGTTTCAAATAAACGTTATGAAATATTTTTTCAACAAAAGGTGTTTAGTAATGAAGGAGTTAAATGAGATGGCTCTAGCATAATCTCTTCAGCCATTAACATACATAAGACAAATAAATATGGCTATTATTCTTTCTTCGTGTTATTCTTTTTGATGAATATTTTGCTATTAGCATTATATGCAAATAAATTCATTTTTTTTAATAAACACTTTTATTAGGAAAACCTTGCTGAAATGTGGCATACGGGCACATACCATGCAGTGCATGAAATTCACATTATAGCTTTAATTTCATCCTAAAACTCACCTTACGCGTTTTAATTTTGTAGTAAAATGAATTATACCCAGCAGGTACGCAGGTCTGTGCGGCTGGAATCCTCCTCCTGTACTTTGTTTTTTTTTTATTCAGCTGGAGTGGACTTTCCCCCCTGTAGGTTGTGTTTATTTTGCTGACTGACAATGTTTTCTTTTAGTTATTTTATGGTGTCACTGGGCTGGCTTTGACATCTTGCCAGATTTGTCCCACCTCACCTTCAGGATTACTGTAGGGGTAATTCACTAAGCGGCGATCTTGCCACTGGTTAATTTCAGAGTACGGTGCAATTTTGTGGCAGTTCATCTATCCATTAAACTGTCAATTTGTCAAATACTGGCTAATTGACAGCAAAATATGATGCAGTTCGTCACAGATCGGCAATCTTTGGCAGCAGCGAAAATGGCTCATAGAGAAGTAATGGTTAATCTATTCACAGGACGCCGAACCTCACTGAAGTGTCAGTGAAATGGCCTGATTTTCCATGTTTCATTTCGACAGGTATAAACAGGCGAATCCCATTGGAGTCAGTGTGAAAAAATAATAGCATTTTTAATTTAACCCTTTCGATGCTGATCCATTTCACACCTCTGTGCTGAGGTCAATTTTACCGTTTTCGCTCATCGTGTTTAAACGCGTTTTGAAGCCTTATTTTAATATATGACCCAGACATATTATATATCGTTCTTTCCGTCAGACTCGGCAGATTCATAATATGTCATTATTATATGTATACGTCATGACCTGTCTGTATATTATAACAAAAAATGCAATAAAATATGAATTTTCAATAATTTACGTGTAAAGTGTTTTTTTTTCACATTTTAACATGTGAGCATTTGCGGTTATATTTTCTATGAGTTGCGTTTCTTAAAAAAATTAGAAATGGGGTCTCGTTCCATTTTTTTTTGGGGAAAATTTTGTTATTTTTAACAAACGCACCGCATACAAAAATCGTTAGTGCAGCATCATTGTTCACATTATAATTGAAATGGGAACAATATTGCTGCATTAACAAAACAAAAAAACTTGTTCATTTTTGTTATTTTTTTTTTATCATTATTTATTATCATTAAGTAGTGTAGTGCTCACTCCCGGAGCAGCCGCTGAATTTAACCTCGGGTCAGTCTCCCCGCACTAGGGAATAAATATACACCAGCACTGTTGTGGATTTTATATGTTATATAGTTTACTGGTCTCGAATAAACTGGCATATATAAAGTAAACACGGTATATATATATTTACAGGAATTCGTAATGCGAGAAACGCGTAGCGGTAAAAAAAGAAAATTTTAACCCCTTCGTGGCCGGAGTGTAAGTCCCGTACAGGTTGTGTCCCAAGAAGGTTTGCGTGTATGTGTATGTTGGTACCCGGGTACTAGATTCAACTGGCCAGTGAATGGAATCCGTGTATCTTCGACTAGTCACGTTGGGGCCCTGTAGATTTAAACAAACTGCAGCGTGCTTTGGTAACTTTACTGTGGCCTGGCAGGCCTCTCACCCATCCGCCAGACAAACTGCTCCCCTGCTTGACCAAGGACGTCTCTCCGCTTGATTTGGCTGGGACTCTGTGCCACCAGATCCGCCATTCTTGCTTGTCCATCTTTGCAACAAGATCTTTAGCTTACCGCCTGCACTCCCATTAGATCATTGCGGTCTCCTAACTCGGGGTCCAATCTGCAGCTCTGCGTCTTTGTAAAGTTCTCAGTGGTGGATACTAGGTCTCTGGCAGCCACTGAAACCGATCTGCCAGCGTCCGCAAGGCAGCACCTGCTCTCCGGCCTGGTCGCAATCGTTCCCTGTCTCACATGCGTCTGGTTCTCTTCACCTCTCAGCGCGCTCTGCTCTCCTCCGAACGAGGCTGCGGATGTCTGTCCATTCTCCCCACCCACTTCCTGTCTCTGCCCCAAAGCATGCTGGAAAACGTAGTCCCAATGTGTCCAGTATAGTTAACATTGCTTTTATATGCAAAGACGTGTTAAAACACCAGAAAATGGCTGTTACCAAAACCCACGCACCCCCCTAGAATGGTGCCAAGAATAACAATAAATAAACAAACAAACATAAATTTGGACAAGGTAACAAAAAACCAAGGAGGAAGGGAAATCCTTAATAAATTAATAACGGAGCAGAAAAAAATATATAACGGAGCAAAAAGTAATAATAATAACAGCATAAAATGACAAATGAAGTCCTCATGTAGATCCAAGAATATATAGTCAGGATGCAGTGGTCATCATGGAGTGTTTTTTTTCCAGCTAAAAAATACAGAAGAAAAACTGGACATAGCGTAAAACTGCAAAGATTTAATAAAACATAAACATAGGTAGGATTAAAAACCACTCACAAAAGAAGTGGCACACTAGAACAAAACTGTGTGCAAAATCGCATAATTTACAGACAATCCACAGATACAGTCTCTGTCGCGGAGTATCGAGTCCAATTATTATTCCAATTTTATTAAATCTTTGCAGTTTTACGCTATGTCCAGTTTTTCTTCTGTATTTTTTAGCTGGAAGAAAAACACTCCATGATGACCACTGCATCCTGACTATATATTCTTGGATCTACATGAGGACTTCATTTGTCATTTTATGCTGCTATTATTATTACTTTTTGCTCCGTTATATATTTTTTTCTGCTCCGTTATTAATTTATTAAGGAGTTCCCTTGTCCAAATTTATGTTTGTATGTCTTTAACCCCTTAGTGACCGGGCGGTTTTACACAAATCCGTCCTTTAGTGACCGCTGCTGTTTTTACGTTTCTGTGCTGTTAGGGTTTAGGTCAAATTTTCCTCTTACTCGTTTATTCAACCCACACATATTATACACCCTTTTTCCCGCCATTAAATGGACTTTCTAGAAATACCATTATTTCCATCATATCCAATAATTTACTATAAAAAAAATATGAAATATGATGAAAAAAATGGTAAAAACACACTTTTTCGTAATTTAATCCCCTAAAGCTATAACCACCAATAAAGACCCCGGCTAAATAGTTTCCAAATTTTATCCCGAGAATAGAAATACCCAATTTTTACATGTTTTCACCTTTTAACCCTTTCACTGCTGAGCCAGTTCACCTATGTGCACTGCGCTCATTCTGACCATTTTGTGCTAATTATTTTGAGATGTCAGCCTAGGTCCTATTTAATTAAACCCCCCCAGACAAATTTTTTTTTTAAAAAAAACACATTTTTTTATTTATTTTTTTTATTATTATTTTTTTTTATTATTTTTTTATTTATTTTTTTAAACCAAACTTGGTCATGTTTGGTATCATTTGAAAGGCCATGATCAGGCCTTTCAAATGATGTCAAATATGACCATCTAGCTGCCATGGATCGGGAGATAAAGGGATCCTTAGGATCCCCTTATCTCTACATGGCAGCTAGATGGGTAACTGGCCCACTGACATCCTCACACATATGGTGAGGTTGTCAGTGGGTGGGGGGGACCTGGAGGCTAGGCTGACATCCAAGATGTCAGCCCCCCTCCAGGTTCGAATCGCGTTTTGGCGCCAATTCGCGCTAAAACGCGATCCGGCGGCGAAACGGTTAATGCTATACACCGCTGAAAAGGGGAGACTCTCCCCTTTTCAGTGGTGCAAACAGCATTTTGCTAGCTTCAATGGTTGGGGAGATAGAGGGCTCCGAAGGAGCCCCCCCCTCCCCTCCATTGAATTACATGGGGGCACCTTCTGATGACGTCACCACGCAGCGTGGCGACATCATCAGCCTCAACTGCCCATGTAAATCACATGGGCAGGCTTCCTCCCTGCCAGATCGCCGTGGGATCCGACGAGGGAGGGGAGTATCGGGCGGGAGGGGGATTTGGCGCTGCTGACGTACAGGGAGACCCGAGGACAGGACGTACAGGGTACGTCAGGGGTCATTAAGGGGTTAAAGTTAACATTGCGCTTATCTTCCCCTGGTGTCCAAAAATGGGTAATTACAGCAACAGAACTAAAACAGCGCTATAGTAGTCTCTTTTATTCTTCTAGTCTCTAGAAGTTCTCTTATGCTGCTTAGGTCCAGACAAAGCCCTTTTTCTGTGACTTGTTTTGTGGTTTTGAGGGCATCAAATAGAGAGTTGTTGTCAGTCACACAAACTAATGGCGAAGCATTTCCCACAGTGAGTTCAGAAAAGAGTGTGGCAATAAAAATCGCATTATCGATACCATCAGATAGGGCCAAGGTTTCTCCTGCCAGAGTACTTCTTACCACACGCCTAATTTTCTTAGAGTGACAGTAGAGAGGTGAAAACTTCTCTTCTTCACCTAGAAGACCAATCAATGTACCTCTTTGTGTAACTCCATCAGGAGAAATATTTTGCGAAGCGAGGCAGGTTTCTTTTGAACCATTTCAGACCCATAACCTGTTCTTAAAAAATACTTACAAATTGTATGGCCATTTTAAGAGTAAAAAATACCTGCATACATGTCTCCTGCGCTATCCAAAAATTACTGGTTTCAAAACCTAATAATACTATCAGGGTAATTCAAAGAGATCCGAATGGCTGGAGAAAGGTAACCGAACTCTGAAAGTCAGCGTTCGGTTACCTTTCTTGGCCATTCGGCTATCCAGAGAGCAGGCAATTCGCCAAATCCTGGCGAATTGCCTGCACATACAGTGCCTGTTCGGTGCCTGTTCGAGGGCAGTGAAATCCTCATGAAAAAGCACTGATTTGGTTATTCAGAGAACACAAACCAGCAGTGAAAGGTTCCCGAAATGTCCTGCCATTCGGTGGTTTCATTCGGCAGGTTTATTCAGGCGAATTCCATAGGCTTCAATGTTAAAAATATTCCCGTTTTAATTCAATATCTAATAAACAATTCATTATAAAATTCTGCAGTAAAAAGCCTCTTTATTTATAGATTTTTTTGGATATTTTAAGCATTTTTCTGGACTTTTTTTTTTTTTAAAGTCCGATTTTTTTTTTTAAGTTTACTTATTTTTTCTGTAACAGCCCTTTTTATTATCATTCATTGGATCATATGTAAATTTCAGACATTTTCGCTCAGTAGTTTCTTTGCAAACAGCGTTTCACTTTTCAAACATTCAAGCAAACTGTTTTACTAATTTATTCACTTCACTCGTCTGCGGTGTCAGCTTTTTCCAGCGGCGGCGCTGCATGTGATCGGCGGCTGCTCGGGTTTTTCCAGTGGGTTAATCCAGATGTTTTTGCAGGTTTCGGCATGCATTCGCCGGGTTTTTGCAGTGACTTTTCCTCAGGTTTGCGGAGGCTTTTCCCTGCACTTCGACGGCCCTGCGGTGCTTGCTGAATACACCACAGGGTCGCCGAAATGGGATCGCTGAATCGGCCCGAATTGAAGAGAACGAAAAGTCACCGAACATGCAGTGACTTTTTCGATTCTTTTTGAATAACCCTGTATAACCTATCGATTAGTATCCCGATTATATATCCATTAGCTATGGAATCTAATGCTATGGTAATATTAATATAATAGGGATACTAGACGATAGGTTATAGTATTATTAGGTTTTGAAAAAAGGAAATCTGTACCCTTTGGCGCCACCCGGTGGTGTTGGAGAGGTAGTGTACCTTTTAACTTCAGTTCAGGCAAGTAAAAACAGACATAAAATCAAACATAAAATATAGAAAAAATCAATAAAAGGTATAAGAAATTGGCAGCTTGTAAGGTGTCTGTGTCTCTGTGGATGAGTCTTTAAAGACAAAGTCTCTGTGTGGCCTCTTTCAAGTGTCAGTGTTTGCTGAAGGAAAAAAAGGTATTTTTCTTTTACCCCTTTGTGGTCAGCAGCCTCTCACTTCCACTTGTTGGTATATCCCTTCCCACCTGTGATGTCCTGGCGCACCCTCTGGCAGAGGTGGACATTGCCAGTGCTGTTCTGGACATTCTGTGCATCTGGCACCCCCTCTGGCTTATATGTATATTACATCCAAGTTCTGGACATTCAGTTCCTTTTGGATTCAAGCCTGGAACAACACCTGGACTCTATTTGTTCAATGAACTCATGTGCTTAAAAGCAGGCAGCGCCCAAAGAAGGACGCTGCCTCATTTGTTTCTGGAGCTCATTCTGATAGGTAATGTCTTTGATTCAAGCCTCTAGTTTATTCATGTTCTGGTCTAGTCTTGTCTGTTTTGTTTTCCTCTTTGAGTTTTAGCCTCATTCTGATCTTGATCCTGCTTTTTATTTTCTTTGCTCTTGTATTATTTGTCAGGTATAGTCTAGTATTCATTGTATATTTAGCTCAGGTCTGTTTCCCTTTCTGCTTATGTTTTGCTAAGTTCCCTGGTCTCTAGTTTCATGTGTATTTAGTTCTGGATCTCCTGCCTGTTTATATTGGTTCCTCTTTGTTACTAACAGGGTTATCCAAAGAGATTCGAAAAGTCACCGCACGTTCGGTGACTTTTCGTTCTCTTCAATTCGGTTCCTTTTGCCGATTGCATTTCGGTGACCCTGCGGTGTATTCAGCAAGCACCACAGGGTACCCGAATTGCAGGGAAAAGCTGCCGCAAACCTGACGAAAACTAACCGAATGCACGCTGAAAACAAGCAAAAACATCTGGATTAACCTTCGAAAAAGCCGAACAGGAGCCGAATCACACAGAGCCGAAGCAGCTGTGACGTAGAGGAGGCAGTGAATAAATTAGAAAAACCATTTGTATGAATCTGGGAAAATGAAACGCTGTTTGCAAAGAAACTACTGAGCGAAAATGTCTGAAATTTTCACAGGAGGTCCAGGGAATGATAATAAAGAGGACTGTTACAAAAAAAATAAGTAAACTGAAAAAAAAATCAAAAAAAAAATCGGAATTTTTTAAAAAAAAAAAAAAAATCTGAAAAATGCTTAAAGTATCCTAAAAAAATCAATGAATAAGGAGACTTTTTGCTGCAGAATTTTATAATGAACGGTTTATTAGATGTTGAATTAAAACGGGAATATTTTTAACATTGCAGCCTATGGGATTCTCCTGAATAAACTTGCCGAATTAAACCACTGAATGGCAGGACATTAGGGGAACCTTTCACTGCTGGTTTGTGTTCTCTGAATAGCCGAAGCAGTGCTTTTTCATGGGGATTTCACTGCCCTCGAACAGGCACCGTATGTGCAGGCAATTCGCCAGGATTTGGCGAATTGCCTGCTCTCTGGATAGCCGAATGGCCAGGAAAGGTAACCGAACGCTGATTTTCAGCGTTCGGTTACCTTTCTCAAGCAATTCGGATCTCTTTGGATAACCCTGTTAGTGTTGTAAATAAATTATTTTATTTACTCTTTTTCACGCTTCATGTCTGTTTATGTCTAGTCACTGCAAAATAGCTCACACTCTCCTGTCCATGTCTAGTCAGGTCCCCCCCCCCAGTCGCTACACCACCTTTGTGATACAGAATCAAGGGAAAATATGGCAGAGTTGGCGCTTCAGATGCTCTGTTTGTGAAATATTTGTAGGATCTTGCTTCTGGGATCTTCTGTAGCCCTTAAAAGCAGAAATCATATATGGCATAGCACAGTTTGAAATAAAAGTGCAAGTATACCATAATTTATGCTACTCACGTTTACTGGTGTCTCAGAGCTCAGACACCAGAGTTGAAGGCAGCCAGTGATATTATCTAGGTGCACCGGATCACCTATCAGCCTCAGCCACCTCCTTGGTTGATGTGAATCAGCCAGGACCCAAATAGGATAAAAACGTGGTGATTTAATTAAAACATATTAATAAAATTATAAAATGTAAATTACCAGTACACCAATACACGTTTCGCCTTAAAAAGCTTCATCATATACTACCATAGTGTGATCTGTTATTACATTCTGGAAAGTAAAATGCATATAAATTTCACACTCACGTTTTCAAGTGCCCAAAGCCTGGCACTGGATGTATAAATGGCCAGCGTTTCAAACGGGAGCGCTGGATCACCCCTCAACTGTTTGGATACTCCCACGTCCTTCTGTCCATGAGGAAGTCTGTGATGCCATCAATGACGAGAATATTTTTAACATTGAAGCCTATGGGATTCTCCAGAATAAACCTGCTGAATGAAACCACTGAATGGCAGGGCATTTCGGCTACTTTTCACTGCTGGTTTTTGTTCTCTGAATAGGTGAAGCATTGCTTCTCTATGGGGATCTCACTGCCCTCGAACAGGCACCGTATGTGCAGGCAATTCGCCAACATATGGCGAACTGCCTGCTCTCTGAATAGCCGAATGGCCCGAAATGTCCCAGTACGCTGAAATTCAGTGTATGGTTACATTTCGGTGACATTTTGGACCTCTCTGAATAACCCCCAAAGACTTGAGGCTTGTGACTTGCAAAACAGTCAGGGTTATTCAAAGAGATATGAATGGCTGCCGAAAGGTAACCGAATGCTGAAAATCAGCGTTTGGTTACCTTTCTTGGCGATTCCGCTGTTCAGAGAGCAGGCAGTTTGCCAAATGTTGGCGAATTGTCTGCACATATGGTGCCTGTTAAGTACCTGTTCGAGGGTAGTTAAATCCCCATAGCTTTATCTATTCAGAGAACAAAAACCAGCAGTGAAAAGTTTCCGAAATGCCCTGCCATTCGGTGGCTTCATTCGACAGATTTATTCAAGAGAATCCCATAGGCTTCAATGTTAAAAATATTCCCATTTTAATTCGATATCTTGTAGCGCTGCTTTAAAAATGTGCTCTGGTGCAATGAACTGTTGCTACCACTAGAGGGAGACAGAGACATTGTGGACTATGCTAGACAAAAACGAACTCCATCTCCCATCACCCTTTGCGTGAGGACAGGAAGCGGGTGGTACAAAGAGGAGGAAAGACATCAGCAGCCTCGTGCAAGGCATGGGCAGTGTGAGCAGAGCCACGAGAGACGTAGGTCGCACGCTGGGGCTGTTTAGGGATTGAAACCAGGCCGGAGTGTGGATGTTGCTACAGTCGTGTTGGAGATCGTGCTGTTCCCTGAGAGTTTGACAGAACAGAGCGAGCAGTGAGAGAGAACAGTCGCAGGTGACACTTCTGGGATTCTGGGCAGAGTTGGAGAGCAGAGAGACGGCGGCATCCATTGTTGCATCGGCCGGCTGTGTATTACGCTGAACTGTTCTTGACAAAGTGCGGTTTGGGAGAAGAGGGACATCGCGTGAGGAAAGGCTGCAAACTGGAGAGGAGTGCTGGCGGCCTATGTGTACGTGTTCTGGCGGAGAACCAGATCGGGAGTGCAGGCGTTAACAGAATTGGGTTCCAAGTGGCAGCAAGGACAGATCCTCTTGAGAGAGATCCCTTTCTCCAGTGTTCATCGGTCCAGGAAAAGCGGTAACACCGGATGGGTGAGAAGGCTTCAGCCCGGTGAAAACGCAGAACATTGTGCACTTATTTGTTTCTTTAAGGGCCCCAATGATGACTAGTCAAAGATTGTTTTTGTTTCATTCGCTGGCCAGTTGAACACAGTACAACACACATATATATATATTTGAGCTATTTTTCACGGGACTTACACTCCAGAACTGAGGGGGTTAACCGGTTTCTTTTACCGCCGCGCGTTTTTCCCACATTACGAATTCTTGTTACTCAAATACCGTATATGCGTATTATATGCTGCTTTATTGAGATCAGTAAAGAATATAATATAGAAAAATCCACAACAGTGCTGGTGTATAGTTATTTCCTAGTGCGGTGAGATTATCCCGAGGTTTATTCAGCGGCTCCTCCGGGGGTGAGCGCTACAATCTAAAAAAAACGTTTATTTTAATATTTTGCAGTAAAAAGTCTCTTTACTTATAGATGTTTTAGGATCTTTTAGCCAAATTTTTTTCCCAGTATTTCTTTAAAAAAAAATGTAAACGTTTTTTTCTGTAACAGCCCTTTTTATTATCATTCATTGGACCTCATATGTGCCATTTTTGCTCAGCAGTCTCTTTGAAAACAGTGTTTCACTTTTCAAACATTCAAGCGTACTGGTTTTTTTTTTCACTCCATTCGTCTGCGGTGTTGGGTTTTTCCAGCGGCTGCTCTGCGCTCTGATTGGCTCCTGCTCAGGTTTCTCCGGCGGGTTAATCCAGATGTTTTTGCAGGTTTCGGTGTGCGTTCGCAATTGTTTTGTAGTGAGTTTTCGGCGGGTTTGCAGCGACTTTTCCTTGCATTACGGTGGCCCTGTGTTGCTTGCTGAATACGCCGCAGGGTCGCCGAAATGGGATCGTCAAATCGCACCGAATTGAAGAGAACGAAAAGTCACCGAACGTGTGGTGTCTTTTCGATTTTCCTTGAATAACCCTGATTGATTTGGTCCCACCTCCAATTCCAATACCAGTCCTTGAAATGGCCCTGTTATAAGGCAGAATAGATATAGGGAGCAGAGGGAAAGTGAGGTTAATAACCAAGATAAGGTCCAGGAACACAAAGTCAGCAAAAATGGAATAGAAAAACCACATAGCCAAATCGAGAAACAAAATCGCAAAGTCAAAAAAACAATTTGGGTCAGTACACGGCAGAAATAAGAATATACATGTTATTCACAGAGAGCCGAAATGGCACGAACAGTGAATTTTCTGTTCGAAGGCAGTGAAATCCCCCATAGAGAAGCAATGGTTAATCTATTCATAGACACCGAAGAGCAGAGAAATGTCAGTGAAGTGCCTTGCTGTTTGGTGCTTTCATTCGGCAGGTTTTCAGACGAATCCCATAGGCTTCAATGTTAAAATGTTTCCAAATTTTACCCTATCTATATATATATATAAACGCGAAAGTCCTGACTGACTGACTCATCAACGCCCAGCTGAAACCGTTTAACCTAGGAACGTGAAATTTTGAAGGTGCACTGTTTTTATGATGTAGGCACCCACTAAGGAAGGATTTTTGGAAACTCCGCCCCTAAGGGGGTGAAAAGGGGGGTTGAATATTTTAAACAGGATACCTATATCTTAAAAACAGAAGATGGTACAGACGTGAAAATCAGTATTTAGATTCATCTTGACAAATTAAAAAAAACACGTATTTTACCATTTTCTGAAAATTCCTTGTGGGGGCAAAAAGGGGGTTTTAATACTTTGACTAACTAATCAACTGAAACTGCGCCCCTAAGGGGGTGAAAAAGGGGGTTGAAGATTTTAAACAGGATACCTATAGCTCAAAATCAGAAGATGTTACAGATGTGAAAATCGGTATTTAGATTCGTCTTGAAAAATAAAAAAAATACGTATTTCACCGATTATCAAAAATCCAAGTGGGTGCGAAAAAAGGGGGTTGAATATTTTAAACAGGATCTCCAAAACAGACGATGTTACAGTCCTGGAAATTGGTATTTAGAGTCGTCTTGAAAAATAAAACACGTTTTTTTTCCATGTTCTGAAAATTCCTATGGGGGGGGAAAAAGGGAGGTTGAATACTTTTATCAGTATACCTATATTTCAAAAACCGAAGATGTTACAGATGTGAAATTTGGTATTTACAATCGTCCTGAATATTTTTATTATTATACTTATATTTCAAAAACCAAAGATGTTAGAGATGTGAAATTTGGTATTTACAATCTTCTTGAAGAATAAAAACAGGTGTTTTACCATTTTCCACAAATCCCAAGTGGGCGGGTGATAAAAAGGGGGGCCTGAATACTTTAAACAGGATACCTATATCTCAAAAACAGAAGATGTCACATAAGTGAAAATTGGTATTTAGATTAGTCTTGAGAAATGAAAAAAAAACACATATTTTACCATTTTCCAAAAATTCAGTGTGAGGAGGGCAAAAAGGGAGGTTGAATACTTTTATCAGTATACCTATATTTCTAAAACCAAAGATGTTACAGGTGTGAAATTTGGCACTTACATTCTAATTGAAAAAAACCAAACATGTGTTTTGCCATTTTCCACAAATCCAAATAAGGGGGGGGGGTCGAGGGAAAGGGGTCTGAATACTTTTATCAGTATATCTATAATGCAAAAACAAAGATGTTACAGTTGTGAAGTTTGGTAATTACAATCTTTTAAAAATAAAAAACACGTGTTTTACCATTTTCCAAAAATCCAAGTGGGGGGCAGGGGGGTAAAAAAAAGGAGGGGTGAATACTTTTAAACAGGATACCTACATCTCAAAAACAAAAGATGTTACAGACGTGAAAATTGGAATTTAGATTAGTCTTGAGAAACAAAAGAACACCTATTTTACCATTTTCCAAAAATCCAGTGGGAGGGGGAAAAAAGAGGGATGAATACCTTTACCTATATTTCAAAAACCAAATGATGTTACAGGTGTGAAATTCGATATTTACAATCTTCGTGCAATAAGTGTTTTACCATTTTCCAAAAATCCAGTTAAGGCGGTGGGGGAAAGGGATGTGAATACTTTTATTAGTATACCTATAAATTTTAACAAATCCTAAAATCCACGCGAGCGAAGCCGCGGGCAAAAGCTAGTATCTAATAAACCGTGTATTCTTTTAATCTGCAGCAAAAAGTCTCTTTTAGGCATTTTTCGGCAAAAATATATATATTTTTTTAAAGTGTTTTTTCTTTTTTCTGTAACAGACATTTTTAATATCATTCATTGGATCTTATATGTAAATTCCAGACATTTTTGTTCAGTATTTTTTTGCAAACAGCGTTTCAATTTTGGACACTTTCAAACATGGTTTTTTTTTTTACCCCGTTCAATGGCTTGTCGGCTTTTTCTGGCCGCTGGTCGGGGCTGTGTTCTTTGGATCATCGGCTTTTGAAAAAGAAAAATCCAGCCGCAAAACTGCTGAAATTATTGAATCCAATTCGATAATAAGCCGGACCTGCCAAAATTATTGGATCCGATAAGGCAGAATTCACCACAGGGTCGGGAAATTTGATTCCTTGAAGTGTGTGGAACAAGAGAGCACCAAAGAGTCGGTGAAATTTCGTTGCTCTCTGAATAACACCTATAATGTGCTTTCTGGGATGAGTACCACGACAGAGCAACAAGCACAGAACATGGTAAAGAATATAGGGAAGCTACACTATATTGCCAAAAGTATTCGCTCATCCATCCAAATAAACAGAATCAGGTGTTCCAATCACTTCCATTTCCACAGGTATATAAAATTATTTATTATTATTCTTTATAAAGCGCCGGCATATTCCGCAGCGCTGTACAATAGGCACAGTATAGACAGGGTTACAATACAATACATTGAACAACATTTGACAAACAGTACAGGAGGAGATGAGGGCCCTATTCCCGTAGGAACTCACAATCTAGGAGGGTTGGGGTTGGAAACAGGAGGACTGCAAGGTGAGAGTGATTGATGGTTGCGTCAGTGAAAATCAAGCACCTAGGCATGCAGACTGTTCTTTCAAACATTTGTGAAAGAATAGGTTGCTCTCAGGAGCTCAGTGAATTCCAGCGTGGAACTGTGATAGGATGCCACTGTCAGGGTTTGACTGCGGTTGGTGTAGCAGGATGAGGTTGTGAGCCCAATATGCAGTGATATAGGCAGGTTCACGATAACAAAAGGTGTTTATTGCAAAACAAGCACTAGAACGTAGATTCAGGCAAGGTTTAGACAATAGCGTAGTCAGGGTTCAGCAAGGGGTCTGGTGGTACCGGTATATAGAAGCGATGAAAGTCCAGGTGATATAACAGAGGGTACTTAGTCTTTGGCAGAGAAGTCAGGAGATTGACAAAACTCCCTGATACGTCTTGCCAAACAGGTATTGCAGTCAGCGAATTCAACTTCAATGTGGAAGTCCAGGGTTGAGGGTGGGACTCCCTTATATGCAGGGCTAATCAGGGAAGATAAAGGGCAGGTGTGGATCCAGGGCCAGAACGTCATAATCAGGAAGGTGTATTGTTCATACAAGAGTCTTGGAATCTGCAGGGGACATGCAGGATAATTCACAAAAAGGGGGCGTCCGGGGGTCAGGGCCTGACATAGCCCCCCCTCTAAGGGCCAGACTCCGAACGGCCCAGGCCGAGGTCAGGGTCACACTGGCGGATGAAGGGACAAATAGTCATTGCACCATTGGAGTGTGTAATAGTGGTCATGATGACCAGGGGTTCCTTCGGAACATAGAGTACGTGGGACTGACTGGCACAGGTAGTCGGTGGCAGCAATGGCTGGGGTAGAGATCACGGTGTCAAGATATGCAATTCCTTGGCATGGTTGTCCAGAAATAAGCCCAAACTTGCGGCTGTGAGGGATGGGAGAGTTAACCTTTGCAAACCCCCAAACCCTCCTTGGCGCGGCTAGGGCTGGAAACTGCCAACAATGGGTAGTGGAGATGGCAGTCCCCACGGCAACAGCTGGGCATGGTGGGGCAGTGCCCTTGGCGAGGTGCGGTGGGGCAGCGCCCTTGGTGACAACCTTGGTACTGCGCGGCTCAACGGCGGCGTCCTTGGCGAGGCACGGAGGGGCAGCACCCTTGGCGAGGCACGGAGGGGCAGCGCCCTTGGTGAGGCATGGAGGGGCAGCGCCCTTGGTGAGGCAGTTGGTACTGCACGGCTCAGCGGCGACCTGGGTACAACACGGCTCAACGGTGGCAACCTTGGTGAGGCATGGCACTTGAGGGACCTGGGTACTGCACGGCACTTGAGCGACCTGGGTACAGCACAGCTCTTGCTGGGCAGTGATCGGCTTGGCCTTACGGCGGCGTCGACGGCCCCGTGGTGGTGGTAGCTCAGGAGAGCCTGCGGGATGCAGGGCAGCGACAACTGGAGATCCTGCGGGATGCAGGGCAGAAACAACTGGAGATCCTGCGGGATGCAGGGCAGCGACAACTCGAGATCCTGCGGGATGCAGGGCAGCGACAACTCGAGATCCTGCGGGATGCAGGGCAGCGACAACTCGAGATCCTGCGGGATGCAGGGCAGCGACAACTCGAGATCCTGCGGGATGCAGGGCAGCGACAACTCGAGATCCTGCGGGATGCAGGGCAGCGACCTCTCGAGATCCTGCGGGATGCAGGGCAGCGACCTCTCGAGATCCTGCGGGATGCAGGGTAGCAACCTCTCGAAATCCTGTGGGATGCAGGGTAGCAAATTCTGTAGATCCTGCGCGATGCAGGGCAGCAAATTCTGTAGATCCTGTGCGATGCAGGGCAGCAATTTCCGGAGATCCTGCGGGATGCAGGGCAGCGACCTCTCGAGATCCTGCGGGATGCAGGGCAGCAACCTCTCGAGATCCTGCGGGAGGCAGGGTAGCGAATTATGTAGATCCTGCAGGATGCAGGGTAGTAAATTCTGTAGATCCTGCGGGATGCAGGGTAGTAAATTCTGTAGATCCTGCGGGATGCAGGGTAGAAAATTCTGTAGATCCTGCGGGATGCAGGGTAGAAAATTCTGTAGATCCTGCGGGATGCAGGGTAGCAAATTCTGTAGATCCTGCGAGATGCAGGGCAGCGACCTTTGGCTTTTGCTCAACCTCCAATTCCAGGAGGCATGTGTGAGTCTCCAGCTCTTGGGGTTTTGGTTTCACAGACAACCGAACAACTGTGGGTGACATGGAGAACAGGGCACCAATGAAGGCAGATCTGGCATGGTGCACTCGAAATGGTTGTGGTAGCTGGAGTTCTGTAGTTGGCAACCGAGCGGCAAGGATAGATGGCTGGACTTATGGAGGGCCACCTCTCCTCCCTTGCTTCCCTTTCTTCGGACTCCGAATCATCCTCAGAAGGACACGGTGAAGGTGGCACAGTGTGTCCATGAGGAGCGGCTTCCCGAAGTCTCAGGGCCGATTCGAAGATCTCCAGGTCCTCCCTGCGAACGACAGTTCTGTTTGAGGCATATGTGCAACAAGGAGGTAGAGAGCTGGGTTCTGGCTTTTTGGCAACACCAGCCATGATGTATTGGCTAGGCTTGGTCTCCATAGGTATGGCTGACTCAGCGTCTATGGAATCTTGCTCCATTGGCACTTCGGGATCAGAATCCGGTTCAGCGCACTCCATAGGGGGTCTCATGGTCTGACCCCTCAGAAGGAGCTTCTTGAGAAACCTGGTCTCTGGATACAGAGAGTCTGGTAGCTCTTAACACCGCTCTTCTGGGAACAGGAGCACACTTTTGTGGAGGACTAATTACCAGAGTTCTTCTGGGAGCAAGCTGGGATAGGGTTTTTTCTTTGGGTGCATGCTTTTGTAACTTGACAGTTGATGAAGTCATCTTTTGCAGGGCAGGCACCGGTTTCCCCAATGAAGACTTTGTGGGTTTGACAGTTGTAGGCTTGGAACAAACAGGCTTGGCATGAACAGGCTTTGCAGGAACAGGTGTGGGAAAACTTTTTGCACCTGGCTTAGGTGGGCGCAGTGGGCAGGCCGATATTAGATGCAAGGGACCCCCACAGTAGAAGCAGAGGTCTAGCGCCCTCCTCCTTGCCTTTTCTTCTGGGGTCAGCGGTCCTCTGGCTCCCTCTGTAGCAGGAAGGCGCACCTTAGATGAGGTGCCCCTTGGGTTTTGCTGCATATAATCAAGCAGGGAGTCCAGGTACTGCTGGATCTTCAGAAAGGCATCTTTTAAGTTTTCCACCATTGTATATATCACTGCGGGCTCACAGGTTGTTGACTTCCACATTCTGTCAGGGTTTGACTGCGGTTGGTGTAGCAGGATGAGGTTGTGAGCCCAATATGCAGTGATATAGGCAGGTTCACGATAACAAAAGGTGTTTATTGCAAAACAAACACTAGAACGTAGATTCAGGCAAGGTTTAGACAATAGCGTAGTCAGGGTTCAGCAAGGGGTCTGGTACACAGGGGGTCGTAGATGGGGGCAGAAGGGGAGCAGGATGGGAGGGTACCGGTATATAGAAGCGATGAAAGTCCAGGTGATATAACAGAGGGTCCTTGGAGTCTTTGGCAGAGAAGTCAGGAGATTGGCAAGAAGTATCAGGGAGCTTTGTCAAACAGGTATTGCAGTCAGCGAATTCAACTTCAATGTGGAAGTCCAGGGTTGAGGGTGGGACTCCCTTATATGCAGGGCTAATCAGGGAGGATAAAGGGCAGGTGTGGATCCAGGGCCAGAACGTCATAATCAGGAAGGTGTATTGTTCATACAAGAGTCTAGGAATCTGCAGGGGACATGCAGGACAATACACAAAAAGGGGGCGTCCGGGGGTCAGGGCCTCCAGGGCCTGACAGCCACCTGCACAACAAATCCAGACGTGAAATTTCCTCGCTCTTAAATATTCTACAGTCAACTGTCAGCTGTATTATAAGAACGTGGAAGTGTTTGGGAACGACAGCAACTCAGCCACGAAGTGGTAGGCCACGTAAACTGACGGAGCGGGGTCAGCGGATGCTGAGGCGCATAGTGCGAAGAGGTCACCAACTTTCTGCAGAGTCCATCGCTACAGACCTCCAAACTTCATGTGGCCTTCAGATTAGCTCAAGAACAGTGCGCAGAGAGCTTCATGGAATGGGTTTTCCATGGCCGAGCAGCTGCATCCAAGCATACATCACCAAGTACAATGCAAAGCGCCAGATGCAGTGGTGTAAAGCATGCCGCCACTGGACTCTAGAGCAGTGGAGACGCGTTCTCTGGAGTGACGAATCGTGCTTTTCCATCTGGCAATCTGATGGGCGAGTCTGGGTTTGGAGGTTGCCAGGAGAACGGTACTTGTCTGACTGCATTGTGCCAAGTGTAAAGTTTGGTGGAGGGGGGATTATGGTGTGGGATTGCTTTTCAGGAGCTGGGCTTGGCCCCTTAGTTCCAGTGAAAGGAACTCTGAATGCTTCAGCATACCAAGACATTTTGGACAATTCCATGCTCCCAACTTTGTGGGAACAGTTTGGAGCTGGCCCCTTCCTCTTCCAACATGTCAGTGCACCAGTGCACAAAGCAAGGTCCATAAAGACATGGATGACAGAGTCTGGAGTGGATGAACTTGACTGGCCTGCACAGAGTCCTGACCTCAACCCGATAGAACACCTTTGGGATGAATTAGAGCAGAGACCGAGAGCCAGGCCTTCTCGTCCAACATCATTGTGTGACCTCACAAATGCACTTCTGGAAGAATGGTCAAAAATTCCCATAAGCACACTCCTAAACCTTGTGGACAGCCTTCCCAGAAGAGTTGAAGCTGTTATAGCTGCAATGGGTGGACCGACGTCATATTGAACCCTATGGATTAGGAATGGGATGTCACTTAAGTTCATATGCGAGTCAAGGCAGGTGAGCGAATATTTTTGGCAATATAGTGTGTAAAACTTGAGGTTACATAAACTCAGGGCGTTAAGGGTTTTTGTTATCGGTAATGGGTGAAGTTTTATTATAAACTGAAAAGAATAAGTCGCTATATTGCACACCAGTGTGAACATACACAAAAGGGTGCTGACTAGGGATGAGCCGAACATTCCCCCGTGTTTGGTTCGCATTCGAACAATTTCAAAAGTTCGAGTGCGAACACGAACCGAACTCAATGCAAGTCAATGGGACTCAAAAGTTCGATTTTTAGAGTGCCCTCCAAGATATTTGCCATAAAAGGTGTATGGGGTCCGGGTAGTGCCCTGGGGGACAGGAAACAAGGACAAAAAGTTTTAAAAAAGACGTTTTTAAAGGAACAGTGAGTTTTCCATAAAATAAGGGTTAAAAATAAAAACCAAAAATTCCTTCAAATATCGTGCCTAGGAGGTCCCCATAACCTGCCCGTGAAGTGGCAGATTTGTAGGATGTATAGAAATATCGCCATCACAGACCCACACACGACACCTAGCCACCCTTAAGGGGTTAAAATGCACAGGGACTGGCTACTATTCTGTTAGATGAGGGAATGTTTTATATGTATAAAGCAAGGTATATATGACAATGGATAGTCAGAGACTCTAGGGACTCAGCTTGTACGCTTTATGATAGACATTTTCACGTCGTGTTGTGTTACTAATGCAGAAGCAGCAAGCCCTTCCACCACGCTTGTAACAAAACTATAGATCTAACACAATAATAATTCTATGCTCACATAGGCCCTTCGGGAGAGGTACATGACATACAAATACTGGAATATTACGTTTAAATGTAAGGAGTGTGATAAAGATTTTATTAAGCCCTTGATGACAAATTACGTAACATCTACATCATTAATGATTGGCTTTACAGAGCCCTGGTCCTTAAGGGGTTAAACAGCATATCAGAGGAAATGTAGTAAAAATGAACACTTCTTAGAATTCAGAAGCACATTGTTCATATATGTGCAGGAGCCACACCCAGTCTGCAGGCAATGTATCAAATTCATGAGACCAGACTAATTAGAAGCACATGTTATTTCCAAACACTAACACCTGTTGTTTATGCCGTTTGAGAGCCCTGCTGCGAGCACATGTCATTTAGGGGTGAGAATCTTTGCACCTAGACATTAGGCAGACTGTAAAGCATGCTTTCCTTGTAAGCTAGAAAATCCACATCACCCATTGCAGCATTTTAAGGATGAAACACACAGGCGGCGCAAAAAATCTTATGCAAGCCTCATGCACAGTATGCCAGGGGTCTCAAACTCACGGTCCCCAACATGATTTGGACTACAAGACCCAGGATGATTTCAATGCAATACATGGCGAGGGAATCCTGGGAGTTGTAGTTCAAAAACATCAGGGCCACCAGAGTTTGAGACTAGAGCCCTGCTGCGAGCACATGTCATTTAGGGGTGATAATCGTTGCACCCAGACATTAGGCAGACTGTAAAGCATGCTTTCCTTGTAAGCTAGAAAATCCACATCACCCATTGCAGCATTTTAAAGATGAAACACACAGGCGGTGCAAAAAAGATCTTATGCAAGCCTCATGCACTCTAAGCACATGTAATTTTGAGGTGTGACAGTTTCAGAAAAATGTACACGTGTGGAAATATTTTAAATAAAGCCAGAATAATTTTATGACAGTCACATTTGTCTGACAAACAGATAATACATTATGCTGTAGCATGTGTGTTGACATATGTTGGTAGATGTATGTAATGTGTGTTATGTGTATGTAACATGTTTATGCTATTATACATACCGCTTCTTGACGACGTACACAGTCCGTCCATTGCCAATCATTGCCCACATGCGTGCCTTCTTGCCCTGGGGGTGTTCGGCTCATCACTAAGAAGGGCTACTAAAATGGTGTACGGCTTGAAGGAGAAAAGTTACCAGGAAAGGCTTAATGATCTTAACATGTACAGCTTGGAAAAAAGACGAGACAGAGGAGATATGATAGAAACATTTAAATACGTAAAGGGAATCCACAAGATAGAGGAAGGGAGTATATTTAAAAGGAAACAAAGTAGCAAAACAAGAGGACATAGTCTTAGATTAGAGGGGCAAAGGTTTAAAAGTAACATCAGGAAGCATTATTTTACTGAGAGGGTGGTGGATACATGGAACAGTCTTCCAGTAGAAGTGGTAGAGGCCAAAACAGTGATTGAATTTAAGCAGGCATGGGATAGGCATAAGGCTATCCCAAACAAAAGATAAATCCAGGTTAAGTATCCATGTAATTGGGCAGACTAGATGGGCCGAAAGGTTCTTATCTGCCGACATTTTCTATGTTTCTATGTTTCTATAGGCACCTAATGGCGAACGTAACCTGAATATCATTATAAGTATCATTCCTATTTTATTCACTTTTTATAAGTTTACAATAGCAGGATTGCACGAGCCTGTTTTAATTCTACTAATAGTCTCTTGTAGACATGTGCACAGCACAAAATTTCGTTTTGAACTAATGGATTAGTCCTAAAATGCAATTTATTTAGTTGCTAAAGAAATTTGTTTTCAGTTCTTTAGTATGAAAACTAATTTCATTCATCCGAAAACCAGTGGATACAATTACTATTGTAGTGGCTCCTCAGAGGGCTGAGATCGCTGCTTGTTACAGTATCACTCACTCTCAGCACAATGTGGCAGGCAAAGCTGTTACAGTAACGGACTGCTGCTCATCACAGCACTCAGAGTTTCAGTAAAACTAGTAAATAATATTTTTATATATAAGAGGTTAGAACAATATTATTTCCTTGTTTTACTGAAACTGAGCGCTGTTACAGTCAGTTACTGTAACAGCTGAGCCTGATACATTGTACTGAGAGCTAATATAACAAGCAGCCAATCTCAGCGCTCACAGCCAGTGGATTTAAAGGGCTAAAAAAAAAAGGCTCCTCTCTGTATAATGTATAGAACATCCTCCTGCATTAATTAATACCCCCTCTCCGTATAATGTATACAACATCCACCTGCATTAATGAATGCCCCTCTCTGAATAGAACATCTTACTGCATTGGCATGTGGAGGGTGCAGAATTTCGGAATGCAATGCTTATCCAGCACAGGAGAGGGAACTTTTACTTAAACTTTGTATCTCTGTGGGGGAGACACAGGAATATTAAAAGCAGGGGAGAGGGAAAATATTAACGTAAATCGGTCTGAAAGCTCAGAGAAAAGATGACTGGTGCAAATTGATTTTTATAATAAAATAAAGCACTTAAAATCTAGGGAAAACATTCAAATAAATCACACTGAAGGCTCATAATGACAGAGTAACTGTGAGAGCTGGATGCTAAATGTATCAGACGAAAAAAAAAACCTTTATAACAAGCAGCACTGGGAGAGGAGAGGGACTTTATACAAAATGTGTATTATAGATGAGGAAAGGGGGATAGTGCTCCTGGATAATATAAAATGTATCAGACCTAAGCCCCTATTATGCAGACCGGGAGGGGAGATAACACACGTTTTATAAAATCCCTCTCTTCTCCCAGCGCTGCTTGTTATAAAGGGGTTTTTACTATCCAGCCCTCCTCTGTCATTAGCTTTCACTGTGATTTATTTGAATGTTTTCCTTCTCCAGCTGCTTTTATCATCTTGTCTGCCTCATAGACATGCAAGGGTTAAGTAAAGGTTTCCTCTCCTGTGCTGGCTGGCTGTGCTGCGAGTGAGTATTCTGGAGCTCTATCACTGTCAGATTTTCGGGTAGGGGGTCGGGAAGGATTACACATACAAACCTTTTCTGTAGCTTTGCGATGTTGCATTCAATACTGGTCTCCTTCACTCATCAATGTAATATCACAAAAAGGACTGAAACTAAAATGTAGTGCATTTTATTTTAGTTTCTTTTGTTTTTTGTACTGAACAGTTTCGTATCTCTTGAGTCATACTAAAACTAAATTATCCCAAAATTTGGACTAAATCGTTTTAGTACTAAAACGAATGCACTTGTCTAGTCTCTTGTCATTTCACGACTTGATTACTGTCTTATCCTCTCTCCTTCCTCTTTCACTGGTCCCAATCTCTTCCTTTTCTTGAACTTTCACCTTTCCCCCATCCTCTTCCTCCTCTTCTCCCTCTTCCCACCAAACCTTTTTCTTGTTTTTTTTCATATTTTTATTTCTATTTTTATATGTTGCACAGCACGTTTATGTCCCGCCCCCCAAATCTCCTGCACCAATAAACACATCCCTATATTTTCACCACATAAGAGCATAAGAAGCATAAGAAGTAACCCACGAGAAAATAACATTTTATTTGCAATTTTTTCAAAACTTACAAGAGAAAAAAAAAAAAATCGACAAAGTACGTAACATATCTACATATACTGCGTAATAACTCAGGGGAAGCTTTTCTTTACCGATACTGCTTTTACACTAGTTACGTGCCAAGGCACAGATTTCATGCGCGGAAGGGCTTAAGGTGATGCCAGACACAGGGGTGAGATCCACGTCTACGCCGGGAGGGGGCTGGAATGTGAATTTCTGCATGAGTCTGGTGAAGAACAGGAACAACTCCACTTTTGCCAAATTCTCTCCAGCACAACTTCTTCGCCCTAGGCATAGAAACAGAGAGAGGTTAGGTCAGGCAGGCATAGAACAATAGAAAGGTTAGGTCAGGCGGGCATAGAAACATTGAGAGGTTAGGCCAGGTGGGCATAGAAACAGAGGCTAGGCCAGGCGGGCATAGAAACATAGAGAGGTTAACCCAGGCGGGCATAGAAACATAGAGAGATTAGCGCAGACGGACATAGCTTGTCCTTCCAAATGCAGTTGTCATTAGATTGTAAAGAACATGAAAATCATAGAAGTGATACAATAGGCTTTAGCAGGATCCTGGGCAAAGCATTATTGCAGGGTCCAACACACCTAGTGGAGACCCCAGCTCCCTGATCCACTAATACATCCAGCAGTGACAGGAGGAGTGGGGTACACACCGCTCCTTTCCTCTCGAAAGAATGAGAGGCATGGGCTCCTGGAGTTACAGTCTGTATCATTTAATGTATAATACCACAGGGGAAAATGAATTATTTCTTGGTGCGGCTCAAACCAATTTACGATTGTTTTGGTCAAAACTGAACTATTTCTTGGTTTCCAGCTCTTGATAAATAACTATCATTTTCTTTAAGTGTCCGACTTTTCAGAAAAACTTGTAAACAAAAAAAAGGCAAAATATCCCCCCTCCCCATATATATTAAGAAAATTAAATTCTAGACCAGCCGTACCTGCAGAAAACGGCATGAATGCTTCATTCTTCACAAATTTTCCATTTGCGTCAAGAAAATGCTGGGGGTAAAATTCATGCGGTTTCTCAAAATACTCCTTATCTTGCAGGACGGATGAGAGCAGCGGGATAACTTGAGTTCCCTAAACAAATAACATGGAATCAGTCACACATTATATTTATATTTCAGAATACTATTTATTTGAAGGTTACACCAGCTAATTTTACACAGGAATCCATCACCCTGGAGGTGTGGTATTAAATTGTTCTCCCTTTGAAAACACCACAATATATATATATATATATATATATATATATTGTATTTCTTGCTGTGACTTTAAAATCTTTCCATTACCCACACAATGAATATTCACTGAGGCGTCCTCTGCATATTTTCACTATAGGTAAGCCATATGCCTACAGGCAGAGCTCGCCATCTGCTGGCTAAAAAGTGCTACTACTTGTACATTACAGTTTGAGCTCTGTGGTTTTGTGAAGGAAATAGAATCTCAAAGCTTTTCGGATAATTTCAGCCGATCGTCTACAATGTACCAGGTGTTGACATTTCAGGTTAATGTTCTGCAGCCCATTTTCAATAGATGACATTTCTTTGCATTGCTCCAGGGTCCATGATTAAGGTTTCTTCCGCAGCTCTTTCCCAGCCATTATATTGCAACAATTAGTCTGCTTCAGTGAGCTGGAGATGAAGATTGTGTTAAGCCCCAGAACCATTGCTCTTATTCCCTTGAGCCCATGCACCTTTTCTCCATTCCTCTTACCCCCATTGGTTTTTTGCAAGCCCAAGACCCTATTTTAATTTATATTTTTAAGACCAAACCAAATCACAAGTTTAGGGATATTTAAGATACACTTAGATTCATAACAGTATAGAAAAAAATCTAAATCAAGTCACTCACTTTGGGAAGGAAATATCCTCGAAACGTGACATCCTGTGTAGTGGCATGTGGAAGGTTTCCTGGAAGAATGTTACCAAATCTCTGGATTTCATGGATGACGGCGTCTGTGTACGGCATTTCCTTCCTATGGTCAATTTGTGGCTGGAAAGAGCCAATCACGTTGTCTATTTCATGCTGGACTTTTTCTGTAAATAAGCAGAGCCTATGTCATTTATATAATCTACAACATGCTAACGTGTCCTCTAACAACATTGTTACAGGTAGAATTATAGACGGGGGGGTGACAGGTTACATTCCAAAAGGCAATAGAAGTACCGGCTGGGTGGAGTAGAGGTAACATCACTGCTCTGCATGGAGAGAGCCTGTAGAGTCATGGGCTCGATCCCAGCGAGCAACCTCTCCAGTAAGTGTCCTTGGGCAAGACACGTAACGGTACATGCTCGCCACCCAGGACATACTTGAAAACGAGAGAAATCTCAATGTATCCTTCCTGGTAAAATCCTTTCTCCAAAAAAAAAGAGTCTTCAAGAACATTTTTTTATTCCAAAACATAACATAGAAATTATATGATTGACTCTTCAAACTGTTTACGAAAGACCAGCGCAAAAAAGTTGTTTGTCTTGAGGAAACAAATGTCTGAACAATGTATTTGAATGGAAATATGGAAAGTCTAGAATATTTTATTTTAATATCTTTGATTAATATAGCACTAATTTAATTTCCAAATTGTGAGTAAAATAATAATAAATTGACCTACACATGGAAATACAATGGAACTGAAATTTATTAAAGACAAAGTTGGACGTCACAGGGTGAGTAAAGGAGCAACATTTCGGTTTCCACGTCGGCTTACTCATGGAGCGATTTTTCTGCTTCCTCGTGGAGCGGTGGGTTCGGCTTCCTCACTGCATTACATTTTGGCTTACTCACGGTGTGACGTTACAGCTTACTCACAATGTGATGTTTCAACTCATGGCACAATGTTTCGGCTAATTCATGGCATGACATTCAGCTTAACCTCATGGACCGACGTTTCAGCTTACTAATGGAATGGCAATTTGGATTACTCGTGGAGCAACACTTCATCTAACTCAGAGCGACGTTTTTGGCATACACACAGAGCAACGTTTTTGGCTTACTCTCATGGACAACTTTTCATCTTACTGAGGAGCAATGTTTGACTTAACTGACATAGAGACCTTTCAGCTTACTGACAGAGACAATTTGGCTTAATCGCTGTGCGATGTTTCAGCATACCCTCATGGACGACAGTTAGGCTTACTCACGAACCGACGTTTCAGCTTACGCTCATGGACTGATGTTTTGACTTACGAAGTGACAATTCGGCTTACTCATGGAGTGATGTTTCAGCGTACTCTGAGTATTGTTTCAGTTTACTCTCATGGAGCATCGTTTCGGCTTCCTCTCAAGGAGTGATGTTTCGGCTTACTTACGGAGCGAGGTTTCAGCTTGCTCATGGAGTGACGTCACAGGCTCACGGCTTACTGTCATGGAGTATTTTTTCAGCTTACTCTCATGGAGTGATGTTTTGGCTTACTCACGGAGTGATGTTTAGGCTTACTCACAGAGTGATGGTTAGGCTTCCTCATGGAGAGACGTTCAGGCTTGCTCACGGAGTGAAGTTTCCGCTCAGAGAGCAATTTTTGACCTTACTGTCTGAGTGTCACGATTCCACTGGTTTCAGTCATGCCCCCAGGTGATGAGAGGGATTCAGGTCATCTCTGCACTGTTTGGCTATATTGCCTTAAGCTGCTCCTGGGTTTTGCTGTGCTGTTCAGGTCTGGGGTCACCTGTCCAATTAACCAGACCTGCTCCCCATTTAAATGCCAGCAGCACAGAGGCTCATTGACCTGGTATGCATTCTGATGGTGACTTCTGTTCCTGCACTGCTGTATACTAGTTCCTGTGTTGCTGATTAGCATTCATGTAGATTTCTCTGGTTTTGACCTCAGCTTTCTGTGACTACCCATTCTACCTTTTCTATATATATATATATATATATATATATATAACTGATCTGTTGCCAACCTCTGTGAGTCTGACTTTCCTCCTGGTTCTGTATCCCCGGCTTTGGTCCTGACTATTCTTGTATGTTCCTTGTTTCTTGTTTTATATATTCTGTTCTCCATAGTTATTATTGCTTAGAGGCCAGTATAAGGACCTCTCTTCAGTTTAGGATCTCCTGTCTATCAGTCTTGTTTAACCCCCGCCTTTCCTGTTTTCTTGACTCTGTTAATCTTTGAGAGGTTTCCATAGATAGAAATTTTCCCCAGCATAGGGATTCCTTTAGTTTTTTTCCTTGCCCTCCTTTCCCTCGTGTTCTAGTCTTGTTTATTTCCTGTATCTGCAGGGTGTATCCATGCTGTATTAAGCCAGCAGCTAACCTGCCTCAAGGGCTACATCCCTCCTTTAATCAAGTCAGGCCAGGTTTGCCTTTTGCAGGGTGCTCGATTACAGGACTTGAAATTCAGGGACAAAATATTAAACTGATCTGGTGCAATAGAGGAGGTTCAAAATTGTATTTGAATCATCTGAAAAAGTATGAATTTGTGGGTTAGTATATTTCATTATTGTTTACATTTTTAACCCACAGAGCTTCCTAGATAAATTAATTTAGGGTAATCAGAACCAATAGCTAACTGTATTCTGTTATGGATGTTATGTCAGGTTTACATGCAACTCTATGCTTTGTTTCTATTCTACGTGTTTCCTGAAAGCTGGGGCCGTTTAAGGTCGTTGTTGTTCAATACATTAATACTGTCGTTATTTGTACCACATTAAACTTATTCATTTATTAAGAGCAAAACCATCTTCCACACATTAAGCAGATGGACACATTTTCGGATTTGACATTAAACCAATCAAGTCTCCTGCATACAAGTCTTTCTCTTACTTTGAATCTCGGGGTATTTCATCATTAGCAGGATGCCCCATCTCAGTGTCGTTGAGGTTGTTTCCATTCCAGCTGCAAACAAATTGGCCACAAGGTTTACTAAATTCTCATCATGGAAAAAGCGTCCAGGACCGGGTTTTTCCTGAAATGTACATGGAAACACGAAAATTCGATTCTAATGAAAATTAAACTAAATAGCTTCTAAAAGTGAATATACAATGAGGATATTATTATTGTTATTTTTTATCATTACTATTAGCTCTCAAATTGTAAATTAATTGTTTAGGACTTTACTGAATAAGAAAAAAAAAAAGATTTTCAACCTTTGCATCAAAGCCGCCTTTTGGTATCAATATGAATCTTATATCGAGCCCCACTGACTGTATTTGTGCAAATAAAATTAGAATTTATTAAAACAATTTGAAAGAAAGAGCATGGTTTTCCAAGAAATCCAAATAGAGAGGAAAGGGTGGATACTTATTTTTCTCTCCACTGACATATGGATATCTTCTTCAGGAATTAAAGAGGGAGACATTAAAGCACAATCATCCCTTCCTTTACTCCATGTAAGAAGAAAAAAACACAAAGCTAAAAAACCCTCTGACTTCAATGGGGGAAGCTTGCACTCTCACAATTGGCCGTGCTAAACATACAACCTCATAAAATCTGTAGTAACAATATTGTTTTAGTGATCTTTAATGATAGGGTGTTTGTGTGGACCTTAAATCACTAAATCATGCAGCTAAAAATAAAAACAAGCTTATAACATCCCATTAGTACACCTTTTTAATGCCGGATTAACTTTTTCCTTGGGAAGAAAAAAGCTTTGTAGTGAGACCTCACTCCTCACGCGATTCAGCCAATCAGAATTAAGAACCGCAATTATCTCACGTTATGTTTATGCGCCTGCCAAAGTCAATCTGCGCATATATGCTGCAACAATAATAAATGCACACACAACTTCTCCATTTTATTGGTTTGGTATGAGTAGAATGTGTAACTATACTTTGCTGCATTCTTTTTTTTTGGGCTGGCGTATTTGGGTTCGGCCAGGTCGTTCAGATTTGCCATTAACACCAGCTTTTAGGAGTTGCTAAAATTATGCGCGCAAAGGCTGTGCACTAAATCCTGTATTAGATTGTAATACCATCCGCATTCCAGTGTTCATTAGCGTTTGTATAGGACGCGCTCAGTACAGTACGCTCGCAAAGGGTTCGAGCAGGTTCACCCGCGGTAGACAAATACTCGTGTTTGTTGCGCTGACATTGTAATACGACGTTCGGCGCAAAGGGTTTTACCGCTCGTGTTTATGCGTTTTTGCGCCGGCGCAAACGTCTACGTGAAGATTGTAATAGGGCCCACATTGTTTTAAGGTTTTATCTCAGAACAAAATCTTTTGCAAAATGTATATTTTCCCTACATTTAAGTGTTAATGAGACATCCCAATGTTTCAAATAAATGTTGTGATATTTTATAATATTATATTAAAATACTACAAAAAAATAAAACTGGTGGAAGGGCTAGTGGTCCTCTAGGTTTGGGTTAAATGATGCAGTTCTATGTTATCATCAGAATTCTACAAATTGACAATTTTAATAATACCTCTTTCTGTTTGATAAGGTAAGCGTCGATAAGATTTCTCTGGTCGTTCAGGTCCAGTTCTTCCTTGTGTTTTGCAAATGTTCCACTAATAAAAGTCTGCATTTCCTTAATATTTTTGAAAACAGTTTGGTGAGTTCCAGGTAGCCAACGAACCAAAGATGGAAAAATGTTGTACAGCTAAAGGAAAGAGACACAGGGTTATTCAGAGAGCACCGAAATGTCATCAACATTTTGGTGCTCTCCCATTCCCAGCACTTTGGCTAGTCTGATTCGTCGACCCTGCGGTGAATTGAGCATGTTCCGCAGGGTCCCCAAAGTGCAGGGAACGAGCCACCGTTTATCTGAAAAAATGCCGCAAAAACAAACAGAAAAAACACCGAATCAATCCGAAAAACCTGCGAAAACCCAGAGAATGCATCTGGCGATCCACCGCAAAACCACTGAATCGATCCTTTAAAAGCTGACTACGCACTGAACAGAGTGCCAACCAGCTACCGCAAAAAGCCGACAAGCCAACGAACTGGTGAAAAAAAACCCCGCAACTTTTAAAATTTGTTTGCAAAGAAATACTACTGCACGAACATGCCTGGAAATAACAAATAAGTCCCCATGAAAAATAATAAAAAGGTCTGTTACAGAAAAAAAAACTGCCATTTTTTAAAAAAATCTGGAAAAAAATGTATGCCGAAAAAATCCTAAAAAATGCCGAAAAAATCCTAAACAATTAATAGACTTTTTGCTGCAAATGAAAAAGTAAACAGTTGAACAAATATTTAATATAAACAAAGATTTTTTTTACTTTGAAACTTATGGGATTCGCCTGATTAAACCTGCCGAATGAAACCACCGAAAATCAGGGCATTTTACTGATATTTCGGTGCTGTTCGGTGTCTCTGAATAAAATACCCATTGCTTCTCTATATGGAATTTCACTGCCATCGAAGATCACCCATATTTCGCAGGCAATTCGCAAATATTTGGAAAATTGCCTGCTTTTTGAATACCAAAATGGCCACGAAATTGCACCGTATGGGGAAATTCACCGTTCAGTGCAATTTTGGAGCCAATTCGTCTCTCTTTGAGTAACCCTAATAAAGGTTATCCCCCGGGATTACTGGATGATCTGTCACACCAGGTAAAGAGAAACAAAGCAAAAATTCAAATATCAATAGTTCTGCAAATTCAAAGGTCAAAACAGCATAGAGTGTGAGGTCAAACAACAACGTGATGGTCTCCTAGTGCTCTGGTCTGGAGAACCTATGGAGATTCAGTGTGAATTCTTTATAAATGGTAATATGTCTCTAGAAATGAATAAACAGGGAAGTTGGGATCCAGTCATAATGATTTGAAATTTATTCCAAGTTTTCAAATATGTCTTTTACATTGGGAGTTTAATTTATTGAGATTTAAATGAGAGATTATATATATATATACAGTTGTGTTCAAAATTATTCAACCCCCAATGCTGTAAAGGGTTTTAGGGAATTTAGTGTACATTTGTAATTGTATTCAGAATGAAATCCTACAAGGACTTTTTAAAGAACCATATGCAACTAAAATGACATCAATTGGTTTTGTAATACAGTAGTAAATGTTTCTTTTGTGAATTCTTCATTGACACAATTATTCAACCCCTTAAAGACTACCACTCTGAAGAACAGAGGTTCATTCAAGTGTTTTCAATCAGGTATTGAAAACACCTGTGGATGTCACGGAGCAGCAATAAAGCATAATAAGCACCAATTAGGCAGCTTTAAAATGACTGTGATACTCAGCTCCTTCTAGACATTTACTGGTGTGGTTACAAACATGGTGAAGCCAAGAGAATGGTCCAGGAAGACAAGAGAAGAGGTGATTACTCTTCACAGGAAGGGCAATGGCTATAAGAAGATTGCAAAGATGTTAAACAAACCAAGAGAGACCATAGGAAGCAGCATTCGCAAATTCAAGGCAAAGGGCACTGTTGAAATGCTACCTGGTCGTGGCAGAAAGAAGATGCTGACTTCAACTGCTGTGCGCTACCTGAAGCGTAGAGTGGAGAAAAGTCCCCGTGAGACTGCTGAGGAACTGAGAAAAGATTTGTCAGATGTGGGTACTGAAGTTTCAGCTCAGACAATACGGCGCACACTGCGTAATGAAGGCCTCCATGCCAGAACTCCCAGGCGCACCCCCTTGCTGTCTCCAAAGAATAAGAAGAGTCGACTGCAGTATGCCAAAAGTCATGTGGACAAACCACAGAAGTTTTGGGATAGTGTTCTGTGGACTGATGAAACAAAATTAGAACTGTTTGGGCCCATGGATCAACGCTATGTTTGGAGGAGGAAGAACAAGGCCTATGAAGAAAAGAACACCTTGCCTACTGTGAAGCATGGCGGGGGGTCAATCATGCTTTGGGGCTGTTTTGCTTCTGCAGGTACAGGGAAGCTTCAGCGTGTGCAAGGTACCATGAATTCTCTTCAGTACCAGGAGATATTGGATGACAATGTGATGCAGTCCGACACAAACCTGAGGCTTGAGAGACGTTGGACCTTTCAACAGGACAATGATCCCAAGCATACCTCCAAGTCCACTAGAGCATGGTTGCAGATTAAAGGCTGGAACATTTTGGAGTGGCCATCGCAGTCACCTGACTTAAATCCGATTGAGAACCTCTGGTGGGACTTAAAGAAAGCAGTTGCAGTGCGCAAGCCTAAGAATGTGACTGAACTGGAGGCTTTTGCCCATGACGAATGGGCGAAGATACCTGTAGATCGCTGCAAGACACTTGTGTCAAGCTATGCTTCACGTTTAAAAGCTGTTATAACTGTAAAAGGATGTTGTACTAAGTACTAAGATTGAATGTCACTTGGGGGTTGAATAAAACTGATAATGATGTGAGCACAGAAAAGACATTTGTGGTTATTTCATTATAAATGTTATGTTATATTTTTCTGACCTACACGTGCCTCTTTGATTTAATTGTAAGCAAGATGACTGAATGATCAAAATCAATGTCAAACTGGACTAAACACTCAATTTCAGTGGGGGTTGAATAATTTTGAACACAACTGTATATATATACACACACATGTCCAAAACAACAGGAAAACATTTTTCGGTTGGTTCATCGTGAATGGAGTTTGTAGGTGATCAGGAGGTCTGAATCACTGTGGCAAAAGCATTCATGCACATTTTTATATGTGAGTTGATTAGAAAATGTGTATACGGATATACACTATACAGTGTGGGCGCTTGTTGGTTTAAGGAATTGATTAAAGTGCTATGTGGATCACTAATAAATAGTTAAGTGCAGCCTAAGTATGGTAAAAACACATAAAAAACAACCAAAATATGTGTCAAGACTAAGACAAAGAGATAAACAACACCATACGGCGCATGAATGGTATAGCAATAGTGAGCAGTTGATTAATAGACAACTGATTAATATTGAATAAAATGTAAAGTTGTGAATAAATAAAAGTGTCCTTTAAAAATGCCAAATAGAAAAAGAGTAAAAATGTGCAAAAATGTGTCCTTTTGAGGGACACCTTAAAGAGAAGATCTGGTATACATACCACAGAGAAGATTGACATACTTGTCTTCAATCAACAACACTCTTTTGAGTATTGAATTGCTGCACTTTTGAACACTCCTTTGCACTAATTGACTCATCTTCATATTCGTATTTTTTGCACATTTTTACTCTTTTTCTATTTGGCATTTTTAAAGGACACTTTTATTTATTCACAACTTTACATTTTATTCAATATTAATCAGTTGTCTATTAATCAACTGCTCACTATTGCTATACCATTCATGCGCCGTTTGGTGTTGTTTATCTCTTTGTCACATTTTTATATGTGCTTTTAATTTGTGAGTCTGTTTTTGACTTTTATATATGTTTTATGCTGTTTTACATTTACTTTGCCATATACTGTACACTCTATGTCCTATTTATTTAACAGATGAACTAGTGGGAAATCATTGTATTAATGGGACAGTCTGACTCTATCCAGGGGTCCATGTGGTACTATTTTATTTATTTCTACAAGCACTGATCTGCACCATTGCACCTTTTTTCGGCTATTTACTGTATATGTTATTGGGGTAGTAAGTTATTCTTTGGCTCTGGCTGTGGTGGGAAGAAAGACTCAACACATAATTAAATTTCTCTTATTCATGAAACAGTTTGTCCTGTATAGTTTATAGAGTTACTGTTCATTCTCCCAAAAATATTCAGCTTCATCCCAAGCCTGGTAACTTTAGGATTCCACAATTCTGACTAATATTATTATTACTTTCGATTTACTTAATAACAGATAAAACGAAATTCTTACCATTGCCATAGGACTTTGTATAATCCTGACGTTTGAGTTGATTACGCTCATGAGTTTCAAAAATGTTGGGTCGTTGTAATCAAATCGACGTCCAAGTAGTATAGACACAATAATGTTGGCTACGGCTCCATTGATTTTAATTGTGTTCTCAAATGGCTTTCCTGGAAGAACAAGAACACAATATAGAAAATGCATGTTATCATTTTATAATTAAAATTATAGGGATTATTCACTAACCTCCAAATTGGTTCCGAATTGCACCAGATGGTCAATAGACGAATTTGGGTCAATTTGTCTGTTCATTAAGCTGTAATTTTGCCAAATACTGGCGAATTGACAGCAAAATGCGGTATAATTTGCCGCAGTTCGTCGGCATTTGGCAGTAAAAAAATTGCCCCATGGAAAACAAATGTGTCTTCTATTCATGGAACGCCGAACTGCCCTTAAAATCCTGTCAAAATACCCTGATTTTCGGTGTTTCAATACAACAGGTTTAAACAGGTGACCACCATTAAGGATGTGCAATTCATTTTGTTCCGAATTGAATTTCATACGAAATTGACCATTTTCGTTCTTTCGGGAGCTTTTCCGATACGAAATATCGGCCGCCCGAAATTACGAACTCCCGAATCAAAGTTTCAACATAAACTAAATCATTTCGTATTAAACGAATTAAAACAGAAAGCAAATGGTATGAAATGCTGAAAAAACTATCAAAAACTAAATCAACTTCGTAAAGAAAGGAACTGAAACGAAAAAAAAAGTAACCAAAATGATCTGACATGGAAATAAATCTTCTAAAACGAAAAACGTAACAGGTCACTTTTTAATTAATGCAGATGCTGTCTGTGCCCCTATGTCAGGGCCGCTGGCCCGTCGGCGCCTGGCGTGGCCACCTCTCCGTGCTCCTGGTGTTTCCGGTCAGGTCTCGGCGAGGCGGCCTGCGCGTCTGCCTAGCGCTGTGTTGCGGCCAAGGGTCATCGGCTCACCTCCTCGACGGGTCCTGGGGCCACGGGGAGGTTGAGCGCCGAGTCCCCTGCAGACGGCTCTTCCGCCGCCGGCTGGTGGCTTCTGTCGCAGTGCCAGGCCTTGCTTAGGCCTCTGGTCAGGTGCGTGCGACTGGTCTCCAACAAGATGGCGCCCAGGGTGTGGCACGCACTGATGACATCACAGGCCTCCTACTGGCACAGAGGGAGCTGCAGGGTTTAAAAGGCCAGAATGCCATTCCATCATTGCTCCAGTATTGAAGCAATTCTCCCTTGCTTAGCTCTGCTTATTCATCCTTGGTTTTAACTGTGCATGACCCATTCAGTGACCTCGACCATCGATACCTGCCTAACCCTTTTGTACCTTCACTCTCAATGACGTCCCTTGAGTTATTTACCACCATCTAAGGGATACAGTCCTGACACCCTATATAATGTGTATTACAGGTCACTTTATAATTAATGCAGATGCTGTGCCCCTATATAATATGTATTACATACAGGTCACTTTATAATTATTAATTAATGCAGATGCAAGGCTTTTTTTTGCACCATATTTTTCAAACTTTTCAATGTTAAAAAAATCCCCATATTTAACTGTTTATTAAATATATCTTAAAGCATTTATTTTTTTCCACTTACAGCAAGAAGTGTCTGCATTTATTTATTTGTTAGGATTATTTTTGCATTTTTCGGGAATTTTTGGGTTAATCGTTAGGTTTATCCAAAGAAAAAGAGGGAACCCCGTGAGGATTGGATCCCACCAATAGACAATCACCTGTCCCTAAAGGTAGAGTAAGGACAGCACACCCTCAAACAGGATTAAACCTGACCTAAGTATTATACAGACCAATAAACCAGTTTAACAGCTCAAAATGAGACTATCAACTGATAATCGGAGTGGCAAAAACGAGGATTATTAGCTTTATTGTATCGATAATAGACACTCCCAGATACTAAACTTAAAAACATACATAAACAACAGGCATCATAGGGTATATTGGAGACATAACTAGTGTAATGAGGCTGTGCAAAGAGTGGTTTAAATAAAAATTGCAATGATAATAGCGCCCCTGATTAGTGAGATCTCACAGTCAAGGGAGTAATTACGCCGGAATTGCAATCAGCGAAAAAAACATTCACAATAGGCACACCAAAACGAGCCCTAAGCTGATAGAGCTCATGCTCAAAGATTCTGTCCTAACCCTACAGATGCGACACCACACTCACAATTTAAAATCAAAGTTGTACATTAGCTCGACATATGTTTCGCCGGCTGCACATCGGCTTCATCTGTTTTTTGCTCCATTACACTAGTTATGTCTCCAATATACCCTATGATGCCTGTTGTTTATGTATGTTTTTAAGTTTAGTATCTGTCTATTATCGATACAATAAAGGTAATAATACTTGTTTTTGCCACTCCTCGATTATCAGTTGACAGTCTCATTTTGAGCTGTTAAGCTGGTTTATTGGTCTGTTAATCATTAGGTGTCCTAACTTATTTTAAATGTAGTAATCAGGTCTGTTTTTCTTTGCTGAACGCATGCAGCTGGATTATTTTCTCAGTCTGTCTGCTGTCAGCAAGATACGTTACATTACATTATATCAGACGTTGGACAGTTTCACTTGTGAAATAGATTGATAAGATGTTCCACCTTTCAGACCTTGGACAGTACCTGAAAGGTGGAACATGTTATCGATCTATTTCACAAGTGGAACTGTCCAAGGTCTGACACAATGTAATATAATGTATCTTGCTGACAGCAGACAGACTATTGAGAAAATAATCCAGCTGCATACGTTCAGCAAAGAAAAACGGACCTCATTATTACATTTAAAATAAATTAGGAAACCTAAAGATTAACCCAAAAATTCCTGAAAAATGCAAATATAATACTAACAAATAAATGCTAACAAAATCCTAACAAAGACACTTCTTGCTGTAAGTGAAAAAAATAAATGCTTTCAGATATATTTAATAATATATTACTCACAAAAATGGGAAAATTAAATAAATGAAATAACCCATTGAAACAGACTGCTGAATCGACCCAAATTGACTAAACGAAACCCTGCCGAAATGAGAGAAAAACGGGCTGAAAAAAACATACCGAACCGAAAAAAAAAAAGGCATGCACATCCCTAACTTCCATAAGATTCAATGTAAGCGTAATATCATTTTTTAAGACCGTTTATTCTTTTCATTTTCAGCAAAAACTCTTTTTATATCTCTATTTTTTTTAAAAACACCTTTTATATATTTTTTGTATTTTTAAAACAACAATACAGTTTCTTATTTTTTTCTAAATACTTTTTTAAAATTTTCTAAGACCTTTTAATTATTTTTAAAAGGACTTTTTTATTATTTGGAGACATCTTTACTACATTTTTACTGATTTATACTACTATTAGGAGAATAGGAGATGTTTTTCTTTTCTTTTTTATTTCTTCAGTCTGGTGGAATTCTTTGTCAATTTGGTGGTTTTCACCAACATCCGATAAGTGCTCCAATTTTGGAAAAATAAGATGACCATTTGCTAAATCGAAATTCACTGTATTTTTGGCGAAATGGAATCACCAAATTTCATTGAAATAGGCCGGAATGCAAAGCACTGAAATTTCACTTTGTAAATAGACCCTTATGTATTCATTAATATACAGTCAGGTCCAGAAATATTGGGACATCGACACAATTCTAACATCTTTGGCTCTATACACCACCACAATGGAGTTGGAATGAAACAAACACAATGTGCTTTAACTGCAGACTGTCAGCTTTAATTTGAGGGTATGTACATCCAACTCAGGTGAAAGGTGTAGGACTTACAGCAGTTTGCAGATGTGCCTCCCACTTGTTAAGGGACCAAAGGTAATGGGGCACTTGGCTTCTCAGCTGTTCCATGGCCAGGTGTGTGATATTACCTCATTACCCAAATTACAATGTGCAGATAAAAGGCCCAGAGTTAATTTCAAGTGTGCTATTTGCATTTGGAATCTGTTGCTGTCAACTCTCAAGATGAGATCCAAAGAGCTGTCACTATCATTGAAGCAAGCCATCATTAGGCTGAAGAAACAAAACAAACCCATCAGAGAGATAGCAAGAACATTAGGTGTGGCCAAAACAACTGTTTGGAACATTCTCAAAAAGAAGGAAAGCACCGGTGAGCTCAGCAACACCAAAAGACCCGGGAGACCAGGGAAAACAACTGTAGTGGATGACAGAAGAATTCTTTCCCTGGTAAAGAAAACACCCTTCACAACAGTTGGCCAGATCAAGAACGCTCTCCAGGAGGTAGGTGTATGTGTGTGTGAATACAGATGGTTCACTACAAGATGTGAACCATTGGTGAGCCTCAAAAACAGGAAGGCCAGATTAGAGTTTGCCAAACAACACCTAACAAAGCCTACACAGATCTGGAACAAGATCCTATGGACAGATGAGACCAAGATCAACTTGTACCAAAGTGATTCGAAGAGAAGAATATGGAGAAGGAAAGGAACTGCTCATGATCCTAAGCATACCACCTCATCAGTGAAGCATGGTGGTGGTAGTGTCATGGCGTGGGCATGTATGGCTGCCAATGGAACTGGTTCTCTTGTATTTATTGATGATGTGACTGCTGACAAAAGCAGCAGGATGAATTCTGAAGTGTTTTGGGCAATATTATCTGCTTACATTCAGCCAAATGCTGCAGAACTCATTGGACGGCGCTTCACAGTGCAGATGGACAATGACCCAAAGCATACTGCAAAAGCAACCAAAGAGTTTTTGAAGGGACAGAAGTGGAATGTTATGCAATGGCCAAGTCAATCACCTGACCTGAATCCCATTGAGCATGAATTTCACTTGCTGAAGACAAAACTGAAGGGAAAATGCCCCAAGAACAAGCAGGAACTGTAGACAGTTGCAGTAGAGGCCTGGCAGAGCATCACCAGTGAGGAAACCCAGTGTCTGGTGATGTCTATGCGGTCCAGACTTCAGGCTTTGATTGACTGCAAAGGATTTGCAACCAAATATTAAGAAGGGAAAGTTTTATTTATGATTATTATTCTGTCCCATTACCTTTGGTCCCTTAACAAGTGGAGGCACATCTGCAAACTGCTGTAAGTCCTACACTGTTCACCTGAGTTGGATGTACATACCCTCAAATTAAAGCTGACAGTTTGCAGTTAAAGCACATTGTGTTTGTTTCATTCCAACTCCATTGTGGTGGTGTATAGAGGCAAAGATGTTAGAATTGTGTCGATGTCCCAATATTTCTGGACCTGACTGTAGGTTTTCCTAATCAATTTTACATTAAAGTCGGATTTCCCCCTCAAAGACTCAACAATCTTTTAAGTGCACTCTGGTAATAAAAGATTTCCTAACAGGCAGACATTGCCTTTACACGAATGACACAAATACTACCACTTGTACATAAACGCTTTCATTTCTGAAACACTATGGAACCGTGTGTGCAATGTAATGTATGTATTCCAGTAAAACTAACCTTTATACGACTGAAACACTTCCACCAGTGAGTCACATTCTTCATTGATCGCGCTTTCTATGACTTTCTTTCCCATCCCAAAATCTCTCAGTGTTGATAGAGCGAATCTTCTCATCACTTTCCAATTTTCACCACTAGCAGAAATGATACCTAAGTGAAATCAAAACAAAGTTAGTACCTCCATGTTAAACAAACACTGCAAAAACTCTGCAGATACGCTAGATGATACTTTTAAGTAAGGTATAAATTCCAATAAATGGGAGAATTTCCACGTAGCAATAGGGGTTTATAACAATAGTCGGCATTGTCTTTCGCGCACTGCGCTCAACGTAAATGGCTTTTGCGAAATTGACCAATGACCTTTCAACTGTTACATTGAGTGGGTGCTACTCTCTGCCGTCTTTGAGTCGGTTGACCACTCGCTCCTCCTTCAAACTCTTACAGGCTTATCCAAAGAGATCCGAATGGCTGGAGAAAGGTAACCGAACTCTGAAAATCAGTGTTCGGTTACCTCTCTTGGCCATTCGGCCCTCCAGAGAGCAGGCAATTCGCCAAATCCTGGCGAATTGCCTGCACATACGGTGCCTGTTCGGTGCCTGTTCTAGGGCAGTGAAATCCCCATAAAAAAGCACTGCTTCGGCTATTCAGAGAGCACAAACCAGTGAAAGGTTCCCGAAATGCCCTGTCATTCGGTGGTTTTATTCGGCAGGTTTATTCAGGCGAATCCCATAGGCTTCAATGTTAAAAATATTCCCGTTTTAATTCAATATCTAATAAACCATTCATTATAAAATTCTGCAGTAAAGAGTCTTTTTATTTATAGATTTTATAGGATATTTTAAGCATTTTTCTGGATTTTGTTTAAAAATTCAGATTTTTTTTTTAACTTAGCCTTTTTTTTTTGTAACAGCCCTTTCTATTATCATTCCCTGGACCTTATATGTAAATTTCAGACATTTTCGCTCAGTAGTTTCTTTGCAAACAGCGTTTCACTTTTCAAACATTCAAGCAAACTGTTTTTCTAATTTATTCACTGCCTTCGTCTGCGGTGTCGGCTTTTTCTGGTGGCTTTGCTGCGTGTGATCGGCTCCTGCTTGGGCTTTTCTGGCGTTTTCGGCAGGTTAATCCAGATGTTTTTGCAGGTTTTTGGTGTGCATTAGCCGGGTTTTGCGGTCAGTTTTCGTCGGGTTTGCGGCGGCCTTTCCCTGCAATTCGGGGACCCTGTGGTGCTTGCTGAATACACCGCAGAGTCGCCAAAATGTGATCGGCAAAATGAACCGAATTGAAGAGAACGAAAAGTCAAAAAAACGTGCAGTGACTTTTTTTTCGATTCTCTTTGAATTACCCTGTTAGTGATATTGTCGCAAAGGCACCCGTGTGAGCCAAGGTGGTCCCTTTATACAGGGTGTTGTTAAACCCTTTAGTCAGATTTGCTGCTGGCTGCATGGATACCGAACACCGCACACAGATATAACACAGATCCTGGATAAGAATGGCAGAACTTGAATACCACACACACACTCTGATCTGGGGAAAGGTCTTATACTGGCCTTCTAATGCTATACAGGACACAGGGCAAGGAATAAATAACACAGAACAACAGGGGTTAACAAGAGACAACAAGACGATATGCCCAACAGCACCACAGGGAATCCTGAACTTGGATGAGGTGCTTGCAATGGCCTCTACACTGACTGACAAAACAAGAAGGTCTAAACGCCAGAGTAGAGTGTCAGCTGTATGTCAGGGATCAAGAGCCAGGAGAGCAGATCAGAACAAGCAGAGGTCGCTACACAGGATGACAATAATACAGAGTACAGGGAACAGACAAGAGAATAGTCAGAGCCAGGCCTAGATCATACACAGAATAAAACAGCTAGCAATACTTCACGAAACAAGACTCTCAGGAACTGTACCCATGCAAGAGCAGAGAGCAACTGAACTGCTTGCAATATATATAGGGAAACAGGACTGAGTAAACAGGACATGTGATCCCAGGCCAGATCATCAGCAGGGGAATCCAGGAGCAGAAGAAGGCAGAATGGCTAACCCAGACAGGGAAGAGCTGGTATGGATCACTCCCACCAGGGACCTGGCTGAAAGGTGGAAACCTGACAGATATAGGCCTTCAAGGTACTGTTCTTTCATGGTTCTCTTCCTACCTGTCCCAATGATCGCTTAGTGTCTCATTTTCTGGAAGCACCTCCTCCCGGCAGCCTGTCTCTGTTGGGGTGCCCCAAGGTTCAGTACTGGGCCCCTCTTCTTTTTGCGATCTACACTGCCTCTCTAGGCAAGCTGATCAGCTCCTTTGGATTCCAGTACCACCTATATGCTGATGACACTCAAATATACCTCTCCTCTCCTGATCTCTCTACTGCATCGAGTCACTGACTGTCTCTCTGCCATCTCGAATTGGATGTCTTCACTAGGGATGAGCGGTTCACGTTTGGACGGTTCGGGGTTCGACCCAAACTTGGCCTGTTCGATGAGATCGCGAACACCGAACATTTCCGGGTGTTCGCCGCATGTTCGACCACAATGGACTACAATGCATTTTCCCAATGGCCTGAAGCTCATAATTGGCTACAGCCTTGCACCTGACCACAGGTCTGGTGCAAGACTGGTTCAACACTATGCCAATCACCGCTCAGCTTCCTGATTGGGCAAAATTTGCCCAATCATGGGCTCACAGAGCTAAGTCCCGCAGCACACTATATAACGTTTCCACGCGCCGATTCTGCACGCATTACAGAGGAGATTTCAAAGGAGATAGTTGTGTCTTGTTACTGCCGGTCTGCCACGCTACTGGGGGGGTCTGGGGGGTCTCATTTCTACCAAATATCAGGGAATTTAGGTGATGTGTGTCTTATCACTGTGCCAGCAAGTTTTTTTGGGGTTTACAACTTTCTTTAAAACATTTGTGAATTGAGGTGATCTTCTGGGTCTTGTCACTGTGCCAGCAAATCTTTTTGGGGCTCACTAAATTCTTTAAAACATTTGTGAATTGAGGTGATCTTCTGGGTTTTGTCACTGTGCCAGCAAATCTTTTTGGGGCTCACTAAATTCTTTAAAACATTTATGAATTGAGGTGATCTGTGTCTTGTCACACAGCCAGTTCCACGCAGTATTTTGGGGGTCACAAATTTCTACAAAACATTTGTGAATTGAGGTAATCTGTCTCTTGTCACTGGCTGCCAGCTATCAGTGTGTCTCAATGAGTTATACCAGAGTTCTTTAAATCTTTATACTAGAGTTGAATCAGAGTTCTGTATATATTAGTGCAGGAGGGGTGGGGTCGCGCCTATTCCCCGAAGGGTTGGCTGCAACCACCAAATGCATCCAGCCCAACAACATGTGTAGAACATAACAAAGAAAAAAATGTCATCTGCGCTTACTCCAATTATACCGTGTGAAACTAAACACAATTAGAGGTTTGGTTTCTTATTAATGGCTATTATAAGACTAGCTCGCCCGCCAACGTCACGGCACCTCTATAAGGGCGAGTCCTAACCAAAATGAAACCACAGGCTGCTACACAGCAAACCATACCTGCTCATGCTGCTTGTCAAACATGAGGTAGACTGGTGGGCCTTTATTTATGCTCCCCCAGAAACAAAATCCACTTTGGGATCAAAACAAAGACACGGAGCGGAGTCTTGCTGCAGGGATGACCTGGCTGGTATGCATGAGCAGGTATGGTTTGCTGTGTAGCAGCCTGTGGTTTCATTTTGGTTAGGACTCGCCCTTATAGAGGTGCCGTGACGTTGGTGGGCGAGCTAGTCTTATAATGGCCATTAATAAGAAACTAAACCTCTAATTGTGTTTAGTTTCACACGGTATAATTGGAGTAAGCGCAGATGACATTTTTTTCTTTACGCAAGGGTAAATTGATGCATGTACCATGCCTAGCACACGTCCTAAATCTGGTGGTACAGCGTTTCCTAACCAAGTACCCAGGGCTGCCAGAGCTTCTCATCCAGGCCAGAAAAGTCTGCAGCCACTTCAGTCGGTCATTCCCAGCAAGCGTTCGCCTGGCAGAAATTCAAAGAGAATTCCACCTTCCCACAAACCGTCTGATCTATGACATGCCCACCAGGTAGAACTCGACATTAGCAATGCTGCAGCGTCTGCACAAGCAGCAGAGGGCCATCAACGAGTACCTGTGTGAGTATGGCACAAGGACAGGTTCAGGTCAACTTGTTTTTTTTCCCCCCCGCAGTGGCTGATGATCAAGGATGCATGCACTGTACTGTCACCATTTGAGGAAGCAACGAGGATGGTGAGCAGGGACAATGCATGCATCAGTGACACAATTCCTTTAGTGTTCCTGCTGGAGCACACTCTGCGGGGAATTATAGATGTGGCTCTAGAGGCAGAGCAGCGGGAGGAAGAGGAGGCATTCCCTAGCTCTCAAGGCCCCAGTCTTTCCGCAGACAGCATTCCAGCGGGTCCTACTCAGATCAGACAGGAGGAGGATGAGGAGAAGGAGGAATACTTAAGTAGTGGGGGCATTGAAGAAGGGGATTCCTCAAGGGAGGGTTTTGTGTGCCCAGAAACAGAAGGGCTAGCGCGTGGCTGGGAGGAGGAAGTGCACGATACGGTCATCCTCATTGACCAGGAGGACTCGGAAGCTAATGCCACCTCCAACCTACGCTGCATGGGCTCTCTAATGATGCAAAGCCTGCTAAAGGAACCCAGGATTCGTGCTATCAAGGAGAGGGATCATTACTGGTTGGCAACCCTTCTTGATCCACGATACAAGGGGAAAGTTGCAGAGCTCATCCTGCCCGCACAGAGGGAGCACAGGATGAAAAAACTTGAGGACGCTCTAAAGCGACACTTGTATAACACCTTTCCAGGCACTGGTAGATTACCAAGTGCTGATACACGTGCTTCTGAGGCTGCGGGTGATCAGAGGAATAGTGGTGAAGGCCAGGGCCGCTTGACTGATGCTTTTTTAATTTTTTTTAGTCCTCGACGCCCAGGGACGTCAAATGTAGGCACCCATTGCCAGCGTCTTCACCATATGGTGCAGGACTACCTAGGGGCAAAGGCAGACCTGGATACCTTTCCAGCAGATGATCCACTGGCTTACTGGGTGTTGAGATTGGATCACTGGCCAGAATTTAGCCAATATGCTATGCAGCTACTAGGTTACTCTTCATCTAGCGTGCTTTCCGAAAGGACGTTCAGTGCCGCTGGAGGTTTTGTCACAGACAAAAGAGTGCATCTGTCCACCGACTCTGTAGACCGGCTGACATTTATAAAAATGAATCAGTCCTGGATCAGCAGCTATCTATCCCCTGATGCCGAAGTAACGGAATAGATCGGGTATGTCTTCTGCATGCACAAAACCTCCAGCACTGAACTCTTCCACAATACCACAAAAGGGTTACGGTGTGAATGCACTTGCTGCCATGAAAGGCACAATATTTGGCTGCACTGACGCCTGTGCCAGATTTATATCATTTAAATTTTTTGAACAGCAGGGTCCAACCCTGTACTCTTCCACAATACCACAGAGGGGTTACTGTATGATGATACTTGCTGGCCTGGCATTAAAGGCACAATATCTGGGTGCACTGACGCCCATTACAGATCAAAAACTTTTCAATATAGGACCGCAAGGTCCACCCCTGCATTCTTCCACAATACCACAGAGGGGTTACTGTATGATGATACTTGCTGGCCTGGCATTAAAGGCACAATATCTGGGTGCACTGACGCCTTGACCAGAATCATATCTTTTCAATATAGGACCACATGGTCCACCCCTGCATTCTTCCACAATACCACAGAGGGGTTACTGTATGATAGTACTTGCAGGCCTGGCACCAAAAGCACAATATTTGGGTGCACTGCCACTGACGCCTGTATCAGATTCATATCCTCAGAGGGGTTACGGTGTGACGGCACTGTTGGGTCACTAAAGGACCAATTTTAAAGCACCTATTGTTACTTTCATCCAAAGCCTGCATATATTTCACAATAATTTAGCCAAAAAAATCAGTAAACTTTTTCTGCGTGTAAGAAATTGTCTCCTCTTTTCATACAGACTGCCGCCCCAAGCAGTTGTTTATGGATAGATTAAAGGAAAAGCATTTACCGTCATATGAAATGTCATTTTTTTGTTTTTAAGTGTATACTTCTGGTGAGTGATTTAGATTTTTGTTTCAAACAGATCTTTTCTATTCATCTTAAGGTTTCAAGTTAGGTCTGGTGAGTAAATTAGGTTAGGCTGGTGACTCATTTTCATACTGATTAGCATACAATTGGAATCAATTGAGTGGTATTTGCTTCAGGTTTAGCTTGTCCACTATTTGCTGGGGGAGGTGTTCTTAGGTGGCTATATAAAGATTGTGGAATATTAGCTTGTCTAATTGAGCTTGGGAAGCCTTCTAAGTGAAGTCTTCAAAGTGAGCACTTACAGGAGATCTTCTGGAGATAGTCTGAGGTTAGACAGGAGGTAGAAAACCTACAAAAAGGTAAGATTTGTTGGTTTAAATCCATTCTTTTATAATGGCAGGCTTGGTCCAGTGTAAGAGCTGTCATGCATTTGTTCTTAGATCCAATTTTTGGAGGTTTGGAGTGTGCCTGATATGTAGGCAGCTCTCTTTATTGCAGCAGGAAATTGCCTGTTTGAAGTCTGAGATTTGTAAATTATCTGTTAGAGAAACTCAGGCTATGACTGTTACTAAACCACTGCCACAGAGGCCTCCTAGGAGCGGCAGATGGACTACTGTAGGATCTGGTAGACTTAGAGTTGTGGAAAGAAGGCATGTCCCACAATCTGTGGCTCTTCTTAATTCTTTTGAGGCACTTTCAGAGTGTAGTGATAAGACGGATGTAGGCTCAGACACCATAGTTGAGGAACCACCATCCACTATGCCTAAGGTATGCAGCACTGCAACCAAGGACAAAAATGAAAAGGTGGGACTTGATAGAAGGCAATTGTTGCTGGGTGATTCTATCATAAGAGGTGTTGAGCTGGAGAGTAGTGGTTTGGTGAGATGTCTTCCTGGGGCTACTGCTCGTAGAGACAAGAGACGTATTCTCAATATTGTCAAACAAGCAAAGCAACAAGGGGAAGTGGATGTTCTAGTCCATCTAGGGACAAATGACTTGGCTAGCAATGAGGTTTCTGAGATTAAGGAAGATTTTTGTGTTCTTGGAGGTGAAATACAGCAGATTGCGTCCACTGTGTCATTCTCTGAAGTTTTGCCTGTGCATAACATTCAAGATAGGCAGATGTGCAATAGGGAATTCAATTTGTGGCTTCGGGAATGGTGTCGGGAGCAAGGATTTGGCTTTGTGTCCCATGATAGCTCTAATTGGAGCAGAAAGGAACTGTATAAAAAAGATGGTTTGCATCTTACTCATAGGGGAACATATGTTCTCAGTGAGAAGTTCAAAGGTTTCGCAAAGAAATATTTAAACTAGGAGGGGGACAAAAAAAGGGTAAAAAACAATCTGCCCGATTGTCCCCCAAAACTAAATCGGAGGGTGCAAGCAACATGCGAGGTAAAAAATGACAAGCTCAGAGTCGTGTCTACAAATGCTCGCAGTTTAGTCAATAAAATCAATGAACTAGAGGCAATGATGGCAGCTGAAAAAGTAGATTTAGTGGCGGTTACTGAGACATGGTTCAGTGAGAAAAATAACTGGGACATAACAATACCGGGGTACTCTTTATATAGAAAAGACAGAGAAGGTAGGAAAGGAGGAGGAGTGGCCCTGTATGTGAAAAACAACATAAAAACGAACCAAATAAAAGTGAGCGAGGTGAACATAGAGTCAGTTTGGGTTACGCTAACATTTGGCAATCATACAGTAGCTCGTGTAGGTGTGATCTATAGACCCCCTGGACAAGCAGAAGAAGTAGATAATCTGCTGGTTGAGGAAATAGCCAAAATGGCAATGAAGGGGGAAGTTATTATCATGGGGGACTTTAATCTTCCTGATGTGAACTGGAAAACCAAAACAGCTGGGTGCACCAGGAGTACAAATATTCTAAACTCCCTACTGGGATTATCTCTAACACAAGTAGTTGAGGAGCCGACCCGTAAAGAGGCCATATTGGATTTAATACTCACAAATGGAGGTTTGGTATCGGACGTTGTTGTAGGTGAAAATTTGGGATCTAGTGATCACCAGTCAGTATGGTTTAATATAACAACAGGGATGGAGCCGCACCACACAAGAACGAAAGTTTTAGACTTTAAAAAAACTGATTTTTCTAAAATGAGATTTTGTGTGAAGGAGTCATTATCAGACTGGAGGAGTTTAAAGGGAGTCCAGGAGAAATGGGATTATTTAAAGGAAGCATTATTGAAGGCCACAGGAAATTGCATTCGGCTTGTTAGCAAAAACAAAAAAGGGAAGAAACCACTGTGGTACTCTGCAGAAGTGGCCAAAATAGTGAAGAACAAAAAGACAGCATTCAATAATTATAAAACAACTCAGAGTGAAGAAGATAGGCAAACCTATAAGATTAGGCAGAAAGAGGCAAAGCAATTTATAAGAGCTTCCAAAGCACATGCAGAAGAGAAAATAGCTCAGTCAGTAAAAAAGGGGGACAAAACATTTTTTAGATACATAAACGAGAAAAGAAAAGTAAAACAAGGATTAGTTAGATTAAAAACAAAGGAAGGAAGGTATGTAGAAGAGGATAAAAGTCTCGCTGACTGCCTCAATGAATATTTTTGTTCAGTCTTTGCAGAAGAAAAGGAAGGAAAGGGACCTCAGTTAGGAGAGAACACTAAAGAGACATTTACATATCAGTTTACAGAGGAGGAGGTTCTACAGCAGCTGTCTAAAGTAAAGACAAATAAGTCAATGGGGCCTGATGGGATCCACCCTAAATTATTAAAAGAGCTCAGTGATGTAATAGCAAAACCGTTAACAGATTTATTTAACCAATCCTTGTTAACGGGAGTCGTCCCAGAAGACTGGAAATTAGCAAATGTTGTGCCCATTTACAAGAAGGGTAGTAGGGAGGAATCGGGGAACTATAGGCCAGTTAGTCTTACGTCAGTAGTGGGGAAATTAATGGAAACCATGTTAAAGGAAAGGATTGTTGAACATCTAAAAACACATAGATTACAGGATCAGAAACAACATGGGTTTACCTCAGGGAGATCATGCCAAACTAATCTTATTGATTTTTTTGATTGGGTAACAAAAATAATAGACACAGGTGGTGCAGTAGACATTGCTTATTTAGATTTCAGTAAGGCTTTTGATACTGTTCCGCATAGAAGGCTTATCAATAAATTGCAATCTTTGAGTTTAGATTCCAATATTGTTGACTGGATTAGGCAGTGGCTGAGTGACAGACAACAGAGGGTTGTGGTAAATGGAGTTTATTCGGCACAAGGTCTTGTTACCAGTGGGGTACCTCAGGGGTCAGTACTTGGACCCATTCTCTTTAATATTTTTATTAGTGATATTGCAGAAGGTATTAATGGAAAAGTATGTCTTTTTGCTGATGACACAAAGATTTGCAACAGGGTTGACGTTCCTGGAGGGATCAGCCAAATGACAAATGATTTAGGTAAACTAAAAAAATGGTCGGAGTTGTGGCAATTGAGTTTTAATGTGGATAAGTGCAAGATAATGCACCTGGGACGTAAAAACCCAAGGGCTGAATATAGAATATTTGATACAGTCCTAACCTCAACATCTGAGGAAAGGGATTTAGGGGTCATTATTTCAGAGGATCTAAGGGTAAGTAGTCAATGTAATAGAGCAGCAGGAAATGCTGGCAGAATGCTTGGTTGTGTAGGGAGAGGTATTAGCAGTAGGAAAAGGGAAGTGCTCATGCCACTGTACAGAGCACTGGTGAGACCTCACTTGGAGTACTGTGTGCAGTACTGGAGACCGTATCTCCAGAAGGATATAGACCTCTTAGAGAGAGTTCAGAGAAGGGCTACTAAAATGGTGTACGGCTTGAAGGAGAAAAGTTACCAGGAAAGGCTTAATGATCTTAACATGTACAGCTTGGAAAAAAGACGAGACAGAGGAGATATGATAGAAACATTTAAATACGTAAAGGGAATCCACAAGGTAGAGGAAGGGAGTATATTTAAAAGGAAACAAAATAGCAAAACAAGAGGACATAGTCTTAGATTAGAGGGGCAAAGGTTTAAAAGTAACATCAGGAAGCATTATTTTACTGAGAGGGTGGTGGATACATGGAACAGTCTTCCAGTAGAAGTGGTAGAGGCCAAAACAGTAATTGAATTTAAGCAAGCATGGGATAGGCATAAGGCTATCCTAAACAAAAGATAAATCCAGGTAAAGTATCCATGTAATTGGGCAGACTAGATGGGCCGAAAGGTTCTTATCTGCCGACATTTTTCTATGTTTCTATGTTTCTATACATCCTAGAAATCCGCCACTTCACGGGCAGGTTATGGGGACCTCCTAGGCACGATATTTGAAGGAATTTTTGGTTTTTATTTTTAACCCTTATTTCATGGAAAACTCACTGTCCCTTTAAAAACGTTTTTTTAAAACTTTTTGTTCTTGTTTCCTGTCCCCCAGGGCACTACCCGGACCCCCATACACCTTTTATGGCAAATATGTAGCATATATGCCCTCTTGGAGGGCACTCTAAAAACCGAATTTTCAGCCCCATTGACTTGCATTGGGTTCATGTTCGGGTTCAGACCCGAGCAAATGGGAAGTTCAGGTTCGAGCTCGAACCGAACTCGGGGAGTGTTCGGCACATCCCTAGTCTTCACGCTTCCTTAATCTCAATCTTGCCAAAACTGAAATTCTTGTTGTACCTCTGCAGGGCAACCAGACAGAGGTACAGTCACAGTTCACTCACCAATTCAGGAGCCTCCCAATCTCAGGCTCAGTCGATATTGCCTTAGGCACTCTTAGGTGCCCTGGACCTCTTTTCCTCGTCTGTAGGTGGGTCGAGTTGTGCTGCTCTCATAAGGTGTCAGGTTGGAGGTAACAAAGAACGTCCGATAAAGGGTTAAAAGTAAAAGTTTCGGCTGTGACAGCCTTCCTCAGTCGGTATATATTTTCCTGTTGTGTCTGTATTAATTTATTTATTTTTTTAATACAGAGACACTACAGGACAATATATACCGACTAAGGAAGGCTGTCACAGCCTAAACGCATCTCGGTACTTTGTATGTCCCTTTTATTGGAATAAATAATATTTTACTTTTAACCCTTTATCGGCCATTCTTTGCTACCTCCAACCTGACACCTTATGAGTGCAGCACAACTTGACCCACCTACAGATGAGGAAAAGAGGTCCAGGGCACATACCTAAGAGTGCCTAAGGCTATATCGACCGAGCCTGAGATTGGGAGGCTCCTGAATTGGTGAGTGAACTGTGACTGTACCTCTTTCTGGTTGTCCTGCAGTATTACACTATGGGAGCGCTGTCTCCCATCTCTTTCTAATCTATTTAGGAATTGTCACCCGTTAAAGAAGGGCAGTGCCACTCTCTATATGGCCGCAGGCAATTAAACCTAGAGTCGGGAAACCTATAGGCTCATATAAATGTGAGTGGTATATACCCCTACCAGCAATACTTTAACTTTTTGCTCAACCTGCTATAAGATCTCCTGCAACAAATATTTCCCTGTATGCTTCTCTTTTTTATGTTAATTGAGAGACGCTAGGGACGTGACGGATCTATCACTGGAATAGGAAGAGGCACACTATTAATATCAATTGGAACTTCTGAGTATTTCCTCCACCTTTTTTTGGCTGCTATATGCACTACTGCACTTGATTGAGACATTGGACATTACCTGCACTTTGTCCACATTTATAGGACTGACATTGGACACTATTTGTGCACCTTCTTTGACTGTTATTCATAGGACAGCCATTTGTTTGTTTTTACTTATATGCACTACTGCACCTAGTCCCTTTGTTTTCATTATAAAGGCACTGTTGCACTTTGTTGCACTTTATCATATTAATTTATTGCATTGTTGCACTTTATTGTACCACTTCATTACATTATTGGTGCACCTCCATTTATGCAAACGCATGCGAATGTTTTTCAGTGTTTTACATTATCGATGCGCTGTAAGGGACGCTTGCTATATCCTTTCTCATCTTTGTTTGGCAAAGATTTTAGTTGTTTTTTCTGTGCTTTGTTTAACCCCAGGGCAGCATCAAACCATTTATTGGTCATAACTATTACTCTTGTTACAAATGATTACATTTGTTGCTAATAACGACATATAACTTTATAGGTGCCCATGCTCCAGGATATATAGCTATATATCCACACCCCCTCGTTTCACAAATGTTTATCCCTATTAGAGGCTTGTCTCTCTGCTACAACGTAACTCATGGTGACAAATCACTTGCGGAATTATCTGTGAATTTATCTCTAGAGATTTATAGAGAAAGAAAATAACTGCAGCTACAGCCCAGCTACTGCACCTTTCCCTGTGACATCAAAAGAAGATGTTTGTATGCTTTGCTTGTATAATGAGCGCACAATATTGAATTGCCCCAGTGGTTGAGGCTGATAATTGCCGTTCATTCAGACAACTTTTTAACCCGAAGAGATTTTCCATGAAACCAGTTTCAGGAACCAGTGACTTGTTTGGAAAAAAACATTTCATGAATTATTCGGTAATAAATAAATATTTTTGTTATGTATTTATAATTGCAGCAGCCCTATTTGACAGGTAGGCACCACCATCTGCTGGCCAAAAAGTGCTACTGCAGCTGGGACTCTGTGCTGAACCAGCTGGGGCTCCATGTTTTAGAGAAAGAGTCTCAGCTGTTCAAACTGGTTTAGCTCCTGGTATAAAACATAACAAGAAAAAAAGGTGTCATCTGCGCTCATTCCTATTACACCATGTGAAACAAAACACAATTAGAGGCTTTGGTTTCTTTTAAGCCCTTTCCGATCGCTGACGTACTATGTATGTCCTGCCCACGGGTGTCCCTTAGACCCGCAGATGTACATAGTACGTCAGTGGGCTTCTAACCTCCCTCCCGCCGATACTCACCTTCCTCGCCAGTTCCCACGACATCTATGGCAAGCTTGCCTTGGCGTTTCCTGGGGGCCGGCCGATTCAATGATGTCATCACGCTGCGTGATGACATCATTGGCCGGCGCCGGTGGTGAGAAATCAGGAAGGAGAGGGCGGCTTCTTTGGAGCCGTCTATCTCACCAACTGTTTAAGGTACAGCGATGCAAATTGCACCGCTGGAAAGGGGAGAGTCTCCCCTTTTCAGCGGTGTACAGCATTAACTGTTTTGATGCCAGATCGCAATTCGGCACAAATGTGTGCCAAATCGCGATTCAAACCTGGAGGGGACTGACATATTGGATGTCAGCCAAGCCTTCAGGTCACCCCCCACCCATTGACATCCTCACCATATGTGTGAGTATGTCAGTGGGCCAGTTAACCCCCTAGCTGCCATGTGGAGATAGGGGGATCCTTTGGATAGGGGATCCGTGGCAGCTAGTGGGGTCCGTGGCAGCTAGAGGGTCATATTTGACATCAGTTGAAAGGCCTGATCATGGCCTTTCCAATGATACCAAACATGACAAGGTTTGGTGTAAAAATAAAATAAAAAATAAAAAATTGTCTGGGGGGCGTTTAGTTAAATAATACCTATGCTGTCATCTAAAAATAATTAGCACAAAACGGTCAGAATGAGCGCAGCGAACAAAGGTGAACTGGGTCAGTAGTGAAGGGGTTAAAAAGCAAAAACATGTAAAAATTAGGTATTTCTATTCTCGGGAAAAAGTTTTGAAACTATTTAGCTGGGGTCTTTTTTGGTGGTTGTAGATTTTGGGGATTAAATTACGAAAAAGTGTGTTTTTACCATTTTTTCATCATATTTCATATTTTTTTTTTATAGTAAATTATTCGATATGATGGAAATAATGGTATTTTTAGAAAGTCCATTTAATGGCGGGAAAAATGGTGTATAATATGTGTGGGTTGAATAAACAAGTAAGAGGAAAATTTGACCTAAACACTAACAGCGCAGAAACGTAAAAACAGCAGCAGTCACTAAAGGACGGATTTGTGTAAAACCGCCCGGTCACTAAGGGGTTAATGGCCCTCTAATTTTGTTTTGTTTCACAATGTGTAATAGGAATGAGCTCAGATGACACCTTTTTTTCTTGTTATGTTTTATACATGTTGCTGGGCTGGATACATTTGGTGGTTGCAGCCGCCCCATCGGGGAATCGGCGCGACCCCGCTCCTCCTGTACTATGTATGTTTTAGCTCCTCGGCTGTCATGTCCACGGTGCTAAAACTTTGGCTGCATTCTAGAGTCTACTTGAAAACAAATTTTATTAGTAATAAAATTCCTTTGCATTGCTCCAGAATTACACCAAATCAAATATACTCAATATTGGTGCACCAGCTGGTGCTCTGAAGATGGAGTATACTTGGTGTTGGTTAATATCGAAAGGAGCTATAAGCCATTAATACCAAAGCAGCTGGTAAGTCTCTCAGAGTATTAGTTTACCTCACAATATCGCCCCAATTTTTCTCCATTTTGATGAATCCTTTTTTTACAAATGAACATGACTAGAAATTTTTTATACCAAACAGTGTCTTGATTAAGGCTAGGGTCAGACGAACGCATTTTTCGCATTGTCCGTGAAAAAGTGCATTCGAACGAATGGACATATTTTTTCACGGAATATGCGATAGCGGTCATACGATGTGCATTTGCATCCGTGATTTTGTACGGATCATCAATAAAACCCTTTTTGTGTCTGGACGTTATGATGGCCGGACATTAGCAGCGTCTGACGTCTCCTAATCACGCACACATGCCGCTAGCGGACGCAGTGCACTCTGTACGTCAGTACTAGCGGTATCACGTTCTCGAAAAAAATGATTTTGTGTGCCGCTTGCGTTGCGCGGCCGCACTTTTACTACGTAAAATGACGTACTTGCCCGTCATTGGCCGTCATTTGCTGCTACTACGGCCGTGATAAAGGGCGGCTACACGTGCCTTCGCACTGTGTTCGTCTGACCCTAGCCTTAGTGTTAAGAGGTAGGGCCATATTACATAGTTGGTGCTAACTTAACCAGAGCTGTTGTAAACTTCCCAGAGCCATTATAGCCTATGGAGGTTTTAAGTTTACAACAGCTCTGGTTAAGTTAGCACCCACATTGTAATACTGCCTGTAGTCTTTTGCATAAGGCACTGATTAATTTATACTTTACAGCTGTTAATAAATGTACCGTATCCTTTGGTCACATCATGGAACAGGGGTATGTAAGGTCTGTCAGCAAACTCGTCAGCGTGGTTAACAAGAGCGTCCTTCACGGTGTCGTAGCCGCACAGCACAACCACCTTCGTCAATCCCATTCGGAAACTGAATACGGAGCCATATTTCTCGGCCAGCTGCACAAAATGATAAAACTTTAGAATTTTTAGATTCCGATTTTCCTTTTTTTAAATGGTGTTTTTTTTTTATTCTGTAACAGACCTTTTTATTATTATTCAATAGACCTTACTTATTATTTCCATGCATTTTTATTTAAACGTCTTTTAATAATTGCAGGGTTTTTATCGGCAGCTGATCAGCTTTTTTTGGCGGTGTTTGGCAGCGTTCGGCAGATCGATGGCTTCGTTCGGCAATTTGCAGCTGCGTTTGGCGGTCTGTTCGGTGGGTCGTCGGCTGCATTTGACGGTTTGTGGATGCATTTGACGGTCTGTTCATCGGGACATTGAACTTGTCAGGGTCCTGGAGGCTGGGCTGATATCCAAGATGTCAGCCCACACCAGGAGGCCACAGCGATCGGCCGAAATACCGGCCGATCGCGGCTGAAATGACAGGACGCGCTCAGTGCGTCATAGTACACAAAACCCATTTGGCTGGATGCGTTGAGTGCGTCCTTAGTAGCCAAGTGGTTAAAAATGCAACATTTACCAAAATCTAATTGTGAGTTTTACTTTGTGGCTGTGCTTTATCGTTCACAGTATTTAACAGTTAATGAGATGGAGGAGGAAATGTTTAGATAAGGCATCAGTAGGTCTATTGTTCTCAAGGCTAACTGAGATAAGAGATGGCAGCTAAATGAGATAAAACAGGGATCTTAAAATACTTCTAATCTACCCCTTGGTGATGTCCTTTGAATACATCCCAAGCAATACAAAGATTTGAGTCAGTGATCGACCCATTCACTCCATTCTATGGCCAAAGCCACACAGTGAGGAGCAAGTGATGGAAAGATATGGGGGGGGGGGGGTGGGCAGTTTACAACACAAAATAACACACAATGGATGCACTCATATAGAGGAAAATATTTTCTTAACCGAACTTACAAGAGAAAGACAAGACACATGTAAGAGATCAGCAACATCAAATAAACACAATAAGGACTTTTCATTTTTTGGTGGTAGTGGCCCTTTAAAGTGTACCTGGCATGGACAAAACCTCTTTTGTCCATTCGACAGTGCATTTCTTCCCTTGTTTATAGATTATTTTATTTGTCTGACCTATATAATGGTAAAAAGGGACATAGTCCCATTTAAAGATTCACTTTCTCCCCCCCCCCGGCTGGTGCCTTGTTGCAGGGGGAGGAGCCACTATGAGCAGAATGCCTTTATATAGGACGGCCCCTGCTCAGTCAGTGGGCTGTGTTAGCTGTCACTCAGATCATGACTGACAGCCAGCACAATGACTGAGCGGAGGGATGCCCTGTAGGACGGCCCCTGTAGCAGCCCCTCCAGCAGCCCCTTCTCCCTGCAATATGACACAGATCACAAGAGGGACCAGCCAATTTAAAAAGGAAATATCTCCAGTTTTTCCATTACATAGGTCAGCAAAAACACGTTGACCTATATAATGAGAGAGGTGCCCTGTCAGGTGACAGACACACTTTAAATTGGAAAACCAAACCTGGGACCCTAGGACACCATAGGAATTTCCTAGTGTAAGCATTTCCGTTTAACCCCTTCACTGCTAAGCCATTTCACGTCTTAAAAAAACAAGTTTTTCTTTTTTTTTTATTATAATTTTTTTTCTTTACTTTAAACATGATCATGTTTGATATCATTGGAAAGGCCATGCTCTGGCCTTTCTAATGATACCAAACCTGCTAGCTGTCAACAGTCGGGAGATGGGGGGTTCGTTTGAAACCCGATATCGCCACCCCATCTTTCCTTAGGAGTCAATGAGGACGTTCCCCACACGTCCTCAGCAGTGAAAGGGTTACATGAGATCCTTTTTTTTTTTTGCTTTGTTTTTTTTGACTCTGGTGAATCTTCACCTAGACACCATCCACCACCATCACACATATTACCTCTTGGAAGGTTTTAAAGGGTCTCTTTTTATCCAAAATGTGGATATTTCCAATTATCGGCAGAGGTCTTGGTCCGGGTGGGAAATTCTTGTTGCTTTTTCCATTACTGTCATAAAAAGTATTTATCAAAAAAAGAACAACGATGATTGACAGAAGAATGGAGATTGGGTCGAAAGCGAACATGGCTTCACCAAAACGACCTAGAATAGGGAAACAGTAACAGTGAGACATGGTTCATTATAGATCTTGTAAGAAATCATCAAAACACTTTTTAGAACATATCAATCCAATTGTTCAAATCCAATAGAAATGATTACAAGCCAGGCTGCTTAATGTTGCAGATTTCTACAATATTTACCCCTTTAACACAAAGGGATTACTCACTAACCACTGTTCCTTCATTTAACCCCATCACTACCGAGCAATTTTAGTAAAACAAAAAATGTTTTAGCATTTATTTGATTTAAGGGAATGCGAAATTGATAGTTAAACATAGAGTAATTCACACAGAAATTCTTGTTATTACAAAATGAAAATGTAAATTTGCTAATTTTTAATTCTTATGTATTCGCTTCTGTTACAGACATATTGCAGGGGTAAAAGGTTCTGAAGTCTAGGTGGAGTCCCTTACCTCGCACAGTGCCACACAGGGTCTGCATTATTATCATACAGGCAGAAATGGCCTTTTTGTCAAATACAGTAAATGTGCTGTAGGCAGGTAATAAAATGGTAAGATCTCCTCCTTAAGGGGGTTTGTATTGATCATAATGAGAATATTTCCAATGCAATATCTGTATGTGCTGCATAATGCCTGTGTATGGCAATTACAGCAACACCTTGTATCTGTATGTGCTGCATAATGCCTGTGTATGGCAATTACAGAAACACCTTGTATCTGTATGTGCTGCATAATGCCTGTGTATGGCAATTACAGCAACACCTTGTATCTGTATGTGCTGCATAATGCCTGTGTATGGCAATTACAGAAACACCTTGTATCTGTATGTGCTGCATAATGCCTGTGTATGGCAATTACAGCAACATCTTGTATCTGTATGTGCTGCATAATGCCTGTGTATGGCAATTACAATAACACCTTGTATCTGTATGTGCTGCATAATGCCTGTGTATGGCAATTACAGAAACACCTTGTATCTGTATGTGCTGCATAATGCCTGTGTATGGCAATTACAGCAACATCTTGTATCTGTATGTGCTGCATAATGCCTGTGTATGGCAATTACAATAACACCTTGTATCTGTATGTGCTGCATAATGCCTGTGTATGGCAAGTACAGCAACACCTTGTATGTGTATGTGCTGCATAATGACCGTGTATGGCAATGACAGCAACACCTTGTATCTGTACTGTACAGGGATTTACACTCATTATAACCTCCTGAATCTTATCCCTGTACAGCAGTGAATGATCCCAGAGCTCTCCCTGAGTTCTGCCCTCTCCCTGGCTGTTTAACCCCATAGTGACCAGGCAGTTATACCATTGTCTCTCCTAAAGTGCCCGCTGCTGTTTTTCCGTTTCTGCATTGTTTGTGTTTAGGTCTAATTTTCCTCTTAGGCTAGGGTCAGACGAACGTATTTTTCGCGTTGTCCGTGAAAAAGTGTGTTCGAACGAATGGATGTATTTTTTCACGGAATACGCGATAGCGGTCATATGATGTGCTTTTTCATCCGTGATTTCGTACGGATCATCAATAAAACCCTTTTTGCGTCTGGACGTTATGTTGGCCGGACATTAGCAGCGTCTGTCGTCTCCTAATCACGCACACACGCCGCTAGCGGACGCAGCGCACTCTGTACGTCAGTACTAGCGGTATCACGTTCTAGAAAAAATTTGTTTGTTTGCCGCTTGCGTTGCATAATGCCTGTGTATGGCAATTACAGCAACACCTTGTATCTGTATGTGCTGCATAATGCCTGTGTATGGCAATTACAGCAACACCTTGTATCTGTATGTGCTGCATAATGCCTGTGTATGGTAATTACTGCAACACCTTGTATCTGTATGTGCTGCATAATGCCTGTGTATGGCAATTACAGCAACACCTTGTATCTGTATGTGCTTCTGTACTTCGTATATTGCCCGTCATTGGCCGTCATTTGCTGCTACTACGGCCATGATAAAGTGCTGCTGCACGTGCGTTCGCACTGCGTTCGTCTGACCCTAGCCTTACTCGTTTATTTATCCCACACATATCATATACCGTTTTTCTCGCCATTAAATGGACTTTCTAAAGATACCATTATTTCCGTCATATCATATAATTTACTATAAAAAAAATATGAAATATGATGAAAAAATGGAAAAAAACACTTTTTCGAATTATAATCCTCAAAATCTACAACCTCCAAAAAGACCCTGGCTAAATAGTTTGGAAATTTTGTCCTGAGATTAAAAATACCCAACTTTTACATTGTTTTGCTTTTTAACCCCTTCACTCTGAGCCATTTCACGTCTGTGTGCTGAGCTCATTTTGACCAGTTTATGTTCATCATGTTTAAACGTGATTTGAAGTCCTCTTTTATTATACGACCCAGACAAATTTTTTTGTTTAAAAAATGCAGCAATTTTTTATTTATTTATTTTTTAATTTTACACCAGACCTAGTCATGTTTGATATCATTGGAAAGGTCATGACCCTCTAGCTGCCACGGATTGGAAGAAAACCTCCTAGCTGCCAAGAGGAGCTAACTGTCCGACTGGCATCGTCGTACAAACGGCGACGACGTCAGTGGGTTGGGGTGACCCAGAGGCTTTGCTGACATCCAAGATGTCAGCCACTTTCAGTAGCGAATCGCGATCCAGTATCCTCTCAGTCTCTGCCCTCTCCAGTGGTGCCTCTCTTTTTTTTCTAGCCCTAGCCTTTGGGGAGGGAGAGGTGTCCAAAGGACTCCCCATCCAATTTCAGGTTTCCCCTTGCAGGCGCCGGGGGACGCCTGAAAATGACATCATCGCCAACGGCGATGACATCATCGCGACGGCTGTGCCCCATGAAAACATCAGCTGACTTCAAGGAACACCTTAAGGGGAATTTTCCCCAGGACGTACTATGTACGTCAGTGGTCCTTATGGCGTTTATGCAGCAGTATAGTGTTTGAACTTTTTTTCAGTGAGGATTGGGGCTGCTATTTGCAGGCTGTTTTACGCCTTTCCTGGGTGAATTTAGAGATAATACAAAGGATTTTTTTTCGCCACACAGGGCACATTAATCATGCTTTAAAAAGGAGTGGAAAACTGGAAATAGGCTTTTGATTTTCTAAATGAGGGTTTTCAAATGCATTACAATGCAAAGGCGAGATGACTCAATTCTGTGAGGGAAGGGGTTAAAAAATGGTGGAGTTAGGTCATCAAAAATCAGGGAAATATGGTGGATCAAGTATGGTGAAATGTCGTTGAATTCACGGAGATAGTAGTTTCAGCTTATGTGAGTGGTCGTGTCCCTTTAATTGTTAACTTCACATCTCGTGTTTCAAATTAATGTTCTGAAATATCTTTTATTAACATTAGGTGTTTATTAGTGAAGGGGTTAAATGAGACGGTGCTAGAAAAATCTCTTTAGCCATTAACATACATACTGTAAATAAGAAAATCATATGTGACTATTATTCCTTCGTCGTGTTATTCTTTATAATAGATATTTTCCTGCTGTAAATTAATTATCATTATATGTAAAAGGAATCCCTTTATTTAATAAACACTCAGCATTTTTATTAGGAAAACCTTGCTGAAATGTGGCATATGGGCACATACCATGCAGTGCATGAAATTCACATAACTTTAATTATGTCCTAAAACTCTCCTTACGCATTTATATTTTATGGTGAAATGAATAATACCCACCAGATCTGCAGGTCTGTGTGGCTGGAATCCTCCTCGTGTTTTTCGTTTATGTTCTTCAGCTGGACAGGACTTTCCCCCCTGTAGCTTGTGTTTATTGTGCTGACTGTCAAAGTATCTTTCAGTCTTTTTATGGTGTCATCGGGCTGGCTTTGGCATCATGCCAGACTGGTCCCGCCTTCATCTTAATCTTCAAAATTACTGTAGGGGTTGTTCACTAAGCAGTGATCTTGCCACTGAATTGCACCGAACAGTGAGTTTCTCCATACGGTGCAGCGAAATACAGTGCAGTTCGGCGATCGTCTGTGACAGCGAAATTGTCCCATAGAGAAGTAATGGTTAGTCTATTCACAGAATGCCGAACTGCAACAAAATGACAATGAATTGCCCAGATTTTCTGTGTTTTAGTTCGACAGGTTTAAACAGAGGAATCCCATAGTATTCAGGGTCAAAAAATTATCATTTTACATTTTTTTTAAAAAAATATTTTTTTTTTCATATTCAGCAAAAAAATTATGTATTTATTTTTTAGAACACCTTTATGTATTTTTTTAACGAGATTTGTAATTCAAAATATTTCAAAAGTTTTTATTTTATCTGTAATGCCCTTTTTCTAATTTTTTTAAAGGACCTTTCTTATTATTCAAACACATTTTAAGACATTTTTAATGGTTTAACCACCTTTTAAGAGAATAGGAGAGTTCTGTTTTTCTTCTTTTTCTGAAATTCGGCCGTCTTTAGCAGCCAGTTCAGCTCCATCTTCGGTGCACTACGGTGACCCTGCAGTGAATAGTGAATTTGACAAAGGGTCTGCGAAATAAAATCGCCGAAGCGCACCAGAGTGCAAAGTATCAAAATTTCAGTGGTCTGTGAATAGCCCCTTATATTCGCAGGGATACTCCCCTGAAAACCAGATCTTGGTGCCGGGCAAATGTGTGGTGACCAGCTGAAAGGCCGGCAGGCTAGTAGCTGCCGGTCTTTGTGGGGATCAGCGCCGGTATACATTCTGGCTCGGCTTGCCAGCATCTCTCAGACCTCCAGATCCCTTGCTCTGGGCTGGAGGAAATATGATGGAAAAAAAACACACTTTTTTGAAATTTAATCCCCAAAAAGACCCCGGCTAAATAGTTTTGAAATTTTGTCCTGAGATTAGAAATACCCAATTTTTACATGTTTTTGCTTTTTAACCCCTTCACTGCTGAGCCATTTCACCTCTGTGCACTGAGCTCATTTTGACCATTTTACGGTCATCATGTTTAGGCTAGGGTCAGACTAACGCATTTTTCACGTTGTCCGTGAAAATGTGCGTTCGAAGAATGGACGTATTTTTTCACGGAATACGCAATAGCGGTCATACGATGCGCAGTTTCATCCGTGATTTTGGACGGATCATCAATAAAACACTTCTTGCATCTGGACGTTATGTTGGCCGGACATTAGCAGTGTCTGATGTCTCCAATTCACGCACACACGCCGCTAGCGGACGCAGCGCACTCTGTACGTCAGTACTAGTGGTTTAACGTTCTCGAAAAAATGCGTTCATTTTCCACTTGCGTTGCACGGCCGGACTTTTGTGCGACCGTACTTCGTTATTGGCCGTCATTGCCGGCATCTGCTGCTAGTGCGGCCGTGATTAAGTGCGCCAGAACGCGCGTTCGCACTGCCTCAGTCTGACCCTAGCCTTAAACATCAATTGAAGTCCTATTTTAAACCCTCACAGATAATTTTTTTAAAAGAAAACCACTTTTTTTGTATTATTATTATTTTTTGTTTTACTATTACACCAAACATACCATGATCAGGCCTTTCCAATGATACCAAACATGACTCTCTACCTACCACAGATCGGGAGATATGGGGATCCAAAGGATCCCCTTATCTCCACTTGGCAGCTAGGGGATTAACTGGCAGACTGACGTCATCGCACATACGGCAAAGATGTCAGTGTGTGGGGGGTGACCCGGAGGCTTGGCTGACATCCAATATGTCAGCCATTTCCAGGTTCGAATCACGATCCTGTGACCTCTCAGACTCTGTCCTCCCCAGCGGTGAAACTCTTTTTTATCTAGGACCAGCTGTCTGGGAGGGAGAGGGCTCCTTGGAGCCCCCTCCCCATTCACTGCAGACGATGGCTGAGCCCCATAAATAGGTGGGGCAGGCTTCAAGCATGCCAGACCATCGTGGTAGCCCGGCCAGAGAGTTGATTATAGGGAGGGAGGGGATTAAAGGACCATGACGTACATAGTCCGTCCTTGGTCCTTAAAGGGAATTTTCCCCAGGACATACTATGTAAGTCAGTGGTACTTAAGGGGTTAACCACTTGGATGCTGAGGACGCGCTCAGCGCGTCCTCAGCATTCCCGCTGGTATGCGGAGGACGCGCTGAGCGCGTCCTCCCATTGGGGTCAGCGATCGGCCGGGTTCCGGCCGATCGCTGGCCCCTCCGGTGCGGGCTGACATCCTGGATGTCAGCCCAGCATCCGGAACAGCAGCCGCCGGAATTTGGTGTCATTTGCTGAAAAGCGCCGGTTCGCGATCCTTTCCCGGAGCTGGCCAACATCTTGGATGTCGGCCAAGCCTCCGGGAACTCCCCCTGAGGACTGGCGATGACGCCAGTCCTAGAGTTAACCCTTAACTGCCACCAACGGTGGAGATAGGGAGTTCCAATGAACTCCCTATCTCCCGATCCGTGGCAGTTAGGGGTTAAATTTTGGTATGGTTGGATCGGCCAGAGCATGGCCGTTCCAACGATACCAAACACTACAGTGAAAAAAGTTGTAAAAAAAAAAAATGGAAAATAAAAATAATAATAAAAAAAATAAACACTTTTTTTTATTTTTTTTGGTTTGTTAATATAGCAATATTGTTCCCATTTCAATTATAATGTGAATAATGATGCTGCACTAACGATTTTTGTATGCGGTGCGTTTGTTAAAAATAGTGTAATTTTCCCCAAAAAAAAATGTAACGAGACCCCATCTCTAATTTTTTTAACAAGCGCACCCCATACAAAATATAACCGCAATTGCTCGCATGTTAAAATGTGAAAAAAAACACTTTACACATTGTAAATTATTGAAAATACATATTTTATTGCATTTTTTGTTATAATATACAAACATGACATAACGTATACATATAATAATGACATATTATGAATCTACCGAGTCTGACGGAAAGAACGATATATAATATGTCTGGGTCATATACTAAAATAAGCCTTCAAAACACGTTTAAACATGATGCGCAAAACCGGTAAAAATGACCTCAGCACAGGGGCGGGAAAAGCCTCAGCAGCGAAAGGGTTAAAAGATAAATTTTTATTCACTTATATAAATATTTCTGTCCATTGTCACTACACCCCTAAATAAACTTTTGTGTGACAGTAACAATTCAAGGTCATGAGGAGAGGAGTCAATATGCGGTAAAGGGTCTTTTGCAGGGGTCAAGTCCTACACAAAGTTTGGGCTAAATGGGAACTTCTTTCCTCCTGTAAAGATAGTGGAATGGAGTTCCCACATGCTCCTGCTTGACTTGATCCCTGGTAGACATGTGCATTCGTTTTAGTACTAAAACGATTTAGTCCGAATTTTGGGATAATTTAGTTTTCGTATGACTCAAGAGAAACGAAACTGTTCAGTACAAAAAACAAAAGAAACTAAAATAAAATGCACTACATTTTAGTTTCAGTCCTTTTTGTGATATTACATTGAGTGAAGGAGACCAGCAATGAAGAGCGCAACATCCGAAGTTCTGCACCCTCCACATGCCAATGCAGTAGGATGTTATATACAGAGAGGGGTATTAATTAATGCAGGAGGATGTTTTATTCATTATACAGAGAGGGGTATTAATGCAGGAGGATGTTATATACATTATACAGAGAAAGGTATAAATTGAGGAGGATGTTCTATACAGAGAGGGACATTAATTAATTCAGGAGGATGTTCTATATATTATACAGAGAGGGGTATTAATTAATGCAGGTGGATGTTGTATACATTATACAGAGATAGGTATTAATTAATGCAGGAGGATGTTCTAAACATTATACAGAGAGGAGACTTTTTTGTAGACCTTTAAATCCAGTGGCTGTGAGCGCTGAGATCGGCTGCTTGTTACATTCTCTCTCAGTACAATGTATCAGGCTCAGCTGTTACAGTAACTGACTGTAACAGCGCTCAGAGTTTCAGTAAAACAAGGAAATAAAATTGTTCTAACCTCTTATATATAAAAATATTATTTACTAGTTTTACTGAAACTCTGAGTGCTATGATGAGCAGCAGTCAGTTACTGTAACAGCTTTGCCTGACACGGGGCAGTATTACAATGTTGGTGCTAACTTAACCAGAGCTGTTGTAAACTGAAAACCTCCATAGGCTATAATGGTTCTGGGAAGTTTACAACAGCTCTGGTTAAGACTAGGGTCAGACTGAGGCAGTGCGAACGCACGTGCAGGCGCACTTTATCACGGCCGTAGTAGCAGCAAATGCCGGCCAATTTATTTATTTATTTATAAAGGATTTTACCAGGAAGGATACATTGAGATTTCTCTCGTTTTCAAGTATGTCCTGGCCAATGACGGGCAATATACACAGTACGGGCGTACAAAAGTGCGTTCACGCAACGCAACCGGGAAAACGAACGCATTTTTTGTACAACGTGATACCGCTAGTACTGACGTACAGAGTGCGCTGCGGCTGCAGCGTGTGTGCGTGATTAGGAGACGTCAGACGCTGCTAATGTCCAGCCTACAAAACGTCCAAACAGCCAAAGTTTCCAGGTTTTGTTGGAGTGTACCTGCGACTGGTGTGAAAAATGTCTGGACCAGAAATCGATGTGGAGAGGCTGATCAGCGCTGTGGGGGAGCATCCAGAGATAAGGGACACGGCCTGCGAGAGGTACAAAGATAAGGTAAAGAAGGCCAGCGCATGGGTCGTGGTGTCCCCGTGTCGTGTACCCTGAGTATGATACGTGGTCAGAGAAAGAGCAGAATATTCACAGTGAGTATATGATTATTTTATTCATAATCGCATACATGTAAGTCACAATAAGAATACGAACCAAAAAATTATTCATTGTGGTGAAATCTCAAATGCTCCCCAGCTGCCAGGGCACCTGACCTGCATCGCTAGTAAAATAATTAGACAGAACATCGCGAAACCTGTTGCTGTGTCTTTTCACAGCTATTATGTCATCGTTCGCATAATCTTCCAGACCCATAACTGTGAGGGTATCATCAAAATTAAAACCATCCCTGGCACGCACATAATTATGTAGGATGCAGCAGCATTTGACTATATCCACACAGAAATCAACATGTACATCAAGCGGTCTATGTAAAATCCTCCACTTGTTGCTCAGTATGCCAAAGGTACTCTCGACATTTATTTTATTTATTTATTTATTTATTTATAAAGGATTTTACCAGGAAGGATACATTGAGATTTCTCTCGTTTTCAAGTATCTCCTGGGACATACCGTCTCACCAGCGATAGCCTGTAATTAAACACCCGCTTCTTCACATTCAGGTGTGTCCCTGAGTAGGGCCGTAGGAGATGTGTGGATAGGCCGAATGCTTCATCACCCACGAAGGCATAGGGGACTGCCACGTCACTGCCAGGCAAAGGTGCGGGTCTGTGGATGTTCAGGGACCCACTCTCAATTTCATTCCACAGTGTGGAGTTCCTGAACAGTGTGGAGTCAGAGTCCTTGCCGTATGAACCGACATCCACATACACGAAACTATAGTTGGCATCTGCCACCACCAGTAGGCCAATGGAAAAGAAATGTTTATAATTCTGATACAGTGAGCCACTCTGCTGTGGCTTCACTATGCGGACATGTTTGCCATCCACGGCTCCCAGGCAGTTTGGAAAGTTGGCTCTCTCCCAGAATCCTGCAGCAATTTCTACACATGCCTTGTGTGTCGGTGTTGGCAAACATTGCTCCTTCATGGTTTCCCATATTGTTTGGCACTCCTTGTGGACGATCTCACCAGCTGTTGATCTGCCAATGCGGAAGTTGTAATGCAGATCCTTCAAACTGCATCCACTAGCAAGATACCTAGAAGACAAAATAAAAATGTTTGATTATGATCACATCCGATGAACCCAAGCTAATGTCATACTCATCATGTTTTGCAGCACAAGAGGCAATGAACAAATGGCGCACAGTATGCGACAACTATACGCGGGTACAGAAAAAGCAAGCCATGGCTGCGTGCTCTAGAGCTGGCTCGAAGAAGGTCCGTGGATATATCTACATGGAACAACTGTCGTTCCTCCGAAAGACCCAGGAGCCGCGAAGTAGCGTCAGCAGCATTGACCAGCCATCGACCTCCGGCTCACAGGTCCAAAACATGCTGCCAGGAGGTTCTGCCAGCTGCCAGGAGGAAGGGAACCGGGGTGGTGCAGAGTCGCAGCTGGAGGAGGTTGTGGAGACAGGACAGGTGCCAGGTACAGCACCAACAGTCAGCACCAGACATGCACAGAGGAGAAGGGCACCAGCTACAGACCTGGAGCAGGCCATGGTTACCTTCATGGAGGCTCAAACTAACCATCCACATCAACGCTGCATGCTTGCCGACTCCGAGGACATGTCATTTTTTAATTCTTGTCTGTCCCTCCTCAACCAGATGAGCCCGGCTCAGAAGGTGGAGTACCGCCGCAGATCCCTGGCAATATTTGATGACATCCTTTCCCGTCCCCAACAGGCAGCCATTTATTACAGTGCTGTGCCACAATCCGCCAATGCCAGTGGATCTTCCCTCCCCAGTGAGGTGCTGTCCACCCACCCACCCATGCCCCCTGTAGCCAGGCCACACACAGAGTCGGAGTCCTACTCTAGCCACACCACCGGCCCTCATGACCCAGATGCTTGTCGGTATCATGATCTGTAATATATGTCATAAATATGTATTTTGTTTGTTTGTCATAATGTGTTATTTGGTTTGATGTTTAATATATCCTGACCTTCAGTTGACAAGTTATAATATATGTCCAGAATATATTATTGTTATTTTATTTCATATGTTTCATATAATATAATTTATTTGGTCTACATTGTTGTCGGAGTCATTTATGATTATGTACGTGTGATGTGATGCCCGTGTGTCTGTGTGTATGCATGTGACAGTGGGCATATGACTATAGACATGATGCACTCATGTCAGGTGACTGGCAGCGATGTCATGTATGCAGGTGTGTGACAGTACGTACCGCAAAGTGATGACCAGCATCTCCTCCGGTGGTATGGCAGCCCTCATGTTGGTGTCCCTCTTGGTCAGCGGCTCGCGTACCCGCGACAACAGTTCGTCAAAGGAGGGGATGGACATCCGCATGTAATTGAAGAACTTCAAGGGGTCTCTCTGTCGCAGTGGCCTGTACAGCGTCACAAAGTGTCCATGCCTGGGTCTGGCAGCGTTAATTTGATGAACCCAGGTTCGCCGCTTTCTCTTCTTCTTACGGTACAGGTACCCCATTGCAGCAAACAGAAATACGTGTACTGCATCCATCTTTGAAAAACACCACCATACCCAAAATGGCTTTTTATACCCCTTCCCCTTATTTTTTCATTCATCAATTAATTAGATTCATCAGATTTATGTTTTTTTTCACAGCTGCGTCATAAAATGAGTCCAGAATTGCGCATCGTCTGACCGCTTTCGCGTATTCCGTAAAAAAATGCGTTTGCACGCATCAACGCACTTTTTGACGGTAGACGTCAAAAATGCGTTAGTCTGACCCTGGCCTAAGTTAGCACCAACTATGTAATATGGCCCATATTGTGCTGAGAGTGAGAGATACTGTAACAAGCAGCAATCTCAGCCCTCTGAGGAGCCACTACAATAGTAATTGTATCCACTGGTTTTCGGATGAATGAAATTAGTTTTCATACTAAAGAACTGAAAACGAATTTCTTTAGCAACTAAATAAATTGCATTTTAGGACTAATCCATTCGTTCAAAACGAAATTTTGTGCTGTGCACATGTCTAATCCCTGGCTCATGATATCTAAATGTTTAAGGGCTTGGAAGGCTCCAGAATTGCAACTTAACACACACAATCAATATGACCACTATGAGACATCAGTATTGGTCAGGGATAAAGCTTTGCGGAAAGTCAGGGTTAGGGATGAGCCGAACACATCCCGAGATCGGTTCGAGCCCGAACCCGAACTTCCCATTTGTTCGGGTCCGAACCCGAACCCGAACCCCCATGCAAGTCAATGGGGCTGAAAATTCGGTTTTTTAGAGTGCCCTCCAAGAGGGCATATATGCTACACATTTGCCATAAAAGGTGTATGGGGGTCCGGGTAGTGCCCTGGGGGACAGGAAACAAGGACAAAAAGTAAAAAAAATAAGTTTTTAAAGGGACAGTGAGTTTTCCATGAAATAAGGGTTAAAAATAAAAAACAAAAATTCCTTCAAATTTCGGGCCTAGGAGGTCCCCATAACCTGCCCGTGAAGTGGCGGATTTCTAGGATGTATAGAAATATGTAAAAACCAAAAAATGACATTTCAAATGACGGTAAATGCTTTTCCTTTAATCTATCCATAAACAATTGCTTGGGGCGGCAGTCTGTATGAAAAGAGGAGACATTTTCGGACACGCAGAAAAAGTTTACAGATTTTTTGGTGGTGAAAAGCAGGAGAATGACTGGAGAATGGAAAATTCTAGACCAAATAGCCGATTTGGAAAGTGAGATAAATGGGAGAATTTTTCTGGTTTGGCTATTTTGACCTAGAATTTTCCATTCTCCAGTCATTCTCCTGAGTTTCACCTTTCTCTGAATAACCCTGTCAGGGTTATTCAGAGAGCGGTGAAGAGCAGGAGAATGACTGGAGAATGGAAAATTCTAGGTCAAAATAGCCAAACCAGAAAAATTCTCCCATTTAGGCTAGGGTCAGACTAGCGAATTTTTAACGTGCGTTTAGGCGCACTTAATCACGGCCGCACTAGCAGCAAATGACGGGCAATGACGGCCAATATGCGAAGTGCGGTCGCACGAAAGTCCGGCTGCGCAACGCAAGTGGAAAATGAACGTATTTTTTTGAGAACGCAGAACCACTAGTACGGACGTACAGAGTGCGCTGCGTCCACTAGCGGCGTGTGTGTGTGATTTGGAGACGTCAGACCCTGCTCATGTCCGGCCAACATAACGTCCAGACACCCAAAGTTTCCTGGTTTGGATCTGTAAAAAATCACGCACAAAAATGCGCATCATATGACCGTTTTCGCGCAATCCGTGAAAAAATACGGCAATGCGTTCGGACGCACTTTTTGACGGTCGCTACGAAAAATGCGTTAGTCTGACCCTAGCCTTATCTCACTTTCCAAATCGGCTATTTGGTCCAGATTGTTCTCTTTTCCTGCCATTCTCCTGGTTTTCACCTTTCTCTGAACAACCCTGAGAGACAGGTGAAAGCCAGGAGAACTGGCAAGAGAAGAGAACAATCTAGACCAAATAGCCGATTTGAAAAGTGAGATAAATGGGAGAATTTTTCTGGTTTGGCTATTTTGACCTAGAATTTTCACTTCTCCAGTTATTCTCCTGCTTTTCACCGCTCTCTGAATAACCCTGTGAATGTTTAATCCCGAGGTGAAAAATAACATTGCTTTTGATTTTTTTCAAACACCAGTTAACCACTCGGCTGCTATGGACGTGTCCAGCCAAGTGGTTCTCCTGTGCTATGGATGCGCTGAGCGCGTCCATGCACAGGAGGTAGCAATCCGCCGGATTCTGGCGGATTGCTGCGCCCCCCGGTGCGGGTTAAGGCTGGGGTCAGACCAGCGCACTTTTAACGTGCGTTCTGGCGCACATAATTACGGCCGCACTAGCAGCAAATGACGGGCAATGACGGCCAATATACGAAGTACGGTCGCACGAAAGTCCGGCCGCGCAACGCAAGTGGAAAACGAACGCATTTTTTCGAGAACGCCGAACCGCTAGTACGGACATACAGAGTGCGCAGCTGCGGCATAGCAGGGTGTTTGCGTGATTAGGAGATGTCAGACACTGCTAATGTCCAGCCTACATAACGTCCAGACGCAAAAAGAGTTTTATTGACGATCCGTAAAAAATCACGCACGAAAAATGCGCATCGTATGACCGTTTTCGCGAATTCCGTGAAAAAATACGTCAATTCGTTCGGACGCACTTTTTTACGTTCGCGTGTAAAAATGCTTTCGTCTGACCCTAGCCTGACATCTTGGATGTTAGCCCAGCACTCCGGGAACCCGGTGGAGCAATTAGATGTCATCGCGGCGGCGCAATGACATCTAATTCAGGCGCCCCCCCGCAACTGCGGAGGAAGCGCCTGAAAGGGAGGGGGGACCTCTCTCCCTCCTTATCGCTGGGGTGCAGAAGGTTAATCCAGGCACAGTTTGGAAGGGCACAGCCTGCCCTTCCAAACGGTGGCTGTGATTAACCCCTGGGGAGCCGGATCACGAATCGGCGCTGAAAAGCGCCGGATCGTGATCCTCTCCTGGAGCTGGCCGACATCTTGGATGTCGGCCAAGCCTCCAGGAACTCTCCCTGAGGACTGGCATCATCATGCATAGCACGATGACGCCAGTCCTGGAGTTAACCCCCTATCTCCCGATCCGTGGCAGCTAGGGGTTAATGTCTGATATTGTTGGATCGGCCAGAGCATGGCCTTTCCAAGGATACTAAACATGAGCATGAAAAATGTTTTTTTTTAAAAATACAAAAATAAAAATATTTTAAAAGAAAATTCTAAAAAAAATAAAGTTTTTTGTTTCTTTTTGTTTTGTTAATGCAACAATATGGTTCCCATTTCAATTATAATGTGAACAATAATGCTGCACTAACGATTTTTGTATGCGGTTCATTTGTTAAGAAAATCGAAATTTTCCCCAAAAAAAAATGTAACGAGACCCCATTTCTAATTTTTTTAACAAGCGCACCCCATACAAAATATAACCGCAAACGATCGCATGTTAAAATGTGAAAAAAAACACTTTACACATAATAAATTATTGAAAATTCTAATTTTATTGCATTTTTTGTTATAATATACAGACATGACATAACGTATACATATAAGAATGACATATTATGAATCTGCCAAGTCTGCCGGAAAGAACGATATATACAGGTTTTGCGTAAAATAAATTTTTAAAAAAATACATAAATAATAACAAAAATGTTTTTTGCTTTTTTTACATTTTTTATGTCTGGGGGGGTTTAGTTAAATAGTACCTAGGCTGTCATCTAAAAATGATCAGCATAAAACGGTCAGAATGAGCTCAGCACACATTGGTGAACTGGCTCAGCAGTGAATGGGTTAAAATGAAAAAACATGTAAAAATTGGGTATTTCTATTCCCGGGACAAAATTTTGAAACTATTGTTTGGTGGTTGTAGATTTTGGGGATTAAATTGCGAAAAAGTGTGGTTTTATCATTTTTTCATCATATTTCATATTTAGTTTTATAGTAAATTATTCGATATGATGGAAATAATGGTATTTTTAGAAATTCCATTTAATGGCGGGAAAAACGGTGTATAATATGTGTGGGTTTATTAAGTGAGTAAGAGGAATATTTGACCTAAACACTAACAGCGCAGAAACGTAAAAACAGCAGCGGTCACTAAAGGACGGATTTGTGTAAAACCGCCTGGTCACTAAGGGGTTAAAGAACCTGTTACTCACCTATGCAACAATAAAACCACCAGCAAACTCCACATGCTCCATCCACTGTATTTAGAGTAGGACACCTAGAAAACATAGTCACAACTCCATTATTAAGGAGAAACCAGACCTCCGAGCAGTCACAATTTGCAGATGACCTGATCCTGGATTTCTTCCATGATTTTCTGATTATTGGGACACCAGAGAAGAACCCTGTCATGTTCACTTGGCCTCATCATTTCTCATCATCAGTAATCAGTGAGCTAGATTAATTACCTCCATCCAGGACAGACAGAATCCTCTACAGAGAGGAGTGGGAGCGAGTGACATTCATTAAACCTCTAATTTCTCTTGGTTCACATAGCAAATGTGACATTATATTCCCAGAAAATGACTGTTTCTTTATTTACTAACTTTGAAAAACTCTTAGATACATCTGTAGATGCAACATTGTATATAGCATTCACATGATCCCTTGTTTTCACACATATCTTATCCCAGCGATCTCTATCTTCACTACCCTCCTCCTTTACTTTAACCACTCTACCCCACTGACTCCCTCACTCAGTGGTGTATTTAGGTTTTGTGCTGCCCTAGACCTGACTAAACTAGTGCACCCCCTAATTTAAATTTGAGGCACACCTTCCTGTCAAGGGCACACCTCTTCCTGGTTAATCCCCATCCTTCCTCTTTAAGCTCTACCTTTTCCTCTTAGAACTCCGCCTTTTCCTCTCTTTATTTTAAAATTGGATACCAAGCGCCTACTTGTATATTTTGTATACCATTTCAAATGTATCTATTGAGATAAATAAAATTATGAAATGTCAAATTCAAGCATTTTTACAAAGAACAGCCATGCATGTCAAGTATACTGGATCACAGCCGCTCTAATTGGTTGAAAAATAAAATCCACAGAAATGTGCACTGCATATGAGCGTATCACAGAGCTGCACAGCAATAAAACCCACAGAAATATGCACTGTGTATAAGCATATCACAGAACTGAACAGCAATAAAACTCACAGTAATGTGCAGTGTGTATGAGTGTATCCCAGAGCTCCAGGGCAATAAAACTCACAGTACTATGCAGTGTGTATCACAGAATCCACAGCAATAAAACTCCCAGCAATGTTTGGTGTGTGTCAGCGTATCAGAATCCACAGCAATTAAAATTCCAGCAATGCAATGTGCAGTGTGTATGAGTGTATCAGAATCCACAGCAATAAAACTCCCAGTAATGCAATGTGCGGGTCAGCGTATCAGAATCCACAGCAATAAAACTCCCAGCAATGCAATGTGTGGTGTGTGTCAGCGTATCAGAATCCACAGCAATAAAACTCCCAGCAATGCAATGTGTGGTGTGTATGAGTGCATCAGAATCCACTGCAATAAAACTCCCATGAAACCGAGTGTATATGAGCACACAGCAATTATTTATTCTACATTTACCGGCCTCGTCCGCGGTAGGGCTGTGTGCAGAGTCATCAGGGACTGTGTGCAGACTCTGCAGGAGGTCCCTCCAGGCCACGTTAGGATCGCGGCTGTGCCTGTGCCTGTGCGTGGTGCCATCTTGTCAGCAGTGGGGTGCCACTGCCAGATGGTGCACCGTGGCTTTGATTCCCTTCCCGGTGGGTGTTCAGTCCAGAATAGAGTGACAGTCCATGTTAAGGAAAGGGCGGGCAGCTGCGTGCGTGCGTGTCATGTGGTTCAGCCAGTCAGGTGGTACTGAGACTCAGTACCACCTGACTGGCCGGACCGAGTGTGACCTGCACGCACGCAGCCTCACCAGGAGCCAGGCAGCTCAATGACAAATTTCTATCACTGCAGTGCTGGTTAAGGAAAGGTCCACTTTAAACAGCAGTAAGCAGACAGGGCTTCATATTCTGCTGATACCCCCCCCCCCTTTACCTGCCGTTTACTGTCATCTTCTCTCTCTGGACACAAATCACATCCCCCTCCCCTCTCCTAGAGCTGCTGCGGGGCAGGGGAGGAGCTATGGAGGGAGGAGAGGGGGATTTTTATTCTATTCAATTTTATTCCGTATGCAAACGCCATGCTCCGCTGCTCGTTGTTTGAGAACACAGCTCGGTGGTTTCAATCAGCAGGTTTATTCAGGCGAACCCCATAGGTTTCAATGTTAAAATTATTCCCGTTTTTATGCAATACCTAATAAACCATTTATTATTTTAATCTGCAGTAAAAAGTCTTTATTTATTTATTGATTTTTTTTTAGTACCTTTTAGTAATTTTTCAGATTTTTTTGGGCAAAATTCCCCCCCTTAATTTTAATAGCGGTTCTTCTTTTTCTGTAACAGAACTTTTTATTATCAATCATAGGATCTTATATATAAATTCCAGCCATTTTCGTTCAGTAGTTCTTTTGAAAACAGGCCGTGGGTTTGCGGTGGCAGCATACAGCGGCCGACTCCATGCACTTTGGGGACCCTGCGGTGAATGGTGAATTCACTGCAGGGTGGGGAAATTTTATTCCCCGAAGTGCAGGGAACTACAGAACACCAAAATGTTGGCGTCATTTCGGTGCTCTGTGAGTAACCCAATTAGTGGTGAGGTTTTTTGTTGCCCCCTGGAAAGTGAAAGCCTAGGCCTTGCCTACCCAGACATACTTAAAAATTAGTGACATCTCAATGTTTCCTTCCTGATAAAATAGTTTGCAAAAGTAAAAAAAATAAAAAAATAAATTAAATTTTTTTAGGGGTGGGGCCACCCGGCGGGCCGCCGCCCCCTGGAAATTGCCACCCTAGGCCTAGGCCTTGTTGGCCTAGGCCAAAATACACCAGTGCCCTCACTCCCTGCCCCCTCTTCTACTATGTCTTCCTTTTCTCCGGTCTCAGAGGAGGATGTCTCAGAAGTTATCATGTCCTCCTGTCCGAACACCTGTCCACTTGATCCCATCCCCTCACACCTGACTCAGTCTGTTCTACCAGTCAACGCCCCTGCTTTGACTCATACTCTTAACCTCTCCCTATCCTTTGGAGTCTTCCCCTCTGCTTTCAAACATGCTCTGATCACTCCCATTCTAAAAAAGCTATCTCTTGATCCTACCTCCCTCTCGAACTACTGTCCCATCTCTATGCTCTCCTTTGCCTCCAGAATACTAGAATGCCTGGTCTATAATCAGCTCACCAGTTTTCTTGCTGCTTACTCTCTACTCGACCCGCACCAGTCTGGCTTTCGCTTCCAGCAATCTACTGAAACTGCTCTGACCAAGGTGACCAATGATTTAGCTGCCACTAAAACCAAAGGTCACTTCTCCCTCCTTATTCTTCTTGACCTTTCCGCTGCATTCTACACTGTTGTCCACCCTCTTCTGCTCCTCACGCTTCATTGGATCATGAAATTAAATGGCTGCAATGCCAGGCTCCAGCACAGCAATCTACCGCTCTCTCTTGCCACTCGGGTGAGCCAAACCAGGGGCTGGTGGTCGGTCATCACGGTGAAGGAGCATCCATAGACGTAAGGCTGAAATTACTTTAGGGCCCAAACCAGGGCCAAACACTCCTTTTCTACGGTGGCGTACCCCACTTCCTGGGGTAGAAATTTGCGGCTGATAAAAGCCACCGGATGCTCCCCTCCATTGTCGCCCACTTGGCTCAATACGGCTCCCAGTCCAAATATGGAGGAGTCGGTGTGGACGACAAAGCGTTTGCTATAATTTGGTGCCGCCAGGATGGGAGCTTGAGTCAGGGTGGTTTTGAGTTGGTTGAATGCCGCCTCACACTCCGGGGACCACAGGACTTGACGGGTAGGGATTTTTTTGTCAGGTCAGTCAGGGGTTTGGCGAGGTCACTGTAATGGGGATGAATTTCCGGTACTACCCGGCGGTCCCTAGGAAGGCAAGGACCTGGGTCTTGGTTATGGGAGTGGGCCAATCTAGGATGGCCTCTATCTTGGCCTCCTTGGGTCGATGCTTTCCACGCCCCACCCGGTGGCCGAGGTACTGTACCTTGGACATCCCGATCTGGCACTCGTCAGGCTTCAGGGTCAGGTTAGCGGCCCTGATCCTATCTAACACCACCCCCAGATGGTGGAGGTGTTCCTCTCAGGTCTGGCTATAGATGGCTATGTCGTCCAGGTAGGCGCAGGTGAACTCCTGCAGGCCGTCGAGGAGGCGATCAATTAACCGCTGGAAGGTAGCCGGAGCGTTCTTCATCCCGAATGGCATGACCCAAAATTAGTATACACAGAACAGGGTGATGAAGGCCGACTTGGGGATGGCCTCCTTCTCGAGAGGAATCTGCCAGTACCCCTTACACAGATCAATAGTGGTCAAGAAGTGCCCCTGAGAGATCTGGTCTAACAGCTCGTTGACTCGGGGCATGGGGTACACATCAGTGACAGTGCAGTCATTCAACCTCCTATAGTCGATGCAGAACCGGGTGGTGCCATCCATCTTGGGGACCAACACCACCGGGGAGGCCCACGGGCTGGCTGAGGATTCAATCACCCCTAGCTCAAGCATGTCCCGCATTTCGGCCCGCATGGGTTCTCGGACTTCCTCCAGGAGCCGGTACGCCGGCTGCCTCAATGGCCTCTGCCCGAGGGTTTCTACTTTGTGAAGGGTCTGACAGGTACAGCCCAGGAGCGTGGAGAAGACCTCCTGGCGGTCCTGGAGTACCTGCCTAACTTGGGCCTGTTCATGGGGTCCCAACCCCTCTCCTAGCTGAACATCTTACACCCCGGAGGACTTGCTATTTATCCCAGGGAGTTCCAGTATGGGGATCTGTTCTGCCTCCTCGGTGGCCGGAGTGCAGATGGCAGCCACTGCCTCAGCCCGTTTGTGGTAGGCTTTCGGCATGTTGATGTGGAATGTCTGCTTGATCCTGGTGTCAGCGCAGCTGACAACCACATGGGTGTTATCCCCCAGTTGGTCTACCACCTGATAGGGGCCCTGCCAGGATGCCTGCAGCTTGTTCTGCTGCTGTGGTTTCAGTACTAGGACCTTTTGCCCCAACGAAGAAGGAGCGTTTTTGGGCGGATTGGTCATACCATGCTTTCTGCTGGGCCTGGGCTGCCTGCATATTCCCCTGGACTAGGCCCGTGAGCTCTCTCAGGTGCTCGTGTAGTTCCAAAATGTAGCTCAGGACAGGGAGTCCTTCGGGCTCCTGTCTCCCTTCCCACTGGGCCCTAACTAAATCTAAGAGGCCCCTAACCCTGCGCCGGTATAACAACTCAAAGGGGAGAACCCGGTGGACTCCTGGGACACTTCTCTATATGCAAATAACAGGTGGGGCAGATATTTTTCCCAGTCCTTCCTATCCTAGGTGAAGGTCCGGATCAACTGCTTTAGGGTCCCATTAAACCACTCGCACAGCACGTTCATCTGGGGGTGGTACGGGGCGCTGTGGAGGGCCTTGACACCACAGAGGCGCCAGAGCTGCTGTGTCAGCTCAACGGTAAACTGGGAACCCTGATCACACAGTATCTCCTGGGGGAACCCCACCCAGGAGAACACCCGCAGGAGGGCGTCAGCTATTGTATCAGCTTGAATGTTAGACAGGGGAATGGCCTCGGGGTACCGGGTGGCATAGTCCACCACTGTAAGGAGGTCTTTTTTTCCTGTGGTGCTGGGGCAGGCCAAGGGGCCGATTATCACCACTGCTACCCGGCTAAAGAGTTCCTGGATGATGGGTAGGGGTTAAAGCAGGGCTTTTGGGTGGTCCCCAGTTTTCCCCACCTTTTGGCAGACCGGGCAGGTGCGGCAATATTCCCGCACATCAGCATGGAGTCTGGGCCAAAAGAAGGCTCGGGATAACCGAATCCGGGTCTTGGCTATCCCGAGGTGGCTGGTGAGGGGAATGTCGTGGGCCAGTTTTAAAAGTTCCAGTCTGCGGGTCTGGGGCACGACCAGCTGTTTGTGGAGTCCCTGTTTCCTCATGGTGCCCACACTCTCGGTGTATCTGTATAGGAGCAGTCCTTCCCACTCTATGCGGTTGTCCCCAACCCCCCTGGTCTTTGCCTGCCCTGTCCCTGTCCCTGTACCCTCCTAAAGTGGGATCAGTCTGGGTCTGGTGTCTGAGGTTGACCGGAGAGTACCCGGTTATGGATTGGTCAGGACGGGGTTTGTTTTTGTCGGGGTTTGGGGTTTTTTCTTTGTGGTCTCACCTGGGTCCCAGCTGGAGTGGAGTGGCTTGGTTTGTTTGGTGGCTCTGCTGGCAGGTGGTCACGGGTAGTACAGTGACTGTGTCGTAGGTGGAGACAGAGACGGCCCAGGTCATTCCCCAGGAGAACTTCGGCGGGCAAGTTGTCCAATAGGCCCATCTGCACGGCTTTTGCCCCGGAACCCCAGTCTAGATGGACTCGGGTGGTGGACAGGCGTAGCACTCTAACACTGGCTACTCGGACGGCAATGGTCGGGACAAATCGGGCCTTCGTGGGTACCAGGTGGGGTCAGATGAGGGTGATGTGGCCCCCGAATTGTGGAGACCTTGGGCCGCCTGCCCATTTATCCATATGGCCTGTCGATGATGCTGGCGGTTGTCGGCGGCGGCTTGTATGGGGTCTGCCTCATGTAGCATGCCCCACTCCTCCTGACTGTCCTGGTATCGGGGTTCATTGTCATTACAGTGAGCCGCTGGTGGTGCTGCACGGGCCGGGCCTCTTGGTATGGGGGGTTGGTTAGGGCAGTTCTGGCGATAATGTCCCACTTGGTTGCAGCCACAACAACGGATGGCTACAGCTGAGTTGGTGTGGGCTGCGGGACGAGATGCCGGCCAACGGGCCGGGGGGTCAGAATTATGGATGGGCAAGGGGGGTAGAGGAGCAGGCTGTCGATCACCCCCACTGTTCTTTCAGGTGTCCGTATATTCGTCCGCCCAGGTAGCAGCTTGCTGCACCGTTTGGGGCTTTTTGTCCCTCAACCAATCTCGCACCGCTGTGGCCGTGTGTTCCAGGAACTGCTCCAGCAGCAATAGTTGGGTAATGTCCTCGATTGCTGAAATGAAGTGGCTGGGAATGGGTAATTCTATTTGACTGAGGCGTACGTCAGACTTACGTTTAGTAATCCTATTTTTAATTTTCTGTGTGGTTTCTCCCACATATACACACAGGGGCACTTTATCAAATAAATCACATAATTGGAATTACATGTGAAATATCGTTTAATTTTAAATTTACAATCCGAATGTGGGTGCACAAAAAAATCGCCTTTGATTTTGGCGTTACAACAAGAGCACTTCAGATAGGGAAAAGTGCCCTTGTGTTTCGGAATAAGGCCTGCACCAACGTCTCTCTCAATAATTGCCCTCTTTTTAGGATATTAATGGTGGCAAGTGTAACTCATGCACCATAGGATACGTGTCTCTCAATATATGCCAGTTTTTGCAAAAAAAATTGTTTCAAGGCCTTTGAGTGTGTCCTGAATTTTGATACAAACGCTAACCTATTTTGTTTCTTTTTCCGACTAGTGTCTGGCAGTGGCGTACTTATTATGTGGGTTAACTCTCTTTGGAGAAGTTTTTTAGGCTATCCTCTTTCTCTAAATCTCTCTATCATCTCCCATAATCTACAGTCACATACCTCCGGATCATTCACAATTCTTTTGACCCTACGTAATTGACTACGTGGGAGTGACTGTATGAGGATATCTGCATGTGCACTGTCAAATCTAAGCAACGCATTTCTATCAGTAGATTTTTAAACAAATCTGTCAGAAGTCGATCACCATCTTTGTTCACCATACAAGAAAACTCAAAGCAACAGTGCTCGACACCCTGGTGAAGCCGATGGTGGAGGATACTCCATTGAGATAGCAAGAATTCTTCAAGACAACTGTGGGGTCCCTCCCAGATCAGGAAGATGTCGTCTATATATCGATACTAACACTTGGCATAGTCGACATATAGTTGGTTGGTATAGATGGCATCCTCCTCAAATTGGGCCATGTATATATTAGCATATGTGGGGGCCACATTGGTCCCCATCGACCTGCCCCGAATCTGCATAAAGAAATCTTAATCAAATATGAAAATATTCTTCTCGAGCACAATTTTCAAAAGTGGCACCAAACAATTCCGGCTGCTGTCGTCATACTCCAATGTTATCAAAGCTTTTGTAAAAACTTCTATCCCTTGTTGGTTATCAATGGAGTTATAAAGACTAATTATGTCAAAACTCACCAATACAGTATCCGGATTCACTGAGATTTCTCTAAGTTAAATCAAAAAATCATCAGTGTCCAGAATGAATGATCTTATCTTCTGTAGATAAGGGCGTGCCACCCTGTCCAAGAAAATGGACAGGGGGCTGAGGACCGAATCCACAGCAGAAACAATAGGTCTACCTGGTGGCGAGACAAGAGACTTGTGTATCTTGGGGAGGACGTATAGTGTGGGAACAATAGGATGTTTTTTCATCAGAAACAATGACAATTTTTCATCAATTATTTTTTCATGTAAAGCTCCCTCTACTAAGGATGAAATCAAAGCAACAATTAAATTTGTAGGATTATTGTCAAGCTTCTTGTAAGTACTGGCATCACTCAGTTGGCGGTGAATTTCTTTTACATAATCTACGGTATTTAGTATAACCACAGCACCGCCTTTATCTGCAGGCTTTATGGTAATATTTATGCTCTTATGCAAATTCTGAAGAGGAACCCATTCAGCCTGGGACAAACTAGGTTTGTCTTTGGTAAAGTGTTGAGATAAAAACAAATCCTCAACATCTCACTATACCAGAGCCACAAAAGTCTCGACCGCACTCTCAGTGCGTTTGAGATTAAACTGGCTCTTAAACCTCAATTCAAGAGCTGAAAGTAGTGGTCTGGACTGTAGTCTCCATTGTTGATTTCTGTGCAAAAAAAGTTTTAAGGCGAATGTTACGGAAGAATTTGTAACGGTCAACACGTATATCAAATGTATCGATTTTTTCACTAGGGCAAAAAGACAATCCTTTTGAGAGAACATTAGTCTCTAACATGGATAATGGGGTATCGGACAGGTTATACACTAGACTCTCCAATATTTGGATAGAGTCTGATGAAGTGGGGGTTTCTCAGCCACACTCCTCGGTAAAAGTTCTTGTGTCTGGTATTTGGTTGTGGCAATCCCTCCTGAGTTGTCTCTCCTTGTGCGTGTCCCTAAAAAAGAGTTTGTGCTCACGCTTGAGGATGTTCGTCCATACTTGTCCAGGGTATCTGTCCCCAAAGCTGAGCCCTCCGTAAATCTCAAGGGTATTTTGTAATTCCTTTGGCGTGTAGCAGGGTGAGTTGGCATCTTCCGGGATTCACCTCTGTACTTCAATGTATACACATGACTGGATGTATAGTCCTCCTGTTTTCCCTCTATTTATGTGTTTAGTGCACTATGCATCCAGACTTGACAAAGACCATTGTGTCGAAGCGTTGTCTTTTGCTGCTCACTGTGGATTCAATTCATTTTCAATTTTACCACAACAAGGAGTCGGTAATTATTTATTCCTTTCTTAATCCAGACTCTACTAAAATGCTCTTCCAAGCTCTTATTATCTCCCGCCTTGACAATTGCAACTTCCTTCTCTCTGGCCTTAAGAGATCCCAGATTCTTCTTCTGCAGTCTGTTATGAATGCCTGTGCTAGGCTCATCCACCTCACCTCCCGCACCTCCCGCACCTCACCTCTCTGTCAATCTCTACACTGGCTTCCTGTTTCCTTTAGAATCAATTTCAAAACATTGGTGCTCACATACAAAGCTCTCCATAACTGCACCCCTGCCTACATCTCCTCCCTTATTAGCAGGTATATCCCGTCCTGTCCACTTTGCTCGGCCAATGATCTGATGCTATCAGTTCCTCGTACCCGCACCCCTAACTCTCGCCTTCAGGACTTCTCCTGCGCTCCCCCCTTTCTATGGAACTCCCTCCCCCGCAACATTAGACTCTCCCCTTCTCTCCAGTCCTTCAAGAAGTCTCTGAAAATGGATTACTTCAGAGAAGACTAACGGCTCACTCCAAGATCTCCCAACTGTCATCCCCTGCTCCTCTTCCCATTCAGCCCTCCTTCAACCTGCCACTTCACTTACCCTATTCACCCTCACCTAATGGGTCACCCCTCTACTCTTAGATTGTGAGCTCTCAAGCAGGGTCCTCCCGCCTTCTGTTCCGTGTATGTACGTGTACGTATATTTGTTATTCTGTCTCTACCATTGTACAGCGCTAAGGAATTAATTGGCGCTTTATAAATACTCGTAACTGTAACTATCTGCTGCTGCAATTTCATGTTACCTATATTATTGGAGCAGGTCATGTTATTTATGATTTCTTGTCAAGGTCTAGTAAGTTAGTGATTAACTTAATGCTGCACAAAGGGGAAAGAGCGAGGCTTTGACCATTCGAACAAAACAGGTAAACGAGTGTAATAATGCTGTAAAGATAATAATAACATGATTATTATTATAATGCAGCTATTATTATTACAAGATTGTATTACGAATAATAGTAGCATTATAATAATTATCATATTATTATTAAATGAATTTAAATAACACGCTTAGTTTTATTTACTTAATAATCATAATATTATTATAATGGTATTATACAATCTTATAATAATAATAATAATAAAAATAGCAGCATTATAAATATATAAGGCATAGTAAGATGTTAAAAAAAGAAAAAATACAAATTGCCCTGTTGGGAATCAATCCTAAAACCTCTTTCGTACTAACACTTCCCATTATTTTCAGTTCGGTGTAATTTGCCGAGGCAATTTCGTCGCTATTCACTTGATCAAGTTAAATTGCAATTAAATTTAAATTGCACACAATTTGGGTGCTTTGAGAATAGATCCTTTAGAGTGTAGACAATTAACATCCCACTTATTATCATCCAAGCCTTTGTGATCATATAGTATATGGGTACTATTTAAAGAAGAAAAAAAATCAGAAATGGAGAACCTGTTACTGTATTGAAAACCCCCCACAATTTTAACCAAAACTGAAAAAATGTGTATAAAATATTTTACATGCTCCCTGTGTTAAAAATAAAGTGAGTAATAGCAGCTGCGTTTTTTTGATTATTTTAGGCTAGCGTCAGACGAACGCAGTCATCACGTCCGTGTTGCCGTACAGTTTAACGTCCGTCGTAGCATTGATTTGTGATCAATAGAGGCCAACACACGAAATCCGTGCGCAACGAAGTGCGCACACACAACGCAGGTGGCAACGGACGCCATTTAGACCTTGACGTAAAAGCGCTACGATGGACGCCCAGAGTGCGCCGCGTCTGTGTAGCAGTCTGTGTGCGCGATGACTAGACATCAGACGCAGCGCATTTGCGACGTCCATCACGTTGACGCTCAGAAGTTTTTTTTGGTCTGGCTGACTGTACATGTCTTTTAATTTTAATTAATTTTGTTTCCCATTATTCCCTTTTTTTTCTACATCCGACAAAAAAAAACGGACCGTGTGGTGTGTACAGTATCTTCCGTCAGTATGTACGTACGTTATGCACGCACGCTGAGTGTGCTTACTCAGACTGCGTTCGTCTGACATTAGCCTTATATGTGAAAAATGGGCAATGTCAAGTGACTTAGCGGAAAAAAAGAAAGAAAAAAAAAGGTTTTATTTTATATACCTTCATTTCATTTATTTATCTATTACATATACATGCTCAAGGCTGGTATCGTTGGAAAGACCGGACTCAGACCTTTTCAATGACACCTCACTTGACCACATAGATTGCAAATAATTAAGATACAGGGACCCAAAGTACACCAACCTCTCCTCTCGATGGCTTCTGTTTTACAAGAAACAATGTTTATGAACACATCGCACCATCACCTCCACACTTACTCTCATTGTGGGATATGAGTGGTGAGTAATTGCAACAGCATTGTTTGCTTTATAACTAAACACAGAAAATGTTACTTTGTGGCAGACCTCATTGTAATTAGTCTTACAATTATAAATAGACATACATCATCTCTGTGATGTAAGTACATGTAGTTATGGTCAGTGTTCTTATCTGCGAATAATTAAAGGGACACCACCACTACATAAACTGTAACTAGATTACTTGTGCATAAAAAAAACACTTTACAGAACACTTTATAAAACACATTATAAAACACATGCCACTGTTTTTTTCTTTGTTTGAAGTAATTGTATGTATAAAGGAAAAAATAAAATTCCTTTTTTTTATCTCCTGATTCTATTTTGTGTATTTTTCCCATGATGCAACATTTACCAAAATCTAATTGTGAGTTTTTCTTTGTGGCTGTGCTTTATCTTATACGGTATTTAACAGTTATTGAAGTGGAGCGGGGAATGTTTAGATAAGGCGGCAGAATGTTTAATTTCCTGCCTCTGCTACCAGAGATAAAAGCTGGCAGCTGAATGAGATAAAACAGGGATCTTAAAAGAATACTAATCTACCACCTTGCAATGTCCTTTGAATACATCCCAAACAATACAATGATGTGAGTCGAGTCAGGGACTGACCCATTCACTCCATTCTATGGCTAAAGCCACACAGTGAGGAGCAAGTGATGGAAAGATACTGTGGGGGGCAGTTTACAACACAAATTATCACACAATGGATGCACCCAGTGACACATATAGAGGAAAATATCACACAATGGATGCACCCAGTAACACATAGAGGAAAATATTACACAATGGATACGCCCAGTGACACGTATAGAGGAAAATATCACACAGTGGATGCACCCAGTGACACAGAGGAAAATATCACACAATGGATGCACCCAGTGACACATATAGAGGGAACTATTTTCTTAACTAAACAAGAGAAAAACAAAGCACTTGTAAGATATCAGCAACATCAAGTAAACACAATAAGGACATTGCATTTTTTGGCAGTAGTGGCCCTTTAACCTCCATGGCGTTCCGATTCCGACATATTTTATGTGTCAGAATTGGTCCAATTTTTCAGCCCCCTGGCGGTAATCCCGAGTTTGTCTCGAGGTTAAATTTCAGCGCTGAAAGCGGTGACCCAGAGCCACACTCTGGCTGACACATACCTGTCCCTGCGTTCACTCGCTGACCCCCACAGCCACATTCTTCTATGTCCATTCTCATCGTCCTGCTTCCTGGTTCCCTTCTCTATTGTAAGATTTTTTTAGGACTTTTTCATGATTTTGTCGGCAATTTTATATATATATATATATATATATATATACCTATAATCCTGCAACACCTTCAAAAAGTACTATGCGTATCCATGCGGTGCAAAGCCAAAAAATGGTAAATAGGCATATACGAAGAGAAATGTCTGCACTCGGAAAAATTAAATAATAAAGTTTATTTATAACATATTAAAATGAAGATTGACGTTTCGGCTCACTCTGGAGCCATTCTCAAGGTTACAGCATATAGTGGTAGGCATGTTTAAATACAAAAAGAAAAAACTTACTGTAACTTACCGTAACTTACCTATCGAGTCGCCCGTCTCAATCAAACGTTCCACGTGGACACGTTGAGAAACTGGGGGCTGGTCCGGGTTGCGTCACGGCGTGTGGCGATACCGCATGTCTGGCGCTTCCCCATTGCTATAGCAACTAAAATCACAATTAAAAACATTGCAGGAGGATAGGTGTTAGGAACATATTAGCAACTATAGTGGATCCATGGACACTTCTATTACACTAATAAGCAAATATAAAAAAAATGAAGACCTGGTTCTAAACTATACCTTAATCCAGTGGCGGAAGTACCAGGGTCGCACCGGTCGCAGGTGCGACCGCGGCCTGGCATTCCGCCACTGGAGGGGGGCCCAGCGTCGCCGCCAGATTCCGGCAATAAGCGCCGGAATCTGGGAGCAGTGCCGCCGGCTGTTCCTCTCTCTAGGAGCGGCCCGCTGGTTGCAGCTTGGCCACTCGCGTGGGATGGGAACTAGCTGACCAGCGCAGGAGATCTCGCGAGAACTCGGCTGCGCTGGTCAGGTGGTTTCCGGTGAGTGGCCAGGCTGCATGCTTTCAGCGGCCGCTCGCCTCGGAGAGGAACAGAACGCCGGTGGCAGCAGAGGAGGTGAGCTGGGGGCACTATATACGCATAAGAGCTGGGGGAAAATACATCCATAAGAGCTGGAGGCAAATACATCCATGAGCTGGGGGGCAAATACATCCATGAGCTGGGGGCAAATACATCCATGAGCTGGGGCAAATATATCCATGAGCTGGGGGCAAATATATCCATGAGCTGGGGCAAATATATCCATGAGCTGGGGGCAAATATATCCATGAGCTGGGGGCAAATACATCCATGAGCTGGGGGCAAATACATCCATGAGATGGGGGAAATACATCCATGAGCTGGGGCAATACCATCCATGTGAGCTGGGGCAAAATATCCATGAGCTGGGGGCAAATACATCCATGTGAGCTGGGAGCAATATATCCCATGAGCTGGGGGCAATATATCCATGAGCTGGGGGCAAATACATCCATGAGATAGGGGCAATACATCTATGAGCTGGGGCAATACCATCCATGTGAGCTGGGGCAAAATATCCATGAGCTGGGGGCAAATACATCCATGTGAGCTGGGAGCAATATATCCATGAGCTGGGGCAATATATCCATGAGCTGGGGGCAAATACTGTATATCCATGAGCTGGGGCAAATACAACCATGTGAGCTGGGGCAATATATCCATGTGTTGCTGGGAGCAATATATATCCATGTGAGCTGGGGGCAAAATTATATATCCATGTGAGCTGGGGCAATATATATCCATGTGAGCTGGGGCAATATATATCCATGTGAGCTGGGGCAATATACAATATATATCCGTGTGAGCTGGGGCAATACTATCTTTTTTATATTGCAGGGGAAAAAAAAGGTAAAAATATAGATCTTTTTTTGGGGGGGGTTGGGGGGCCCTTAATGGATTCTTGCACCAGGGCCCTCAGGTTTCTAGTTACGCCACTGCCTTAATCTCTCCTTTCATAATAGCAAATCCATAGTGGAAATACCACTATGTATACTAATATACAAATGTGCCCACTGTAAACTTATCTACCCTAAATAAATTAATATTTGTATGCAACATCAAGAAATATAACCTGTGTAATGTAACAACGTATATAAAAAATTAAATATTAAATGTGTAGTGATTAAGAAAGAACTGAGCAAATAAATTGGTGAAAAAATGGATGTAAAAGTGTAAAATATATATTGAATATAAAATATCTATCTGCATAATGTACAATAAACTAATCATAAGATGTTATAGTGTGTGTGTATAAATTGATATCTATGTGATGTCATCATATGTATATATGTGAATACCTGTGTAGTGCACATGTGCCTTAATGCATTCAAAGACTGGACAATAAAGTAATAAAGTGATAAAAACTGATGTAAAACTGATAAAGGACTGATAAAAAAATAATAACAAACTAAGTGTATGGTGTGATAACTCTATGGTGTAAACTATGTGATATAATCACACGCACTAAGAGACTAGGCTTACTCGCGAGTGATGTTTAGGCTTACTCACGAGTGATGTTTAGGCTTACTCGCGAGTGATGTTTAGGCTTACTCAGTGATGTTTAGGCTTAATCAGGAGTGATGTTTAGGCTTACTCAGTGATGTTCAGGCTTAATCAGGAGTGATGTTTAGGCTTTCTCATGGAGTGATGTTTAGGCTTACTCAGGAGTGATGTTTAGGCTTACTCAGTGATGTTTAGGCTTTCTCACAAAGTGATTTTTAGGCTTACTTACGAGTGTTACATCCTTGGCCCCCGCAGCGCTTCCTGGGGGGTCAGGTCACCAGGTGGCATCGTTGGCTAGTCTGTTGCCAGTAGTAAGGGCTGGCAAAATGGTATCTGAGGGGGCAGAGCTAGGCATTAGTGCAAGGAGCCATCAGCCTTTAAAAGAGGCTGAGAGGACTTGCTCCTTTGAACTGTGGTGGGAGTATTTGGAGTGGAGTCCTAGTTCTTGCTTTTCATGTTATTGAGTAGTTAGAGGATCTGTGTTTTCTAGTTCATGTATCTTGATTTCTAGTTCATGTATCTTGATTTCTAGTTCATGTATTCTAGTTTCATGTTCATGTATCTGAGTTTCTAGTCTGGTTTTTCTGGTTTATGGTTTCATGTCTATTTGTCTGTCCTTGCTATACAGAAGCCTATCATTGATAGTAGGTCTGCCTGCAGGCTATTGAACGTTGTGTTCCACCTCTGTTTAGCTAAATTCATGCTTCTGAGTATATTCTGTTTCTAGTCTGGTTTTCTAGTTCATGTTTTCATGACTGTTTGTCTGTCTGGTTTCAAGGCCTTATCTCAAGGCATCCCGTTTTGATCCTAGTTTATGTATCCTGTCTAGTATATGTTTCCTTGTTTGTTATGCAGAATCCAATCTTAGATTGTAGACCTTCCCTGCAGGCTAATGAACACAAGTGTTCCCGCTCTGTCTCATAGGTAAATCTTGCATCAGCACTCTTGTTCATGTTTTTGCATCACGTTATGTCTATGTATCTGTACACAGATAGTTAATGTGTTTTCACCCAGCGACCTCCTGGCCACGAAGCCATTTGGAGCTGAGGTGATAATTAGGTTTCTTGTAGTACCTCCCTGTGTGGGAATCAAGGTATTACAGCCTTTCTTGCTGTCTGTGTTTTCATTATCTGTATCTAGGTATTGTGTGACTGCCCTGCAGGCCGCACAACTCATTAACCATTGATATCCAGCAATCTTGTTCACGTCTGTTCATGTATCACGTCATCTATGTATCTGTGCACCGATAGTTAACGTGTTCTCATGCAGCGACCTCCTGGCCACGAAGCGACTTGGTGCTGAGGAGTTAATTAGGTTTCTTGTAGTACCTCCCTGGTGTGGGAATCAAGGTACTACAGCCTTTCCTGCTGTCTGTGTTCAAGAATCTGTCCTAAAGAATCCAAATAAACGCAACTCCAGGGTAGCGCCGTTACCGCTACCGTTACAAAGAGTGATGTTTAGGCTTACTCACGAGTGATGTTTAGGCTCATAGAGTGATGTTTAGGCTTACTCCCGGGGGATGTTTAGGCTTTCTCATGGAGTGATGTTTAGGCTCAGGGTGAGAGGTTTAGGCTTACTCACGAGTGTTGTTTAGGCTTACTCACGAATGATGTTTAGGCTCATGGAGTGATGTTTAGGCTTACTCACGAGTGTTTAGGCTCATGGAGTGATGTTTAGGCTTACTCATGGAGTGATGTTTCAGCATACTCACAGAGTGAGCTTTTAGACTTACTCACTAAGTGGTGTTTTTGCTTACTCCCGGGGGATGCTTCGGCTTGCTCATGGTGCAACGTTGCAGTTTACGCTTGTAAGGCTGGTTCAGGGTATCTCTGGGGCGTGTTATGGGCTAGCACGAGACATAAAACCAAGAAGCCCTTCACCCAGGTTCTGTACCAGTCCTTGAGGTGGCTGGGTTTAGCAATGGTAAAAGGTGAACCTATAAGGCAGGGACAGCAAAAAGGAAGGCAAACACCAGTCCTTAGATGGCCGGCAGTATACGACAGGAAAGGCACGGATAAAGGGAATATGGAGAACAGAACCGGGCAAAGCCTAAAAAGCAGGTAGAATGGTCAATAGAAATCTGAGTCAAAGGGTAATAGAGGTACACAGGTAATCAGCCAAATCCGGGTCAAACACAGTATATCGGTCAGAGAGAGTAAGGAATAGCAACAAAAGGGAACTTAAGGGTCAGCAAAACTGAAACCACGAAAGGGCAGTGAGAATAGTGTAAAAGAGGTTTAAATATAGCACCTTTGTCAGTGATTGACTGCCTGGATCCATACCAGACGAACTAACATTTGCGTGCGAGCTATTGACTCCTACATTTCAACTTGCAAATGTTATTTACTCCGCCACCAGTCCACATCGAGCCACAGCACCTGTGCAATGCCAGCCTGCTCATTAGTAAGGTCTGAGGCAAAGAAATTTTACCAATCCCAAGGAGCTGATGTTAAGTGATTTTATAACTGCAAAATCACTCAATATGTTAATAGAATGGTTCCCAACCCCGTCCTCAAGTATCTGTAATAGGCCAGGTTTGCGATTTGCAGGGTACTCGATTACAGGACTTGAAAATCAGGGACAAAATATTAAAGAAACTGATCTGGTGCAATGGAGGAGGTTCAAAATTTTATTTGAATCGTCTGAAAAAGTAAGAATTTGTGGGTTAGAATATTTTATTATTGTTTACATTTTTAACCCCGGATCTACCTGAATAAATGCATTTAGGGTAATCAGAACCAATAACCAACTGTTATGTCTGGTTTACATGCAACTCTATGCTTTGTTTCTATTGAATGTGTTTCCCGTTCAGAGTTTTTAAAAACTGACAGCTGGGTCCGTTTTGGGTTGTTGTCTTCCATACATTAATGGCTTCTACTGTCATTATTTGCATCACATGAAAAGTATTCAATTTAAAACCATTTTCTAAATAGTAAGAAGTAGACATGTGCACAGCCCAAAATTTCGTTTTGAACTAATGTATTAGTCCTAAAATGCAATTTATTTAGTTACTAAAGAAATTCGTTTTCAGTTCTTTAGTATGAAAACTAATTTCATTCATCCGAAAACCAGTGGATACAATTACTATTGTAGTGGCTCCTCAGAGGGCTGAGATCGCTGCTTGTTACAGTATCTCTCTCTCTCAGCACAATGTGGGCCATATTACATAGTTGGTGCTAACATAACCAGAGCTGTTGTAAACTTCCCAGAGCCATTATAGCCTATGGAGGTTTCAGTTTACAACAGCTCTGGTTAAGTTAGCACCAACATTGTAATACTGCCCCGTGTCAGGCAAAGCTGTTACAGTAACTGACTGCTGCTCATCACAGCGCTCAGTTTCAGTAAAACTAGTAAATAATATTTTTAGATATAAGAGGTTAGAACAATATTATTTCCTTGTTTTACTGAAACTCTGAGCACTGTTACAGTCAGTTACTGTAACAACTGAGCCTGATACATTGTACTGAGAGATAATGTAACAAGCAGCCGATCTCAACGCTCACAGCCACTGGATTTAAAGGGCTGAAAAAAAAGGATCCTCTCTGTATAATGTTTAGAACATCCTCCTGCATTAATTAATACCCCTCTCTGTATAATGTATACAACATCCACCTGCATTAATTAATACCCCTCTCTGTATAATATATAGAACATCCTCCTGAATTAATTAACGCCCCTCTCTATATAGAACATCCTCCTCAATTTATACCTTTGTCTGTATAATGTATATAACATCCTCCTGCATTAATACCCCTCTCTGTATAATATATAGAGCATCCTCCTGCATTAATTAATGCCCCTCTCTGTATAGAACATCCTACTGCTTTGGCATGTGGAGGGTGCAGATCTTCGGATGTTGCGATGTTGCGCTCTTCATTGCTGGTCTCCTTCACTCATCAATGTAATATCATAAAAAGGACTGAAACTAAAATGTAGTGCATTTTATTTTAGTTTCTTTCGTTTTTTGTACTGAGCAGTTTCGTTTCTCTTAAGTCATACTAAAACTAAATTATCCCAAAATTCTGACTAAATCGTTTTAGTACTAAAACGAATGCACATGTCTAGTAAGAAGACGGACACATTTAATGACATAAAACCAATCAAGTCTCCAGCATACAAGCCCTTCTCTTACTTTGAATCTCGGGGTATTTCACCATAAGCAGGATGCCCCATCTCAGTGTCGTTGTTTCCATTCCTGCTACAAACAAATTGGCCACGAGGATTACTAAATTCTCATCATGGAAAAAGCGTCCAGGACCGGGTTTTTCCTGAAATGTACATGGGGGAAAAAATGGAAATTTCGATTTTATGAAAGTTAAACTAAACAGCTATTAAAAGCGAAAATACAATGAGGATATTATTATTATTAAAGAAATAGATGATCTGAACTAATTAAAACAACTTCCAGGTTATAATAAACTTCATCACTTGGACGCCTTCATAGATCTTAGATGATACAATTTTCATGACTTGTGACTCGACTTAGACAGCAATAACTTGAGATTTGACTTGGACTTGAGCCGTATGATTTGGAAAGTCAATATACCTTTTAAAAGCAGCCAGGGAGGCATCATAGTATGACCCCCATTGTGCACAGAGGTCTTACAGACATTTGGCGAATTTAGAGTCCAAAGAAAACAACTCTCACTGATTCAGACAATCATTCTCTCATTCACAGGATGACAGCAGAGCATTTCTAATTCCCTCACTCACAGGATGACAGCAGAACGTTTCTCATTCCCTCTCTCATAGGATGACAGCAGACCATTTCGCATTCCCTCTCTCATAGGATGACAGCAGAGCATTTCTCATTCCCTCATTCACAGGATGACAGCAGACCATTTCGCATTCCCTCTCTCATAGGATGACAGCAGACCATTTCGCATTCCCTCTCTCATAGGATGACAGCAGAGCATTTCTCATTCCCTCATTCACAGGATGACAGCAGACCATTTCTCATTCCCTCTCTCATAGGATGACAGCAGACCATTTCGCATTCCCCCTCTCATAGGATGACAGCAGACCATTTCGCATTCCCTGTCTCATAGGATGACAGCAGACCATTTCGCATTCCCTCTCTCATAGGATGACAGCAGACCATTTCGCATTCCCTGTCTCATAGGATGACAGCAGACCATTTCGCATTCCCTCTCTCATAGGATGACAGCAGACCATTTCGCATTCCCTCTCTCATAGGATGACAGCAGACCATTTCGCATTCCCTCTCTCATAGGATGACAGCAGACCATTTCGCATTCCCTCTCTTATAGGATGACAGCAGACCATTTCGCATTCCCTCTCTCATAGGATGACAGCAGAGCATTTCTCATTCCCTCATTCACAGGATGACAGCAGACCATTTCGCATTCCCTCTCTCATAGGATGACAGCAGTCCATTTTGCATTCCCTCTCTCATAGGATGACAGCAGAGCATTCCTCATTCCCTCATTCACAGGATGACAGCAGAGCATTTCTCATTTAATTGGGTTCTTGACAGTTGTGTTATTTCTATAATAATTTAGTTATTCTCAGTTAACAATGAATACAGATTTCACAGTTTGTTCTTACCGAAAGGGGTTATTCATAGCGAGCTGAACTGGCTCCAAAATTGCACAAAACAATGAATTTCCCCGTAAGGTACAATTTCAGAGCCATTTGGCTATTCAAAAACCCGGTAGTTCACCAAATATTGGCGAATTGGCAGGGAAATACAGTGATCTTCTGCTGCAGTGAAATCCCCATAGAGCAGTAATTGTTAATCTATTCAGAGAACACCGAACAGCACCAAAATGTCAGAGAAATGCCTTGATTTTCAGTGGTTTCATTCGACAGGATTAATCCGGTCGAACCCCATAGGTTTCAATGCAAAAAAATTCCCCATTTTTATTCTATATATTTTCAACCGTTTTTTTTTTTTAAATTTGCAGCAAAAAGGCTCTTATTTATAAGATTTTTTTCTTAGGCATTTCTTGAGATTTTGTGGGCAATTTCTTTTTCCAAATTATTATTTTTTTTTTGTATCAGGCCTTTTTATTATTATTATTCATAGGACCTTACAGTATATATTATTTCCAGGACTTTTTGTGCAGTAGTGTTTACGCAGACAGCTTTAAAACGTTGCAGGATTTTTTTATACCTGTTCGTCAGCTTGTCGGCTCGGCTTTTTTCCAGCTGCTTGTCGCGAGCTGTTTGGCAGTCGGCTTTTTTCGTATCGATTTGGCTCCGGATCGTTGTATGCATTCGGATTGATTTTTGGTGGTTTTTCAAATCGCTTCCAAGGGTTTTCGGATGCTTTTCCGATCGGTTTTGTGGATGCGTTCAGCGGCTCGTTCGCTGCACTTCGCTGAACCTGCGATGACTGCTGAGTTCACTGCAGGGTCGGCCAATCGGACTCGCCGAAGTGCGAGGAATGGGAGAGCACCAAAGTGACGGTGACATTTCGGTGATCGCTGAATAACTCAGCAAGTGTATGTCACAATTTCACATTTTTAATCCTACATAAAGTTGAAGTGAGAAAAGATAAACATTTTAAAAACCTTCCTAAGTAAATAATGCTCTGAAACTAAATTGCGAAAAGATCACTAATGACTTGTTGAACACTGGAAGCTTAACGCAAAGGACTTTACTTACAGGGTTATTCAAAGAGATCCAAATTGCTTGAGAAAGGTAACCGAACGCTGAAAATCAGCATTCGGTTACCTTTCTTGGCCATTTGGCTATTCAGACAGCAGGCAATTCGCCAAATCCTGGCGAATTGCCTGAACATACGGTGACTGTTCGGTGCCTGTTCGAGGGCAGTGAAATCCCCATGAAAAAGCAATGCTTCGGCTATTCAGAGAACACAAACCAGCAGTGAAAGGTTCCCCTAATGCCCTGCCATTCGGTGGTTTCATTCGGCAAGTTAATTCAGGAGAATCCCATAGGATTCAATGTTAAAAATATTCCCGTTTTAATTCAATATCTAATAAACCATTCATTATAAAATTCTGCAGCAAAAAGTCTCTTTATTTATAGATTTTTTAGGATATTTTAAGCATTTTTCTGAATTTCTTTTATTTTTTTAAGTCCGATATTTATTTTTTTTAAGTTTACTTATTTTTTCTGTAACAGTCCTTTTTATTATCACTCATTGGATCATATGTAAATTTCAGACATTTTCACTCAGTAGTTTCTTTGCAAACAACGTTTCACTTTTTAATCATTCAAGCAAACTGTTTTCCTAATTTAGTGTCGGCTTTTTTCGGCGGCTTCGCTGCGTGTGATCGGCTCCTGCTCGGGTTTTTCCATGGTTTTCGGCAGGTTAATCCAGATGTTTTTGAGGGTTTTCGGCGTGCATTCGCGGGGTTTTGCGGTTCGTTTTTGAGGGTTTGCGGTAGCTTTTCCCTGCAATTCGGGGACCCTGTGGTGGTGCTTGCTGAATACACCGCAGGGTCACCGAAATGGGATCGGCAAAAGGAACCGAATTAAAGAGAACGAAAAGTCACCGAACTTGCGATGACTTTTCGAATCTCTTTGAATTAGCCTGTTAGACTTGCATGTCTGGACTCAGAACTTGAATACAAAAAGTTACCGCTCGTGCAGTGACCTTTCATTCCCCGCACTTCGGGGCGATTCTAGTTCGCTGACCCTGCAGTGTATTCAGCAAGCACCGCAGGGCCCCCGTAGTGCAGGGAAAACCTGCTGCAAACCCGCAGAACACTCGCCGAACACTCAAGTCACCGAAAGCCTGCAAAAACTCCACCGAACACGCCGGAAAAACCCGACAAGCAGATAAATGTGGTAAAAAAAACAAAAAACAGTACGTTTGAAAGTTTCAAAATGTAAATGCTGTTTGCAAAAAAACTACTGAACGAAAATGTCTGGACTGTTCATCTAAGATCCTATGAATGATACTAAAAAGGTCTGTTGTAGAAAAAAAAAATACGATATAAAAAAAAACGAAAAGAATGTTGCTGAAAAAATCCTGAAAAATGCCTAAAAGATCTAAAAAAAAATCTAGAAGTACACTTTTTACAGCAGAATAAAATAATAAATGGTTTATTAGATATTGAATTAAAACGGGAATATTTTTAACATTGAAGCCTATGGGATTCGCATGAATAAACCTGCCGAATGAAACCACCGAACAGCAGGGAATTTTGGAAACTTTTCTCTGCTGTTCGGTGTCTGTGAATAGATGAAGCATTGCTTCTCTATGGGGATTTCACTGCCCTCGAACAGGCACCATATGTGCCGGCAATTCACCAGGATTTGGCGAACTGCCTGCTCTCTGAATAGCCGAATGGCCCCAAAATGTTCCAGTATGGGGAAATTCAGTGTCTGGTTACATTTCGGCAACATTTCGGATCTCTCTGAATAACCCCCAAAGACTTGAGACTTGCAAAACAAAGACTTGGTCCCATCTCGATCCCCAATACCGGTCCTTGAAATGGACAGGTTATAAGGCAGTGTATTGGACATTGAATTTAGGGTGATCTACTCCAATGAACATTAAATAATAAAACCCTCAAATAGCCATGTAACAGTTGGTAACTGCCACTAGATGTCAATAAAGAGCAAAATAGTCTTTGTCTAAAAGACATGTGCTCTGACCAGGAAGTGGCATAAGCCAATTACCCCCCCCCCCCTCCTTCCAGGAAGGTGACATAACATTCAATACCCAATAAGATCCACTCATGTGGGAGGAGACAAGACTGTAGCCCAACCTCCGCTGGATTGATTCCAGGGAAACACAGGAAGTGAAGGACAGATTTGTTGTGGCTATCAGAGGGAATACAAGGCACTGTGTATCTAATATTTTTGCATTTAAAGATCACATATGCATTGTCTTCTATTTTCTTGCTAGGGTCTAGAAATTAGTTTAACTAATGTTTTTTTTTATTACTTTCTTATATTTTAATCTCTGGGGATAGCTATCATTAATTATTTGAAACTCAAGGACCATGGGGTTATTTAGTGTAATCTCTAGGGAGAGTCGTTTAATAGTTAAATAGTAATCGTATAATTAATTTGTCTCTGGACCAAATGATTATATATATTGCTTTCAAGTAAATCATTTTAAACCATCTGTCTGTGTCATTTTTACTTGAATGGTTATTTATTTATTTTATTTATAAAGGATTTTACCAGGAAGGATACATTGAGATTTCTCACGTTTTCAAGTATGTCCTGGGTTCAAGAACATTGAAATGTTACAGTTGTTACAGAAATACAAAGTAATAAAATGCAAGATATAAAAAACCCACAAATATACAGATTAACAGAAAATAAATATGTAGGAAATAGTCATTATGTTACATGTTTACAGGTGCATTCTGTATATAGTCACTGTGTTACATGTTTACAGGAGCATTCTGTATATAGTCACTATGTTACATGTTTACAGGTGCATTCTGTATATAGTCACTGTGTTACATGTTTACAGGTGCATTCTGTATATAGTCACCGTGTTACATGTTTACAGGTGCATTCTGTATATAGTCACTATGTTACGTGTTTACAGGTGCATTCTGTATATAGTCACTATGTTACATGTTTACAGGTGCATTCTGTATATAGTCACTATGTTACATGTTTACAGGTGCAGTCTGTATATAGTCACTGTGTTACATGTTTACAGGCGCATTCTCTATATAGTCACTCTTTTACATGTTTACAGGCGCATTCTGTATATAGTCACTATGTTACATGTTTACAGGTGCATTATATATATAGTCACTATTTTACATGTTTACAGGTGCATTCTGTATATAGTCACTGTGTTACATGTTTACAGGTGCATTCTGTATATAGTCACTATGTTACATGTTTACAGGTGCATTCTGTATTGAGGTATGTCAATAGGGAGCTCTTAAATGACTTTAGACTGTGGGAAGATTTGATGGCTTCTGGGAGGTTATTCCATAATTGTGGTGCTCTGTAGGAAAATGAGGATCGAGCCACTTTCTTTTTGTATTGTGGTATTGCAAGTAAGGTGCTGGTCCTGGATCAGAGGTTATAGGATGAGGGAACTGCTGGGGGAAGCAGTCTATTCAGGTAGGGTGGCAGCTTCCCAGAAAAGCTCTTAAACACCAGGTTGGAAAGGTGAAAGGTACGTTTAGACTCCAGTTTAGCTCTTTTAACATGTCACAATGGTGGGTCATATAGTTACATTGTATAACTCATGCTGCTACTTTGCGCTACAATGTGGTAAGTTTCTGAAGGTGTCTTTTAATATAAATGGTTTAGATAGAGTTGTTCTATTTAGCAGTTAATAATTATTGCTGCAGAGACTTAGCAACTAAATCGTGTTGAATAAGTTCTGCCTTTACATATAACCTTCCTGAATACCAGATATTGCTTTGCTTATGAATGATATTATGTGCATTTGGGGCTCTGTACAATTTTGCTTGTTATTTTATTCAACCACATTGTGTCGGACATTTTAGGACGCCGCATGGCAAGCACATGTGTCGGCCATTTTAAGCCAAGGGCTGGTGGCCATCTTGGTGCTCACTTGAGCACATGTTAATGACAGCATTAATTGTACAACCTTTGCACAGATAATTCATCTAAAGCGAAGCAAACTATTTTGAAAAGGCATATCACGCAGGATTATCACCTGAAGCGATATCGAACCAAAACAGGCAGAATAGATATAGGCAGCAGAGGGAAAGTGAGGTTAATGTAGCGCTGTTTAAAGACACTGTTGCTGTAATTGCTCAGGTTTGGCCACCAGAGGGAGACAAGCGCAATGTAAGAGATACTGGGCACAATGGGACTACGTTTTCCATCATGCTTTGCGGCGGGGACAGGAAGTGGGTGGAGAGCAACAAAGGACATCCATAGCTTCGTGCGAAGGAGAGCCAGTGTGAGCCGAGGGGTGAACAGAGTAAGACGCACGTGAGACTGTGAGCGATAGTTAACAGGCCGGAGAGCAGGCGCTGCCTTGTGGACGCTGGGGGATCGACACAGAGACTTGCCAGAGACCTAGTAATCCACCGCTGAGAGGTTTGCACAGACACATAGTTCCAGATTGGACCCCGAGTAAGGAGACCGCGATGATCCACTGGGAGAGCAGGCGGTAGGCCGTAGATCTTGTTGTGAAGACGGACAAGCAGGAGAAACGGATCCGGTGGCACAGAGTTCCAGTGTAATCCGGCGGAGAGACATCCTTTATCGGGCTGCGGAACAGATTGTCTGGCGGATGGGTAAGATGCCTTCCAGGCCACAGTCAAAGTTAACGAAGCACGCTGCAGTATTGCTTAAATCTACAGGGCCCCAATGTGACTAGTCGAAGATACACTGAATCCATTCACTGGCCAGTCGAATATAGTACCCGGGTACCAAAACATACACACACACCTTCTTGGGACATAACCTATACGGGACTTACACTCCAGCAACGAAGGGGTTAATTTTCCTTTTACCGCTGCGCGTTTCTCGCATTACGAAATCCTGTAATATATATATATATACACACCGTGCTTGCCTTATATATGCCAGTTTATTGAGACCAGTAAACTATATAATTACAAAAATCCACAACAGTGCTGGTGTATATTTATTCCCTAGTGCGGGGGACTAACCCGAGGTTAAATTCAACGGCTCCTCCGGGAGTGAGCGCTACATTAATAAAACAAGATAAGGTCCAGGAGCATAAAGTCATCAAAAATGGAATACAAAAACCACATAGTCAAAATGAGAAACAAATAGCAAAGTCAAAAGTCCAATTTGGGTCGGTACACGGCAGAAATAAGAATATGTATGTTATTCACAGAGAGCCGAAATGGCACCGAACAGTGAGTTTCTAACGGTGCCATTTTGTGGCCATTCGGCTACTCAGAGAGCAGGCAGTCTGGCAAATTTTGGTGAATTGCCATCAAGTACAGTGCCTGTTTGACGACAGTGAAATTTAGAGAAGCGATGGTTAAACTACTCAGACATCGAACAGCAGAGAAATGCCCTGCTGTTTGGTGCGTTCATTCGTCAGGTTTAGTCAGATGAATCCCATAGGTTTCAATGTTAAAATTTTTCCCACTTTTACCCAATAGCAGAGGAGGGAGCAAGACCCGCAGCCTCAACATCAGAGACTGAAAAAGTAGAATGACACCGATTGACGCCTGGTAAGGGCCTATTCGAGAAAATGGACTCCTGTTTCTGCCATTGCAGATTTAGGTATGATTCTACGGTACATGAGGACACCGGCTAGCCAGAGATCTCTTACTTTGCTCACCTTCTTCAGCCCATAGGTTCATATAGCTGGGCTTTCTCTGCCTCTCAAGGACTGCAACTACTGTCTTATCCTCTCTCCTTCCTCTTTCACTGGTCCCAATCTCTTCCTTTTCTTGATCTTTCACCTTTCCCCCATCCTCTTCTTCCTCTTCTCCCTCTTCCCACCAAACCTTTATCCTTGTTTCTTTTCCTATTTTTATTTCTATTTTTTATATTTTCTCTCAATGCTTATATGTTGCACAGCACTTTTATGTCCCGCCCCCCCAAATCTCCTGCACCAATAAACACATCCCTATATTTTCACAACATAAGAGCATAAGAAGCATAAGAAGTGACCCACGAGAAAATAACATTTTATTTGCAATTTTTTCAAAACTTACAAGAGAGAAAATCGACAAAGTGTGTAACATATCTACATATACTGCGTAATAACTCTAGTTATACTGCTTTTACACTAGTTACGTGGCAAGGCACAGATTTCATGCGCGGAAGGGCTTAAAGTGATGCCAAGCGCAGGGGTGAGATCCACGTCTACGCCGGGAGGGGACTGGAATGTGAATTTCTGCATGAATCTTGTGAAGAACAGGAACAACTCCACTTTTGCCAAATTCTCTCCAGCACAACTTCTTCGACCTAGGCATAAAAATATAGAGAGTTTAGCCCAGGCGGGCATCGGAACATATAGAGGTTAGCCCAGGCGGGCATAGAAACAGAGAGGGGTTAACCCAGGCGGACATAGTTTCTGCAAATTCACAGTTGTCATGAAATTGTAAAGAACAAACATGAAAATCATAGAAGTGATACAATAGGCTTTAGCGGGATCCTGGGCAAAGCATTATTGCAGGGTCCAACACACCTAGTGGAGACCCCAGCTCCCTGATCCACTAATAAATCCAGCAGTGACAGGAGGCACGGAGTGCAAACCCCGGGGTACACACCGCTCCTTTCTGCTCGAAAGACTGAGAGGCATGGGCTCCTGGAGCTACAGTCTGTATCATTTAATGTATAATACCACAGGGGAAACTGAATTAATGCTTGGGGCGGCTCCTCAAACCATTTACAGAATAAATAAATCACTGGCTCTTTACAGCTTGAATTGCTTTAGTCAAAACCAAACTATTCCTTTTTATCCTGCTCTGGATAAATAGCTGTATAATTTTCTTTAAGTGTCCGACTTGTCAGACAAACTTGTAATTTTAGAAAAAAGGCAAAATACCCCCCCACACACATAATATAAATAAATATATATAAGAAAATTAAATTCTAGACCTGCTGAAAACGGCATGAATGCTTCATTCTTCACAAATTTTCCGTTTGCGTCAAGAAAATGCTGGGGGTAAAATTCATGCGGTTTCTTAAAATACTCCTTATCTTGCAGGACGGATGAGAGCAGCGGGATGACTTGAGTTCCCTAAACAAAAAACATGGAATCACATTATAATTATATTGCAGAATATTATACCTTTTAATTTATTTGAAGGTTACACCAACTACTTTAACAGAGGAATACACCACCCTGGAGGTAAATTATTAAAATGTTCTCTCTTTGGAAAAAAACCATATATATATATAACTTTGATAGGCCGTGTTAGTCCAGATGCCAAAATCACAAGTATAGCAGTATGTAGTGATACCTTTTTTATTGGACTAGCGTTACATTTAAAAGACAAGCTATCGACAGTTCCTATCTTCTTCAGGTCTGGATGCTTACTGATCAGTTCCTAGAATTGAACATTAGGACATTAAGGGTCACATGGGTGGGGGATTAGATGTCGTAAAAAGTGAGGTCAAATGGTATGTTCAAAATGGGATAATAAATGCATGAGGGATCTTGGGCCCATAACAAAGCAACAGAGATATATATATTCTTGCTGTGACTTTAACATCTTTCCATTACCTGCACAATGAATATTTACCGAGGCCTCCCTCTGTAGAGGTAAGCCATATGTGACAGAGCTCTCCCTCTGCTGGCCAAAAAGCGCTACTACTTGTACTTTGCAGTTTGAGCTCCGTGGTTTCGGGAATGAAAAAAAGAATCTCAAAGCTTTTCAGATAGTTTCAAAGTCCGTCGCCGTCAAGCGCTGAGTGTGCATGCGTGACGGACATTTAAAACTGGGTTGCCGTTAAAACAAACAGGTAGCTGCGCGTGTCGGCCACCTGCAAAAAAAATAAATAAATCGTCACGAGTGGCACGCAGCTACCAGTTTGTTTAAACGGCGCAAGTCCTGAATCCTCCAGCGGTGACTGTCCTCCGGCTGTGGCAGGCTGCTCGGCCGGCATCCAGGCTCAGGCGATCCCAGGGCTTGGCTTGGGCCTATAGGCCCAGCCGAGCCGGGGACTCGCCTAAGGCTGGAGGCCGGCCGAGCAGCCTGCCACAGCCGGAGGACAGTCACCGCTGGAGCTCCGGGCCAATGTAGGAGGATGTTGCCTACACATACTCCCCTACATTGGCCCTGAGCTCCAGCGGTGACTGTCCTCTGGCTGTCGCAGGCTGCTCGGCTGGCCTCCAGGCTCAGGCGAGCCCCCGCTTGGCTTGGGCCTATAGGCCCAGCCGAGCCGGGGACTCGCCTAAGCCTGGAGGCCGGCCGAGCAGCCTGGCAGCCGGAGGACGGTCACCGCTGGAGCTCAGGGCCGATGTAGGAGGATGTTGCCTACACATACCCCTACATTGGCCCTGAGCTCCAGCGGTGACTGTCCTCCGGCTGTCGCAGGCTGCTCGGCTGGCCTCCAGGCTCAGGCGAGCCCCCGGCTTGGCTGGGCCTATAGGCCCAGCCGAGCCGGGGACTCGCCTAAGCCTGGAGGCCGGCCGAGCAGCCTGGGCAGCCGGAGGACGGTCACCGCTGGAGCTCAGGGCGATGTAGGAGGATGTTGCCTACACATACTCCCCTACATTGGCCCTGAGCTCCAGCGGTGACTGTCCTCCGGCTGTCGCAGGCTGCTCGGCTGGCCTCCAGGCTCAGGCGAGCCCCCGGCTTGGCTTGGGCCTATAGCCCAGCCGAGCCGGGGACTCGCCTAAGCCTGAGGCCGGCCGAGCAGCCTGGGCAGCCGGAGGACGGTCACCGCTGGAGCTCAGGGCCGATGTAGGAGGATGTTTCCTACACATACTCACCTACATCGGCCCTTAGCTCCTCCAGCGATGGCAGTCCCGCTTCCAGTGTCCTCTCTCCGTTGGTCGCTTGTATGACGTCACGAAAGCCTTTGACCCTGGGTCAAAGGCTTTTGTGATGTCATACCGGTGACCAACGGAGAGAGGACACTGGAAGCGGGACTGCCATCGCTGGAGGAGCTAAAGGCCGATGTAGGTGAGTATGTGTGGAACCGGTGGAGGACTCGAGGCTGATGTAGGTGAGTATGTGCTCTCCACACCATCCTGCTTGCTCGGCCAGTATCCAAGCTTAGGCGAGCCCCCGGCTTGGCTTGGGCCTAGAGGCCCAGCCGAGCCGGGGACTCGCCTGAGCATGGAGGCCGGCCGAGCTGCCTGCTCGGGCGTCCTCCAGGCTCGGGCGAGTCCCCAGCTCGGCTGGGCCTCTAGGCCCAAGCTGGGGCTCGCCTAAGCTTGGATACCGGCCGAGCAAGCAGGGTGGGTGTGGAGAGCACATACTCACCTACATTGGCCCTGAGCTCCAGCGGTGACTGTACTCCGGCTGTCGCAGGCTGCTCGGCCGGCCTCCAGGCTCAGGCGAGCCCCCGGCTCGGCTTGGGCCTATAGGCCCAGCCGAGCCGGGGACTCGCCTAAGCCTGGAGGCCGGCCGAGCAGCCTGGGCAGCCGGAGGACGGTCACCGCTGGAGCTCAGGGCCGATGTAGGAGGATGTTTCCTACACATACTCACCTACATCGGCCCTTAGCTCCTCCAGCGATGGCAGTCCCGCTTCCAGTGTCCTCTCTCCGTTAGTCGCCGGTTATGACGTCACGAAAGCCTTTGACCCTGGGTCAAAGGCTTTTGTGATGTCATACCGGTGACCAACGGAGAGAGGACACTGGAAGCGGGACTGCCATCGCTGGAGGAGCTAAGGGCCGATGTAGGTGAGTATGTGTGGAACCGGTGGAGGACTCGAGGCTGATGTAGGTGAGTATGTGCTCTCCACACCCATCCTGCTTGCTCGGCCAGTATCCAAGCTTAGGCGAGCCCCCGGCTTGGCTTGGGCCTAGAGGCCCAGCCGAGCCGGGGACTCGCCTGAGCATGGAAGCCGGCCGAGCTGCCTGCTCGGGCGTCCTCCAGTCTAAGGCGAGTCCCCGGCTCGGCTGGGCCTCTAGGCCCAAGCCAAGCCGGGGGCTCGCCTAAACTTGGATGCCGGCTGAGCTACTTGCTTGGTCGGCATCCAGGCTCAGGCGAGCCCCCGGCTTGGCCTGGGCCTAGAGGCCCAGCCGAGCCGGGGCTCACCTGAGCCTGGATGCCGGCTGAGTTGCCTGCTCGGGCGTCCTCCAGGCTCAGGCGAATCCCCGGCTCGGCTGGGGCTCTAGGCCCAAGCCAAGCCTGGGGCTCGCCTAAGCTTGGATGCCGGCCGAGCTACTTGCTTGGCCGGCATCCAGGCCCAGGCGAGCCCCCGCTTGGCCTGGGCCTAGAGGCCCAGCCGAGTCGGGGGCTCACCTGAGCATGGAGGCCGGCCGAGTTGCCTATGTACACACACACACACACACATATATGGTTGTTACAGGGTGTGTATGTGTGTGTGTATATATATATATATATATATATATATATATATATTATATATATATATATATATATATACATACATGGGGTTACATGGTGTGTGTATATATATATATATACCCACATGGGGTTACAGGGTGTGTATATATATATCCCACATGGGTTACAGTGGTGTGTATATATATACCCACATGGGGTCAGGGTGTGTATATATATACCCACATGGGGTTACAGGGTGTGTAATATATATATATATATTATACACCCATGGGGTTTCAGGGTTTATATATATATATATACACCCACATGGGGTTACAGGGTATATATATATATATATATTATATACACCACATGGGGTTACAGGGTATATATATATATACCACATGGGGTTACAGGGTGTGTATATATATACCCACATGGGGTTACAGGGTGTGTATATATATATACCACATGGGGTTACAGGGTGTGTATATATATATACCCACATGGGGTTACAGGGTGTGTAATATATATATATATTATACACCCACATGGGGTTGCAGGTAATATATATATATATATATACACCCACATGGGGTTAAAGGGTATAATATATATATATTATATATATATATACACCCACATGGGGTTACAGGGTATTTATATATATATATATATACACCCACATGGGGTTACAGGGTATATATATATATTATATATATATATATACACCCACATGGGGTTACAGGGTGTATATATATACATATATATACCCACATGGGGTTACAGGGTGTATATATATATATACATATATATACCCACATGGGGTTACATGGTGTATATATATTATACATATATATACCCACATGGGGTTACATGGTGTGTGTATATATACACCCACATGGGGTTACAGGGTGTGTATGTATGTGTATATATATATCTCCTGTAACATATATATACATACATACATCACATATATATGTATATATATATATATATATATGACTGCCCTTAGGGCAGGCTTTATACCTAGTTGTCTATAATTTACTTTGAGAGACACAGCAGTCACTGGGGCAGTTGGACGAGCATGGGGGCTAGTCTCCCTCTGTATTCCCTCTGTATTACTATTCCGTCTCTGTATAGTATACATCTCTGAATTAGCAGTCCTCTTTCTGTACAGTGTACACCCACCCACTGTAAGATTATATTCCTTTATTTTCACATGCTCTGCTTCCACTCCCCCTTCCCTTCCTCCCAAGAACTAGGAGGTAGTTTAAGATATGGTTGCCTTTGTAAATGATCTAGTAACATGACAGGGAAGGTACATTCAAAACAATGGATCCATTGATAGTATTTGTAATGTATTCCTGAAGGGGGTTGTCCCTCAACTGTTTATAGCGCTATGTTTTAAAAGAAACAGTCAGTCTTGTTTTTCACGCTAAACACTGGTCGTGCCTGGTGATTTTAGGGAGGTTTTGGGCTGAGAATCCTGGATGTCGGGTCCAGCTTGGAGAACTGCTAGAATTTGACAGAGGCACACAGTAGACATGTGCACAGCACAAAATTTCGTTTTGAACTAATGGATTAGTCCTAAAATGCAATTTATTTAGTTGCTAAAGAAATTCGTTTTCAGTTCTTTAGTATGAAAACTAATTTCGTTCATCCGAAAACCAGTGGATACAATTACTATTGTAGTGGTGGCTCCTCAGAGGGCTGAGATCGCTGCTTGTTACAGTATCTCTCACTCTCAGCACAATGTGGGCCATATTACATAGTTGGTGCTAACTTAACCAGAGCTGTTGTAACCTTCCCAGAGCCATTATAGCCTATGGAGGTTTTCAGTTTACAACAGCTCTGGTTAAGTTAGCACCAACATTGTAATACTGCCCCGTGTCAGGCAAAGCTGTTACAATAACTGACTGCTGCTCATCACAGCGCTCAGTTTCTGTAAAACTAGTAAATAATATTTTTATATATAAGAGGTTAGAACAATATTATTTCCTTGTTTTACTGAAACTCTGAGCGCTGTTACAGTCAGTTACTGTTACAACTGAGCCTGATACATTGTACCGAGAGATAATGTAACAAGCAGCCGATCTCAGCGCTCACAGCCACTGGATTTAAAGGGCTAAAAAAAAAAGGCTCCTCTCTGTATAATGTTTAGAACATCCTCCTGCATTAATTAATACCCCTCTTTGTATAATGTAGATAACATCCTCCTGCATTAATGTCCCTCTCTGTATAGAACATTCTCCTCAATTTATACCTTTCTCTGTATAATGTATATAACATCCTCCTGCATTAATACCCCTCTCTGTATAATGTATAGAACATACTCCTGCATTAATTAATGCCACTCTCTGTATAGAACATCCTACTGCATTGGCATGTGGAGTGTGCAGAACTTCGGATGTTGCGATCTTCATTGCTGGTCTCCTTCACTCATCAATGTAATATCACAAAAAGGACTGAAACTAAAATGTAGTGCATTTTATTTTAGTTTCTTTCGTTTTTTGTACTGAGCAGTTTCGTTTCTCTTGAGTCATACTAAAACTAAATTATCCCAAAATTCGGACTAAATCGTTTTAGTACTAAAACGAATGCACATGTCTAGCACACAGTCAGTGTGCCAGGCGGTCTGTCACATGTACCATGTGTTGACTATTCAGGGAAGTGTTCCACAGCCCATTTGCAATAAATAACATTCCTTTGCATTGCTCCAGAGTCCATGATTAAGGTTTTTTTCCCGGCCATTATATTGCAACAATTAGTCTGCTTCAGTGATCTGGAGATGAAGATTGTGTTGAGCCCCAGATCCATTGATCTTATTCCCTTGAGCCCATGCAACATGGACCTTTCTCCATTACTCTTACCCCCATTGGTGTTTTACAAGCCCAGAACCCTGAATTTATATTTTTAAGAGCAAGCTTCGTTCACAAGTTTAGGGATATTTACAATACACTTCAATTTATAAAACAGTATAGAAAAAATTAAAAATCAAGTTACTTACTTTGGGAAGGAAATATCCTCTAAACGTGATATCTTGAGTAGTGGCATGTGGAAGGTTGCCTGGAACAATGTTACCAAACCTCTGGATTTCATGGATGACGGCGTCTGTGTACGGCATTTCCTTCCTATGGTCTATTTGAGGCTGGGAAGATCCAATCACAGTGTCTATTTCATTCTGGACTTTTTCTGTAAATAAAACAAGTATAACATTTGAAATGTATAATTTATATATAATGTACAACATGCTAACGTGGAGCGACTGGATACTGACTGGTTGTTGTGGACAGGGCTCTAGTTGTGTGATTTCTATTAATGACTTCCTCTATTCCAAGTGAGACGTCAGCTATAATTACAAGTTAAGTGGTAACACCTGTGGGTGCTCAATACCAGAAGAACTAACATTTGTGAGCGAGCTATTAACTCCTACATATCAACTTGAAAATGTTAGCGGCTCCACCACCAGTCCACATCGAGCCACAATACCTGTGCAATGACAGGCTGCTCGTTAGTAAGCCCCTAGAGCCAATTGCACTCACAAGAAATAATTTTTAAAAAAGGCACATCAAGAGTTATATCACAGTATTTTATTATTGTTTACATTTTTAACCTACGGAGCTACCTGAATAAATGCGTTTAGGGAAATCAGAACCGATAGCTAACTGACTTCTGTTACGGATATTATGTCTGGTATAAATGTAACTCTATGCTTCGTTTCTATTGTACGTGTTTCCCGTTAAGAGTTTTTTAAAAAACTGACAGCTGGGGCCATTTAAGGTTGTTGTTGTCGTTGTTCCATGCATTAATGTATGTCGTTATTTGCACCACATGGAACCTATTCATTTATTAAGAGCAAATCCATCTTCCACACATTAAGCAGATAGACACATTTTCGGATGTGCCATTAAGACGATCGAGTCTCCTGCATACAAGTCTTTCCCTTACTTTGAATCTCGGGGTATTTCATCATAAGCAGGATGCCCCATCTCAGTGTCGTCGAGGTAGTTTCCATTCCAGCTGAAAACAAATTGCTCACGAGGTTTACTAAATTCTCATCATGGAAAAAGCGTCCAGGACCGGGTTTTTCCTGAAAACAAATGGAAATGCGATTCTATCTGAAAATTAAACTGAAAAGTTTCTAAAAGTGAAAATACAATGTGGATATTATTATTATTATTATGCTATTCTGATTGTCAGCTGTTAAATTGTAAATTAATTGTTAAGGACTTTACTGAATAGCAACAAAAACGTAAGATGTATTGTTCAGCCTTTGGTCAACACCTCCTTTGGTATCAATATGACTCTTACAGCGAGTTCCACTGACTGTATTTATGAAAAAAATTAGAATTTATAGAAACAAATTTGAAAGAAAGAGCATGATTTTCCAAGAAATCCCAATAGAGAAAAGGTTGGATACTTATTTTTCTCTCCACTGACATATGGATATTATGAATAGAGATGTGCATTCGTTTCGGAAAAAAAACAAAAACAGAATTTGGAATGAAATATGATAATTCGTAGTTCGGAAGTACTTCTGAATAACGAATCGATACGATTCGAAACAAAACGGTATATGTAACGAATTTATTTAGTTTCACACTGTGTCATCATCATCATAAAAGAAAAATTTGAATAATTGATTTCAACTATCAAATTGATCTTAACTTACAATACAAGTAATAGTCAGCAAAGGACTTTATGAAACAAATTAATTTTGTTTCACTATTTAATTTGACTCAAATACTAAATCTGTGACACAGCATAAAATTTAACCCTAGCTTTTCTTTTAACAGCAAAATTTGATTAATTGGGGTTTTATTTAGTGATCCAAAATTCGAATTGATATATGAAATTCAAATCGATTCGAAATTTCAAATCGATCCAAAGCGAAACACAAAACGAAATTAGTTACGAAAATCCGAAAACTAAATTTAAAAACATAACGAAACTAAACTAAACTAATTTTTCAGCCATACACATCCCTAATTATGAAGAATTAAAACTGAGGGAGACATTAAAGCAAATCATCCCTTCCTTTACTCAATGTATGAAAAACCCCCACAAACATAACCTTTAAAACCCTCTGACTTCAATGGGGGAAGCTTGCACTCTCACAACTGGCCATGCTAATCATTTAACCACATAAGACCTGTCATAACAATATTGTTTTAGTGATCTTTAATGATAGAATGTTTGTGTGGCCCTTAAATCACCAGAATATGTATAAACAATTTTGTGGCTAAAAATGAAACCTAGCACACCTTTTTAATGTACAGTAGTATTCGCATTTTCCCTGGGAAGAAAATAAGCTTTGCAGTGAGACCTCACTCCTGTCATTATGGGACAAGAAGTTACAACCCTCACTGTAACAAAAATCACAAAACTTTCCTGCTGCATTACAACAGAGAGAGGGCAGAATACGGGGAGAGCTGTGGGGTCCGTCGCTGCTATACAGGGATACAATTCAGGAGGTTATAAGGAGTGTAAATCCCTGTACAATACAGATACAAGGTGTTGCTGTAATTGCCATACACAGGCATTATGTAGCACATACAAGGTGTTGCTGTAATTGCCATACACAAGCATTATGCAGCACATACAGATACAAGGTGTTGCTGTAATTGCCATACACAGGCATTATGTAGCACATACAGATACAAGGTGTTGCTGTAATTGCCATACACAGGCATTATGCAGCACATACAGATACAACGTGTTGCTGTAATTGCCATACACAGGCATTATGCAGCACATACAAATACAAGGTGTTGCTGTAATTCCCATACACAGGCATTATGCAGCACATACAAATACAAGGTGTTGCTGTAATTCCCATACACAGGCATTATGCAGCACATACAAATACAAGGTGTTGCTGTAATTCCCATACACAAGCATCATCCACGCCCTGGTATTCTCCCGATTTGACTATTCCAATAATCTCTTATCTGATCTCCCTCGATCCCGCCTCTCCCCCTACAATCCATCCTGAACGCCTCCGCCAGGCTAATCCACCTCACCCGCCGCTCTGTCTCTGCCGCTCCCATCTGCGAGTCCCTTCACTGGCTCCCCATCCACTGCAGAATTAAATTTAAAATCCTTACCCTTACCTACAAAACCCTCACTAACTCAGCTCCCCACTAATCACCAAATACACCCCAGCCCGCTCCCTAAGGTCAAACTGTGACCTGCGCCTAGCTTCTCCCCGCATCACCTCTTCCCATGATAGACTGCAGGATTTCTCACGCGCAGCCCCCACTCTCTGGAACGCTCTCCCTCGTACTGTCAGACTTTCCCCTAACTTCTCTTCCTTCAAACGCTCCCTTAAAACATTCCTATTTAGTGAAGCCTACCACCCAACTCACTGACGCAACCATCCATCACTCTCACCTTGCAGTCCTCTCCTCCTGTTTCCATCCCCAACCCTTCTAGATTGTGAGTTCCTACGGGAATAGGGCCCTCATCTCCTCCTGTACTGTTTGTCAAATGTTGTTCAATGTATTGTAACCCTGTCTATACGGTCTGTGCCTATTGTACAGCGCTGCGGAATATGCTGGCGCTTTATAAAGAAAGAATAATAATAATAAAATAATTATGCAGCACATACAGTATTTATATATATTATGCTTGTAACACCAGTTCGTTGTTTTGCTGCTGTTCCTTTTTCCATGTTTTGTTTTCAACCCCAAATGGGAAGTGTTTGGTGCGTGTATAAATAAAACCCACCCTCTTTCTGCCTCTCCTTAGCTGAAAAGCAACAGGAGGGACATGGAGCTGCTCAGTAGAGCGGCTTTTGGTACATTGGTTAGGTACTCACTCTACAAAGAGGTGCCTTGAAGGGGCGAGTGAGTTTACGTTGCAATGGCCATTGAAACAAACTAAAACCTCCTGATAGAAACGAGCGCAGATGACACCTTTTTTCTCTTGTTATGTTTTATACATGAACTGTGCTGTTACTCCTGGCTGTTGCAGCCCCTCTGAGTATGGGCGCGACGCCATTTTTTCTGTATGTACATACAGATATTGCATTGCTAATAATTTCATTATGATCACTACAAATCCCCATAAGCAGGAGATCACCATTTTAATATCTGTCTGCAGCACATTTACTGACAAACTCCATTTCTGCCTGTATGCTGATAATTCAGACCACATGGGACATTGTCAGGGTTATTCAAAGAGATTCGAAAAGTCACCGCACTACGAACTAGGATCGCCAAATCGCCCCGAAGTGCGAGGAGCCTAAAGTCACCGAACATGCGGTGACTTTTCTAATCTCTTTGAATGACCCTGTATGGGATTCTCCTGAATAAACCTGTTGAACGAAACCACCGAACAGCAGGGCATTTCGGCAACTTTTCCCTACTGTTTTGTGTTCTCTGAATAGATTAACCATTGCTTCTTTATGGGGATTTCACTGCCCTCCAACAGGCACTGTACGTGCAGACAATTCGCCAACATTTGGGGAACTGCCTGCTCTCTGACTAGCCGAATGGACAGGAAATGTAACCGTATGCTGAATTTCAGTGTCCGGTTACATTTCGGGGCCAGATCGGCTCTCGTTGAATAACCCTGTGTGTGAGATAAGAGACACCAATATTTCTGTGAAGGCTAAAATGAATACACGGCTAATTGAAAATGACCAAATTTACATTATTTTTTTATATTTTTGTCAGAACAAAATCTTTTTTGCAAAATTTATATTTTACCTGCATTTAATTGTTAAGGAGACATCCCAATGTTTTCAAATAAATGTTGTGATATTTTATAATATATTAAAATATTATAAAAAATAAAGCTGTTCGTGGTGGAAGGGCTAGTTATCCTCTAGATTTGGGTTAAGTGATGCAGTTCTATGTGATCATCATAATTGTAAAAGTTGAATATTGTAATATTACCTCTTTTTGTTTGATAAGGAAAGCGTCGATAAGATTTCTCTGGTCGTTCATGTCCAGTTCTTCCTTGTGTTTTGCAAATGTTTCTCTAATAAATGTCTGCATTTCCTTAACATTTTTGAAAATAGTTTGGTGGCTTCCAGGTAGCCAGCGAACCAAAGATGGTACAATGTTGTACAGCTAAAGGAAAGAGATACAAGGTTATTCGGAGACATTTCAGTGCTCTCCCGTTTGCCGCACTTTGGCGAGTCCGATTCGCCGGCCCTGTGGTTAACCTCCCTGGCGGTCTGATTATGACATTTTTAGGCCAGTGTCAGACGAGTGTTTTGAAGAACGGAAGGAACGTCTGTGAGAAGAGTGGATGTTCCTGCCACTCGACGCCCGTCTGGCCGCCTCGCTGTGTGCAGTTAGTGCGCTCAGCGATGCAAGGCTCGATCCTCCTATGGAAGATTGCACTTTGCAGCCCCATCAACGCGCATCCTAGCACATTGATGAAGAGGCCTGTTGTACGGCCTCAGCACAGCCGCTGTTGCGCATGCAATTCGTGCATTCACTGCAGGGTCCACGAAGTGCAGGGAACAAGCCGCTGTACGCCTCTGCAAACCTGCAGAATTGATTGGAAAAACCACTGAATCGATCTGAAAAACCACTGAAAACCCGATGAATGCATCCAACGATCTGCCATAAAACTAGTCAACAATCAGCCGAACAGAGCGCCGGCCAGCTACCGAAAAAAGCCGACAAACCAATGTATGGGTAATGTACAGTAGTCAAGGCGGGAGATAATAAGAGCTTAGACGAGCATTTTAGTAGAGTGATTAAGAAAGTGACGGACGCGTGCAACGTTTTTTAGGTGGAAGTAGCAGGATTTGGCTAGTAACTGTATGTGAGGAGTGAAGGATAGATCAGTATCCAAGAGGACCCCGAGGCAGTGAGCCTGAGAGGAAGAAGTAATGGTGGCACCATTCACCTGAAGGAAGATGGGTGCAGGAATAGAGGTTTTAGAGGGAGGGAAGATGAGAAGTTCAGTTTTCGAGAGGTTCAGCTTTAGGAAACGTGATGTCATCCAGTCGGAGACAGCTGAAAGGCAGGCTCTATAGATATACTGTATATCTAATATACTGATCCAAAATCAGGTAAATGTTTGCTTGTTGGTGCATCTGTGAATGGGTTTTGGAGGTGATGGAGAGGTCTGAGTCACTGTGTCAAAGGCATTCATGCACATTTTTAGATGTGCTTTTATTTTGTGAGGCTGTCTTTGGCTTTTATATGTTTTACATTTACTATACTATATGCATCTATGTCCGGCTTTTTTAATAGTTGGAGTAGTGGAAAATCATTGTATTAAATGGGACAGTCTGACTCTATCCAGGGGTCCATGTGGTACTATTTTATTTATTTCTACAAACACTGATCTGCGCCGTTGCATGTTTTTCGGCAATTTATGTTATTGGGGTAGTAACTTGTTTCTTGGCTCTGGCTGTGGTGGGAAGAAAGACTCAATGCACACATTTTTTTCTCTTATTCATGAAACAGTTTGTCCTGTATAGTTTATAGAGTTACTGTTCATTGATCCAAAAATATTCAGCTTCATCCCAAGCCTGGTAACTTTAGGATTCCACAATTCTGACTAATATTATTATTATCTTCGATTTACTTAATAACAGATAAAACGAAATTCTTACCATTGCCATAGGACTTTGTGCAATCCTGACGTTCGTGTTGACTAAGCTCAGGAGTTTCAAAAATGTTGGGTCGTTGTAATCAAATCGACGTCCAATTAGTATAGACACAATAATGTTGGCTACGGCTGCATTGATTTTAATTGTGTTCTCAAACGGCTTTCCTGGAAGATCAAGAACACAATATATAAAATGCATGTTATCATTGTATAAATAAAATTATAGGGATTATTCACTAACCTCCGAATTGCAACAGATGGTCAATAGACAAATTTGGGTCAATTTGTCTTTTCAATAAGCGGTCATTTTGCCAAATACTAGTGAATTGACAGCAAAATGTGGTACAATTCACCGCAGTTCGCTGGCGTTTGGCAGCACCAAAATTGTCCCATGGAAAACGAATGTGTCTTCTATTCACAGAACGCCAACCTGCTCTTAAAATTCCAGCGAAATGCCCTGATTTTTGGTGTTTTAATGGTATCCCATAGGATTCAATGTAAAAACTTAATATCTTTTATTTTATTTTTTTCATTTATTTGCAAAAACCCTTTTTATTTACTTAATTTTTAAAACACCTTTATAATTTTGTTTTGTTTTTTCAAACACCATTTTTGTTTTTCTTATTTTTTTAAAAGACGCTTTTAAAATTTTCTAACAGACCTTTTTATTATTTTTTTTAAAGGACTTATTTGGAGATATTTTTACTAATTTAATGCTATTAGGAGAATAGGAGACTTTTTTCTTTTATATTTTTTTCTTCAGTTTGGAATTCTTTGCCGTTTTGGTGGATAACGGTGCAATTCAGCGGTTTTCGCCAACATCCGATAACTGTTTTGGCAAAATAAGGTGACCATTTGCTAAATGGAGAATTCACCATATTTTCGGCAAATGGAATCACCAAATTTTGTTGAAGTAGGCCGAAACGCAAAGCACTGAAATTTCACTTTGTGAATAGACCTTTATGTATTCATTTATACAGGTTTTCCTAATCAATTTTACATGAAAATCGGATTTCCCTCTCAAAGACTGAACCATCTTTTGAGTGCATTCTGGTAGTAAGCGATTTCCTAACTGGCAGATATTGCCTTTACACGATTGACACAAATATTACCACTTGTAAATAAACCCTTTCAATTCTCAAACCGTTATAGAACCGTGTGTGCAATGTATGTAACCCAGTAAAACAAACCTTTGTAAGACTGAAATTCTTCCACCAGCAAGTCACATTCTTCATTGATCGCGCACTCTATGACTTTCCTTCCCATCCCAAAATCTCTCAGTGTTGATAGAGAGAATCTTCTCATCACTTTCCAATTTTCGCCATTAGCTAAAACGATACCTAAGGGAAATCCTAGCAAAGTTAGTACCTTCAGGTTAAACCAACACATATACTCTGCAGATAAGTGAGATGATACTTTTAAGTAAAATATTAATTCCATTAAAGGGAGAATTTACACATCACTTAGCAATAGGTGTTTATACCAATAGTCGGCGTTGGCTTTCGTTCACTGCACTCGATGTAAACTGCTTTTGCAAAATTGACCAATGACCTTGCAACTGCTAAATCGAATGGGTGCTACTCTCTGCTGATGCTTCTTGACCACTCTGCCACTTTAGATACAGCTGACCACTTTCTCCTTCTTTAAACGCTTAATGATATAGGCCTTCAAGGTACGGTTCTTTCATGCTTCTCCTCCTACCTGTCCCAACGATCGTTTAGTGTCTCATTCTCTAGAAGTACCTCCTCCCAGCAGCCTGTCTCTGTTGGGGTGCCCCAAGGTTCAGTACTGGGCTCTTTCCTTTCTTTTTGATCTACACTGCCTCTCTAGACAAACTGATCAGCTCCTTTGGATTCCATTACCACCTATACGGCGACAACACTCAAATATACCTCTCCTCCCCATATCTCTCTCCTGCTGTACTGGATCGAGTCACTGACTGTCTCTCTGCCGTCTCGAATTGGATGTCTTCCCGCTTCCATAAACTCAATCTTGCCAACTACATTTCTCGTTATTCCTCCCCCCAAGAAGAACCCAATACCACCTATCTCTCTATGAGAAAAATGGAACGCTCATTAGCCCAACATCCCAAGCTCACTGCCTTGGTGTCACTTTTGATTCTGACCTAACGTTCTCTCCTGACAGTGACCAAATCCTGTTTCTATCAACTCAAGAACATTGCCCACATCCGCAAGATACTGCGGAGGTGCTGGTACATGAGCTTGTCAGTTCAAGACTTGATTACTGCAATTTGCTCTTTATTGGCTTCCCCAATGCCCGTATTACCCCTTTGCAATCTGTAATGAATGCAGGCGCCAGGCTTATTTTTCTCACCAGATGCACCTCGCGTACCTCCCCACTCTGCCATTCCCTCCATTGGCTTCCTGTACGTTCCAGGATACAGTTTAAAATACTGACACTCATGTCTTCATTACTCCGCAAGCACATCCCGTCTAGACAACTCCCTCAGGGGGAAACCTCTGCCTGTCTACCTCTGTCTACACTGCTGCCAACTCTCGCCTCCAAGACTTCTCAAGGGTAGCACCAGTCCTGTTGAATGACTTACCTTGCCCTATAAAACGCTCCCCTAGTCTTCCTCTTCAGTCCTTCAAGAAATCCCTCAAAATCCATCTCTTCAGATTAGGGTACCACATCACTGATGCAACTCCTCCCTCTGCTCACCTACTCCCACATGATTGCAGCTGCTTCTATGGCTCCACAATTCCCAAACCACTGACAACCAGTAAAACTCCTTGTCTTCCTCAACACCGATCCCTCTAGACTGTAAGCTCCTATGAGCAGGACCATCTAGTTTCCATTCTATGTCCATTTATCTGTATCTCGCTCCCTTTGGTTATTGTAAAGCACTATGGAAACTGTTGGCACTATATAAATGATAGTAATAATTTTCAGAAATGGTTATCTATTAGGGATGTGCATGGGTGAAAAATTTGTTTCATTTAGTTTCGTTTTGTTTTTAAATAATTTAGTTTTCGTAATTTCGTAACTAATTTTGGATCGATTTCAATTTTATATATCAATACGATAGTTGATATCAATTCGAATTTTGGATCACTAAATAAAACCCCAATTAATCAAATTTTGCTGTTAAAAGAAAAGCTACGGTTAAATTTTAAGCTGTGTCACAGATTTTGTATTGGAGTCAAATTAAACAGTGAAACAAAATTAATTTGTTTCATAAAGTCCTTTGCTGACTATTACTTGTATTGTAAGTTAAGATCAATTTGATAGTTGATATCAATTCAATAGTTCATTTCAAATTCGATAGTTGATATCAATTATTCACATTTTTCTTTTATGATGATAACACAGTGTAAAATGAAATAAATTCGTTATATACCGTTTCGAATTTGTATCGTATCGATTCGCTATTCGGAAGTACTTCCAAACTATGAATTATCAAATTTCGTTACAAATTCTGAATTTTTCCGAAACGAATGCACATATTCTATATTAGAGGCTTGTGTCTCTGTTACAATGTAGCTCATGATGACTGATCACTGTGCGGACTTATCTGTGAAATTATCTTTAGATATTTATAGAGAAAGAAAATAACTACAGCTACATCCCAGCTAATGCACCTTTCCCTGTGACATCAAAAGAAGAGGTTTGTATGTATAATGAGCGCACAATATTGAATTGACCCAGTGGTTGAGGTTGATAATTGCGTTCACTCAACAGACAACTTTTTAACCCAAAGGGATTTTCCATGAAACTACGTTAAGGAACCAGTGGCTTGTTTGGAAAATAACTCTTCATGAATTATATGGTATGAAATATATATTTTATGCATTTATAATAGTAGCCCTATTTAACATGTGTCACCATCTGCTGACCAAAAAGCGCTATTGCAGTTGGGGCTCAGTGCTGAACCAGCGAGGGCTCCATGTTTTAGAAAAAGAGTCTCAGCTGTCCAAACTGTTTTAGCTCCTCGGTTGTCATGTCCATGGTGCTAAAACTTTGGCCGCATTCTAGAGTCTAGTTGAAAACGCATTTAATTAGCAATAAAATTATTTTGCATTGCTCCAGAATTATGCCAAATCAAATACTGTATACTCAATATTGGGGCTCCAGTAGGTGCTCTGAAGATGGAGTATACCTGGTATTGGTAGTGAACAGGTTAAAATCTGAAGGGGCTATAAGCCATTAATACCTAAGCAGCTGGTAAATTTCTCAAAGTATTGGTTTAAACTCACAATTATTGATGAGCCGAAAACCCCTGTGTTCGGTTCGCATTCAAACTCAAACAATTTCAAAAGTTCGAGTCGAACTCGAACCGAACTCAATGCAAGTCAATGGGACTCAAAAGTTCGATTTTTAGAGTGCCCTGATAGAGGGCATATATGCAAGATATTTGCCATAAAAGGTGTATGGGGGTCCAGGTAGTGCCCTGGGGGACAGGAAACAAGCACAAAAAGTTTTAAAAAACTTTTTAAAGGAACAGTGAGTTTTCCATAAAATAAGGTTTAAAAATAAAAATGAAAAATTCCTTCAAATACCGTGCCTAGGAGGTCCCCATAACCTGCCCGTGAAGTGGCAGATTTGTAGGAGGTATAGAAACATTTAAAAACAAAAAAAATTACATTTCAAATGACGGTAAACGGTTTTCCTTTAATCTATTCATAAACAACTGCTTGGGGCGGCAGCCTGTATTAAAAGAGGAGACATTTTAGGACACGCAGAACAAGTTTAGTGATTTTTTTTGGCTAAATTATGGTGAAACGTATGCAGGCTTTGGATGAAAGTAACAATAGGTGCTTTAAAATTGGGCCTTTAGTGTCGGCAACAGTGTCGTCACACCGTAACCCCTCTGTGGTATTGTTGTGGAAGAGTGCAGGGTTGGACCCTGCGGTCCAATATTAAAATTATATGAATCTGGTACAGGCGTCAGTGGCAGTGCACCTAAAATATTTTGCTTTTGGTAGCAGCAAGTGCCTTCACACCATCAGTGGCGTCACTAGGGTTGGTGTCACCCGGTGCGGTAACTCATGGTGTCACCCCCCCCCCCCCGAGTTTTACATTTATTTTTATTTTTTTTAACTACTCTTACTCATAACGCAGTACTCCCATATAATACTGAATGCTCATAATACACGGCGCACATTACTGTGAGGTTTAAAAACTAGAAATAAAGAGACTCTTTACTACAGAATATAATAAACGGTTTATTAGATATTGGATTAAAACGTGAATATTTTTAACATTGAAGTCTATGGGGAAGAACATTTCCCACACCGAATACACGAAAATGTCCAAAATCATGAAAAAAAGTCGATACGAAGAACGAGTCGAAACAAAACGAACTGAAACGGAAATCGGTGGAGACTATCCGAAATGAAAATTGTCGAATTACGAATGAAACGAGCCGAAACTAAAATTTTATATCAACACACAGACCTATATACGTATATATCAACACGCAGACATATACAGTATATATATACACCCACCCACAGACCTCAGACCATATACTCCATCTCAACTAAATGCGCCTCCCCCAATTTGGCTGATCCCTCCAGAAGAAATGTTGAACCCGACAGAGCAGAGAATATATATATTATTCTCTGCTCTATCGGGTTAAACATTTCTTCTGGAGGGATCCACCAAATGGGGGGGAGGGCAATTAGTTGCCAAAATGTGTGTGTAATACAAGTCTGGATATATATATATATATATATATTCATATTCATACCTGCCCTTACCTTCCCCTATAAATTTGCTAAAAATATACACACAAAATAAACAAACCACTACCTGAGACCTGAGCCCACATGCCACCCCCCTCTACCTGGCTGAATGTATCTAATATATATATAATTAAATACATTCGGCCAGGTAGAGAAAGAGAAAAAAAGTTTTATTTTATGTTCCCGGGGACATTTAAAAAAAAATTCTTTTTAGAAATGTGTCGCCTTACCTTAGCCTGGTGGTCAGTGGAGGCTCCCTGGATCCTGGTGGGGGCTGGGGGGTCTGCTGCGGCCGCAGGTGCAGTGGCTCCCTCCCTGCACTACCTGTCTCTGCCACATGCACCCGGGCGACTAGCCCGCACAGTCACAGCTCTGTCATCCGGTGGCCGCATGCTCCTTGCTCCTCAAGGGGATCCTTGGGAGGCCCCTGCAGGCTACCTTCTACAGTGCCTGATTAGAGGGCAGTGTCTGCCTGATGTTTTAGTAACAAGAATGTTTTATCCCATAGGTTTCATTGAATTAAAACGGGAATATTTTTAACATTATCTAATAAACCGTTGCTTATAATATTCTGCAGTAAAGAGTCTCCTTATCTCGATTTATTTTTTTTAAGCAACTTTCATACTTTTTCAAAAAAAATAATTTAACTTTTGGCGAACATCCCAAAAAGTTCGAAGTTCGCGAAACTTTCGAAAGCCAATGTTCGAATCGAACTCCGAACTGATCGAACCGAACAGCTCATCCCTACTCACAATATAGCCCCAATTTTTCTACATTTAGATTTTTGGTGAAACCTATTATTTCAAATGAACATGATATATGTGGTCAAAGAGTATCTTAATTAAGTGTTAAGATGCAGTGTTTTGCATGAATTCATTGATTACACAACAACACTCAACTCCCTCATTCACTCCCTGCTTCCTCTCCTCTTCCACGCTTATTCTCCTCCACCCATAAACTTCCACTATGTTCCTCCCCATACTCTTTTCTCTCTCCTGCATTTTCCCTAAGCTTGCCCTTTCCTTTAATATACCTACACCTCCTCACAATCTCTTTATTTCTCCCTCACTCCTTCCTTAACCCCTTCTCTCCACACAAGTCCGGTCTTCGCTTCTCATTCCTTGTTATAATATCCTCAGGTCTCGGTCAGCCATCATGCTCACTGAACTCACACTCTCACCCCCTCTCGCTTATTCTACTTTTACTCCTGCTCGCCGGTGATGTCTCTCCTAATCCCAGCCCTATCTTCACTTCACCATCTGCTACTAGGAATCCTGCTAATCTTGTCCACATTCCCTGCCTTCCCTCCACTGCTCTCCCAATACCCGGAGCCCTTTGGAACGCCTGCTCTGCCTGCGGCCTCACCAAATCTTCCTTTATTCACAACCTTTTCATCTTTCGTTTCCTCCATCTCCTAGCTCTCACAGAAGCCTGGCTCTCCCCTTCTGACACCGCTACGTTTGCCTCCCTATCCTACAGTGGTCTCCAACTGTCTCACACACCAAGATCTGGGGACCGCAGGGGTGGAGTGGGGGATTTCTACTCTCTCCAACCTGCACTTTCCAGCCTATTCCTCCCATACCCTCCCTATTCTCCTCTGTCAAAATCCATGCCATCCAACTCTTCCGCCCCACACCCTTATTTATTGCAGTAATCTACCGCCCCCTGGTTCTCCTGGATCCTTTCTGGAATATTTCTCAGCCTAGCTCCCTCACTTTTTCTCATCTCTCATCCTCAGAGATTTTAATATTCCCATTGACTCTCCCTCCAACCACCTCCAAACTGCTCTCTATCACCTCCTCCTTGGGCCTCACACAGTGGTCCAACTCTCCTGTCCACCAAGCTGGCAACACCCTAGACCTCATTTTCTCAAACCTCTGTACTATATCTAACTTTTCCAACACAACTCTCCCCCTTTCCGATCACCACCTCCTCTCCTGGAATCTTCTCCTGCTGCCAACCCAGACTCCTGCTTCTACCCCCACTCCTCTTCTACCTAGAAGGCACCTTGGTGCCCTGAATCCTAAGCTACTCTCTACCCTACCCATCCTCTTCTTCCGATCTCAACATCCAACTACGCAGTCAAAGCCACTGATACCTACAACTCTGACCTCTTCACATCACTTGACGAACTCGCTCCTACCCCTCTCCGTCTCACATGCAGACCTTACCCGCCAACCGTGGCTCAGTACATACACTAGATATCTTCGCCAATGTTCCAGGGTAGATGAATGTGGCTGGAGGAAGTCTTGCACTTCAACTGACTTCCTACACTACAAATTCATGCTCTGTTCCTACAGTCTCACTCTATCGATTGCAAAACAATCTTATTTCTCGTCCCTTATCTCATCCTTTTCTCATGATTACAGACGTCTGTTTCACACTTTCAATCTGTTGATGCGGCCCACTTCCACTCAACCTTCCGCAGACCTCACTGCTGTCAGCATTGCTGACTATTTCACCGATAAGATTACTGAAATTAGACTAGAAGTTTCCTCACTGCCCACCTCAATTAACCATTCAACACCATTGACTCCCTTACTCCCTGCCCCCTCTTCTACTATGTCTTCCTTTTCTCCGGTATCAGAGGAGGATATCTCTAAAGTTCTCATGTCCTCCTGCCCGACCACCTGTCCGCTTGACCCCATCCCCTCACACCTTATTACTTATTAGGTCTGTTCTACCAGTCATTGTCCATGCTTTGACACATATTTTCAACCTCTCCCTCTCCTCTGGAGTCTTCCATTCTGCATTCAAACATTCTTTGATCACCCCATTCTAAAAAAAGTCATTTTTTGATCCCAACTCCCTCTTAAATCTTAAACTACCTTCCCATCTCTTTACTCCCCTTTGCCTCCAAAATTTTAGAACGCCTGGTCTATAACCAGCTCACCAGTTTTCTTGCCGCTAAATCTCTATTTGATCCGCACCAGTCCGGCTTTCGCTCCCTGAATTCCACTGAGAGGCTCTGTCCAAGGTGACAAATGATTTAGCTGCTGCTAAAACCAAAGGCCATTTCTCCCTGCTTATTCTTCTCAACCTCTCTGCTGCATTCGACACTGTTGACCACCCTCTCCTGCTCCTCATGCTGCATCAACTTGGCCTCGGTGACACTGCTCTATCCTGGTCCTCTTCCTTTCTCTCTTTGCTCCTTCAGGGTCTCCTTTGCTGGTGTCTCTTCACCACCGCTTCCTCTCTCGGTTGGGGTGCCTCAGACTCTGTTCTGGGTCCCCTACTCTTCTCAATCTATACTGCCTCTCTGGGCCACGTCATTTATTCCCATATCAGCACTATGCTGACGACAAAAAAATCTACCTTTCCTCCCTGATCTCTCTCCTCCTGTGTTGGACCGCGTTACAGCCTGCCTGTCGGCTGTCTCCGATTGGATGACTTCCCGTTTCCTAAAGCTCAACCGCTCGAAAACTGAACTTCTCATCTTCACTCCAAGATCTTGATTCCTGAACCCATTTCCGTTCAGGTGAATGGTGCCACCATTACTTCTTCCTCTCAGGCTTGCTGCCTCTGGGTCCTCTTGGACTCCAATTTATCCTTTACTCCTCACATTCAGTCATCCAAATCCAGCTACTTCCACCTAAAAAAGATTGCACGCATCCGTCCCTTTCTTAATCAGGACTCTGCTAAAATGCTCATCCAAGCAGTTATTATCTCACGTCTGGATTACTGTAACCTTCTCTCTGGCCTTAAAAGATCCGAGATTCTACCTCTGCAGTCTGTAATGAACACCTGTGCCCGGCTCATTCACCTCACATCGCGCACCTCTCACACCTCACCCCTTTGTCAATCTCTACACTGGCTCCCTGTTTCCTTCATAATCCAATTCAAAATACTGGTCCTCACATACGAAGCTCTCCATAACCGCGCCCCTGCCTACATATCCTCCCTTAGTAGCAGGTACATCCTGTCCTGGCCACTCCGCTCTGCCTATGATCTGATGTTATCTGCTCCTCATACCCGAACCCCTAACTCCCGCCTTCAGGACTTCTCCCGAGCTGCCCCTTTCTATGGAACTCCCTCCCTCGCAACATCAGACTCTTCCTATCTCTCCAGTCCTTTAAGACATCGCTGAAAACCAATTACTTTAGAGAAGCCTATTGACTCACTCCCTAACCCCCCTATTGTTCATCTCTTGCTCCATTTTCCCACACACACCCCGTTACTTCTTGTACTCTATTCACCCTCACATAGTGTGTCACCCCTCTCCTCTTAGATTGTAAGCTCTCGAGTAGGGTCTTCTCTCCTACTGTTTGGGGTGTGTAATGTGCATGTATATTTGTTATTCTGTCTCTCCCATTGTACATTGAACAATTTGTTATTCTGTCTCTCCCATTGAACCTGTTGGCACTTTATAAATGCTTGTAACTGTATTGATTAAATTTCTAATTTACAGCTGTTAATAAATGTACCGTATCCTTTGGTCGCATCATGGAACAAAGGTATGTAAGGTCTGTCAGCAAACCCATCTGCGTGGTTAACAAGAGCGTCCTTCACGGTGTCATAGCCGCACAGCACAACCACCTTTGTCAATCCCATTCGGAAACTGAATATGGAGCCATATTTTTCTGCCAGCTGCACAAAATGATAAAACACAGGGAGGGAATTATTTCTAGTAAATATATAAGGGGTTAATCAAAGAGTGCCGAATTTGCCACCGAATGGCAGTGAAATTCCCCATAGAGAAGTAATGGTTAATCTATTTAGAGAACGCCAAACAGCACCCAAAGGTTGGTGAAATGCCCTGATTTTCGGTACTTTCGTTTGAAAGGTTTATACAGGTGAATCCCACAGGTTTCAATGTAAAAAAATCAGTTTTTTTACTTGTTTTAGTTAACGGTTTGTTCTTTTCATTTGCAGCAAAAAAGCATTTTTATTAATTTATTTTTTAGAATTTTTAGGCATTTTTCAGCGACTTTAGATTTTTTTTTTAAATGCCATTTTTTTCATTATTCTGTAACAGACCTTTTTGTTATTAATCCTAAGCCCTTACTTATTATTTCCATGTGTTTTTTTTTTAATTGGATTTTAAAAATTGCATGATTTTTTATTTTTCTCCACTGCTTTTAGGTGGCTGATCAGCTTATTGCGGCGGTGTTTGGCAGATCGACGGCTGCGTTCAGTGGTTTGCGATTGCGTCCAGCGGACTGTACGGCGGGTTGTCGGGTGCGATCGGCGGTCTGTTCAGTGGGACATTGGCTCTAGAGATGTGCAATTTGTTTCGTTCCGAATCGAAATTCAGACAAAATTCAACATTTTCGTATTTCGGGAGCTTTTCTGAAAACGAAATATCGATCACGTGAATATTTCGGATCATTTCGGGTGATTCGGATCATTTGGTTTCTTGTTTTTTTTTATCAGTTATTTAGTTTTTTATTGGTTATTTAAGAATGGGAAGTAGATTACTTATTTATTCTTTCAGGATTGTTTAGGTATTTTTATCGGTGAAAATTTTAGGTTTCCTAACTTTTTGTAAAGAAATAAGGCTTTTTAACCCATAGGTCTCAATGTAGCCTATGAATCCACACACTGCTGGGAAGTAGGGCTGTGCAATTAATTGCAATCGCAATCGAATCGCGATTTCCGACCCTGCGATTTCTAAATCGCATAAGGCTGTGATTTTCGGCTGTTAACTTCCGGCGGCGGCATGGTGCTTTGAGCGCTCGCAGGGGGAACCACGTGACGAGCCGCTTTCTCGCAACTCGTCACATGGTTCCCCCAGGCGAGCGCCCAAGCTCCACGTGCCGCCGGAAGTTAACAGGGAGCCGAACACGCGGCGCGGCGCACAGAATACAGCGGCGCACAGAGGTGAGCTGCGGCGCAGTATCCACGTGCTGAGGCAGTATCCACGAGCTGGGGCAGTACCCATGTGCTGGGGCAGTATCCATGAGCTTGGGCAGTATCCATGTGCTGGGGCAGTATCCATGTGCTGGGGCAATATCCATGTACTGGGGCAATATCCATGTGCTGGGGCAGTATCCATGTACTGGGGCAATATCCATGAGCTTGGGCAGTATCCATGTGCTGGGGCAGTATCCATGTACTGGGGCAGTATCCATGAGCTTGGGCAGTATCTATGTGCTGGGGCAATATCCATGAGCTGGGGCAGTATCCATGTGCTGGGGCAGTATCCATGAGCTTGGGCAGTATCCATGTGCTGGGGCAATATCCATGTGCTGGGGCAATATCCATGTGCTGGGGCAGTATCCATGTACTGGGGCAATATCCATGAGCTTGGGCAGTATCCATGTGCTGGGGCAGTATCCATGTGCTGGGGCAGTATCCATGAGCTTGGGCAGTATCCATGTGCTGGGGCAATATCCATGTGCTGGGGCAGTATCCATGTGCTGGGGCAGTATCCATGTACTGGGGCAATATCCATGGGCTTGGGCAGTATCCATGGGCTTGGGCGGTATCCATGTGCTGGGGCAGTATCCATGAGCTGGGGCAGTATCCATGAGCTGGGGCAGTATCCATGTGTTGGGGCAGTATCCATGTGTTGGGGCAGTATCCATGTGTTGGGGCAGTATCCATGTGTTGTGGCAGTATCCATGTGCTGGGGCAATATCCATGTACTGGGGCAATATCCATGTGCTGGGGCAGTATCCATGTACTGGGGCAATATCCATGAGCTTGGGCAGTATCCATGTCCTGGGGCAGTATCCATGTGCTGGGGCAGTATCCATGAGCTTGGGTAGTATCCATGTGCTGGGGCAGTATCCATGAGCTTGGGCAGTATCCATGTGCTGGGGCAATATCCATGTACTGGGGCAATATCCATGTGCTGGGGCAGTATCCATGTGCTGGGGCAGTATCCATGTACTGGGGCAATATCCATGTGCTGGGGCAGTATATCCATGAGCTTGGGCAGTATATCCATGTGCTGGGGCAGTATCCATGTGCTGGGGCAGTATCCATGAGCTGGGGCAGTATCCATGTGCTGGGGCAGTATATCCATGTGCTGGGGCAGTATATCCATGTGCTGGGGCAGTATATCCATGTGCTGGGGCAGTATATCCATGTGCTGGGGCAGTATTTCCATGTGCTGGGGCAGTATTTCCATGTGCTGGGGCAGTATCCATGTGCTGAATACTGAATACATTTAGAATGTATGTAGCATGTTTGAAAAAGCAAAAACAATTGGCTAAATCAAATAAAATCGCAATCGCAATATTCATTCAAGAAATCGCAATATGATTATTTTGTCAATATTGCACAGCCCTACTGGGAAGCGCCTCTCTGCGGTATAATTAATGCAGCATATGAATCCGCACACTGCTGGGAAGCACCTCTCTGCAGTATAATTAATGCAACATATGAATCCGCACACTGAGGGGAAGCGCCTCTCTGCGGTATAATTAAGGCTAAGGTCAGACGAAAGCATTTTTAACGTGCGTTTAGCCGCACGAAATCACGGCCGTGCTAGCAGCAAATGACGTCCAATGCTGGGGAACATACGACGAACGGCCGCACGGAAGTTCGTCCGTGCAACGCAAGTGGCCAACGAACGCATTTTTTCGAGAACGTCAAACCGCTACTACTGACGTACAGAGTGCGCTGCGGCCGCATAGCGGCGTGTTTGCGTGATTGGGAGACGTCAGATGCTGCACACGTCCGGCCAACATAACGTCCAGACGCAAAAGGGTTTTATTGTTGATCCGTACAAAATCACGGACGAAAATGCGCATCGTATGACCGCTATCGCGTATTCCGTGAAAAAATACGTCCATTCGTTCGAACGCACTTTTTCACGGACAACGTGAAAAATGCGTTAGTCTGACCCTAGCCTTATGCAGCATGTGAATCCACACACTGAGGGGCAGCGCCTCTCTGCAGTATAATTAATGCAGCATATGAATCCACACACTGCTGGGAAGCGCCTCTCTGCGGTATAATTAATGCAGCATATGAATCCACACACTGCTGGGCAGCACCTCTCTGCGGTATTATTAATGCAGCATATGAATCCACACACTGCTGGGAGGCGCCTCTCTGCAGTATAATTAATGCAGCATATGAATCCACACACTGCTGGGAAGCGCCTGTCTGCTGTATAATTAATGCAGCATATGAATCCACACACTGCTGGGAGGCGCCTCTCTGCAGTATAATTAATGCAGCATATGAATCTGCACACTGCTGGGAAGTGCCTTTCTGCTGTATAATTAATGCAACATATGAATCCACACACTGCTGGGGAGCACCTCTCTGCAGTATAATTAATGCAGCATATGAATCCACACACTGCTGGGAAGCGCCTCTCTGCAGTATAATTAATGTAGCATATGAATCCACACACTGCTGGGAAGCGCCTCTCTGCGGTATAATTAATGCAGCATATAAATCCACACACTGCTGGGAAGCACCTCTCTGCGGTATAATTAATGCAGCATATGAATCTGCACACTGCTGGGAAGCGCCTCTCTGCAGTATAATTAATGCAGCATATGAATCCACACACTGCTGGGAAGCGCCTCTCTGCAGTATAATTAATGCAGCATATGAATCCACACACTGCTGGGGAGCACCTCTCTGCTGTATAATTAATGCAACATATGAATCCACACACTGCTGGGAAGCGCCTCTCTGCTGTATAATTAATGCAACATATGAATCCACACACTGCTGGGAAGTGCCTCTCTGCAGTATAATTAATGCAGCATATCAATTCGAACACTGCCGGGCAGCACCATGAACATGGAAACAGATGCAAGTTAGGCTAGGGTCAGACGAGCGTGATTTCTACGGACTGTGCGTCCGTGCAGTACGGACATCGTCAGTACGGAAGACGCAGTAGTGGTCACACAGTCCGTTTTTTCACTGACGTATTTTTTGACGGATGTAGGAGGGAAAAATAAATTACAATGAAAAAACATTCTGTCCGTCAAAAATGCTGGACGTATAAATGCAGTCCGTCTGACCATGCTCCATCACTCACACACAAAGCTATGCAGACGTTGTGGACGTGGCGCACTCCGCACGTCCGTTCTAGCAGTATTACGTTCTTGCCTAACCTGCGTCCGTTTGCAGCGTCCGTCATACGTCCGCAGTTCAGTGTGGACGTACTTCATGTGTCAGGCTCCAATGGACTTTATTTCATGCTATCACGGACGTATTTTTAGGCACAATCACGGACGTTAACACCAAGAACGTAAAACCGCTACCATGGACACACAGAGTGCGCCACGTCGGCGTAGCGTTCCGTGTGAGTGATGAGGAGCGCATTTGCGATGTCCAGCACCTTGACGCACAAAATGGCTTTTCATATCCTTTTCAAATTTTTATCATTTTTCCTATTAATTCCATAGTTTCCTTTTTTTTTTCTACGTCTGTCAAAAAACACAGACCGTGTGGTGTCTACAGTATCTTCAGTCAGTACGTCTGTCCGTTGTGCACGCACGCAGAGTGCGCTCAGACTGCGTTTATCTGACATTAGCCGTATTGCTGTGGAGCTCTGCAATGTGCAGTATGTACAAGTGTATCACTAAGGTACACTATCTTATAAATCTGAAAAGCAAGCAGCAGCTTCCCATGTGTTCCACAGGGACCTTCTGTGCAGCGGCGCAGCCTTACATGCAATGACTATTTTGTATTTTGCCACTTTGTGTTTTATGATGAATAATAAGACTATAGGGCAGGCCAGGGATGTTGAACCTTTTTGAGCCCGAGTGCCCAAACTGGACGCTGAACAAACTTAAGTGTCTCAAAATTTCAACCATGCAATTGAACCTGAATACTGATGATCTATTTTAGAATAACACTTAATACGACTGCCTGAACTAGTTATGTGCTTAAGTCTTAGAAGAAAAATACAATATAAGAAATTTTACACATCAGTGTGTAATCATAGTTCCTATTGTAACAAGCAAGACATCAGACCCCAGACACATGTACACCCAGACATTGACCCCAGATACACACCTCAGATACATGTATACCCAGACACAGATCCCAGATACATATATACACAGACCCCGTACACATGTATACCCAGACCCTGTACACATGTATACCCAGACCATGTACACATGTACACCCAGACACTGGGTATACATGTATCTGGGTATACATGTATCTGTGGCCAGACACAGATCCCAGATACATGTATTCCCAGACACAGATCCCAGATACATGTATTCCCAGACACAGATCCCAGATACATATATACCCAGACACAGACCCCCTACACATGTATACCCAGACCCTGTACACATGTATACTCAGACACAGACCCCAGATACATGCATACCCAGACAAAGATCCCAGATACATGTATACCACACCACGGATACATGTAGACACAGACCCTGGACACATGTATACCCAGACAGATCCCCAGAACCATGTATACCCGACTCTCAAAGTCCAGTATACTCAGACAGACCCCCAGAATCCAATATACTCAGACCCTTAGAATCATGTATACTCAGACAGACCCCAATACATGTATAACCAGACCCCAGAATCATGTATACTCAGACAGACCCCTAGATACATATATACCCAGACTCTCAGAATCATGTATACCCAGACTCTCAGAATCATGTATACTCAGACAGACCCCCCCAAATACATGTATACTCAGACCCCCAGATACATATATACCCAGACACACCCCTAGATACATGTATACCCAGAAATTCCCCCAGATACATGTATACCCAGACATTCCCCCAGATACATGTATACCCAGACATTCCCCCAGATACATGTATACCCAGACACTCCCCCAGATACATGTATACTCAGACCTCAGCAGAGCAGTGAGTGAAGAGTTGGTAGTGGCTACAGGGTGCAGTCGTGACTCCACGTGGTATGATCTGCCAGTCAGCCAGGTAGGGAGTCCTTCCGTCCACTGCCTCTTCCTCCTCCTCATTGTTGTTGTTGCCTTTGGTTTGTGGAAGGGCAGAGATCATAGCGTCCTCCCTCCTCCTGCCTGCATGTATTTATTGCCCGCCAGCTCAACCCTCACACTCTCCTAGACAACAGCTAGACCACAGAGCACTGAATGCAGTTAAACAGGTTGAAGGGGTGCTGGAGCAGGTGCTTTTTGGTGGGCCTGGCTGCTGGAGGGTGTGAAGGTTGAGCCGGCAGCAGCCTCACTTCCCATAGGAGTGGTCTGAGGGCGCCATGAGGGTGTGGACTTACGCCTTTCACCCCCATCCCAACCCACTATCTTAGATTCGCTGGAGGCTGGGCCTTTTGTTTTTTCTTTGAGAAAGGATTTTACCAGGAAGGATACATTGAGATTTCTCTCGTTTTCAAGTATGTCCTGGGTGGTGAGTATGTACCGTTAGGTGTCTTGCCCAAGGACACTTACTGGAGAGGTGCTCTTGCTGGGATCGAACCCATGTCTCCACAGGCTCTCTCCACGCAGAGCAGTAATCTTACCTCTACTCCACCCAGCCGGTACACAGTGCTTCCACCGAGTCCTGCTGCTTGCAAAAACCTTATGACTTGTGTGCAAGCACAGATGGCCCTGCATGCCAACTGTGGCATGCGTGCCATAGGTTCGCCATCACTGCTATAGCGATATTTCAGAGAGAGCAGATCTGGCCATGAAATGTCACCATTTCGAATTCGATAGTTGATATCAATTAGACATGTGCACAGCACAAAATTTCGTTTTGAACTAATGGATTAGTCCTAAAATGCAATTTATTTAGTTACTAAAGAAATTCGTTTTCAGTTCTTTAGTATGAAAACTAATTTCATTCATCTGAAAACCAATGGATACAATTACTATTGTAGTGGCTCCTCAGAGGGCTGAGATCGCTGCTTGTTACAGTATCTCTCACTCTCAGCACAATGTGGGCCATATTACATAGTTGGTGCTAACTTAACCAGAGCTGTTGTAAACTTCCCTGAGCCATTATAGCCTATGGAGGTTTTCAGTTTACAACAGCTCTGGTTAAGTTAGCACCAACATTGTAATACTGCCCCGTGTCAGGCAAAGCTGTTATAGTAACTGACTGCTGCTCATCACAGCGCTCAGAGTTTCAGTAAAACTAGTAAATAATATTTTTATATATAAGAGGTTAGAACAATATTATTTCCTTGTTTTATTGAAACTCTGAGCGCTGTTACAGTCAGTTACTGTAACAACTGAGCCTGATACATTGTACTGAGAGATAATGTAACAAGCAGCCGATCTCAGTGCTCACAGCCACTGGATTTAAAGGGCTGAAAAAAAAGGATCCTCTCTGTATAATGTTTAGAACCTCCTCCTTGTCACGATTCGCGCCGCAGACGCGGTAAAAAAGGCAAATGAATTGCAGTTCCAGTCCTGATTTTGCCATTACCTGGACTGGTGTCTAAGTACTAAGGGATCTGTTCCTGATTTTCCTTCAACCTCTCCAGCCTCAGGTGTGGGCTGGGCCTGCAATGCCCATTTAATCCAGCTTCACCTCTGAATCAGAGCTTCTGCATCGTTTATTCTACCATAGAACGACTCATTGCAAGCCTGACCTGTGTGCTATGCACTGCCCTGCCTGATGCTCAGCTGGCACCCTGAGAACCCCTTTTGTTTGGCATTCTGAGAACCCCTTCGCCTGGTATCCTGAGAACCCCTTCATCTGGTATCCTGAGAACCCCTCCATCTGGTATCCTGAGAACCCCTCCATCTGGTATCCTGAGAACCCCTCCATCTGGTATCCTGCGAACCCCTCCATCTGGTATCCTGTGAACCCCTCCATCTGGTATCCTGAGAACCCCTCCATCTGGTATCCTGAGAACCCCTCCATCTGGTATCCTGAGAACCCCTCCATCTGGTATCCTGAGAACCCCTCCATCTGGTATCCTGAGAACCCCTCCATCTGGTATCCTGAGAACCCCTCCATCTGGTATCCTGAGAACCCTTCCATCTGGTATCCTGAGAACCCTTCCATCTGGTATCCTGAGAACCCTTCCATCTGGTATCCTGAGAACCCTTCCATCTGGTATCGTGAGAACCCTTCCATCTGGTATCCTGAGAACCCTTCCATCTGGTATCCTGAGAACCCCTCACCATTACTGCATTCCTTAAGGACTCTATTATCCTACTCCTTATTGATCAATCCGTGTATGACATTGGATTCTGGACTCTGACTATTTCTATGCCTGCCGCCTGCCACCGACCTAAGCCTGATTTAACCACTCTCGAGTCATAACCCTTCTGATACCGCGCCTGATCTTCTGTTGTCTTTTTGCCTTCTGTATCTTTTGATCCTCTACCCTCTGTACCAGTAAGTGTGTTCTTTTGTATCTGTTTTCCATTTTATGTTCAGTCAGCTCTGATTTGTGTTCTATTCTTTATTCAGCGTCCAGTACCTGTTCTGTTGGCCCTATTGTGCTATTCAGTGTCCTGTCCTGTCTACCCCTTCTGCTAAGTGTACCCTGTCCTCTGTATATATTATCCTGCCCATCCAGCTCCTATCTATCGTTATTAGTTATTCAGATTCCCCTTCTTGGTTTACTTTTGTTTATTTAATAAACCTATGTTTTGGATTACAACCTTCCCTTTCTGCCTCTTCATCTGAGTAACCGCATATTGGGCTCGAATCCTTAACCCCTGCAGTGAGCCGTGACACTCCTGCATTAATTAATACCCCTCTCTGTATAATGTATACAACATCCACCTGCATTAATTAATACCCCTCTCTGTTTAATATATAGAACATCCTCCTGAATTAATTAATTAATGTCCCTCTCTATATAGAACATCCTCCTCAATTTATACCTTTCTCTGTATAATGTATATAACATCCTCCTGCATTAATACCCCTCTCTGTATAATGTATAGAACATCCTCCTGCATTAATTAATGCCCCTCTCTGTATAGAACATCCTACTGCATTGGCATGTGGAGGGTGCAGAACTTCGGATGTTGCGCTCTTCATTGCTGGTCTCCTTCACTCAATGTAATATCACAAAAAGGACTGAAACTAAAATGTAGTGCATTTTATTTTAGTTTCTTTCATTTTTTGTACTGAGCAGCTTCGTTTCTCTTGAGTCATACTAAAACTAAATTATCCCAAAATTCTGACTAAATCGTTTTAGTACTAAAACTAATGCACATGTCTAATATCAATCATTCAAATTTTTCTTTTATGATGACACAGTGTAAAACTAAATAAATTCGTTATATACCATTTCGTTTCATTTTAAATTTGGATTGTATCGATTCGTTATTCGGAAGTACTTCTGAACTACGAATTATCAAATTTCGTTACAAATTCCGAAACGAATGCCCATCTCTAAGAACAACGAACAGCAGTGAAAAGTTGCCTGCTGTTCGGTGCTTTCATTCGTCAGGTTCATTCAGGCGAATCCCATAGCCTTCAATGTTAAAAATATTCCCGTTTTAAATCAATATCTAATAAACCTTTTATTTTTAATCTGCAGTAAAAATACTATTTATAGATTTTGTTTTAGGATCTTTTTAGGCATTTTTCAGGATTTTTTCGGCAATCTTCTTTCTCTAAAGCGTTTTTTTTTCTGTAACAGACCTTTTTATTATCATTCATTGGATCTTCTATGTAAATTCCAGGCATTTTTGTTCAGTAGTTTGTTTGCAAACAGCATTTCAATTTTGACACTTTCAAGCGTATTTTTTTTTTTTTTACGCCATTCGTCAGCTTGCTGGATTTTTCCGGCAGCAGGTCTGCGCTGTGATCGGCTTCTTGTTGTTTTTTTCCGATGTGTTTTTTGCAGTGGCTCCGGCGGGTTTTCAACAGGATTGTGGCGGTTTTTCCATGCATTCCTTGGACCCTCTGGTGAATTCTAAATTCACTGCAGGGTTGGCTCCTTGAAGTGCAGGGAAGCGCGGGGAACGAGAGAGCACCAAAATGTAGGTGACATTTTGGTGCTCTCTGAATAACCCCTATGTATAAAACACCACTGACTTTTCTCGCAGCATGGGAATGAGAAGGTGAGTAATGGTATTATTTTATACGTGACAAATGGACAATGTCATTGCTTAGGAATAAAAACGATTGAGACTTTTTTGCTGTAAAAGAAATTTTGCATGCAGCCTTCCATGGGATATGAAAACTTGTCCAGTGGCCCTCAGGGAATTTGAGACCCCTGCTTTAAAGTGTACCTGGCATGGACCTCTTTTGTCCAGTCGACAGTGCATTTCTTCCCTAGATTATTTTATTTCTCTGACCTATATAATGGTAAAAAAGGTACATATTCCCTTTTTAAAATTCACTTTTTCCCCTCAGGCTGTTGCCATGATGCAGAGGGAGGAGCCACAATGAGCAGTACGCCTCTATATAGGACGGCCCCTGCTCAGTCAGTGGGCCATGTTAGCTGTCACTCAGATCATGACTGACAGCCAGCACACTGACTGAGCGGAGGGATGCCCTGTAGGACTGCACTTTACTCACAGCAGCCCCTGCAATATGACGATGGCCGCAAGGGGGGCCAGCATACTTAAAAACGGAATATCTCCATTATATAGGTCAACACCGTTGACCTATAGAAAGAGAGAGGTGCCCTGTCCAATGACAGACGCACTTTAAATTGGAAAAGCAAACATAGGACCCCTTATGAATTTTCTACTGTGTGCATTTCCGTTTAAATTATAGCTTTTTTTTTTTCCTTTGTTTTCTTGACTCTGGCGAGTCTTCATCTCGACACCATCCACCACCATCACATGTGTTACCTCTTGGAATGTTTTAAATGGTCTCTTTTTATCCAAAATGTGGATGTTTCCAATTATCGGCAGAGGTCTCGGTCCGGGTGGGAAATTCTTGTTGCTTTTTCCATTACGGTCATAAAAAATATTTATCAAAATAAGTACGATGATGATTGACAGAAGAATGGAGACTGGGTCGAAAGCGAACATGGCTTCACTAAAACGACCTAGAATAGGGAAACAGTAACAGTCAGATATGGTTCATTATAGATCTTGTAAGAAATCACCAAAAAAAGTCAATCAGGGTTATTCAAAGAGATCCGAATGGCTGCCGAACGTTAACTGAATCCTGAAAATCAGCGTACGGTTACCTTTCTTGGCCATTCGGCTACTCAGAGAGCAGGCAATTCGCCAAATGTTGGCGAAATGCCTGCACATACGGGGCCTGTTCGAGGGCAGTGAAATCCCCATAGCTTCGTCTATTCAGAAAACAAAAACCAGCAGTGAAAAGGTGCCGACATGCCCTGCCATTCGGTGGCTTCATGCGGCAGATTTATTTAGGCAAATCCCATAGGCTTCAATGTTAAAAAAATATTCCCGTTTTAATACAATATCTAATAAACCGTTTATTATATTCCGCAGTAAAAAGTCTCTTGATATAGATTTTTTGTGATATTTTAAGCACTTTTCAGGATTTTTTTGCCCAAAATTTTTTTTTGAATTTTTTTTAAAATTGTTTTTACTTTTTTCTGTAACAGCCCTTTTTATTATCATTCCCTGGATCTCATATGTAAATTTCTGACATTTTCGCTCAGTAGTTTCTTTGCAAACAGCGTTTCACTTTTCAAACATTCAAGTGAACGGTTATTTTTTTTCTCACTCCATTCGTCTGCAGTGTCGGCTTTTTCTGGCGGCTGCTCTGCGCTGTGATTGGCTCCTGCTCGGGTTTCTCTGGCGTCTTCTGCAGGTTAATCCAGATGTTTTTGCGGGTTTCGGTGTGCGTTCGCCCTCGTTTTGCGGTGAGTTCAGTGGGTTTGCGGCAACTTTTCCCTGCATTTCGGTGGCCCTGTGGTGCTTGCTGAATACACCGCAGGGTGGTCGAAATGGGATCGCCAAATCGTACCGAATTGAAGAGAACGAAAAGTCACTGACCGTGCGGTGGCTTTTCGATTCTCTTTGAATAACCCTGATAGTCAATCCGATTGTTCAAATCCAATATAAATGATTACATAGCAGGCTGCTTAATGTTGCAATTTCCTACAATATTTACCCCGTCACATAAAGTGATTATTCACAAACCACCATTCCTTCATTTAACCCCATCACTCCCGAGCAATTTTAGTAAAAAAAAAATGTTATAACATTTATTTCAAACATGGGATGCAAAATTGACAATTAAATATAGAGTCTGACACAAAAATTTGCAACAGGGTTGACGTTCCTGGAGGGATCAGCCAAATGACAAATGATTTAGGTAAACTAAAAAAATGGTCGGAGTTGTGGCAATTGAGTTTTAATGTGGATAAGTGCAAGATAATGCACCTGGGACGTAAAAACCCAAGGGCTGAATATAGAATATTTGATACAGTCCTAACCTCAACATCTGAGGAAAGGGATTTAGGGGTCATTATTTCAGAGGATCTAAGGGTAAGTAGTCAATGTAATAGAGCAGCAGGAAATGCTGGCAGAATGCTTGGTTGTGTAGGGAGAGGTATTAGCAGTAGGAAAAGGGAAGTGCTCATGCCACTGTACAGAGCACTGGTGAGACCTCACTTGGAGTACTGTGTGCAGTATTGGAGACCGTATCTCCAGAAGGATATAGACATCTTAGAGAGAGTTCAGAGAAGGGCTAATTAAATGGTGTACGGCTTGAAGGAGAAAAGTTACCAAGAAAGGCTTAATGATCTTAACATGTACAGCTTGGAAAAAAGACAAGACAGAGGAGATATGATAGAAACATTTAAATACGTAAAGGGAATCCACAAGGTAGAGGAAGGGAGTATATTTAAAAGGAAACAAAGTAGCAAAACAAGAGGACATAGTCTTAGATTAGAGGGGCAAAGATTTAAAAGTAACATCAGGAAGCATTATTTTACTGAGAGGGTGGTGGATACATGGAACAGTCTTCCAGTAGAAGTGGTAGAGGCCAAAACAGAAATTGAATTTAAGCAAGCATGGGATAGGCATAAGGCTATCCTAAACAAAAGATAAATCCAGGTCAAGTATCCATGTAATTGGGCAGTATAGATGGGCCGAAAGGTTCTTATCTGCCGACATTTTTCTATGTTTCTATGTTTCTATGTTTCTTACAGAGAAGTCACACACAAGTTCTTGTTCTGAGATAGTTGCAAAATGAAAATGTAAAATGTAAATTTGCTCATTTATAATTTTTCATGTATTTGTTTAGGTTAGGGTCAAATGAACACATTATTTTCAGCGACCGTCAAAAAATGCGTCCGAACGCATTGACGTATTTTTTCACAGAATGAGAGAAAACGGTCATACCATGCGCAATTTTCGTGCGTGATTTGTTACGGATCCAAACCAGGAAACTTTGGGTGTCTGGACGTTATGTTGGCCGAACATGAGCAGCGTCTGACGTCTCCTACTCACGCATACACGCCGCTATGCCGCCGCAGCGCACTCTGTACGTCAGTACTAGCGGTTCTGCGTTCTCGAAAAAATGCGTTCATTTTCCACTTGCGTTGCGAGGCTGGACTTTCGTGTGGCCGTACTTCGTATATTGGCCGTCATTGCGCGTCATTTGCTGCTACTGCAGCCGTGATTAAGTGCACCTAAACACACGTTAAAAATGTCAGAGATATTGCTTGGGTAAAAGGTTCTGAACAGTAGATGGTGACCCTTATCTTGCACAGTGTCACATGAGGTCTGCATTATCAGCATACAGGCAGAAATGGCCTTTGTGTCAGATGCAGTTAATGTGCTGCAGAAAGGTAATAAAATGGTGAGATCTCCTGCTTATGGGGTTTGTAGTGATCATAATGAGATTATTAGCAATGCAATATCTGTATGTGCCGCATAATGCCTGTGTATGGCAATTACAGCAACACCTTGTATCAGGGGTGTACCTAGAACATTTGGCACCCGGGGCGGATCCTATATTTGGCACCCCCAACTTTAAAATGTAAAAAAAAAAAAAAAAAATTAAAAATCACATGCACTTTTTTAATGTTTTCGAAAATATTTTTAGTTATAGCATTGCCACCTGGTGCGGACCGCCCCGACCCCCCTAGGTACGCCCCTGCCTTGTATCTGTATGTGCAGCATAATGCCTGTGTATGGGAAGTACAGCAACACCTTGAATCAGTATGTGCTGCATAATGCCTTTGTATGGCAATTACAGCAACACCTTGTATCTGTATGTGCTGCATAATGCCTGTGTATGGGAAGTGCATCAGCACCTTGCATCTGTATGTGCTGCACAATGCTTGTGTATGGCAATTACAGCAACACCTTGTATCTGTATGTGCTGCATAATGCCTGTGTATGGGAAGTACAGCAACGCCTTTTATCTGTATGTGCTGCATAATGTTTGTGTATGGCAATTACAGCAACACCTTGCATCTGTACTGTACAGGGATTTTCACTAATTATAACCCCCTGAATCTTATTCCTGTACAGCAGTGACTGACTCCACAGCTCTCCCTGTATTCTGCCAAATCATTGACTGTTTTAATGCAGCAGCAAAGTGTTTGAACATTTTTTACAGTGAGGATTGGGGCTGCTATTTGCAGGTTATTTTATGCCTCTCCAGGGTATTTAGAGAGAGATAATACAAAGGATTTTGTTTCTCCACAGGGGCACATTAATCTTGATTTAAAAAGGAGTAGAAATGAGCTTTTGATTTGTTAATAAGTGCTTTCAAATGCATTGCAATGCATAATCAATAGAATTCAATTTTGGGAGGGAAGGGGTTAAGGAATGGTGGTATTAGATTTTTAAACATAAGGGAACTATGGTGGCTCAAGTATGGTGACATTATGTCTAATTTACTGTGATGGTAGTTTCAGCTTATGTGAGTGGTTGTGTCCCTTTTAATTGTTAACTTCGCATCTCGTGTTTCAAATAAATGTTATGAAATATTTTTTTAACAGAAGTTGTTTAGTAGTGAAGGGGTTAAGTGAGACGTCTCTAGCAAAATCTCTTCAGCTGTTAACATACATTAGAAATTTGAATGTGGTTATTATTCCTTCGTCGTGTTATTCTTTTTATGAATATTTTGCTGCTGTAAATGAATTTTCATTATATGTAAAAGGAATCCCTTTATTTAATAAACACTCAGTATTTTTATTAGGAAAATCTTGCTGAAATGTGGCATATGGGCACATACCATGCAGTGCATGAAATTCACATGATACCTTTAATTACGTCCTGCAAACTCGCCTTGCACATTTATGTTTTGCTGTAAAATGAATAATATCCACCTGATCTGCAGGTCTGTGCGGCTGGAATCCTCCTCGTGTTTTTCGTTTATGTCCTTCAGCTGGAGAAGACTTTCCCCGGTAGCTTGTGTTTATTGTGCTGACTGTCAAAGTTTTCTTACAGTTTTTTATGGTGTCACTGGGCTGGCTTTGGCTTCATGCCAGACTGGTCCCGCCTCATCTTCAAAATTACTATAGGGGTTATTCACTAAGCAGCGATCTTGCCACTGAATTGCACAGAACAATGCAATTCCTTGGCAGTTCGTCTGTTCACTAAACTGTCAATTTACTAAATTTGGCGAATTGACAGTGAAATACGGTGCAGTTCGTCGCAGATAGGCAATCTTTGGCAGCAGCGAAAATGGCCCATAGAGAAGTAATGGTTAATCTATTCACAGAACGCCAAACCTCACTGAAATGTCAGTGAAATGCCCTGATTTTCTGTGTTTCAGTTAAACAGGTTTAAACAGGAGAATCCCACAGGATCCAGTGTAAAAAAAATAATAATTTATTACATATATTTTTTTAAAAAAGCGTCTATTCTTTTCATTCTCAGCAAAACATTTTTTATGTATTTATTTTTTTAGGACACCTATTTGTATATTTTTGGATGAGACTATTGATTCAAAATTTTTCAAAAGGTGTTTTTTTTTTAATTCTGTAACAGACCTTGGGAACTTCGGTCTTCCTTTAAAGATGGTGGAGGATCAGAGTTCGCACATGTTCCTGCTCGACTTGACCCCTGGACTCATGATATTTAAGTATTTAAGGGCCCAGAAGGCTCCAGAGTTTGTTATTTGCAACTTAATACACGCAATCAATATGACCACTATGAGACATCAGTACTGGTCAGGGATAAAGCTTTGCCGAAACACAGGTCAGGGTTAAAACAATGTCCAATTTTTCAAATATGGCACAACCAGAACTCTACCAAGAAAAGGTAACCTGAACCTATGAAAGCTCGCCAACCAGGTAACGTAGAGCGAAGCCAAAGAACAGGCCAAGAGTTAATAAAGTTAGAGGAACATATCTCCAAATCTTAACTGTTCTACAAATATAAGACGTTCTACAAACCTGAACGCTATGGGTATTTAATGAGAAGAGTTTCTTGCTGGAAAAAAAATCGTATAAAAGCCCCAAATGGAGTCTGTCAAAAACCACAAGGATCCGAGGAACCATAAGGCAAAGTTTTCTCTGGTTTGATGATACCAAGACTTACATTTTCTGCCGTAACTTGCAAAATGCTACGTGTTGTGCTAAGTCAACGGAACTCCAAAGACCACCATAGCCAGTGTGCTACGGCAAGATATTCCAGTGAATGTGTTGCGTTGTTCACCTTCTGTCGCTTGAAAACTGGTCATAAATGATGTGGACATCAAAGGTGCCAGTTTCAAAACAATTCAAGCATAAATATTTTTGGAAAAGAACTAAGAGTGAGCAGATGTAAATGTCCTAAACTAGTCTATGTCCGAACCTGAAACCCTACTATGGGCCCTATTCCAAGGTTGGCATAAATTTAGCAACTCTATAGCCTATAATGGCTCTGGTAAGTTTACACCAACCTTGGAATAGGGCTCTATGAGTTTAATAATAATGTATTTGTTTTTGTTTAAAGAACCTGCTACTCACCTATGCAACCATGAAACCACCAGCAAACTCCACATGCTCCATCCACTGTGTTTAGATCAGGACACAAAGAAAAACATAGTCACAAGGAGAAATCCACTCCTCTGAACGGTCACAATTTTCAGATGACCTGATCAGACCACTGTGGATTTCATCTTGGATTTCCTGATTATTGGGACACCAGAGAAGATCCCTGCCACGTTCATTGGCCTTATCATCAGTAATCAGTGAGCTAGAATAATTACCTCCATGCAGGACAGAGAGGGTCCTCTACAGAGATGAGAGGGAGCGAGTGACATTCATTAAACCTCTGATTTCTGTTGGATCACACAGCAATGTGAGGTTATGTATATTCTCAGAAAATGACTTTTCTTTCTTAAAACTCATAGAAACATCTGTAGATGCAACGCTGTATATATCAGTCACATGATCACTTGTTTTCACACATATCTCGTATCAGTGATCTCTGTCTGCTGCTGTGTTTACATGTTTCCTATAAGAGCAGGTCATGTTATGCGGAATTTCTTGTCTAGTGAGTTAGTGATTAACCTAATGCTGCACAAAGGGGAAAGCGCGAGGCTCTGACCATTCGAGCAGAATAGGGAAATGAGTGTAATAATACTGTAAAGATAGTCTAGAACAATACTTATTGTATCACAGTTATAAATTGTGAAGATCCCTGTACTAGGACATTACCCAGACCAAGACAGAGGGTTATTCACTAGCAACCAAATTGGCCACCGAATTGCACCAAAAGGTGAATTTCACTGTAGGTTCAATTTCGGGGCAATCCGTGTATTCACACGGCTGACAGTTCACCATATACAGGCGAATTGATAGTGAAATATGGTACCTTTGGCAGCAATTTGTCACGATTCAGCAGCATCATAATTGTGTAATAGACCAGTGTTTCCCAAACCTGTCCTCGGGACCCACAAGCTTTGAACATTTTGAGCATAACCGGAAAACAAGTGTTATATTGCTGTAAAGATAGTCTAGAGCGATACAAATTGAATCAAGTTATAAATGGTGGAAGATACAAGGGTACTAGGACAATACCCAGACCAACGCATACAGGATTATTCACTAACGTCTAAATTGGCTACCGAATTGCACCAAAAGGTGATTTTCACTGTTCATTGCAATTTCGGTGCATTATGTGTATTCACAAAGCTGTCAATTCGCCAAATACAGGCGAATTGATAGTGAAATATGGTGCATTTCGCAGCAATTTGTCACGGTTCAACAGCAACAAAATCGTCCCATAGAGAACTATCGATATGTCTATTCAAAGAACGCTGAATTCCACCAAAATTTATGCGAAATTACCTAATTTACAGTGTTTCAATTCGACTAATAGGTTTCAATGTAATATATTTTTTAAAGACCATTTACTATTTTTAGATATTTTAAAAGACTGTTTTGGGTTTTTTAAAAAACTTTCGGCCTATCACTTGGTGTGAGCTAAAACGCCAACTCTGCATGAAAATCTAGCATGAGTCGCTAAAAGGTAGCACCTGACAACCCACCAACAGATCACCTTGTCCGCGGTAGTCATCAAGATTAATTAGCGCATGCTAGGGAAACGCTAAGACCTGGGCTGAGAACCAGCACTAATGCATTGTATAGTAAAACCACTGTGCTTCGGGGAAATGTGAAAAGATGCATTGTGTAGTTAAACCGCTGTGCTTCAGGGAAAAACATGAAAAGATGCATTGTATAGTTAAACCGCCTTGTGTAGGGAAACGTTGTTGTGGACAAGAATATGTATCTGCTTTCATAATATTCAAAGGCCTAGAAAAAGGCCTAGAAAAATGCTCATTTAAGTTAAGTTTGCTATGTCTTTAAGAGGAAATTAATATAACTGTCTTTTCAATAAAACCAAAATGTATCTTGCGTAATTTCGCTGTTTCTGCAGAAACAATTGACCACAAGCTGGGTGGAGGACCCATTTTGCATCCTGTTATAGGACATTACAGGATATTACAAGACATCACAGGACATCACCAGGACATAGAGAAAACTGCTGACTATGCGATGACGCATGATACCATAACCTTTGGAAATAGCTGATGTTTTGATTTTCATTTATTTAATAAATAAACTGTATGTCCACAATTTTATGCTGAAGTCAATCAAAATGTTAAGTTGACTCCCACCTGCTTACGTATAAACTGCTATAAAACATATCAAAATCTAATAAAGGATCAGAGAGATCATTGGCTGCATAGACTCCTTCAATCGTCTGTATGATTTCTTAACCGCGCACTGTCACTTACCTGATTTCTCCACCGATTAGACCAGAGACTGGCATCCGAGGAAGGACTTTATTGTCCACTTCAATCTGGCGCCTGCACTGTGGGGCCCTGGGTTACACGCCTTAGCCAGTGTGCCAGCAACGAGGATTTCCTGGCGGGACCACACCAGAACCAGAGCCTGATCAACTTCGTAACCTCACAGGTAAGATACCTTTTGATATCTTACCGGAGACGTGTTCTGGTTTGTGATCCTACCCCGGGAAACTCCAGTGTGACACTTGGGAAAGGCATCAAAAGTGGGGTTTTATTTAACTTTGCCCAGGTGCCCCTTATACTGACCCACGAATCGCATGCCAGTTGTCTGATTGTTTGTACGTCTGTTCCCGGTTCTTTGAATTGACGGCATATTTTCTGATAAAGCATTGTGGTTTGGTTGTTAATCAGAGAGATTATCGTGATCCTGTGGTAACAAGTGGGGTGTACCTGGTTAGCTATCTCCAGGCGATAACATGTGATGTGATGTAATAGATGCATACCTGGTAGTAGGACTTTCCTAACAGTAACAGGTGAACACAAGCTTGGTAGTAGGACGCGATATATCTCTGATTGAAGTATAGTTTGATTGACAGTCAGAGGAGTTTTTGTGGGTACCGGTATATTGATGATGCATTAGGCGTATCTAGTAGAAACTCACAAGAATATATATATCTAGTAGGAACAGGTGACGCGGTAAAGGAAGCACCTGTAGGATATATATGCTGCAGTAAAACAGGTATTAATTACACCTGCTAACAGGTTTCCTATATTTGGAATATAGGAGAGGACGAGATGCTTTATTGTCGTGGTTAAAATAGGACACGATAGATATAGGTCTATCCTAATTTCTGACTGTTAATAAACTATGTGAATGTGAAATTGAACGGGAAAAAGAGCTAACAATCGAGAATTGGAAATGAACAGAGTAGCCATGCTGGTTGGTTGTCACCATGCAAGTTAGTTGAGGAAAGGACAGGCAAAGAAATGTGACAAAACTAAAAATTTAGGCAGGATTTGAGTATTAGATAGTCCCAGACTAGAGGCAGAGGAATGGAGAAATGTATTGAAGAATAAAAAGGAATGTTGATAGATAATGGATTATGGAATGTAGCACAGGCATGGTATAGGGTTTGCAAAAGAAATTGAGAACGAAGGGTGGATAGAAACAGTAGAAAGAAGAAAGGAAAAACAAATTACTATTATCTCACCCCGAGATCTGAGCCCTCCTTCATATGGCGAGGTTTCCAAAGGAAATAGAAAAGTCAGCCCCCACGAGTCTTTACCCTGTTTTAAGTACAGATGGGGCATACTACACACCCGGTTCTGCCACATCCATCAACAACCGCAAGTCAGGCACCGACTATATCACCTATAATGCCTCATTTGCCCAATTTAGATACGACCCTCCAAACGATAGACTGGACCGGTGACCCAGGTCAACCACCTTTCTCCAGTCATTCTTATGACTCAGTAAATCGTTCCGATGATTCCCTAATGTCCCACATAGGGTTACCTGTAACCACACCCCAGGTCACCCGTAGCCGGCCCACGACTTTTCCACCCCAGCACCAAGATGTCATGACCTTTCCACCCCACCAAACCGACACCACGTACCCTTTCTACCAAAACACCCACGACATCCCTCCGACTCCCAAAAATAATGTAACCTGGATGCTCCCAGCTACCCGAGTACCGGGACCATCTCCCCGACTGGGAGATTTCACTTCCCCTGATGTCCCCATTATGTATGTCACCTTCACACCATCTCATGCCTCCTCCCTAGTAGGCACATTACCTGACCCGGAAAAACAACCTATGCCCTTTTATAGACGCACAGTTCAGATTCAGAAGACTTACTCTGCAGCATGGAGAAATCTTTTAAGTTTGTGTGAAACAAAAGCAGGTGATGGGTATTGGGGCATAATGGAAAAGGATTTTACTTTGCGTGCTTAGTATCTGATGTCTCATACCAGTCAGGTATAGAATTTTGCGAACACTCAGAGTGGGCAAAGGACAGATTATCTGACCAAGCAACTACTATAAATGTAATATATATATGTGTATATAGTGTGTGTATTTGTTATATGGATGTATATTGTATGTATATAAGTATGAGACGAAAAAGGTATAAATTAATTGGCGGTTGGACAGGGATGCTGTTCCGACTCGTGTAAATGGTTACAAAATATGATGAATTTTTATAAGTGGGATGAAAGTTATTTTAAACCAGAATCTGATAATCTATAGGATGCGGATGATAGTTTATGAGTCAATGTGAGAAGAGGTTAGGAAAGCCTATCCTAGATATGGCAACTACAGGTTGCTTTCCAGTAGAGAGCATTAAGAAGTATGTATGTATGTATGTATTTTTTATGTATGTCAGAGATGTAAAAACGGTAAGCAAGACCAAAGCAAAGTAGAAAGATGAGACATGACACCTGCTTTGTTTGTGACATGATTCCATTGTTAGGTGCTTGCCAAGAGACTCTGCATTGTTTACTGTTGTAGTGTATATGTGAAGTACAAGACGTATGTATGCGGATTTATTATTCTTGTAGATAGAATCGTTTTTCTATATTAATGGAGGGATTTTTTGCTAACGCCCTAATGGTTTATTATTTTAGTAAAAAATAGTTTTATACAAAATATTCTCGGGATAGAGAGGCTACGCATTCTATCAGTATTGCTCTGCAGGACAGAGTGCTACAGAGCCCAGTAGAATTAAGTGTTTAGAAAAAAAAAGGGAAGCAGGACGCAGACCAGAAAGTGAAACTAGAAAGATTAAATTGGTTCCTCTTTTATCCTATGACAGTGCAGATCAGATATTTTAACCCTGCAGAGAGAGAAGAAAAAAAAAGAAATATACAACTCTATGCAGTTTAAAGGTATAGCAAGTTTTTTTTTACCTCCTGCAATAGCTTATTTTGGTTTAAAATGGATATTATGCAAACTGTCAGTATCAGAGGATTGCAGGTTTTTATTTTCTAGTTAATTTAGAGGATTTTCGAGTTAATGATGACCCCACAGACAGAGTGTGTCCTAGCTATGTACATGATAAAGCTACTAATGCCAGAAAAGTTTTATCCCCCAATTCTCTAACAGCTCAAGATATTAGTTACAACAGTCTAGTGATGCCTGCTGATTAAGTATTAATTTGCATAATAAAAAAGACGTCAGCAGCCCCGAGTATTGGCACCGCATGACGTTTCTGCCTACCTCCAAAAATAAAAAAAAAAAAACAGCACAAATAACTGTCCTCCGCAAGGCACCTGCGCCTGCAATATTCCCTCCTGCTCAATATTCCCTCCTGCTCCCTGATAATGTCACTCTCACCAGATGTCAGAGTCTAAACCCCGCTACTCTCTTTCCTTTTCCAGAGGGGGGTAATTCCGATTGTGATTCTGATAGTGGTAATGCTGGTAAAAAAGAAGCCCCTCTGGCCTCCGGTTCTGATGACCCCACTGACCCCCTACCCCTCTATCCACATGATTGTCAGATATAATCTCTGCACGTGAATACAACACGTTATATATATTGGACTTCTCAGCCAAGCCTCCAATATGTTTATATTGGATTTACTGGACCTATCTCGGCAGTTGCCTCCAATATATCAGGGATTATTATTTCATAAGTTATACGAGACACAAATATCAATCGTTTATATTTCTAGGAATTCTCCTAAATTCTTTTAATTGTCTGTGTTTTGCTTTGAAAAATACAATAATCAATAATGGGATAAAAATATATATATTTATTACGTATACAAAAAAGTTTCAAATCTCATATCATAGACAAAATTTATAAACCACAATCCATCAGCATATAAAACTAGCTTCACAATATATGTATCTCCTGTTAGTAACTGCATATATGATTAATATCATTTACCTTATCAGTTAGTAACTTACACAAATGGTTAATAAACATTTCTGCTTAATACAACATGCATTTCCCAGCAAACAATGTTTAACCAGCCAGCTCTTATAGATTATATATTTATATCTATACTACATGGATCAACAAAAGATGAGCTAATTTAATGATAAGTAATAAAAACTTATTTAGTGAATCCTCCCTAATCTCAAGAATTAAACTTCTAATCTTTTGCTTTTTATTTTGTAGTTATATAATTCTTTGCTTATTAATTATAATCACAGTAATTTCCAATTCAAATATATTGGTATCAATCTTACAACATTTCTTTTAGGAATAAATCCTTATATCCACTTCTTCATATTTCTATCTGCAGAATAGAAATACTTAGAATTTTTGGAGTTACCCAGTATCTGAGAAATCTCAGTCTACGTTGCAAGAATATCTACAATATATATAATTACATTAATTCCTTAATTTCATACATTACCTGTCCAATCTGGATTTGATAAGTCTGCCTTGGAATTCCTGATGTAATAATTTGGAATGTGTGAAAATTATCGATATCAGATAATCAATGCATGTGAGTTAGAGATTTGGTGAGAGTCAGAGATTTGGTGAGAATCTTGATTGCCTCATGTCTTGGGATCTGTCTGCATCGTGGTGTGAGTCTGAGTGTTGGAATCTTGGACTCTCAGAGGGTCATGTGTAATGCATTGCAGTGTGAGTCTGAATGCTGGAATCTCGGACTGATTTGCAACCAACATTGTCGTTTATTATAGTCAATTTGACGTCACTAGCAATATTATTGGTACATCAAATCTAATATTTACTATCCTCTAGAGGGCAGTATTGCACTTCTTAATTAATTCCACTATTTCTTTTTAATATTCTTATCTCGGGTCAAAGTTCAATCTGACGTAACAAAGAACCTCTCTCTCAGTCACTAGACACTGTGTCTCTACCTAACATATCTAATTTATATCCCCACTCCCTTTTGGTTACTTATTGAATCTTTAGCAGCTGGATTCTTTTCCAGTTAACTCAACAAAATCTTTTCTTTAGTAAATTTTATTATTTACCAATTACATACTTTCTACAATATTTATTGGAGTATACATTTCCTACTGTAAATATAATAAAATATACCTTGATTATAAACATATATTTTGTGAATATATCTCTATATTACAGAGATATTAACTCTTATTCCTATACCCAAAAGACAAAATATCTTTTGTTTTAAAAACTTGAGACAGACCAATAAATTTAATTATGACACGTTTTAGCACTTAACTCTAGCATTATCACACAAAACATTCTAGGTTCCTTCATGTCTGGCACTTCTAAAAAAAATATAAAAGACTTCACCCAGGAATGAACTCTGTAAAAAAAATCTCGTTCATTTCTAACCTAGAGAAAATTGAAAGAAAAGACTGTCTTTAAAAACAAAATGGCTACAGGCATCCATTTTAATTTTTCCTTTCTGTAATATACCCGACATGATTGCCTCGAAGCCCATGTTCCAGAAACAGCACCTGCTGCCTTGTGTGCAATACTGGTGCCCAATACTCTTCACAGCACTTACCTGACACTATATGGCTCCCACTTTGCAGACGAGTCCAGGAAATATCACACCGAATTTTCAATTCTGGTCAACTTCCCCCCTTGCCCCCACCCTTTCTGCCAGAAAAAAAAAAAAAAAAAAACAAGCGGAACTACACGCACTTACACAGGTTGCAGTGCTAAAAGTAAAAGCACGCAGAAAGTTTAATACACCAGAAGCTGATATTAAATCATTTAGCAGACCAGGCAGCAAGACAGACTCACTCAGACAGAGGAAAAGGAACTCAAGCAGCTTGTCCCACTACTAGTACAAGACTCCTGTCTCAGAACTACAAATAACACAGTTGCAGGGCTCTGCATCACACAGTGAGAAGGGAGACTGGGAGAAAAGGAGGGCCACAAGCATGCACGGACTCCTCTGCATAAGAAATAAAGTGTGCTTACCTAAGGCACTCTATCTATACAACTATTCTAAACTACCTACTGGGATAATCTCTAACACAAGTAGTTGAGGAGCCGACCCGTAAAGAGGCCATATTGGATTTAATACTCACAAATGGAGGTTTGGTATCGGACGTTGTTGTAGGTGAAAATTTGGGATCTAGTGATCATCAGTCAGTATGGTTTAATATAAGAACAGGGATGGAGCCGCACCACACAAAAACAAAAGTTTTAGACTTTAAAAAACCAGATTTTTCTAAAATGAGATTTTGTGTGAAGGAGTCATTATCAGACTGGACGAGTTTAAAGGGAGTCCAGGAAAAATGGGATTATTTAAAGGAAGCATTATTGAAGGCCACAGGCAATTGCATTCGGCTTGTTAGCAAAAACAAAAAAGGGAAGAAACCACTGTGGTACTCTGCAGAAGTGGCCAAAATAGTGAAGAACAAAAAGACAGCATTCAATAATTATAAAAAAACACAGAGTGAAGAAGATAGGCAAACCTATAAGTTTAGGCAGAAAGAGGCAAAGCAATTTATAAGAGCTTCCAAAGCACACGCAGAAGAGAAAATAGCTCAGTCAGTAAAAAAGGGGGACAAAACATTTTTTAGATACATAAACGAGAAAAGAAAAGTAAAACAAGGATTAGTTAGATTAAAAACAAAGGAAGGATGGTATGTAGAAGAGGATAAAAGTCTCGCTGACTGCCTCAATGAATATTTTTGTTCAGTCTTTGCAGAAGAAAAGGAAGGAAAGGGACCTCAATTAGGAGGAAACACTAATGAGACATTTACATATCAGTTTACAGAGGAGGAGCAGCTGTCTAAAGTAAAGACAAATAAGTCAATGGGGCCTGATGGGATCCACCCTAAATTATTAAAAGAGCTCAGTGATGTAATAGCAAAACCGTTAACAGATTTATTTAACCAATCCTTGCTAACGGGAGCGGGAGTCGTCCCAGAAGACTGGAAATTAGCAAATGTTGTGCCCATTTACAAGAATGGTAGTAGGGAGGAATCGGGGAACTATAGGCCAGTTAGTCTTACGTCAGTAGTGGGGAAATTAATGGAAACCATGTTAAAGGAAAAGATTGTTGAACATCTAAGGCTGGGGTCAGACCAGCGCACTTTTAACGTGCGTTCTGGCGCACATAATTATGGCCGCACTAGCAGCAGATGACGGGCAATGACGGCCAATATACGATGTACGGCCGCACAAAAGTCCGGCCGTGCAACGCAAGTGGAATTTGAACACATTTTTTTGAGAACGCTGAACCGCTAGTACTGACGTACTGAGTGCGCTGCTGCGTCATAGCGGCGTGTTTGCGTGATTAGGAGATGTCAGACACTGCTAATGTCCAGCCTACATAACGTCCAGACGCAAAAAGAGTTTTATTGATGATCCGTAAAAAATCACTCCCGAAAATGCGCGTCGTCTGACCGTTTTTGCGCATTCCGTGATAAAATACGTCAATGTGTTCGGAAGCACTTTTTCACGTTCGCGGGGAAAAATGCTTTCGTCTGACCCTAGCCTTAAAACACATAGATTACAGGATCAGAAACAACATGGGTTTACCTCAGGGAGATCATGCCAAACTAATCTTATTGATTTTTTTGATTGGGTAACAAAAATAATAGACACAGGTGGTGCAGTAGACATTGCTTGTTTAGATTTCAGTAAGGCTTTTGATACTGTTCCGCATAGAAGGGTTATCAATAAATTGCAATCTTTGAGCTTGGATTCCAATATTGTTGAATGGATTAGGCAGTGGCTGAGTGACAGGCAACAGAGGGTTGTGGTAAATGGAGTTTATTCGGCACAAGGTCTTGTTACCAGTGGGGTACCTCAGGGGTCAGTATTTGGACCCATTCTCTTTAATATTTTTATTAGTGATATTGCAGAAGGTATTAATGGAAAAGTATGTCTTTTTGCTGATGACACAAAGATTTGCAACAGGGTTGACGTTCCTGGAGGGATCAGCCAAATTACAAATGATTTAGGTAAACTAAAAAAAATGGTCGGAGCTGTGGCATTTGAGTTTTAATGTGGATAAGTGCAAGATAATGCACCTGGGACATAAAAACCCAAGGGCTGAATATAGAATATTTGATACAGTCCTAACCTCAACATCTGAGGAAAGGGATTTAGGGGTTATTATTTCAGAGGATCTAAGGGTAAGTAGTCAATGTAATAGAGCAGCAGGAAATGCTAGCAGAATGCTTGGTTGTGTAGGGAGAGGTATTAGCAGTAGGAAAAGGGAAGTGCTCATGCCACTGTACAGAGCACTGGTGAGACCTCACTTGGAGTACTGTGTGCAGTACTGGAGACCGTATCTCCAGAAGGATATAGACATCTTAGAGAGAGTTCAAAGAAGGGCTACTAAAATGGTGTACGGCTTGAAGGAGAAAAGTTACCAGGAAAGGCTTAATGATTTTAACATGTACAGCTTGGGAAAAAGACGAGACAGAGGAGATATGATAGAAACATTTAAATACGTAAAGGGAATCCAAAAGGTAGAGGAAGGGAGTATATTTAAACGGAAACAAAGTAGCAAAACAAGAGGACATAGTCTTAGATTAGAGGGGCAATGGTTTAAAAGTAACATCAGGAAGCATTATTTTACTGAGAGGGTGGTGGATACATGGAACAGCCTTCCAGTAGAAGTGGTTGAGGCCAAAACAGTAATTGAATTTAAGCACGCATGGGATAGGCATAAGGCTATCCTAAACAAAAGATAAATCCAGGTAAAGTATCCATGTAATTGGGCAGACTAGATGGGCCGAAAGGTTCTTATCTGCCGACATTTTTCTATGTTTCTATGTTTCTATGTTTCTATCCGGCTGTAGTACAATAGGCACATGGGCCCTCACACCTCTCAAATACAATGATGAATGCCCTCATCGGTCTACACAATCTGTCACCTTTTGAAATACTGTTTCCCGCAACAATTACAGTTACAATCTGACAGCCTAGTAAAATATGTCACCAGTGTTTCAAAAACATTAACTGATATCTATGGTCAGGTGTTCTCTTGCATTCCAGACCCTGAAAGTATAGACGGCACTCATCAACTAGTCCCGGGAGATTGGGTACTAGTGAAGAAGTTTCTTCAGAAAAATCCACTTGAGCCCAGATACGACGGTCCTTTCTAGGTCCTCCTCACAACAGCAACGTCAGTAAAGCTGGAAGGAAGATCCACACGTCCCACTGTAAAAAGACCTGTACACCAGAAACGGACCAGATAACAACCCAACCATGATTATGTATATCCTTCTCATTTGGGGGTGGGAATCCAGGGGCAAAATGTGGCTGTCATAATGGGACAAGTGGCTGTTGCTATGGTGCAAGAAGTTGTGTGGGGAACAGGTGGGCATTGACATAATTCCACAGGTTGTCAAACAGATTGCTGATGGCCCGGCAGTTGCTGCCGCCGAAAACAAACTAACCACTTTCTGGTACAATTCCTCTAACAGTGGAGTGGCCACTTACACCTTTAACTATCGTGATGTAAACCCTTGCCCAGGCCCCCGCCTGAAGTGTATTGGGAGGAATGGGATCCCACACAATTATGATATATATGTGCGTTACCAATAGCTATTGGGGACAGGAGTGTGGTAGTTGGGGATCAGTGGGATGGAATACTGGGGTTTCCTGGGGACACAAACCACAAAGCACCCTAGACAAGAAAGATAACAATGGTAAATCACTTCTTGCTCGCATGACACTGAAAATGGCCCCAAACACATGCCCCGCCCAAGAATTGCAGGAATCAGATGATGACACAGTATTTAAATCTAGAACAGGGGCGACGGCACTGAAACTAATCCTAACCCCAGAAAATCCTGGACCTGGGGATGCCGGTACCTATATTCTGGGAATATGGGAAAAAGGGGGGTCAGAGAATCCCTGGAGCCTGGGAAAATTCTGCCTGCGAGATATGTACCTTGCCCCTGACTGGGTCCCTCCACACCAACAGTCCAAACCCTTTAATCACCACATGATGATCTCTTCCAATGGTATAGTAGCCATCGCTGGTCCCACATTCGAGGATACTATGGCCATTGAAACAGGATACTCAGATATGAATGTTTGGTTAGAATGGATGAAATATAGCGCTCAATCCCACAACAGAACCAATTGCTATGTGTGTGGTACTGCTAGGCCTCATCTAGGTACGGTACCTCTCAATATCCCCGAGGATATCGAGGAATGTTTTCTCAATTTGTTTACCAACACCATTCTAAATCACGATGCTTGCAAAGAATGGAAGTCCAAATACCCCCTCCAGACACAAAACCCCAGACTCTCAGAGAGTATCACCATCTACCCCGGGAACTACACCTGTTACTCCTCTTGGGGTACCGGTGGCCGGGTAGTTGGAAACTTCACAGAAGGATATTGTGTGCGGTACAGCGCTGTGTAGAAGGAGAAAGTGCAAAACCAGGTGATATCCCTGGGAGATGTCTATTGGATCTGCGGTGACCTGCGAGTCCGCTCCCGCTTGGTAGGTGCGTGGGATGATGATTGTGCTCTGGCTAAAGCCATCATGCCCCTCCACATCCTGCCCTTTGATGATGATCTGCCAGTAGCCCACACCCCCGGACTCACTAGACGAAGGAGAGAGGCGAAATCTGTACCTGGCAGTTTCGATCCCCACGTCTACCTTGATGTCATAGGAGTGCCAAGGGCGGTGCCTAATGAGTTCAAAGCTAAAGACCAGGTAAATGCGGGATTCGAATCTTTAATCCCCATGATAACCATCAACAAGAATGTTGATTGGATTAACTACATCTATTACTACCAGCAGAGGTTTGTTAACTATACCCGAGATGCCCTCCAGGGTTTGGCCGACCAGAACTATACCTGCGATGACCTTCCAGAACCGCATGGCCCTCGACATGCTACTGGCAGAGAGGGGTGGGGTCTGTAAGATGCTGAAAGGTACTGGTGGCTCCTGTTGCACCTTTATCCCGGATAACACAGGCCCCACTGGTAAGGTCACTAAAGCCATTAAACAATTGGAAGACCTGTCTGAAGAACTGAAGAATAACTTTGGTATTACTGATCCATGGGATCAATATTTTAGTTGGATGAGTGGCTGGCAGAAAATCCTCACACAAATAGGGATAGTTATCTTGGTAGTAATGGTTCTGTTGGCGGTGATTGGATGTTGTGTTTTACCCTGCATTAAAAAGGTTGTAGAAAGAACTGTGGAATCCACTACCCCTGTTATGCTTAGTCACTTGTGTGGGGACACTGGGGAGAATATTGACACTTCCTATGCTAGTCTACAATTTATGGAGATACCTATGAATGAGATTTATGACAAACTCCACCCACCAGTGATGAGGCAACCACGGGGTTATGAATCCATGCACCCCCTCCCTCGGGAAACCCGTATGTGATTTAACTTTGAGCCAAGGTTAGTGACCCATTGCAAGACGAGTTGAAGGCCCGATTCTTGACCCACCGGTCTCGACCATGCCCACGTCCGGAATACAAAGGGGTTGTACTCAATAGGAGTTTCTCGTCTCAACTGTGAAGATTTGGGATGGCTGGCGAGACTATTAGGGGAACGGATGAAGGTGCGGCTCATCTCCAAGGGGACACTTGAGAAATGTGCATTTTTAGGGGGGACTGTTGTGGACAAGAATATGTATCTGCTTTCATAATATTCAAAGGCCTAAAAAAAGGCCTAGAAAAATGCTCATTTAAGTTAAGTTTGCTATGTCTTTAAGAGGAAATTAATATAACTGTCCTTTCAGATAAAACCAAAATGTATCTTGCGTAATTTCGCTGTTTCTGCATAAACAATTCACCACAAGCTGGGTGGAGGACCCATTTTGCATCCTGTTATGGGACATTACAGGACATTACAAGACATCACAGGACATCACCCAGGACGTAGAGAAAACTGCTGACTATGCCGATGACTCATGATACCTTAACCTTTGGAAATAGCTGATGTTTGATTTTCATTTATTTATTAAATAAACTGTATGTGCACAATTTTATGCTGAAGTCAATCAAAATGTTAAGTTGACTCCCACCTGCTTACGTATAGAACTGCTATAAAACATATCAAAATCTAATAAAGGATCAGAGAGATCATTGGCTTTGACCAGAGAAGCTGCATAGACTCCTTCGATCGTCTGTGTGATTTCTTTAACCGCGCACCGTCACTTACCTGATTTCTAAACCGATTAGACCAGAGACTGGCATCCGAGGAAGGACTTTATTGTCCACTTCAATGTGAAAAGATGCATTGTATAGCAAAACCGTCGTGCTTCAGGGATAAACATGAATAGATGTATTGTATAGTTAAACCGCCTTGTGTAGGAAAACATGAAAAGATGCATTGTATAGTTAAACCGTTGTGCTTCAGGTGAAAAAGTTAAAAGATACATTGTATAGTTAAACCGCCTTGTGTAGGGAAACGTGCAAAGATGCATTGTATAGTAAAACTGCCGTGCTTCAGTAGGGAGCCCCGCTGGTGTCAGGAGAAAAAGAAAGGCATGGGCACAATTTTCTAGGTCACGGGATGATTTTCTAAATTGTTCCCACATTTTAAATTTATTTATATATTTATTTATAAAGGATTTTACCAGGAAGGATACATTGAGATTTCTCTCGTTTTCAAGTATGTCCTGGGTTCAAGAACATTGAAGTGTTAAAGTTACAGAAATACAAAGTAATACAATGCAAGATATTAAAAAAAAAAACAAAATAAAACAAAACACAAATATACAGATTAACAGAAAATAAATATGTAGGAAATATAGTCACTAGGTTACATAATGCTTCTTTTCATCAGCGTGCACATGAATTACCCGATCCATGCACACATTTTTGAAACACAGACCTCAGGCAGGGCTGCATCTCTCCTTGGCCAGCTACAGGCATATGATAAGTAGTCTAAGGACCGAAGCATTCGGTTACCTTTCTTGGTCATTCGGCTATCCAGAGAGCAGGCAATTCGCCAAATCCTGGCAAATTGCCTGCACATACGGTGCCTATTCGGTGCCTGTTCGAGGGCATTGAAATCCCCATGAGAAAGCACTGCTTCGGCTATTCAGAGAACACAAACCAGCAGTGAAAGGTTCCCGAAATGCCCTGCCATTCGGTGGTTTAATTCGGCAAATTTATTCAGGAGAATTCCATAGGCTTCAATGTTAAAAATATTCCGGTTTTAATTCAATATCTAATAAACCGTTCATTATAAAATTATGCAGTAAAGAGTCTCTTTATTTATAGATTTTTTAGGATATCTTAAAGGAACACTCTAATCAAAAATCCCCCCCGTTGTTTTATCTTAATCTATCCCTATTCCCTTAATAAATCGTTAAGTATTTTTTTTTTTTTGTAACTGTAATACTTACCCTAAAATCCACTTGTTTCCAGCGGCGGCTTTTTTTTTTTTATATTCACCTCCCTCCTCTTCCGCTCCCGTCCTTGCTTTTGTTCGCCTTCTGGTTTACGTGAGAAGCGCGCATGCGCGCCTCTCACGTAAGCCAGCCAATCGGCAGGCTTCCTCCCGGCTCCCTCTGAGGATTAGTGTTGCACGCAAGAGGATGCGCGCAACACTAACCCTCAGTCGCTGCCCCCAGCTACTGCGGCGAGCTGGAGACGTCATCGCGCTGAAAGCGCGATGACGTCTCCTACTCGGCAATAGTCGGCAGAAGCGGGATTCTGAATCCCGCTCTGCTGACTGACAGCTGGGAGGGCGGAGTAAACTCCTCCGCCTCTCTCAGCTGTTTTCAGCTTTTTCAGCTGAACTGCTGAGCGGAGGGAGGGGGGACAGAGGGCGGCATACTCCGGGCATCATGACCACCTAAAAAAGCTTAGGTGGTCATGTTGCCTAGAGTGTCCCTTTAAGCACTTTTCTGGATTTTTTTTTTTTAAAAAGTCAGATTTTTTTTATTTTAGTTTTATTAATAAGTTTACTTATTTTTTCTGTAAAAGCCCTTTTTATTATCATTCACTGGACCTCATATGCAAATTTCAGCCATTTTCGCTCAGTAGTTTCTTTGCAAACAGCGTTTCAGTTTTCAAACATTCCAGCAAACTGTTTTCCTAAATTATTCACTGCCTCTTCTGCGGTGTCGGCTTTTTCCGACGGTTGCGATCGGCTCCTGCTCGGGTTTTTCCGTGGTTTTCGGCAGGTTAATCCAGATGTTTTTGCGGGTTTTCGCCGTGCATTCGCTGGGTTTTGCGGTTAGTTTTCGTCTGGTTTGCGGCAGCTTTTCCCTGCAATTCAGGGACCCTGTGGTGCTTGCTGAATACACCGCAGGGTCACCAAAATGGGATCGGCAAAAGGAACCGAATTGAAGAAAACGAAAAGTCACCGAACGTGCGGTGACTTTTCGAATCTCTTTGAATTACCCTGTGTGTCTAAGGCTGAAAAAGTCATTGCACGTCTTCTGAGACGGATTAGAAAAGATAAATCTAATTCACAGCCATGTGGAAGTGAACAAGAGGATGTAAAGTGCTTGATTCTAAAGAAACTGCAAAATTTCAGAAGAAATAGAAGTTCTGAACCAAGGAAAAACTACTTCCAGGTTATGATAAACGTCATCACTTTGACGCCTTCATAGATTTTGATGATGATGATATTTTGATGACTTGTGTCTTGACTTAACAAATTCACAGAAGACTTGTGACTTGACTTAGACTTTGACAGCAATGACTCGAGACTTGACTTGGATTTGAGCCATATGACTTGGAAAGTCATTAAACCTTCTAAAACCAGCCATGGAGGCATCATACTATGACCCCATCATGCTCAGATGTCTGACAGTGCAATGCATGATAGAGTCCAAAGAAAACAACTCTCACTGACTCTGACAATCATTCTCTTATTCACAGGATGACAGAAGAACATTTTTCATTCCCTCACTAGCAGGATGACAGAAGAACATTTTTAATTCCCTCACTCACAGGATGACAGCAGAGCATTTCTCATTCCCTCACTAACAGGATGACAGCAGAGCATTTCTCATTCCCTCACTCACAGCATGACAGCAGAGCATTTCTCATTCCCTCACTAACAGGATGACAGCAGAGCATTTCTCATTCCCTCACTCACAGGATGACAGCAGAGAATTACTCATTCCCTCACTCATAGGATGACAGCAAAGCATTCCTCATTCCCTCACTAACAGGATGACAGCAGAACATTTCTCATTTGCTCACTAACAGGATGACAGCAGAGCATTTCTCATTCCCTCACTCACAGGATGACAGCAGAGCATTTCTCATTCCCTCACTCACAGGATGACAGCAGAGTATTTCTCATTCCCTCACTCACAGGATGACAGCAGAGAATTTTTCCTTCCCTCACTCACAGGATGACAGCAAAGCATTCCTCATTCCCTTACTCACAGGATGACAACAGAGCATTTCTCATGAGCTCACTCACAGGATGATAGCAGAGCATTTCTCATTCCCTCACTCACAGGATGACAGCAGAGCATTTCTCATTCCCTCACTCACAGCATGACAGCAGAGCATTTCTCATTCCCTCACTCACAGGATGACAACAGAGCATTTCTCATTAGCTAACTCAAAGGATGATAGCAGAGCATTTCTCATTCCCTCACTCACAGGATGACAGCAGAGCATTTCTCATTCCCTCTCTCACATGATGACAGCAGAGCATTTCTCATTCCCTCACTCACAGGATAACATCAGAGCATTTCTCATTCCCTCACTAACAGGATGACAGCAGAGCATTTCTCATTCCCTCACTCACAGCATGACAGCAGAGCATTTCTCATTCCCTCACTAACAGGATGACAGCAGAGCATTTTTCATTCCCTCACTAATAGGATGAAAGCAGAACATTTCTCATTCCCTCACTAACAGGATGACAGCAGAGAATTGTTTATTCCCTCACTCACAGGATGACAGCAAAGCATTCCTCATTCCCTCACTAACAGGATGACAGCAGAACATTTCTCATTTGCTCACTAACAGGATGACAGCAGAGCATTTCTCATTCCATCACTCACAGGATGACAGCAGAGCATTTCTCATTCCCTCACTCACAGGATGACAGCAGAACATTTCTCATTCCCTCACTCACAGGATGAAAGCAGAGAATTTCTCATTCCCTCACTCACAGGATGACAGCAAAGCATTCCTCATTCCCTCACTCACAGGATGACAACAGAGCATTTCTCATTCCCTCACTCACAGGATGACAGCAGAGCATTTCTCATTCCCTCTCTCACATGATGACAGCAGAGCATTTCTCATTCCCTCACTAACAGGATGACAGCAGAGCATTTCTTATTCCCTCCCTAACAGGATGACAGCAGAGCATTTCTCATTCCCTCACTAACAGGATGACAGTAGAGCATTTTTCATTCCCTCACTCACAGGATGAGAGCAGAACATTTCTCATTCCCTCACTAACAGGATCACAGCAGAGCATTTCTCATTCCCTCACTTTCCCTCACTCACAGGAAGACAGCGGAGCATTTATCAATCCCTCACTCACAGGATGGGAGCAGAGCATTTCTCATTCCCTCACTCACAGGATGACAGCAGAGCATTTCTCATTCCCTCACTCACAGGATGACAGCAGAGAATTTCTCATTCCCTCACTCACAGGATGACAACAAAACATTTCTTATTAGCTCACTCACAGGATGACAGCAGAGCATTTCTCATTCCCTCACTCACAGGATGACAACAGAACATTTCTCATTAGCTCACTCACAGGATGACAGTAGAGCATTTCTCATTCCCTCACTCACAGTATGACAGCAAAGCATTTCTCATTCCCTCAGAGGATGACAGCAGAGCATTTCTCATTCCCTCACTCACAGGATGACAGCAGAGCATTTTTCATTCTCTCTCTCACAGGATGACAGCAGAGCATTTCTCATTCCCTCTCTCAGAGGACGACATCAGAGCATTTCTCATCCCCTCACTCACAGGATGACAGCAGAGCATTTCTCATTTCTTCACTCACAGGATAACATCAGAGCATTTCTCATTCCCTCACTAACAGGATGACAGCAGAGCATTTCTCATTCCCTCACTAACAGGATGACAGCAGAGCATTTTTCATTTCCTCACTCACAGGATGACAGCAGAGCATTTCTCATTTACTCACTCACAGGATGACAGCAGAGCATTTCTCATTCCCTCACTTTCCCTCACTCACAGGATGACAGCAGAGCATTTATCATTCCCTCACTCACAGGATGGCAGCAGAACATTTCTCATTCCCTCACTCACAGGATGACAGCAGAGCATTTCTCATTCCCTCACTCACAGTATGACAGCAAAGCATTTCTCATTCCCTCTCTCAGAGGATGACAGCAGAGCATTTTTCATTACCTCTCTCACAGGATGACATCAGAGCATTTCTCATTCCCTCACTCACAGGATGACAGCAGAGCATTTTTCATTCTCTCACTCACAGGATGACAGCAGAGCATTTCTCATTCCCTCACTCACAGTATGACAGCAGAGCATTTTTCATTACCTCTCTCACAGGATGACAGCAGAGCATTTCTCATTCCCTCTCTCAGAGGACGACATCAGAGCATTACTCATCCCCTCACTCACAGGATGACAGCAGAGCATTTCTCATTCCCTCTCTCACAGGTTGACAGCAGAGCATTTCTCATTCTCTCACTCACAGGATGACAGCAGAACACTTCTCATTCCCTCACTCACAGGATGACATCAGAGCATTTCTCATTTACTTGGGTTCTATCTTGACAGTTGTGTTATTTCTGTAATAATTTTGTTATTCCCAGTTAACAATGAATACAGATTTCACAGTTTCTCCTTAATAAGTGGGTTATTCATAAAGAGCCGAACTGGCCCCACAGGATGAGAGTAGAGCATTTCTCATTCCCTCACTCACAGGATGACAGCAGAGCATTTCTCATTCCCTCTCTCACATGATGACAGCAGAGCATTTCTCATTCCCTCACTCACAGGATAACATCAGAGCATTTCTCATTCCCTCACTAACAGGATGACAGCAGAGCATTTCTCATTCCCTCACTAACAGGATGACAGCAGAGCATTTCTCATTCCCTCACTAACAGGATGACAGCAGAGCATTTCTCATTCCCTCACTAACAGGATGACAGCAGAGCATTTTTCATTCCCTCATTCACAGGATGACAGCAGAGCATTTCTCATTTACTCACTCACAGGATGACAGCAGAGCATTTCTCATTTACTCACTCACAGGATGACAGCAGAACATTTCTCATTCGCTCACTAACAGGATGACAGCAGAGCATTTCTCATTCCCTCACTTTCCCTCACTCACAGGATGACAGCAGAGCATTTATCATTCCCTCACTTTCCCTCACTCACAGGATGACAGCAGAACATTTCTCATTCGCTCACTAACAGGATGACAGCAGAGCATTTCTCATTCCCTCACTTTCCCTCACTCACAGGATGGCAGCAAAGCATTTATCATTCCCTGACTCACAGGATGGCAGCAGAGCATTTCTCATTCCCTCACTCACTGGATGACAGCAGAGCATTTCTCATTCCCTCACTCACAGGATGACAGCAGAGCATTTCTCATTCCCTCACTCACAGGATGACATCAGAGCATTTCTCATTCCCTCACTCACAGGATGACAGAAGAGCATTTTTCATTCTCTCTCTCACAGGATGACATCAGAGCATTTCTCATTCCCTCACTCACAGGGGGATAGCAGAGCATTTCTCATTCCCTCACTCACAGGATGACAGCAGAGCACTTCTTATTCCCTCACTCACAGGATGACATCAGAGCATTTCTCATTTACTTGGGTTCTATCTTGACAGTTGTGTTATTTCTGTAATAATTTTGTTATTCCCAGTTAACAATGAATACAGATTTCACAGTTTGTCCTTAATAAGGGGGTTATTCATAAAGAGCCGAACTGGCCCCAAAATTGCACAAAACAGTGAATTTCTCTGTACGGTGCAATTTCGGAGCCATTCGGCTATTCAAAAACCTGGCAGTGAAATCCCCATAGAGAAATAATGGTTAATGTATTCAGAGACACTGAACAGGAGAGAAATGTCAGTGAAATGCCCTGATTTTCTGTTGTTTCATTGGACAAGTTTAATCCAGTTGAATTCCATAGGTTTCAATGCAAAAATGTTCCCCATTTTTATTAAATATTTTTTCAACAGTTTATTCTCTTATACTAGAATTATATGGAAACGAGAAAAGGAAAGCGCCCACACTATACCCTCCGAATACCCAGCAAACCAGATGATAGTGGTTTCCCCCAAACCAAGAGTACAGAAATTGAAAAAATACGTATCTGGTCTGCGCGGAATGAACGCTAGGGGACTCGGACTTTTTTCTCAAATGACGTCACCAACCATAATACATACAGGAATGTAAGCACAAAACAGGTGCAATTCTAAGTGCAGTATAACAACAATTGGTGCATAATATATGTCATTTTATAGTTGATCAACTCACAAACAGAGAGCCCATTCACTGGCTCTGAGTGGATCGTTGCCTTTGGGTTGATTGTCTTCAAATAACTTCTCAGGTAACCCACTCCTTATGTTGATAACTCATTGCATCCATAAGGTATGGGAAAGAAGAAAGGTACAATCTTGTGTATATCTGACGTATAATAATATATTATATATCAGCTAAAGGTGAAACCTCACATATGGTGGAGCTATTCCGGGCTCAAGACAGAAGGCGTATGGGTTTCGTGGGTCAAACACAATAAAAACCAAAACATGCAGAATCGGCTCTTCTAAAATTTAATTAATAGTTAAAATAAAATAAAAATCATAAATGAAAGCCAGAACGCGTTTCGCCGTCAACACACGGCTTCATGAGCTGGTCTATACAATACAGAACTAGTGTGCATGTTTATATACCCAAATAATTAAGAATAAACGTCTTTTCTTGTGTTGATTTGTGGTCAGCATGCGTTCCTAGCCTCTTTCCGGACCCTCCGCGCACCGCTGACCATCGGCGCCATTTTGCGCAGACGCACCAGGTACTTCCGCGTTCCGCCATGCGTTCCACGACCTTGTATCCGGGATCTGAACGGACTGTAAGTTCCACCATGCGTTCCACGATCTTCTATCCAGAATCTGAGCGTACTGAGAGTTTCACCATGCGTTTCACGACCTTATATCCGGGATCTAGGCATGTTATAAATGTCATTATGGATGCAAGAGAATTGCCAATATCGTAATGTCCACAAATATATCTGCGGTCCCAATCAAAAATAAGGAAAAAATTGTGGCAACATAAAATCCATTGCAAAGAGAGATTATAATGGGAATAACCCTTTAATGGAAGCAGGCTGTCTTCTCAAAAATAAAGTGGAATGTAGAAAGATTCATATAGCGGCGCGGTGTACAAAACATCAATAATGCGATTGTTTCTTATATCACACTATACTTGAGTGTATGTGTTATCTCAAACAGAATTTTGGGTGCTCTTTATATAGTGTGATGGATAAATCATCGAGTGAATATGTATATTTACAAATATTGGAGACCAAATATAAAAATCGTCAATGGAATAATAATAATTGGAGGTGGCATAACAACAGGCCCAACAATAGACACCACAACAACCGACAGTACAACCACTGGAGAAGGGAAGATGAAAGAAGAGTTGAAAATCCCTATCAAGGTAGAAACAATTTCTCCAATGGTCGAGACGAGGGTGGGAGTTGTGGCCTCTACCATCAAGATAGGTCCCAAACCTGGAACAATAATAGAGGAGGGTGGAGACAGAGAGAGAGGCCGGTGAACAACGAATGGACAACAGTGGGGCGCCAATATCCCAGTGAGAACACAGGCCCAAGTAGACAACAAGGATTGGGATCTAACAAAGAATCACAGAGAGGAGAAAGAGAAGTAGCCAGCAATGATTCTATTCCTCTGAGCAATAGATTTTCTTCTTTAAAAGATCATGTTGGGGAAGAGGTTTTTTGGCAGGACCCCTTTGGGGAGGGGGGAAATACAAGAGGACCCCAGAGGCCTAGATGTAAGATTGGAAAGAAGGGGAGGCCTAAAAAGATCTTGAGAAAAACCCGAAGAGGAAAGAGAGCAGGAAAGTATGTATGCCAAAGAAAAGCGGGAAAGAAGGTGAATAAAACCAATGGCATATTCAATCTTAGCCATAGGCTACTCTCAGATACGTAAATAAAAGTTTTAAATAAGGGTCTTAAGTTTGCCCCCACAAATAGCCTCGATAAATTCAATGTTTATATAGATCTGCAGCAATTTAAACGCAAGCTCAGCCTCAAAAAGTTTTTCTTAAAAAACCCAGTAGAAAGGGAAAGTAGACAAAATTTATGTTCGAATTTAAATACTCCTTTAAAAAATCCATCAAAATTTTATCCACGCCATGCTGTCTCCAATGAAATGAAGGTATTTGAAAACCTTGTAATGAATGATATAGAAAGTATGTCTTTAAAGGACAAAAACCATAATCTTACAAAAGAAGAAAATACAGCTTTAAGATCATTACAGAAAGACTCCAGTATCACAATAAAACCCCCCTGACAAGGGCGGCGGGATCGTAATCCTCTCTAAAGAGATGTACGATGCGGAAGTATTAAGAACTTTGAGTGACAAAACCACTTATGAAAAACTAAAAAGTGATCCCATTAAAGAAATAAAAGAAAGAATTAACATCCTCCTCCAGGAAGGGATAGATAAAGAAATTTTAAATGAGCTGTCTTATTTTTGATTGGCACCGCAGATATATTTGTGGACATTACGATATTGGCAATTCTCTTGCATCCATGACATTTATAACATGCCTAGATCCCGGATATAAGGTCGTGAAACGCATGGTGAAACTCTCAGTACGCTCAGATTCTGGATAGAAGATCGTGAAACGCATGGTGGAACTTACAGTCCGTTCAGATCCCAGATACAAGGTCGTGGAACGCATGGCGGAACAAGGAAGTACCTGGTGCGCCTGCGCAACATGGCGCCGATGGTCAGCGGCGCGTGGAGGGTCCGGAAAGAGGCTAGGAACGCACGCTGACCACAAATCAACACTGGAAAAGACGTTTATTCTTAATTATTTGGGTATATAAACATGCACACTAGTTCTGTATTGTATAGACCAGCTGATGAAGCCGTGTGTTGACGGCGAAATGCGTTCTGGCTTTCATTTATGATTTTTATTTTATTTTAACTATTAATTAAATTTTAGAAGAACCGATTCTGCATGTTTTGGTTTTTATTGGGTTTGACCCACGAAAACCATACGCCTTCTGTCTTGAGCTGGGAATAGCTCCACCAAATGTGAGTTTTCACCTTTAGCTGATATATAATATATTATTATACGTCAGATATACACAAGATTGTACCTTTCTTCTTTCCCATACCTTATGGATGCAATGAGTTATCAACATTAAGGAGTGGGTTACCTGAGAAGTTATTTGAAGACAATCAACCCAAAGGCAACGATCCACTCAGAGCCAGTGAATGGGCTCTCTGTTTGTGAGTTGATCAACTATAAAATGACATATATTATGCACCAATTGTTGTTATACTGCACTTAGAATTGCACCTGTTTTCTGCTTACATTCCTGTATGTATTATGGTTGGTGACGTCATTTGAGAAACCAGTCCGAGTCCCCTACCGTTCATTCCGCGCAGACCAGATACGTATTTTTTCAGTTTATTCTCTTAGTTTGCAGCAAAAAGTCTCTATTTATTTTTTTATAGACTTTTTTGGCATTTCAGGACTTTGTCGATGAATTTTTTTTCAGATTTTTTTATTTTTTATATATATATATTATTTTTTGGTTTTTTTTAAATGGCTTTTTTTCTGAAACAGACCTTATTATTATTATTCATAGGACTTTATATGTTATTTCCAGGAATTTTCATGTAGTAGTTTTTTTTCAGGCAGTTTTTAAATGTTGCGGGGGGATGTCGACTGGTCGGCTTTTTCCAGCGGCTTGACGAGTCGGTTCTTTTTTATATCGATTAGGCGGCGGATCGTTGGATTTATTCAGATCGATTCATTGGTTTTTCAAATCGATTCCACGGGTTTTCAGAGGTTTTTCCGATAGATTCGTTTGTTTTGCGGATGCTTTCGGTTGCACGTTCATTGCATTTCAGGGACCCTGCGATGACTGCTGAATTCACCACAGGGTCGGCGAAATGGACTCGCCGATGTGCGAGGAATTGGAGAGCACCGAAATGTCACTCTCTGAATAACGCAGTATGTGTATGTCACAATTTCACATTTTTAATCCAAAATGAAATTGAAGTGAGAAAAGATAAACATTTTAAAACCCTTCCTGAGTAATTAATGCATTTTTCGCTCCTTAAGATGCGTTTTTCTTCCCCAAAAAATAGGGGGAAATGTCTCTGCGCCTTATGGGGTGAATATTGACAACTCGCTGTGCTCACTGGCCGGTCCTCTTTGATGTTTCACTGTGTGATTAGCTGAGCTGAGGCTGAAACGTACAAATCAGTGATCACAGCCGAGTTGCACTTGACGGCACCTACTCTGCCATTAATATTTTAGTAGACCATTTGGTTCAGAATATTTTTTTTCCTCCACTAAAACCTAGGTGTCTTATGCTGAAGTGTGTTTTATAGTGCGAGAAATGCGGTAATGCTCTTAAACTAAATTACTAAAAGATCACTAATGACTTGTTGAAGACTTGAAGCTTAAAATGGAGGACTTTACCTAGACTTGTATGTCTGGACACAGGACTAGAATACAAAGAAAGATTTAAGACTTACTTGTGATTTACAAAACAATGACTTGGTCCTACCTCTAACCCCAATACCCGTTCTTGAAATGGCCAGGTTATAAGTAAGAATAGATATATGGAGCAGAGGGAAAGTGAAGTCGATAAAACAAGATAACGTCCAGGTGCACAAAGTCAGGAAAAATGGAAAAGAAAAACCATGAAGCAGATTGAGAAACAAATAGCAGAGTCAAAAGAACAATTCAGGTCAGTACAAGGCACAAATAAGAATAAAGAATAGCAATATACATATATTTATTTATAAAGTATTTTACCAGGAAGAATACATTGAGATTTCTCTAATTTTCAAGTATTTCCTGGGTTTCAAGTATGTCCTGGGTATACAGGTGAAACTCGATAAATTAGAATATCGTGCAAAAGTTCATTTATTTCAGTAATGGAACTTAAAAGGTAAAACTAATATATGAGACTCATTACATGCAAAGCAAGATGGTTCAAGCCGTGATTTGTCATAATTGTGATGATTATGGTTACAGCTCATGAAAACCCCCAAATTCACAATCTCAGAAAATTTGAATATTGTGAAAAGGTGCAATATTCTAAGCTCAAAGTGTCCCACTCTAATCAGCTAATTAAGCCATAACACCTGCAAAGGGTTCCTGAGCCTTTAAATGGTCTCTCAGTCTGGTTCAGTAGGAATCACAATCATGGGAAAGGCTGCTGACTTGATAGTTGTGCAGAAAACCATCATTGACACCCTCCATAAGGAGGGAAAGCCTCAAAAGGTAATTGCAAAAGAAGTTGGATGTTCCCAAAGTGTTGTATCAAAGCACATTAATAGAAAGTTATGTGGAAGGGAAAAGTGTGGAATAAAAAGGTGCACAAGCAGCAGGGATGACCGCAGCCTGGAGAGGATTGTCAAGAAAAGGCCATTCAAAAGTGTTGGGGACTTTCACAAGGAGTGGACTGAGGCTGAAGTCAGTGCATCAAGAGCCACCACACACAGACGGATCCTGGACATGGGCTTCAAATGTCATATTCCTCTTGTCAAGCCGATCCTGAACAACAAACAACGTCAATAGCATCTTACCTGGGCTAAAGAAAAACAGACCTGGTCTGTTGCTCAGTGTTCCAAAGTCCTCTTTTCTGATGAGAGCAACTTTTGCATCTCATTTGGAAACCAAGGACCCAGAGTATGGAGGAAGAATGGAGAGGAACACACTGCAAGATACTTGAAGTTCAGTGTTAAGTTTTCACAGTGTGTGTTGATTTGGGGAGCCATGTCATCTGCTGGTGTTGGTCCACTGTGCTTCATTAAGTCCAGGGGAAATGCAGCCGTCTACCAGGAGATTTTGGAGCACTTAGAAACATAGAAACATATCAAATGTTCTGCAGATAAGATCCTTTCAGCCCATCTAGTCTGCCCAATTACATGGATACTTTACCTGGATTTATCTTTTATTTAGGATAGCCTTATGCCTATCCCATGCCTGCTTAAATTCAATTACTGTTTTGGCCTCTACCACTTCTACTGGAAGACTGTTCCATGTATCCACCACCCTCTCAGTAAAATAATGCATCCTTATGTTACTTTTAAACCTTTGCCCCTCTAATCTAAGACTATGTCCTCTTGTTTTGCTACTTTGTTTCCTTTTAAATATACTCCCTTCCTCTACCTTGTGGATTCCCTTTACGTATTTAAATGTTTCTATCATATCTCCTCTGTCTCGTCTTTTTTCCAAGCTATACATGTTAAAATCATTAAGCCTTTTCTGGTAACTTTTCTCATTCAAGCCGTACACCATTTTAGTAGCCCTTCTAAGTGATGAGCCAAACACCCCCGTGTTCGGTTCGCATTCGAACTCGAACAATTTCAAAAGTTCGAACTCGAACACGAACCAAACTCAATGCAGGTCAATGGGACTCGAAAGTTCGATTTTTAGAGTGCCCTCCAAGAGGGCATATATGCAAGATATTTGCCATAAAAGGTGTATGGGGGTCTGGGTAGTGCCCTGGGGGACAGGAAATAAGGACAAAAAGTAAAAACAAAAACGTTTTTAAAGGAACAGTGAGTTTTCCATGAAATAAAGGTTATGAATAAAAAGGAAAATTCCTTCAAATATCGTGCATAGGAGGTCCCCATAACCTGCCCGTGAAGTGGCGGATTTGTAGGATGTATAGAAACATTTAAAAACAAAACAATGACATTTCAAATGACGGTAAATGGTTTTCCTTTAATCTATTCATAAACAACTGCTTGGGGCGGCAGCCTGTATTAAAATAGGAGACATTTTAGGGACGCGCAGAACAAGTTTAGTGATTTTTTTGGCTAAATTAGGGTGAAACTTATGCAGGCTTTGGATGAAAGTAACAATAGGTGCTTTAAAATTGGGCCTTTAGTGTCGGCAACAGTGCCGTCACACCGTAACCCCTCTGTGGTATTGTGGAAGAGTGCAGGCTTGGGCCCTGCCGTCAAATATTAAAATGATATGAATCTGGTACAGGTGCCAGTGCACCCAAATATTGTGCCTTTGGTGGCAGCAAGTGCCTTCACACCGTAAGTAACCCCTCTGTGGTATTGTGGAAGAGTGCAGTGGTGGAGGTTTTGGTAATTCAGAAGAGATCCCTAATCTATTCAGTTACATTAGCAGCTATAACAAAACTGGGTCAGCAATGTTTAGGCACTTGTACTGCGCTACTGTATATGGTGAGAATCGGCACACACCAGTAGCAACAGGAAGCAAACAGAACAGGCAGGGAATACACAGAGAGAATAGTCAAATGGCAGACAAAGTCGGCAATAGATCTGGTCCTCAGAACAAGCAGGGTCAGTAACAAGTATACAAACTGATTCGGTAAGCTAGCGATGCGGAAATAAAGGCTGAGACACACTGAGCGTGTAGCGACGCACAGCGTAGCGACGCACAGCATAGCGAAGCAAATAGAAGAGAAGCAAACATTTTGCAGGCTTGACTTCACTCCGCTTCGCCTCGCAGTGTGTCTACACTACATTACGTTCGCATCTCACCGCACTGGACAGGAATCCACTAACTAAATTAAAATGTACACAACCGTTTTATTTTCAAAAAGCACATGTTATATAGGCAAAAAAAGTTTCTACTGAATAAAATACATCAAAAAGTACTGTTAATTTAATAGGAATAGTATAAAAATATAAAATAAAAGGTAACCCTTGATCATATATATTATAGGGACACGGAGCGCCATGTATAGAGAAGGGATGCATTGATACCACACAGAGACATATACGTTTATATCAACATGCAAATCTAATATATACGTATATATCAAAATACAGATATATATATATACACCCACCCACAGACCTCAGACCTTATATACACATACGCACATGGGGGGGTGGCATGTGGACAATCTCAACTAAATGCGCCCCCCCATTTGGCTGGTCCCTCCAGAAGAAATGTTGAATCCGACAGAGCAGTATATTATTCTCTGCTCTATCGGGTTCAACATTTCTTCTGGAGGGATCAGCCAAATGAGGGGGGGGGCAATTAGTTGCCAAAATGTGTGTGTAATACAATTCTGGATATATATATTTATAAGAATATAGCTATATATCTTATCTATATATATATATATCATACCTGCCCTTACCTTCCCTTATAAATTTGCTAAAAATATACACAAAAAAAACCACTGCCTGAGACCCCGCACAGCCCACATGCCACCCCCTATACCTGGCTGAATGTATCTAATATATATAATTAAATACATTCAGCCAGGTAGAGAAAGAAAAAAAAGTTTTATTTTATGTTCCCGGGGACATTTAAAAATGTCCTTGGATCTTTTTTTTTTAGAAATGTGTCGCCTTACCTTAGCCTGGTGGTCAGTGGGGGCTCCTTGGATCCTGGTTGTGGGGGGGCGGTCTGCCGTGGCCGCAGGTGCAGTGGCTCCCTCCCTGCGCTGCCTGTCTCTGCCACATGCACCGGGCGGCTAGCCCACACAGTCACAGCTCTGTCATCCGGTGGCCGCATTCTCCTCAAGGGGATCCTTGGGAGGCCCCTGCAGGCTGCCCTCTACAGTTCCTGATTAGAGGGCGTGTCTGCCTGATGTTTTAGTAACAAGAATGTTTTATCCCATAGGCTTCAATGTTAAAAATATTCCTGTTTTAATTTAATATCTAATAAACCGTTGCTTATAATATTCTGCAGTAAAGAGTCTCTTTATTTCTAGATTTTTTAGTATTTTTTAAGCATTTTTTATACTTTTTTCAAATGATTTTTTTCCCGATCTTTTGGCGAACGTCCCTAAAAGTTCGAAGTTTGCGAACTGTCGAATGGCCGATGTTTGATGCGAACTCCGAACAGATCGAACCGAACAGCTTATCCCTAGCCCTTCTCTGAACTCTCTAAGGTGTCTATATCCTTCTGGAGATACGGTCTCCAGTACTGCACACAGTACTCCAAGTAAGGTCTCACCAGTGCTCTGTACAGTGGCATGAGTACTTCCCTTTTCCTACTGCTAATACCTCTCCCTACACAACCAAGTATTCTGCTAGCACTTCCTGCTGCTCTATTACATTGACTACTTACCCTTAGTTCCTCGGCAATAATAACCCCTAAATCCCTTTCCTCAGATGTTGAGGTTAGGACTGTATCAAATATTAAATATTCAGCCCTTGGGTTTTTACGCCCCAGGTGCATTATCTTGCACTTATCCATTAAAACTCAATTGCCACAGCTCCCACCATTTTTTTAGTTTACCTAAATCATTTGTCATTTGGCGGATCCCTCCAGGAACGTCAACCCTGTTGCAAATCTTTGTGTCATCAGCAAAATGACATACTTTACCATCAATACCTTTTGCAATATCACTAATAAAAATATTAACGAGAATGGGTCCAAGTACTGACCCCTGAGGTAACCCAATGGTAACAAGACCTTGCACCGAATAAACTCCATTTACCACATCCCTCTGTTGTCTGTCACTCAGCCACTGCCTAATCTATTCAACAATATTGGAATCCAAGCTCAAAGATTGCAATTTATTGATAAGCCTTCTATGCGGAACAGTATCAAAAGCCTTACTGAAATCTAAATAAGCAATGTCTACTGCACCACCCAGCGTCTATTATTTTTGTTACCCAATCAAAAAAATCAATAAGATTAGTTTGGCATGATCTCCCTGAGGTAAACTAATGTTGTTTCTGATCTTGTAATCTATGTGTTTTTAGATGTTCAACAATCCTTTCCTTTAACATGGTTACCATTTATTTCCCCACTACTGACGTAAGACTAATTGGCCTATAGTTCCCCTATTCCTCCCTACTACCCTTCTTGTAAATGGGCACAACATTTGCTAATTTCCAGTCTTCTGGGATGACTCCCGTTAACAAGGATTGGTTAAATAAATCTGTTAACGGTTTTGCTATTACACCACTGAGCCCTTTTAATAATTTAGGGTGGATCCCATCAGGCCCCATTGACTTATTTGTCTTTACTTTAGACAGCTGCTGTAGAACCTCCTCCTCTGTAAACTCATATGTTTATGTCTCTTTAGTGTTTCCTCCTAACTGAGGTCCCTTTCCTTCCCTTTCTTCTGCAAAGACTGAACAAAAATATTCATTGAGGCAGTCAGTGAGACTTTTATCCTCTTCTACATACCTTCCTTCCTTTATTTTTAATCTAACTAATCCTTGTTTTACTTTTCTTTTCTTGTTTATGTATCTAAAAAAATGTTTTGTCCCCCTCTTTTACTGACTGAGCTATTTTCTCTTCTGCGTGTGCTTTGGAAGCTCTTATAAATTGCTTTGCCTCTTTCTGCCTAATCTTATAGGTTTGCCTATCTTCTTCACTCAAAATTTTTGTTCTTCACTATTTTGGCCACTTCTGTAGAGTACCACAGTGTTTTTTTCCACCTTTTTGTTTTTGCTAACAAGCCGAATGCAATTGCCTGTGGCCTTCAATAATGTCTCCTTTAAATAATCCCATTTCTCCTGGACTCCCTTTAAACTCCTCCAGTCTGATAATGACTCATTCACACAAAATCTAATTTTAGAAAAATCTGTTTTTTTAAAGTCTAAAACGTTTGTTTTTGTGCGGTGCGGCTCCATCCCTGTTCTTATATTAAACCACACTGACTGGTGAATAGGGATGAGCTGTTCGGTTCGATCGGTTTTGAGTTTGATTCGAACATCGCCTGTTCGCATGTTCGCGAACTCCAAACATTTCCGCGTGTTCGCCGCATGTTCACCCACAATGCACCACAATGGACCACAATGCACTTTTTCCACTGGCCTGAAGCTTGTAATTGGCTACAGCCTGCACCTGACCACAGTTTAGTGCAAGACTATGCCATTCACGGCTCAGAGTCCTGATTGGGCAAATTTTGCCCAATCATGGGCTCGCAGAGCTAAGTCTCGCAGCACACTATATAAGGCGTCCCTTGCAGCCCCAGCATGTGTTTTTTGAGAGGAGATTGTTCTGTTAGCGTGTGTTCTCACTGCCAGTCTGCATCCAGCTATTGGGGGTTCTCACTTCTACAAAATATCTGGGAATTGTTCTAATCTGAGTGTTCTCACTGCCAGCAACTATTTTGGGGGTTTCATTTCTACAAAATATCTGAGAATTGTGGTAAACTGTGTGTTCTCACTGCCAGCAACTATTTTGGGTGTCTCATTTCTACAAAATACCTGGGAATTGTGGTAATCTGTGTCTTCTCACTGCCAACAACTATTTTGGGGGTCTCATTTCTACAAAATATCTGGTAATTGTTGTAATCTGTGTGTTCTCGCTGCCACCAACTATTTTGGAGGTCAGTCATTTATACTAAATATCTGGGAATTGTTGTAATCTGTGTGTTCTCACTCCCAGCAACTATTTTGGGGGCAGTAATTTCTACAAAATATCTGGGAATTGATGTAATCTGTGTGTTCTCACTGCCAGCAACTATTTTGGGGTCAGTAATGTCTACAAAATATCTGGGAATTGATGTAATCTGTGTCTTCTCACTGCCAGCAACTATTTTCGGGGTCAGTAATTTATACAAAATATCTGGGAATTGTGGTAATCCGTGTCTTCTCACTGCCAGCAACTATTTTGGGGGTCTCATTTCTACAAAATATCTGGGAATTGTTGTAATCTGTGTGTTCTCACTGCCAGCAACTATTTTGGGGGTTAGTAATCTATACAAAATATCTGGGAATTGTGGTAATCTGTGTTCTCACTGCCACCAACTATTTTGGGGGTTAGTAATTTATACAAAATATCTGGGAATTGTGGTAATCTGTGTGTTCTCACTGCCAGCAACTATTTTGGGGGTCAGTAATTTATACAAAATATCTGGGAATTGTGGTAATCTGTGTGTTCTCACTGCCACCAACTATTTTGGGGGTCAGTCATTTATACTAAATATCTGGGAATTGTTGTAATCTGTGTCTTCTCACTCCCAGCAACTATTTTGGGGTCAGTAATTTATACAAAAAATCTGGGAATTGTGGTAATCTGTGTGTTCTCACTGCCAGCAACTATTTTGGGGTCAGTAATTTCTACAAAATATCTGGGAATTGTGGTAATCTGTGTCTTCTCACTGCCAGCAACTATTTTGGGGGTCAGTAATTTATACAAAATATCTGGGAATTGTTGTAATCTGTGTGTTCTCACTGCCAGCAACTATTTTGGGGGGGGGTCAGTCATTTATACTAAATATCTGGGAATTGTTGTAATCTGTGTGTTCTCATTGCCAGCCACTATTTTGGGGGTCAGTAATTTCTACTAAATATCTGGGAATTTTTGTAATCTGTGTGTTCTCACTGCCACCAACTATTTTGGGGGTCAGTAATTTCAACAAAATCTCTAGGAATTGTGGTAATCTGTGTGTTCTCACTGCCACCAACTATTTTGGGGGGTCAGTCATTTATATTAAATATCTGGGAATTGTTGTGATCTGTGTGTTCTCACTGCCACCAACTATTTTGGGGGTCAGTAATTTCTACAAAATATCCTGGAATTGTGGTAATCTGTGTCTTCTCACTGCCACAACTATTTTGGGGGGGTCAGTCATTTATACTAAATATCTGGGAATTATTGTAATATGTGTGTTCCTACTCACAGCAACTATTTTGGGGGTCAGTAATTTCTATAAAATATCTGGGAATTGTTCTAATCTTTGTGTTCTCACTGCCACCAGCAATTGTGGGGGGTTTCATTTATACTAAATATCTGGGAATTGTTGTAATCTGTGTGTTCTCACTCCCAGCAACTATTTTGGGGTCAGTAATTTATACAAAAAATCTGGGAATTGTGGTAATCTGTGTGTTCTCACTGCCAGCAACTATTTTGGGGTCAGTAATTTCTACAAAATATCTGGGAATTGTGGTAATCTGTGTCTTCTCACTGCCAGCAACTATTTTGAGGATCAGTAATTTATACAAAATATCTGGGAATTGTTGTAATCTGTGTGTTCTCACTGCCAGCAACTATTTTGGGGGGGTCAGTCATTTATACTAAATATCTGGGAATTGTTGTAATCTGTGTGTTCTCATTGCCAGCCACTATTTTGGGGGTCAGTAATTTCTACTAAATATCTGGGAATTTTTGTAATCTGTGTGTTCTCACTGCCACCAACTATTTTGGGGGTCAGTAATTTCAACAAAATCTCTAGGAATTGTGGTAATCTGTGTGTTCTCACTGCCACCAACTATTTTGGGGGTTAATAATTTATACAAAATATCTGGGAATTGTGGTGATCTGTGTGTTCTCACTGCCAGCAACTATTTTGGGGGTCAGTAATCTATACAAAATATCTGGGAATTGTGGTAATCTGTGTGTTCTCACTGCCACCAACTATTTTGGGGGGGTCAGTCATTTATATTAAATATCTGGGAATTGTTGTAATCTGTGTGTTCTCACTGCCACCAACTATTTTGGGGGTCAGTAATTTCTACAAAATATCCTGGAATTGTGGTAATCTGTGTCTTCTCACTGCCACAACTATTTTGGGGGGGTCAGTCATTTATACTAAATATCTGGGAATTATTGTAATATGTGTGTTCCTACTCACAGCAACTATTTTGGGGGTCAGTAATTTCTATAAAATATCTGGGAATTGTTCTATTCTTTGTGTTCTCACTGCCACCAGCAATTGTGGGGGGTTTCATTTCTACAAAATATCTGGGAATTGTTCTAATCTGTGTGTTCTCACTGCCAGCTATCAGGGGGTCCCACATACTTCTAGCAGATTTCTGAGAATTGTAATCTGTGTCTTGTCACTGTTGCCAGCTATCAGGGGTACCTATCAGGGGGTCTCACTGATTTATATTAGGTTTCTGGGATTTTTAATCTGTGTCTTGTCACTGGAAATGTTTAATCTTTATAGCAGAGTTGAATCAGAGTTCTGCATATCTCCAATTTTTATAACTGAGTTGAATCAGAGTTCTGTAAATCTTTAGTCTATATATCACTCACCATGTCAGAAAGACCAAAAAGGACAGGCAGACGCTCCCAGGCACAGATAAGAGGGCAAGCAGCCTCTGTGTCGGGAGGCTGTGCCTCTGGTCGTCGTGCACGTGGTGCATCCTCTGCAGGGGCACGCTTGTCCTTTCTAACTGGTGCTGGCCATCTTAAGCAGCAGCAGCAACATACAGAGGATTTTGTGGATTGGCTAACCAGGCCATCCGAATCCTCCGAATCCTCTGCCAGCCAGGCTTGTAGTGCTTTACAGTCCACCTCAACTGCCAAAGCATCTAATGCAGCCTCCGTCCTGCCGTAGCCTCACTATCACACACGGAGGAGTCAGCTGAATTGTTTGACTACAAAGACAGTGACATGCTGCTTGAGGATGCGCAGAAACTACAGTGCTCTGATTCAATCTCTGAGGTTGAGGAAGGGAGTATAATCAACCTAGAGGAAGGGGGTGCCAGTGATGACACACAAATAACTGGCACTCATGTTGCCCCAGCAGCTGCAGCATACTGCCAAGTTGGCTCCAGTGACAAGGAGATAGGGGGTGATGACAATGATGATGAGGTCACTGATTCCACCTGGGTGCCTGATCGAACAGAGGAGTCAAGTGAGGAGGAGGAGGCACAACAAACACGAGGCACAACATCCTCTATGACCAACCATAGCACTAGCCAGTCCAAGGCATCAGATGTCAGAGCTGCTCAGGTGCAGAGCGCTGTTGTCTCAAAGCACACATCCAGGAACTCTGCTGTCTGGGAGTTCTTTAAAAACTCCTATGTCAGATGAGGCTCCAGCGTGGGAAAGACACCGGACGCTTGGGTACCACGTGCTTGAGGCAACATATGACCACCTGCAACACATCCCTTTAGCACAAAACTTTGCATAGGTCCTCCTCAGTTGTCTCTACCCCCACTATATGTCCTGCCATGTCATAGACTCCAACCTCCACTGACAGGGATGATGCTACAGTAATGGATGTACCAGGTCCTTCCTCACAATGTGACAGCATCCTATCAGCTAAAGATTTACGCCGTCAGATTACGTTGCCCCAGCTGCTGCAGCGTAAGAAAAAATATAGTCCCAACCATCCCCAAGCACAGCGTCTAAATGACAGCTTAGCAAATTACTCTCATTACAGCTGCTGCCTTTCCAGCTGGTGGACTCTGCTTCCTTCCATGAATTTTATGAATGTGCTGTACCACAGTGGAAGGTTCCAAAATGCCATTACTTTTAACGGAAAGGCCATTCCAGCACTATACCAGCACGTGGAAGACAATGTTATCGAGTCATTGGGAAAGGCAGTCAGCAGCAAGGTGCATGTGACTTTAGACACGTGGTTCAACAAGCATGGAAAGGGCCATTACATTTCCTTCACGACACAATGGGTAACTCTGATTGCAGCTGGGAGGGATCCAAGATGGGGCTCTGTGCTGGAGCTTGTTCATCCACCATGCCTCCAGAAAACTGCTTGTATGAGGTCTGTCTGCTCCACCACCACCTCTCCCTCTTCCTCCTCCTCCTCCTCCTTCTGTGTCTCTGGCAAAGTGGCCGTTAAACCGACGCATGACAGGGGCTACGCAATGGCTCAAGCAAAAAGATGCCATACTGTGCTTGAGCTGGTTTGTTTAGGGGACAGGAGCCACACCGGGCAGAAATTCAGTCGGCTCTGCAGGGGGAGGTGCAGAGATGGTTAACACCACACCAGCTTCAGCTGGGAATGGTCGTCTGTGATAATTTCAGCAACCTTCTCTCCACCCTACCATGCCTAGCACATGTCCAAAATCTGGTGGTACAGCTTTACCTAACCAGGTACCCAGGGCTGGCAGAGCTTCTCAGCCAGGCCAGAAAAGCCTGCAGCCACTTCAGATGGTCATTCCCAGCAAGTGTTGGCCTGGCAGAAATTCAAAGAGAATTACACCTTCCCACAAACCTTCTGATCTGTGACATGCCCACCAGGTGGAACTCGACATTAGCAATGCTGCAGCGTCTTCACCAGCAGCAGAGGGCCATCAACGAGTACCTGTGTAAGTATGGCACAAGGACAGGTTCAGGTCAACTTGGTTTTTTTTCCCCCCGCAGTGGCTGATGATCAAGGATGCATGCACTGTACTGTCACCATTTGAGTAGGCAACGAGGATGTTGAGCAGGGACAGTGCCTGCATCAGTGACACGGTTCCTTTAGTGTTCCTGCTGGAGCACACTCTGTGGGGAATTATAGATGTGGCTCTAGAGGAAGAGCAGCAGGAGGAAGAAGAGGCCTTCCCTAGCTCTGAAGGTCCCAGTCTTTTCGCAGACAGCATTCCAGTGGGTCCTCCTCAGATCAGAAAGGAGGAGGATTAGGAATATTTAAGTAGTGGGGGCATTGAAGGTAGGGATTCCTCAAGGGAGGGTTTTGTGTGCCCAGAAACACAAGGACTAGGAGGAGGAGGAAGTGCACGATGGGGTCATCCTCCTCATTGACCAGGAATATTCGGAAGCTAATGCCACCTCCAACCTACGCTGCATGGGCTCCCTTATCCTGAAAAGCCTGGTAAAGGACCCCAGGATTCGTGCTTTTAAGGAGAGGGATCATTACTGGTTGGCAAGCCTTCTTGTTCCACGATACAAGGGTAAAGTTGCAGAGCTCATCCTGCCTGCACAGAGGGAGCACAGGATGAAAAAACTTGAGGACGCTCTAAAGCGACACTTGTGCAACACCTTTCCAGGCACTGGTAGGTTACCAAGTGATGACACAGGTGCTTCTGAGGCTGCGGATGATCAGAGGAACAGTGGTGAAGGCCGGGGATGCTTCACTGATGCCTTTTTAAATTTTTGTAGTCCACGACGCCCAGGAACGTCAAATGTAGGCACCCATTGCCAGCATCTTCACTGTATGGTGCAGGACTACCTAGGGGCAAGGGCAGACCTTTCCAGCAGATACCTTTCCAGCAGATGATCCACTAGCTTTTACTGGGTGTTGAGATTGGATCACTGGCCAGAACTTAGCCAATATGCTATGCAGCTACTAGGTTGCCCTTCATCCAGCGTGCTTTCTGAAAGGACGTTCAGTGCCGCTGGAGGTTTTGTCACAGACAAAAGAGTGCGTCTGTCCACTGACTCTGCAGACCGGCTGACATTTATAAAAATGAATCAGTCCTGTATCAGCAGCTATCAATCCCCTGATGCTGACGTAACGGAATAGATCGGGGATGTTGTCTGCATTCACAAAACACCCACCGCTCAACTCTTCCATAATACCACAAAGAGGTTACGGTGTGAAGACACTTGCTGCCACCAAAGGCACAATATTTGGCTGCACTGACGCCTGTACCAGATTTATATAATTTAAATTTTTTGAACCACAGGGTCCAACCCTGCACTCTTCCACAATACCACAAAAGGGTCACGGTGTGAAGGCACTTGCTGCCACCAAAGGCACAATATCAGGGTGCACTGCCACTGACGCCTATATTACCAGATTCATATCATTTTAATATTGGACCACAGGGTCCAACCCTGCACTCTTCCACAATACCACAAAGGGGTTACGGTGTGAAGCACTTGCTGCCACCAAAGGCACAATATTTGGGTGCACTGACGCCCGTACCAGATTCATATCATTTTAATATTGGTACGCAGGGTCCAACCCTGCACTCTTCCACAATACCACATTGGGGTTACTTATGGTGTGAAGGCACTTGCTGCCACCAAAGGCACAATATTTGGCTGCACTGACGCCTGTACCAGATTTATATCATTTTAATTTTTGAACGCAGGGTCCGACCCTGCACTCTTCCACAATACCGCAAAAGGGTTACGGTGTGAAGGCACTTGCTGAAACCAAAGGCACAATATTTGGCTGCACTGACACTGATGCCTATATTACCAGATTTATATCATTTAAATTTTTTGGAATGCAGGGTCCAACCCTGCACTCTTCCACAATACCACAAAACGGTTACGGTGTGAAGGCACTTGCTGCCACCAAAAGCACAATATTTGGCTGCACTGACGCCTGTGCCACATTTATATCATTTTAATTTTTTGAACCGCAAGGTCCAACCCTGCACTCTTCCACAATACCACAAAAGGGTCACGGTGTGAAGGCACTTGCTGAAACCAAAGGCACAATATTTGGCTGCACTGACGCCTGTACCAGATTTATATAATTTTAATTTTTTGAACCGCAGGGTCCAACCCTGCACTCTTCCACAATACCATAAAAGGGTTATGGTGTGAAGGCACTTGCTGCCAGCAAAGGCACAATATTTGGGTGCACTGACACTGACGCCTATATTACCAGATTTATATCATTTTAATTTTTGGAACACAGGGTCCAACCCTGTACTCTTCCACAATACCACAGAGGGGTTACTTACGGTGTGAAGGCACTTGCTGCCACCAAAGGCACAATATCAGGGTGCACTGCCACTGACGCCTATATTACCAGATTCATATCATTTTAATATTGGACCGCAGGGTCCAACCCTGCACTCTTCCACAATACCACAAAGGGGTTACGGTGTGAAGCACTTGCTACCACCAAAGGCACAATATTTGGGTGCACTGACGCCTGTACCAGATTCATATCATTTTAATATTGGTACGCAGGGTCCAACCCTGCACTCTTCCACAATACCACAGAGGGGTTACTTACGGTGTGAAGGCACTTGCTGCCACCAAAGGCACAATATCAGGGTGCACTGCCTCTGACGCCTATATTACCAGATTCATATCATTTTAATATTGGACCGCAGGGTCCAACCCTGCACTCTTCCACAATACCACAAAAGGGTTATGGTGTGAAGGCACTTGCTGCCACCAAAGGCACAATATTTGGGTGCACTGACACTGACACCTATATTACCAGATTTATATCATTTAAATTTTTGGAATGCAGGGTCCAACCCTGCACTCTTCCACAATACCACAAAAGGGTTATGGTGTGAAGGCACTTGCTGCCACCAAAGGCACAATATTTGGGTGCACTGACACTGACGCCTATATTACCAGATTTATATCATTTTAATTTTTGGAATGCAGGGTCCAACCCTGCACTCTTCCACAATACCACAAAAGGGTCACGGTGTGAAGGCACTTGCTGCCACCAAAAGCACAATATTTCGCTGCACTGACGCCTGTGCCACATTTATATAATTTTAATTTTTTGAACCGCAAGGTCCAACCATGCACTCTTCCATAATACCACAAAAGGGTCACGGTGTGAAGGCACTTGCTGCCACCAAAAGCACAATATTTTGCTGCACTGACGCCTGTGCCACATTTATATCATTTTAATTTTTTGAACCGCAAGGTCCAACCCTGCACTCTTCCATAATACCACAAAAGGGTCACGGTGTGAAGGCACTTGTTGCCACCAAAGGCACAATATTTGGCTGGAGCCAATATTTGGCTGGACTGACGCCTGTACCAGATTCATATCATTTTAATATTGGTCCGCAGGGTCCAACCCTGCACTCTTCCACAATACCACACTGGGATTACTTACGGTGTGAAGGCACTTGCTGCCACCAAAGGCACAATATTTGGCTGCACTGCCACTGACGCCTATATTACCAGATTCATATCATTTTACTATTGGACCACAGGGTCCAACCTTGCACTCTTCCACAATACCACAGAGGGGTTACGGTGTGACGGCACTGTTGCCGACACTAAAGGCCCAATTTTAAAGCACCTATCGTTACTTTCATCCAAAGCCTGCATAAGTTTCACCATAATTTAGCCAAAAAATCACTAAACTTGTTCTGCGTGTCCTAAAATGTCTCCTCTTTTCATACAGACTGCCGCCCCAAGCAGTTGTTTATGAATAGATTAAAGGAAAACCATTTACCGTCATTTGAAATGTCATTGGTTTGTTTTTAAATGTTTCTATACATCCTACAAATCCGTCACTTCACGGGCAGGTTATGGGGACATCCTAGGCACGATATTTTTAACACTTTTTGTCCTTGTTTCCTGTCCCCCAGGGCACTACCCGGACCCCCATACACCTTTTATGGCAAATATCTTGCATATATGCCCTCTTGGAGGGCACTCTAAAATTCTAACTTTCGAATCCCATTGACTTGCATTGAGTTCGGTTCGTGTTCGCGTTCGAACTCAAACTTTTGAAATTGTTCAAGTTCGAATGCGAACCGAACACGGGGGTGTTCGGCTCATCCCTACAGATGATACCCACAACTTAGAAGGGACAATACCCCAGTAAAGTGTAAACACCCCAGTGGCAAGCATGGGGTTAAACCACCAAAGCACCACACAGGCGATCTTAATCAAGCAGCAAGAGAATGGTCAAAACAAGCCGGGTCAAAAAGCACAAGGGATTATATCCAGAAAACGGGTTGCAACAAAGAATCAATACACAAATCAAGTTTAGTGATACGGGAACAGACTCCACGACAGGGCGACGAGGCAACTCCTCGCGCCCTGTTTTAAACCCAGGAGCTCCTCGTGACCATGCTAGGCCACGCCCCCTCAGATGCCGCTCAGCCATTCCCCAGTGCTGGCAGCCGGCCAGCTCCTGGCACAGGACCTTGCCCAGACCCCCCAGGCAGCGCAGCAGGGGCTAAGGATATGACAAGAAGTCACTTGCACATCATAGCAATTCGAAGAATTGCATCCCAGAGCTCCTGTGCTACACGCCCCATGTGCAGCAAGGAACTCTGGGTAGGATATGCAAATGACCCATGTCTCGCTTTTATGCATCCTGGGTCTGTTATTACTCAGAACCCTAAAATCAATGCTATGCTACACTGTGGCTTTCTAGCAGTGATAAGGTTTATGCAACTGGTCAAAGCCACTCCTACGACAGCGCTGTTTCGGGTTTATTGCACCCTTATCAGCTAGGAGCTAGGCATGATGACCAGTTGCAGTGGATGCTTGGACCCCTAGGGTAAATTAGTACTTACAAGGGTTGTGGTGGAGGACAAAAAGCGAGATAAAAAGCCTCCACGCTATAATAAGTGTGTTTATTATTGCAGAAGCCACTTGCACATCACAGCAACTCAATGAATTGCATCCCAGAGCTCCTGTGCTACACTCCCCATGTCCACCACCACAACCCTTGTAAGTTTGGCAGGTTTAATAAGGTGAATCCCTCAGGTTTCAAATTTAAAAATAGTCCAGTTTTTATCCAATATCTAATAAACTGTTTATTCTTTTAATTGGCAGCAAAAATTCTCTTCAGTTATTAATTTTTTAGGCACTTTTTGACAAAAATACTTCCTTTTTTTTGTTTTGTTTGAGAAGCATTTTTTCTTTAACAGACCTTTTTATTATCATTTATAGGATCTTATATGTTAATTTCAGGCATTTTCATTCAGTATCTATTTTTGAAAACAGCGTTTGAATATTGAAACTTTCAAATCGTTTGTTTTTTTTACCCCGTTCATCGGCTTGATGTTTTTTTCCAGCCGTTGGTTGTCACTGTGTTCTTCAGATCGTTGGCTTTTCATGACAGGTTCAGCAGGTTTGTGGTGGATCATTGAATCTGTTGCGTTATTTTCTGCACATTTGAAATAGATAAAAAAAATAAAATAATCGGTGATTGTGGGGCTGTTATTGAATCCGATTCGATAATATGCTGCACCTGCCAAAATTATCGGATCCGATAACTGACGGTTTTACGGCTTTTTTTTTCCATTCGGTGGACTCTGAAGCGAATTCACCGCAGGGTCGGGAAATTTGATTCTCCCGAAGTGCAGGGAACGAGAGAGCACTTAAATGTCGGTGACATTGTGTTCTTTGAATAACCTCTATAATGTGCTCTCCGGGATGAAGACCACGACAGAGCAACAAGCACAGCACATGGTAAAGAAATTTAATAATAAATTATTTTTTTTATATATATATATGTAGCGCTGCTTTAAAAACTGTATTCTGGTGCATTGAACTATTGCTGCCACCAGAGGGAGACATTGTGGAATATGCTGGACAGAGCGGACTCCATCTCCCATCACCCTTTGCATGAGGACAGGAAGTGGGTGGTACAAAGAGGAGGATATACTTGGGAGCCTCGTGTTTGGCGCGCAGAGAGTGAGCGGAGCAGTGAAAGGTGGAGGACGCACATTGGAGCTGTCAGGGATCGCAACCAGGCCAGAGTGCAGACGCTGTCTTACTGGTGCTTGAGATCGGGACAGAAATCATGCTGTGACCTACCTACTCAGCGCTGAGAGATTTGGAGGACAAGCTGGTTCCGGCAGGACCCCGCGTTAGGAGGCTGCGCCGATCGATTGGGAGTGCAGGCGGCAGATCGATTATTCCAGTTGCGGAGATTTGCAAGCAGGGAGCAGATTCAGTGGCACAGAGTCCCAGTACACAGCAGAGAAGATCCTTTGGTCGAGGCATCGAGTGCTGGACAGTTTCGTTCGTCGGATGGGTGAGAAGCCTCCAGGCCCACAAGTTCCAAAACAGAAACGCAAGCTTGCAATATTGTTTAAATTCACAGGGCCCCAACGGTGACTAGTCGAAGATTGCTCTTTTCGTTCACTGGCCAGTCGAACACAGTACACAGGTACCCTAAACTTTGTACATATATATTTTGAGCTATTTTGCGGGACTTACACTCCAGAACTGAGGGGTTAACTGTTCTTTTTTCACGGTGTGTTTTTCCCGCATGACGCATCCTGTAAATTCATTCAACGCGCATTTATCTTTTAGTAAAGTATATAAAACTAGAAAATCCACAACAATGCTGGTGTGTAATAATTCCTAGTGCGGTTAGACTATCCCAAGGTTTATTCAGCGGCTCCTCCAGGGGTGAGCGCTACGTATATATACAGTGGCAAGAAAAAGTATGTGAACCCTTTGGGATTACGCGGAGTTTTGCATGAATTGGTCATAAAATGTGCTCTGATCTTCATCTAAGTCACAACAATTTGAAAAACACAGTCTGCTTAAAATAATGCGACACAAACATTATATGTTTTCATGTGTTTATTGAACAGAACATGTAAACATTCACAGTGCAGGGTGGAAAAAGTATGTGAACCCCTAGCCTAATGACTTCTCCAAGAGCTAATTGGAGCCAGGAGTGAGCCAACCTTGAGTCCAATCAGTGTGATATTATTGGATGTTTTGCTGAAAGCTGTCCTGCCCTTTAAAAACACACACCAGTTTTGGGTTTACTGGTTTCAAGAAGCACTGCCTGATGTGAACCATGCCTCGCAGAAAAGAGCTCTCAGAAGACCTACGATCAAGAATTGTTGACTTGCATGAAGCTGGAAAGGGTTACTAAAGTATCTCCAAAAGCCTTGATGTTCATGTGTCCACGGTAAGACAGACTGTCTACAAATGGAGAAAGTTCAGCACTGTTGCTACTCTCCCTAGGCGTGGTCGTCCTGTAAAGATGACTGCAAGAGCACAGCGCAGAATGCTTAATGAGGTAAAGAATAATCCTAGAGTGTCAGCTAAAGACTTACAGAAATCTCTGGCACATGCTAACATTTTTGTTGACACATCTACAATAAGGAAAACATTAAACAAGAATGGAGTACATGGGAGGACACCACAGAGGAAGCCATTTCTGTCCAAAAAGAATATTGCAGCACGTTTGAAGTTTGCAAAAGAGCACCTGGATGTTCCACAGCACTACTGGCAAAAATATTGTGTGGACAGATGAAACCAAAATTGAGTTGTTTGGAAAAAACACACAACACTTTGTGTGGAGAAAAAAAGGCACAGCACACCAACATCAAAACCTCATCCCCACTGTAAAACATGGCGGAGGGAGCATCATGGTTTGGTGCTGCTTTGCTGCCTCAGGGCCTGGACGGATTGTTGTCATTGATGGAAAAATGAATTCCAGAGTTTATCAAGACATTTTGCAGGAAAACGTAAGACCATCTGTACAGCCAACTGAAGCTCTGCAGAGGATGGGTGATGCAACAGGACAATGACCCAAAGCATACAAGTAGTTTGGTTGAGGTTATTGCTGCCAAAGGAGGGTCAACCAGTTATTAAGTCCAAAGGTTCACATACTTTTTCCGCCCTGCACTGTGAATGTTTACATGTTCTGTTCAATAAAAACATGAAAACATATGTTTGTGTTGTATTATTTTAAGCAGACTGTGTTTTTCAAATTGTTGTGACTTAGATGAAGATCAGAGCACATTTTATGACCAATTTATGCAAAACTCGACGTAATCCCAAAGGGTTCACATACTTTTTCTTGCCACTGTATATATATAAAAATGATGTAAGAAGGTGGTCAATTATATGGAGTGCTCTTTCTTGGTGTTTTGTATTTAATGTCTTCGATGCACCCGCTTAGTTTTGAGGTTGAGTGCAACCTTCTGCTGTTTTGTATTATTATTATTATATATATACATCATGTATGAGAATCTAGAAAACCTGAGGTTGCATAAACTCAGGGAACTAACAGGGTTATTCAAAGATTCGATTCCCTGCCGAAAGGGAGCCGAACGCTGAAAATCAGCGTTCGGTTACCTTTCTTGGCCATTTGGTTATCCAGAGAGCAGGCAATTCGCCAAATCTTGGCGAATTGCCTGCACATACGGTGCCTGTTCGGTGCCTGTTCGAGGGCAGTGAAATCCCCATAGAGAAGCAATGCTTCGGCTATTCAGAGAACATAAACCAGCAGTGAAAGGTTCCCGAAATGTCCTGCCATTCGGTGGTTTAATTCGATGGGTTTATTCAGGCGAATCCCATAGGCTTCGATGTTAAAAATATTCCCGTTTTAATTCAATATCTAATAAACTGTTGATTATAATATTCTGCAGTAAAAAGTCTCTTTATTTATAGATTTTTTTTAGGACAATTTAAGCATTTTTTTTGGTTTTGTTTTCAAAATAATTCCGATTTTTTTTTTTTTTTAACTTTACTTCTTTTTGCTGTAACAGCCCTTTTTATTATCATTCCCTGGACCTCGTATGTAAATTTCAGACATTTTCGCTCAGTATTTTCTTTGCAAACAGCGTTTCACTTTTCAAACATTCAAGCAAACTGATTTACTAATTTATTCACTCCATTCGTCTGCAGTGTCGGGTTTTTCCGGCGGCTGCGCTGCGTGTGATTGGCTCCTGCTCAGGTTTTTCCGGCTTTTTCGGCAGGTTAATCCAGATGTTTTTGCCGGTTTCAGTGTGCGTTCGCCCTCGTTTTGCAGTGAGTTTTCGGCGGGTTTGCGTGACCTTTCCCTGCAATTCGGAGACCCTGTGGTGTTTGCTGAATACACCGCAGGGTGGCCGAAATGGGATCGCCAAATCGAACCGAATTGAAGAGAATGAAAAGTCACCGAATGTGCGGTATCTTTTCGATTCTCTTTGTATAACCCTGTATGGGTTTTTGTTATCGATAAGAGGTGAAGAATTATTGTAGTCAGTTATTGGAGATGCAGCCTATATGGTACGACAAAACTGTGGAACAAACTCCTCTTTTAGCTATCTACAAGTGTGTTTTAAGTAGATGTGCACCTAATGGCGACCGGAACCTGAATAATTGAATATCAATATAAGTATCATTCCTATTTTGTTCACTTTTTATGAGTTTACAATAGCAGGATTGCACGAGAATGGTTTAATTCTATGAGCACATGAATATAAAAGCTGATCACATTGTATTTTTTTATAATACACTTTAATAATCTGCAGCAATACAAGTATATACACGTTTCCGAGTAATTCAATAGACCAGCAAGTGACTGCTGATAGAAAATATATAGATCTGTATGAAAATCTATTGCGCCATTAGGAACACATCTCTTTTAGCTGAAGAATATATAGGCCTATCTGCCCTCTGATAGGCCTGTGTTATTTCCTGCACCAAAATGTTAGAACTCGATATAGACGAAATGACGCACAGGACGTAAGCACCTGAGAGTGACGCAAATGGAGTAGCGGATAAATGGAATTGATGCCCAAGCGGGCAGCGGCAGAATCTATAGGAGCAGAGGCAGAGGAGGGAGCAAGACCCGCAGAGTCAACATGAGACCCTGAAATAGTAGAATGACACTGATTGATGCCTGGTAAGCGCCAATTCATGACAATGGACTCCTGTTTCTGCCACTGAAGATTAGATATGGTACTTGAGGATACCTGCTAGTTAGAGATCTCTTCTTCAGTCCATATGTTCATATAGCTGGGCTTTCTGTGCCTATCAAGGACTTCAACTACTGTCTTCTCCTCTCTCCTTCCTCTTTCACTGGTCCCCATCTCTTCCTTTCTTTGATATTTCAATTTCCCATCCTCTTCTCCCTCTTTCCACCAAACCCTTTTCTTTGTTTCGTTTCATATTTTTATTACTATTTTTATATTTTCGCTCAATGCTTATATGTTGTTCACCACTTTTATGTCCCGCCCCCCCAAATCTCCTGTACCAATGCACACATACTTAGATTTTCACGACAAAAAGAAGAATAAGAAGTAACCCAAGAGAAAAAAATATATTTAATTACAATTTTTTCAAAAATTACAGGAGAAAAAAAAATAGACAAAGTGCGTAACATATCTACATATACTGCGTAATAACTCAGGGGAAACTTTTCTTTATAGATACTGCTTTTACACTAGTTTCGTGGCAAGGCACAAATATCCTGTGCGGAAGGGCTTAAGGTGATGCCAGACACAGGGGTGAGATCCACGTCCATGCCGGGAGGGGGCTGGAATGTGAATTTCTGCATGAGTCTGGTGAAGAACAGGAACAACTCCACTTTTGCCAAATTCTCTCCAGCACAACTTCTTCGACCTAGAAACATAGAGAGGTTAGCCCAGGCGGGCATAGAAACATAGAGAGGTTAGCCTAGGCGGGTATAGAAACATAGAGAGGTTAACCTAGGCGGGTATAGAAACAGAGAGAGGTTAGCCCAGGCGGGCATAGAAACATAGAGAGGTTAACCTAGGCGGGTATAGAAACAGAGCGAGGTTAGCCCAAGCAGGCATAGAAACAGATTAGCCCAGGTGGGCACAGAAACAGAGATTAGCCCAGGCGGGCATAGAGATTAGCCCAGGTGGGCATAGAAACAGAAAGATTAGCCCAGGCGGGCATAGAAACAGAAAGATTAGCCCAGGCAGGCATAGAAACAGAGAGGTTAGCCCAGGCGGGCATAGAGATTAGCCCAGGCAGGCATAGAAACAGAGAGATTAGCTCAGGCGGGCATAGCTTCTCCATCAAAATGTACTGTTGTGATTACATTGTGAAGAACACACATGAAAATCATAGACGTGATACAATAGGCTTTAGCAGGATCCTGGGCAAAGCATTATTGCAGGGTCCAACACACCTAGTGGAGACCCCAGCTCCCTGATCCACTAATACATCCAGCAGTGACAGGAGGCACGGAGTGCAAACCCCCGGGGTACACACCGCTCCTTTCCTCTCGAAAGACTGAGAGGCATGGGCTCCTGGAGCTACAGTCTGTATCATTTAATGTATAATACCACAGGGGAAACTGAATTAATGCTTGGGGCGGCTCCTCAAACCATTTACAGAATAAATAAATCACTGGCTCTTTACAGCTTGAATTGCTTTAGTCAAAACCAAACTATTCCTTTTTATCCTGCTCTGGATAAATAGCTGTATCATTTTGTTTAAGTGTCGACTTTTCAGAAAAACTTCTGAATAGAAAAAGAGGCAAAAACACACCTCCCCCACATGTATTAACCCTTTCGCTGCTGAGGCTTTTCCCGCCTCTGTGCTGAGGTCATTTTTACCGGTTTTGCTCATCATGTTTAAACGTGTTTTGAAGGCTTATTTTAGTATATTACCCAGACATATTATATATCGTTCTTTCCGTCAGACTCGGTAGATTCATAATATGTCATTATTATATGTATACGTTATGTCATGTCTGTATATTATAACAAAAAATGCAATAAAATATGTATTTTCAATAATTTACAATGTGTAAAGTGTTTTTTTTCACACTTTAACATGCGAGCAATTTCGGTTATATTTTGTATGGGGTGCGCTTGTAAAAAAATTAGAGATGGGGTCTCGTTACATTTTTTTTTGGGGAAAATTACACTATTTTTAACAAACGCACCGCATACAAAAATCGTTAGTGCAGCATCATTGTTCACATTATAATTGAAATGGGAACAATATTGCTGCATTAACAAACCAAAAAAAAGAAAAAAAAAGTGTTTATTTTTTTTTATAATTTTTTTTTAAAAAAATTTATTTTTATTTTTCATTTTTTTATTTTTTTTGACAAATTTTTTCACAGTAGTGTTTGGTATCGTTGGAACGGCTATGCTCTGGCCGATCCAACCATACCAAACTTTAACCCCTAGCTGCCACGGATCGGGAGATAGGGAGTTCATTGGAACTCCCTATCTCCACCGTTGGTGGCAGTTAGGGGTTAAGTCCAGGACTGGCGTCATCGTGCTACGCACGATGATGCCAGTCCTCAGGGGGAGTTCCCGGAGGCTTGGCCGACATCCAAGATGTCGGCCAGCTCCGGGAAAGGATCACGAACCGGCGCTTTTCAGCGCCGATTCGCGATCCAGCTCCCCAGGGGTTAATGCCAGGCACCATTTGGAAGGGCAGGCTGTGCCCTTCCAAATGGTGCCTGGGTTAACCCTGCAGAGCCGCCGATCGGGAGGCAGAGAGGTCCGAAGGACCTCCCCCCCTCCCTTTCAGGCGCCTCCTCCGCACATGCGGGGGGGGGGCGCCTGAATTAGGTGTCATCGCGCTGCCGCGATGACACCTAATTCCAGCGGCTGCGGTTCCGGATGCGCGGCTGACATCGAGGATGTCAGCCTGCACCGGAGGGGCCAGCGATCGGCCGGAACCCGGCCGAAAGCTGATCCCAATGGGAGGACGCGCTCAGCGCGTCCTCCGCATACCAGCGGTAATGCGGAGGACGCGCTGAGCGCGTCCTCCGCATTGAAGTGGTTAAGAAAGTTTAATAGACCAGCCATACCTGCTGAAAACGGCATGAATGCTTCATTCTTCACAAATTTTCCATTTGCGTCAAGGAAATGCTGGGGGTAAAATTCATGCGGTTTCTCAAAATACTCCTTATCTTGCAGGACGGATGAGAGCAGCGGGATGACTTGAGTTCCCTAAACAAACAACATGGAATCAATCACATATAATTATATTGCAGAATATTATACCTATTATTCTATTTATTTGATGGTTACACCAACTGATTTAACACAGAAATTCACCACCCTGGAACCAAGGTGTTGAAAATGTTCTCCCTTTGACAATTCAAGCATCCACTGCAACTGGACATCATGCCTAGCTCCTAGCTGATGAAGGTCCAACAAACCCGAAACAGCGCTGTCCTAGGAGTGGCTTTGACCAGTTGCATAAACCTTATCTCTGCTAGAAAGCCACAGTGTAACATAGCATTGATTTTAGGATTCTGTGTAATAACAGACCCAGGATACATAAAAGTGAGAAAGGGGTCATTTGCATATCCTACCCAGGATTCCTTGCTGCATATGGGGAATGTGGCACAGAAACTCTGGGATGAAATTCTTTGAATTGCTGTGATGTGCAAATGGCTTCTGCAATAATAAACACAATATATATATATATATATATATATATATATATATATAAACAAGCAAAGCATTCTCCACCCTGGTGCTTGGCCTTGGTCTCCACTGTGTATTCCTCAATTGATGAGCAGCACCACGGGATTTTTTCTTTCCAAAAATTCTTTATTACATATGAATCAACGTTTCAGCTCCTCTCAAGGGAGCTTTTCTTCAGGATAAAAACACATAAATAGGATGAAAAACAAATACAAACAATTAATTAATTAACCACTCACCCATCCAATGTGCGAGCAGCCCCAGCGTGCTCCCAATGGATGTGCGCTTGCACCATGATTCAGATGTGACAAATCATTGAGCGCCTGAATCATGGTGCAAGTGCACATCCATTAGGAGAACGCTGGGGCTGCTCGCACATTGGATGGGTTAGTGGTTGATTAATTAATTATTTGTATTTGTTTTTCATCCATGGAATTTTATGTGTTTTTATCCTGAAGAAAGCTCCCTTGAGGAGCTGAAACGTTGATATGTAATATAGAATTTTTGGAAAGAAAAAATCCCGTGGTGCTGCTCATCAATTGAGGAATATATATAATTTTTTTTTTTTTGTGTAACATATTTTTATTGGCAAAGTATAAAATACAAGTCGCATAAGAGACAATATTGTCACAATAATGTAGAATACAATCAAAGTGCCTCTTGGTCATAAACAGTGCCGAAATTTTATAATATAACAAATTCTAAATTAACTCTAACTAAAAAGGTGATCATCGTATCCTTAAATAAACAGCAGTAAAGCTAGTACCAGAATGGTATGTCAAGACAACACAGCCCAGGCTCATTTCTAAATTCACCTCTGCCCCTCCATAACCGGTCGATTATCTTTACGAGACCTCTTGTTCCCCCACCGGTGGCCTGTCTGAGACCGTTATTGAGCGAAGGTTCGAGGACCATGGAAGCCAGATCGCATAAAATTCCTCATATTAACCCAAACTATTGTAGTGCGCTTCTTCTAAAGCTCTGACCCCCTCCACCCTCAGAACCCAATCCCTGACGGTGGGTGCACATTCCCTCCTCCAATATAACGGAATCAGTGCCCTCGCTGCGGTTAACAGAATTGCCAGAAGCGAGTTTTTAAAGGAGAGCATCGAAAAGGGCAGTACATTAAGCAAATAGGCAGAGGGAGTAGATTCCACTTCCAGGCCCCCTAAACGCGATATCTCGTGTGCAACGTCTGACCAGAAGTTTTGAATTTTGGGCAGCAAGTCCACCATATGTGGACATAGTTACCTCTGGCCACTTTACACCTCCAACAGATATCAGGCAACAATGGATCCATAGCACGTAAAACAGACGAGGGTAAGATACCATCTCATAAACAATTTACAATTCGATTCACGAAGCGCCTGACTCCTGGACGCAAAGTATGTGAGTTCGAAAGCCCTGGGCCATTTCTCAGCCGAAATATCTACTCCTAAATCTGTTTCCCACTTAAGTAGCAACGGAGAATCAATTTTATAGGCCCCTCTCATTATGTATGAATTAAAGATTCGAGACAATATGTCCATATCTATTCTTATCGGTACAGAAGGTCTCAAAGGGGGCCAATGGAGGCAACCCCTCTGTCAACCACGTAGTAGAGCGAATAAAGTGACTTAGTTGGGCATATTGGAACTTCACCATAGACTTGTTCGCTATTTCTGGGGCCACCAATCGGTCCAGGGGGAGCAATCTGTCGTCTTCCACTACTGCTTCTAGCGGTATATACGGTTTTGGTAGTAACCCATCCAAAAATGTCGGGGTCAGTCCCGGTGGGAACAGGGGATTGTGAGTCAAAGGTGTCAAGCGTGAAGTCAGTGTAGTCAGTCCTAACGCCACTCCATGTTTTCTCCACAGCCTTAGCAGTGTGCTCAGTAGCAGGTGTGACTGAAGCCCCAGGTTTGCCAGCGGTGCCGACTGCCAGGGCAAGGAGGACAATGGCTAAGCAATTCCTGCCTGTAACACATTTTCCCAAAGCTTACCCATCGTTCCTTTGGCCAAGCCGTATAGTATAGAAAAAAACGCTGCTAGATAGTAAAAATAAGCATGGGGCAGGCCCAGACCAACCCTTCCCACCGGTCTTGTCAATTCACTGTAAGATATCCTCGCCCTCTTCCCCCTCCAAACATAGCCTGTAAATGTCTGTCGCAAATCAGAGAAAAATGTCTGAGGTACAGTAATAGGGAGGGTTTGGAACAAATATAACAGTCGAGGTAATATATTCGTCCCTAAGACATTGATCCTTCCCAACCATGAAATATGGGGTAAGTTCCAGTTACGTAAGTCCCCCTTGATCTGTTGCAACAGAGAAACGTAATTCAACTGAAATAATTTGTCTAGGTCCGACGATAAGCGTATTCCTAAATATTTAAGTCCCTCCGGAACCCACCGCATTCCATAGGTATGACGAATACTCTCAGTCACGACTCGTGAAAAGTTTACCCCTAAAAACTCACTCTTCAGCACGTTAATTTTATATCCCGAGAAAGCTGCGAACGCATCTAATTCCGTCATCAAAGCCGACACCGATGCAAGGGGATCCGTCAAGGTGAACAACAGGTCATCCGCAAATGCGGCCACCTTGAGCTCCTGTCCCGGAACAGTTACTCCTCGAATCGCCGGATTATCTCTAAATCGGCTTGCAATAGGGGTTCCAGATACAGCAGGAACAGGAGAGGGGACAGAGGGCACCCCTGTCGAGTCCCATTATGTATCGTCAACGGAGTCGATTGTCTGCCATTAACCCGCACTCGTGCCTGAGGGCAGTCATACAGCGCCCGCAACCACGAACACCATCGATCACCAAAACCCATCCTCTCCAACATCTGAAAAAGATAAGACCAGTCCACTCGGTCAAACGCTTTTTCAGCGTCGACCGAGAGGACTAACAAAGGCTGATCCATCCTGGAAGCATGATGGATGAGGGAGACGGTACGAATAGTATTATCACGGGCTTCCCTGCCCGGTACAAAGCCCGTCTGGTCTCGGTGAATCACTGAAGTCAGGAGAGGCTTAAGTCGTAAAGCCAGTATTTTCGTAAACAATTTTAAGTCAACGTTTATTAAAGATATGTGTCTATAATTAGCGCAATCTAACGGGTCTCTATCCAGTTTCGGTATCACAGAGATAGAGACGAGGAGCGTCGCAGGTGGAATAGGAAAGGTATCCGAAATAGAGTTAAAAGCTTTAACAAATCTAGGGCCCAGAATAGACCCGAAAGTCCTATAATATAGCGCCGTAAACCCGTCAGGGCCCGGGCTTTTACCCAAGGGCGTTAATTTTAAAGCCTCCGTAAATTCCTCTAATGTAAGCGGGTTATCTAATTGTCGGCTAACATTACGCGGTAAAGTAGTTTTAATCGTCTTAGCCAAAAACGAGTCCACTATATGCTCAGGGATCATCAATATTATATAAAGTTTGGTAATAAGCATGGAAGGCTTCCGCAATGTCTCGGGTCATATTGACCTCGGATCCCGTGCTAGTACGCAGTTTCGGGATAAAAGTAGCTTGATATCGTTTCTTCAGAGCACGTGCAAGTAGCCTGCCACATTTATTCCCTTGGGTGTAGTAAGCATATTTCGTCAGTGTAAGGGCCCGCGCCACCTGTGCATTCGTTAATTTAGCTAAGTCAGCTCTTAAGAGAACTAATCGTCGGAATGATTCAGGATCTAGGTCAGATTTATGCGTCAGTTCTAAGGCCGTGATCTCCCTCAGCAATTCCTCCTTTCTGGCGGTCCTTTCCTTCTTGCGTCTGGAGCCCAACTGGATAAAAGCACCTCTCAACACACACTTGTGAGCCTCCCAAACCGTCGCGGGTGTTACATCATCCGTGTCATTTTCAAGGAAGTAATTCTCTAAGGAGGCAGTCACCTCCGCTCGTGTCATGGGATCAGATAGCAATGACTCATTCAAATGCCAGGCATTCTCCGTTCGCACTAAATTAGGTAGGGCTAAAGATAACATAAGGGGTGCATGGTCCGACCATGTTATGGGTCCTATTTTGCAACTGCGTACCATTTCCAAAGCCCTATGTTCCACAAAAAAATAGTCTATTCTAGAATACTTCTTAAAGGCATGTGAATAAAATGTGTAGTCCTTTACTGCTGGATTACTGAGACGCCAACAATCTATCAGACAGTCCGCTGACAAGAGTTTACGAAATTGGACCCGTAGAGAGGGAACAGACGATCCCCCACCCTGGACACAATCTGCCGGCATATCTAACGAAACATTGCAATCACCCCCTAAGACCACAAAACCTTCCTGAAACTCTTTTCGGAGACATTTGGTTTGCAAGCGGTTCGACAGGTAAACATTTACAAAAGTTAACTTAGTATTGCCCAACATCCCTTTAACCATCAAAAATCGACCTTGCGGGTCCGTTACCACATCTTGCAGAGTAAAAGGCACATGTCGCGCAAATAGAATGGCAACCCCCCTAGATTTTGTCTCCCCAAAATTGCTAAAATAGCCCGTCGGATAGCGAGCATTGCGAAACCCTGGTGCGGAACCCTCTCTAAAATGTGTTTCCTGAACAAAAATAACATCACCTTTCAACCTCTGGAATTATGCAAGAGCCTTTGAGCGTTTGGCAGGCATATTAAGACCTCGGACATTCATAGAAATCAAATTTAAATTAGCCATTTAAAATAGTGAGCGAGGAGGGCGGCAGAACCCGGGACCTTGCCCATACCCCCTAGTAGCATAGCAAATAGTACGAGTGATCACCAAAACAAAAAATCTAAAAACAAACAACAATAACAACACAAAACTAGAAAAAAATTGAGGTAGTGTAGACCTCTGATAGTGGGAAAACCCATCAGAGGACATAAAAAAAAAACACCACTCAGGAGGCGGCCGAGAAAGTCTCAGAATTTTCCAAAAATTCTGGGTGCTGAGCAAGAGTCTCATCCGACTGTCTCGGTTGCCGGACCCAAGCGCATTCAATCTAAAAAATTTTTTGCAAGGGGGCAGAAAATATCAAAAAAGCGTATAAACTTTCAATTGACAATGGCAGCAAAAGCAAGGGCTTCCCTCATGGTTCTGGATCAGGCTCAGAAGGGGCCGCTGCAGAGGGCTTGCCTTTACGGGGTTTTTTTGCCTGTTGAGTCCAGCGGGGTCGCTGTGGGAAGGGTAGAGTGTCAGATGGCAACGGCGAACCATACCAGTCTGGGATGTCGACTTCTGGGAGTCCAAAAACACGCACAAAGTCCGGAATGTCCTCAGGACATGCAACAGAATGAACTTGGTTGCTATGCGTCACCTGTAAAGATAGTGGGAATCCCCATCGGTAACGAATATCACGTTCCTGGAGCGCTTCAGTTAACGGTTTCAGAGCCCTCCGTGCCTGTAAAGTGGTCCAGGAAACATCTTGGAAGAAAAGTATCACTTGACCGTCCACTTTAATTTCCGAAGTTTTGCGTGCTGCTCTGAGAATTTCCTCTTTCAGTGTAAAATCTTGCAAGCGACAGATAATATCACGAGGTGCGTCATTTTGTGATCCCCTCGGCCGCAGTGCACGGTAAGCTCTATCCAGAACTAATATTTCCTCTCCAGATCGACCCAGGATATCATTAAACAGACCACGGAGTAGCTCTTTAACATCTTCCTTGCCAGAGTCTGCTTCTGGGTAACCCTTTATGCAGAGATTGTTTCGTCTGCCTCTATTATCAACATCATCCAGGTGTCTATGCAGCGTGGCCAACTGTTTAGCTTGCGTTAGCATTTGACCATTTAAACATTCCACATGAGAAAATAACGCATCTCTGTCCTCTTTCAAGTCCACTACGCGGCCTCCCAACTGCTTCAAATCAGACCCCAGTTCATCAAATTTAGTATTAAAATTGCGCTCCATTTGAGTAAACTGAGCAGCCAAATCCGTTTTGGTCGGCAAACTCTGTAATAAGGCCCGCAGTTCGTGGTCCATATCGCTCCCTTTTATTGCTGAATCTAATCATGGCGGGGAGGCCTCCTGATCTGAGTCGCCGGGTGTCATTTTGGATCCCTTACCGGAGGTCCGCGGCTGAGATGTATCTCCCAAGAACGGTAAAATGGAGGATCGGCGTTGGGTCCCCGCAGTCCCCGAGAGTCCTGGGGTAGTAAGTGTCTTTTTCCGCTGTGCCATTGTTATTTCTGCCCCGAAATGACAATATGTGCACTCGGGCCTGGGAGCTCAGCACTCACACATCCAGCTCTTTCTGTGTTCCGGCCACGCCTCTCATATAATTTATTTTATTTCCTGCTGTTACTTTAAAATCTTTCCTTTACCTGCACAATGAATATTTACTGAGGCGTCCCTCTGTACAGGTAAGCCATATGTGTTTAAGAGCTTTTCTGTGAAGCTGCCACCCTATCTGAATAGACTCCTCCGACCCAGGACCAGCACCTTACTTGCAATACAAAAAGAAAGTGGCTCGGTCCTTATTTTCCTACAGAGCACCACAGTTATGGAATAACCTCCCAGACGCCATCAAATCTTCCCCCAGTCTAAAGTCACTCAAGAGCTCCCTATTAAATAACCTCAATATGGAATGTACCTGTCAACATGTAACATAATGACTATTTTACTTACATATATATTTTCTGTTAATCTGTATATTTGTGGGGGGTTTTTATATCTTGCATTGTATTACTTTGTATTTCTGTAACAACTGTAACATTTTAAGAGCTTGTGTGAAGCCTTCTAAGTGAAGCCTTCAAAGTGAGCACTTAGAGATCTTCTGGTGATCTTCTGGTGAGTGATTTTGATTTTTGCTTCAAACAGATCTTTTCTATTCATTTTAAGGTTTTAAGTTAGGTCTGGTGTGTAAATTAGGTTAGGCTGGTGACTCATTCCTCTTAGTGATTAGCATAGAATTGGAATCAATTGGGTGCTATTTGCTAAGGTGGTTAAATTTATCCACGCCTTGCTGGAGGAGGTGTTCTTAGGTGACCATATAAAGCTTGGAATATTAGCTTGTCTAATAAGATCTTGTGTGAAGCCTTCTAAGTGAAGCCTTCAAAGTGAGCACTTAGAGATCTTCTGGTGATACTCTGGAGGTAGTCTGAGGTTAGACAGGAGGTAGAAAATCTACAAAAAGGTAAGATTTATTGGTTTAAATCCATTCTTTTTATAATGGCAGGCTTGGTCCAGTGTAAGAGCTGTCATGCATTTGTTTTTAGATCCAATTTTTGGAGGTTTGGAGTGTGCCTGATATGTAGGCAGCTCTCTTTATTGCAGCAGGAAATTGCCTGTTTGAAGTCTGAGATTTGTAAATTATCTGTTAGACAAACTCAGGCTATGGCTATGACTGTTACAAAGCCACTGCCACAGAGGCCTCCTAGGAGCGGCAGATGGACTACTGTAGGATCTGGTAGACTTAGAATTGTGGATAGAAAACATGTCCCACAGTCTGTGGCTCTTCTTAATTCTTTTGAGGCACTTTCAGAGTGTAGTGGTGAGACGGAAGTAGACTCAGACACCATAGTTGAGGAACCACCATCCCCTATGCCTAAGGTATGCAGGACTGCAACCAAGAACAAAAAGGAAAAGGTGGGACATGATAGAAGGTAATTGTTGCTGGGTGATTCTATCATAAGAGGTGTTGAGCTGGAGAGTAGTGGTTTGGTGAGATGTCTTCCTGGGGCTACTGCTCGTAGAGACAAGAGACGTATTCTCAATATTGTCAAACAAGCAAAGCAGCAAGGGGAAGTGGATGTTCTAGTCCATCTAAGGACAAATGACTTGGCTAGCAATGAGGTTTCTGAGATTAAGGAAGATTTTTGTGTTCTTGGAGGTGAAATACAGCAGATTGCGTCCACTGTGTCATTCTCTGAAGTTTTGCCTGTGCATAACATTCAGGATAGGCAGATGCGCAATAGGGAATTTAATTTGTGGCTTCGGGAATGGTGTCGGGAGCAAGGATTTGGCTTTGTGTCCCATGATAGCTCTAATTGGAGCAGAAAGGAACTGTATAAAAAAGATGGTTTGCATCTTACTCATAGGGGAACATATGTTCTCAGTGAGAAGTTCAAAGGTTTCACAAAGAAATATTTAAACTAGGAGGGGGGACAAAAGGGTAAAAAACAATCTGCCTGATTGTCCCCCAAAACTAAATCGGAGGGTGCAAGCAACATGCGGGGAAAAAAATGACAAGCTCAGAGTCGTGTCTATAAATGCTCGCAGTTTAGTCAATAAAATCAATGAACTGGAGGCAATGATGGCAGCTGAAAAAGTAGATTTAGTGGCGGTTACGGAGACATGGTCCAGTGAGAAAAATAACTGGGACATAACAATACCGTGGTACTCTTTATATAGAAAAGACAGAGAAGGTAGGAAAGGAGGAGGAGTGGCCCTGTATGTGAAAAACAACATAAAAACGAACCAAATAAAAGTGAGTGAGGTGAACATAGTCAGTTTGGGTTACGCTAACATTTGGCAATCATACAGTAGCTCGTGTAAGTGTGATCTATAGACCCCCTGGACAAGTAGAAGAGCTAGATAATCTGCTGTTTGAGGAAATAGCCAAAATGGCAATGAAGGGGGAAGTTATTATCATGGGGGACTTTAATCTTCCTGATGTGAACTGGAAAACCAAAACAGCTGGGTGCACCAGGAGTACAAATATTCTAAACTCCCTACTGGGATTATCTCTAACACAAGTAGTTGAGGAGCCGACCCGTAAAGAGGCCATATTGGATTTAATACTCACAAATGGAGGTTTGGTATGGACGTTGTTGTAGGTGAAAATTTGGGATCTAGTGATCACCAGTCAGTATGGTTTAATATAAGAACAGGGATGGAGTCGCACCACACAAAAACAAAAGTTTTAGACTTTAAAAAAACAGATTTTTCTAAAATGAGATTTTTTTGTGAAGGAGTCATTATCAGACTGGAGGAGTTTAAAGGGAGTCCAGGAGAAATGGGATTATTTAAAGGAAGCATTATTGAAGGCCACAGGCAATTGCATTCGGCTTGTTAGCAAAAACAAAAAAGGGAAGAAACCACTGTGGTACTCTGCAGAAGTGGCCAAAATAGTGAAGAACAAAAAGACAGCATTCAATAATTATAAAAAAACTCAGAGTGAAGAAGATAGGCAAACCTATAAGATTAGGCAGAAAGAGGCAAAGCAATTTATAAGAGCTTCCAAAGCACACGCAGAAGAGAAAATAGCTCAGTCAGGAAAAAAGGGGGACAAAACATTTTTTAGATACATAAACGAGAAAGGAAAAGTAAAACAAGGATTAGTTTGATTAAAAACAAAGGAAGGAAGGTATGTAGAAGAGGATAAAAGTCTCGCTGACTGCCTCAATGAATATTTTTGTTCAGTCTGTGCAGAAGAAAAGGAAGGAAAGGGACCTCAGTTAGGAGGAAACACTAACGAGACAATTACATATCAGTTTACAGAGGAGGTTCTACAGCATCTGTCTAAAGTAAAGATAAATAAGTCAATGGGGCCTGATGGGATCCACCCTAAATTATTAAAAGAGCTCAGTGATGTAATAGCAAAACCGTTAACAGATTTATTTAACCAATCCTTGCTAATGGGAGTTGTCCCAGAAGACTGGAAATTAGCAAATGTTGTGCCCATTTACAAGAAGGGTAGTAGGGAGGAATCGGGGAACTATAGGCCAGTTAGTCTTACGTCAGTAGTGGGGAAATTAATGGAAACCATGTTAAAGGAAAGGATTGTTGAACATCTAAAAACACATAGATTACAGGATCAGAAACAACATGGGTTTACCTCAGGGAGATCATGCCAAACTATGATTATTGATTTTTTTTGATTGGGTAACAAAAATAATAGACACAGGTGGTGCAGTAGACATTGGTTATTTAGATTTCAGTAAGGTTTTTGATACTGTTCTGCATAGAAGGCTTATCAATAAATTGCAATCTTTGAGCTTGGATTCCAATATTGTTGAATGGATTAGGTAGTGGCTGAGTGACAGGCAACAGAGGGTTGTGGTAAATGGAGTTTATTCGGCGCAAGGTCTTGTTACCAGTGGGGTACCTCAGGGGTCAGTACTTGGACCCATTCTCTTTAATATTTTTATTAGGGATATTGCAGAAGGTATTAATGGAAAAGTATGTCTTTTTGCTGATGACACAAAGATTTGCAACAGGGTTGACGTTCCTGGAGGGATCAGCCAAATGACAAATGATTTAGGTAAACTAAAAAAATGGTCGGAGCTGTGGCAATTGAGTTTTAATGTGGATAAGTGCAAGATAATGCACCTGGGACGTAAAAACCCAAGGGCTGAATATAGAATATTTGATACAGTCCTAACCTCAACATCTGAGGAAAGGGATTTCGGGGTTATTATTTCAGAGGATCTAAGAGTAAGTAGTCAATGTAAGCAGCAGGAAATGCTAGCAGAATGCTTGGTTGTGTAGGGAGAGGTATTAGCAGTAGGAAATGGGAAGTGCTCATGCCACTGTACAGAGCACTGGTGAGACCTCACTTGGAGTACTGTGTGCAGTACTGGAGACCGTATCTCCAGAAGGATATAGACATCTTAGAGAGAGTTCAGAGAAGGGCTACTAAAATGGTGTACGGCTTGAAGGAGAAAAGTTACCAGGAAAGGCTTAATGATGTTAACATGTACAGCTTGGAAAAAAGACGAGACAGAGGAGATATGATAGAAACATTTAAATACTTAAAGGGAATCCACAAGGAAGAGGAAGGGAGTATATTTAAAAGGAAACAAAGTAGCAAAACAAGAGGACATAGTCTTAGATTAGAGGGGCAAAGGTTTAAAAGTAACATCAGGAAGCATTATTTTACTGAGAGGGTGGTGGATACATGGAACAGCCTTCCAGTTGAAGTGGTAGAGGCCAAAACAGTAATTGAATTTAAGCAAGCATGGGATAGGCATAAGGCTATCCTAAACAAAAGATAAATCCAGGTTACGTATCCATGTAATTGGGCAGACTAGATGGGCCGAAAGGTTCTTATCTGCCGACATTTTTCTATGTTTCTATGTTCTTGAACCCAGGACGTACTTGAAAACTAGAGAAATCTCAACGTATCCTTCCTTGTAAAATCCTTTATAAATAAATAAATAAATATGACAGACAGAGCACGCCCTCGGCTGGCCAAAAAGCGCTATTACTTGTACATTACAGTTTGAGTTCCGTGGTTTCATGAGGGAAAAATAGAATCTCAAAGCTTTTTAAATAATTTCAGCACATCGTCTATAATGTACCAGGTGTGTTGACATTTCAGGGAAATGTTCCGCAGTCCATTTGCAATAAACAACATTCTTTTGCACTGCATCAGAGCCATAATTAAGGTTCCTTCCCCATCTCATTCTCCGCCATTATGTTGCAACGATTAATCTGCTTCAGTGAGCTGGAGATTAAGATTGAATTGAGCCCCTGAACAATTGCTCGTATCCCCTTGAGCCCATGTACCATGGACCTTTTCTCCATTCCCTTACCCCATAGGTCTTTTGCAAACTCAAGACCCATAGTTCATATTTTTGAGAACAAGCCTTGATCACAAGTTATGGGATCTTACGATACACTTAGATGCATAACAATATAGAAAAAAAAAAATCAAATCACTCACTTTGGGAATGAAATATCCTCTAAACGTGACATCCCGGGAAGTGGCATGTGGAACGTTGCCTGGAAGAATGTTACCAAACCTCTGGATTTCATGGATGACGGCATCTGTGTACGGCATTTCCTTTCTATGGTCTATTTGAGGCTGGGAAGATCCAATTAGAGTGTCTATTTCACTCTGAACCTTTTCTGTAAATACAAACGAATATTAGAAATATATCATTTATATATAAAATACGCAAGAGGGGCAGCACTCAACCTTAACTACGCTTTCAGTGCGGGTGCATCTCAAGACAATATGATACAACAAACCAGAAAGAGAGCACACCAAACAACATATTCAAACAGTACTGTTGTGGTTTCCTTTGTACTGTTGGAATATGTTGTTTGGTGTGCTCTCTTTCTGGTTTGTTGTATCTTTTATATATAATGTACAACCCGCTAACTTGTCCTCAATCAATTTGTTACAGGTAGAATTCTATCCCTGGGGTGACATGATCCAAAATGCAGTAATAAAAAAGGGGGTTATTCAGAGACCCAAATGTCGCAGATGGTTTGTCTAAACCTAAAAGTTAAATGTAAACCATATATGGTAACAGCATTGACCATGCTAATTATCTGTGCTGTTGAGATTTGAGATTTTTTGTATGCCCTATCTTCTATAAAAGAACTGACCTAACAAAGGAATACCAGATATTTGAAGAAAGAACTCTGCATCTGTTGTCTTCAATTATCGCCATTAGCTAGCGTTGCGCCGTGCCTTACATGATGGAAAAAGAATATAGAAATCTAAGTTGCATGTCTTGGTAAATATGAATTAATTTTTAACAGGAATTATAAAGAAACAAGCACAGACGACATCTTTCTTTCTTGTTATGTTTTGTACATGAACTGGGTTGTTACTCCTGGCCGTTGCAGCCGCTCTGGTGAGTACAAGCATGACCCCATTTTTTCTGTATGGATGTATATTATGCTGTAACACCAGTTAGTCATTTTTGCTGCTGTTCCTTTTTCCATGTTTTTGTTTTCAACCCCAAATGGGAAGTGCTTGGTGCTTGTATAAATAAAACCCACAAATTTCTTCTGCCTCTCCTTAGCTGAAAAGCAGCAAGGGGGCATGCAGTTGTTCAGAGGAGCAGCTTTTGGTACATTGGTTAGGACTCACTCTACCAAGAGGTGCCTTGATGGGGTGAGTGAGCTTACGCTTCAATGGCCATTTAAGCAAACTAAAACCTCTGACAGTGTTTTTTTGCACATGGAATTATAAAGAAATGAGCACAGATTACTTTTTCTTATGTTTTATACATGAACTGGGTTGTTACTCCTGGCTGTTGCAGCCGCTCTGGTGAGTACAGGCACAACGCCATTTTTTCTGTATGTAATTTTTAACAGTGATGTCGGAAGTGGGATCTGCAATTCGATTGTTCAAAGTGATTTATCACCGTGCACAGTTGCTTGTTCAGAAGTGTGCCTTCCTGGTTTTGATGCTCTTTGTTGCCGTGTCGTTACTGGAATTTCTGCGTTAAGTTTTTCAGTGAGTATTGTTTCTTTGCCTTGCATGTGAGAGCCAGCTGTGTGCTTTGTTGCAAGGATGTTCTGTAGCTTGAAGTTTATGCACCTTATCAATGTTTGTTTAAGGTGAGGTAGCTCCCCGGAACTGAAGTCTCAAGTGCTGGAGTACCCTGAGCTGTTTATTTGCCTTAATTTGCTTGTGAACTGAAATGTCTCAAGTGCTGGAGTTCTGTTTATTTCAACTCCTTCATGTTGCTTGCACCCTGAGTGATTGTTTATTTTAGCTGTTAACAAGATCTAATCTGTATTCTTCCACATGTAACCGCTGCGCTCTCATTGCGATCATCCGTTCTGTGCTTGCAGCCCGCTTTTGTGCTGCTGCTTTTATTTTGCAAACCGATGTCTAGACTCAGTAATGAAATCGCTAACCAATTTTTTATTCAGTTTTTATTGCTGTTTATACAGGATTAATGAAGAATGTTTTATCATTTTCATGTCTGTTTTTGTATTTTTATTTATTTCCTACCAATAATTAAGCCTTTGTTTATTTGTTTGTTTTTACCAATAATTAATATCTGTCGATCTGTAATGTCTTATATTTTCTTACATTATGATGCTGCTTGTGTTTACATATATTTATTTATATAAGGACTGTCTTACTTTACACATGCCATTTGGTTGGTATGGTTTGCAATGCTTTGCCACATGTAAAAAATAAATTAAAAAAAACAACCTCCCTTGACTCAGTAGGTTTGCTATACCTATAAAAACATAGCTTAGTATGTGTGTCTTGCCTTTTGTTGTAACGATGAAGTGACGGTGGATTTGGAGTTATTTTTTGTGTGTGCATTTTGTTTTCAGTGTGCTTTTGGACATTGTATGGGAACAGCAGATGTCCATTTGGCTGTGTGTGTTGGGAGTTGTGTAATGTGACCTGTTTTGACACTATTATGTTGCTATTTTATGGACATGTTTTTAGACAATGCTGTGACTATCAGGGATAAATCGATGGTACATAGCAAATAATAAATATCTAATGCCTTAAAATAGATAAATAGAAATTAAATCCTTGATATTTGTCATTGTTATTGGAGTTTTCATGTGCTTCTATACGTGAAATTATCTAAAAGGGCGTAGTCAGATATTTATTTCAATGCTATGGTCTCAACTTGATGTCCAAAACAAAAGGATTGACCACACCTTAATATGAGCTATGTGATTTGCACAAAAGAGGGCGTAGTTGTCTGTGCAGTTCCTTTTGTTACTGAATAAAAGACAATTTCTATTGATTTCTTTATACCCTTTGATAACAGTTTATTGACCGATGACACAGAAATATTTATTTATTTCCATGTATTTTATATGGAGTTGTTTTAGGTGTAGTAAGGGAAAGTTTTATTTACACGCTTACCAGAACCATTATGTTATTATATGACAGAATCATCTATTAAATAAATGGAAAATATGAAAGAAGACATTATAAAAGTGTTGAAGGCATGGAAAACTGAGGAAGTTTAAGGCTAGGGTCAGACTGAGGCAGTGCGAACGCGCGTTCTGGCGCACTTAATCACGGCCGCACTAGCAGCAAATGACGGGCAATGACGCCCAATATACGAAGTACGGTCGCACAAAAGTCCGGCTGCGCAACGCAAGTGGAAAATGAACGCATTTTTTCGAGAACGTTAAACCACTAGTACTGACGTACAGAGTGCGCTGCGCCCGCTAGCGGCGTGTGTGCGTGAATTGGAGACATCAGACGCTGCTAATGTCCGGCCAACATAACGTCCAGATGCAAGAAGTGTTTTATTGATGATCCGTACAAAATCACGGATGAAACTGCGCATAGTATGACTGCTATTGCGTATTCCGTGAACAAATACGTCCATTCTTCGAACGCACATTTTCACGGACAACGTGAAAAATGCGTTAGTCTGACCCTAGCCTAAATTGTGATTGATTGTATTTTTTCGTCCTATTCTCGTGACTTGTCTTGAATGCAACAGATAAGGCATGGATGGAGCTTGATAATGTTTAATTTGAGGAAAAGACAGAAACAAAGTTGCAATTGTGTTTTTGACTGTGTGCCATATGGCATGTTGGTGAATTACATTATGTGCTTGGATGTGAGTGAAGGCAGTTAGTAATTGCAGACGAGTTACAAGTGATTTTTTTCTTGATTTAGTTTTTTGTTGAACAAAGAAAAAAAACTGATGAAACTGCAGGGAGATGGCAGCCTTTCCCCAGCCCCCTCCCTCCTTTCCCCAGCCCCCTCCCTCCCTGTTCTTAACTTTGAGCATGGCTCAATATGTCTTCATGTTTCCTTAAAGTATGCTACAATTAATGAAATAATTCATTTTCCTTTTATAGGATATTAATATATGGGTTTTTTTCCGAATCATGTATACTATCGCTCCTGGCGATCAAAGATTATGGTTCAATTAAAGAATGATAGCAAAAAGATTATACCATCAAGATGCAAGTTTTATCACGTTACCAACCTATACAGCTGTTATAGTGGATCCATATTTTAGAATGCAATTTACATCAAATTTTTCATCACATTTTCCATCATGTCATATTGAAAGATTATCCAACAATTAAAGACGATTTTTGTGATCACCAGCAAAGTTCATGCTCGATTAAAGAGATAATTGATTTGAAATGAAATGATATAGCTATGAAATTTGAAGAAAATTAAAAACATATAATTTTTACAAAATAAAGATCAATAACAGTTCTCAGATGTCGGCAATAAACATTTTAACAAGAAAGTTGTATTTAATATTAAATCCAAGAAGAAAGAAGAAGAAAAAAAAAACACTGTATTTTTATATTCTGATGAATCATCACTGTGCTGTTTTCGTACGGAATGTTCGTTTAAATTAATGACTACTTTGTATTGTATACTTCATTATTTTGTATTGTATATTCTTGTTGTCTGCTCACATTTAATTGAGACTGGAGTCATGTACACAGGAAAATATAGACGATACAGTGATTTTTAATATAAAGACCCTTGCAGTGTAATTCAAAGAGATTCGAAAAGTCACTGCACATTCGGTGACTTTTCGTTCTCTTCAATTCGGTAGAAAAATATACATCATATATTTTTCTGCACTTTGATAAAGACCAATTAGGTCGAAACGCGTTAGTGCTGCAATAAATTTTACTTTATTTTATCCTGCCGACTTTTCGTCTGTGACATATCCCGGGGATCCAATAGTTCATCTATGGACCAGGTTATCACCACGGATGGTTGCTGGTAGGACGGGCTGGTGAGATCATATCCACAGATATATGCCTATATAGTCCAGAGCCGACTTTATGGGGCTCAGAAAAAAGTGAGTTGAATACTTTCTCTCTGGAAACCAGGTGTCATAAGGATGTACTGCGCAATGTATGTCTCCTATTATGTTTTCTAGATTATCTTGAAGTATTACTCACTGGACACTTGGCGTAAGCGCGAGGACTCTACCCATTATTTCTCTCATTTGCTTAACATTTGAGGAACCCAAGGATTTTGCGTCTCAAGGTGGGATGTTGATAAAGGCCGATTGATGACCACTCTGGATAAAGACCACGGTCTGAGACTCAGACATTTTTCTTCAATCCCCTAGACAAGTGTGAGAAAGGGTTGCATTTGGGAAAATGCATTTCATGAGAGTGTGTGTGAATGCAGGTGTGCATGAGGATTGTCGAGTGATTCTGACCATAAGAACACATAGATACATCTAATATAGCAGCAGTCAGATCTACATGAATTTTTAAATTCATCTAACTTATTATATTTTTTCTTCTTTGGTGAAATTTATTTGGGAAATGGGAGTTCATAGTTATTTAATGTCTAGATTAGGCATTTGGCCCAGGTTCTTAGTTTGGTTAACTGGAAGAGTGAATATAGATTTTAATTTAGATAAGTGTTTTTTATGCTCATAAATGGCTTTCTTGGTGAATCCCTTCAGTACACCGTAAAGGTATTGAGGTATTTGATGAGAATTGTTCCTGCCCCTTCCTACCCTACACTTCCACTCCGCCTTTCTTGATTCCTTTCCACCATTCTCCTCACCCTCTGGCCATCTAGATTGACTTATGGGTATAAAGTGATGAAACTATGGTCCTGGCTACGACCAGTGACAATGCCTTGTTTTGTCTTATCCTTTTGAGAGATCACAATTGTGTGTGTAATCAAAGAGAAAACTGATAATAATTTCCCTGTTGTATACATATAAAAGGTTATCGCAATATACCACTTGGTTAATAAGCCCCCTTTTTTTAAAATAAATGTAACTGTAGACTACTTGCTCTAGAAAGTCCCCCCTTCCCCCTCCCCTTTCTATGACCATGCTACGACAAGTAACTCTGGGCATAAGAATGTCTTTGTCTAAATCTAAAAGTTAAATGTAAACCATATATGGTAACAGTGTTGACAATGCTAATTATCTGACATTGAGAAAATCCTATTGGCTTGTAAATCGTAGATTTTTTTTGTATGTCCTATCTTTTATAAAAGAACTGACCTAAAAAAGGAATACCAGATATATGAAGAAATGATTCTGCTCCGTTGTCTTCATTTATCGCTGCTAGAGTTGCGCCGTGTCTTACAAGATGGAAAAAGAGAATACAGAAATCTAAGTTGCGTGTCTTGGAATGATGTTTTAGCTTACTCACGGAGTGGGTTTGCAGCATGCTCACGTAGTGGGGTTTCAGCTTACTCACAAAGCAATGTTTAACCCTTTGTGAAATATTTTGGCTTACAGAGCAATAATTAGGCTTACTCACAGGCCATGTTTCGGCTTACTCATGCAGCAACGTATCAGTTTATTCATTTAGCAGGATTAAGACTAAATTAGACGTATTGTCGCTGCTGTGAGATGCAATTTTGTCTATTAAATTTAAGTACCATGAATTCCCATGTAACACCTTGTATCTGTACTGTTTGTGTAGTGTCGGCAGTCCAGCAGTGGAGCCAGAGGATGTTGATAGTTGTGGACAGGGCTCTAGCTGTGTGACTTCTTTTAATGACTTCCTCTATTCAGCTATAATTATAAGTCAAGTGGTAACTTCTGTGGGTGCTCAATACCAGAAGAACTAACATTTGCGAGCGAGCTATTAACTCCTACATTTCCATTTGCAAATGTTAGCGGCTCCGCCACCAGTCCACATCGAGCCACAACACTTGTGCTCATTAGTGGGTTAGTAGATTTTAATATTGTTTACATTTTTAACCCCGGAGCTACCTAAATAAATGAATTTAGGGTAATCAGAACCAATAGCTAACTGTATTCTGTTATGGATGTTATGTCTGGTTTACATGCAACTCTATGATTCATTTCTATTCCACGTGTACCCTGTTAGGAGTTTTTAAATAAATGAAAGCTGGGGCCGTTTTGGGTTGTTGTCGTTCCATGCATTAATAGCAAGTACGATCGTTATTTGAACCACAAGAAAAGTATTCATTTTAGATTAGTAAGCAGATGGACAGACACATTTTTGGATACGACTTAAAGTCAATCAAGTCCTTCCCTTACTTTGAATCTCTGGGTATTTCATCATAAGCAGGATGCCCCATCTAAGTGTTGTCGACGTTGTTTCCATTCCAGCTGCAAACAAATTATTCACGAGGATCACTAAATTCTCATCATGGAAAAAGCATCCAGGACCGGGTTTTTCCTGAAATACACATGGAAAAAATATGGAAATTTTGATTCTATGAAAATTAAACTTAATATCTATTAAAATATACAATGTGGATATTATTATTATGCTTTTTGTATTATATCAGCTGTCAAATTGCAAATTAATTGTTCATGACTTTATTGAATAACAATTTTATATATATATATATATACATTTTTATTTTTAACCATGTACTTATGACTGCACATATTGTACCTGATGATGTCTTTTGACAAAATGCATCGAGCGTGAGCAGTCTTATCTTTATTTTTATTAATAAAATCCTTTGACTGGAGAAACTTTGGTCTTGGCTGATTGTTCCTGAAGTGCATCGGCTGTGGAATAAATCATACCTCAGGTCCCAGGCACCCATGGAACGGTGATAACGATCTTGTTTTTTGATATGCGTGAATTGATTCAAATACTAAGTGATTTAATTTATTATAGGATTATCCTCTACTTTCTTCTTATTATGCAGCACATACAGACACAAGGTGTTGCTGTAATTGCCATACACAGGCATTATGCAGCACATACAGATATTGCATTGCTAATAATCTCATTATGATCACTACAAATCCCCATAAGCAGGAGATCTCACAATTTTATTATCGGTCTGCAACACATTTACTGCATCTGACACAAAGGCCATTTCTGCCTGTATGCTGAAAATGTAGACCCCGTGTGACATTGGGTATGATCTGGGAGGCCATCTAGAGTTTAGAACCTTTATCATCCCAGCAATATTTCTGTGAAGGATAAAATGAATACAAAGCTAATTGAAAATTAGCCAATTTACATTGTTTTAAAGTTTAATCTACCTCCGAACAAAACCTTTTTCCCTACATTTGTGTGTTACCGAGACATCCCAATGTTTCAAACAAAGGTTGTGATATTTTAATATTATATTAAAAACTATAAAAAAAATAAAGCTGTTAGTGGTGGAAGGGCTAGTTGTCCTCTAGGTTTGAATTAAATGATACAGTTCTATGTGATCATCATAATTCTAAAAGTTGAAAATTTTAATAATACCTCTTCCTGTTTGATAAGGAAAGCATCGATAAGATTTCTCTGGTCGTTCATGTCCAGTTCTTCCTTGTGTTTTGCAAATGTTTCTCTAATAAATGTCTGAAATTCCTTAACATTTTTGAAAATAGTTTGGTGAGTTCCAGGTAGCCAGCGAACCAAAGATGGTGCAATGTTGTACAGCTAAAGGAAAGAGATAAAGGTTATCCCCAGGGTCACTGGATGAACAGTCACACCATGTAAGGAGAGACAAAATGAAAATTCACATGTCAATTGTTCTGTAAAAACAAAGGTCAAAACAGCATAGAGAGTGTTAGGTCAAACAACAACGAGATGGTCTCCTAGTGCTCTGGTGCTGGAGAACCTATGGAGATTCAGTGTGAATCCTTTAGAAGTGAATAAACAGTGAAGTTGGGATCCACTCATAACAATTTGAAATTTCTTCAAAGTTTTCAAATTTGTCTTGAGACTTTTACATTGTGATTTTTTTAACTTAATGAGGTTTAAATGATACATACTGTATATATATATAATATATGTACAATATATGGATCCAAAAGCAGGTAAACATTTGCCGGTTGGTTCATCGGTGAATGGGTTTGGAGGTGATCTGGAGGTCTGAGCCACTGTGGCAAAAGCATTCATGCACATTTTTATTTGCGCTTTTATTTTGTTATTCTGCTTTTGGCTTTTATATATGGTTTATGTGGTTTTAAATTTACTACACAATGTTCCTCTATGTCCGGCTATTTTAGCAGATGAACTACTGGAAAATCATTGTATTAACGGGACAGCCTGACTCTATCCAGGGTCCTTGTGCTACTATTTCATTTATTTCTACAACCACTGATCTGCACCGTTGCACGTTTTCCAGCTATTTATACACTATATTGCCAAAAGTATTCGCTCACCTGCCTTGACTCGCATATGAACTTAAGTGCCATCCCATTCCTAATCCATAGTGTTCAACATGAAGTTGGTCCACTCTTTGGAGCTATAACAGCTTCAACTCGTCTGGGAAGGCTGCCCACAAGATTTAGGAGTGTGTTTATGGGAATATTTGACCATTCTTCCAGAAGCGCATTTGTGAGGTCACGCACTGATGTTGGACGAGAAGGCCTGGCTCTCAGTCTCCACTCTAATTCATCCCAAAGGTGTTCTATTGGGTTGAGGTCAGGACTCTGTGCAGGCCAGTCAAGTTCATCCACACCAGACTCTGTCATCCATGTCTTTATGGACCTTGCTTTGTGCACTGGTGCACGGTCATGTTGGAAGAGGAAGGGGCCAGCTCAAAACTGTTCCCACAAAGTTGAGAGCATGAATTGTCCAAAATGTCTTTGTATGCTGAAGCATTCAGAGTTCCTTTCACTGGAACTAAGGGGCTAAGCCCAACTCCTGAAAAACAACCCCACACCATAATCACCCTCCACCAAAACTTTACACTTTGCACAATGCAGTCAGACAAGTATTGTTCTCCTGGCAACTGCCAAACCCAGACTCGTCTATCAGATTGTCAGACGGAGAAGCGTGATTTGTCACTACAGAGACCGCATCTCCACTCCTCTAGAGTCCAGTGGCGGCGTACTTTACACCACTGCATCCGACGCTTTGCATTGCACTTGGTGATGTATGGCTTGGATGCAGCTGCTCGGCCATGGAAACCCATTCCATGAAGTTCTCTGCGCACTGTTCTTGAGCTAATCTGAAGGCCTCATGAAGTTTGGATGTCTGTAGCGATTGACTGTGCAGAAAGTTGGCGACCTCTTCGCACTATGAAACTCAGCATCCGCCGACCCCGCTCTGTCAGTTTACGTGGCCTACCACTTCGTGGCTGAGTTGCTGTCATTCCAAAACACTTCCACGTTCTTATAATACAGCTGACAGTTGACTGTGGAATATTTAGGAGCAAAGAAGTTTTACGACTGGATTTGTTGCACAGGTGGCATCCTATCACAGTTCCACTCTGGAATTCACTGAGCTCCTGAGAGCAACCCATTCTTTCACAAATGTTTGTAAAAACAGTCTGCATGCCTAGGTGCTTGATTTTATATACCTGTGACCATGGAAGTGATTGGAACACCTGATTCTGATTATTTGGATGGGTAAGCGAATACTTTTGGCAATATAGTGTATGTTATTGGGGTAGTAAGTCGTTCCTTTGGCTCTGGCTGTAGTGGGAAGAAAGACTCAACACATTTTAATTTTCTCTTATTCATGAAACAGTTTGTCCTGTATAGTTTAGAAAGTTACTGTTCATTGGCCCAATATTCTATTTAATCTCAATCCTGGTAATTTTAGGATTCCACAATTCTGACTAATATTAAGTAAATTGAAAAAAATAATAACAGATGCAACAAATTCTTACCATCACCATAGGAGTTTGTGCAATCCTGACGTTTGTGTTGATTAAGCTCATGAGTTTCAAAAATGTTGGGTCGTTGTAATCAAATCGATGCCCAAGTAGTATAGACACAATAATGTTGGCTACGGCTGCATTGATTTTAATTGTGTTCTCAAATGGCTTTCCTGGGAGAATAAGAACTCAGCTTGTAAAATACATATCATCATATGCCCAATCTTCCATGCCTAATTCTCGGGGACCTCAACATTCCCATTGATGATCCTTCCGCCCCTGCTGCCTCCAAACTTCTTTCACTCACGTCCTCCCTTGGACTCACACAATCCTCCCTCCTCCCTACCCACCGCGATGGTCACGCTATTGACCTTGTCTTTTCCAACCTCTGCTCCATTTCTGAGTTCAACTGTCGCCCTTTCCCCATCTCTGACCACCACCTTCTCTCTTTCAACCTATCTGGACTTCCTAAACACCCTGCTCCCCCACCCCGCACACACACTCGCAGAAATCTACATGCTGTGGACCCCTATCAATTCTCCAACCTACTTCACCACCTCCCTCATACCTCTTCCTTCACCTGCCCTGATGCTGCCACTAATCACTACAACACTACTCTTATCTCTGCTCTAGACACTCTTGCTCCTCTTCGACTGTGTAATGCCCCACGCCGCCAGCTTCAGCCCTGGCACACCCTTCAGACACGCTACCTGCAAAGATGCTCCCGCACTGCAGAGCGTGCCTGGAGGAAATCCCGCTCTGAAGCTGATTTTGTTCACTTCAAGTTTATTCTCCGGTCATACACCTCTGCCCTCCACTTGGCCAAACAATCCTTCTTCTCATCTCTTATATCTACGCTGTCCTCCAACCCTAAACGGCTCTGGTCCACCTTCAACACCCTCCCCTACCCACCTGCACCTCCCCCCACAGCTGCCTTCAGCGCTCAAGACCTGGCAGACTACTTCCTCAGTAAAACTCTAAATATCAGAAGCAACATCCCAACACAAGATAGTTATCTGCCACCTCCACTCCCAGAGGTCCCCTCTGTCACCCTCTGTCGCTTCCTCCCAGCCACTGAGGAGGAAGTCAATTCCTTATTGTCCTCCTCACATCTCACCACATGCCCGCTCGACCCCATTCCCTCACATCTAATTCCTCCCCTCTCCTCCTCCCTCACCCCTGCTCTCACACACATCTTCAACCTATCTCTCTCCACTGGCTCCTTTCCATCCGCCTTCAAACACGCGCTAGTTACCCCTTTACTAAAGAAACCATCCCTCGATCCCAACTCTCCATCCAACTACCGCCCTGTATCCCTGCTTCCCTTCACATCAAAGCTCTTAGAAAAACTAGTCTTCAACCGCCTCTCCCTCTTCCTGTCCTCCAATTCCCTACTTGACCCCCTGCAATCTGGCTTCCGTCCCCTACACTCAACTGAAACTGCCCTCACCAAAGTCACCAACGACCTCCTAACTGCTAAAAAACACGGCCACTATTCTATTCTCATCCTGCTCGACCTCTCGGCTGCTTTTGACACTGTTGACCACCCCCTCTTTCTACAGACCCTCAACTCTCTGGGTCTCGGCGACACTGCACTCGCTTGGGTTGACTCCTATTTATCCAACAGGTCCTTCTGTGTGTCCTTTGCTCTAAACTCCTCCTCCTCATTGCCTCTATCTGTTGGTGTACCTCAAGGCTCTGTCCTTGGTCCTCTGCTCTTTTCCATCTACACCTCCTCCCTGGGCAAAATCATCAACAGCTTTGGCTTCAATTACCACCTCTACGCTGATGACACTCAGATCTACCTCTCTACCCCTGATCTCGCTCCCCCTGTCCTTTCAAAAGTCAGTGACTGTTTATCTGGCATCTCCTCCTGGATGGCCTCCCACCACCTAAAGATCAACATGTCAAAGACTGAACTCCTACTTATTCCTCCCTCCAATGCCTCCCCACCTCCTGACTTCTCTATCACGGTGGATGGTATCACCATTTCCCCATCAAACAAGTTCGCTGTCTTGGAGTTACACTTGACTCTGCTCTTTCCTTCATCCCCCACATCAAACCTCTTTCCTCCTCCTGCCGATACCAACTGCGTAATATTTCCAGAATTCGGCCATTTCTTACCGCTGTCACCACAAAACAACTCATACACGCCCTGGTAATCTCCCGACTCGACTATTGCAATAATCTCTTATCTGGCCTCCCTCCTTCCCGCCTCTCCCCCCTACAATCCATCCTGAACACCTCCGCCAGGCTAATTCACCTCACCCGCCGCTCTGTCTCTGCCTCTCCCCTCTGCGAGTCCCTTCACTGGCTCCCCATCCACTGCAGAATTAAGTTCAAAATCCTTATCCTTACCTACAAAACCCTCACTAACTCAGCTCCCCACTACCTGTCCTCACTAATCACCAAATACACCCCAGCCCGCTCCCTAAGGTCAAACAGTAACCTGCGACTAGCTTCTCCCCGCATCACCTCTTCCCATGATAGACTGCAGGATTTCTCACACGCAGCCCCCACTCTCTGGAACGCTCTCCCTCGTACTGTCAGACTTTCCCCTAACTTCTCTTCCTTCAAACGCTCCCTTAAAACGTTCCTATTTAGGGAAGCCTACCACCCAACTCACTGACGCAACCATCAATCACTCTCACCTTACAGTCCTCTCCTCCTGTTTCCAACCCCAACCCTCCCAGATTGTGAGTTCCTAAGGGAATAGGGCCCTCATCTCCTCCTGTACTGTTTGTCAAATGTTGTTCAATGTATTGTAACCCTGTCTATACTGTGCTTATTGTACTGCACTGCGGAATATGCTGGCGCTTTATAAATAAAGAATAATAATAATAATAATAATAATAATCATAGTGCAATTAAATTATAGGGATTATACACTAACCTCCGAATTGCACCTGATGGTCAATAGAAGATTTGGGTCAATTTGTCTGTTCATTGACAGCAAATTGCAGTACAATACGCCACAATTTGGTGGCATTTGGTAGCACCAAAATTGTCCAATGGAAAACCAATATGTCTTCTATTCACAGAACGCTGAACTGCACTGAAATTCTGGCGAAATGCAATGATTATCGGTGGTTTAATTCGACAGGTTTAAACATGCGAGTGCCGTAGGATTCAGTTTAAAAAGCATAATATTTGTTGTTTTCTTTTTAAAGACAGTTTAGTATTTTAATTTTCAGCTAAATGCCTATTTTTTTTATTTTTTAGAACACCTTTTTCTATATAATTTTTAAACAACATTTTTGTTTTCCTTATTTTTTTAAAATCCTTTTTTTAAATTCTGTAACAGAGCTTTTAATTATTTTTTTTAAACGAGTTTGTTATTTGGACACATTTTTACTACATGTTTACTGATTTATTCTCCTATTAGGAAAATAGGAGACTTTTTTCTTTCTTTAGTTTGGTGGAATTAGTTGATGCCAGTTTGGCGGTTTTTGCCAACGTCCAATAACGGCTTTGGCATCTCCAGTTTTGGCAAAATAAGGTGACCATTTGCTAAATGGAGAATTCACCGTATTTTCGGCTAAATGGTAGAGGTGCTGCCCAGCAGTGTGAGGATTCATATGCTGCATTAATTATACTGTAGAGGTGCTGCCCGGCAGTGTGAGGATTCATATGCTGCATTAATTATACTGTAAAGGTGCTGCCCGGCAGAGTGAGGATTCATATGCTGCATTAATTATACTGTAGAGGTGCTGCCTGGCAGTGTGCGGATTCATATGCTGCATTAATTATACTGTAGAGGTGCTGCCTGGCAGTGTGAGGATTCATATGCTGCATTAATTATACTGTAGAGGTGCTGCCTGGCAGTGTGAGGATTCATATGCTGCATTTATTATACTGTAGAGGTGCTGCCTGGCAGTGTGAGGATTCATATGCTGTATTATTATACTGTAGAGGTGCTGCCTGGCAGTGTGAGGATTCATATGCTGCATTAATTATACTGTAGAGGTGCTGCCTGGCAGTGTGAGGATTCATATGCTGCATTAATTATACTGTAGAGGTGCTGCCCGGCAGTGTGAGGATTCATATGCTGCATTAATTATACTGTAGAGGTGCTGCCCGGCAGTGTGAGGATTCATATGCTGTATTATTATACTGTAGAGGTGCTGCCTGGCAGTGTGAGGATTCATATGCTGCATTAATTATACTGTAGAGGTGCTGCCCGGCAGTGTGAGTATTCATATGTTGCATTAATTATACTGTAGAGGTGCTGCCTGGCAGTGTGAGGATTCATATACTGCATTAATTATACTGTAGAGGTGCTGCCCGGCAGTGTGAGGATTCATATGCTGCATTAATTATACTGTAGAGGTGCTGCCTGGCAGTGTGAGGATTCATATGTTGCATTAATTATACTGTAGAGGTGCTGCCCAGCAGTGTGAGGATTCACATGCTGCATTAACCTCCCTGGCGGTCCGATTCTGACATATTTTATATGTCAGAATCGGTCCTATTTATTTTGGCCCCCTAGCGGTATGAGTGTGGCTCGGGGATTAATTTACAATACTGAAAGCGGTATCCCTGAGCCATACTCGGGCCCATACTTACATGTCTTGCACTCCCTCGCTGTCCCCGCAGTCACACTGCAGCCGATGGCGACGTCATCCTGGTTTCACTCCTCGTGAGAAGAGAACCAGCAGTATGACTTTGTGAGCGGCTGGAGGAGACTGCGGGATCAGCGAGGAAGCGCAGGACATGTAAGTATCCAGCCCGAGTGTGGCTCGGGGATACCGCTTTTGGTACAAAAAGTTAACCCCGAGCCACAGTCGCGAATACCGTCAGGGAGGTTAATTCTTCTTCTTACAAATTTGGTTACTTAACCCGTTTGCGATAGGATTGTAATATTGTGACATCCAGGGCCCCAGGTGGCGATCAGGGGGGCCACCAGATGCATGGTGCCACCAGCTGGCCGAATGCCAGTAGCTCCGGCGGCACCCGGCGCAGCTGTGAGTGATCAGGGGGAAGGTCACGGTGTAATGATGCAGAGGGGGGCGTGGCCGGAACACCGAGAGAGCTGGATGTGTGAGCGCTGAGCTCCCAGGCCCGAGTGCACAGATTGTCATTTCGGGGCAGAAATAACAGCGATGGCACAGCGAAAAAAGTCACTTGCTACCCCAGGACTCTCAGGGACTGTGGGGACCCAACGTCGATCATCCATTTTGCCGTTTTTGGGGAATACGTCGCAGCCGCGGACCTCCGGTAAGGGATCCAAAATGGCACCCGGCGACTCAGATTGAAAGGTATTTTAATATGATAGGTAGTTTTTTAATTTTTGCATTAGTGTGAAATCCCCCCTCCTTGTTCCAGCACGGTGTCTGTTCAATTTCGTTTCCTCTCGAGGCTAGTCAGCGGGGGTGATGGAAATAGATATCCTGTGTTAACTTAGAAATGCCTGCAAAATCTTTGTTACATGATGTAGAAATGTATCTGCTCTGATTGGTTGTTGTATCACATTCCTATGTTGGGAGTGACCACTGCAGGAAGTTTTTATATAACGAACATTTCTATTGGATGTTGAAACAATAAACGAACCTGACAGACCACGGACTGATCAGATGATAATCTGCCATATCTCGGTGTGGTTGTGTCTGTCGTCTCCTCTGATCAGAGTCGCACAGCGCCTTACTTCGGTTTTGATATATAAGAAGAAACTTGAAAAAGGTTTATGGTAATTAGAATGGAAATCTAGAATTTAACATTGGTGTCAAAAGTGGGATTTAATAATTCAATTGTCTGATATGATTTATTTCATGTTAAACAATTGCCTATATAGATAAAAGAATCTTTGCTTCCATGGGGAGGCTGCCTGTGAGAGCCACTGTGTTGTTGGACGCTCTGTTTGTGTCACGATGGGGGTCAGGGACCTGACCTGACAGAGAGGGGTGTGAGCCTAATGAGCAGTGAAAATAGACCATGAGCCTGAACTAGAAAAGTAAATATATATAATTTATTCTAGGAACCAAGAACTTAAATACAATAAACAGAGCCTTTAACCTCACGGCAAGAAATATAAAGAAAACCAGGTATAAACAAAATAGGCAACTAAACATGGGAGGCAGAATTAAACATGATACAAGAAGGCAAGAAAAACAGTGCAAACCAGACATGAGCCTGTAAACAGAATGACCAGGAAAACAGGCTTTAACAGGATAAATCTAGACCAGGGAAAGGCCAGACATGAGCGAGCTGGAAGACAGACAGACTGAACAGGATAAAATTAGACCAAGGCAAACCAGACAGGAGCTTGAAGACAGACTGAACTGAATAGAAGATTCAGGATGAATCTAGAGCAAGGCAAACCAGACATGAGCTGAATGACTGATCCAGGATGAATGAGACCGCACCCTACTAAGGGAGTGGTCTCCATTTATACAAAATGGTCCAGGGTGAACCAATGGAGTCCAGGTACTGATCAGGCTTGGACGTGAACCAAATGTCCAGAACTGCCAGAGGGGGCGCCAGAGACCCAGAACGTCACATATCCCCCCCTCCACGAGCAGACCCCGGATGCTCAAAAGAAGACAATAAAAATGAAAATAAAAAGTCAATGGGTCCTGTAGGCACGTAGAGCGCGCTCGTACACCTCTCGGTCCTCAAGGCATATTATAGCACCATTAGAAGCTCGGAAACATCCAGCAGGGACAGGACTCGACTCACGGGCTGGAGGACCTGAGGTATAGACCCCTTGGGAGCCAAAACTGGGTCCAGGTTTGAAGTCACTGGCACCAGTCCTTTTGTGTCTCCTCCCCCTGGTACGGGACGTGGAATGGAGAGCAACAGTGTCCTCCCGGCTCTGCGGCAACAGGAACATGGCACCAGTGGCGATCCGGTTCTGTGGTAATGTGACTGGGACAGCAGCAGCACGGCTCCGTAGGTTGGTGACCTTGGCACGGCTCTGCAGCGACTGGACTGGAACCACTGGGCTCGAAGACACCGGGACAGCTGGGCTCGGTGGGGCAGCGCCCTTGGTGTGGACCGGTTGGGTAGCACCCTTGGCAAGGACAGGAGGGGCAGCGCCTTTAGCACGACTCTGTGGTGACTTGGGCACAGCAGCAACTGCACGGCTCTGCGGCGACTCAGACATGGCGGCAGCAGCACGGCTCTGTGGGTCAGCGACCTCATCTCGGCTCTGCGGCGACTCAGACATGGCGGCAGCAGCACGGCTCTGTGGGTCAGCGACCTCATCTCGGCTCTGCGGCGACTCGGTCATGGCGCGGCAGCACGGGTCTGTGGGTCAGCGACCTCGGCACGGCTCTGCGGCGACTCGGTCTTGGCGGCGGCAGCAGCACGGCTCTGTGGGTCAGCGACCTCATCTCGGCTCTGCGGCGACTCGGTCATGGCGGCGGCAGCACGGGTCTGTGGGTCAGTGACCTTGGCACGGCTCTGCGGCGACTCGGTCTTGGCGGCGGCAGCACGGGTCTGTGGGTCAGCGACCCCGGCACGGCTCTGTGGGTCAGCGACCCCGCACGGCTCTGTGGGTCAGCGACCCCGGCACGGCTCTGTGGGTCAGCGACCGGCACGGCTCTGTGGGTCAGCGACCCCGGCACGGCTCTGTGGTCAGCGACCCCGGCACGGCTCTGTGGGTCAGCGACCCCGGCACGGCTCTGTGGGTCAGCGACCCCGGCACGGCTCTGTGGGTCAGCGACCCCGGCACGGCTCTGTGGGTCAGCGACCTCGGCACGGCTCTGCGGCGACTCGGTCCTAGCGGCGGCAGCACGGATCTGCGGCGACTCGGTCATTACCGGCTCGGGTGAGCGTGGCTTGGAAGCTACCAGCTCGGGTGAGCGTGGCTTGGAAGCTACCAGCTCGGGTGAGCGTGGCTTGGAAGCTGCTATCTTGGTCTCACAGTGCTTGGGAACCACCTTGGCTTGGCACTGTGGAGGGGTGACCCGATTTGTTCGCACTGCAGGGCAGCACTCTTGACTGGAACTGCTGGCTTACACCTGGTCTCTCCCTGTTGGGCAGCGGACTCTGGAAATCCTGCGGGTTGCAGGGCAGCGGACTCTGGAAATCCTGCGGGTTGCAGGGCAGCGGACTCTGGAAATCCTGCGGGTTGCAGGGCAGCGGACTCTGGAAATCCTGCGGGTTGCAGGGCAGCGGACTCTGGAAATCCTGCGGGTTGCAGGGCAGCGGACTCTGGAAATCCTGCGGGTTGCAGGGCAGCGGACTCTGGAAATCCTGCGGGTTGCAGGGCAGCGGACTCTGGAAATCCTGCGGGTTGCAGGGCAGCGGACTCTGGAAATCCTGCGGGTTGCAGGGCAGCGGACTCTGGAAATCCTGCGGGTTGCAGGGCAGCGGACTCTGGAAATCCTGCGGGTTGCAGGGCAGCGGACTCTGGAAATCCTGCGGGTTGCAGGGCAGCGGACTCTGGAAATCCTGCGGGTTGCAGGGCAGCGGACTCTGGAAATCCTGCGGGTTGCAGGGCAGCGGACTCTGGAAATCCTGCGGGTTGCAGGGCAGCGGACTCTGGAAATCCTGCGGGTTGCAGGGCAGCGGACTCTGGAAATCCTGCGGGTTGCAGGGCAGCGGACTCTGGAAATCCTGCGGGTTGCAGGGCAGCGGACTCTGGAAATCCTGCGGGTTGCAGGGCAGCGGACTCTGGAAATCCTGCGGGTTGCAGGGCAGCGGACTCTGGAAATCCTGCGGGTTGCAGGGCAGCGGACTCTGGAAATCCTGCGGGTTGCAGGGCAGCGGACTCTGGAAATCCTGCGGGTTGCAGGGCAGCGGACTCTGGAAATCCTGCGGGTTGCAGGGCAGCGGACTCTGGAAATCCTGCGGGTTGCAGGGCAGCGGACTCTGGAAATCCTGCGGGTTGCAGGGCAGCGGACTCTGGAAATCCTGCGGGTTGCAGGGCAGCGGACTCTGGAAATCCTGCGGGTTGCAGGGCAGCGGACTCTGGAAATCCTGCGGGTTGCAGGGCAGCGGACTCTGGAAATCCTGCGGGTTGCAGGGCAGCGGACTCTGGAAATCCTGCGGGTTGCAGGGCAGCGGACTCTGGAAACCCTGCGGGTTGCAGGGCAGCGGACATGGATACTGCGGCCTGGCATGGCTTGGTCAAGGAAGTTTGGTAAGGCTGGACCGTGAGGGCCTTCTGTGGGCGCACCTGGCAGGTTGCCACTCTGTGCAGGCAGGAACCACAGTAGAAACATAAGCCATGGGTTTTCCTCCATACCCTTTCCTCCAGGGTCAGGGGTCCTCTGGAATCTTTCACTGGAACAGGTTCCTTTGGGAAGGCGTCCCTGGGAGTTTTCCGCAGTATAGCACTCAGCCGCTCCAGGTGCTGTTCTGCAGCTTTATTAACCTTTTGCAGGTTCTCCAACAGACCAAGAATCACTGCTAGCTCACTTGTTACTGGCGGTCTCATTATGTCACGATGGGGGTCAGGGACCTGACCTGACAGAGAGGGGTGTGAGCCTAATGAGCAGTGAAAATAGACCATGAGCCTGAACTAGAAAAGTAAATATATATAATTTATTCTAGGAACCAAGAACTTAAATACAATAAACAGAGCCTTTAACCTCACGGCAAGAAATATAAAGAAAACCAGGTATAAACAAAATAGGCAACTAAACATGGGAGGCAGAATTAAACATGATACAAGAAGGCAAGAAAAACAGTGCAAACCAGACATGAGCCTGTAAACAGAATGACCAGGAAAACAGGCTTTAACAGGATAAATCTAGACCAGGGAAAGGCCAGACATGAGCGAGCTGGAAGACAGACAGACTGAACAGGATAAAATTAGACCAAGGCAAACCAGACAGGAGCTTGAAGACAGACTGAACTGAATAGAAGATTCAGGATGAATCTAGAGCAAGGCAAACCAGACATGAGCTGAATGACTGATCCAGGATGAATGAGACCGCACCCTACTAAGGGAGTGGTCTCCATTTATACAAAATGGTCCAGGGTGAACCAATGGAGTCCAGGTACTGATCAGGCTTGGACGTGAACCAAATGTCCAGAACTGCCAGAGGGGGCGCCAGAGACCCAGAACGTCACAGTTTGTTTTTCTTTGTTTATTGTTTGTTTATCTTAACTCACCTGATAGAGAACTGTTAATGAGCGGTGACTCACTCGTTATGTTGATGTACCCTGATGAAGTTCTGGTGCTGAGTATTCGTTATGTCACTCACCCGGGAAACTGAAAGATGTTTCTAGCGTTGAGTAAGGCTAGGGTCAGAGTGGGGCAGTCGGAACGCGCGTGCAGGCGCACTAAATCACGGCGGCAGTAGCAGCACATAACGGCCAATGACGGCCAATATATGCAGTACGTGCGTACAAAAGTGCGCCGACACCACGCAACCAGCAAATGAACGCATTTTTATCAGAACGTGAAACCGCTGCTACTGACGTACAAAGTGCGCTGCGGCCGCATAGCAGCGTGTGTGCGTGATTAGGAGATGTCAGACGCTGCTAGTGTGCGGCCTACATAACGTTCAAACAGCCGGATTTCCCTAGACTTCTTTTCACCCCATCGTCATGAAATACGTCCAGAATTGCGCATCGTCTGACCACTTAAGCGTATTCCGTGAAAAAATGCGTGCGCACGCATCGACGTACATTTTGACGGTGGCTGCAGAAAATGCGCTCATCTGTCCCTAGCCTAAATGTGTTTGTCTTTGTGTCCATAGTGTAGCTCTTTTGTGTTCTGGAGTTCTGGCTCGTAGCATTTTATTTTAATTGATTAGATTTTGATTTCTTCTTATATATCAAATAATTTTATCTCCCATTGAGAGACAGTTTTTTCTTTTTCCTCTTATTTTTTTATTTTTATTTTCTTGCGCGCTGCTGCCATTTTTTCTTTATTTTTTTGCTGCATGTGTTTGCGCGCTGATTCTAAAGGATTTGCTAACTGTTTTTTCTTTCAGATTGCATGTTTGTTTTTGTTTTATTTTTTATTTTGTTTCTTGCCATTGATTGCATCTGTTTATTTAAATGTTTGTCTTTACTAACTATTAATGTATGTGTTTATCTTTGATGTTTTGTATTTCGTAGTTTTGATATTATGTTTTTTTATGTGTTATTTATGTATAGGGACTGCTTCTCTTAAAACAGGTTGCTTTGTTTCTGTCTTTACTGCCTTGCCGCGTGTAAAAAAAAAAGGCACAGGAAATGGAGACAATAGGGCTTTACTTTTACAGTAAATTTCAAAAATGACTGCTTTTTTTTATTCTTAGCTTATGTTTGAAAGATGAACATAGAAAGTCAATACTTTGACAAGGCAGATTACACGTGAATGTTATGTTATAAGTTGATGTATGATATATAAAAAAAATTGTGTATCAAGGTGATGGGCTCAATCTGCCTTAATATAAGTTATACATTTTCCCAAAAGAGGCGTGGTCGGTTATTTTCCTCTGGTCTTTGTTTGAGTCCAGCACTAAGAGATTGACCACACCTTAATATAGGTCATATGTTTTGCCAAAATGGCTGACTGAGATCATTTACAGTTTTGTAACTTGTATAATGGAATATATATGTAGGTTCATGTTTAGTTGTTTGGAATCTAAGAGGATGAAGTGATATAAAGCTGAAGTATTTGAGTGAAAGTTTAAAGGAAAGTTCCTACAGGTTTAGTAGCGCTGTACAAAGGAATTTAGGCAGATTTCAAATGAGAGAAGGTGGGTTTTTTTGGTTTTATTTTAGTTGACTAAGGGAGATGGAAGGTTGTAGTTTGGTATCTGAGTATTGTTTGATTGTTTTCTTTTTCTGCAGTGGTAGCAAGATGTCTAGTTTTATTTTTTGCTGTCTGATGTTTTTGTCTTTTGGTGTGAAGTGCAAAAATGTATAACTGTGCCCCCATTGAATATTCTTGGAGGGAATAAAACAGGTTGTAAAATAGCTGCACAAATACCTCACGTCTGAATGTTTGTTTTAAAACCAATATCCTTAATAAAGATTATTGATGTTTATTAAGAATTTTTTTCTCTGAGTTTCCTCTGAGAACTTTGTGCTAATTAACGCGTCAAGTTTTAAACATGCCCTTCTATACTTTCTTTCCCAGTTCATGATATTTTTGTTGTGTTTTTTTATTTGAATTGAAGTTAACATTCTTTTCCTAGTCTCCTCCATTTTGTCTCTCTCATGACCCCTCCTCCGTGTTGTCTCTCTCATGACCCCTCCTCTCCTCCATTTTTTCTCTGTCATGACCACTCTTTTTCTTTGTGTCCAAAAATGTGTTGCATTTTTTTTCTCCATTTTAAAAGTATTTTAACCATATGAATTTTAAAGTTTTTGACAGGTTAATAATACATTTTTTTCCCAAATTTTTACTTTAGGTGAAAATTACCCATGCATGCCAACTTTGATCAAGCTAGATGGAAGATTATGTGATACCAATATTGATAAAGCTGTTGGAATTGAAGGAAAATTACTCAAACACATTATCATTTCACATTGCAATGTTACATCAACCGGATAATAAGGAATTATCAGACACCAGGCAATAAAACATTCTGGTTTATCGACAACTCATCAATAAATCATGCGATTAAAGAAGATCATTGATTTGGAAATAAAACTTAAGACATGTCAGTTTTACAAAACTGTTATTTTCAACCAATAAGACAGAAGATAATGTATTTTTATATGCTGATGGATTATCTTTGCGTTGTCGTCTAAGTGATAATTATTTTGTGTCTTTTATTATTTTATATTTTATTATTATTGTTGTTTGGTTACAATCAATATTGTTCAAATTCCCTGACACATTTAGGATTATTGAAGATCACATCCAATTAAATTAGAGTTAATTAATGTATTTAGGAACATATAATTTAATGCATTTGCATAAATACGTTTCCTGACATATATAGTGGTAAATGGAAAGTTTTAATTCGGTAAAATTAAAGTTGTTTTCATTTTTTTATTTCATTTGAGGATTGGTGTGTTTTATAAACACCAGGTTTGTTTCAAAACACCGAACAAGACTGAATAGGATAGTAATTAAATATTTTTTCTTGGGGAATCCTTTTCGTATATTGTAAAGGTATTAGGCGAGGATACTATGGCTCCAGGTACAATTAGTTTAATTGTCTAGTTGTTTTATCCATTTTAGTGATCACGATTGTATATGTGATCAATGAGATGATTGAAAGGTATTTTAATATGATAGGTAGTTTTTTAATTTTTGCATTAGTGTGAAATCCCCCCTCCTTGTTCCAGCACGGTGTCTGTTCAATTTCGTTTCCTCTCGAGGCTAGTCAGCGGGGGTGATGGAAATAGATATCCTGTGTTAACTTAGAAATGCCCGCAAAATCTTTGTTACATGATGTAGAAATGTATCTGCTCTGATTGGTTGTTGTATCACATTCCTATGTTGGGAGTGAACACTGCAGGAAGTTTTTATATAACGAACATTTCTATTGGATGTTGAAACAATAAACGAACCTGACAGACCACGGACTGATCAGATGATAATCTGCCATATCTCGGTGTGGTTGTGTCTGTCGTCTCCTCTGATCAGAGTCGCGCAGCGCCTTACTTCGGTTTTGATATATAAGAAGAAACTTGAAAAAGGTTTATGGTAATTATAATGGAAATCTAGAATTTAACACAGATCAGGAGGCCTCCCCGCCCCGCTTAGATTCAACACCAAAAGGGAGCGATATGAAGCATGAATTGCGGGCCTTACTACAGAGCTTGCCGACTAAAACAGATTTGGCTGCTCAGTTTACTCAAATGGAGCACAATTTTAATACTAAATTTAACGAACTGGGGTCTGATTTAAAGCAATTGGGAGGCCGCGTGGTGGACTTGGAAGAGGACAGAGATGCACTATTTTCTCATGTGGAACGTTTAAATGGTCAAATGCTGACGCAAGCTAAACAGTTGGCCACGCTGCATAGACACCTGGATGATGTCGATAATAGAGGCAGACGAAACAATCTTCGCATAAAGGGTTACCCGGAAGCAGACTCTGGCAAGGAAGATGTTAAAGAGCTACTCCGTGGTCTGTTTAATGACATACTGGGTCGTTCTGGAGAGGAATTGCTAGTTTTGGATAGAGCACTCGGTGTGCTCTATCCAAAACTAGCAATTCCTCTCCAGAACAACCCAGTATGTAATTAAACAGACCACGGAGTAGCTCTTTAACATCTTCCTTGCCAGAGTCTGCTTCCGGGTAAGCCTTTATGCGAAGATTGTTTCGTCTGCCTCTATTATTGACATCATCCAGGTGCCTATGCAGCGTGGCCAACTGTTTAGCTTGCGTCAGCATTTGACCATTTAAACGTTCCACATGAGAAAATAGTGCATCTCGGCGCTGCGGCCGAGGGGATCACAAAATGACGCACCTCGTGATATTATATGTCGCTTGCAAGATTTTACGCTGAAGGAGGAAATTCTCCGAGCAGCACGCAAAACTTTAGAAATAAAAGTGGACGGTCACGTGATACTTTTCTTTCAAGATGTCTCCTGGACCACTTTACAGGCACGGAGGGCTCTGAAACTGTTGACTGAAGCGCTTCAGGAACGTGATATTTGTTATCGCTGGGGATTTCCACTATCTCTACAGGTGACGCATAACAATCAAGTTCATTCTGTCGCGTGCCCTGAAGACATTCCGGACTTTGTGCGTGCTTTTGGACTTCCAGAAGTGGACATCCCAGACTGGTATGGTTCGTCGTCGCCATCTGATACTCTCCCCTTCCCACAGCGACCCCGATGGACTCAACAGGCGAAAAAAAAACGTAAAGGCAAGTCCTCTGCAGCGGCCCCTTCTGAGCCAGAACTGGAACCGTGAGGGAAGCCCTTGCTTTTGCTGCCATAATTATTTGAAATATTATACGCTTTTTGATATTTTCTGCCCCCTTGCAAAAAATTTTTTTTATGATTGAATGCGCTCGGGTCCGGCATACGAGACAGTCGGATGAGACTCTTGCTCCGGCGGATTGTGTACAGGGTGGGGGGTCATCTGTTCCCTCCCTACGGGTCCAATTTCGTAAACTCTTGTCAGCGGACCGTTTGATGGATTGTTGGCGTCTCCATAATCCAGCAGTAAAGGACTACACGTTCTATTCCCATATCTTTAAAAGGTATTCTAGAATAGATAATTTTTTGTGGAACATAGGGTTTTGGAAATGGTACGCAGCCGCAAAATAGGACCCATCACATGGTCGAACCATGCACCCCTCATGTTATCTTTAGCTTTACCTAATTTAGAGAGAACTGAGAATGCCTGGCATTTGAATGAGTCTTTACTGTCTGTTCCCATGACACGAGCGGAGGTGACTGCCTCCTTAGAGAATTACTTTCTTGAAAATGACACGGATGATGTTGCGCCTGTGATGGTTTGGGAGGCTCATAAGTGTGTGTTGAGAGGCGCTCTTATCCAGTTGGGCTCCAGGCGCAAGAAGGAAAGGACCGCCAGAACTGAGGAACTGATGAGGGATATCACAGCCTTAGAGCTGACGCATAAATCTGATTTAGATCCTGAATCATTCTGAAGATTGGTTCTATTATGAGCGGACTTAGCTAAATTAATGAATGCGCAGGCGGCGCGGGCCCTTACACTGACGAAATATGCTTACTATACCCAAGGGAATAAATGTGGCAGGCTACTTGCACGTGCTTTGAAGAAACGATACCAAGCTACTTTTATCCCGAAACTGGGTACTAGCACGGGATCCGATATCAATACGACCCGAGACATTGCAGAAGCCTTCCATGCTTATTACCAAACTTTATATTGTATTGATGAGAATTGGGTCCCAGAGCATGTAATGGACTCGTTTTTAACTAAGACGATTAAAACTACTCTACCGCGTAATGTGAGACAACAATTAGATAACCCAATCATGCTGAAGGAATTTACGGAGGCTTTAAACTTAACGCCCTTGGGTAAGAGCCCGGGTCCTGACGGGTTTACAGTGCTATATTATAGGACTTTTGGGTCTATTCTGGGCCCTAGATTTGTTAAAGCTTTTAATTCTAATTCGGATACCTCTCCTATTCCACCTGCGACGCTCCTCGCCTCTATCTCTGTGATACCGAAACCGGATAGAGACCCGTTGGATTGCGCTAATTATAGACCCATATCTTTAATAAACGTTGACTTAAAACTGTTTACGAAAATACTAGCTCTCCTAACTTCAGTGATTCACGGGATCAGACGGTTTTCGTACCGGGAAGGGAAGCCCGTGACAATACTATCCGTACCGTCTCCCTTATCCATTATGCTTCCACGATGGATAGGCCTCTGTTAGTCCTCTCGGTTGATGTTGAAAAAGCGTTTGACCGGGTGGACTTTTCTTATCTTTTTCGGATGTTGGAGAGGGTGGGTTTTGGTGAGCGATGGTGTTCGTGGTTGCGGGCGCTGTATGATTGCCCTCAGGCACGAGTGCGGGTTAATGGCAATCGGCCCCGTTGACGATCCATAATGGGACTCGACAGGGGTGTCCTCTGTCCCCTCTCCTGTTCCTGCTGTATCTAGAACCCCTATTACAGGTGATTAGAGATAATCCAGTGATTCGGGGAGTAACTGTTCCGGGACAGGAGCTCAAGGTGGCCGCATTCGCGAATGACCTGTTGTTCACCTTGACGGATCCCCGTGTCGGCTTTGATGACGGAATTAGATGCATTCGCAGCTTTCTCGGGATATAAAATTAACGTGATGAAGAGTGAGTTTCTAGGGGTAAACCTTTCACGAGTCGTGACTGAGAATATTCGTAATACTTATGGAATGCGGTGGGACTTAAATATTTAGGAATACGCTTATCATGGGAACTAGACAAATTATTTCATTTGAATTATGTTTCTCTGCTACAACAGATTAAGGGGGACTTACGTGACTGGAACTTGCCCCATATCTCATGGTTGGGAAGGATCAATGTCCTGCGTATGAATATATTACCTCGACTGTTATATTTGTTCCAAACCCTTCCTATTACTGTACCTCAAACATATTTCTCCGATTTGCGACAGACGTTTACAGGCTATGTCTGGAGAGGGAAGAGGGCAAGGATATCCTATAGCGAATTGACAAGACCGGTGGGAAGGGGTGGTCTGGGCTTGCCCCATGCTTATTTTTATTATCTAGCAGTGTTTTTTCCTATACTATACGGCTTGGCAAAGGGAACGATGGGTAAGCTTTGGGAAAACGTATTGCAGGTGGGAATTACTTGGCCGTTGTCCTCCTTGCCCTGGCAGTCAGCACCGCTGGCGAAACTGGGGCTACGGTCACACCCGCTGCAGGGCACACTGCTAAGGCTATGGAGGAAGCATGGAGTGGTGTTAGGACTGACTACACCGACTTCCCGCCTGACACCCTTGACTCACAATCCCCTGTTCCCACCGGGACTGACCTCTACATTTTTAGATGGGTTACTACCAAAACCGTATATACCGCTCGAAGCAGTAGTGGAAGACGACAGCTTACTCCCCCTGGACCGGATAGTGGCCCCAGATATAGCGACCAAGTCTATGGTGAGGTTCCAATATGCCCAATTGAGTCATTTTATACGCTCTACTACATGGTTGACAGAGGGGTTGCCGCCATTGGCCCCATTTGAGACCTTCTGTACCGATAAGACTAGGTATGGACATATTGTCTCGAATATTTATTCATACATAATGAGAGGGCCTATAAAATTGACTCTCCGTTGCTACTTAAGTGGGAAAAAGATTTAGGAGTAGACATTTCGGCTGAGGAATGGTCCAGGGCATTCGAACTTACTTACTTTGTGTCTCGGAGTCAGATGCTTCGTGAATCGAACTGTAATTTGTTTGTGAGATGGTATCTTACCCCGTCTGTTTTGCATGCTATGGATCCACTGCTGCCTGATATCTGTTGGAGGTGTAAAGCGGCCAGAGGTGACTATGTCCACATATGGTGGACTTGCCCGAAAATTAATCGTTTCTGGAGGTGGAATTTATTCCCTCTGCCTATTTGCTTAATTTTCTGCCCTTTTCGATGTCCTCCTTTAAAAACTCTCCTCTAGCAATTTTGTTAACCGCAGCGAGGGCACTGATCCCGTTATACTGGAGGAGGGACTGTGCACCCACCGTCAGGGATTGGGTTATGAGGGTGGAGGGGATCAGAGCTCTAGAAGAAGCGCACTATAACAGCTTGGGTAAATATGAGGAGTTTTATGCGATTTGGCGTCCATGGTCCTCGAACCTTCGCGCAATAACAGTATCAGACAGGTCACTGGAGGAGGAAGAATGGGTCTCTTAAGATAGTCGGCCTGTTATTGGGGGTTAAAAGTGTCTATACTGTGCTTATTGTACAGCGCTGTGGAATATGCTGGCGCTTTATAAATAAAGAATAATAATAATAAAAAATATGACCTGAGCCCGGTTCTGTTTTGCCTTGATGACATACCAACCTGGTACTAGCTTCACTGCTGTTTATTTACTGTTAAGATGATCACCTTTTTAGTTCTTTTTTTAGTTAGGGTTAATTTAGTGTTCGTTATTTGTTGTATTATAAAATTCTGGCACTGTCTATGGACTAGAGGCACTTTGATTGTATTCTCTATTACTGTGATTTCTTCACTATTGTCTCTTATGTGACTTGTATTTTATACTATGCCAATAAAAATATTTTACACAAAAAAAAATGATGCGGAGCCGCCGGGACCTTTAAATCAGGACTACGGGCTGTACACCTTGCCTTGCCATGGAGTTTCATTCCCGCATTGCTAGCTTACCGAATCAGTTTGTATACTTGTTACTGACCCTGCTTGTTCTGAGGACCCGATCTGTTGCCGACTTTGCCTGCCATTTGACTATTCTCTCTGTGTACTCACTGCCTGTTCTGTTTGCCTCCTGTTGCTACTGGTGTGCGCCGATTCTCACCATATACGATAGCGCAGTACAAGTGCCTAAACGTTGCTGACCCGGTTTTGTTATAACGACTACTCTCGCTCTGTGCCCCTGTCTGGTATATTCCACTGCTTGTTACTGCGCTTCCATCCTGCCATACACTATAGCACAGTACAAACTTCTATTGATCTCAGTCTGTGGTGTATATTGCTGGTGCTGTCTCCCTGGCCTGTGTGGCTGCTAGAGGTTAGGTTTAGTGGTCCCGAGTCCCGACCATCCTAAGGATCGGAGGGTTAGAGGTCTGTTACCAGGGATGCGACCAGGTCTGTCCTGGGGAATCGTCACAAATATGCGGTGAACACCACAGCAAACGTTAATACTCACGCAAGTGAGCATTAACGTTTGCGTTAAGATCGTAATTTTTCCCACTCGTTGTGGCTCAAACATTTCCCGTGGCTTCAAATCGCGTTTAAACGTGAGCAAAAGTGGTACAAATGAGCTCAGTGCACAGCGGTGAAATGGCTCTGCACTCAGCAGTGAAATTGTTAAAAACAGTTTTTTTAAATTTGTTTTTCATTGTTTCCTGTCCCCAGGGCAGTACCCGGACCCCCATACAACTTTTATGACCAATATCTTGCATACAGTCAGGTCCAGAAATATTGGGACATCGACACAATTCTAACATCTTTGGCTCTATACACCACCACAATGGAGTTGGAATGAAACAAACACAATGTGCTTTAACTGCAGACTGTCAGCTTTAATTTGAGGGTATGTACATCCAACTCAGGTGAACGGTGTAGGACTTACAGCAGTTTGCAGATTTGCCTCCCCCACTTGTATGCCGAGTGCATTCTGATTTTTAACGGGCGCTACATCGCAGGCAGCATTTTTTTGCACCTGCATTGTAATCTGGCGTTAAAAAGCAGACGCAAGGGGGAAAACTGCGGGAGCAGTGGACTAATCCATTCTTATGTAAAAACAACTAAAGAATCTGGTTCCACAATATACTTATTCAAGTAAAACTAACCTTTATAAGACTGAAACACTTCCACCAGTGAGTCACATTCTTCATTAATCGTGCTTTCTATGACTTTCTTTCCCATCCCAAAATCTCTCAGTGTTGATAGAGCGAATCTTCTCATCACTTTCCAGTTTTCACCACTAGCAGAAACGATACCTAAGTGGAATCCAAACTAAGTTACTACCTCCAGGTTAAACAATCACCTATACTCTGCAAATAAGTGAGATGATACTTTTAAGTAAAATCGAAATTCCATTAAAGGGAGAGTTTCCGCATGTTCCCTTAGCAATAGGTGTTTATACCAATGCTCGACATTTCAACAAACGTTTATCCCTGTTAGCGGCCTGTGGGGCTCTGCTACAATGCAACTCATGACAACAGATCACTGTGCGGAATTATCTGTGAATGCATCTGTAGATATTTATAGAGAAAGAAAATAACGGCAGCTACATCCCAACTATCGCACCTTTCCCTGTGACATCAAAAGAAGATGTTTGTGTAACGAGCGCACAATATTGAATTGCCCCAGTGGTTAAGGCTGATAATTGCCATTCACAACTTTTTAACCCAAATGGATTTTCCATGAGACCACTTTCAGGAACCAGTGGCTTGTTTGGAAAATAACTCATGAATTTTGTGGTAAGATATACATATATTTTTTTATGCATTTCTAATTGTAGAAGCAATGCCAGACAGGCAGGCGACGCCACCTGCTAGCCAAAAATCACTTCATCAACTGGAACTCAGTGCTGAACCAGCTGGGGCTCCATGTTTTAGACAAAGAGTCTCAGCTGTTCAAACATGTTCAGCTCGGCTGTCATGTCCACGGTGCTAAAATGTTGGCCACATTCTAGAGTCTAGTTGAAAACACTTTCGATTGGCAATAAAATTCCTCTGCATTTCTCTAGAATTACACCCAATCAAATATACTCAATATTGGGGCATCGGCAGGTGCTCTGAAGATGGAGTATACTTGGTATTGGTAGTGAATGGGTTAAAATCCGAAGGGGCTATAAGCCATTAATACCAAAGCAGCTGGTAAGTTTCTCAGCATTAGTTTAAACTCACATTTTGATAAAACCTATTATTTCAAATGAACATGATTAGAATATTTGTATATGTAGTCATGGTAACCAAAGAGTATCTTGATTAAGCGTTAAGATGTAATGTTTCGCATGAGTTCATGGATTAATTTCTAATATATATATATATATATATATATAAAAAAACTGTTAATAAATGTACCGTATCCTTTTGACACCTCATGGGACAAAGGTATGTAAGGTCTGTCAGCAAACTCGTCAGCGTGGTTAACAAGAGCGTCCTTCACGGTGTCGTAGCCGCACAGCACGACCACCTTTGTCAATCCCATTCGGAAACTGAATACGGAGCCATATTTCTCGGCCAGCTGCACAAAATGATAAAACACAGGGAGGTAATTTTTTCGGCAATTTTCAGCAAAAGTGTTGATTCTGATTTTTTTTTTTAAGTATTTTTATTATTTTGTAATAGACTTTTATTATTATCCATAGCACCTCAGTTATTTTCATGCATTATTTTTTTAAATGCCTTTTAACTATCGAGGGGTCTTTTTTTTTCCAACCTGTTTGGGGGCTAATCGTCTTTTTTTGGTGGCGTTCGGTGGATCATTGGATGCATTCGGTGGATCATTGGATGCATTCAGCGGTCTGTTCGGTGGATCGTCGGCTGCGCTCAGTGGTCTGTTCGACAGGTCGTTGGCTGCATCCTGCGGTTTCGTTCGGCGGTCTGTTCGGCAGGTCATCGGCTGCGTTCTGCAGATTTATTGGCAGATCACTTCGGCGCACTTCGAGAACTCTGCGGTGAGCACTGAAGTGCACCGATCGAAAGAGCACCAACATTTCAGTGCTATTAAAATAACCTCTATAGTCCATCTTTGGGTTCTGACCCTTTCCTATAATTCAAGTCACAGTCAGCTTTTATCAACGGGAATATATTAATATACGTCTTAGGTCGTTCATTGTGGCAGATGTTGACAGATTGCCTAAACAGAAAGTGAAGAGCGGCTCCAGATGAGAACCAGGGGTACTTTTTAAACATTTGTGAGGCAGGTATAAAGTGTCGTTTCGGAACACATGAATATTTCAAACATTTCAGTAAAAATCAATGTGAACTTCAGTGTTTTACCCTTGTGGTGACACCGCTCTGAACACATCTTGGTTTACCATCCACAAGAACTTGGCTTAAGCAAGAGAACCAAGACAGGGCTCTTAAACTCTGCCTCCCACAGACGTTTTCCAAATAACAACTCCCATGATCCTCCAGCCATCTATTGCCGTAAAGAATTCTGGGAATTGGAGGCCATCAACATTTGAGGGGCTGGTGTTATCCCAAGATGAAACCCTAAGGTTTCAACAGTTAGTATTCAGAAGACAGTCAGAGGTAAATTAATAAAATTAGTCAACATGAGCTACGTTTGAAACACTGAGTAGCTGATAAGGTTTCACGAAGCCTGGCTCTTGAGCAGCTCAGTGTGTTTCACACTAACTTATGTCTAATTTCATTAATTAACCTCTGGGTGTCTTCTGAATACTAATTGTGGAGTTTCTGGGGTACCAGCTCCCATTTAAGGAGAGCAGTTTATTGACCTTGCGCAGTCCTGCAGGGCTTTTGGTGAAATTCCACGCAGCTATAGTTTCTGCGGAGGAACCCATTTGTTAGACCTTGGTCTGCTAAGCTCCCATTTTAAGGAGAGCGAGATACAAATCTTTATATTAAGCTTTCCCCACCTCTCTGGAAGTAGCCATTATTCGCTACAGGTTGCACGACTACAGTTTTGCACAGGCAGCCAAATTGTGCAACTGTCTCTGGTCAGACAGCACTACTGATTATCTGGTGTGTCATTCCAAAAGAGTGTTTCATTAACACTAACTCAACTTTCCACACTGCTACAAATGCTGTAAAAGGTATTTATTTGCCAGATCTTGAACAGTGAGCTTCCATCCCTAGAATGTGAGGTTTATCTCTACCTAGCTTCTCAATCGCTGTTAAAAGGGTTTGTCTGTGTCTTTATGGCACTTTACATTGGAAGATATGTCTTTGATATTTACTCCTCCCCGCTCTGGGAAATCTAGCAGTCATACTGCTCTTAGTTACATATTATACCAGCGGACATTTAGAGATCTGGTCTAGATCTTGGCAAGGTCTTACCACCGACCTATGATCAAGTACTCACATATTACTCAATCCATTTTTCATTCACATAGTTCTAATGCAAATAATTAAAGTTTATTTTTATTGTTTAAACCTTTGGGGTAAAGTCCTTGTTTTGCTAAACTTAGCATCATATTGTTTCCCAGTCCTATAATTTTTTGTGCCATCTTTTATATGTGCACGGCGGTTTTCCTATACAACGCATGTTTTACCTGTGCATGGCGGTTTTCCTATACAACGCATGTTTTCCGTGTGCACAGCAGTTTTCCTATGCAACGTATGTTTTACGTGTGCACGGCAGTTTTCCTATACAACGTATGTTTTACGTGTGCACGGCAGTTTTCCTATACAACGCATGTTTTACCTGTGCACTATGGTTTTCCTATACAACGCATGTTTTACGTGTGCACAGCGGCTTTCCTATACAATGCATGTTTTACGTGTGCACGGCGGTTTTCCTATACAATGTATGTTTTACGTGTGCACGGCAGTTTTCCTATACAACGCATGTTTTACCTGTGCACTGTGGTTTTCCTATACAACGCATGTTTTACGTGTGCACAGCGGTTTTCCTATACAATGCATGTTTTACTTGTGCACAGCGGTTTTCCTATACAATGCATCTTTTTCATGTAAACTACATCCAGCGAGCCAGGAGAACACCTGTGCTGCATTCCTTTCAATCGCCTGTTAATTTAGGGCAGGGACCTTTGACTTTTTTTTTTCTTCCTTTTCTTTTTCGGCAGTTAACACCAGGGTTGAGCAGTAGGTAAAATTTTGCGATTAGGGTCCGTGTATAAATTAGCACCAGGACCACAGAATTCTTTGGTTACAATAGCGTAAGTGCTCTCTAGCGAGAGCCATGTTAAGTATAAGGTGCGGTAAGTACAGTAATCTCACTCTAAAAATCGCAAATTAACGTGCACTAAGTGATTATGGCTGTTTGTAGAGCGAGGCAAACGATCTGTTGGTCCGGCGCTAGGCTGAATTTATCTGGCGCTAAAGTGAAAACATGCTGACGCTAGGGCCTTTACAATCGCATACCTGGTGATGTCCTTTGAATACATCCCACACAATACAATGATGTGAGTCAGTGATCTACCCATTCTATGGCCAAAGCCACACAGTGAGTAGCAAGTGATGTAAAGAGTGTGTGGGGGAGGGGGTTTACAACACAAAATATCACACAATAGATGCACCCAGTGACACACATAGATTAAAATGTTTCCTTAACTAAACATACAAATGAAAAACAAAGCACATGCAAGATATCAGCAATATAAAATAAACACAGTAAGGACATTTCATTTTTTTGGTGGTAGTGTCCCTTTAACCTCCCTGGCGGTCCGATTCTGACATTTTTAAATGTCAAAATCGGCATATTTATTCAACCCCTTGGTGGTAATCTCGAGTGTGGCTCAGGGTTAAATTTCAATGAAAATGGTAACCCCGAGCCACACTTGGGCTGATACATACCTGTCCCTGCGTTCCCTCAATGTCCTCCCGCAGTCAGCTATGGCCGATCGCGGCGTCCTACTTCCTGGTTCCCTTTCTGACATATGTTGATTTTTATAAAGAGAGAGGTGTCCGGTCCATTGACAGACGCACTTTAAATAAACATAGGACTCCTTAGGAATTTTATACATTTGCTTTTAAATTAAATCATATTTTTTGCTTTGTTTTCTTGACTCTGGTGAGTCATCATCTTGACACCATCCACCACTATCACACATGTTACCTCTTGGAAAGTTTTAAAGGGTCTCTTTTTATCCAGAATGTGTAAATTTCCAATTATCGGCAGAGGTCTTGGTCCGGGTGGGAAATTCTTGTGGCTTTTTCCATTACGGTCATAAAAAGTATTTATCAAAAAAAGAATGACGATGATTGACAGAAGAATGGAGACTGGGTCAAAAGCGAACATGGCTTCACCAAATGATCTAGCAAAGGGAAACCATAACAGTCAGACGTGGTTCATTATAGATCTTGTAAGAAATCATGAAAAAAGTTTTAGTACATTTCAATCCGTAAACACAAATCCAATACCATGCTACTTCATGTTGCAGATTTTTACCTCTGCAAAACAAAGCGATTATTCACAAACCATTCTTCATTTAACCCCATCTCTATTGAGCAATTTTAGCAAAAAAGTTATAACATTTGATTTATGGGATGCAAAATTGACAGTTAAACATAGGGTAATTCACACAGAAATTCTTGTTACAAAATGAAAAATGTAAATTCGTGAATTTTAAAATTTGATGTATTCGTTTATCTGTTACAGACATATTGGTGGGGTAAAAAGGTTCTGAAGTCTAGATGTCGTCCCTTATCTCACACAGTGTCACACAGGGTCTGCATTATCAGCGTACAGGCAGAATGGCCTTTTTGTCAGATCCAGTAAATGTGTTACAGTCAGATAATAAAATGGTGAGATCTCCTGCTTATGGGGGTTTGTATGAGATCATAATGAGATTATTAGCAATGCAATATCTGTATGTGCTGCATAATGCCTGTGTATGGCAATTACAGCAACACCTTGTATCTGTATGTGCTGCATAATGCCTGTGTATGGCAATTACAGCAACACCTTGTATCTGTATGTGCTGCATAATGCCTGTGTATGGCAATTACAGCAACACCTTGTATCTGTATGTGCTGCATAATGCCTGTGTATGGCAATTACAGCAACACCCTGTATCTGTATGTGCTGCATAATGCCTGTGTATGGCAATTACAGCAACACCTTGTATCTGTAGGTTTATTTATTTATTTATAAAGTATTTTACCAGGAAGGATACATTGAGATTTCTATCATTTTCAAGTATGTCCTGGCTTCAAGAACATTGAATTGTTACAGAAATACAAAGTTACAGTTACAAGTACTTACACAGCGCCAACAAATTCCATAGCGCTTTACAATGGGGAAGCACAAACAGCAGACTTACATTATACAAGAGGAAATAAAACCCTGGTCGTCTGATAACTGTCCAGGTTATACAGTATATCACTTTAAAAACCAAAAGCTCAGGCAGACATCCCATGAGCTTACACTCTAAGGGACTAGGGTAACTGAAACAAATGGGAGCAGAGGGAAGGGGAAACTGGTGGCCAGTAGAATATGTATGTGCTGCATAATGCCTGTGTATGGCAATTACAGCAGCACCTTGTATCTGTATGTGCTGAATAATGCCTGTGTATGGCAATTACAGCAACACCTTGTATCTGTATGTGCTGCATAATGTCTGTGTATGGCAATTACAGCAACACCTTGTATCTGTATGTGCTGCATAATGCCTGTGTATGGCAATTACAGTAACACCTTGTATCTGTATTGTACAGGGATTTACACTCATTATAACCCCCTGAATCTTATCCCTCTACAGCAGTGACTGACTCCACATCTCTCCCTGTGTTCTGCCAAATCCCTGGCTGTTTTAACCCCATAATGACCAGGCGGGTTTACCATTGTCTGTCCAAAAGTACCCACTGCTGTTTTTATGTTTCTGTGTTTGTGTTTAGGTCTAATTTTCCTCTTACTCGTTTATGCAACCCACACGTAGGGCTCTATTACAGTCTTCACGCAAACGTTAACGCTCACATGCCGCGAGCATCCCGGCTTTTACCGCCCGCAAACAATGCAGGCAGCATTTTTTGCGCCTGCATTGTGATGTGGCGATAAAACGCACGCAAGGGGGAAAACTGCGGGCACAGTTTTTCCTCCTTTGCGCCCGCGTTTTAACGCGAAGATCATAATAGAGCCCATATTATATACAGTTTTCCTCACCATTAAATGGACTTTCTAAAGATACCATTATTTCCATCATATCGTACAATTTACTTAAAAAAAGTCAATGAAATATGATGGGGGGGGGGAATATGGACAAAAAAACCCCACATTTTTTCAATTCTAATCCCCAAAATCTACAACTTCAAAAAAAACACTTCAGCTACATAGTTTAAAAATTTTGGTCTTAAAATTACAAATACCCATATTTTTTTTACATGCTTTTGCTTTTTAACCTCTTCACTGCTGAGCTATTTCACCTCTGTGTGCTGAGCTCATTTTGACAGTTTTATGCTCATCATGTTTTAATTACTTTTTAAAGGACCTTTTTACTACATTTTTATTGATTTAAACTCCTTTTAGGAGAGTAGGAGACAGACCATTTTTTTTTTCAGTTCGGTTTAATTCGCCGAGGCAATTTCGGCGTAATACGGAGCTTTTCGCCAAGTCTGATAACAGCATCAGTTGCTCCCTTTTTCGACAGAATGCGGTGAACATACCGTAAATAATGAATTCAGCAAATCTGGCAAAATGGAATCGCAGACGTCAGCAGAAATGTGCTGAAATGAAAAGTACCAACATTTAGTTCAATCTCGGTGCTTTGTGATTAGACCCCATAGTGGTAAACCAGGAACTGTGAAGACTTGCAGTAGGACATCCGTCATGGGGTTTATTTTTTGTTCATTTTATCAATGTGACATTCTTTTATTTATTGCATCTTACTAGGTATAACTGAACACCCGTTTGTAAGCATTATAGTGTATGGGACCAATGAGTTCACTTTGCAAAAATAGTGGAGGAACGGTGTTCCCACATGTTCACCCTTGACTTGACCTCTGCCAACTCCCACACTCCAATGGGCACAAAGGTGGAGGGAGGGTTTAGATACAACAACGATGAAGCACCCTTCCCACAGAGAAGTGGGTTGAAATACAGAGAGTGCACCCTGGTCCCACCTCGCCACTGGTGGGCATGTGAGGATTGCGAGCAGTGACATGCAGTGAGGTCAGTTGCTGGTGAGGCACTGGCTAGTATCAGAGCCAGATATACACAGGTTAGGTGCTCCCCAGGATCTGGCTGCTCTCAGTGCTCCCCAGGGATCTGGTTGCGCTCAGTGCTCCCAGGATCTGGTTGCGCTCAGTGCTCCCCAGGATCTGGTTGCGCTCAGTCGTCCCCAGGATCTGGTTGCTCTCAGTCCTCCCCAGGATCTGGTTGCTCTCAGTCCTCCCCAGGATCTGGTTGCTCTCAGTCCTCCCCAGGTTCTGCGTCGTTCACTCTGACAGAGAGTGAGGCAACTTGAGGCCACACCCCCAGCCCCATGACTGACGAGGACAGTCACATGACTGTCCTGTGTCAATCAATGCATGGGAGGCCAGTCTCCAATGTAGGCGTTTTTTGAATGGCTTGAGACCAATGGTGCTTTCCCATTGGTCCAAGCTATTCCATTGCTCTCAGTGCCTCTCTGAGGCACTGAAGAGTGCAGATTCAGGAAGTAGTCAGTGCCAGACGCACGCTGCAGACTTCTGAATCTCTTGGCCAGCCTGAGTTTACGCGATTAGCGTAGCTTTCAGCTACGCAAATTGCGTAAGCTCGGAGGGCAGGCTGCCGCTGCTGTGAAAAAATAATGCACACAGAGGCAGAGACAGCCGGCAGGGAAGCGCGGAGCAGGTGAGTTTGTTAACTTTTTTATTTTAGTTTATTACTCATTCAGTACTAGTGATTTGGCAGGTGAGCCCACTTAATGGCAGGTAACGGGACATCTCTGATTGCAAGCCATGGTAACTCCTCCCTCACTTCAAACATTACGTAGCCATGCCTTCCAAACTAGGCTCTGGCCACAGCTATCCTAGGTTAACGTGTGGCAACCACTTTATCAGCTGGACGTCTGACGCTGCTCTGCCGCGCAACACTGTGCTGAACGAGATCCGCAGCTCTGTATGTGATTGAAGAAGGAATGACAAAATAATAAACATACATAAATGTGTGTGTGTGTGTGTGTGTGTGTGTGTGTGTGTGTAACATTTTGGATTGGTTATATATAATAAAATTAAAAAAATTCACCACTCTCCATTTATTGAGCATTCACATCTGTTCAGAGATATAAAAGGGTTATTCAATACGAACCGAACTTGCCACTGAATTACACCGAACAGTGAATTTTACCGTACAGTGCAATTTTGTGGCAGTTGGTCTATTTATAATAATGACAGCGATATACAGTGCAGATAGCTGCAATTCGGCAACCTTCGGCGGCAGCGGAATTGTCCCATAGATTAGTAATCTACAGTATTCAGAGAATGCCGAACTGCACCAAAATGCCCAGATTCGACAGGTTTAAACAGGCGAATCCCATAGGATTCAATGTAAAAATATTAGCGCTTTTATTCAACTGTTTATTCTTTTCAGTGTCAGCAAAAAGCCTATTTATTTTTTCTTAGGTATTTTTGGAGAAATTTTGGATTCCCATTACTTTTTTAATGACGTTTTTTTATTTTTTTATTCTGTAACAGACCATTTTATTATATATATGACATTTTTTTTAAAAATTAATTTCCATACAATTTCATGCATTTTTAATTTAAATACATTTTTAAAAATAGCAGAGCTGATCGTTAGCATTTGGTCTTCAGCGGATCTCGGTCGGCGCACTTCGAGGACACCATGGTGAATACTGAATTCACCACAGGGATGGCAAACTTTAAATCGCCAAATCACACTGAAGTGTGCAGAACGAAAGAGCACCAAAATGTTTCTGTGAAATTACTAGGGATGCACCGATACCATTTTTTTAAGACCGAGTATAAATACTGATACTTTTAAAAAGTACTCATCGATACCGAGGACTGATACTTTTATTTAAAGTCGTGTAACGGCTTTCCGATAGGAACAGACCTCATATAAAATGCCCCCAGGTCACATTGCCCCCAGCTCTCATACATTGCCCCAGTTCAATCATTGCCCCCACTCTCATATATATTGGCCTCCGCTCATCCTCCCGTGCTGCCAGGCTCCTCCTTGGTGGAGCGGCGCGCTGCTAGGCTCCTCCGGCATCTACTTTCTTCCAGCGGCCGCTGGCAAAGACTTGTAGCCCGGCCGCTCGTTGGGAATCACGCACAGCCGCGGTCTCGCGAGATCCCGGAATTCACGAGATCTCGTGAACTCCACGATCTCACGAGATCACAGCTGGTGGTTCAACGAGTGGCTGCGCTACAACTCTTTGCCGGCGGCCACTCAAAGAAAGAAGACGCCGGAGGAGCCAAACACATGAAAACGGCCTGCAAGCCAGCCCAGCGCTGACTTCCGGTATCGGGGGCCTCTGCACGAGTACCCGTGCAGGTACACAAGTACTAGTGCAGGTCCCGGTATCGGTGCATCCCTAGAAATTACGGTACTCTTTGAATAACCCCTATAGTGTGTATGCACTGCTATCATAATCCTTTACAAAGTTAGAATTGCAGAATGTGTCAGAGTTTAACTGCAGGTTAGCAGAGTTTTTGCTCTTTAACCTCTTTCTCATAAAACAAGGATTGTTCCGATAACGCTAGAAATTAATAACTTTAATCTGTATTGCATCAGGAGAATGTTATTATCAGAAACCTAGCGACTAATTACAACGTCAACACAATTCTGGAAAATAGACAATGACAGTGTTTCTAACATAAATTTTCACTCTTAAGTCTAATATGTGATCATAATTGTTTCTACCGCCCACAGATTTTCTGTGATGAAGCTTTTTTTCTCCCCATTCTGTCAACAACTTTTTCAGTGACTGTCACACTTTAAAATCGACACTACCACCATAAAATTAAAAGTCCTTATTGTGTTTATTTGATGTTGCTGATATCTTACATGTGCTTTGTTTTTCTCTTGTATTTTTAGTTAAGAAAATATTTTCCTCTATATGCGTCACTGGGTGCATCCATTGTGTGATATTCCCCTCTATATGCGTCACTGGGTGCATCCATTGTGTGATATTCCCCTCTATATGTGTCACTGGGTGCATCCATTGTGTGATATTATCCTCTATATGTGTCACTGGGTGCATCCATTGTATGATATTATCCTCTATATGTGTCACTGGGTGCATCCATTGTATGATATTATCCTCTAGATGTGTCACTGGGCGCATCCATTGTATGATATTTTCCTCTATATGTGTCACTGGGCGCATCCATTGTGTGATATTTTCCTCTAGATGTGTCACTGGGCGCATCCATTGTATGATATTTTCCTCTATATGTGTCACTGGGCGCATCCATTGTGTGATATTTTCCTCTATATGTGTCACTGGGTGCATCCATTGTATGATATTATCCTCTATATGTGTCACTGGGTGCATCCATTGTATGATATTATCCTCTAGATGTGTCACTGGGCGCATCCATTGTATGATATTTTCCTCTATATGTGTCACTGGGCGCATCCATTGTGTGATATTTTCCTCTATATGTGTCACTGGGTGCATCCATTGTGTGATATTTTCCTCTATATGTGTCACTGGGCGCATCCATTGTGTGATATTTTCCTCTATATGTGTCACTGGGTGCATCCATTGTGTGATATTTTCCTCTATATGTGTCACTGGGTGCATCCATTGTGTGATATTTTCCTCTATATGTGTCACTGGGTGCATCCATTGTGTGATATTTTCCTCTACACGTGTCACTGGCTGCATCCATTGTGTGATATTTTGTGTTGTGTTGTAAACTGCCCCCCCACAGTATATTTCCATCACTTGCTCCTCACTGTGTGGCTTTGGCCATAGAATGGAGTGACAGGATCAGTCACCGACTCACATCATTGTATTGTGTGGGATGTATTCAAAGGACGTCACCAGGGGGTAGATTAAGAAGTCTTTTAAGCTCCCTGTCAGGGAGTGGCACCAGGGTGAGGGGGATATGAGCCCAGAGTGCAGTGAATTGCACAAACAAAAAGGTAGGTATGGATGGAAAAGGGTGAATATATATGGAAACTGTCCAGGTTGTATATTGAAGGATGATGGGAATGGTAGTTGCTGTTGCAGGAGTCAGAAGGTATTGCGGATAAACAGGAGCAGGTAACTGGATAGGATTTAGGAGCAGGTTGGGGTAGCAGAGCAGCAATACACAGCAGTTCACTCTCTGAAGGTGAAAGCTGTAATGAACCAGTAAGGATCAGAATGGGATGTAGCCCTTTAGGTCGGTGTGATGTGACGGGTTTGGTGTTTTTAACTGAATGTGTGCTGGACACTGATTACCAAATACAGGTTTCAGGAGAGGAGCAGCACAGGAAGTGTACCACCAGGGGGGTTCCAGGATGGGACAAGACATGGTCTTATCTCAGTCAGTTGGCAACTCGTATCTGGTAGAATGGAGAACACAATACACTCTCTGATGGCTTATTTAAACATTCCCTCCCCCGTCTCATTAACCGTTAGAAGATAAACCACAGGAGTAAAGAAAAACCTTTGCACACATTTTGCTAAATGTTACATCATGGGAAAAAGTAACAAAACGGATAAGGATAAGAAAAAAAACGTAATTTTTCCTTTATACACGAAATAACTTCAATGGAAAAAAAACAGGAGCGCATGTTTTATAATGTGTCATTTTTTAATTTAATGCACAGCTAATCTAGTTACAGTTTAAGTGGTAGTGTCCCTTTAACCTCCCTGGCGGTATTCCTGAGAGTGACTCGGGGTTAAATTTCGTTACCGCGATCGGTAACCCCGAGCCACACTTGGGCTGTAAATAAATCGTGCAACATTGTGCACTCGGCCCTTCCTGGGTTCATGTGGCGCTGTCCTGCTGACTAGAGTGCCAAAGCACCCTTCCCTCTCTGCAGACGAGCTGAGGAAATGGAGGGACCCCACCTGTCACCTGCTGAGGATGGTGGAGCCGGTGACCGGCACAAAGGTGGCGCACCTCCCCCTTCGGATGGCTTGAGGGCCATCTCGGTGATCCTGGATGAATTTCTGGAGGTGCTGCTGGGAAAGGAAGACCGGCAGCTAACTAGGGGTGACCTGGCCAGACTGACAGCTGCACTGCGGCACTATTGAGCGGAGGTTCCCTGTGGCGTTTTGACCGGTGGAGCTGTGCTGGTGGCTGGTGTGCCTGGAGGCTCGGCCATAGAAGAGGGTCGAAGGGCCTTATCCTGGGATTGTCCTCCTGGCTGATTGCGAGCCGTCTGTCCATGTGGAGGTCGCCGACGATGAGGTATCCCCTGCTGTCCTCGGCCGGGATCCGGTGACGGAGCTATATCCCCTTGTATCTCCAGTGGCAGTGGCGCTCTCTGTGCTTCCCGTGCTAACCCAGATGGTGGGGTTGTGTGTGCCACCAGCTCAAGACCCTGACGAAGAAATGAAGCTTGGCGATAGAGCCCTGCTTGCGCTATGGGCCTCACACCTCACCTGCCTTCCTGGAGAATCTGCTGGCTCCCTCAGACTGCAGCCCCCAGGCTCACTGTACACACGACCTCGGAAGTCGATGTGTCCTGGCTTACCGTGTGGCGTCCTGCCTGTGTTACTGAAGCTGCCTTTTCTGGACCCCGGCTGAAGAGGGGCTTCGGCTGACTTCAAGACGCTGAGAAGCTTCATCCCAGCGATTTTGAGTGCCCCTCCCCCCTGTTTTGTATTTTTGGAGACTATTTCTCTGTATCTCCCCCCCGCAGTTCCTTGTGGACGTCTGATGTTTTCTGCTGTACCCCGCTTCCCCTCCCTATATTGCTATGGTATTTGGGAGCTAGGTCCCTGGACACAGGGTGAAGCATTCACCCCTCTGCTGTTCTCTCCTATTTCTGCCCCTGGACACCGATGACTTTCTTTTGAGACATACAACCCCCCCTGCTGACACCCCCCTACTTGTCTATTGAGCAATTTCCACCATTATCAGTTACTGTGCTATTGTAACCCCTCTTGCGGACCTTTATGATTTTCTGCTGACTTTTGTGTAGTCATGTTATTTTATGATGGTCGCCTTCCGTCCACTTTTTTTTTTTTGGCCAGACTCGCGGTGTGCCACAGTGGCAGCTACCATGGCTCTGCCTGCCATTTTTGACCCCCCGACTGCCCTGGCCTCATGACATTTATCTTACATGGCCTCTTGTTGTCCGTAGGACCTTTGGGAGTGAGCCAGGAAAGTCACGGTCTTGGCCGCTGCGGTTTTCCTCCTTCCTCACCCCCTTTTTTTATTTATTTTTTTCACACACACACACCCCAGCGCCATCTCTCATGACTTTGATGTCTTTTTTTGTTTCATTGCTGAGTCACTTCAGATGGTCCTGCGTGGCCATTCCTATGTGTAATTGGTTGTAATGCTGATATTTCTTCATAATAAAATTTTGAATTACAATAAATTGTGCAGTGGGTGCTGGGAGTCCTGTCCAAATGTGGACTACCAATAAAATACAGGACACAGGGGGTACCAAAAAAATTTGAGTATTTATTCAAAACAGCTTTACTGAAATAAAAAAGCAAATAAAAATCATTTCTATAATGTAATAAGGCTTTGCAATACAAGTTTCGCTGGTGGATCTAGGCAAGCACCAGCGAAACTTGTATTGCAAAGCCTTATTACATTTTAGAAATGATATTTGCCTTTTATTTCAGTAAAGCTGCTTTGAGAATAAATACTCTAATTTCTTTGGTACCCCCGTGTCCTGTATTATATTGGCAAAGGAGTGTACATCTGAACAGGAATCCCAGCACCCAGAGTAAAGAGGCAGGTTTTTGGTTTGATTATATTATTGAATATAATTTATTTACATTATTTTGGATAATTATTTTTGGGCTAATAAATTATTTTGTGTTTCAAAATTTCTCTGACTCCGTGTATTTACTAGACTCTTGCTTCCACGGATTTCAATGAGTTATTCCTACAGAATACAGGCTTACTATACAAAACAACACATTTTTTTTTCCAAAAAAATTGAAACGCTTTTAGACACAAAATGTTGAAAAAAATTAGACCGCCAGGGAGGTTAAGTAAACTGAGATGTTAGTCTACTTTGTAAAGGTAAAATACACAGGTCTTTCATCAGGGGTCAAGTCCTCAAAAAGAAGTGTGAAAACTCACCAAGATTTCTGTCCCCAATCAGTACTTAAAAACACTGTCACATTTTCCCTGGTTTTGGCCATGCCCCCTGGTGGTGAGAGGCATTCATGTCTTCTTTCCCCCTGTTTTGTTTATGGCTGTGCTGTCTGGGGCTGATCTGGGGTTCTGCTGTGATCTTTCCGTCTGAAGTCACATGGCCCAATCACACAGACCCATTCCCTATATATATCCCAGCAGCACAGAGCTTCACTGACCGTTTGTGGAGTTCTATGGTGGTTGTGGTTCTTGTATCCTGTTCCTGTTTCCCGCATTGCTGCATAGCTTCATGTCGAGTATTTTCTGGTTTTGACTTCTGGCTCTGATTTATTCTCTGGTTTATTCCCTGTTCCGAGCATCAAGATATTCCTGTGTATGACCTTAGCGTGTTCTCTGCATCTCTCTCTTGCCTGCTCCCTGTATTAGTGTATGCCTGTCCGGTTGCCAATCTCTGCTAGTCTTGACCATTCCTATGTTTCATGTATCTTGTTTGTCTAAAGTTTAGCTTACTCAGAGGCCAACATACAAGGACCTCTTCAGTCTAGGATTTCTGTCTGTCTCATTAACCCTTGCCCTTCTTGCTCCCCTTGCTCTGTTATTCTTTGAGGTTTTCCTAGAAATTATTTCCTTTAGGTTTCTTCCTGGCCCTCCTGTCCCTTGTGTCTCAGTCTGGTTCCTGTATTGCCCTGGAATCTGTATTGTATATCTGTCCTGTATCAAGCCAACAGCTCACCTGCGTAAAGGGGCTACACGCCTTGTTCCAAGCCACCACGATGGCCCAAGTAGGCGCCCAGTGTGACACACACATTCAGATATATTTTTGTTAAAATATACATATGATAATTCCTTTATTTATTGTGACTTACAAGGGATAGATATGATTGAACACCCGAATTCAAGCTTTATAATGTGTGGGACCAATGGGAAATCAGTTCCTGCCGCACAAATAGCTCTGTTCCCCGTTTATTTCCTGTATACACAAAATACAAAAAGGTCAAGTAAACAAAGTCAGGTGGTTAACACATAAATCAGCATCCCCTCTCTTTAAAGAAACTGTTCTGTTACATCTGAGATGTAGTGTATGCAGCTGCCCCGCAAATGCACCTTCATAAACTTACTACATTGTAGTACAAAGATACAGAATGAGTTATACAATGTAACTACACGAGCCACCATTGTGACATGTTAAAAGAGCTAAACTGGCTGTCGCTGGAATCCAGACGCACCCTTCACCTTTCTAACCTGGTGTTTAAGAGGTTTACTGGGAAGCTACCACCCTACCTGAATAGGCTGCTTCCCCCAGCAGCTCCCTCATCCTATAACCGCCGATCCAGGACCAGCACCTTACTTACAATACAAAAAAAAAGTGGCTCGATCCTCATTTTCCTACAGCGCACCGCAATTATGGAATAACCTCCTAGACGCCATCAAATCTTCCCCCAGTTTTAAGTCACTCAAGAGCTCCCTAATAACATACCTCGATACAGAATGCACCTGTATACATGTAACATAATGAATAGATTTCCTACATATTTATTTTCTGTGTTAATGCGTATATTTGTGTTTAATATCTTGCGTTTTATAACTTTGTATTTCTGTAACGACTAACAATGCAATGTTCTTGAACCCAGGACATACTTGGAAACGAGAGAAATATCAATGTATCCTTCCTGGTAAAATCCTTTATAAATAAGTGAAATACCAGACAGAATGGATAAAAGGAAAATAAACGGTAATAGTGGAGGCGCTAACTCAGATAGTATTTCAATAATCGTAGAATTATCTGCTGCCTGCTACGGGTAAAAACTCACAAATCAAATCAAACCATCCAAAATTGTGATCAAAACAGTACAGGTAATAGATATTCCTTGCAGTGCAGAATATTGTGAGAAGGGGCGATATAAATCCCCTAAATAATAAGAAAAGCTATAAAGGATAACACAGAGATACCTAATTACTGTTCAAATCCCTGCATAATAAATCAAACTTGTATAAAAAGCAATATCATTCATGTTGTGCTGTATGCATAAAACACATATATAAAAACATAATATAAAATGCTTATTAAAACTCAATGGAATGTATTTTGAGTGAATAAAGTGCTTAAGTGCTCCAAAAAAGCAGCAAAAAATACTTTCAAACAGTATTAAATATAAAATGACATAAGTGACTGTGGAAAGGCATTTATACAGTGCAAATTACATGCTCCAAGTGTATCAAACCAATGGTAGGAGACAATGAGGTGCAAATACTTATATTGCAATTGTGGGGGGGGGGTAAGAGAGGCTGCAGTCAGGGGCTTCCTTCATTCCACTTAACTCCTCCAAAAAAAACAAACAAGAAAAAAAAATAGTGCAAATACCGTCAGTCCCAGAGGACAGCAGCTTGATTAAATGAAGGAGAACTCATAGTATAGAGCCCCATATACCCCAGCTCAAAAAGAGTTATTGCCTCTGGCCAATTAAAGACCGGCACGTCCCTTCTTTCATCTGGTTTCAAGTACCTCAAAAAGCAGAGAAAAATAGGACAGGAGGGAGACCGAGCGCTCATAGCGTTATATGTATCAATTGAAATCTCTATCAGGGTTATTCAAAGAGAATCGAAAAGTCACCGCACATTCGTTCTCTTCAATTCGGTGCGATTTGGCGATCCCATTTCGGCGAGCCTGCGGTGTATTCAGCAAGCACCACAGGGAAAAGTTGGCCGCAAACCTGATGAACACTCACCGCAAAACCCGGCGAATGCACACTGAAACCTGCAAAAACATCTGGATTAACGCCGAACACGCCAGAGAAACCCGAGCATCCACCGATCACAGCGCAGAGCAGCCGCCGGAAAAAGCCGACACCGCAGACGAATGGAGTGAAGAAACACAAAAAACAGTACGTTTGAAAAGTGAAATGCTGTTTGCAAAGAAACTACAGAACGAAAATGTCTGACAGACATTTACATAGGGCTGTTACAGAAAAAAGAAAAAACAATTAAAAAAAAAAAAAAAAAAAAAAGGGAAAAGATTTTCCCCAAAAAAACTCTGACAGATCCTAAAAAAAGATAATATAAAAATAAGAGACTTTTTACTGCAAAATAAAATAAATGGTTTATTAGATAATGAGTTAAAATGGAATATTTTTAACATTGAAGCCTATGGGATTCACCTGAATAAATCTGTCAAATGAAACCACCGAATGGCAGGGCATTTCGGCAACTTTTCACTGCTGGTTTGTGTTCTCTGAATAGACGAAGCATTGCTTCTCTATGGGGATTTCACTGCCCTCGAACAGGCACCGTAGGTGCAGGCAATTCGCCAACATTTGGCAAACTGCCTGCTCTCTGAATATCCGAATGGCCAGGAAAGGTAACCGTACGCTGAAGTTCACTGTTCGGTTACCTTTTGGCCACAATTCGGATCTCTTTGAATAACCCTGTATATCCCTCCAGGGATTACACTCACCGTTGGTGGAGCCTCTTATAAACCTCAGCTCGGTGTGTTCACCTTTGCACGGCTTTTAGGTCTGTGCCCAACCTTACGGTCAAGAGTGGTCAGCTGGCGTTCCTCCAGATGTCCCCATGCGTTTACAGCATACAGTAAAATATAAATAATAACAACAAAAAAAGTCTCCACTAGTCTCACTTGAAAGAGTGAATGGCTTTATTAAGCAAACACATTATTATTAAAGAAATAAAAAAAAACATACAGGTAACTGCCCTGGTGCTTCTTTTATGTCCAGACCTTTCTATAATGAGCTAATGTGTCTCTCAGCAGTTGTTTCTCACTCCTTTCTGGTATTCTCTGCACTCACTTCCTGGTTATAAATGCATCCCGGTCACATGATGCTTTCTGATCACATGGATTCCCCGCGGCGCCATCTTTGATAAGGGAGTCGTCTGTTTTTCAACCCAGGACACTGTAATTTGCCAGTAGTTCTTCCCTAAACTGTAATATTTACACAGATCAGCAGCATACAGCCTGGCAAAATCTCTTATGTTACCTCTAGATCGGGAAGATAGGTTTTCAGACCATACTAGCATATTAACCCCTTAATGTCTGTTGACGATCTCCTACAAGTACGACTGATCTGAAAGATATTAGAAAAGAAAAAAACACTTCCAGGCGCACCTTACTAAAATTTCCACTTTTTTAACCCAAAAATGGCCAAGGTACAGACATCAAATAAATTAATATTTAAACAAAACAGTGGTTATATTGTAATGATAAATGTGCATAACTTAAAGAATACTTACAGTTCAGTGGTGTTTCTTTTTTCCCTTTTCTCAGCATGGGGTCCTGTGATGTAGTTGTTCAGTATCCCAAGAAAAGAAGAGCGGGGAGGGTATTTCTCCACTTGATGTAAAAAAGACAGCAGAGCGGCAGATAATTCAATTAAAATGCATTTATTAATCAATAAAAAGGTAGACCTTCAACTATAAAATCAATTGTTAAAGTACTATTTAAATAGGATCAACAAAAACGCGCTTTCACCAATAGGCTTCATCAGTTGTTATCCTGTTATCTGAATGATCAGTCTGTGCAAAAGTGCACTTTTACAATCTAGAGCAGTGGTTCCCATCCGCGGTCCTCAAGTACCCCTAACAGGCCAGGATTTAAGGATCACCTTGTGGAAATGCAGACTGAATCCTGCAATCACTGAGCAGCAAATCATATCACCTGTTCTGTGCTTCAGATATCTGGAAAACCTGGTCTGTTAGGGGTACTTGAGGACCACAGTTGGGAACCACTGATCTAGAGGGATTGGGGGTTGAGGAAGACAAGGGGAATTTTACTGGAAGGCAGGATCATTAATGCCAGAGGGTCGGTGAATGGTGGGGGGAGAGTTTGATAGGGCAAGGCAAGTCATTCTACAGGCTCTTAAGAAGTCTTGGAGACAAGAGTTGGCCGTGCGGGTGTAGACAGATGGAAATCACCCGCTGGCTGGAGATGTCTAGACGGGACGTGTTTGCATAGTAGCAAAGACATATAGGGAGGGGTTATTGAGCGATTTGAACGTGAGCGTCAGTATTTTAAACTGTATTCTGAAACGTACAGGAATCCAATGGAGGGACCGGCAGAGGGGGGAGGTATGTGAGGTGTGTCTGGTGAGAAAAATAAGCCTGGCATCTGCATTCATTACAGATTGCAAAGGGGCAATACGGGAGTTGGGGAGGCCAATAAGGAGCGAGTTGCAGTAATCAAGTCGTGAATGACAAGAGCATGAACCAGCACCTTCGCAGTATCTTGCGTCAGAAAGGGATGGACGCAGGCGATGTTCTTAAGTTGATAGTAACAAGATTTGGTCACTGTCTGGACTTTGGGAGAGAACATTAGGTCTGCATCGAAAGTGACACCAAGGCAGTGAGCTTGTGGTGTTGGGCTAATGAGCATTCCATTTACTCATAGAGCGATAGGTGGTATTGGGTTTTTCTTGGAGGGAGGAACAACGAGAATTTAAGTTTTTGCAAGATTGAGTTTAAGGAAGCAGAAAGACATCCAATTCGAGACGGCGAAGAGACAGTCAGTGACTCGATCCAGGAGAGCCGGAGAGAGATCAGGGGAGGAGAGGTATATTTGAGTGTCATCAGCGTATAGATGTTACTGGAATCCAAAGGAGCTGATCAGTTTGCCTAGAGGCTGTATAGATCGAAGAGAGAAGAGGGCCCAGTACTGAACCTTGGGGCACCGCAACAGAGACAGGCTGCCGGGAGGAGGTACTTCCAGCAGGGCCGTAGGGAGGGCGAGGCCAGGGAGGCACTCGCCTCGGGTGCAGCAGCTGTGAGGGGACACAGCAAGCAGGGACGTGTGCAGGGGCTGACTGACCAGTGGGGCAGATCGGGCCCGGACCTGAGCCGAGGGCCCGGGGCCTTGCCTGTTGGTAGTCGGCCCGAAATAGCAGCTGCACGATCAGACGTTAGGCAGCAGGCTGCCGCAGGAGCTCCTAGACTACCCCTCTATGGCTGAGCGCGAAGGAGCAGGCGCACATGTGACATCGTATCACATGACTGTGAGCTGATGTCATCATGTGCTGCCTGCACACGTGGTGCCCGGTGAAGGTGCTTTCAACTCCGCTGTGGACCGTGCCCTTCCTGCTCCTCCTGCTGGCCATTGTGAGGGGCCCCCTGTAACTTGGCATGCTGCCAGATTTGGGGCCCCTCAAGAAAAATGTTGGCAGGAGAGCGCTGAGAGAGCCCGGTGGAGAGCACTGTACGGACAGCAGCCCCACCCACACCCGGCAGCTCTGAAACCTCCCAGGCCCCAGCACCACCAGGATGAAGTAAGGAGGGGGATGGGTTTGAGTGTGTGTAAGGGGTGAGTTTGAAGGAGGAGGTTAAAACAGTGTCTGGGGGTGGAGGGGTTAAGTCTGTGTGTGTGTGTGAGGAGTTAAGTCTGTGGGTGTGGGTGTGAGGAGTTAAGTCTGTGGGTGTGAGGTGTTAAGTCTGTGTGTATGGTGTGAGGGGTTAAATCTGTGGGTGTGAGGGGTTAAGTCTGTTGGTGTGAGGGGTTAAGTCTGTGGGTGTGAGGGGTTAAGTCTGTGTGTGTGTATGTGTGAGGTGTTAAGTCTGTCTGTGTATGTGTGAGGTGTTAAGTCTGTGTGTGTCAGGGGTTAAGTGTGGGTGTGAGGGGTTAAGTCTGTCTGTGGGTGTGAGGGGTTAAGTCTGTCTGTGTGTGTGAGGGGTTAAATCTGTCTGTGGGTGTGAGGGGTTAAGTCTGTGGGTGTGAGGGGTTAAGTCTGTTGGTGTGAGGGTTAAGTCTGTTGGTGTGAGGGGTTAAGTCTGTGGGTGTGAAGGGTTAAGTCTGTGTGTGTGTTTGTGAGGTGTTAAGTCTGTGTGCATGTGTGAGGTGTTAAGTCTGTGTGTGTGAGGGGTTAAGTGTGGGTGTGAGGGGTTAAATCTGTCTGTGGGTGTGTGGGGTTAAGTCTGTCTGTGGGTGTGAGCGGTTAAGTCTGTGTGTGTGAGGGTTTAAGTCTGTCTGTGGGTGTGAGGGGTTAAGTCTGTTTGTGGGTGTGAGGGGTTAAGTCTGTGGGTGTGAGGGGTTAAGTCTGTGTGTGGGTGTGAGGGGTTAAGTCTGTTTGTGGGTGTGAGGGGTTAAGTCTGTGTGTGGGTGTGAGGTGTTAAGTCTGTGTGTGAGGGGTTAAGTGTGGGTGTGAGGGGTTAAGTCTGTCTGTGGGTGTGAGGGGTTAAGTCTGTTTGTGGGTGTGAGGGGTTAAGTCTGTGTGTGGGTGTGAGGGGTTGAGTCTGTGTGTGTGGGGTTAAGTCTGTGTGTGGGTGTGAGGGGTTAAGTGTGTGTGTGTGTGTGTGTGTATTTGAGGGGTTAAATCAGTGTGTGCATATCTAGATTTTATTTATTTTACTATATAACTTTAATATATTTAAATAATAATGTTATTTATTTTTACTTTTAATTTTAAAATAACATTTCTATACTATAATACAGTAAGAGGCAGCATGTCCGTCGTCACATTGCCTCTGTGCATGCGTGCGCAACCAGCGTACTGCTGGCTGTGCGCGCATCAAACTGCCACTGCACAGCCGGAGACACACTGAGCACGAAGCGCCGCACGGCGAGACGCGCTCAGTGTATCCATATTCTTCCACCTCCCTCGCTCAGGCAGCTGCAGGATGCGGCGCTGAGCGAAGGGAGTTGGAAAAATCCAACTTTTCCCTCGGCGGAGCGGCGCGCTGAGGGGAAGGGCAGGACCTGCAGCGCTTGCGCTGAGTCCTGTAGGTCCCTCCCACCAGCGGTGCTCCATCCGCACTTCCCTCTGTCTTCTCCAGCGGACCGGGGAGCACAGGGAGAGGAGAGCCACCCTGCTGCCGGACCTGGGGCCAGATGCCGACGGGACCCCCCTCCATAATGTGAAAATCTTGCCTGCCCTTACCTTCCCCAATACATTTGCAGAGGGTACAAAAAAAACCATTGTCTGAGACCCTGCGCTGCCCATATGCCCCCCCTCTACCTGGCTGTATGTATCTAATCATAAATCATACATATATACTTCCAGGTAGAGGGGGTGACATGGGGCTGCGCGGGGTCTCAGGCAGTGTTTTTTTTTGTACCCTCTGCAAATGTATTGGTGACGGTAAGGGCAGGCAGGATATATATTATATTACACACACACACATTGGGGGGGTGGCGGAATGTGGACAACCTCAAGTAAATGCCCCCCCATTCCTCCAGAAGAAAACTTGACAGAGCAGTGAGTGAAAAAAAGGGGACACTTCTCACATCCTGACCAGTGTGTGTGTGTGTATGTATATACAGTATATATATATATATATATATATAATTACACACTGGTCAGGATGTGAGAAGTGCCCCCTTTTTTTCACTCACTGCCCTGTCAAGTTCCACATTTCTTCCGGAGGGATGGGGGGGAGAGCATTTATTTGAGGCTGTCCACATGCCACCCCCCCATGTGTGTCTGTAAATATATATATATATATATATATTTAACACGCAGACTACAATCTAAGGGGTCCCATAAACTTACAATCTATCCCATGAGTTTACAATCTAAGGGGTCCCACGAGCTTAAAATCTAAGGGGTTCCTGTGAGTTTACAATCTAAGGGGGTCCTGTTCCCGTGAGTTTACAATCTAAGAGGGAAGAGAAACCTGCTCTAATATATAAATGCTTTGTAATGCGCGGTCAGCTGCGCGCACCGATCAGAGCTGCTCAGTTGGCCCTCCTGTTGCGGATGGGACGGCGACGGACGCGTTACACACGCATTTATATAGAGAGATACTCTTGGATAAGACGTTGAAAACCAAATCTGTCAACATGAATTCTGAGCTGGCGACAACAACAATAGACTGCCCTCTGGGCAGGCTTTCCACCTAGTATATTAATAATATATTTGAGTTTTATAGGTTTGTATATGCATATCACAGAATCCACAGCAATAGAACTCACGCTCATACACTCTGAACATTACAGTGAGTTTTATATGCTGTGGATTCCGTGATGCGCTCATGCACAGCACACATTACTGTGGGTTTTAATGCTGTGGAGCTCTGTGATACACTCATACACATTGCACATTGCTGTGAGTTTTATTGCTGTGGAGCTCTGTGATACAGTAATGTGCGGTGTGTATTAGCGTATCAGACCTCCACAACTACAAAACTCAGTAATGTGCAATGTGTGAGTTTTATTGCTGTGGATTCAGTGATACACTCATTTGCTGTGTGTATGAGCGTATCACAGCTCCACAACTATAAAACTCACAGTAACATGTATGAGCGTATCACAGCTCCACAACTATAAAACTCACAGTAACGCAATATATACCCATGTGAGCTGGGGGCAATATATACCCATGTGAGCTGGGGGCAATATATATATCCATATGAGGTGGGGGCAATATATACCCATATGAGCTGGGGCGATATATATCCATATGAGCTGTGGGCAGTATATACCCATGTGAGCTGGGGGCAATATATACCCATGTGAGCTGGGGCAATATATATCCATGTGAGCTGGGGGCATATATATCCATGTGAGCTGGGGGCATATATATCCATGTGAGCTGGGGGCATATATATCCATATGAGCTGTGGGCAATATATACCCATGTGAGCTGGGGGCAGTATATACCCCTGTGAGCTGGGGCAATATATACCCATGTGAGCTGGGGGCAATATATACCCATGTGAGCTGGGGCAATATATACCCATGTGAGCTGGGGCAATATTTCCATGTGAGCTGGGGGCAACATTTCCATGTGAGCTGGGGCAATATTTCCATTTGAGCTTGGGGCAATATATATTTCCATGTGAGCTGGGGCAATATATATCCATGTGAGCTGGGGCAATAGTTCCATGTGGGCTGGGGCAATAGTTCCATGTGGGCTGGGGCAATAGTTCCATGTGGGCTGGGGCAACATTTCCATATGAGCTGGGGGCAACATTTCCATGTGAGCTGGGGGGCAATATATATATCCATGTGAGCTGGGGGGGCAATATATCCATATGAGTTGGGGCACAATATATCCATGTGAGCTGGGGCAATATATCCGTGTGAGCAGGGGCAATATATCCATGTGAGCATGGGCACTATATATCCATGTGAGTCTGTGTGAATCGCGTACACGCTCGCCCGTCAAATTAGACAATATGCCCACATTCGCATGCACATTCCTAGCTCCGTCAAATTTTGCACTCTGCGGATATGCGCATGCGCATCCCCTATATAATGTGGAAACAGGATCCCCTCTGCATGTGCCCCATAAGCATGACATTCGTGATATCTGATTGGATAATTATTTGGCACTTTGTTATAAATTTTACAGATCTTCAGTTCGTTCTTCTGACAGTGTGCAATTACTTTGCTGCCCTGCTGACGGTGAGTTTGAACTGAAGAGCTGTAAAATTCAAAACAAAGTGGCAAGTTATTATACAATCTTGGTTTAGCATTCGCAGTCAACCAGATATCACAGATGTCATGTTTATGGGGCGCATGCGTAGAGGAACCCGTTTCTATATATATATTAACCTCTGTAAAAAATATTGTGTGGGGGCGCAATTTTCTGTTCTTGCCTCGGGTACAAAAGGAGCTAGCTACGGCTCTGATGAAAGAACAGTACCTTGAAGGCCTATATCACCAATAGTTTGAAGGAGGAGCGTGTAGTTAACTGTATCAAAGGCAGCAGAGAGGTCAAGAAGCATCAGCAGAGAGTAGCAGCCATTGAATTTAGCAGTTACAAGGTCATTGGTCAGTCTCGCATGAGCCGTTTCCATCGAGTGCAGTGAGCGAAAGCCAGATTGCAGAGCATCAAGGAGAGAGTGGGTGTTGAGGTAGTCAATCAGACGAGCATACACAAGCTTTTCAAGGAGTTTGGAGGCAAAAGGGAGCAGGGACCTGGGGCAGTAGTTGGAGGGAGCAGTCGGATCCAGAGACAACTTTATTAGGATCAGGACTACCATGGCATGTTTGAGGGGAGCAGGAAGTAGAGTCGGACCACTGAGTAAGGCCAAATGAGGATGTAATGGAGAGAAATTGCGAGGCAGCTGAGCTAAGTGGTGAGTCAATAGAGATGCATTCCTCACTGTAATAACCTATTTGGCAGGCAGGTGTCACCATCTAGTGGCCAAATGGAGTTACTGCAGTTAGAGCTACTGCTCGTGGCTCCATGCCGATGCATTAGGCTTACCTAGTCAATTTTAACCCTTTCGCTGCTGAGGCTTTTCCCGCCTCTGTGCTGAGCTCATTTTTACCGATTTTGCTCATCATGTTTAAACGTGTTTTGAAGGCTTATTTTAGTATATGACCCAGACATATTATATATCGTTCTCTCCGTCAGACTCGGCAGATTCATAATATGTCATTATTATATGTATACGTCATGTCCTGTCTGTATATTATAACAAAAAATGCAATAAAATATGAATTTTCATTAATTTACAACGTGTAAAGTGTTTTTTTTCACATTTTAAGATGCGAGCAATTGTGGTTATATTTTGTATGTGGTGCGCTTGTTAAAAAAATTAGAGATGGGGTCTCGTTACATTTTTTTTTGGGGAAAATTACGCGCTTTTTAACAAACGCACCGCATACAAAAATCGTTAGTGCAGCATCATTGTTCACATTATAATTGAAATGGGAACAATATTTCTGCATTAACAAACCAAAAAAAAGAAAAAAAAAACTTATTTAAAAAATAATTATAAAAAAAATAAACATTTTTTTATTTTTATTTTTATTTTTATTTATTTTTTTAAAACTTTTTTTATACTCATGTTTGGTATTGTTGGAACGGCCATGCTCTGGCCGATCCAACAATACCAAACATTAACCCCTAACTGCCACGGATCGGGAGATAGGGGGTTCATTGGAACCCCCTATCTCCACCATTGGTGGCAGTTAGGGGTTAACTCCAGGACTGGCATCATCGTGCTATGCACGATGACGCCAGTCCTCAGGGGGCATTCCCGGAAGCTGGCCGACATCCAAGATGTCGGCCAGCTCCGGGAAAGGATCACGAACCGGCGCTTTTCGGCGCCGATTCGTGATCCGGCCCCCATGGGGTTAATACCAGGTACCATTTGGAAGGGCAGGCTGTGCCCTTCCAAACGGTGCCTGGGTTAACCCCCTGCATGCCGCCGATCGGGAGGGAGAGAGGTCCGAAGGACCTCCCCCCCTCCCTTTCAGGCGCCTCCTCCGCACATGCGGGGGGTGCGCCTGAATTAGGTGTCATCGCGATGACACCTAATTACTCCGGCGGCAGTTCCAGGTGCTGGGCTGACATCGAGGATGTCAGCCCGCACCGGGGGGGCCAGCGATCGGCCGGAACCCGGCCGAACGCTGGCCCCAAAGAGAGGATGCGCTCAGCGCGTCCACCGCATGGAACGCTACCTGCGGTTGGACGCGCTGAGCGCGTCCACCGCAGCGAAGTGGTTAAACAGGTTTAGTACCTTGAGCATTATGCCCACAGGGCTAAAACTTGGAGGTCACCTTCTGGAGCTAAATAGCAACAAACAAATTTAATTTGCAGTCATACAGCACAGTCCCAGATTGTGTTAACACGATCTCGGACTGCTGTCTGCTACCACTGATTGTGTATACACGAACACGGGAGAGAAGGGGTTAACTGCCGACTTAATCTGCTTCACCTGCTGGCGTGAGCTTTCTTCTGCCTGCGCTTAGACCCTGCTTCAACCCGTAAAGAGCATCAGGCATCCAGAGGGGGCATGAGGAACAACTCCAGTTTATGGCTGGTGGAGAAATCATTTATTTCGGTTTTCTTAGATTGTATAAACATTTGGTTCAAATTGTTTAACAATATACAGGTACAGCATTATTCATAGGAATAGGTTGATTCGTCAGCAATCAGGATGATGAATAAACTAACATGACAATGCGGATATACACTAACTATAGATAATTCCTACATAGTAACGCACAGTTATCTGCAAAGCATATGAATAGATTTACACATAAATTTACTGCACCTTATACCTTATACCTGTGTAATACTAAACACACACAATACATGTACAGGGTTATTCAGAGAGAGAGAGTCGATCTGGCCCCGAAAGGTAATTGAACAGTGAAATTCAACGTACGGTTACCTTTCTTGGCCATTCGGCTTTTCAGAGAGCAGGCAGTTCGCCAAATGTTGGCGAATTGCCTGCACATACCAGGTGACTGTTCGAGGGCAGTGTGAAATCCCCATAGCTTCATCTATTCAGACAACACAAAACAGCAGGGAAAAGTTGCCAAAATGCCCTGCTGTTCGGTGGTTTCATTCGGCAGGTTTATTCAGGAGACTCCCATAGACTTCAATGTTAAAAATATTCACATTTTTATTCAATATCTAATACACCGTTTATTATTTTATTCTGCAGTAAAAAGTCTATTTATAGATCTTTTTATGATCTTTTAGTCATTTTCGAGATATTTTCGGCGATTTTTTTTTTTTTTTTTTTTTTAATAGCGGATTTTCTTTTTTCTGTAACAGACCCTTTTATTATTCATAGGATCTTATATGTAAATTCCAGGCATTTTCATTCAGTAGTTTTTTTGAAACCAGCGATTCAATTTTGACACTTTCAACCTCTTTTTTTACACCTACTGCAGCGTTTTAATTCAATATCTATTAAACCGTTTTATTCTGCAGTAAAAAGTCTCTTTATTATTTTAGGATCTTTTAGGCATTTTTTGGGATTTTTTTGTCAAACTTTTTTTCCCAGTTTGTTTTTTTAAATCGGTTTTGCTTTATTCTGTAACAGAAGTTTTTATTATCATTCATTGGATCTTATGTGTAAATCCCAGGCATTTTCGTTCAGTAGTGTTTTTGCAAACAGCGTTTCAAATTTCAAACTTTCAAGCAAACTTTTTCTTGTGTTTCAACTCATTCGTCTGCATGTCGGCTTTTTCCGGCGGCTGCTCTGCGCTGTGATCGGCGGCTAGTCGAGTTTCTCTGGCGTGTTCGTCGTGGTTAATCCAGCTGTTTCTGCGGGTTTCGGTGAGTGTTCAGTGAGTGTTCGGGGGTTTTGCGGTGAGTGTTCAGTGTGTTTGTGGCGAGTTTTCCCTGCACTACGGGGACCCTGCGGTGCTTGCTGAATACAGCACAGGGTCGGCGAACTAGGATCGTCGAATCGCCCCGAAGTGCGGGGAACGAAAAGTCACCGAACGTGCGGTGACTTTTCGAATCTCTTTGAATAACCCTGTTAGTAATGACAGACTGCCCATATAAACAGTTAATTAGCACTTAACTATGCATAAAAAGTTGTATTAAAACTTTTATTTACATGCCCTGCATATTAGGCATAGAGTCCACCATAGACGTATTGTTTCATTAGGTCTGAGCTTGTGGTGGATGTGAGTCCTGTGATTTAACCTCCCTGACGGTATTCCCAAGTGTGGCTCGGGGTTAAATTGCTATGCTGAAAGCGGTAACCCCGAGCCTCACTCGGGCTGCATACATACCTGTTTTAACCCCGAGTCACACTTGGGAAAATCGCCAGGGGGATAAAAAAAAATTGTACCAATTCTGACATATAAAATATGAAAGAATCAGAGTGCCAGGGAGGTTAAGAAATTTTATACACAATTTGAGCCTTTCAGAATTATTATACTTTATATAGCACCAACATATTCCGCAGCGCTGAACAATAGGCATGATATAGACAGGGTTACAATACATTGAACAACATTTGATAAACTGATACATGAGGAAACGAGGGCCCTAGTCCTGTGGGAACTCACAATCTAGAAGGGTTTGGGGTGGAAACAAGAGGAGAGAACTGCAATGTGAAAGTGATGGACTGGTTGGGGCAGTGATGTGTATTAGTGAGTTGGGTGACAGACCTCCCTGTATAGGAATGTCTTAAACGAGAGGGAGAGATGTAGATAGTGGAGAGGTTGGTGGTACAGAGGCAGCAGTTCCATTTTAGGATGAATGCAGAGCAAAAGAGTAGAAGAGACAGGGAGCGCATTGTGCAGCAGTATGTGGACCTTGCACTTCCCTAATTCCAGCAGAGGGGAGGGGAAGCTGGTGGCCAGAAAAACACTGCAGAGCTAGCATGGGAGAGAAGCCTGGGATTAGTAAGAGTAATTAGAGAGAAGTGGAGACAGCTGGAAAGGATGCCTGAAATTAGAGGCCGGTCCTGGGTGGGGGGTGGAACTGATCAGTGTGGAAGTGAAGTTTGGTCTGTGTGTTTCTGTGTGAAAAGGAAATTAGTACAGGTAAGTGTCTAGGTGTCAGAGGCCTTTGTAATGGGGGAGGGGCACTAGTGAAATACTATCTACATAGTCTATCTAATGTGCTGGATGTTACACTAGTTACGTGACAAGGCACAGATTTCATGCACGGAAGGGCTTGAGGTGAATCCAGACGAAGGGGTGAGATCCACGTCCATGCCGGGAGGGGGCTGGAATGTGAATTTCTGCATGAGTCTGGTGAAGAACAGGAACAACTCCACTTTTGCCAAATTCTCTCCAGCACAACTTCTTCGACCTAGACATACAAAGACTGGTTATTCAAAGTGATCATAGTCTCATCTACAAAACGCACGATTTATTTAATATTGTTGTTAAATTGTAACAAAGAGAAAACCTGTGATTTTCTTGATTATTGCAGGATGAACAGGACACCTAGTGGAGGGCCTTGTCCCCTGATCCGCTAATAAATCCAGCAGCGACAGGAGGCATAGGGTGCAAACCCTGGGGTACACACCGCTCCTTTCCTCTCGAAAGAAGGAGAGGCATGGGCTCCTGGAAATACAGTCTGTAGCAGTTGAAATATAATACCAACGGTGAAGTGTGATTAATCCTTGTGGCAGCCAGGTCCTCCTCAAACCAATATATGAAATAAAAAAAAATTCTATATATATATATATTTCTTCCCTATATCCCGCTACAAGGAGACTGATGTAGGTAGAAAATTCTACTTTCTTAAAAAATTTGATTTAATAAAGAAGAATTTTCTACCTACATCAGTCTCCGTGTAGCGGGATATCGGGAAGTAATCTGTGTTGGCAGCCAGTTCCCAGCACCAGACCAAATGATTTGGCAGAAACAAAGTACAGAGATCTGAATTATATATACACACACACTCTGTCGCTTTACAACTTGGTCAAGTCTGAAATATTTCTTGCTATCTGACTCCTGATATATAAATGTATCATTGTCTTTAAATGATGTCACTGTTTTTAATGATAAAAATAAATCAATAATAAAATAAAAAAGAGAATCAAACTTATATTTAGAAAGGTAATGTCTAGACCAGAGCGGTCAAACTCACGGCCCCCCGCAGATGCCGAGGCCTACAATTCCCAGAATTCATCCAATGTCATAGATGGCCAGGGATTCATGGGAGTTGTAATTGAGAAACATCTGGATGGGCCAGAGTTTGACAGCCCTGGTTTAGCCCAGCCGTACCTGCTGAAAACGGCATGAATGCTTCATTCTTCACAAATTTTCCGTTTGCATCAAGGAAATGCTGGGGGTAAAATTCAAGCGGTTTTGCAAAATACTCCTTATCTTGCAGGACGGATGTGAGCAGCGGGATGACTTGAGTTCCCTAAACAAACAACATGGAATCATCACACATTATTGTAGCGCTGGTTTTAAAATCCCCTGCCGTGTAGTACTTATTTTTGGCCACCGGAGGGAGACAAGCACGATGTGAGACACTGAACATTGGGACTACATTTCCCGGCATGCTTTGCGGGCGGGGACAGGAAGTGGGTGGGAGAGAGACGCTGACATCCTGAGCCTCGTGGAAAGAGCTGGGAGAGCGCGCCTAGGAGTGAGAGAAGCAAGATGCAGTGTAGCTGAACTGGACAGAGACCAGGCCGGAGCGCAGATGGGGCCTGACAGAGCTGGAGACCGGGTTTTCCGCCTTTATCTATGAAGACCCAGTGATCCACCACAGTTACCTGAGCTGATACCGAGTGAGCTGGAGGACCCCGAGTTAGGAGAACCGCAGATCAATCTAAGAGGGAGTGCAGGCGGTGAGCTGGACTACTGAAGCAGATACAGACAAGCCAGACAGTGGAGCCGGTGACACAGAGAACCCCAGTCAAAATCGAGCGGAGAGACGTCATGGGTCGAGCGGAGCACAGAGTATCTGGCGGATGGGTGAGAGGCCTTCCAGGCCGTTGTGAAAATCTAAAGCACGCTGCAGTTTGTTTCAAAACCCACAGGGCCCCAACTTGACTAGTCAAAGATACCTCATAAATAATTCACTGGCCAGTTGAATATTGTACCCGGGTACCAATACACTCACACACATACACTCTTGGGGACATAACCTGTACGGGACGCAATCCCCAACCACAAAGGGGGTTAAAGATATATTTTTCTTTTTTCCGCTGCGCGTTTCTCGCATTACGAAGCCTTGTATTTCTTTTCCGCTGCGCGTTTCCAGCATTACGAAGTACCATAAATATATATATATACCGTGTTACTCATTATATGCCAGTTTATCCAGTAAACTATATAATTTATAAAATCCACGACGGTGCTGGAGTATATTTATTCCCTAGTGCGGGGAGACTGACCCGAGGTTCAAATTCAGCGGCTCCTCCGGGAGTGAGCGCTACATTATATTTATATTATAAGTGTATGTATTGACATTTACGGCAGACACTTTAACGCAGGAATCTTCCACCCTGGAGATAAGGTGTTAAAATGCTCTACCTCTGAAACCACCACAATACAATACAGCAACCTGGACATAGTTACTTAAATGTATATTTTTAATGTAGTAACCCCTTTTAACCCTTTCACTGCGGAGCCATTTCACACCTGTGTGCTGAGCTAATTTTTACAGTTTTGCTCATCATGTTTAAACACGATTTGAAGTCACATTTTATTATATGACCCAGACATATTATATATTCTTTTTTTTTTTTTACAGACTCAGCAGATTCATAATAGATTATTATATGTATACATCATGTCCTGCCAGAATGCTGTAACAAAAAAAAGAAAAATATCCAATAAACTGTTTAATATTACATTCTGCAGTAAAAAGTCTTTATTTATAGATTTTTTAGGATCTGTTAGGCATTTTTTGGCAAAAAGATTTTTTTTTTTTTTTTTTTTAAATCGTCTTTTCTTTTTTCTGTAACAGACCTTTTTATTATCATTCATTGGATCTTATGTGTAAATTCCAGGCATTTTTGTTCAGTATTTTTTTGCAAACAGCGTTTCAAATTTCAAACTTTCAAGCGTACTGTTTTGTTTTTGGTTTTCTTCACCTCATTCGTCTGTGTGTCGGCTTTTTCCGGCAGCTGCTCTGCGCTGTGATCGGCGGCTAGTCGGGTTTCGGCGGGGTTAATCCAGCTGTTTCTGCGCGTTTCGGTGAGTGTTCGGCGGGTTTTGCAGTGAGTGTTCGGCGGGTTTGCGGTGGGTTTTCCCTGCAATACGGCGGCCCTGTGGTGCTTGCTGAATACACCACAGGGTCAGTGAACTAGGATCGCCGAATCGCACCGAATTGCAGGGAACAAAAAGTCACCGAACGTGTGGTGACTTTTCGATTCTCTTTGAATAACCCTAAAAGTGCTATGCTAATGGTGGAAACAATGAACTGTATGTGTAAAATATTAAATTTTTTGCCTATATTAGGCTGCCATTTCAATAACTGTTGACACTATAGAACAAACAAGGGTCTACAGAAAAAACAAGGTATAACTTCCATGTGTCTTAGCGATGGATGGCTGTAATGTGTGATTAAATACAGAGGGCATATGAGAAAAGGCTCAGCAGTGAAGGGGTTTCTAACAAATCTCAGTACCCCGACTGGGTCACATCTGTTAATACTACTTCCTTGCTGGACTCCCGTGTTCTCCCCGTCAGGCTTTCATCTATTCCTCCAGTCCTTAGATGAAGCTGAAGGACGGGTACACGTAAAAGAGTCTTGCTACCATCCCCCAAAAATAACACAACGCTGTTAAATCTGGGATTTGAGCAGCTACCCCTGAGCAGCTTTATTCGGTTGAATATATCCAGTCCCAGGTGGGGCTAGAGACCAATAGGAAATTACACCCTGGCTCCCCTCCCCCAGGCACAAGTGAAACAGACATGTCCAAACCTGAAGCAATAAGGTGTCATGTAATCACAGCCTGAGCATCAGACTGTCTAAATACATTCGATAACAGAGGAGAAGTTACATAAGTAGAGAAACGCTCAATTACCAAGATCTTTCAGAGAATAAACACATTCCTGATAGTGGAGTTGAATTTGGCTACAGTGACCACACAGCAATTATATAAACCATAGTAACAATAATCAGATAATGGGGCAGTGTTTGCCCGACAAGGCAGATTAACAAGACTACTCAAACATACAGAGATAATCACACATTCCTGAGAGGGGATGTTGGAAAAGATTATCAGCAAATAGCAACAGATACACATGGACCATAACGATAGACAGACAATAACATTATTCATACATAACACAGATTACACAAACACCCTGCACCCTATGGGCACAGGGTGACTTCGACATAAGAGAGGGCAGGGAAATAATGTAGAACATGAAGACTACACCTCCTAAATACATCTCTAGACCCATGTACCCCAAGTTCAAAGTGACGCACATCACAGGGTTAAATCGATAAAATGCATAACTAGAATAAAAATCAAGTCACTCACTTTGGGAATGAAATATCCTCTAAACGTGACATCCCGGGTAGTGGCATGTGGAAGGTTGCCTGGTACAATGTTACCAAACCTTTGGATTTCATGGATGACGGCGTCTGTGTACGGCATTTCCTTTCTATGGTCTATTTGAGGCTGGGAAGATCCAATCACAGTGTCAATTTCATTCTGGACGTTTTCTGTAAATAAAGCATTTAAAATATGTCATTTATATAGAACTAGGTGTAAAGCCTGCCCAGAGGGCAGTCTATTGATAAGTGTGGTGCGTTGTGCTTGGTTCGGTGCCATTTATTGTGCTGTGTTTGGCTCTGTGCTCGGCTCTGTGCCGTTTATTCTGTTGTGCTCGGCTCTGTGCCGTCTATTGTACTGTGCTCGGCTCTGTGGCGTTTATTGTGCTCGGCTCTGTGGCGTTTATTCTGTTTTGCTCGGCTCTGTGCTCTGCTCCGTGCCGTATATTGTGCTCTGCTTTTTATTGTGCTCTGCGCCGTTTATTGTGCTGTGCTCTGTGGCGTTTATTGTGCTCGGCTCTGTGCCGTCTATTGTACTGTGCTCGGCTCTGTGCCGTCTATTGTACTGTGCTCGGCTCTGTGCCGTCTATTGTACTGTGCTCGGCTCTGTGGCGTTTATTGTGCTCGGCTCTGTGCCGTCTATTGTACTGTGCTCGGCTCTGTGCCGTCTATTGTACTGTGCTCGGCTCTGTGCCGTCTATTGTACTGTGCTCGGCTCTGTGGCGTTTATTGTGCTCGGCTCTGTGCCGTCTATTGTACTGTGCTCGGCTCTGTGGAGTTTATTGTGCTTGGCTCTGTGGCGTTTATTGTGCTCGGCTCTGTGGCGTTTATTGTGCTCGGCTCTGTGGCGTATATTGTGCTTGGCTCTGTGGCGTTTATTGTGCTTGGCTCTGTGCTGGGCTCTGCACATCGGCTCTGTGCTCTGCTCCGTGCCATATATTGTGCTCTGCTTTTTATTGTGCTCTGCGCCGTTTATTGTGTTGTGCTTGGTTCTGTGCTCGGCGCCGTTTATTGTGCTGTGCTTTGTGCCGTTTATTGTGCTGTGCTTTGTGCCGTATATTGTGCTGTGCTTGGCTCTGTGGCGTTTATTGTGCTCGGCTCTGTGGCGTTTATTGTGCTCGGCTCTGTGGCGTTTATTGTGCTCGGCTCTGTGCCTTTAATGGGTTGTGCTCTGCTCTGTGCCATCTATTGTGCTCTGCTTGGCGCTCTGCTCTGTGCTCTGCACTCGGCGCTGGGCTGTGTTCAGGTACTGGGCTCAGGCGCTGTACTGGGCTCAGGCGCTGGGCTCTGCTCAGGCGCTGGGCTCTGCTCTGCGCTCAGGCGCTGCGCTCAGGCGCTGCGCTCAGGCGCTGGGCTCTGCGCTCAGGCGCTGGGCTCTGCGCTCAGGCACTGGGCTCTGTGCTCAGGCGCTGGGCTCAGGCGCTGGGCTCAGGCGCTGGGCTCAGGTGCTGGGCTCTGCGCTCAGGCACTGGGCTCTGCGCTCAGGCGCTGGGCTCTGCGTTCAGGCACTGGGCTCAGGCGCTGGGCTCAGGCGCTGGGCTCTGCGCTCAGGCACTGGGCTCTGCGCTCAGGCGCTGGGCTCAGGCGCTGGGCTCTGCGCTCAGGCGCTGGGCTCAGGCGCTGGGCTCAGGCGCTGGGCTCTGCGCTCAGGCGCTGGGCTCTGCGCTCAGGCGCTGGGCTCAGGCGCTGGGCTCTGCGCTCAGGCGCTGGGCTCAGGCACTCTGCGCTCAGGCGCTGGGCTCAGGCGCTGGGCTCTGCGCTCAGGCGCTGGGCTCAGGCGCTGGGCTCTGCGCTCAGGCGCTGGGCTCAGGCGCTGGGCGCTGGGCTCAGGCGCTGGGCTCTGCGCTCAGGCGCTGGGCTCAGGCGCTGGGCTCTGCGCTCAGGCGCTGGGCTCAGGCGCTGGGCTCTGCGCTCAGGCGCTGGGCTCAGGCGCTGGGCTCTGCGCTCAGGCGCTGGGCTCAGGTGCTGGGCTCAGGCGCTGGGCTCTGCGCTCAGGCGCTGGGCTCAGGCGCTGGGCTCTGCGCTCAGGCGCTGGGCTCAGGCACTGGGCTCTGCGCTCAGGCGCTGGGCTCAGGCGCTGGGCTCAGGCGCTGGGCTCTGCGCTCAGGCGCTGGGCTCAGGCACTGGGCTCAGGCGCTGGGCTCTGCGCTCAGGCGCTGGGCTCTGCGCTCAGGCGCTGGGCTCGGGCGCTGGGCTCAGGCGCTGGGCTCTGCGCTCAGGCGCTGGGCTCGGGCGCTGGGCTCTGCGCTCAGGTGCTGGGCTCAGGCGCTGGGCTCTGCGCTCAGGCGCTGGGCTCAGGCGCTGGGCTCTGCGCTCAGGCGCTGGGCTCAGGCTCTGCGCTCAGGTGCTGGGCTCAGGCACTGGGCTCTGCGGTCAGGCGCTGGGCTCAGGCGCTGGGCTCTGCGCTCAGGCGCTGGGCTCAGGCGCTGGGCTCTGCGCTCAGGTGCTGGGCTCAGGCGCTGCGCTCAGGCGCTGTGCTCAGGCGCTGCGCTCAGGCGCTGGGCTCAGGTGCTGGGCTCTGCGCTCAGGCGCTGGGCTCAGGCGCTGGGCTCAGGCGCTGGGCTCTGCGCTCAGGCGCTGGGCTCAGGCGCTGGGCTCTGCGCTCAGGCGCTGGGCTCTGCGCTCAGGCGCTAGGCTCGGGCGCTGGGCTCAGCGCTCAGGCGCTGGGCTCAGGCGCTGGGCTCTGCGCTCAGGCACTGGGCTCGGGCGCTGGGCTCAGGCGCTGGGCTCTGCGCTCAGGCGCTGGGCTCAGGCGCTGGGCTCTGTGCTCAGGCGCTGGGCTCTGCGCTCAGGCGCTGGGCTCGGGCGCTGGGCTCAGGCGCTGGGCTCTGCGCTCAGGCACTAGGCTCTGCGCTCAGGCGCTGGGCTCGGGCGCTGGGCTCTGCGCTCAGGTGCTGGGCTCAGGCGCTGGGCTCTGCGCTCAGGCGCTGGGCTCAGGCGCTGGGCTCTGCGCTCAGGCGCTGGGCTCAGGCGCTGGGCTCAGGCGCTGGGCTCTGCGCTCAGGCGCTGGGCTCTGCGCTCAGGCGCTGGGCTCAGGCGCTGGGCTCTGCGCTCAGGCACTGGGCTCAGGCGCTGGGCTCAGGCGCTGGGCTCTGCGCTCAGGCGCTGGGCTCAGGCGCTGGGCTCTGCGCTCAGGCACTGGGCTCGGGCGCTGGGCTCAAGCGCTGGGCTCTGCGCTCAGGCGCTGGGCTCAGGCGCTGGGCTCAGGCGCTGGGCTCTGTGCTCAGGCGCTGGGCTCTGCGCTCAGGCGCTGGGCTCGGGCGCTGGGCTCAGGCGCTGGGCTCTGCGCTCAGGCACTGGGCTCTGCGCTCAGGCGCTGGGCTCAGGCGCTGGGCTCTGCGCTCAGGTGCTGGGCTCAGGCGCTGGGCTCTGCGCTCAGGCACTGGGCTCAGGCGCTGGGCTATGCGCTCAGGCGCTGGGCTCAGGCGCTGGGCTCAGGCGCTGGGCTCTGCGCTCAGGCGCTGGGCTCAGGCGCTGGGCTCTGCGCTCAGGCGCTGGGCTCAGGTGCTGGGCTCTGCGCTCAGGCACTGGGCTCAGGCGCTGGGCTCAGGCGCTGGGCTCTGCGCTCAGGCGCTGGGCTCAGGCGCTGGGCTCTGCGCTCAGGCGCTGGGCTCAGGCGCTGGGCTCTGCGCTCAGGCGCTGGGCTCAGGCGCTGGGCTCAGGCGCTGGGCTCTGCGCTCAGGCGCTGGGCTCTGCGCTCAGGCTCTGCGCTCAGGTGCTGGGCTCTGCGCTCAGGCTCTGCGCTCAGGTGCTGGGCTCAGGCGCTGGGCTCTGGGCTCAGGCGCTGGGCTCTGCGCTCAGACGCTGGGCTCTGCGATCAGGCGCTGGGCTCAGGCGCTGGGCTCTGCGCTCAGGCGCTGGGCTCTGTGCTCAGGCGCTGGGCTCAGGCGCTCAGGCCGGTTACCAAGCTTAGGTGAGCCCCCGGCTTGGTTTGGGCCTAGAGGACCTGTCGAGCCGGGGACTTGCCTGAGCATTGAGGCCGGTCGAGTTGCATGCTCGGGCGTCCTCCAGGCTCAAGCGAGTCCCCGGCTCGGCTGGGCCTCTAGGCCAATGCCAAGCCGGGGGCTCGCCTAACCTTGGATACCGGCCGAGCAAGCAGGGTGGGTGTGGAGAGCACATACTCACCTACATTAGCCCTGAGCTCCAGCGGTGACTGTCCTCTGGCCGAGCAGGCTGCTCGGCCGGCCTCCAGGCTCAGACGAGCCCCCGGCTTGGCTTGGGCCTACAGGCCCAGCCGAGCCGGGGGCTCGCCTAAGCCTGGAGGCCGGCTGAGTTGCCTGCGACAGCCACCGCTGGAGCTCCGGGCCAATGTAGGGGGATGTTGCCTACACATACTCACTGACATCGGCCCTTAGCTCCTCCAGCGATGGCGGTCCCGCTTCCAGCGTCCTCTCTCTCTTCGTTGATGATGTAACGAAAGCCTTTGACCCCGGCATTTTGACCCGGGGTCAAATGCTTTCGTGACGTCATACCGGCGACCAACGGAGAGAGAGAGGACGCTGGAAGCGGGACCGCCATCGCTGGAGGAGCTAAGGGCCGATGTCGGTGAGTATGTGTAGGCAACATCCTCTTACATTGGCCCGGAGCTCCACCAGTGGCTGTCCTCTGGCTGTCGCAGGCTGCTAGGCCGGCCTCCAGGCTTAGGCGAGTCCCCGGCTCGGCTGGGCCTGTAGGCCCAAGCCAAGCCGGGGGCTCGCCTGAGCCTGGAGGCCGGCCTAGCAGCCTGCTCGGCCGGAGGAGGTCACCGCTGGAGCTCAGGGCCGATTTAGGGGAGTATGTTTTGGGAACTTCGGTCCTGAGCTCCAGCGGTGACCGTCCTCCGGCTGTCGCTGGCTGCTCGGCCGGCCTCTAGGCTTAGACGAGTCCCCGGCTCGGCTGGGCCTGTAGGCCCAAGCAAAGCCGGGGGCTCGCCTGAGCCTGGAGGCCGGCCTAGCAGCCTGCTCGGCCGGAGGAGGTCACCGCTGGAGCTCAGGGCTGATTTAGGGGAGTATGTTTTGGGAACTTCGGCCCGGAGCTCCAGCGGTGACCGTCCTCCGGCTGTCGCTGGCTGCTCGGCCGGTCTCTAGGCTTAGGCGAGTCCCCGGCTCGGCTGGGCCTGTAGGCCCAAACCAAGCCGGGGGCTCGCCTGAGCCTGGATGCCGGCCGAGCAGGCTGCGACAGCCGGAGGACGATCACCGCTGGAGGATCGGGGCTTGCGGCGTTTAAACACACGGGTAGCTGCGCGCGGCTCGTGCCGATTTTTTTTTTTTTTTGCAGGCGGCCAGGCACGCGCAGCTACCTGTTTGTTTTAACGGCCACTTTCAAATGTCCGTCGCGCATGCGCAGACCGCTTTTGGCGACGGACACTTGAAGGCTTACTCTTTTATAGTAGAAACATAGAAACATAGAAAAATGTCGGCAGATAAGAACCTTTCGGCCCATCTAGTCTGCCCAATTACATGGATACTTTACCTGGATTTATCTTTTGTTTAGGATAGCCTTATGCCTATCCCATGCTTGCTTAAATTCAATTACTGTTTTGGCCTCTACCACTTCTACTGGAAGACTGTTCCATGTATCCACCACCCTCTCAGTAAAATAATGCTTCCTGATGTTACTTTTAAACCTTTGCCCCTCTAATCTAAGACTATGTCCTCTTGTTTTGCTATTTTGTTTCCTTTTAAATATACCCCCTTCCTCTACCTTGTGGATTCCCTTTACGTATTTAAATGTTTCTATCATATCTCCTCTGTCTCGTCTTTTTTCCAAGCTGTACATGTTAAGATCATTAAGCCTTTCCTGGTAACTTTTCTCCTTCAAGCCGTACACCATTTTAGTAGCCCTTCTCTGAACTCTCTCTAAGAGGTCTATATCCTTCTGGAGATACGGTCTCCAGTACTGCACACAGTACTCCAAGTGAGGTCTCACCAGTGCTCTGTACAGTGGCATGAGCACTTCCCTTTTCCTACTGCTAATACCTCTCCCTACACAACCAAGCATTCTGCTAGCATTTCCTGCTGCTCTATTACATTGACTACTTACCCTTAGATCCTCTGAAATAATGACCCCTAAATCCCTTTCCTCAGATGTTGAGGTTAGGACTGTATCAAATATTCTATATTCAGCCCTTGGGTTTTTACGTCCCAGGTGCATTATCTTGCACTTATCCACATTAAAACTCAATTGCCACAACTCCGACCATTTTTTTAGTTTACCTAAATCATTTGTCATTTGGCTGATCCCTCCAGGAACGTCAACCCTGTTGCAAATCTTTGTGTCATCAGCAAAAAGACATACTTTTCCATTAATACCTTCTGCAATATCACTAATAAAAATGTTAAAGAGAATGGGTCCAAGTACTGACCCCTGAGGTACCCCACTGGTAACAAGACCTTGTGCCGAATAAACTCCATTTACCACAACCCTCTGTTGTCTGTCACTCAGCCACTGCCTAATCCAGTCAACAATATTGGAATCTAAACTCAAAGATTGCAATTTATTGATAAGCCTTCTATGCGGAACAGTATCAAAAGCCTTACTGAAATCTAAATAAGCAATGTCTACTGCACCACCTGTGTCTATTATTTTTGTTACCCAATCAAAAAAATCAATAAGATTAGTTTGGCATGATCTCCCTGAGGTAAACCCATGTTGTTTCTGATCCTGTAATCTATGTGTTTTTAGATGTTCAACAATCCTTTCCTTTAACATGGTTTCCATTAATTTCCCCACTACTGACGTAAGACTAACTGGCCTATAGTTCCCCGATTCCTCCCTACTACCCTTCTTGTAAATGGGCACAACATTTGCTAATTTCCAGTCTTCTGGGACGACTCCCGTTAACAAGGATTGGTTAAATAAATCTGTTAACGGTTTTGCTATTACATCACTGAGCTCTTTTAATAATTTAGGGTGGATCCCATCAGGCCCCATTGACTTATTTGTCTTTACTTTAGACAGCTGCTGTAGAACCTCCTCCTCTGTAAACTGATATGTAAATGTCTCTTTAGTGTTCTCTCCTAACTGAGGTCCCTTTCCTTCCTTTTCTTCTGCAAAGACTGAACAAAAATATTCATTGAGGCAGTCAGCGAGACTTTTATCCTCTTCTACATACCTTCCTTCCTTTGTTTTTAATCTAACTAATCCTTGTTTTACTTTTCTTTTCTCGTTTATGTATCTAAAAAATGTTTTGTCCCCCTTTTTTACTGACTGAGCTATTTTCTCTTCTGCGTGTGCTTTGGAAGCTCTTATAAATTGCTTTGCCTCTTTCTGCCTAATCTTATAGGTTTGCCTATCTTCTTCACTCTGAGTTGTTTTATAATTATTGAATGCTGTCTTTTTGTTCTTCACTATTTTGGCCACTTCTGCAGAGTACCACAGTGGTTTCTTCCCTTTTTTGTTTTTGCTAACAAGCCGAATGCAATTCCTGTGGCCTTCAATAATGCTTCCTTTAAATAATCCCATTTCTCCTGGACTCCCTTTAAACTCCTCCAGTCGATAATGACTCCTTCACACAAAATCTCATTTTAGAAAAATCTGTTTTTTTAAAGTCTAAAACTTTCGTTCTTGTGTGGTGCGGCTCCATCCCTGTTGTTATATTAAACCATACTGACTGGTGATCACTAGATCCCAAATTTTCACCTACAACAACGTCCGATACCAAACCTCCATTTGTGAGTATTAAATCCAATATGGCCTCTTTACGGGTCGGCTCCTCAACTACTTGTGTTAGAGATAATCCCAGTAGGGAGTTTAGAATATTTGTACTCCTGGTGCACCCAGCTGTTTTGGTTTTCCAGTTCACATCAGGAAGATTAAAGTCCCCCATGATAATAACTTCCCCCTTCATTGCCATTTTGGCTATTTCCTCAACCAGCAGATTATCTAGTTCTTCTGCTTGTCCAGGGGGTCTATAGATCACACCTACACGAGCTACTGTATGATTGCCAAATGTTAGTGTAACCCAAACTGACTCTATGTTCACCTCGCTCACTTTTATTTGGTTCGTTTTTATGTTGTTTTTCACATACAGGGCCACTCCTCCTCCTTTCCTACCTTCTCTGTCTTTTCTATATAAAGAGTACCCCGGTATTGTTATGTCCCAGTTATTTTTCTCACTGAACCATGTCTCAGTAACCGCCACTAAATCTACTTTTTCAGCTGCCATCATTGCCTCTAGTTCATTGATTTTATTGACTAAACTGCGAGCATTTGTAGACACGACTCTGAGCTTGTCATTTTTTACCTCGCTTGTTGCTTGCACCCTCCGATTTAGTTTTGGGGGACAATCGGGCAGATTGTTTTTTACCCTTTTTTTGTCCCCCCCTCCTAGTTTAAATATTTCTTTGCGAAACCTTTGAACTTCTCACTGAGAACCAGAGCCGTAGCTAGCTCCTTTTGCACCCGAGGCAAGAATAGAAAATTGTGCCCCCCCCCCCACACACACAATATTTTTAGAGGTTATTTAGAGGAAAATAGGTAATAAATAACAAAATTAATAATACTAAATAATGTGTGTTAGTCAGCAGAGGCGGCTACAGATTTGGTGAGGCCTTAGGCGAAGCTCAGTTATGAGGCCCCACAGGGCCAGAGACCAAGCTATTCCCAGATGTTTTAGAGGACCGTGTGTGTATGAGCGTATCACAGAGCTCCACAGCAATAAAACTCACGCTTATACACACCGCACATTACTCTGAGTAGTATTGCTGTGCAGCTCTGTGATATGCTCATATACACTGCACATTACTGTATCACAGAGCTGCACAGCAATAACACTCACAGTAATGTGTGGTGTGTGTATAAGTGTGAGTTTTATTGCTGTGGAGCTCTGTGATACTCACAGCACATTACTGAGTTTTAATACTGTGGAGCTCCGATACGCTCATACACACCGCACATTACTGTGAGAGTTACTGCTGTACAGCTGATGCGTTCATACACACTGCACATTTCTGTATCGCAGCGCTCCACAGCAATAAAACTCACACTCATACATACACACTGCACCTTACTGTATCACAGAGCTGAACAATAGAACAGACAGTAATGTGCAGTGTGTATGAGCGTATCACAGATCTGCACAGCACTAAAACTCAGTAATATGTGGTGTGTGTGAGAGTGTGTCAGAGCTCCAAAGCAATAAAACTCACACTTATACACACGTATATTACTGAGTTTTATTGCTGTGCAGCTCTGTGATACAGTAATATGTGGTGTGTGTATATATCTCAGAGCTGCACAGCAATAAAACGCAAAGTAATGTATGGTGTGCATGAGCGTATCACAGACAGGGCTGCCATCAGAAATTCTGGGGCCCCTTACTGAAGAACTGGTTGGGGCCCCACCTCTCTCCCCTTTCAACTTCTCTGGATCATAGCTCTGTAATGTGATACATCACATATCATATGTTACACATATGTAATATGTGTGGGTGATGTATTTAATGTACATGTGTAGAGCGTAACTAGACCTCACTGTGCCTTGGGGCAAGGAATGTGTCCTGGGTCCCCCAACATCACTAACCTCCCACCCACTGCATGCATTTACGCACAACACATGCAGACACAGCATGCATTTACACACACACGGTGTGCATTTGATATTTTAAAAACCATATTGTAGTGGTACACATCATAATTTTTTTTACAAACAAATGACAAGATTTGAGTGCAAATCTTCAAAGTTCCCTTAAAATCTCATTAAATACTCCAGCTAAAAAGAAAATTGCACATGTGGAAAAAAATTTTGCTACATATTTAACAGTTCTAACAAAAATACAGAATGAATATATGAATACACTAAAAATAAATGCAAGTGGTGCATACTAGTATTAGTACTAGTATTCCTGATACGCTTATAAATAATACAGCATATACCCAATTATATATCTTTTAATGCAGTAAAAAAGACTACAAATGAAACAATACCTCAATTGTGTTTCTTAAAAAAAAAATAAACTGCACCTCTCCGAAGAGAAGCTTGATAGTCCAAGGGTACCTATTGTTTTGTCACTATAAATGCCTTTATCTAGGGTTTATTTCTGCAGAGACAGCAGGAATATACTGAGCCGAAAATTAAGTGTTTTGAATTTGATTATATAGGATGTTGAAGATCTATAACTGTATTTGCAGTTTTTGTATATGTGCTTATCAGGAATACTGCAGTATGCTCATCCTGTATTCATTCTGTGTGTGTATATACATGTAATGATTCTGTATTTTCTTGTAAAATGATTTGTAAAGCATATATACATTTTGTTCAGGTATACAATTTTTTTAATTTTCTGTTTAAGTGTTGCAAGTACACACACTCTGCATACATTTCCACAAAACACCAGCATTGCACACTAGATTTATTAAAATAAAATGGAGTAGCAGAATGTCATCACTAGAGCTCTCATAGGAATCATTTTAACAGGCTGTTTACAGATGAAGACAATTAGGGTCTGGGGCACCAGAGAGTTCATTTTCACTTGCAGTCCAGCTGTATCTCCCCCAAATGATCTCTGCCCCCCCCCCCCCATGGCAGTCCAGTCACCTTAATGCTGTGTCTCTCTGGGCTGGTCAGCAGCCCCTAATCCTTCCCAGCAAGCATGGCACAAATACAGAAGGCAGTGTGTAGAGAAAGCCATCACCTGCTATAGATGCCTAGTGTGCTTCCATCCCCCCTGCAGAATCACTGCCATTAAAAGCACCTTGGGAGTCTTGCTGGGTAATCTCTTATTTTAGCGTCTTTAATTCCCTATGGAAGAATCAAGCGTCTGAAATTCCAGCCACTGCTGAACACTTTGCAACAAATGTTTATAAACACAATGTTGCAAGTTGAAGTAATTGCAGACAGCTTGAAAAAAAGCTACTGTTAGGCTTTCCCTGCACAACTGAGATTACCATACATTTCTATGAAGTATTTTGGCGTATTTAACCCCTTAGTGACCAGGCAGTGTTACGATTGTCTGTCCGTAAGTGCCCACTGCTGTTTTTTACGTTTCTGCACCGTTTGTGTATCATATCGAATAATTTACTTTAAATAAAATTTAAGAAATATGATGAAAAAAATAGATAACCCACACTTTCTCAAAATTTAATCCCCAAAATCAAAAACTGAGATTAGAAAAACAAAATTTTTACATGTTTTTCCTTTTGACCCCTTCAGTGCTGAGCCATTTCAACTCTGTGCGCTGAGCTCATGTTGACTCTTTTATGCTCATCATGTTTAAACGTCAATTAAAGTCCTATTTTATTATACTCAAGTTTTTTGTTTTTTTTTGCTGCTTTGGATTGGGAGATCCAAAGGATCCCCCTAGCACCACTTGGCAGCTAGTGAGTTAACTGGCCGACTAATGTAAATGCACATAGGGCGGCGACGTCAGTGGATGGGGAGATGACTAGGAGGCTTGGCTGACATCCAAGATGTCAGCCACTTCCGAGTTCGAATAACGATTCGGCACCTAAGGGGTTAAAGAGAGCCACCACTGAAAAGGGCAGACTGTGCCCTCATCAGCGGTGCTGCTCTTTCTCTTCTATGTGGAGTTGTTGTTTCTATGTGGAGCTGTTTGTTTCACATTTAACAATGCTGGCGCTGGGGGGGGGGTGCCATCGCCACGGCCGGCCCCATAAATACATGGGGCAGCCATCAAGCATGCCAGACCATCGTGGGAGCCTGGCCAGAGAGGTGAGTATAGTGAGGAAGGAGAAGTTAAAAGGACCATACGTCCTTAGTACATCCTGAGGAAAATTCCCCAGACTATGTATGTCAGTGGTCCTTAATGGGTTAATTATTGTCGGTATTTTAGACTTATATTAGGAAGCCTAGACACGCCAAGAGGGTCTCATATACCTTATAGGGGGACATGGGAACACTGGACTGAATTCTGCCTGGGTGGAGGCCCTATAGACCCAACAGAGATTACCATCCACCTCTATGAAGTATTTTAGCGTATTTAATTATTGCCGGTATTTGAGGCTTATATTAGGAAGCCTAGACACGCCAAGAGGGTCTCATATACCTTATAGGGGGACATAGGAACACTGGCTGAATTCTGCCTGGGTGGAGGCACTATAGACCCAACAGAAAACACAATCCACCTCTATGAAGTATTTAGCGTATTTAATTATTGTCGGTATTTTACACTTATATTAGGAAGCCTAGACACACCAAGAGGGTATCATATACATTATAGGGGGACATGGGAACACTGGACTGAATTCTGCCTGGGTGGAGGCACTATAGACCCAACAGAAATCACAATCCACCTCTATGAGTATTTTAGCGTATTTAATTATTGTGGTATTTTAGACTTCTATTAGGAAGCCTAGACACGCCAAGAGGGTCTCGTATACCTTATAGGGGGACATAGGAACACTGGGCTGAATTCTGCCTGGGTGGAGGCACTATAGACCCAACAGAAATCACAATCCACCTCTATGAAGTATTTTAGCGTATTTAATTATTGTTGGTATTTTAGACTTCTATTAGGAAGCCTAGACACACCAAGAGGGTCTCGTATACCTTATAGGGGGACATAGGAACACTGGACTGAATTCTGCCTGGGTGGAGGCACTATAGACACGACAGAGATTACCATCCACCTCTATGAAGTATTTTAGCTTATTTAATTATTGCGGTATTTAAAACTTATATTAAACGCCTAGACACACCAAGAGGGTCTCATATACCTTATAGGGGGACATGGGAACACTGGACTGAATTCTGCCTGGGTGGAGGCACTATAGACCCAACAGAAAACACAATCCACCTCTATGAAGTATTTTAGCGTAGTATTAATTATTGTCGGTATTTTACACTTATATTAGGAAGCCTAGACACACCAGAGAGGGTCCGTATACCTTATAGGGGGACATAGGAACACTGGACTGAATTCTGCCTGGGTGGAGGCACTATAGACACGACAGAGATTACCATCCACCTCTATGAAGTATTTTAGCGTATTTATTATTGTCGGTATTTGAGACTTATATTAGGAAGCCTAGACACACCAAGAGGGTCTCAAATACCTTATAGGGGGACATGGAACACTGGACTGAATTCTGCCTGGGTGGAGGCACTATAGACCCAACAGAGATTACCATCCACCTCTATGAAGTATTTTAGCGTATTTAATTATTGTCGGTATTTGAGACTTATATTAAGAAGCCTAGACACACCAAGAGGGTCTCAAATACCTTATAGGGGGACATGGGAACACTGGACTGAATTCTGCCTGGGTGGAGGCACTATAGACCCAACAGAGATTACCATCCACCTCTATGAAGTATTTTAGCGTATTCAATTATTGTTGGTATTTTAGACTTATATTAGGAAGCCTAGACACACCAAGAGGGTCTCAAATACCATATAGGGGGGACATGGAACACTGGACTGAATTCTGCCTGGGTGGAGGCACTATAGACACGACAGAGATTACCATCCACCTCTATGAAGTATTTTAGCGTATTTAATTATTGCCGGTATTTGAGACTTATATTAGGAAGCCTAGACACACCAAGAGGGTCTCAAATACCTTATAGGGGGGGACATGGGAACACTGGACTGAATTCTGCCTGGGTGGAGGCACTATAGACCCAACAGAGATTACCATCCACCTCTATGAAGTATTTTAGCGTATTCAATTATTTGGTATTTTAGACTTATATTAGGAAGCCTAGACACACCAAGAGGGTCTCAAATACCATATAGGGGGGACAGACATGGGAACACTGGACTGAATTCTGCCTGGGTGGAGGCACTATAGACACGACAGAGATTACCATCCACCTCTATGAAGTATTTTAGCGTATTTAATTATTGCCGGTATTTGAGACTTATATTAGGAAGCCTAGACACACCAAGAGGGTCTCATATACCTTATAGGAGGACATGGGAACACTGGGCTGAATTCTGCCTAGGTGGAGGCACTATAGACCCAACAGAGATTACCATCCACCTCTATGAAGTATTTTAGCGTATTAAATTATTGTTGGTATTTTAGACTTATATTAGGAAGCCTAGACACACCAAGAGGGTCTCAAATACCTTATAGGGGGGGGACATGGGAACACTGGACTGAATTCTGCCTGGGTGGAGGCACTATAGACCCAACAGAAAACACAATCCACCTCTATGAAGTATTTTAGCGTATTTAATTATTGTCGGTATTTTACACTTATATTAGGAAGCCTAGACACATCAAGAGGGTCTCATATACCTTATAGGGGGACATGGGAACACTGAACTGAATTCTGCCTGGGTGGAGGCACTATAGACACGACAGAGATTACCATCCACCTCTATGAAGTATTTTAGCGTATTAACTTATTGTTGGTGTTTTAGACTTATATTAGGAAGCCTAGACACACCAAGAGGGTCTCAAATACCTTACAGGGGGGGGACATGGGAACACTGGACTGAATTCTGCCTGGGTGGAGGCACTATAGACACGACAGAAATCACAATCCACCTCTATGCTGGGCCGGATTTGCACCTCAGGAGCCTGTAGGCACAGAAATGTGGAGCGCCCCTACCCCCCCCCCAAACAAACTAAAAAGAAACATTCCAAAATTACTATTTAAATTTTTGTTTTGAGGCTAACAAAACAAAAAATTATTTTAAAAAATCAACTGTTTTTCTCCACGCTCAAATCAAAAGAAGAGGCAAAATCTGTTGCCTTTTGTTGAATTAGTTACAGTTACAAGTATTTATAAAGCGCCAACAAATTCCTTAGTGCTGTACAATTGGGGAAACAGAGTAACAAATATACATATATGTTAGACACGGAACAGAAGGAGGAGGACCCTGCTCGAGAGCTTACAATCTAAGAGGAGAGGGGTGACACATTAGGTGAGGATGAATAGGGTATTTGAACTAGCGTGTTGCATGAGGACTGAATGGGAAGATGGAGCAAGAAATGTGCAGTGGGGGATCATGGAGTGAGCCGATAGGCTTCTCTATAGTAATGCGTTTTCAGAGACTTCTTGAAGGACTGGAGAAATGGGCAAGTCTGCCATTGTGGTGGAGGGAGCAGTGGCGTCACTAGGGTTGGTGTCACCAGGGGCAGATCCAGACACAGGTTTCGGGGGGGCAGTCTACCAGTTTTGGCTAAGAGCTGGTGTTGGGTTCGCTGTGACAGTGTGACATCCAGGGCCCCGGGTGGCGATCGGGTGGGCCCCGGACGCATGGTGCTGCCGGCTGGCCGAGTGCCAGTAGCTCCAGCGGTACCCGGCGCAGTTGTGGCTGATCAGGGGGCAGGGCACGGCGTGATGACACGGAGCCGCCGGGACTCTTAAATCAGGAGCGCGCGCTGTATGCCTTGCCTTGCCGTGGAGTTTCATTCCCGCATCGCTGCTTTACTGAAATATTGTGTATACTCGTTACTGACCCTGCTTTGTTTTGAGGACCCAATCTGTTGTGGATTTTGCCTGCCTATACGACTATTCTCTTTCTCTGTGCCCCGTCTGGTGTATCTGCTGCTGGTGTGTGCTATTGATCCTGCCACATATAGTAGCGCAGTACAAGTGTCTACACGTTGCTGACCAGGTTTGTTATCACGATTGTTCTCTCTCTGTACCCCTGTCTGTTGTGTCTGCCATCAGGTGTTTTTCTGGTGCGCTTCCATCCTGCTATGTACTGTAGCGCAGTACAAATTTATATAGAACTCGGCCTGTGGTGTATATTGCTGGTGCGGCCGCCAGTCCAGCATCCACTATCACGGGGGGGAGGGGAGGGGACGACGGCGCCCGCATCCGACCTCCAAACCCCGCAACTGCAGCACCTGTGGTGAAATCCTGGCGGCTGAGAGATGGGGGCCCTCTGTCTCCACAGACCACATCACGGCATCATCCAAGGGTGACAGGCTGCTTAAGTTTGGCACCGCCGCTGAGCTGAGGTCCATGCTGCGTGGTAGGCCACAAAATGGACGCCAGGGAGATGCTGTAGCTGGGGATCAACGGGCCAGGCCTCGAGTCTCTGTGGTCCGGAGCGGGGGACTAAACAGGCTCCAGACCATACACGGCCGATGGCTAGCCGCAGAGGAGCTCCAATACTGGAGAAAAGACGGAGGTATCCAGCCAAAATGCCCCCAACAAGGCACCATCTCAAGGAGCTCCGTCCAGGCACGTCTGTTCCCCTCCGCTGCCAGCCACGCCCCCCATTTTGCTGATTTCTACAAGGCGGGCCCTGACGATTGTCCGGCACAATTGAACATTTTCCATAAAGCGCAGATTCCAAAGATGTCCCTGACCGACCGTGATGCACTCTCAGCACCTATTACACACACTGACGTCCGTAACGCGATCACCTCACTCAAATACGGGACGGGTTTGGGGTGGAATATTAGAAGCTCCTTTCGGGCGCAGTGATCCCACACTTGGTCTCCCTTTTATAACAATATTTTGCAAGGGGAGGAACCTTGCACCTCATACCGGCCCATCGCGTTGTTAAAAACCAACCTGAAACTGCTCTCCACTATTATGGCTTGCCGCCTACAGCGACCTCTCGCACGTCTTGTGGGCCCCCAACAAACTGGCTTTCTTTCTGGCCGACATTCTACTACGAACATACGCAAGCTTATAGCGACCATATCGTCCTCCCTTACTCCCCACGCCTCCAATCTTCTATTGAGTTGTGACGCCGATAAAGCGTTCAACAGGATATCCTGGGCTTAGAGAGATTTATTAAGTTCCACCACTCTGAGAAGTTGTTCTTAACCCGATTTTGCGCGCTCTACCGAAACCCTTCCACAGTGGTCACCGCGAATGGACTCCACTCTGCCCCCTTCGTGCTAGAGAGGGGAACCAGACAGGGGTGCCCCTTATCGCCATAACTGTTTAAACTCGCCCTGGAACCCCTCCTCCGCATCAGAGACATGCCCGGCAATCACTGCTATCAGTTTGTCCTCCTCTGTAACTCCTGAAAGTGGTAGCTTTTGCAGATGACCTGCTCCTGTTTCTTTCGAACCCGGCATCCACTATCGACGTGATTTGATTCATTTCACGTGGCCTCGGGTTTCCAAATTAATTACACTAAGACTATTGCTTTGCCCCTGGGACCGAAACCGCAGGGCGACTGGCTCAGACAGTTTCCCTTTTCATGGATCCCCACACCTTCCATTAAATACCATGGGATCGTCCTACCGGCGGACCTGTCACACTTATATAGTCTCAATATTTACCCTCATTTAACCCAAACTAAGCAGCTCTTGTTGGCGTGGAGTTCTCTCCCTCTGTGCTATTTAGGAAAGGCCGCACTCATTAAAATGACCTTGTTCCCCAAAATGCTCTACCCTCTGCAGGTCTTGCCTCTATTCTTGAAACCCACAGACCTGCGTATATTACATAGGCAATATGCGGCATTCATTCGGCAAGGTAAACGAGCACGCATTCCACTCCCCGCGCTCCAACAGCCGCTAGATAAGGGAGGTATTAATTTCCCAAACATATTTGATTATAATTTAGCGGCCCTATACCGTTATGCTGCTGACTGGTTGAATGGCACTTCACACTTTGTACCCTTACAGGTCGGACAGGCATTGCTCCCCTCATCTTCCCTATTGGCATTCCTTCACCAAAGCTCGCCCATTGTCCCCCCCCAGCCTGCGCTCTAATCCATTATTTTACTCTACGAAAGTAGCTTGGATCAAGATTCGCAAGCTCCTTCAGTTGACCTGGAAAACGCGTCTGTGGTCCCCTATCCTTCACAACCCTCACATTCAAAACGTCTCCCCTGCTCCGATTTTTCACACCTTGGCTCAACGTGTTTTACCCATCTTCATCATTACATTGATGGAGTATCGAGCGTGCCGTATTCTTATACGACCCTAAAGGACCAAATTGCACCTCCTAGACATACACCCGGTATTTTATTTACAAATAAAACAATTTCTCCTTACCCAATTAAGCGCACTATCCCCTAATGATCTAGCTAATCCACTGGACACGCACTTACTAGCCCACCCTTTGTCCCCCCCTCTACCTCTGCTACTTACACGCTCTTGCAATCTTCGCTACTTACCAAGCTCCCGTGGGCAGCAATAACTAGATGGAGCTCTCCGTGCATGACTTGATAGGGTCCACCTTACTATCCAGACGCTCCATCCCTTCGGCTAACTACTGGGATATGTTCTATAGAATACTCCATCAAGCATATATGGCGCCCAACAGAACAGCTCGGGCTGGACTATCGCCTACCGCAAACTGTTTAAAATGTCAGGGTGCCCAGGCCGACTTGCGCCATTGCTTATGGCATGCCCCTTCATTCAACTGTTCTGGGACACAATACGACAATTTGGTTTACAGGTTCTCCCAGGGGTCAAGTCCTGGCAAAAAAGTGAGGGAACTCACCCAAGAATTCCACAACCCCCATTACCTGAAGAAGAAAAAAAGTGTATGTGTCATATATATATATATAATATTATATATATACACAATCCTGAGAATCCTGTATAACCAGGCACAGGCCCCCAGAATTATATATGTATGCACAGGCTGACCCCCAGAATAATATACCCAGGCTGACCCCCAGAATAATATGCCCAGGCTGACCCCCAGAATAATATACCCAGGCTGACCCCCAGAATAATATACCCAGGCTGACCCCCAGAATAATATACCCAGGCTGACCCCCAGAATAATATGCCCAGGCTGACCCCCAGAATAATATGCCCAGGCTGACCCCCAGAATAATATACCCAGGCTGACTCCCAGAATAATATACCCAGGCTGACCCCCAGAATAATATGCACAGGCTGACCCCAGAATAATATACCCAGGCTGACCCCCAGAATAATATGCCCAGGCTGACCCCCAGAATAATATGCCCAGGCTGACCCCCAGAATAATATGCCCAGGCTGACCCCCAGAATAATATACCCAGGCTGACCCCCAGAATAATATGCACAGGCTGACCCCAGAATAATATAACCAGGCTGACCCCCAGAATTATACTTACCCAGCAGCTCAGACCTCCCGCGCCGCGTCTTCCTCCCTGCTCCCTGCTGCCGGTGTTTCCCAGCCCTCTGTAGGCTATGACACGTCTAGCGAGATCTCGGCTGCAGGCCGCGTCACAGCCTTCCCAGGGCTGGGGACGACGGCCGCGCACAGGAAGCAGATAGGCAGGTGGTCAGGGAACGTGGCCAGTCGGGGCTGCTAGCGGAATGCAGTTTAACGCATTCCGCTAGCAGCCACAGTGATAAGTCGGCCGACAGCGGAAACATGCGTTCCCGCAACATTCCCGCTGCGGGAGAAGTGCGCGGGAACGGCGTTCCCGCAGGACTCGAGCCGTGGGTTCTCCAGCTGGAACTCCCTTTAACCCCGGAATGGACCATCTTTAATCGTCTGACCCCTCCCACCCCCGGCCTTTTGATAAATGCCATCGGTTTGGCTTACTCTGCTAGCCCCGACCGGCAAGAAAGCGATCTTGTCCCAAAGGATCTCCGCTTCCCCTCCTTCCTTTCGCATGGTTTACGAGAGAATTTATGCCGTATTTGTGGCAGACTGGACTGAGGCTTTGGTATCTCAGGAAAAGAGGACTCAGCCCTTCTTTTCCAAGTGGTCCCCCTTTATTCGTACTCTTCCATGCGAAACCAAGGACTCTTTGCAACGTACCTTTTTCTGTGCTCCCTGGTACTCTTTGCGGTTGCTGCGAGGTACACCGCCGATCCCACAAGGTCCTCCTGACCACCCCTTAACCCGTTTTCTGGCCTCCTCCCCCACAGACACTATAGCTATCTGCACATAACCACCCTTTTGCCTCTTGGTGGAATTCACTTCATGTAGATAATGGTGGAGATGGCAGTTCACGTACGGAATACCTGGACTTGATCTAAATGGTTTTGTACAATTGTATTATGACTTCTTCGTTTAACGGCTGGATGCCATGTTTGTGTGGTTTTCATATCTGTCGTTGTTGTAGAATATGACGTCTCTCTGTTTGATTTTCTTGTGCTGATCCAAGATAAATAAAAATATTTTTTAACAAAGTAACCAGTTCCCAGTTCTTATATTTTTTTTTAATAAGTGTACCCGTAGAATAACCAGAAAGGCTCGGATGATAACATGTGAAAAAAAATAACTTTACACGCTGTAGATGATTAGAAAGTCCAATTTCTTGTTATAGCATTCTGGCAGGACATGACGTAATACATATAATAATGTTATATTATGAATCTTTCGAATCTGCTGTAAAAAGTGATATATAATGTGCCTGTGTCGTATAATAAAACATGACTTCAAATCACATTTAAACATGATGAGCAAAACCGTTAAAAATAAGCTCGGCACACAGAGGTGAAATGGCTCAGCAGCGAAGGGGTTAAATTCACTATTTTATTCACCGCTTTTCGCAGACGTCAGATAACTGCTGCAGAGACTCCAATTTTCACAAATTACGGTGACGATTCGCTAAATAGAGAATTCACCATATTTTTGGCAAAATGGATTTGCCGAAATGTGGCGAAAAGCAAAGGGTCTAAAGGTGAATAAACCCTTTAGTTTCTAACTTCCTAAAATGCATAAACCCAGGGAAATACAATAAAAAAATTAACAGTTGGCATTGAGCCTATCCCTTAACCCCTAAAGTGCCATTAATTGAGGGAGAACATTAAATGAATACACTGTGAAATATGTAGCCTACCCAGGCCCGGACTGACAAAAAAATAGGCCCGGACATTTTGGATTGAGCAGTCCACTTTTTTTTTTCTACACAGCGCACATTACTGTGAGTTTCATTGCTGTGGAGCTCTGTGATATGCTCATACACATTGCACATTACCGTGGAGCTCTATGGCACCCTCATACACACTGCACATTACTGTGGAGCACTGTGACACCCTGTAAAACACCACGCAGCAGTGTTTAGGAGGGTGTCACAGAGCACCACAGTAACGTGCAGTGTTTAGGAAGGTGTCAGAGCTCCATAGTAAACACTGCACATTACTGTGGAGCTGTGGCCCTCTGAACTTCTATGGCAACTGGCCCCTTCTGATTCCGACAGAGGGTGCACCATGTGCCGCCCTAGGCCCTGGCGGCTGATGTCACGCAGCGTGCCCTGTGACCTAATCAGAGGAGCCCCCCATTGACTTGGTCACATAGTGCGTTGCGTGACGTCTGCCGCAAGGGCATAGGGCAGCGGACGTCATGCGCCGTGCCCTGTGACCTAATCAGCGGGGGCCAGCGGCCAGCCGGCTCCCGCTGACTAGGTCATAGGGTGCTTCGGATGGGATCTTAAAGTCAGCCTAGGCTGCCTCTCAGTGCGGCTGGTTATGATGACGGCCATCTGGCCCGAGAGGCTAGCTGCAAACGCCCAGCATGCCCGATGGCCACTCTGGGCCAGAGCCTACACGTTAACCCATTAAAATGGCGGTAATCAAGGGAAAACATGAAATGTATACACTGAAGCATGTAGCCTATCCATTAACCCCTAAAATGGCATTAAGAGAAAAAGCTAAATTAATACACAATGTGATATACTGTATAGTCTGAGCGTTAACCCATTTCAACCATGTGGAGAAAAAAAAACCTTGAGCACAAAAACTGTGAAAGGTGAAATAACTCAATAGTGTAGGGGTTAATAACGTCAGTTATTTAGGGGTTAATGACAGCAGTTATTTAGGGGTAATGACAGCAGTTATTTAGGGGTTAATGACAGCAGTTATTTAGGGGTTAATGACAGCAGTTATTTAGGGGTTAATAACAGCAGTTATTTGGGGTAATAACAGCAGTTATTTAGGGGTAATAACAGCAGTTATTTAAGGTAGTATTGTGATTAGATGAAAAAACAATTGTTATAACTGAGTAGTGAAGGGGTTAATAACAGCAGTTATTTAAGGTAGTTTTGTGTAATGGTTGAGAAAAATACAACAATTCTGTAAAATCCCTATGGCAGTGAATTTGTTGAGTCAGCCAAACTTGGTATGGAGGAGAAACTCAGAGCTTTCTTGCAACATTGTATAAATATTGACTTCACAGCAGCAGCTCTGAGAATAAAAGACGCTAAAATACTAAATTGGCTTGATGGTCTGAATAAAAGACGCTAAAATAAGAGATTACCGTCTTGCTGAACCCTCTGGAAGCTGCAAGCACAGCAACCTCTAAAGGGGGAAGCAGGCATCTAGCAGTACCTGGGGGGGGGGGTAGAAGAAAGTGAGAGGCCTGCTGGGGGTAAAAAGAATGGGATGGGGGGGGGATGTGAGAGGCATGCTGGGGGCTGGGGGGCTGTCAAAAGAATTAGGCCTGCTGGGAAATCCATCTATCCTGCAAAAAAATAACAATGCCACTCACCACAAATTTACTCCAGTCACTCAGTGCTGCTCTGTGGTCCTGGGCTGCCTCCTCTGTGCCTGTCCTCGTGCCATGGGAACACAATTTAAGAAACTGCCTGCCTGCAACGGGCAGCAGCCTCTTCCTACACGTGGGGTCCTGCATCATGTGGTTTTTAGGGGCGGCGCCAATACATTGTGCTGGTCCCAGCCTTGTGTTGTGATCTGGGAGGCACATTGCAGCGGCTGTCAGCCCGATCTTCACAGACCAGCTCCAGATTCGGACTCCGAGTCCGAATCTGGAGCTGAGAATGAAGAAACCAGCGGGGGCCAGACAGTGTTTACCTGGGCCGGCCCTACCAACACACAGGATCTATTTTAAAATCTGGCTCCTGCGCCCCTTTGCAGCTGTGCCTGAGGCGAGTGCCTCACTGGCCTCACCCTCCCTACGGCCCTGCTGAGAACATATGTTCCCCTATGAGTAAGATGCAAACCATCTTTTTTATACAGTTCCTTTCTGCTCCAATTAGAGCTATCATGGGACACAAAGCCAAATCCTTGCTCCCGACACCATTCCCGAAGCCACAAATTGAATTACCTATTGCACATCTGCCTATCTTGAATGTTATGCACAGGCAAAACTTCAGAGAATGACACAGTGGACGCAATCTGCTGTATTTCACCTCCAAGAACACAAAAATCTTCCTTAATCTCAGAAACCTCATTGCTAGCCAAGTCATTTGTCCCTAGATGGACTAGAACATCCACTTCCCCTTGTTGCTTTGCTTGTTTGACAATATTGAGAATACGTCTCTTGTCTCTACGAGCAGTAGCCCCAGGAAGACATCTCACCAAACCACTACTCTCCAGCTCAACACCTCTTATGATAGAATCACCCAGCAACAATTGCCTTCTATCAAGTCCCACCTTTTCATTTTTGTCCTTGGTTGCAGTGCTGCATACCTTAGGCATAGTGGATGGTGGTTCCTCAACTATGGTGTCTAAGCCTACATCCGTCTTATCACTACACTCTGAAAGTGCCTCAAAAGAATTAAGAAGAGCCACAGATTGTGGGACATGCCTTCTCTCCACAACTCTAAGTCTACCAGATCCTACAGTAGTCCATCTGCCACTCCTAGGAGGCCTCTGTGGCAGTGGTTTAGTAACAGTCATAGCCTGAGTTTCTCTAACAGATAATTTACAAATCTCAGACTTCAAACAGGCAATTTCCTGCTGCAATAAAGAGAGCTGCCTACATATCAGGCACACTCCAAACCTCCAAAAATTGGATCTAAAAACAAATGCATGACAGCTCTTACACTGGACCAAGCCTGCCATTATAAAAGAATGGATTTAAACCAACAAATCTTACCTTTTTGTAGGTTTTCTACCTCCTGTCTAACCTCAGACTATCTCCAGAAGATCTCCTGTAAGTGCTCACTTTGAAGACTTCACTTAGAAGGCTTCCCAAGCTCAATTAGACAAGCTAATATTCCACAATCTTTATATAGCCACCTAAGAACACCTCCCCCAGCAAATAGTGGACAAGCTAAACCTGAAGCAAATACCACTCAATTGATTCCAATTGTATGCTAATCAGTATGAAAATGAGTCACCAGCCTAACCTAATTTACTCACCAGACCTAACTTGAAACCTTAAGATGAATAGAAAAGATCTGTTTGAAACAAAAATCTAAATCACTCACCAGAAGATCTCCTGTAAGTGCTCACTTTGAAGACTTCACTTAGAAGGCTTCCCAAGCTCAATTGTATAGTATAGATATGTGACATGTTTACATGTCCTCAAACAACATGGTTGCAGTTAGAATTATAGTCATGGGGTGGCGGGTGACATTGCAAAAAGAAATAGGATTTTATTTTTCTAAGTTTTGTTTAATTGATTTATTTCAAGACAGAAAACTATATGAAACTCCACCTCATTAACTGTTAAATACTGTATAAAATAAAGCACAGTCACAAAGTTAAAATCACAATTAGTTTTTGGTAAGTGTTACATAATGGAAAAAAATACACAAAATGGAATCAGGAGGTAAATTATTTTTAATTTTATTTGACCTTTTTACATGCAATTACTTGAAACAAAGAAAAAAACAGCAGCATGTGTTTTATAATGTGTTTTATAAGGTGGATTTTTTGTAATGCACAAGTGATCTAGTTGCAGCTTATGAAAAATGTGTTTACACGCAATTACGTGATTATTATCAGTATTGGAACTATTTAACCCCAGATCAATCCGGCTTTCGTCCAAATCATTCAACTACAATTGCCCTTTTAAAAGTCTGCAATGATATCCAAGCGGGCATGGAACAAGGAAACCTAACTGGAGCCATCTTCCTTGATTTTGCCAAGGCCTTTGACACCGTAGACCATGGCATCCTATTACAAATACGTAAAAGCTCAGGTACTGGTGATAGCACACTAACCAGGTTTCAATCGCATGTATCCACAGTCACTCTTCACCATTTTTCACCTGAACCACAAGCAAGCCACACTCAAAACAATCTCTCCCTCTGCTCCGTGCAAGAAAGCCAGAAAGCTATACTTCAATCAACACATTTTTTTTCTCATATTGTTACTGATGCTACTTTATATATATTTTTCTTCCCTCTTTTTTTGATAGTTTAATTCTGTGCTCATACTCTGCTCCTCCCTGTTGAAAATACTCTGCATGAACTAATGGCTACCCCCTCTAAACTCTGTATTTCGTTTATCCACAGTCACTCTCCACCACCATTTTTTCCCTCTGCTATCCCACCCGCCTGCCCCATCCACCCTCCCACCCAGCCCCAATACTAATTATATAGCCTCCTTTTCTCAGCTGCTTCAATCCTTGGTCGGTTTAACCTCATCATGCCCAAGCTCTTGGTTTATCATTATGCAGTGTCTGCTATATTCTCGCTGGTAATTATCTCCACACTCCCCCTGTTCCCTTTTGTTTCACTTGCCTCAGTCCCGTAGATTGTAAACTCATGGGATGTCTGGCTGAGCACTTGCATAAAGTGCTGCATTTGCAGGACAATCATCCTACGGGCAGGGTCGTCTGTTCCTTATGTTTTATTATTTATTATGCCACCTGTCTGTATTTCCACATTGTAAAGCGCTACGGAAACTGTTGGCGCTGTATAAGTACATGTAACTGTTACTGATCGATCGCAATATGTGTCCATTTTTGACAGCGCTTCCCTCCCCCTCCCAATCACACGCAGTGTACCCCAAGGCTCGATTCTCTGCCCCCTGTTATTCATGATATTCATAAATGATCTGCCTAACATTTCAACTGTACACATGTACGCAGATGACACTGATCTATACCAGCAAACCAGATCTCCCACAGCTAGAGGCCGTGCTGCAAGAACAATTCACAGAGGTAGAAAAGTGGATCAAAGATAACAAACTTTTTTTGAATACTGACAAAACTAACGATGCTCTTTGGAACAAAACCTAAATCACACAAATTGCAAAATTCCCATCTATGTGTTGGGACAAAATCAAATGGCACGCTGACCACAGACACTTCAAATATCTAGGTATTGTCACGGTGGCAGTACCACCAGGCACGCACCACCCTATCCTTGCCCTCCGATCCTTGGAAGTGGTCGGTCTGTATATATATCCCTATGAATATAACTCGCAGCAAGGTGAGGCCCTGGTTCCTGAGAGAAGCCCCTATATACAGAGATGCAGTGTAAACTGCAAGGACAGATGAAAGCAACACAGGGTTAACAAAAGACCTCTGTACGGCAATACCAAAGATTCCCTGCACTGAAAGGCCGGTCTTTAGGATAGCCGGATCTAATCTAAAGGAAAGTATTACCTTGAAGCCGTACAGAGTCTTTTGTTGTATACAGATGACAGGGTTACCTGGAAACGGTACAGACAAGGAAAATACTATAGAGTAGTCATATAGAGGAAAGCCAAAAGGTCATAACCAGAGAGAGTACGTCATACAGGATATAGGAATAGGAACCAGAAGGGAAGTCAGCCAAGCCAAAATCGGTAACCGGGGAATCAGAATGGAACATAAACAGCAAACCAAAATACAGCAATAGACAGAACTAAATACACAAAAGGAACTGACATAAACTGGAACAGAAATAACAGAGGCAAAAACTAAACAAGCATGAACAAACGGAGGATAACAGGAACACAGCAAGGAGCTCTCAGGACACAAGTCGCAAGGAGACCAGGCAAAGTAAAATTACCCAGCAATGTACTATAGGTACATTGCTCTAATATAGGCAGGGGAAATCAAGGCAAGGGTCAACAGGTGAGCAGCACACAGAACACCAATTAACCCCTGGGAGGCCACCCAGGAATTGGCAGCAACAGAAACACAAGGGAAAAAACACAAAATACAAATACAGAGGGTGGGAAGACAGGTTTGGAACGTGAGAACGTGACAGGTATGTGGTTATGGTTAGACCCAAATCTATCCTTTGTCCCACACATCGAAAAACTCTCATCTAAACTTTACCCCAAACTAGGTGCCCTGAAACAAATCCTGCCTGAGCCCCGCGGCAAGAAAGCAGATTGTACAACAAATGCATATGCCGGCTATTGAATAAGGAGATGTAGTGTATGCAGCAGCCCCGCAAACACACCTTCATTAACTTACTACATTGTATAACTCATTCTGCCGCTTTGTGCTACAATGTAACTACATGACCCACCACTGTGACATGTTAAAAGAGCTAATCTGGCCGTCGCTGGAATCTAGATGCACCCTTTACCTTTCCAACCTGGTGTTTAAGAGATTTTCTGGGAAGCTACCACCCTACCTGAATAGACTGCTTCCCCCAGCAGTTCCCTCATCCTATAACCTCTGATCTAGGACCGGCACCTTACTTGCAATACCACAATACAAAAAGAAAGTGGCTCGATCCTCATTTTCCTACAGAGCACCGCAAATATGGAATAACCTCCCAGACGCCATCAAATCTTCCTCCAGTCTTAGCCTACCTCAATACAGGATGCACCTTTAAACATGTAACATAGTGACTATATACAGAATGCACCTGTAAACATGCAACACAGTGACTATATACAGAATGCACCTGTAAACATGTAACATAGTGACTATATACAGAATGCGCCTGTAAACATGTAACATAGGGACTATATACAGAATGCACAATACAAAACGAATGGTAAGCACCCAAAATGTGTGACTGCCCAATACCCAGCTAGACCAGAATTAGTGGTTTCCCCCAAACCAAGAACAATCACTTAAGTTAAATACATATCTGGTCAGCGCGAAAATGGAACGCAAGGGATGTTTGGGCAGCTCTTGTAGTAGTTTCTTCCGTGAAGGTACAATATATGGGAAATAAGAAGACAAAAATACTACGTTGGTGCAGTATGTCTTACAGGATATACAGAGTGCATATGATGGAGAAGTGTTCACTCACAAGTCTAGAGCCCCAACACTGGCTCTGAGCGGGTAATCGCCTATGGGTTGTTTTTCTGAAGATATTCTCAGGTAACCCACTCCTTTTTGTTTGCAATTCTTCACAGCTCTCTCGATGAGGGAAATGTAAAGTAAAGCAGAAACAATCTCTGTGTGTATCTGAATTTCAACAATCGAAAGAAAAAGCTCCTAACGGAGTGACAACTCACATTTGCTGGAGCTTATTCAAGCTCAGGATATGCGCCTATGGATTTTAGTGTGGTCAAATACAAGAAAAACCAGATAGGATGCTGGAATTCGTTCTTTTTTTTTTTTTTGCGAAAGGATTTTACCAGGAAGGATACATTAAGATTTCTCTTGTTTTCAAGTATGTCCTGGGTGGCGAGTCTGTACCGTTAGGTGTCTTGCCAAGGACACTTACTGGAGAGGTTGCTCGCTGGGATCGAACCCATGACTCCACAGGCTCTCTCCATGCAGAGCAGTGACATTACCTCTACTCCTTTAAAAGGTTAAATAAAAATTAACAATAGTTAAAAAAGTAAATAATGGTCCAGGACGCGTTTCGCCGCTAATCACGGCTTCATCAGCTGGTATCATCTGATTAGAACTTCCAAGCATCATATTATAGTCTCACAAATCAAAATGTAAATGGTCCCACGTGTCGTCAATCTGCGAGTGGCGTGCGTTCTGTGCCTCTCTTTGGAACCTCTCCACATTCTGCCGGTACAGCACCATTTTGCGCAAGCGCAATGCGCAGCTTCCGTGTTTCACAGTGCGTTTCAGTGGTACCGCCGCTCTCTATTTCGTTCCTAAACATTTACTCCCAGACGTCATATGGGGAAACAATGGGATACAATTAATATATACATTCGTGCACTGAACCCAATCTCAATTGAGAAAGACAAACTTCCCAAATGAAGATGTATCTTTTTAATGAAAACCGATTAATAAAAAAGGAAAAAATCTGGAACATAATAGAAAAATATGTTAAAAGCTCCTAATAAAAATTCTAAAAATATACGTGGTAATGATTAATTCATTGATCCTTAAATGTATTAATGTGCTGTATTTGTATTTGATATAAAAAATTCCCTCTCTTCTCCCTTTTCTTTCTTTACTTTTTTTTTTTCATTTCTTTTTCTTTTTATAATAAAATTATAAATGAAGATATGTTTTTTTTGGGTTTTTTCCCTTTTTTTCTTTTTTCTTTTTTAAGTGCTATGTATCTGTCAATTTTAGGGCACTTTCTGCCGATACAGCACCATTTTACATAATCGCAATGTGCAACATTCACATCTCTCAGTGTGCTCCAGCGGCTCCGCCGGTACCCATTCCGTTCGTGAGGTCTACTCCAAAACGTATATGGGGGAACAATAGGCTGCAATTGATGTATGCATTAATGCATTGCACACAATCTCCAATGGGAAAACCATATTCCAAATGAAGATGTATCTTTTTTATAAAACCAATATAAACCAATAAAAAGGGGGGAAGAAATCTTTATCGTTATGATCGACTGAGTTATGGAAGTGTAAAAAAAGATCGTTGTGTACAGTTTAATTGAATGCATGATTGATGCTGTTTCATTAATCGTTATATGTAATATTTGATGTGTGGTAAGTGTTTTATTGGTATATTTGTGAATATTAGATGTATTTTTTAAATACAATATATCCTCAATTTTGGGATTATGTGCTCTTGATTGAATTGGTGTGGTGAGTGATGAAAAATAAAAACATAATATCTGGAACCTAATGAGTGTCTAACTTAACGTGAATATTTATGAAAGTGGGTATATTAAGACATGGCATATGTCATGTGTTAAGGTGTTGTTAATAATCTGTTGGCTGAAATCAAAATAAGCCTGTGATAACGTGTAATTAGAAACTAGAAAATATTATATCCCTTTTTTGTTTTATTATTCTCTCTCTGCTCCTTTTGTAGATAATATTAATCCCTTATAGTGAAAGTGTTATCAAAGTGTTTATCAAAATAAAATAGATTCTGTTTTAATCGACATGCAAAATTAATTAATATAGTCTAATTAATAAGGACTATTTTTATAAAGTATTAGTATGTATTGACTGGTATATGTAGAGAAAAAAAAAAATTCTAAACATTAAAAATTTCAATTAAACATTGAAGCATTCAATTAAACTGTACACAACAATCTTTTTTTACACTTCCATAACTCAGTCGATCATAACGATAAAGATTTCTTCCCCCCTTTTTATTGGTTTATATTGGTTTTATAAAAAAGATACATCTTCATTTGGAATATGGTTTTCCCATTGGAGATTGTGTGCAATGCATTAATGCATACATCAATTGCAGCCTATTGTTCCCCCATATACGTTTTGGAGTAGACCTCACGGACGGAACGGGTACCGGCGGAGCCGCTGGAGCACACTGAGAGATGTGAATGTTCCACATTGCGACTATGTAAAATGGTGCTGTATCGGCAGAAAGTGCCCTAAAATTGACAGATACATAGCACTTAAAAAAAGAAAAGAAAAAAAAGGGGAAAAAAAAAAACATAACTCCATTTAGAATTATATTATAAAGAGAGAAAGAAATGAAAAGAAAAAAGTAAAGAAAGAAAAGGGAGAAGAGAAGGAATTTTTTATATCAAATACAAATACAGCACATTAATACATTTAAGGATCAATGAATTAATCATTACCACGTATATTTTTAGAATTTTTATTAGGAGCTTTTAACATATTTTTCTATTATGTTCAAGATTTTTTCCTTTTTTATTAATCGGTTTTCATTAAAAAGATACATCTTCATTTGGGAAGTTTATTTTTCTCAATTGAGATAGGGTACAGTGCACGAATGTATATATTAATTGTATCCCATTGTTTCCCCATATGACGTTTGGGAGTAAATGTTTAGGAACGAAATAGAGAGCGGCGGTACCACTGAAAGGCACTGTGAAATGCGGAAGCTGCGCATTGCGCTTGTGCAAAATGGTGCCGTACCGGCAGAATGTGGAGAGTTTCCAAAGAGAGGCACAGAACGCACGCCACTTGCAGATTGACGACACGTGGGTCCATTTACATTTTGATTTGGGAGACTATAATATGATGCTTGGAAGTTCTAATCAGATGATACCAGCTGATGAAGCCGTGATTAGTGGCGAAACGCGTCCTGGACCATTATTTACTTTTTTAACTAAACCTTTTAAAGAACGAGTTCCAGCATCCTATCTGTTTTTTCTTGTATTTGACCACACTAAAATCCATAGGCGCATATCCTGAGCTTGAATAAGCTCCAGCAAATGTGAGTCGTCACTCCGTTAGGAGCTTTTTCTTTCGATTGTTGCAATTCAGATATACACAGAGATTGTTTCTGCTTTACTTTACATTTCCCTCATCGAGAGAGCTGTGAAGAATTGCAGACAAAAAGGAGTGGGTTACCTGAGAATATCTTCAGAAAAACAACCCATAGGCGATTACCCGCTCAGACCCAGTGTTGGGGCTCTAGACTTGTGAGTGAACACTTCTCCATCATATGCACTCTGTATATCCTGTGTGAGACATACTGCACCAACGTAGTTTTTTTGTCTTCTTATTTCCCATATATTGTACCTTCACGGAAGAAACTACTACAAGAGCTGCCCAAACATCCCTTGCGTTCCATTTTCGCGCTGACCAGATACGTATTTAACTTATATACAGAATGCACCTGTAAACATGTAACATAATGACTATATACAGAATGCACCTGTAAACGTGTAACATAGTGACTATATACAGAATGCACCTGTAAACATGTAACATAATGACTATATACAGAATTCACCTGTAGACATGTAACATAATGACTATATACAGAATGCACCTGTAAACATGTAACATAATGACTATATACAGAATGCACCTGTAAACATGTAACATAGTGACTATATACAGAATGCTATAACGATAGCCCACAAGGGCAAAAAGTGAATAGTTGGCGCTGAAATTACAATATAAATCTTTACAATTTTGTGCTGCTCCAACACCCACGTGCACCCCACACACGAATAGAAATCAAAATACAATCGGACGTCAGTCCACTGTGAGCGCACACTTTTGATCCCAATGGTGTTCTACACCTATCAATGATCTATAGAAAACACTTATCTGGTAGTGCTTTTCTCAGAGAATGTAACTGTCATGGACTCAAATCCTACAGTATAGGGACATAAATACAGAACATATGGTGCAATATTGTTTGTACAAAAAAATAATAATCAACGAAGGTTTACAAGTTTTCACTCACAAAGGGGAGCCTCAATTTGGCTCAAGTGACGGGCCTTCTGACCTCTTATGAAGGGGGTCACACCCAGCTCCTAGAGTCTTCAGATGTTTAACTTCACTTATTATCCCGACATATCACTTAAAAGCAGAGAGAGAGAGAGAGAGAGAGAGAGCTTCCATTGCGCAGATATATTCCTTGATTTGGACATATACTCAAAATAAGCGGATATATACTCACAATTTTCTGAGCCTCTACAGTGAGTGGCTCAGTATCAAGGCATCAGGTATATCCCAAATCAAGGTGAGGTGTCACACCTTCGTTGTCCCCTCCAAGGTATAACTGCCTCCGCTGTATAGTGGGATCAAATATTCGCCAGAAGAGTGGTCAATTGCTCTTAAAACTATTTATTTTTAAAATATAAAACTGATAAAACAGATGAACATTTCCAGAAACGGGTTTCGTCTGCTAAGTTCTGCAGACTTCCTCAGTCTGTAGTGTCCTCAATATCAAAGCTACTTTATACAGATCCCCCAAATTCCCCCAATTGATCATCACACCTGATCCGTATTTCACGTGCGGGTCACCCGCGACTTCCGGTTCCGCGTTCCATATGGTTTTAGTCCTGTTTTTTTCCCCCATGCGCTTCATTATAGGCAATTAGGGGAGTTAGGCAGTCTAACTCCCCTAATTGAATTAATTATCAATTCCATATAAATATGAGATGACACACTATTTTATTGCGAAAGATTTTTAGTATGCGTATATGTAAAATTATCTAGATGAGATATGTTTTATGGGATGGGGAATATGGTATAATTTTAGTTTGGGACTGCCGCCCCAATGACTGCATAGAAGGATCAATATTCCTAATTATATATCGATCTTATTGACTGTTATTGTGACCCCTCTTGTTATTCACATGCTGATGGGGAATATCCCTTTCTTTTTCCTTTCCGTGCGTTAATATGAGCTCTAATAGGATCCATTAGCGAGAAGCGTTATGAAAGAGCTAATCGGAAGAGTATACCACTGTGAAGCGTGAGTAGGAACTAGGAGGAGGAGCATTGGAAGACGCGCATGTGAAACGCAGGCCGGATGTTAATGGTGAACCGCATGGAAAATGAAATTGAGATTAAGCGCATATGGAACGCGGAACCGGAAGTCTCTGATGACCCGCATGCCGAAGACACGCAGGGGAAACGCAAGCTGGATGCCTATAATGAACCGCATGGGGAAAAAAAATAGGACTAAAACCATATGGAACCAGAAGTCGCGGGTGACCCGCACGCGAAACACGGATCAGGTGTGATGATCAATTGTGGGATCTGTATAAAGTAGCTTTGATATTGAGGACAATACAGACTGAGGAAGTCTGCAGCACTTAGCAGACAAAACGCGTTTCTGGAAATGTTCATCTGTTTTATCATTTTTATATTTTAAAAATAATTAGTTTTTAAGAGCAATTGACCACTCTTCTGGCGAATATTTGATCCCACTATACAGCGGAGGCAGTTATACCTTGGAGGGAACAACGAAGGTGTGACACCTCACCTTGATTTGGGATATACCTGATGCCTTGATACTGAGCCACTCACTGTAGAGGCTCAGAAAATTGTGAGTATATATACGCTTATTTTGAGTATATGTCCAAATCAAGGAATATATCTGCGCAATGGAAGCTCTCTCTCTCTCTCTGCTTTTAAGTGATATGTCGGGATAATAAGTGTAGTTAAACATCTGAAGACTCTAGGAGCTGGGTGTGAACCCCTCATAAGAGGTCAGAAGGCCCGTCACTTGAGCCAAATTGAGGCTCCCCTTTGTGAGTGAAAATTTGTAAACCTTCATTGATTATTATTTTTTTGTACAAACAATATTGCACCATATGTTCTGTATTTATGTCCCTATACAGTAGGATTTGAGTCCATGACAGTTACATTCTCTAAGAAAAGCACTACCAGATAAGTGTTTTCTATAGATCATTGATAGGTGTAGAACACCATTGGGATCAAAAGTGTGCGCTCACAGTGGACTGACGTCCGATTGTATTTTTATATACAGAATGCACCTGTAGACATGTAACATAGTGACTATATTTCCTACATATTTATTTTCTATTAATCTGTATATTTGTGTTTTTTTTTTTTATAATATCTTGCATCTTATTACTTTGTATTTCTGTAACAACTGTAACATTTCAATGTTCTTGAACCCAGGACATACATGTAAACGAGAGAAATCTCAATGTATCCTTCCTTGTAAAATACTTCATAAATATATAAATCTATCTGCACTTCTTTAGGAAAAGAAATCTTCTTCCACACAGTAAGCAGACGGACACACTTTAAGATATGACATAAAACCAATAAAGCTTCCTGCATAGGGATGAGCCGAACACCCCCGTGTTTGGTTCGCATTCGAACTCGAACAATTTTGAAAGTTCGAGTTCGAACTCGAACACGAACCGAACTCAATGCAAGTCAATGGGACTCAAAAGTTCGGTTTTTAGAGTGCCCTCCAAGAGGGCATATATGCAAGATATTTGCCATAAAAGGTGTATGGGGGTCTGGGTAGTGCCCTAGGGGACAGGAAACAAGGACAAAAAGTTTAAAAAAAATACATTTTTAAAGGAACAGTGAGTTTTCCATGAAATAAGGGTTAAAAATAAAAATGAAAAATTCCTTCAAATATCGTGCCTAGGAGGTCCCCATAACCTGCCCGTGAAGTGGCGGATTTGTAGGATGTATAGAAAAATTTAAAAACCAAAAATAATCACATTTCGAATGACAGTAAACGGTTTTCCTTTAATCTATTCATAAACAACTGATTGGGGAGGCAGTCTGTATAAAGAGAGGAGACCTTTTAGGATGCGCAGAACAAGTTTAGTGATTTTTGGCTAAATTATGGTGAAACTTATGCAGGCTTTGGATGAAAGAAACAATAGATGCTTTAAAATTGGGCCTTTAGTGTCGGCAACAGTGCCGTCACACCGTAACCCCTCTGTGGTATTGTGGAAGAGTGCAGGGTTGGACCCTGCGGTCAAATATTAAAATGAAATAAATCTTGTAATATAGGCGTCAGTGGCAGTTCCCCCAAATAATGTGCCTTTCATGGCAGCAAGCGCCTTCACACCGTAACCCTTTTGTGGTATTGTGGAAGAGTGCAGGGTTGGACTCTGCGGTCCAATATTAAAATGATACGAATCTGGTAATATAGGCGTCAGTGGCAGTGCACCAAAATATTGTGCCATTGGTGGCAGCAAGTGCCTTCACACCATAACCCTTTTGTGGTATTGTGGAAGAGTGCAGGGTTGGACCCTGCGGTTCAAAAAAATAAAATGATATAAATATGGCACAGGCATCAGTGCACCCAAATAATGTGCCTTTCGTGGTTGCAAGTGCCTTCACACCGTAACCCTTTTGTGGTATTGTGGAAGAGTGCAGGGTTGGACCCTGCGGTTCAAAAAATTCAAATGATACAAATCTGGTAATGGCGTCAGTGCACCCAAATATTGTGCCTTTGGTGGCAGCAAGTGCCTTCACACCATGACCCCTTTGTGGTATTGTGGAAGAGTGCAGTGGTGGAGGTTTTGTGAATGCAGAAGAGATCCCCGATCTATTCCGTTACGTCAGCCTCAGGGGATTGATAGCTGCTGATCCAGGACTGATTCATTTTTATAAATGTCAGCCGGTCTACAGAGTCGGTGGACACACGCACTATTTTGTCTGTGACAAAACCTCCAGCGGCACTGAACGTCCTTTCAGAAAGCACTCTGGATGAAGGGCAACCTAGTAGCTGCATAGCATATTGGCTAAGTTTTGGCCAGTGATCCAATCTCAACACCCAGTAAGCCAGTGGATCATCTGCTGGAAAGGTATCCAGGTCTGCCCCTGCCCCTAGGTAGTCCTGCACCATACGGTGAAGACGCAGGCAATGGGTGCCTACATTTGACGTCCCTGGGCGTCGTGGACTAAAGAAAATTAAAAAGGCATCAGTCAAGCGGCCCCAGCCTTCACCTCTATTCCTCTGATCATCCGCAGCCTCAGAAGCACCTGTGTCATCACTTGGTAACCTACCAGTGCCTGGAAAGGTGTTACACAAGTGTCGCTTTAGAGAGTCCTCAAGTTTTTTCATCCTGTGCTCTCTCTGTGCGGGCAGGATGAGCTCTGCAACTTTACCCTTGTATCGTGGATCAAGAAGGCTTGCCAACCATTAATGATCCCTCTCCTTGATAGCACGAATCCTGGGGTCCTTTACCAGGCTTTGTAGGATAAGGGAGCCCATGCAGTGTAGGTTGGAGGTGGCATTAGCTTCCGAGTCTTCCTGCTCAATGAGGAGGATGACCCCATCGCGCACTTCCACCTCCTAGCCACGTACTAGTCCTTGGGTTTCTGGGCACACAAAACCCTCACTTGAGGAATCCCCACCTTCAATGCACCCACTACTTAAATAATCCTCCTCCTCCTACTGTCTGACCTGAGGAGGACCCACTGGAATGCTGTCTGCAGAAAGACTGGGGCATTGAGAGCTAGGGCAGGCCTCCTCTTCCTCCTGCTGCTCTGCCTCTAGTGCCACGTCTATAATTCCCCGCAGAGTGCGCTCCAGCAGGAACACTAAAGGAATTGTGTCACTGATGCATGCACTGTCCCTGCTCACCATCCTCATTGCCTCCTCAAATGGTGACAGTACAGTGCATGCATCCTTGATCACCAGCCACTGTGGGGGAAAAAAAAAACAATTTGACCTGAACCTGTCCAGGTGCCATACTCACACAGGTACTCGTTGATGGCCCTCTGCTGCTTGTGCAGATGCTGCAGCATTGCTAATGTCGAGTTCCTGGTGGGCATGTCACAGATCAGACGGTTTGTGGGAAGGTAGAATTCTCTTTGAATTTCTGCCAGGCGAACACTTGCTGGGAATGACCATCTGAAGTGGCTGCAGACTTTTCTGGCCTGGCTGAGAAGCTCTGCCAGCCCTGGGTACCTGGTTAGGAAATGCTGTACCACCAGATTTAGGACGTGTGCTAAGCATGGTACATGCGTCAACTTACCCAGGTGTAGGGCGGAGAGAAGGTTGCTGCCATTATCCGAGATGCCCATTCCGAGCTGAAGCTGGCATGGTGTTAACCATCTCTGCACCTGCCCCTGCAGATCTGACAGAATTTCTGGCCCGGTGTGGCCCTTGTCCCCTAAACAAACCAGTTCAAGCAGAGTATGGCATCTTTTTGCTTGAGCCATTGTGTAGCCCCTGTCAGGCGTCGGTTTAACTGCCACTTTGCCAGAGACACAGGAGGAGGAGGAGGAGAAAGAGGGAGAGGTGGTGGTGGAGCAGACAGACATCATACAAGCAGCTTTCTGGAGGCCTGGTGGATGAACAAGCTCCAGCACAGAGCCCCATCTTGGATCTCTCCCAGCTGCAATCAGAGTTACCCAGTGTGCCATGAAGAAAATGTAACGGCCCTGTCCATGCTTGCTGGACCACGTGTCTAAAGTCACAAGCACCTGCTGCTGACTGCCTTTTCCAATGACTCGATAACATTGTCTTCCACGTGCTGGTATAGTGCCTTGCGTGAAAAGTAATGGGGTTTTGGAACATGCTGCTGTGGTACAGCACATTCAGCAAATTCACGGAAGGGAGCAGAGTCCACCAGCTGGAAAGGCAGCAGCTGCAATGTGAGTAATTTTGCTAAACTGGCATTTAGACGCTGTGCTTGGGGATGGTTGGGACTATATTTTTTCTTACGCTGCAGCAGCTGCGGCAACGTAATCTGACTGCATAAATCTTCAGCTGATGGGATGCTGTCACATTGTGAGGAAGGACCTGGTACATCCATTACTGTAGCATCATCACTGTCAGTGGTGGTTGGAGTCAATGACATGGCAGGACATATAGTGGGGGTAGAGACAGGTGAGGAGGACCTATGCAAAGTTTTGTGCCAACGGGATGTGTGGCAGGTGGTCATATGTCACCTCAAGCACGTGGTACCCAAGCGTCCGGTGTTTTTCCCACACTTGAGCCTCATCTGACATAGATTACATATAGCAATGGTGGGGTCTGCTGCACATTTCTTAAAGAACTCCCAGACAGCAGAGTTCCTAGATGTGTGCTTTGAGACGTCAGCGCTCTGCACCTGAGCAGCTCTGACATCTGATGCCTTGGACTGGCTAGTGCTACGGTTAGTCTTAGAGGACGTTGTGCCTCGTGTTTGTTGTGCCTCCTCCTCACTTGACTCCTCTGTTCAATCAGGCACCCAGGTGGAGTCAGTGACCTCATCATCATTGTCATCATCACCCCCTATCTCCTCATCACTGGAGCCAACTTGGCAGTATGCTGCAGCTGCTGGGGCAACATGAGTGCCAGTTATTTATGTGTCATCACTGACACCCCCTTCCTCTAGGTTGATTATACTCCCTTCCTCAACCTCAGAGATTGAATCAGAGCACTGTATTTGCTGCGCATCCTCAAGCAGCATGTCACTGTCATTGTAGCCAAACAATTCAGCTGACTCCTCCGTGTGTGATAGTGAGGGTATGGCAGGAGTAGCTGTGGACATGGAGGCTGCTTTAGATGCTTTGGCAGCTGAGGTGGACTGTAAAGCACTACAAGCCTGGCTGGCAGAGGACTCAGAGGATGAGGATGGCCTGGTTAGCCAATCCACCAAATCCTCTGTATGTTGCTGCTGCTTAAGAAGGCCAGCACCAGTTAGAAAGGACAAGCGTGCCCCTGCAGAGGATGCACCACGTCCACGATGACCAGAGGCACAGCCTCCTGACACAGAGGCTGCTTGCCCTCATATCTGTGCCTGGGAGCGTCTGCCTGTCCTTTTTAATCTTTCTGACATGGTGAGTGATATATAGATTAAAGATATACAGAACCCTGATTCAACTCTGTTATAAAAATTGGAGATATGCTGCATAACTCTGATTCAACTCTGGTATAAAGATTAAAGGTTTCCAGAACTCTGGTATAACTCAGTGAGACACCCTGGCAGCCAGTGACAAGACACAGATTACAATTCCCAGAAATCTCCTATAAATCAGTGAGACCCCCTGATGGGTGTCAGTGACAAGACACAGATTACAATTCCCAGATATTTTGTAGAAATTACTGACCCCCCAAAATACTTAGTGACAGCCAGTGAGAACACACGGATTATAACAATTCCCAAATATTTTGTAGAAATTACTGACCCCCCAAAATACTTGGTGGCAGTGAGAACACACGGATTATAACAATTCCCAAATATTTTGTAGAAATTACTGACCCCCCAAAATACTTGGTGGCAATGAGAACACACGGATTATAACAATTCCCAGATATTTTGTAGAAATTACTGACCCCCCCTGTAGCTGGTGGCAGACTGGCAGTGGGAACACACACTAACACAACAACAATCTCCTCTCAAACACGTGCTGGAACGCTGTGTGAAGCCTTATATAGTGTGCTGCAGGACTTAGCTCTGTGAGCCCATGATTGGGCAAAATTTTCCCAATCAGGACTCTGAGCTGTGATTGGCATAGTCTTGAACCTGTCTTGAACCTATGGTCAGGTGCAAGGCCGTACCCAATTACAAGCTTCAGGCCAGTGGACAAGTGCATTGTGTTGCATTGTGGGCGAACATGCGGCGAACACGCGGAAATGTTCGTAGTTCGCGAACATGCGAACAGGCGATGTTCGAATTGAACTCCGAACCGATCGAACTGAACAGCTCATCCCTTTTCCTGCATACAAGCCCTTCCCTTACTTTGAATCTCAGGGTATTTCATCATAAGCACGATGCTCCATCTAAGTGTCGTTGAGGTTGTTTCCATTCCAGCTGCAAACAAATTGCCCACGAGACTTGTTAAATTTTCATCATGAAAAAAGCGTCCAGGACCAGGTTTTTCCTGAAATGTACACAGAAAAATGAAAAGTAAATTCTATTAGAAAAGTAAATAAAATTTCTATTAATATTGCACGTGCAATGTGGATATTATTATGTTATTATCGTTAACCCCTTCACTACCAAGCTATTTTTGTTGAAAATGTTTTATCACAATATTTATTATAAACGTGAGATGCAAAGTTAACAATTAAATATAGGGTAAAATAGAATTTCTGCACAGAGATTGATATTCTCAGATAAAAAATTTAATAATGCAAATCTGCTAATTTTTAACTTTCTTGCATTCGTTTATCCATTACAGAAACATTGTTGGAATGAAAAATTCTGAACTCTAGATGGTGTCCCTTATCTTGAACAATGTCACATGAGGTCTGCATTATCAGCATACAGGCAGAAATGGCCTTTGCGGCAGATGCAGTAAATGTGCTGCAGACAGATAATAAAATGGTGAGAGCTCCGGCTTACGGGAGTTTGTAGTGATCAGAATGAGATTATTAGCAATGCAATATCTGTATGTGCTGACACAGAGAGCGTCCTATGTGCAGCTTTCAGGCAGAAAAATTCAAATTGTCTGCCGGTCCATTTCTGCCTGTACTGTATGTCAGAAATGAAGACCCCGAGTTAAATTGTTAGATTAGGAATGCTATCTAGATTTTAGAACTTCTCATCCCAGCAATATTTCTCTATGGCCCCACCATTCCCAAACCACTGGCACTAATGATCGTGCTAGCTAGTAAAATTCCTCCTGTCTTCCTCAACCCCAATCCCTCTAGAATGTAAGCTCCTATGAGCAGGGCCCTCTACACCTCTTGTTTCTGTAGTGCTGTTTAAAAACTCCGTTGATGTATTGCTCGGGTTTGGCCACCAGAGGGAGACAAGCGCATTGTAGAGTATACTGGACAAACGGGACTACGTTTTCCATCATGCTTTGCGGCGGGGACAGGAAGTTGGTCGGAGAGAGCTCAGGACATCCACAGCCTCGTCGAAGGAGAGCCTGTGTGAGCCGAGCGACAAAAGGTGGAAGACGCACGTGAGACTGCCAGAGATTAAGACCAGGCCGGAGAGCAGGAGCTGCCTTGCGGGTGCTGGGAATTAGAGACGGTGCTGGCGGAGATCTATACACACATCGCTGAGAGGTTTTGCCCTCCTCACACTAACTTTGGTTATCAACGGTTGAGGAATTTTACAGGAAATGTACCAACTCCGGCGGGAAAAAGAAACCTTTGAAGAACGGGTAGAACAGGCGATGCAGGCTCTGGATGAGTGGGACGTCCCTGAAGCGCAGAAGAAGCAAAGAATCACTGAGAGCTTAAAGGGACCTGCATCAGAGGCTGTCAGAAACCTGAAATTGAGTAAGCAAGACTGCACTGCTTTAGATTACCTAAACGTATTACAGGAAGTCTTTGGGCAAACAGAAAAGGCTGCTGAGCTCATGTACCAGTATGAACATACCTACCAGAGAAAAGGTGAGAAAATGACTGAATATATGAGGCGCCTAGATAAGATTCTGCACCAGATACTCCTTAAGAAAGGGGCCGAACCAGCCACAATAGATAAAATCCGAATGCAGTAGATATTGAGGGGCGCTCAACCTCTAGATCCTGTGATGCTACAGCTGAGAACCAGAGAAGGTAACCGAGAGTTGAAATACCTGGAGCTGATTCGAGCTGTTAGAGAGGAAGAGGCTCTGCTAGAAGAAAAGTCTTTAAGGACTATAAGGAGAGGAGAAAGAGCTTACGCACAACCAGTAAGGCATAACGAATATCTGCAAACTGAAGATGATTCATTGGACGCCTATGGATCTGACGTTGACGGACAAGAGCATCTGTTAGTTCCTATATCCACAGAGAGTACTGCCAAAGAACCAACCTTTCCTGCATATAGTGAGTTACACAAAACCGTTAAGAAGGTACAAGAAGCTCAAGCTGAGCTGAAACAAGCTCACACTGATCTGTGCCGAGTACTTTTGAAGGTGGCAGAGACACAGACCGATATGCAGAAGTTCCTCACTGATATGCAGACAACAGGAGTTGCTATGGCGTCTGGCCAGGGTCCTTCAACAGAGTCACCACGAACAAGTGCGTCTCCGTCTTCAAAGAAGAGATGTTTCAAATGTGGGGAAATGGGTAATTTCCGAGCGCAATGCAAAAGCCAAAGACCTGAAGAAAATAGGGTAGAAGAGTTCCTAAAAGCCTTGGAAGGGCTGCTATCTACCTCACAGGCGGGAAACGCCAGGGTGCCCAAGTGAAGGAGCAAACTAGGTGCCCAATAGTTGAAAACCACTCCAAAATTAAAACCAGAACTGAACGGCAGAGAAGGCCCAAAGTCTTGCCAACTGCTGAGCCTGCCAGGACTGAAAGAGTTACTCCCTTAGTGTCCGGTCCTAAGTCATGGGGAAGCTATGCACACCCAAAACCTACACGGGCCATGAAGAAGGCCAGGGTACAGCGAACCGGGTCTAAACTCCCTGCTGCTACGACAAAGTTTCCTGACCAGCTGATAGGTCCTTCTCCCATCGTTCCAATCCAAGTAGAGGGAGTCTACACTAAAGCTCTGTTAGACTCAGGGGCTCAAGTGACGTTGATCTATCGAGACTTCTACGAGAAGCACTTGAGGCACATACCTCTACAGAAATTAAAGGACCTTGAGATCTGGGGTATCGGAACTGAGAAACTTCCCTATGATGGATATCTACAGGTGAAGCTAGAAATCGGATCCGAAGTCATCGGACAGTCTGGAGGTTGTGATGCATTGGCCATTGTGTGTCCTCGGCCTTCAGGGGCCAACAGAAGTTCTATGATAGTGGGGACGAATACTGATCTGGTGCGACGTCTCCTGATTCCTATAGTAATGGAAGAAGGTTCTACCAGGGGAGTACACCCGATGTTACATCCGGTCTATCAGAGAAATGGTCGAAGAACAGAAGGCACCTGCCAAAGTGGGGCGCCTGTGGAGATTGGGAGGAACAGAGAAGGTTCTGCAATCAGGAGAAGTGGCGAGTTTCCGGGCTTCAGTCAAGTTGAACAGATCACAGCCGGGTCCCTATATGGTACTGGAAACTGATTCCAATCATGGGAGTGAAGCCGGAGTAGAAGTCATCCCTGAAATAATCTCCACGAGAGCTTTGAAACGGACACGAGGAAGAGTCTCAGTTAGTGTATGTAATGTGTCTGATTCTCCAGTGATTCTGAAAGCACGAATGCCTATCGGGCAAGTAGCGTCCGCTACGCCTCTCTCCCGTACTGATTTAGGAGGGGGAGTGAACAAAGAGATTCCAGCTGAAAGGTTCTATCCTAAGGACGCTCCCATCTCACTGAATGGAAGAAACGTCTTCAGTTCCAGATCCTAAAATGGAGGGACTTGTTCTCGAAGGATGAGTTCGACGTGGGCCTAGCTAAGAGTACTGAGCATCGCATTCGACTACAGGAAGATAAGCCGTTTCGAGAAAGGTCAAGACGAGTTCCGCTGGGAGACTTAGATGATCTACGAGAACAGCTGAATGAACTACAAAGGACTAAGGTGATTCAAGAGTCCAGGAGTCCGTACGCCTCTCCAATAGTGATGGTTCGGAAGAAGAATGGTTCTATTCGTCTTTGTATAAACTATCGCACACTAAATCAGAGAACCATTCCGGATCAATATGCCACTCCTCGGATAGAAGATGACTTACAGTGTTTGTCTGGAGCAAAATGGTTTAGTGTACTAGACCTGCGAAGTGGGTATCATCAGATACCAATGCATCCTGAGGACAAGGAGAAGACTGCGTTCATCTGCCCACTGGGTTTCTTTGAGTTCAACAGAATGCCTCAAGGCCTTACGGGGGCTCCCGCCACGTTCCAAACTGTTAATGGAGAAGACAGTCGGGGACATGAACCTGATCGAAGTGTTAGTGTATCTGGATGATATTATTGTGTTTGGGAAGACTTTGGAAGAACATGAGCAACGGTTAGAGAAGGTCTTGAAGTGGCTCCATGAAGAGGAGTTGAAACTGTCTCTGGAGAAGTGTCAATTTTGTTTACCTTCCGTTACGTATCTGGGACATGTTGATTCAGCGGAAGGTGTTTCGACGGATCCGCGAAAGTTGGAAACCGTAGCTTCCTGGCCTAGACCCCGAAATGTTACTGAACTTAGATCTTTCCTGGGGTTCTGCTCATATTACCGAAGATTCGTAGGAGGATTTGCCAAGATAGCTCAACCCCTGAACAAGCTCCTACAGAAGGAAGATGCAGGAGAAGGCCCGAAGGTCTCTGATCGAAGTTCGTCGGCTCCGGGGCCAAGGAAGGCTCGAGAATCCATCCAAGAAGAATGGACTAATCAATGCGAAAGTGATTTCATGAAACTGAGAGTCTAACTCGAGCTCCTGTCCTGGCTTACGCTGATCCTCATAAGCCGTACGAATTGCATGTGGATGCCAGCAGAGAAGGTCTAGGGGGAGTCCTATACCAAGAATATGGTGGATTGTTGAGGCCTGTAGCGTATGTTAGCCAAAGCCTTACGCCTTCAGAAAAGAACTATCCTACCCACAAATTAGAGATCCTAGCCTTGAAGTGGGCGGTAGTAAACAAGTTGAAAGATTATCTGTATGGAGCCGAATTTGTGATAAAGACTGACAACAATCCTCTTACGTACGTCCTTACTACTGCGAAGCTGGATGCAACGGGACATCGGTGGTTGGCCGCTCTGTCAGGGTTTAGGTTAAGCCTGAAGTATAGCCCTGGAGTGAATAATCAAAATGCGGATGCTTTGTCAAGAAGGCCCTACACTACAGAATGGACTCAGTTAACTCCAGATGGGGTGCAAGCCTTATGTCAAGGAGCGGAGCGCCGGGTCAAGGGAGGGGTTGAAGCAGAAGCTATAGGAGTTATGGCTGCGGCTGTTCCAGAGTTCTACTGTAATCCTACACAGCTGAGGGATGAAAGTCTGCCTACTTTCTCGAAACAGGACCTAAGAGCCGATCAGGCTAGAGAGACCCTTTGATTGCGTTAACCGTGAAGGCCCTAAACGCGAACCAACGGGAAATTCTACTGAGAAATTCCCCAGAAGGAGCCCGATTGGTATACAAAGAGTGGGAACGGTTGAAGATGTTGGATGGGGTGGTCTACCGAAGGGGCCCCTCAAACAACACTGAAGAGACCCAACAGTTGTTCCTTCCCACCAAACACAGAGAGGGTGTGCTGCGGTCATTACACGATGAACATGGACATTTGGGTGCAGAGAGAACTTTTAAGCTAGTGCGAGACAGATTTTATTCGCCCTGTATGAGATCTGAAGTTGAAAGTTACTGTCATTCGTGTTTGAGGTGTATTCAGAGGAAAACCCTACCAACCTGAACTGCTCCAATGAGCCACCTACAAAGTCAAGGACCCATGGATTTGGTGTGCATTGATTTCCTGTTCTTAGAGCCGGACGCTAGTGGGCAGGGAAATATTCTAATAGTGACTGATCATTTCACGCGTTATGCCCAAGCTTTTTCTACGAAAGACTAACGTGCTCCTACGGTGGCGAATGTTTTGATGGAAAAGTCTTTTGTTCACTATGGCCTACCAAGGAGAATACACTCGGATCAAGGCAGAGACTTTGAGAGTAGGCTTGTTGGGCAATTGCTGGAACTGCTAGGAATTCAGAAGACCCGAACTACACCATACCACCCTCAAGGTGATGCTCAACCAGAAAGGTTTAATCGCACGCTGCTAAATATGTTGGGGACATTGTCGAACAGAGAGAAGCAGAGCTGGAGTCGTCACATAGCTACGCTGGTGCATGCGTACAACAGTACGGAGAGTGACGCTACTGGATACTCACCGTACCGTCTTATGTTCGGAAGAGAAGCTCGACTGCCGGTTGATTTGGCGTTTGGGCTGTCTCTGGATCAGACGTCTGTGGCCTCTCATAGAAATTATGTGGATAGACTTCGGAAGAATTTGGCCTCTCGTTAGAACAGGCCCGTTTGACCTCAGGAAACAGGGAACAGAGGAATAAGCGAAACTACGACTTGAGAGTTCGGATACAGGATCTACAACCCGGTGATAGGGTTTTGTTGAAGAATTTGGGTGTTTCTGCAAGGCATAAGTTGGCGGATAGATTGAGTTCTCAAGTCTACATTGTCTGCAAGCAACTGCTGGGTCTGCCAGTTTACCAAATCCAACTGGATGGAAAGGCCGGGCCTCTTAAAAACTGGCACCGAAATCAACTGTTGCCTTTGAGGGAAGCTGTGAGGATACCAGTTGGAGATGAACTTCCTCTGCCAAACCCGCCTGCTCCACGTTTGACTCCCGTTACTCGGTCTCAGCAGACACGGGTTGTTGGGGATAGTGAAGAAAAAAGTCATTCCAGTTTCCAAACGGTGGGAAAGTAACCTGAGGCCTGAGGCTCCTGAATTCCAATTGGAAGTTCCCGAAACTTTAGAAATTCCTGTAGTTCCTGAAAATGTGTCTTTAGACTATAGTTCTATGCCTTCACTTGAAGGATCATATTCCGAAGAGATGTCTGTTCCAGTTGTGGATGAAAGAACTGAACCCGTACCTGTAGTATTTCCACCTGAAGAGGAGATGATTGAGCCAGAGTCAAAACATTCTATCCGACCCCCTCAGAGACTTACCTATGACTCACCAGGACATAGCACTGAAGAGGCTGTCACCACAGTGCAAAGGTTGCCCAAAGTGTCTGCTATGTTAGCCGTGGTAGTCAGGAGCATGATGAGTCAACTTGAAGATGTATATCTGACCCATTGTATGTTTCCTGCTGAGCCTGTATATATTGCCTAATGTAATGTTGGAATGTTATGTAAATGTTACACCTCCTTGGAGAGACCCAAGAGTTCTAGGAGGGGGAGACTGTAGCGCTGATTAAAAACTCTGTTGATTTATTGCTCGGGTTTGGCCACCAGAGGGAGAAAATCACAATGTAGAGTATACTGGACACAACGGGACTACATTTTCCATCATGCTTTGCGGCCGGGACAGGAAGTGGGTGGGAGAGAGCGAAGGACATCCGCAGCCTCGGTCGAAGGAGAGTCAGTGTGAGCCGAGCGACGAAAGGTGGAAGATGCATGTGAGACTGCTCAGCGATCTATCCACACATCGCTGAGAGGTTTTGCGCAGACACAACGTTCCAGTTTGGACCCCGAGTAAGGAGACTGCGATGATCCACTGGGAGTGCAGGCGGTAGGCCGTAGTTCTCGTTACCGAAATCGGACAAGCAGGAGAAGCGAATCCGGTGGCACAGAGTTCCAGTATAACCAAGCGGAGAGAGATCCTTGATCGGACAGCGGAACAGATTGTCTAGCGGATGGGTGAGAGGCCTTCCAGACCACAGTCAAAGTTTAAACAAAGCACGCTGCAGTATTGTTTAAATCTACAGGGCCCCAACGTGACTAGTCGAAGATTTGCTCAATCCATTCACTGGTCAGTTGAATATAGTATCCGGGTACCTGAGATAACACACACACACCTTTTTGGGACACTACTTTTATGGGACTTACACTCCAGAAACAAAGGGGTTAAACTTTCTTTTTTTTTTGCCGCCGCGTGTTTTCCCGCATTACGAAAATCCTGTCGCTCATATACCGTTTTCACATTATATATGCCACTTTATTGGGATCAGTAAAGTATATAATCTATAAAATCCACAACAGTGGTGTATATTTTTTCCCTAGTGCGGTGAGACTAACCCGAGGTTAAATTCAGCGGCTCCTCCGGGAGTGAGCGCTACATTTCCATCATATGTCTGTTTATATGTATCTAGTTCCATTTGGTTATTGTAAAGCGATGCGGAAACTGTTGGCGCTTTATAAATGATGATAATAATAATAATAATTAATAAATGGAAAACAAATAACTTGGCACCCCATGTTTCAAATAAATGTTATGACTATATATATTTTTATAAAAGTGCCTGATAGTGGAAGGGCTAGCTATTCCATAGCCTTGTCTTGCGTTTTGCAGTTTTATGTTATCATCAAATTTCTAAAAGTTGTAATATTACCTCTTTCTGTTTGATAAGGAAAGCGTCAATAAGGTTTCTCTGGTCGTTCATGTCCAGTTCTTTCTTGTGTTTTGCAAATGTTTCTCTAATAAATGTCCTCATTTGCTCAGCATTTTTGAAAATAGTTTGGTGAGTTCCAGGTAGCCAGCGAACCAAAGATGGTACAATGTTGTACAGCTAAAGGATAGAGATAAAGGTTATCGCCCAGGATTACTGGAGGACCTGGTGATCCACCAGGTAAAGGCAAACAAGGTGGGCTCTATTACATTCTTTGCGCAAAAAAACTCACACAGCGCTTTCGTTTTTGCGCGCAGCGTTAAACGTTAACGGGCGTAAATTAACGCTGGTACTACAATCTGAGCGCATCTTTTCATCCGTCAAAAAATAACGCAAGTAAAACTGGCGCAAAATTGCAGAAAAACGCGCGCGCAGTAACGTTGCGAGCAGAAATCGGTGTGCAGACTGTGTTTTTTCTTTTTAAAGAATTTAAAGACCATTCTTTCCATGGCCGCTAGATGGCAGCACAACGGAACATCTCTGAAAGGCGAATTTAGGATCCAAGTGGTTGTATTAACTGCTTGTATAACAGACATACATTTGAACCTTGAAGCTCAGCTTATTGCCATCGGGAGCAGGCAGTGCAACTATATCTATCAACGGCAACATTCTGAGATCATTCGGAGTACATTTAAACCAGAATTCATTTGATAAGCGTTAGCTCTTAGTGGTCTATATATGCATATAATAATTATTAAGACAGTGCTTTAACACACTGCCTGCTCCTATTTGGCACAAAGTTAAAAAACACCTTGTTACAAAGACCTGCCTGGAATCCAGTGGCTCAGGATCCTCTAAGGCCATCCACATCTCTACGCAGGCCAGGTTTACCACGAGAGCAAAGTACATGGCCCTATCTTTTCTGCTCTCTGCCAAAATTCATGAGGACCCACAGGTATGGGCGAGGCAAGCTGCAAGCTTCAAAGCGGGATTGCGTTGCGCTGGGCTTAATTTACTGCTCAGGATTTTGAACAAACCACTTCATAGATGCTTCAGACAGTCACTGCCCCACTGGGTTTCTAGCAAAAGAGATGAAGGTGGTAGGAAAATGGGTAGAGTCTCAAGTAGGTGAAATTTCTGTTCATCTTCCAAAACCGCAAGCTCAAGTTAGCTTTTTTAAAAGACACTGTATGTCTGAGATGTCGGCCAGCTCTGGGAGGGGACCGCAATCCGGCGCCTTTTGGCACTGAATCGTGATCCAGTCCCCAAGGGGTTAAAGACAGCCACCGCTTGGAAGGGCAGGCTGTGCCCTTCAACGCAGTGGCTGCCTTTTTTTGCTACCCCGTACGGATGGGGAGGGAGAGAGGTCCAAAGGACCTCTCCCCCTCCCCTTCAGGCACCTTCCCCGCATTGGTGGGGGGGGGTTGCCTGTAATACACGTCTATCATGCCCACTTGGGTCCTGGAGGCTGGGCTGACATCCAAGATGTCAGGCTGCAGTGATCGGCCGGAATCCCGGCCGATCGCAGCTGCAAAGAGAGGACGCGTCCTTCCCAGCCAAGGCTTTGCACCACTGGACGCGCTGAGCACGTCCTACGTAGCGAAGCGGTTAAGGAGATTAATGACTTTCACAACGTAAGCCAAAAAAGGGGAATCTAGTTGAAAATGTAGAGATACTTTTTATTGTTTATTGTTCTGAATAATATAATTTTTTCACATTTATGATGCACTGTATGCAATAGCGCATCTCTGATCAATAAATGCGGCCATAAAGCAGCTTGTCCTGTATAGTTTAGAGATTTACTGTTCATTGGCGCAAAAATATTCTACTTCATCTCTGGCCAGTGAAGTTTAGGGTTCCACGTTCTAATATTTTATTATTATTTTTTTCCGATTAACTTAACAGAATATTGATGATAAAATCAAATTCTTACCATCACCATAGGGCTTTGTACAACCTTGACACTCGTGTTGATTAAGCCCATGAGTTTTAAAAACGTTGGGTCATTGTAATCAAATCGATGCCCAAGTAGTATAGATACAATAATGTTGGCTACGGCTGCGTTGATTTTAATTGTGTTATCAAATGGCTTTCCTGGAAGAACAAGGACACAAAAGGTAAAATGCATACTACCATTGCATAGCATATACTGTATATACACAGGGCTATTCAAAGAGAGCCGAACTGGCCACCGAATTGCACCGAACAGTGAATTTCCCCGTACGGTGCAATTTCCTGGCCATTCGGCTATTCAGAAAGCAGGCAGTTCACCAAATTTTGGTGAATTGCCAACGAAATACGGTGCTGTCCGGCGGCAGTGAATTCCCCCATAGAGAAGCAATGGTTTATCTATTCAGAGACACCAAACAGCACCGAAATGTCAGTGAAATGCCATGATCTTTGGTTGTTTCATACGACAGGTTTAATCAGGCGAATCCCATAGGTTTCAATGTAAAAGAGATTCCTGGTTTTTATTAAATATTAATTCAACTGTTTATTCTTTTCATTTGGAGCAAATAATCTCTTTATTTATTTCTTAGGATTTTTTAGGCATTCCATGGGATTTTTTATCCGATTTTTTTTTAATGACTTTTTTCTGTAACAGACTTTTTTTGTGTACGTTCGACAGCCGAATGATGGATTGTGGCAGATCGTCAGGTGCCTTCGCCTTTTTTTCGGCAGTTTATCTGATCAATTCGGCGATTTTTTTTCAATCGAGTCGGCGGCTAGATTGGTGGTGTTTTGCTGGTTTGCAGCGGCGTTTAGCAGGTTTGCAGCAGCAGGACGATTCACCGCAGGGTCAGTGAATCGGACTCGCGCGGCGAACCAGACAGCACCGCAACCAGAGAGCAAATGTCAGTGACATTTCGGTGCTCTTTGAGTAACCTTGATAATTATACCATTGGAGATGCACTCAGGGACTCTTAAATAATATAACACATTTTATTAAATCTTTAAAATAACAAATAGATTTTAAAGATTTAATAAAATTTGTTATTGTATTTAAGAGTCCCTGAGTGAATCTCCTGTGGTATAATTATATTTATTACTGAGATTTTTCTGCACCAGGCACAACTATATAGTGAAGGAGAGTACTGCATACTGCCAAGGTTTATATATTATATACGATCTTTCGCGCCCCGCAGCTTCGCTTGCGTGGATATTGGGATTTTTTAAAATTGTTTTTAAAAGAAACATGAGTTGTTTTTTTTTATACAAACTGTATGAAATATAATTTACAGGTTGATGTCTTAACATTGTAATAATACCCATTACCTATTACTTTAACTCTAACGTTAGTGCTCAGCTGTGTGAGCGGTAACGTTAGCTTAGGTGGCCCTAGCGTGGGCCACACATATTACATTCCGAACACTAACGGGTTTAAAAACCCATTAGCAATTTGGGGCTTGTGCTTTTACTTTGCACTCCCTATGCTTAACATGGGGAGCGCAAAGAGTTAATTAGTGTTAGGATTACAAAGTCCTAACGCTAATTACGTCCCGCTGTGGTTAACTGAAACGTTACCCACAGCTAGAAGCTGGTGCTAACTGATACCGCTTCAGTGCCTCTTCTGGCCGCCAGGAGCAGAGGGAAACTGGGGGAAAAAAGTCCTCAGTCTCCCTCCAAAAATCACTCCACTGACCTGCAGGATCTCGCCTCTCGCGAGATCCTGCAGGTCATGTGACCAGCAATCGAAGGTTCAATGGCGTCCTACGGACTCCATGGAGGGGATGCTCACGGCGGCGCTTAACGCTGCCTCGAGTGTTCTGAGGCTTAGCGCTGCAATACGGGACAGACTGCTGGATTAGCTCCTACCCCGTAATATGGAGCTAAAATGGGGACGCTATGGTCCCGTTTTAGGGGGCACTATGTAATAGTGCCCAATCTTTATTGCAGACGTTATTCAGGGCATATTGGGTACAAAGCAAAGTTGTTTCATTCATATGTGTCCATGAATTAATTTTTTGTGTTGAAAATACAAATAGACAATGAGACACACAAAAAAAAATATTTTTTTAGCATCTGCAACATAGAAAAAAACTATTTGAGTACTTTTTTGTGAACTACATTAGTGGTTCTTCTTTCAGATGTCCGGATCACCAGATAGTTAGGTGAGCTCAGTCTGGAACAGGCAACGTAAACTGCCCATGTGAGAAGCAGACTTCCCTTAGGTCAGGGTTCAGCAACCTTGGCTCCCTGATGTTTTGGGAACTACATTTCCCAGGAGGCTGTCAGCCTAATGGGTGACTGAGCATCATGGGAGATGTAGTTCCCAAAACATCAGGGAGCCAAGGTTGCTGACCCCTGCCTTAGGTCAATCCTTGCTACCCTACCCTACCAAAGTGTGTCCCTAAGTCTTGTTGATGGTTAACGCGAAACAAACCTTAAGGCTAGGGTCAGACGAACGCATTTTCACGTTGTCTGTGAAAAAGTGCGTTCGAACGAATGGACGCATTTTTTCACGGAGTACGCGATAGCGGTCATACTATGCGCATTTGCGTTCGTGATAAGTGCGCCTGCACGCGCGTTCGCACTGCCTCAGTCTGACCCTAGCCTTAGGGTGAACTGAAGTCTTTTGAGTTGAAATTTGAGTTGATATTCTGAAGGTATAGGAAGTATTCGTGGTATGAACACTGACACCCTCTGGGCAGAACCGGTTACCACCGTAGCCTCAATCACATTTCTGTGGAGTGCTTTTACTTGCAATCTGGTGCAATTACACAGCTTAAGTTGAGGTTCCGCACTAATATTACAGGTTCTCCCACTTGGAGAAGAAGTTTGTGTTCGGGAAAACCAGGAGGGTTTAAAGAGTTCAAGAACTCAATGGGGTAGTGGACTGCTTCATCTCTTTGAAGCGTCGAGTCTACAGATTTGTACTCCACTTGGACTCCTTCTAAAGAATCAATTGGTATCTTATTGATTACGGCAGCCATACTTTTTTTTGGTGTTAAAGTGGCACTTTCAAATAACCATTCTGTTGCAGTTACAGACAATTATACAGCGCCAGCATATTCCGCATCGCTTTACAATAGGGGAGCACAAACAGGAGAAGTACATGATGAAAAGATGACCTTTCCTGTAGGATAACTGTCCAGGTAGCACAGCACTTAACCAAGTGTTCAGTCAGACATCCCTTGAGCTTACAATCTAAGGGACTGGGGTAGGTGAAACAGATGGGAGCAGAGGGAATTTGAGGATGGTTAGCAGGGCAGCATGGGAAGGACCAGAAGCCTGGGCTTAGTGAGAGTAATTAGAGAGAGAAGTGGAGACAGCTGGAAAGGAGACCTGAAATTAGAGACCTGCCTTGGGTGGGAGAGTGGATGGGGGGGTGGGAGAGTGGATGGGGAGGGGTGGGTGGGAGAGTGGATGGGGAGGGGTGGGTGGGACAGCAGAGGGTAAGGAGCAGTGCAGTCTGTGTTCCATTATGTAGATTTTTCCATTAGATTTTCTATGTCAGGGTAAATTTTGAATGTGAGGTCTGCTAGGGAATTCAAGACTGTGCCTAGGTCAGAAGGGATGACAATTTTGCTGTTAAATATGGAATAGTCCACGCCACCAATTTGAAGAAGCATTTCGGAGAACTGACCTGCAGATACATCACCTCACAAATGAACCGTAGTGTTCTTTTTGAGGGATTGTATTTGTATAATTGGCCATAAATAGGATGATTTTATGCATGCCTTTACTTCATCAGCTCGCGTTCCTCTAGGCTCTACAGTCACAGTCTACCAAAACCTTGTGTGTAATTTACTCATTCAAATAAAACTAACCTTTATAAGACTGAAATACTTCCACCAATGAGTCACATTCTTCATTAATCGTGCTCTCTATGACTTTCTTTCCCATCCCAAAATCTCTCAGTGTTGATAGAGAGAATCTTCTCATCACTTTCCAATTTTCCCCATGAGAAAAAATGATACCTAAGTGAAATTCAGACAAAGTTAGAACTTTCAGGTTAAGCAAAGACATAAACTCTACTTAAAAGTGTCATCTAACATAGCTGCAAAGTTCAAATTCCATCAGAATTTCCACGTTTCCATAGCAGTAGGTATGTAACAATACTCGGCATTTCCACAAATGTTCATACCTGTTAAAGAATTATTTCTCTCTGCTACAACTCATGATGACAGATCACTGTGCGGAATGCGGAATGATCTATGAATTCATCTCTAGAGGGGTGGATGAAGGTGAGTTTTGGCTTGCTGGCATCAGAGGGAACGATTGAGGTGACTTATGGCTGCTGGTTGCTTGCAGAGGGGTGGATTTAGGCGAGTTTTAGCTTGCTGGCATCAGAGGGAAAGATGGAGTGACACCAACACTGTGACATCACTGCCAGCAGGTGCTCTGAATAACGTGTATCGTTAATTGTAATAGTGAAAGGGTTTTTAAACTGTAAGGGACTATATTGTGAGTCATTTGTAAATTGAAGTCATTAACACCTAAGCAGCTGGTACATTTCTTAGAGTACTGGTTTAACCACTTGGCTGCTAAGGACGCGCTCAGCGCCTCCAACCAAGTTGTGTCTAGGCTGCGAAGGATGCGCTGAGTGCATCCTGTCTTTGCAGCCCACGATCTATCGGTAGTTCGGCCGGTATTTCGCGTGGCCACCCGGTGCGGGCTGACATCTTAGATGTCAGGGACCCTGGATGCAGGAATAGACGTCAGCGCGTTGGGCTCGATGACGTCTATTCCAGGCACCCCCCGCCAGTGGTGCCTGAAGGTGAGGGGGGTCCTTTGGATCTCTCTCCCTCCTTTTCTGTTTGGGGCACGTCAAAAAGGCAGGCACCACTTAGAAGGGCCCAGCCTGCCCTTCCAAGCGGTAGCTGGCATTAACCCCTTAGGGGCCGGATCGCGATTTGGAGCCAACAGGCGCCGGATCGCGGTCCCCTCCCGTAGCTGGCTGACATCTTGGATGTCGGCCGAGCTTCCAGGAACTCCCACCGCCTACTGGCTTCATTGCACATGGACGTGATGATGTCAGTTTGGGAGTTAACCCATAGCTACCACCTATGGTGAAGATAGGGGGGTACAATGACCCCTTATCTCCTGATCCGTGGCAGCTAGGGGTTAATGTTTGGTATCATTGCAACAGCCAGAGCATGGTCTTTCCAGTGATCGCAAACATGACCATGTTAAATGTAATGAAACTAAATTAAAAATTAAAATATATATATATTTTTTAAAATTTTTAATTAATTTATTTATATTTTTGGGGTTTTTTTTGCTTTTGTTTTATTAATTCAACATTATTGTTCCCATTTCAATTATAATGTGAACAATGATACTGCACTAACGATTATTTCTGTGGGGTGGTTTGCTAAAAATCAGGTAATTTCCCCCCAAAAAATGTGACGAGTCCCCATTTCTAATTTTTCTAACAAACCCCATAGAAAATATAACCGCAAATGCTCATGTGATAAAATGTAAAAACAAAAACACTTTACACGCTGTAGATGATTGAAAATTCAAATTTTACTGCATTTTTTTTATAATATTCAGGCAGGACATGATATATACATATAATAATGATATATTATGAATCTGCCGAGTCTGCTGGAAGGAACGATATATAATATGTCTGGGTCGTATAATAAAACGTGGCTTCAAATCTCATTTAAACACGATGAGCGAAACCGGTAAAAAATTAGCTCAGCACACAGGCGTGAAATGGCTCAGCAGTGAAGGGGTTAAACGCAGAACATCGCCCCATTTTTTTCTACAATTAGATTTTTTGAAAAAACCTAATATTTCAAACAAAATTCATTAAAATATTTGTATATATTTAGTTGCGGTAACCAAAAGGTATCTTGATTAAATGTTAAGATGTAGTAAAGTAAACTTGTACGAATCTGTTACATTTCTAATTAAAAACCTTTAATAAATGTACCATGTCCTTTAGATGCATCATCGAATATGGGTACGTAAGGTCTCTCGGAAAACTCGTCTGCGTGGTTAACAAGAGCGTCCTTCACGGTGTCATAGCCGCACAGCACGACCACCTTCGTCAGTCCCATTCGTAAACTGAATATGGAGCCATATTTCTCTGCCAGCTTCACAAAATGATGAAACACATGAGTGACTTAAGAGTTTTAACACTATTTTTAGCAGATATATAGTCCTTCTTCGGGTACTGACTCTTTCCTATATTTTAGGTTACAGTCCTTCACGGTGTCATAGCCGTACAGCACGACCACCTTCGTCAATCCCATTCGTAAACTGAATATGGAGCCATATTTCTCGCCCAACTGCACAGTACGATAAAACACATGAGTGATTTAAGAGTTTTAACACTATTTTTAGCAGATATATAGTCCTTCTTCGGGCACTGACTCTTTCCTATATATTAGGTTACAGGTCTTCACAGTGTCATAGCCGTACAGCACAACCACCTTCGTCAATCCCATTCATAAACTGAATATGGAGCCATATTTCTCGCCGAACTGCACAGTACGATAAAACACATGAGTGATTTAAGAGTTTTAACACAATTTTTAGCAGATATATAGTCCTTCTTCGGGCACTGACTCTTTCTTATATATTAGGTTACAGTCAACTTTAGTTAAGTTGAATATCTTAATTTACACCTTAGGTCTTTCATTATGGTAGATCTTGACTGAGTGCATAAACAGAAAGTATGGAGCAGCTCGAGTTGGGAACCCTGGGAATTTTTTTTACCACATGTGATACAGGTATACATCTATGCTTTCAAACAAAAGAATATTTGCAACAGAATTAGTAAAAATATAAATCAAGGTTAGCGTTTTACACAGGAGGTAACACTGCTCCAAAATCACATCTTTATTTCACATCAACAAGAGCTTGGCTTAAGTAAGAGACCCTAAGGCAGGGATCTCACACAATGGAGACCCAAATAATTTTAAACTACAACTTCCATGATTCCCTGGCCATCTGTCACATTTTTAGAATTATGGGAATTGTAGGCCATGAACATCTGGCGGGTGCTGCAGTTTGAGACCCCTGTCCTACAATGTAAAGCCTGATAACAGAAGAACATCAGTTTGTCAACGACCTCTCATCTGGTAGACTGTTTTATTTTGAATCAATCTTTAATTCCAAGTTGGCTTCCCTGGATTTAGTTCCATGATTAAAACTAAATCTTAATTCCTGTTGCAATAGGAACCTCCTTATTTTAACCCTTTCGCTGCTGAGGCTTTTCCCGCCCTGTGCTGAGGTCATTTTTACCGGTTTTGCTCATCATGTTTAAACGTGTTTTGAAGGCTTATTTTAGTATATGACCCAGACATATTATATATCGTTCTTTCCGTCAGACTCGGTAGATTCATAATATGTCATTATTATATGTATACGTTATGTCATGTCTGTATATTATAACAAAAAATGCAATAAAATATGTATTTTCAATAATTTACAATGTGTAAAGTGTTTTTTTTCACATTTTAACATGCGAGCAATTGCGGTTATATTTTGTATGGGGTGCGCTTGTTAAAAAAATTAGAGATGGGGTCTCGTTACATTTTTTTTTGGGGAAAATTACACTATTTTTAACAAACGCACCGCATACAAAAATCGTTAGTGCAGCATCATTGTTCACATTATAATTGAAATGGGAACAATATTGCTGCATTAACAAACCAAAAAAAAGAAAAAAAAAGTGTTTATTTATTTTTTATAATTTTTTTTAAATTTTTTTTATTTTTATTTTTCATTTTTTTTTTTTTGACAAACTTTTTCACAGTAGTGTTTGGTATCGTTGGAACGGCCATGCTCTGGCCGATCCAACCGTACCAAACTTTAACCCCTAGCTGCCACGGATCGGGAGATAGGGAGTTCATTGGAACTCCCTATCTCCACCGTTGGTGGCAGTTAGGGGTTAAGTCCAGGACTGGCGTCATCGTGCTATGCACGATGACGCCAGTCCTCAGGGGGAGTTCCCGGAGGCTTGGCCGACATCCAAGATGTCAGCCAGCTCCGGGAAAGGATCGCGAACCGGCGCTTTTCAGCGCCGATTCGCGATCCAGCTCCCCAGGGGTTAATGCCAGGCACCATTTGGAAGGGCAGGCTGTGCCCTTCCAAATGATGCCTGGTTTAACCCCTGCAGAGCCGCCGATCGGGAGGGAGAGAGGTCCGAAGGACCTCCCCCCTCCCTTTCAGGTGCCTCCTCCGCACATGCGGGGGGGCGCCTGAATTAGGTGTCATCGCGCTGCCGCGATGACACCTAATACCAGCGGCTGCGGTTCCGGATGCGTGGCTGACATCGAGGATGTCAGCCCGCACCGGAGGGGCCAGCGATCGGCCGGAACCCGGCCGAACGCTGACCCCAATGGGAGGACGCGCTCAGCGCGTCCTCCGCATACCAGCGGTAATGCGGAGGACGCGCTGAGCGCGTCCTCCGCATTGAAGTGGTTAACTAATTCATTGACAAAGATCATCTTTAATTGTGAAACGCGTTTACCCATAACAAAATCACAGCTTACCTCCTGGAATGTTTTAAATGGTCTCTTTTTATCCAAAATGTGAATATTTCCAATTATCGGTAAAGGTCTTGGTCCGGGAGGGAAATTTTTGTTGTTTTTTCCTTTACGGTCATAAAAAGCATTTATCAAAAAAAGAACGACGATAATTGACAGAAGTATGGAGACTGGGTCAACAGGGAACATGGCTTCACCAAAACGATCTGGAACAGGGAAACAGTACCAGTTAGACATGGAAAGACATCGTAGATCTTGTAAGAAATCATCAAAAAAGAGGGTTAGAGCATGTCAATCAAAGTTCAGCAATGTTCCTTTGTTGAAATACTGGTGGATTTAGGTCGTTGAACTCCAGGAAACAATGGCGGATTAGGTTTGGTGAAATTACAGTGAATTCACTAGGGAACTGCCATCGAGGTTCTCCGTATTTTCACCATTCATTCCAAAGTACTTCTCTGCACAGAATTGTTGGAATCCCACCAGTGTTGCCACCATAGAATCTGGTGAAGTTATTTAGTGCAGATTTCACCATGGTCACAGTCGACGTTGTCTAGTAAAGTATATACGGTGTTGGGACAAAGCTAAATGAAGAACAGCCGTTTTCTACTCGTTTTACGGACGATTACCAGTGATAGCATTGTTCAGCATAATTGCTGTTATTTGCAGAACTTTGACCTGCCTGTATTTGCAACCACTGTGATTATTGCCATTGTTTGCAGCCCACGGTGAACGTCACTGCCCCAAGAGTGCTTAAGGCTTCTAGTCCCACTTTCAGGATGAGGGCAGTGAAGATCATGTTAGTCTAATCCACACGCTCTTCTCACGCTTAATTGGTGGCTCAGGTTCTTACACAAAGCCCATTAACACTTTCAATAACAATAGCGACTATACACGCTCTGTAAGGCAGTCTCTGGTGCCTCAATATTGTGGACTAATTCTGGAGCAATGGAAAGGAATTTTGTTTTTTGCATACAAAATTTGTTTGTCCCCCCCCCAAAGTTTTAGCACCACTGGCATGATACTCAAGGTGCCAAAACCGATTTAACAGCTTGGAAGCCATTCTTTTTTCTCTTCAATGCAAAAATAGATCCCAAACTATATTATAGAGATGTAACATCATTATTTGACCATCAGGTGGCACCATCTGCCTGTCACATAATGCTTACATTTGAAAATGAGCTTTTGAGATTTTCAAGCATAGTTTCAATCTATATATATAAATGCGAAAGTCCTGACTGACTGACTGACTCATCAACGCCCAGCTGAAACCGTTTAACCTAGGAACGTGAAATTTTGAAGGTGCACTGTTTTTATGATGTAGGCACCCACTAAGGAAGTATTTTTGGAAACTCCGCCCCTAAGGGGGTGAAAAAGGGGTTGAATATTTTAAACAGGATACCTATAGCTCAAAAACAGAAGATGGTACAGATGTGAAAATCGGTATTTAGATTCGTCTTGAAAAATAAAAAAACACGTATTTTACCGTTTTTCAAAAATTCTACTGGGGGCGAAAAAAGGGAGTTGAATATTTTAAATATTTTAAACAGGATACCTATATCTTAAAAACAGAAGATGGTACAGACGTGAAAATCGGTATTTAGATTCATCTTGACAAATAAAAAACACTTATTTTACCATTTTCTGAAAATTCCTTTGGGAGGCCAAAAAGGGGGGTTGAATACTTTTATCATAAACGCAAAAGTCCTGACTGATTGACTCATCAACGCCCAGCTGATCGTTTAACCTAGGAATGTGAAATTTTGAAGGTGCACTGTTTTTATGATGTAGGCACCCACTAAGGAAGGATTTTTGGAAACTCTGCCCCTAAGGGGGTGAAAAAGGTGGTTGAATATTTTAAACACGATACCTATAGCTCAAAAACAGAAGATGTTACAGATGTGAAAATCGGTATTTAGATTCTTCTTGAAAAATAAAAAAACACATAACTTACCGTTTTCAAAAATTCGACTGGGGGGGTGAAAAAAGGGGGTTGAATATTTTAAATATTTTAAACAGGATACCTGTATCTTAAAAACAGACGATGTTACAGACGTGAAAATCAGTATTTAGATTCCTCTTGAAAAATAAAAAACCATGTATTTTATCCATTTTCTGAAAATTCCTTGGGGGGGCAAAAAGGGGGGTTGAATGCATTTATCACAAACGCGAAAGTCCTGACTGATTGTCTCATCAAAAGCCCAGCTGCAACCGTTTAACCTAGGAATGTAAAATTTTGAAGGTGCATTGTTTTTATCATGTGGGCACCCACTAAGGAAGGATTTTTTGGAAACTCCGCCCTTAAGGGGGTGAAAAAGGGGGTTGAATATTTTAAACACGATACCTATAGCTCAAAAACAGAAGATGTTACAGACGTGAAAATCGGTATTTAGATTCTTCTAAAAAAATAAAAAAACACGTATTTTACAGTTTTTCAAAAATTCAACTGGGGGGGCAAAAAAAGGGGTTTGAATATTTTAAATATTTTAAACAGGATACCTATATATTAAAAACAGAAGATGGTACAGATGTGAAAATCGGTATTTAGATTCATCTTGACAAATAAAAATACACATATTTTACCATTTTCTGAAAATTCCTTGGGGGGGAAAAAAGGGGGGTTGAATACTTTTTTCATAAACTCGAAAGTCCTGACTAACTGACTGACTCATCAACGCCCAGCTGAAACCGTTTAACCTAGGAACGTGAAATTTTGAAGGTGCACTGTTTTTATGATGTGGGCACCCACTAAGCAAGGATTTTTGGAAACTCCGCCCCTAGGGGGGTGAAAAAGGGGGTTGAATATTTTAAACAGGATACCTATAGCTCAAAAACAGAAGATGTTACAGACGTGAAAATCGGTATTTAGATTCGTCTTGAAAAATAAAAAAAAACGTATTTTATCATTTTCTGAAAAATCCATGGGGGGCCAAAATAGGGGGTTAAATACCTCTATATATATAAAGGACGAAAGTCCTGACTGACTGACTGACTGACTGACTGATCAACGCCCATCTCCCCATCAAACCAAGTTCGCTGTCTTGGAGTTACACTTGACTCTGCTCTTTCCTTCATCCCCCACATCAAGTCTCTTTCCTCCTCCTGCCGATACCAATTGCGTAATATTTCCAGAATTCGGCCATTTCTTACCGCTGTCACCACAAAACAACTCATACACGCCCTGGTAACCTCCCGACTCGACTATTGCAATAATCTCTTATCTGGCCTCCCTCTGTCCCACCTCTCCCCCCTACAATCCATCCTGAACGCCTCCGCCAGGCTAATCCACCTCACCCGCCGCTCTGTCTCTGCCGCTCCCCTCTGCGAGTCCCTTCACTGGCTCCCCATCCACTGCAGAATTAAGTTCAAAATCCTTATCCTTACCTACAAAACCCTCACTAACTCAGCTCCCCACTACCTGTCCTCACTAATCACCAAATACACCCCAGCCCGCTCCCTAAGGTCAAACAGTGACCTGCGCCTAGCTTCTCCCCGCATCACCTCTTCCCATGATAGACTGCAGGATTTCTCACGCGCAGCCCCCACTCTCTGGAACGCTCTCCCTCGTACTGTCAGACTTTCCCCTAACTTCTCTTCCTTCAAACGCTCCCTTAAAACATTCCTATTTAGGGAAGCCTACCACCCAACTCACTGACGCAACCATCAATCACTCTCACCTTACAGTCCTCTCCTCCTGTTTCCAACCCTCCCAGATTGTGAGTTCCTACGGGAATAGGGCCCTCATCTCCTCCTGTACTGTTTGTCAAATGTTGTTCAATGTATTGTAACCCTGTCTATACTGTGCTTATTGTACAGCGCTGCGGAATATGCTGGCGCTTTATAAATAAAGAATAATAATAATAATAAAAACCGTTTAACCTAGGAATGTGAGATTATGAAGGTGTACTGTTTTTATGACGTAGGCACCCACTAAGGAAGGATTTTTGTAAACTCCGCCCCTAAGGGGGTGAAAAAGGGGGTTGAATATTTTAAACAGGATACCTATAGCTCAAAAACAGAAGATGCTACAGATGTGAAAATCGGCATTTAGATTCGTCGTGAAAAATAAAAAAACACATATTTTACCATGTTCTGAAAATTCCTTGGAGGGGGGCAAAAACAGGGGTTGAATACCTTTATCAGTATACCTATATTTCAAAAACCAAAGATGTTACAGACGTGAAATTTGGTATTTACAATCTTCTTGAAAAATAAAAACAGGTGTTTTACCATTTTCCAAAAATCCCAAGGGGGATGAAAAAAAGGGGGGGCTGAATACTTTTAAACAGAATACCTATATCTCAAAAACAGAAGATGTTATATACGTGAAAATTGGTATTTAGATTCGTCTTGAGAAACAAAAAAACACCTATTTTACCATTTTCCAAAAATCCAGTGGGAGGGGGAATAAAGGGGGGTTGAATACTTTTATCAGTATACCTATATTTCCAAAAACCAAAGATGTTACAGGTGTGAAATCTGGCACTTACAATCTGCTTGAAAAATAAAAAAGCACATGTTTTACCATTTTCCAAGAATCCCACGTGGTGGGTGAAAAAAGGGGGGGTGAATACTTTTCAACAGGATACCTATATCTCAAAAACAGAAGATGTTACAGACGTGAAACTTGGTATTTAGATTCGTCTTGAAAATAAAACAACACGTATTTTACCATTTTCCAAAAATCCAGTGGGGGGGAGGGGCATGAATAACTTTATCATTATACCTATATTTAAAAAACCAATGATATTACAGGTGTGAAATTCGATCTTTACAATCTTCGTCAAAAAAAATCCATGCTTTACCATTTTCCGAAAATCCAGTTAACGGGGGTGGGGGAAAGGGATGTGAATACTTTTATCAGTATACCTATATTTCAAAAACCAAAGATGTTACAGGTGTGAAATTTGGCACTTACATTCTTCTTGAAAAATAAAAAAAACACGTGTTTTACAATTTTCCAAAAATCCCAAGTGGGGGGGGGAGGGGGGGGTTCTACTAAAAAAACCTCAAGTTTCTTTTAAAAAACAATCTTAACAAATCCTAAAATCCACGCGAGCGAAGCCGGGGGCAAAAGCTAGTGTATGTATAAAGCAAATTTGTTTCCCATATATCCACTGGGTGGGAAAACATATTAATCCTGAAAGGGTTAAGGATGTAGATATCAGATCGAAAGGCATTGGGTCATAACATTTAGGGCGCCTTGAGTATCTCTTGTACAAAACCGTGAGAAAACTATTTTTTTTTCGTGTGTTTTGTATGCAGATAGGATTTCAAAAGAAAACAATTGTCACTGTCTATAAAAAAATAAAAGCTGTAATAAAAATAATAAAAAAATTATGTGTGTTTATTTATTATGTGTGTTTATTATTGCAGAAGCCACTTGCACATCATAGCAATTCAAAGAATTGCATCCCAGAGCTCCTGTGCCACATTCCCCATATGCAGCAAGGAATTCTGGGTAGGATATGCAAATGACCCCTTTCTCACTTTTATGCATCCTGGATCTGTAATTACGCAGATCCCTAAAATCAATGCTATGCCACACTGTGGCTTTCTAGCAGAGATAAGGTTTATGCAACTGGTCAAAGCCACTCCTAGGACAGCGCTGTTTCGGGTTTGTTGAACCCTCATCAGCAGGAGGTAGGCATTGCTATGATGTTCTAGTGGCTTCTGCAATAATAAACACACTTATTATAGTGTGGAGGCTTTTTATCTCACTTTTAGTCCTCCACCACAACCCTTATAGATACTAATTTACCGTACGGTCCAAGCATCCACTGCAACTGGTCATCATGCCTACCTCCTGCTGATGAGGGTCCAACAAACCCAAATCAGCGCTGTCCTAGGAGTGGCTTTGACCAGTTGCATAAACCTTATCTCTGCTAGAAAGCCACAGTGTGGCATAGCATTGATTTTATGGATCTGTGTAATTACAGATCCAGGATGCATAAAAGGGAGAAAGGGGTCATTTGCATATCCTACCCAGAATTCCTTGCTGCATATGGGGAATGTGGCACAGGAGCTCTGGGATGCAATTCTTTGAATTTCTATGATGTGCAAGTGGCTTCTGCAATAATAAACACACTTATTATAGCGTGGAGGCTTTTTATCTCACTTTAAGTCCTCCACCACAACCCTTATAGATATATATTTTTTTATGTTTATATAGTTACTTTGATAAGAAAAGAAAAAAAATTGGTCGAAATGGTAGTGTTTCTGTTAAATGGATTGTTATTCTAAAAAAAATTATTTGTACATCACTGTATAGCGTATGGATTTACAATTATACCATTAATCGAGTCCTGTAAATGTGCCTTATTCATTATTAGTCTGTAAAATAAATGATACCCACCAGATATTCAGGTCTGTGAGATGGCAATCTTCCTCGTGGACTTTTCCCCCGTAGCTTGTGTTTATTGTGCTGTATGCTGACGATTTCTTTCAGTCTTTTTATGGTGCCACTGGGCTGGCTTTAGCATCATGACATACTGGTCCCGCCTCATCTTCAAAATTCCTACATATGGATAGATCTACACGACATTGCAAGAATTATATAAAAGCTCCCATTTACATACTGAATTTCACCGCAGGTGCAAATTCGGGTAGTTTGTCTATTCACAAAGCTATCAATTCGCCAAATGCAGGCGAATCGACAGCGGAAATCGGTGCATTTCATCACAATTCACCGGCATCCAAACTGTCCCACTTAAAACGATAAATTCATCTATTCACAGAACACCTAATTGATCCAAATTTCGGTGAAATGCCCTGATTTTCAGTGTTTCAATCCGGCAGGTTTAAACAGGCGAATCCCATAGGTTTCAAAGTAACAATTTAAATATCTTTTTTAATTTTTTTAAGACCTTTTATTATCTTTAATTTTTGCAAAACCCTTTTTATTTTTGTATTTCTTTAAAAAACCTTTTGTATTTATTTTTTAAAAACACATTTTTTTTATTATTTTGTTACAGGCCTTTCTGTTATGTTTTATTTGACCTTTTTTTATTATTTAGATGCATTTTTATTGATTTACGCTCCTATTAGGAGAATAGTAAACTTTGTTTTTACTTTGGCGATATTCGCGAAGGCAATTGCGGCGCGATTCGGCACTTTTTGCCAACGTCCAATAACGGCTACAGTGACCATTTGATAAATAGCGAATGTACCGTATTTTCGACAACACAGAATCACCGAAGTGAGCCGAAATTGGACGAAATGCAAAGCACTGAAATCACGCACAATTTCGGTGCTTTGTGAATAGACACCTGTGTGTTGACATCACTAGAAATGCAAATATCTGATAATTATGATATCCAACAAAAATAAAACAGCTCAAGCACAAAGAAAATATGTAGGGCTCTATTACATTCTTCGCGCAAACGTTAACGCGTGCGTAAAAACGCATTAACGCGAGGGGCAAAACCCTTTGCGCAGAACGTCGTAATACAATGTCCGCGTAAAAAATGCGCATAAACGTCTACCATGGGTGAACCTGCGCAAACCCTTTGCGAGCATAATGTACGTTGCGCGTCCTATACTTAACACTGTGAGCGCAAATGCGTTTGTGCGCTGGTACGCGGATGGTATTACAATCTATGTGCAAAATTTAACGGACAACGTTTGCGCGCATTATTTTAACGTCTTTTAAAAGCTGGTGGTAACGGCAAATCTGAATGTCCTGGCCGAACCCAAATACACCAGCACGAAAAAAACAATACAGCAAAGTATAGTTACACATTCTACACATACCCAAACAATAAAATGGAGAAGTTGTGCGTTTTTTTATTATTGACGCAGCATATATACGCAGATTGATTTTGACAGGCACAAAAACTTAATGGGAGAGAATTGTGGTTCTTAATTCAGTTTGGTTGAATCGCGTGAAAAAAACAGTCTGCCCACCAATTTCTGCCCGCAGTGTTAATGCACGCGTTTTTGCGCGTCTTTTTTACGCGCAGTATTTTTTGACGGATGAAAAAATGAGCTCGGATAGTAATACCAGCGTTAATTTACGCGCTTTAACGTTTAACACTTCGCGCACAAATTAACGCGCTGCGCGAGCGAATGTAATAGAGCCCGGAATGGGCTAAAAATTATTTATATTAATATATGAACCAGTTCAAACCTAAAGAATATACAGTATGTAATGGGGTGATCTATTAGATTATTTTTAAGGTGACAGAAGAAGTAAAAGATGAGCATTTAGTTTTATTTCCCACCATTGTTACTTACTACACCCTTAAATAAACTCTAGGACAGTCCACCAAGCTGCAGTAATGGGTCTCATGATATTAAAATATTTAAGGGCTCGGAAGGCTCCAGAATTTGTTGTTTGCAACTTATTAAAATATACACATTAGAATATATGTATAATTCGGTGTAGCGCCCACAGCAAGTTATATTTCCACCGTTCTATACCATTAGAATGCTACATACCTACAGTAAGGTCCAGAAATATTGGGACGTTGACACAATTCTAACATCTTTGGCTCTATACACCACCACAATTGAGTTGAAATGAAACAAACACAATGTGCTCTAACTGCAGACTGTCGGCTTTAATTTGAGGGTATGTACATCCAACTCAGGTGAACGGTGTAGGACTTACAGCAGTTTGCAGATGTGCCTCCCACTTGTTAAGGGACCAAAAGTAATGGGACAGAATAATAATCATAAATCAAACTTTCCCTTCTTAATACTTGGTTGCAAATCCTTTGCAGTCAATCACAGCCTGAAGTCTGGAACGCATAGACATCAGCAGACGCTGGGTTTCATCCCTGGTGATGCTGTGCCAGGCCTCTACTGCAACTGTCTTCAGTTCCTGCTTGTTCTTGGGGCATTTTCCCTTCAGTTTTGTCTTCAGCAAGTGAAATGCATGCTCAATGGGATTCAGGTCAGGTGATTGACTTGGCCATTGCATAACATTCCACTTCTGTCCGTTCAAAAACTTTTTGGTTGCTTTTGCAGTATGCTTTGGGTCATTGTCCATCTACACTGTGAAGCACCGTCCAATGAGTTCTGCAGCATTTGGCTGAATGTGAGCAGATAATATTGCCCGAAACATTTCAGAATTCATCCTGCTGCTTTTGTCAGCAGTCACATCATCAATAAATACAAGAGAACCAGTTCCATTGGCAGCCATACATGCCCACACCATGACACTACCACCACCATGCTTCACTGATGAGGTGGTATGCTTAGGATCATGAGCAGTTTCTTTCCTTCTCCATACTCTTCTCTTCCCATCACTCTGGTACAAGTTGATACTGGTCTCATCTGTCCGTAGGATCTTGTTCCAGAACTGTGAAGGCTTTGTTAGGTGTTGTTTGGTAAACTCTAATCTGGCCGTCCTGTTTTTGAGGCTCACCAATGGATTACATTTTGTGGTGAACCCTCTGTATTCACTCTGGTGAAGTCTTCTCTTGATTGTTGACTTTGACACACATACACCTACCTCCTGGAGAGTGTTTTTGATCTGGCCAACTGTTGTGAAGGGTGTTTTCTTCACCAGGGAAAGAATTCTTCGGTCATCCACCACAGTTGTTTTCCGTGGTCTCCAGGGTCTTTTGGTGTTGCTGAGCTCACGGTGCGTTCCTTCTTTATGAGAATGTTCCAAACAGTTGTTTTGGCCACACCTAATGTTCTTGTTATCTCTCTGATGGGTTTGTTTTGTTTCTACAGCCTAATGATGGCTTGCTTCACTGATAGTGACAGCTCTTTGAATCTCATCTTGAGAATTGACAGCAACAGATACCAAATGCAAATAGCACACTTGAAATGAACTCTGGGCCTTTTATCTGCACATTGTAATTGGGGTAAGGAGGGAATATCACACACCTGGCCATGGAACAGCTGAGAAGCCAATTGTCCCATTACTTTTGGTCCCTTAACAAGTGGGAGGCACATCTGCAAACTGCTGTAAGTCCTACACCGTTCACCTGAGTTGGATGTACATACCCTCAAATTAAAGCTGACAGTCTGCAGTTAAAGCACATTGTGTTTGTTTCATTCCAACTCCGTTGTGGTGGTGTATAGAGCCAAAGATGTTAGAATTGTGTCGATGTCCCAATATTTCTGGACCTGACTGTATATAGTGGCCTCCCTAAAAGAACCAAAATTATAAACAGATATTAAAACAGTACAGCGCCAACCACCACGTGTGACCTTCTCCATATCAATGGCGCTGTACCGTTTGTATATCTGTTTATTATACACATTCACTAAGACCAAAGAGACATCAGTACTGGTCAGGGACAAAGCTTTACAGAAGCAAAAGTCAGGGTTCAATTGATGTTTTACTTTTTTCCAATATTTTTCAGAACACTGGAACATCACTGGAACAAAGACAGCACAACGGGTTTGGGTCGAAATCCCTACAACAAGGTTCCCTAATGCCAAAATCCCAACAGTCAACTTCCCTACACAGACAACTCCCTGATGGCCAACTTCTGTATACGTCCAACTTCCCTACACAGACAACTCCCTGACGGCCAACTTCCCTACACAGACAACTCCCTGACGGCCAACTTCTGTATACGGCCAACTTCCCTACACGGCCAACTTCCCTAAGTTGCCCATCGGGATGTTGGCATTAGGGAACCTGGCTGTAGGGATTTTGTCCGGCACCCCAGCACAACCACAACTCTACCAAGAAAATGCAACCTACGAAAGCTCAATGACCAGGTCAGGAAGAGCGTAGTCAAAGACGAGGTCAAGACTTAATAGAGTTAGAGGAACATATCTTCAAATGTTAGCTGTTCTACAAATATAAGATGTTTCACAAACCTGAACTCTATGGATCTTTTATAATAAGATTTTTTTATTGAAAAAAGTCCACTTCAGTCCCGCATGGAGTCTGTCAAAAACCATGAGCATTCAAGGAACCTTTAGGCAAAGTCTTCTCTGGTTTAATGATACCAAGACTTACATTTTCTGCCGTAACTTCCAAAATGTTATGAGTTGTTCTACGTCAACAGAATGCCGAAGACCACCATATCCATTGTGCTACAGCAAGACATTCTAGTGAATGTGTCAAATTGCGATGAATGAAGTTCACCTTTTGTTGCTGGAAAACTGGTCATTATTGATATTGAAATCAAAGACAATTCTAGAATAAACATTTGTGGAAAAAGGCTGAGAGTGAGCAGGAGTACATGTTCTAAACTTATAAGGCAATACTGGATTTCTTCTCTGATTTCCTGGTTATTGGGTCAGCAGAGAAGAACTCTGCCATGTTCACTTGTCCTCATCATTTCTCATCATTAGTAATCAGCGAGCTAGATTAATTACCTCCATCCAGGTGAGAGAGGGGCATCTCTAGAGAGGAGTGGGAGCGAGTGACATTCATTAAACTTCTAATATCTCTTCATTCAGAGGAGTTCTCAGCTGAGCGTTACCTAGGTTTTGTCTTCCCCTTAGCATTTGCGTGATGTTGTGTATAATTCCAGAAAATAACTTTTAATTTTTTGGATAAATTTGAAAAATTCATAGATACAACTATATACAGTATGCAACGTGGTATGCAGTAATCACCTGATACATTGTTTTCACACATATATCTGACCTATATTATAATGCAGGTCATGTTATTCGGAATTTCTTGTCAGCTTCTAGTAAGTTAGTGATTAACCTAATGCTGCACAAAGGGGAAAACTCGAGGCTATGACCTTTTGAACATAACAGGGGAAATGAGTGTAATAATGCTGTAAAGATAAGATGGTCTAGAACGATACATATTGTATTACATTTAGGAAAGATGTATTACAATATAATAAAAGATAATTGAAGCTCGGTGACTCCAAGGATCCTCCTGAGTGAATTAAGTGGGGTAACAACAAACCATTGATGTGCCTGAATATTATTTACACCTTGTGAGTGTAACCCTTAGGGGGCCACAACATTAATATATCTCTGTGACAGTATTACGTTATGTTTTCTATATTTTTTATCTAGACTTGCTCAAATCCTTCTTCCATTAATCTATCCATTCTGAACGCCAAGAGGAGGAGACGTTCTGTGAGCAAATAAGATATGTACAATATTATTTATTAATATATTTTTTGGGGGTTCTCCACATTTTACTTTTAAATAGGGCACCTTGTGGTAGTTCCACCAATCAGAGAGTGGTGCTGTGGGTTTCCCTGGGAGACGTGTATGTGTTGGTCATGCCCCCTGGTAGCGGATTGTCTGGACTGCGGTATCCTGCTCATGGCCGCCATCTTGGAACACGTGGGCGGCCGGGTCTCTCCATGTCTGAAGCCGATGAGCAGAGGGGGAAGACCGAACCACAGCATGGACGCTAGCTGGGTGGTGGATGTGACAGCGGCCCCCCTGGACCTGAGGGGCCACGCATTGGAGCCGGTGGGGGCCCTCAGCCAGAGGATGAACGAACCTGGGGATCGGGAGCTGGTTGCGGCACGACAGAAACAATTAATACCTTCACTACAGAGATTGAATATATTTAATCTTCAAAAACACCTGCCAGAGGCTCATTTCAATTAGCCTCCAGAATGTGCCCCCAAAGATTTAGCACCTCGAGCATGACAGCCAAAGTGCCAAAACAGATTGAACAGTTTAAATTGCATTTTTTTCCTTAAGAAAAGAAACAGAGCCTAAGCTGTAGTGTAATGATGTTGCAGCATATTTTGGCCTGTAGATGGTGCAATCTGCCTATCACATAGCGCATAGAGTTTGAAAATGTGCTTTTGATATTTTCAGGCATTTTTTCACCCTATGGTTACTACAAAGTGACATTCCATAAACCAACTGGGCCCTGGCAGTGGTTTTGTATAAGACAACTTGGCAGAGAAAGATTTAAAGCTCCTTCTGCATCCTCATGATGTGTATTGAAATAAATAATAGTTACAGGCATTTATACTGCACCAGCATATTCCGTAGCGCTTTACAATGGGGGAGCACAAACATGAGACGTACATGATAAATGAGGAAAAGACAACCCTGCCCGTAGGATAATTGTCCAGCTAATACAGCACTTTACCCAAATGCTCAGCCAGACATCCCGTGAGCTAAAACTCTAAGGGACGGAGTAAATGAAACAAATGGGAATAGAGGGCAGGTGAGTCTGGTGGCCAGAAAGAATATTGCAGGGATTGCATGGGAAGGACCAGAAGTGTGGGCTTAGTAAGAGTAATTAGAGAGAAGTCGAAACATCTGGAAAGGAGACCTGAAATTTGCTACTGGACCAGGCCTGGGTGGGACAGCAGAATGAATTAATGGAGTTGAATCTGTGAGCTTGATGATGTGTGGAGGAAGAAGAAGAACAGTGAGATTTAGCAAGAGGGACCAAGAATTTATGACATGGGGTAGGGAGAAGCAGAGGGGAATAGGCTATCAAAATGGGAGGGAGAATAAAAGACAAACTATGCAGCTGGAAATTAATAAATGCAGACAAAACATAGAATTGCAGGATTAGAAACAGTCTGGAATAAAGTGGGGACGGCCGTTGAATCCTGGATAACTTGGTGTTTGTAACTGTAACTGGTGCAGGTTCCTGAGTGGTTAATGGATTAATGTCAGCCAAGCCTCCAGGAATCCCTCCCACCCCTCCCGCCCACTGACATCATCATGCCAGCATGAGAATTAACCCCTAGCTGCCAAGGGGTTTCCCTATGAATCCCCTGTGGTGGAGATAGGGGTGTCTTTTGGCAGCTAGAGATTAATGTTTGGTATCATTGGAAAGGCCAGAGCATGGCCTTTCCTATGAAACCAAACATGACTATGGTAAAAGTACCAATAAAGTAACAATAAAATTTATTTAAAAAAATAATAAAAAATAAAAACTTTTTTTATTAATGCAGCACTATTGTTCACATTTCAATTATAATGTGAACAATGATTCTGCACTAACAATTTTTTGGGGTATTTTTTTAGCTAAAATAGCATAATTTCTTAGAAAAATAAAGTAATGGGTTTCCAGTTCTAATTTTTTTAACAAGCGTACCCCGTAGAATATATAACTGTAATGGCTCAGATGTTAAAATGTAAAATAAATGACTTTACATGCAGTAGATGATTGAAATTTTATCAAAAATTCACATTTATTGTTATAGCATTCTGGCAGGACATGTCGTATACATATAATAATGATATATTATGAATCTGTCGAGTCTGCCGAAAAAAAGGATATATAATTTGTCTGGGTAGTATAATAAAACGTGACTTCAAATCGCATTTAAACATGATGAGCAAGAACAGTAAAAATTAGCTCAGCACACAGAGGTGAAATGGCTCAGCAGTGAAGGGGTTAAGCAAACGTGCCCAAATTATGACAAAGGTAAAGAATAGATTGTGATCGCTCTCCTGCACAAGTGGAAAGGTTGAACTGATTGTAAAGAAAATGTAGTACAACATAGACTAAACTAAAAGGTAGAAATCCTAACCCCAGAGGGGGAAACCCCTAAGGTGACTGAGGGAGAAAAGTAGAACAAAGGTATAAACAAATGACTTTATTTAACACAATTATTAAACAGCTCGCATAAACACTCCATAAAAAACACTGATTACGAAATGATGGAATGTGCACATCTGTAATAACTGGGCCAAAGGTGACTGGAGCAAGCGACACAGGGTGGTTCTAATTCATGGACAACTGGCAAGTCGAGCGGTGGCTCGAACTGGATGGTGTATAATAAAAAGTACACAGAGCAGGAGGGGTTAATATATATATGGGATCAATAAACCTACTGCTCCAGAAGGTCATAAATAGATTTACTAATCTTAATGGTAAAGATTATAAGCAATAAATTCTACAGCCCTGATATTAACGAGCCCAAGTGTGTGATTATAACCTGCCCTGCACCGTGTATGACAAAAAACACACAGAGCTGCAGGGTGTCGAGGCAGATAAACTCTAAACACCTATTCATCCATTGATTGGAGGACTCCCCTAACAATGTATATGTAAGGGCAGGGGCTGTGACCCCTGTATAGTGTTGTGCGTATGGAACCCAATGGCAAGCCGTCGAAGAAGGAAACCAGAAGATGTATAAGTAAGCAATTGAGTTTTTACTGAAATGAAACAAGTAAAGTCCAGGACAAAAGACTATAACTCAAAAAGATATCCTTGGTTTGGTGGAAAGTCCAGAACGAAGGGTTGTAGAAGAGGGTAACGTGGGCTGTGGCCTATTGAGACAAGCCTGGTTGAGGAGCTGGAGCTGGTGCTATGGTCGTGGAGGAAAGCTTGGATACAGGATCTGGAACTGGTATCGTGGAGGTGGAAGCAAACCTGGAGATGGATCTGGTGTTGGTACCGTGGACATGGAAGCAAGCTTGGAGATGGATCTGGTGCTGGTACCATGGAAGCAAGCCTGGAGATGGATCTGGTGCTGGTACCGTGGACGTGGAAGCAAGCTTGGAGATGGATCTTGTGCTGGTATCATGGAAGCAAGCCTGGAGATGGATCTGGTGCTGGTACCGTGGATGTGGAAGCAAGCTTGGAGATAGGAGCTGGTACCGTGGAAGCAAGCCTGGATGCAGGGTCTAGAGTCGGTACCGTGGAGGCAAGCAGGATGCAAGGTCTGGAGCTGGTAACGTGGAGGCAAGACTGGATGCAGGGTCTGGAGCTGGTACCGTGGAGGCAAGACTGGATGCAGGGTCGAGAGCTGGTACCGTGTAGGCAAGACTGGATGCAGGGTCTGGAGCTGGTAACGTGGAAGCAAGACTGGATGCAGGGTCTAGAGCTGGTACGTGAGGCAAGACTGGATGCAGGGTCTGGAGCTCAGGATTCACTTGGAACAGGGCGAAGAGGGAACACTGGATAACTGAAGCGGTGAACCACAGTATAACCTGGTTAATGAACTGAGAAAGGCGGCAGGTTTAAATAGGGTTCAGAGGATCATAAGAACACTGTTCACCTGGGACTCGTAGGTGGAGCTGGGATACCTGAGCACTTGATAGGTTAATTGGTGGCATACGAGGATCTCCAGTGCAGGTGTCATGCAGTAAGCTACCAGCAGACGGCGCCAGAGTACCAAGTTCGTTTCTTAGGAAGGCATGCGATCCGTCATTCGGATCCTGGCGGCGGCGTGGGGCGGACTTCAGGTGAGTATTGCAGGTGTCCCAACCATAGGCGACTCTACAGGGGGGCAAGGGGGGGCAATTTCCCCCCCTAGGTTATTCCTTGCCCCCCCATGTGCCCCCCCACCAAAAATCAGCATCCAGCTTCCCACACCTATTCGGACTGCTGTTTCTCCGTCCCTGTGCATCGTATATGGACAATCTATGTGTCATTGGAAAGGGCAGATTCTGGCCTTTCCAATGATATCCAGCATTACCATATTCAGTTTGAAATAAAAGTCATAAAACATTAAATAATAACGGGCACTTAATCTTAAGCATTTTCACAGGGTTGAAATGTCTCAGCAGTGAAGTGGTTAATGTTCAGACTATACATTACATTGTGTATTACGTTAGTTTTTGCCTTGGTTTAGTTGTATATTAAGGGTTAATGGGTAGGCTTCATCCCTCACAGTATACATTTAATTTTTTCCTTGATTAATTGCATTGTAGGGGTTAATAGGTAGGCTACATGCTGCACAGTGTATTCATTTCATGTTTTCCCATTGTTAATGGCATATTAGAGGTTACGGGGTAGCTAAATGCCACATTGTTTATTATTTTTTTTGTATTTCCCTGGGTTTATGGCATTTTAGGGGTTATTATGGAAGTTAGAATCTAAAGGGTCTAATGATCTGTAGATCCTCTGCTTTTCGTCACATTTCGGGGAATTCATTTAGCCGAAAATATAGTGACTTCCTATTTAGTGAATGGTCACTGTAATTTGCTAAAAGTGTAGTCGCTGAAGCAGCTATCAGACATTCAGCGAAAACTGCCGAATTGCGGCAAATAAAGTATCAGGTTAGTACAATAAAAAGGCATCATTGCATCACATTACTCATTGCGTCACATTACTCATTGCATCACATTACTCATTGCGTCACATTACTCATTGCATCACATTACTCATTGCGTCACATTACTCATTGCATCACCTTACTCATTGCATCATATTACTCTTGGGTTTTGGAATCTTATTTATATATACTTATTTAGGGAACTATTACCTGGTGTGGTTCGCATGGTTTTGCGTTAGCGCCAGGTTAATTGAGTCTAGCGCCTGACCAACAGATCGTTTGCCTCCTGCTACAAATGGGAAAAATCACTTAGTGTGTTGCTATCAGCGATTTGTACCGCGACCTTACTGTACTTTCTGCGTCCTTTACTTAACACGGAGAGCGCTAGAGATCTCTGGCGCTTTTGCAGCTAAGGCTGGGGTCAGACGAGCGTAGTGTTCATGTCCGTGATTGCGCCTAAAAGTACGTCCGTGATAGCATGAAAGAAAGCCCATTGGAGCCTGTTACACAAAGTACGTCCGCACTGAACTGCGGTCGCACCACGGCCGCGGCAAACGGACGCAAGGCAGGCAAGAACGTACAACCACTAGAACGGCCGCACAAAGTGCGCTGCGTCCGCAACGTCCGCATAGCTTTGTGTGTGAGTGATGGAACGTGGTTAGACGGAATGCATTTATACGTCCAGCATTTTTCATGGACAAAATGGTTTTGCTTTTTAATTTATTTTCCCTCCTACATCCGTCAAAATATACGTCAGTGAAAAAAACGGACTGTGTGGCCACTACTGCATCTTCTGTACTGACGTACGTCCGTGTGCACGAACGTACAGTCCGTAGAAATCACGCTCGTCTGACCCTAGCCTTACAGATCACTTGGTGCCAGCGCTAATTTTTTAGGGGCGCTAATTGCAACATTTTACCTACTGCTGAACCCTGGCGCTATCTCCAAAAAAACAGAAAAAACAGGTCCTCACCCAAAATTAACAGGCAATTGAAAGGAATGCAGCACAGGTGTTCTCTTGGCCCCATACACCATAGCAATGGATCTGGTCCGCATTGTCATTGCTGTTGCAGTAGGCTCTATTATAAATGTATCCTTTATCCACATATATCCTATTGCAATAATCTCTTATCTGGCCTCCCTCTGTCCTGCCTCTCCCCCCTACAATCCATCCTGAACACCTCCGCCAGGCTAATTCACCTCACCCGCCGCTCTGTCTCTGCCGCTCTCCTCTGCGAGTCCCTTCACTGGCTCCCCATCCACTGCAGAATTAAGTTCAAAATCCTTATCCTTACCTACAAAACCCTCACTAACTCAGCTCCCCACTACCTGTCCTCACTAATCACCAAATACACCACAGCCCGCTCCCTAAGGTCAAACAGTGACCTGCGCCTAGCTTCTCCCCGTATCACCTCTTCCCATGATAGACTGCAGGATTTCTCACACGCAGTCCCCACTCTCTGGAACGCTCTCCCTCGTACTGTCAGACTTTCCCCTAACTTCTCTTCCTTCAAACGCTCCCTTAAAACGTTCCTATTTAGGGAAGCCTACCACCCAACTCACTGACGCAACCATCAATCACTCTCACCTTACAGTCCTCTCCTCCTGTTTCCAACCCCAACCCTCCCAGATTGTGAGTTCCTACGTGAATAGGGCCCTCATCTCCTCCTGTACTGTTTGTCAAATGTTGTTCAATGTATGGTAACCCTGTCTATACTGTGCTTATTGTACAGCGCTGCGGAATATGCTGGCGCTTTATAAATAAATAATAATAATAATAATAATATTGCCTAATTTTAAACATTTTATGCTGGAGGTTATTCATAGTATGGAAGTGGTTGATTATTAGGGTGACCGTGTGGACCATGTTTAAAGTGAAACATGGATAAGTCTTGCCCTGAAACATGTATTATTTATATGCTGCAGCAGGGAAATTTTTGTCGCTCACCTGGCCTTCCTTTTGGATCTATTAAATGCAGTGTAATGATTCAACAGGCTGTTGGGTGGCATTTATCATGCAATGTCCATCAGCCTTAATATATGTGTGCATCAAAACATGGATGATACCTTGGAGGATTTTAATAATGCAGGGTGTTGAGGTTATTCACTGTATGTGTTCATATTCAAGCTTGTGAGGGCGGGGATAGGTATGGCCCGGCACTCTGCACTGGAAAGAAAAAACCCTTCTATCCTGTATACAACTGCATTAGCGCTGGGTCTCAGCCCGGGTCTTAGAGTTTTCATAGCGTGCACCAAACGACCTTGTTTATGGACTACTGCGGACAAGGTGATCTGTTAGTAGGTCGTCAGGCACTAAGTTTTAGCTACTCGCGCTAAATTTTTCTTTTAGTGATGGTGTTTTAGTTCACACCAGGTGATAGGGCCCTTAGTTTAATTCAGTGACATGATTTAGTGGTGAAAATTATTAGTGCCCCCCCAGTTTTGACTGTGGTATCTTCTGTGCCCCCTCTAAATATTGTTCCTAGAGTCTCCACTGGTCCCAACATGGCGGCCGGGGCCGAGAGCGGGGTATGACAGTATAGGAGAAATATCATGAATGGAAAACAGACAACCCTTAAATAATAAACAAATTAATTCTTATATTTTGTCTCCTGTTAATCTTCCTGAAGTGACACTCACGACTGAGCAAAAAGAGAAGTAGACATGTGTGCAGGCGGTATTTTTTTTTTGTTCTGATTTTTTTTTCATTTCGGATCATTTCGGATTGGACTGCAATTCGTTATTTCGGATCAATTCGAAATTTCGGGCGGCCAATTTTCATGTCGGAAATCCTTCTAAAATAACGAAAATGGAAATCTCAGCCAAAAACAAATTTCCAAGGAAACGGAATGAACATGTCTAGAGGCAACAAGAGCACAGCATAGCAACAGACAAAGTGCACCTAACAGGGAGCAAGGAGGAAAGAGGCCACTGCTATTCTGCACTGCACTGGATCCTACATGAAAACCTACTGATCGCTCTGCACAGAGACCCTCAGCTCCAACTGATTCTTCTGAGTAGAGACTCTTAGCTTCCACTGATTGCTCTGCACAAGGAACTTCACCACCAAATGATTGCACAGAGTCCCTCAGCTCCAAATGATTGCTCTGCACAAAGACACTCAGCTCCAACTGCTTGCTCTGCACAGGACTTACAGGACCAAATGTATTGCTCTGCACAGAACCCTTTATCAGCAACTACTGTTTGCTCTGCACAGGACCCTAAGCTTTAAGAGATTGCTCCTATGGACTGCACGTGAATGTTTCCACAACACCCCTCCACCTCCCTGACCTACTAGGTCCATCTGCTAGGGTGAGGAGTCGGACCAGCTCTGCTCCTACAAGGAGATCCTTTGTGAGGAGGAGGAAACCTTTCTGTATTAATCCCCTCGACCTCCAGCAAGCAGTGGCCCTGTCAGGAGAACCAGGCCAAGCAGATTGAGAATCCAGCCTTTCTCCATCGAGGAGATCTGAGAGGAAGAAGAGGAGGATTTTTCCCCAAATGAGGAAGTCTTTCTTACAGTCTCTGGAATCTTTGAGAAGAGGCTCCCACTACCTTCACCTCCAGAAGGACAAGGAGCTGAGCAGCTGCAGGCTGAACCTGGAACCCACTAACTCAGACACCTCTCTGTAACATCTAAATAACCTGAATGCACTGGACACACTGTATCTCCAAATGTGCAAGGTGGGATGTTTTATAAACAGAGGTACAACATGTATAATTATACGTATCTGGCGGCGCGATTGCAGTCGCTTCTTGGTATTCAGATGGTCCTCACGGTGTGTATCATTAATGTCCAATATGGATTATATATAAAAAACACAAATGGCAGAATAATAGTACAGGGTGTATACACAATGTTGGAATAGATGACAATAAATGGTTCCACTCACAGACAGAGAGCCCCGTCACTGGCTCTGAGTGGTTCCAAACATCTGGGTCCTTTGTCTTCTTAGGAATATTTAAAGGAGACCCACTCCCTTTAAAGTTGGTATTTTCTTTATCTCGTCAAAATATGGAAGAAAACATAAAAAAAGGACCTTCTTGTGTAGATCTACCACAATATTAATAATATATATGGTGATGGTATCAACTCACATTGGGTGGAGCTTAGAACCAAGCTCTGGGTGGAATGCCGGTGGGATTATTGAGAGGTTAAATCCACGAATACCTCTGACTTCCAAAACAGCAGGGACCAGACTTTTCTTTATAAAAGAAAAATCTTTAATTTAAAACATAGAGTAAAATAAAACATGTTAAAATAAACACAAAGATGCTCTGTAAGTCGCCAGAACGCGTTTCGCCATAAGATTAGGCTTCTTCAGCTGGTTTTTACAGAGATATTCTACAGTGTACCATATATATAGTCCCTTAATTGGGTATTAAAAAGGTCCCATGTGTTTGGAATGTCCGAAAATAGGTTGGCGTGCGTGTCACGCCTCCATCTGTCTGCTTCCGTTATTTGCCGCCATCTTGCGCACGCGCAGTAATGACTCATGCGTTCCATGCGTTTCAACTTGATATTTCCAGTATTTCCCATTAGGTTGATGGATAGAGAGCGACTTCCGTGCGGAGATCGCGAACATAAGCACAATTGAGATCTCCCTGCAGAACACCATACATTTTTGGGGGTTATATATCTTGGTGTAATTCAAATCAGATAGACAAGATAGACCAACTCCTTCTTGATGCAATCGGCACAACTATAGCAGATATGACATAATCTGATGTGATATAGATTATGAATTGAGGATGCGTAAATGGGGAAATTCCCCATATAGTGTCATATGGCACAGGGATGGCATCTCCTACCCCTGAACAGTTAACATAAAGAGATAGTTATATCCTTGAAGGCTTATATATGATATTATAATATTTATTGACTTTAAACTAAATTAGTATTGTTAAAGTGATGTGGAAAATTGTGTGAGTTTATTCTCTACCAATTTACATATGAAATAATTGGGGGTGAGCAACCCAATGTGTACAGTTATTGTAAGGAGATAGTTTTGTCCTTAAAGGCTTATATATGATATTATAATATTAAACGACTTTAAACTAAATTAGTACTATTAAGAGTGGTGTGGAAAATTGTGTGAGTTTATTTCCTACCAATTTATATAGGAAATTTTATGTGACATCTTGGTCTCAATAGTATAATATTGCCATAAAAATGACATTGTCTAACAGTGGTCTAGTGTAATGTAGAGAAGATTTAAAAAACAAGATCTAATGGTGATCTGAATATAGTGGCCATTAAAGTTATAATTTATCAAATAAAGAATGTTATTCCCTTTTTTTTTTTTTTTTTGTGTGTATCAATAATGATGGCAAATTACCTCACATACCCATTTAAATCAATATTATTAGATATTGTCGTGAGTGCACAAAGAAGGAGTAAGTGTACCTATTACAAAAAATGGACTAACTCAAAATCGTCATTTAAACCATTGGGTGTCAACGTGCCATTATCAAAGATAAGCCTCATCTCTTCTTTCCCCAATCTATTCAGTATATTTTCTTCTACATCCCTTTTCTTAATCTGTTTTATAGCCCAAAAATTATACCCGCAGGGGAGCTGTTATGTTTGTTCTTAAAGTGAAGAGAGACGGAATGTTTCTCAAAAACCATTTTTAATATTACGCACATGTTCACTAATCCTTACGTTGAGTGCTCTCTTAGTGCGGCCTATATATCGCAGGCCACAAGGGCATTCCAGCATATATACTATATTTTTGGAGCAACAATTCAGCACTCCTTTATTTTTACAGACTTTTTGGATTTTAAATTGGTATATGTGCTAATGAACTCCTTCTTGTTGGTAGTGGATCTGCAAGCCAGACACTGACCGCAACGGTAGAAACCCTCTTTTTAATCCAAAGAAACCTATACCCAGTTCTTTTTTCTTGGATTTACTGTTGTACCAAATTAGTTTTTAAGTTTTTAGTGCCTCTAAATATAACCTTAGGTGTTGTTCCTATGTATTCTTTCAAATCGCCATCGTTCTTTAGAACATGCCAATGTTTCTTTAAAATCTTTTTGATGTCATTGGCTCTATTGCTATAATCACAAATAAAGAGAATTTCTTCTCCCTTATTCTTTTTAGGTTTGTACTTAAGCAATTCATTGCGATCGTCTTGCATTATGTTGGAAATAGTATGATCTAGATCCAATTCATTATATCCCTTGGCTACAAAATCTTCCTTTAGGGTATTGGCTTGTACTTTATAGGTCTCTATATCTGTGCAATTCCGTCTGAGACGGGTAAATTGTCCTTTTGGGACCGCCTTTAGCCACAAAGGGTGGTGACAACTAGTATAGTCTATATAAGTATTGGTATCGACTTCCTTAAAAATCATCGATGTATCGCCTATATGCTAGAACATGGCCCTGCGCCCAGCTACGCGAACCGTACATGAACCTGTTTTCCCAACCGGACATGTAAAGGTTGGCGTAGCTGGGCGCAAATTTTGTGCCCATTGCTGTGCCTCTCAGCTGAATATAATAATCATCTTCAAACTTGAAGTAATTATGCTGAAGTATAAACTTGATACTATCTATGATGAAAGACTTTTGGTCATTGTCTATCGAGTTATACCTGGAAATCTCTTCTTCTAACACAGTTATCCCCATACCATGGGGAATGCTACTGTATAGCGCATTTACATCACATGTCACCATGATGTCTCCATCTTGCCAACTCAATTCCTTCAACATGTGTAGCATACTTAGGGTGTCTTTAAGATACGATGGAATGGCAGGGCCATGTTCTAGCATATAGGCGATACATCGATGATTTGTTTTTCATTTGGAGAGGGGGTAAAGACAGCTTATGTGTTTTTTTGGAAGAACTTGACAATGCTGAATGGGGCATTAAACTAGCCAACCATTGGAGCTCAGAAGTGATCCATTTTTTGGACCTCGAGATATATAGAGAAGGCGATATTATAAAATCAAAAACCTTTTTTAAGGAAGTCGATACCAATACTTATATAGACTATACTAGTTGTCACCACCCTTTGTGGCTAAAGGCGGTCCCAAAAGGACAATTTACCCGTCTCAGACGGAATTGCACAGATATAGAGACCTATAAAGTACAAGCCAATACCCTAAAGGAAGATTTTGTAGCCAAGGGATATAATGAATTGGATCTAGATCATACTATTTCCAACATAATGCAAGACGATCGCAATGAATTGCTTAAGTACAAACCTAAAAGAATAAGGGAGAAGAAATTCTCTTTTTTTGTGATTATAGCAATAGAGCCAATGACATCAAAAAGATTTTAAAGAAACATTGGCATGTTCTAAAGAACGATGGCGATTTGAAAGAATACATAGGAACAACACCTAAGGTTATATTTAGAGGCACTAAAAACTTAAAAACTAATTTGGTACACAGTAAATCCAAGAAAAAAGAACTGGGTATAGGTTTCTTTGGATTAAAAGAGGGTTTCTACCGTTGCGGTCAGTGTCTGGCTTGCAGATCCACTACCAACAAGAAGGAGTTCATTAGCACATATACCAATTTAAAATCCAAAAAGTCTGTAAAAATAAATGGAGTGCTGAATTGTTGCTCCAAAAATATAGTATATATGCTGGAATGCCCTTGTGGCCTGCGATATATAGGCCGCACTAAGAGAGCACTCAACGTAAGGATTAGTGAACATGTGCGTAATATTAAAAATGGTTTTGAGAAACATTCCGTCTCTCTTCACTTTAAGAACAAACATAACAGCTCCCCTGCGGGTATAAAATTTTGGGCTATAAAACAGATTAAGAAAAGGGATGTAGAAGAAAATATACTGAATAGACTGGGGAAAGAAGAGATGAGGCTTATCTTTGATAATGGCACGTTGACACCCAATGGTTTAAATGACGATTTTGAGTTAGTTCATTTTTTGTAATAGGTACACTTACTCCTTCTTTGTGCACTCACGCCAATATTTAATAATATTGATTTAAATGGGTATGTGAGGCAATTTGCCATCATTATTGATACATACAAAAAAAAAAAAAAAAAGGGAATAACATTCTTTATTTGATAAATTATAACTTTAATGGCCACTATATTCAGATCACCATTAGATCTTGTTTTTTAAATCTTCTCTACATTACACTAGACTACTGTTAGATAATGTCATTTTTATGGCAATATTATACTATTGAGACCAAGATGTCACATAAAATTTCCTATATAAATTGGTAGGAAATAAACTCACACAATTTTCCACACCACTCTTAATAATACTAATTTAGTTTAAAGTCGTTTAATATTATAATATCATATATAAGCCTTTAGGACAAAACTATCTCCTTATAATAACTGTACACATTGGGTTGCTCACCCCCAATTATTTCATATGTAAATTGGTAGAGAATAAACTCACACAATTTTCCACATCACTTTAACAATACTAATTTAGTTTAAAGTCAATAAATATTATATATCATATATAAGCCTTCAAGGATAAACTATCTCTTTATGTTAACTGTTCAGGGGTAGGAGATGCCATCCCTGTGCCATATGACACTATATGGGAATTTCCCCATTTACGCATCCTCAATTCATAAATCTATATCACATCAGATTATGTCATATCTGCTATAGTTGTGCCGATTGCATCAAGAAGGAGTTGGTCTATCTTGTCTATCTGATTTGAATTACACCAAGATATATAACCCCCAAAAATGTATGGTGTTCTGCAGGGAGATCTCAATTGTGCTTATGTTCGCGATCTCCGCACGGAAGTCGCTCTCTATCCATCAACCTAATGGGAAATACCGGAAATATCAAGTTGAAACGCATGGAACGCATGAGTCATTACTGCGCGTGCGCAAGATGGCGGCAAATAACGGAAGCAGACAGATGGAGGTGTGACACGCACGCCAACCTATTTTCGGACATTCCAAACACATGGGACCTTTTAATACCCAATTAAGGGACTATATATATGGTACACTGTAGAATATCTCTGTAAACCAGCTGAAGAAGCCTAATCTTATGGCGAAACGCGTTCTGGCGACTTACAGAGCATCTTTGTGTTTATTTTAACATGTTTTATTTTACTCTATGTTTTAAATTAAAGATTTTTCTTTTATAAAGAAAAGTCTGGTCCCTGCTGTTTTGGAAGTCAGAGGTATTCGTGGATTTAACCTACTCAATAAATCCACCGGCATTCCCACCCAGAGCTTGGTTCTAAGCTCCACCCAATGTGAGTTGATACCATCACCATATATATTATTAATATTGTGGTAGATCTACACAAGAAGGTCCTTGTTTTTATGTTTTCTTCCATATTTGACGAGATAAAGAAAATACCAACTTTAAAGGGAGTGGGTCTCCTTTAAATATTCCTAAGAAGACAAAGGACCCAGATGTTTGGAACCACTCAGAGCCAGTGACGGGGCTCTCTGTCTGTGAGTGGAACCATTTATTGTCATCTATTCCAACATTGTGTATACACCCTGTACTATTATTCTGCCATTTGTGTTTTTTATATATAATCCATATTGGACATTAATGATACACACCGTGAGGACCATCTGAATACCAAGAAGCGACTGCAATCGCGCCGCCAGATACGTATAATTATACCTGTTGTCACATTGGTTTGGGGGAAACCTCTATATATCTGGTCTGGCATTGGTATACTGGTGGTGGAACTTATCTGGGCGCTGACCATTTTTTGTATTGAGAGGTACAACATATTCACATACAATTGTAGCCACTGGATACAATGAATCAATACAGATACTGGTTGTGTGTACATACTGTGTGTATTGTAAAACATATAATCCTAATACTATGTACCTTAACCGAAGTACCTGGGAACACTGTTATACTGCCCATTGCAACTTTTCCCCCCTCACTGAACTATTACTGGACTGTAGTGTTGCAACATTGATACTGTGTGTATTTCTGTGTGTGTCATTATAAATTTACTTTATAAACCCATAGTACTTTGTTGAATCCTCTGAAATTCTTCCTCATCCACATCTTCCACATCCGCTATGCGGTAGCAAAAATCTATACATGGTTTAGGCTATTCAAACCTCAACAATGCTCCTGTGTATGTCACAAATTCTGGAAAAGGCTTTCAAGTTTCGTATCGGAAACGCACCCAAAATAATGAAAATGGAAATCTCGGACGAAAATGAAGTTTGCACGAAACAAAATGCACATGTCTAAGAAGAAGATCTAGCACCACTCAGACTTCTTTTCACTGAAAACCCCAGGAAAATATGAGTGCCTTTGAAAGTAAATTATTATCAGAAGCCCAAAACAAACCTACAAACTTATTATTATTATTTATTTATAAAGAGCCAGCATATTCCGCAGCGCTGTACAATGGGCACAATATAGACAAGTACCACCAAAGAAAAGACCGAGGAACCTTAGTACCCCAGGTCTAACAATCACTTATTCCGGTTAGTACGCCGGGATACCACTTCAATATCAGGATTAACCCCTTAATGCCGCAGGACGTACAATTACGTCCTGCATTAGGCGGGCTTTAACGCCGCATGACGTAATTGTATGTCCTTGGCGTTTGCAGCCCCCCTCCGGCAATACTCACCTCCTCCGGTCGCTCCCACGCTGCTCTGACTCCCGCGGAGTTAGATCGGCGTGAATCCCTCCTCCCGGTGCACTGACGTTATCGCGCCAGTGCGCGCGATGAAGTCAGTTTCAGGCATCCCCCCCCTGCCGGCGCAGGGGAAGTGCCTGAAGGGGAGGGGGGATCCCTTGGATCCCTAACTACCCCCATCGCCGGGGACCAGGCGGCTGTGGCCAGCATCGCTGGAAGGGTCACAGTCTGACCTTTCCAGCGATGTAGGGGGTTAACCTCTTAGTTGCCAGGTCGCGGCCTGGCACCAATCGGTGCAAGACCGTGGCCTTTTTCCATTGGGGGCCGCCATCTTGGATGGCAGCCCCCACCTCTGGGTCCCCCCCGCATCACCTGACTCATCGCGCCATGCACGATGATGTCAGTTAACTGGGGAACCCCATAGCTGCAAAGGGATTTCCTATGGAAATCCCATAGAGGATATAGGGGGGCTCTTTGAACCCTTTATCTCCTGATTGGTGGCAGCTAGGGGGTCATGTCTAATATTGCTGGAAAGGCCAGAGCATGGCCTTTCCAATGATATCAAACATGACCATGTTAAAAGTTTAAAAAAGTAAAAATAAAAATAATTAAAAAAAATTAATGCAGCACTATAGTTCACATTTCAATTATAATGTGAACAAAGATGCTTCACTAGTGGTTTTTTTTGGGGGTTTTAGCTAAAATCACGCAATTTCTCCCCCAAAAAAAAGGGTAGATTTTTTAACAAATCTACCCCATAGCATATGACCGCAAAGGCTCGGATAATATTTTTTTTTAAAACAAAAACACTTTACACTCTGTGGATGATTGAAATTTTAATGAAAATTCACATTCACTTTTTTTTTTTACATTTTTTGTTATAGCATTTTGGCAGGGCATGACCTATACATACAGTCAGGTCCAGAAATATTGGGACATCGACACAATTGTAACATCTTTGGCTCTATACACCACCACAATGGAGTTGGAATGAAACAAACACAATGTGCTTTAACTGCAGACTGTCAGCTTTAGGCTAGGGTCAGACTGAGGCAGTGCGAACGCGCGTGCAGTCGCACTTAATCACAGCCGTGCTAGCAGCAGATGACGGGCAATGACGGGCAATATACGAAGTACAGTCGCACAAAAGTGCGGCCGCGCAACGCAAGCGGCAAACAAACGCATTTTTTCGAGAACGTGAAACCACTAGTACTGATGTACAGAGTGCGCTGCGTCCGCTAGCGGCGTGTGTGCGTGATTGGGAGACGTCAGACGCTGCTAATGTCCGGCCAACATAACGTCCAGACACAAAAAGTGTTTTATTGATGATCCGTACAAAATCACGGATGAAACTGCGCATCGTATGACTGCTATTGCGTATTCTGTGAAAAAATAAGTCCATTCGTTCGAACGCACTTTTTCACGGACAACGTGAAAAATGCGTTAGTCTGACCCTAGCCTGAATTTGAGGGTTTGTACATCCAACTCAGGTGAACGGTGTAGGACTTACAGCAGTTTGCAGATGTGCCTCCCACTTGTTAAGGGACCAAAAGTAATGGGACAATTGGCTTCTCAGCTGTTCCATGGCCAGGTGTGTGATATTCCCTCATTACCCCAATTACAATGTGCACATAAAAGGCCCAGAGTTCATTTTAAGTGTGCTATTTGCATTTGGAATCTGTTGCTGTCAACTCTCAAGATGAGATCCAAAGAGCCTCCACTATCAGTGAAGCAAGCCATCATTAGGCTGAAGAAACAAAACAAACCCATCAGAGAGATAGCAAGAACATTAGGCGTGGCCAAAACAACTGTTTGGAACATTCTCAAAAAGAAGGAATGCACCGGTGAGCTCAGCAACACCAAAAGACCCAGGAGACCACGGAAAACAACTGTGGTGGATGACCGAAGAATTCTTTCCCTGGTGAAGAAAACACCCTTCACAACAGTTGGCCAGATCAAGAACACTCTCCAGGAGGTAGGTGTATGTGTGTCAAAGTCAAAAATCAAGAGAAGACTTCAGAGTAAATACAGAGGGTTCACCACAAGATGTAAACCATTGGTGAGCCTCAAAAACAGGAAGGCCAGATTAGAGTTTGCCAACCAACACCTAACAAAGCCTTCACAGTTCTGGAACAATATCCTATGGACAGATGAGACCAAGATCAACTTGTACCAGAGTGATGGGAAGAGAAGAGTATGGAGAAGGAAAGGAACTGCTCATGATCCTAAGCATACCACCTCATCAGTGAAGCATGGTGGTGGTAGTGTCATGGCGTGGGCATGTATGGCTGCCAATGGAACTGGTTCTCTTGTATTTATTGATGATGTGACTGCTGACAAAAGCAGCAGGATGAATTCTGAAGTGTTTTGGGCAATATTATCTGCTCACATTCAGCCAAATGCTGCAGAACTCATTGGACGGCGCTTCACAGTGCAGATGGACAATGACTCAAAGCATACTGCAAAAGCAACCAAAGAATTTTTGAAGGGACAGAAGTGGAATGTTATGCAATGGCCAAGTCAATCACCTTGACCTGAATCCCATTGAGCATGCATTTCACTTGCTGAAGACAAAACTGAAGGGAAAATGCCCCAAGAACAAGCAGGAACTGAAGACAGTTGCAGTAGAGGCCTGACAGAGCATCACCAGGGATGAAACCCAGCGTCTGGTGATGTCTATGCGTTCCAGACTTCAGGCTTTGATTGACTGCAAAGGATTTGCAACCAAGTATTAAGAAGGGAAAGTTTGATTTATAAACAGAAAAAATACAACACAGCGCTTAAAGACCTGAGTCCACAAGAAAGTGGGTTAGATACATTATATGTCCATAAACAGTAGTCCTTATCTTCAGAAGTAAGTCTTCTTAAAAATACAGATGGGGTATACACTGCAGGAGAAAACACAGAGAGGACCAAAATTGCGAAGTATAACAGCACCCAAGATGAGAGTGACTTGTATTCGTATTTAACTCACATTCTGGGGAGCCTACGACCGGCTCTCAGGAGTATAGCGGACAGGGACTTATACCAGGTGCCCATAGACCCTTCAATCCACTTCTCCGGGGTTTGCCGAAAGAGAAAATACTGCAGAAGAATTGACAAAGACCAAAAAAGCACCTCTTGGTGCGGTAAATCACAAATAATTTTGTGGTTTAAAAAAGCGAACCAAATTCAAACTCACAAGCGGTTGAGCCTCTATTGGCTCCGTCACAATGTGCACAGGGAATCATATAGGTGTTCCCCAGACCTTCTTTGCAGGATAAAGGCAGACAGCAGTTGAATTAAAATAAAAACATTTATTAATTTAAAATATACAGATCATATCTACCAGGACGCGTTTTGCCATTAATGGCTTCCTCAGCTGGAGATTACACTGTTGTTCTTGCTGCTGCCTTTTTATACAATGAGTTCCTTAAAAGTGGTTAAACAATTAAACCCTTAAGATCCAATTAAAATAAGATTACCATCAGGTGCATAAATTATGGCACCTGCCCTCTCACATATACCCATTCCTTTTGGCTCCCACCCTAAACCGCAAAATTTAATAGTCCCTTTATTGGGTAAATATGTGTATCGCGCCCGCCACCCTGAAGCGCCAAATTGACAATAATGCACCCGCCATTTTGCGCATGCGCACTAACCCCGTGTTCCAACTTGGAACGCGGAATTCTTATTCTTCAACCATACAGCGGCAATACAGATGGAGGGGAAGGAGGGCGGCACCAGCAATCCCCACGAAACTTCTAATGGGTGCACATTAAACCCTTCCCTAATCTAAACATGGACGCATCGCCCAACTCCACCCAACACAAGGGAGAGGAAGGGGAGCCCATGCCGCACACATAGACCATCTCCCTCCATCATAAATGAATAAGTGCGCCGTGCCATATGAATAATTAGCCCATAAATATATCAATTGCATATTCCCCAATACAAAGGAACAGTAATATACCAAACTAACAACCAAATAATGTATACCCAATACATAATAATCGGCGGATGTGCCCACCATAAATGTTCAATAACAAAATAAGTATAAAATACATTCATAATCAAAGTGATAATCACTCTTCCTAACTTATCTACCCAAATGTATATAAATTTAAAGTGCTAATTCTATCAATTACAACATGTACATACAATTAAAGTACACTAAATTCCCTACATTTTCAATAATTGTGCAAATATACAATAACCATCACAATATACTTAATATTATATATTCCATCCTCTTTTAAGACCAGTAACCAATTATATAAAATGAGTGTATGCCCATATAAAGTGCAATAGTTGTATAATAATGTAAACTAACTTATCAATTATTAAATATGTGCAAAAGTGCAATATGCCAATTATTTGTAAATAGCTACGCTAATTATATCTGGATTTTATGCTATAGAAAGTGAATAAACCCTAAAATCTGGGTGTGCAGAATAAAAAATCTAGAGGACCGATATATTATAAAATGTTGGTGTGTACCTATATATATTAAAGTGCAAAATGTAGACAATGTATACTAACTAACATTTGTCATTAAATATACGTAAAAAGTAAACGTATATATAGCCAGTCTAGTGCTACTAGAAAAATAATAAAGTGCAATGGATGTGCATATTAGCATAAGTTATGATACTACAATAATATTAATTACGACCCTCTAGGGCTAATTTTGTGTGTAAACAGAGATATACTGGATAATGTGCAATGAAGGAAATTGATAATGTACAGACTAACATAGCCTATCATCTATGTACTATCATTTGGTTATTAATGGGCGACCAGAATGTTCACATATATCTTTAAAATACTAATAACGTAAAAATACATATCTCTTAACACCCATAGGAGCTATTGGGAATCCCTATATATCCTCAGTCATTAAATATGTGCAAAAAATATATTATATTAATCATATAGGGATATAAAAATAATCTATTGGATCTAAATCTAAAGGAAATGGACCAATTCAAAATCACTATTGAGGCCCCCCGGTGCCAGGGTCCCTAAATCAAAAATAAGTCTCATCTCCTCTCTCCCAAGTGCCATAGTTTCACTCACACCTTTATTGGTGCATCTCACTTTTTTTACAGCAGAAAATGTAAGGCCTTTTGGGCATCCATTGTGGGATAATTTAAAGTGCTGAGATACGGAATGCTTCTCGTATAGTTTGTTAATATTCCTAACATGCTCAGAGATCCTAACATTTAAGGCTCGGCTCGTACGACCCACATATTGGAATCCACACGGACATTCCAAAAGATATAATACATTTTTAGAGTAGCAGGTTAAAATTTTATTTATCTTAACCATTTTCCCTGTCTTTTTGTTAATAAAACTCTCAGTGTGTCGCTTCTTGTTCCCTGTGGATCTACAGGCCAAACATTGGCCACAACCGTAAAAACCTTCTTTTACATGGAAGTGATTAACTACCTTATTAACAAATTTACTCATGACCAATCTCTTTTTTATATTTTTAGCTCCTCGAAAAATGATCCTGGGTTTATCTCCTATAATTAGGTCTAAATCCTTGTCTTTTTTTTAAAAATGCCAATATTTTTTAAAAACCTTTTTAATTAAAACACTGTTTTCATTAAAATTGCATAGGAAGGGAACTCCTTTCATCACTTCTTTCCTGGTTTTATACTGTATGAGGCTATTTTGGTCCACCTTTTTCAAATCTCTTATTAATCCTTCCAATTCGACCTTGTCATAACCTTTATCTATGAACTCCTGTTTTAGGATCCCTTCCTGCTCTTCAAAAATCATGTCATCGGAGCAGTTTCTACGTAGCCTAGTGAACTGCCCCTTTGGGATTCCATTTAGCCATACCATATTGTGACAACTTGTCTTATCAATAGATGTATTGGTATCTATGTCTTTAAAATAAGTTTTGGTCTCTAAGGCCCCATCCCTCATGTAGATCTCCAGATCAAGAAAAGAGATTCTGTCTTTGCTCCACTTCTTCTCAAGTTTTATACCCCATTCTTCATTATCTAAACCTGATAAAAATTCCAGTAGTTCTATTTCCTCCCCCTCCATATAAACAGCAGATCGTCGATATACCTCCTATAGAGGGGAACCCTATCCTGCGCCCAGTCACGCGAACCATAGACAAAACTGGTTTCCCAGCCTGCCATATAAAGGTTTGTGTAACTGGGCGCAAACCGGGTGCCCATAGCCATCCCCCTTGTCTGGATATAATATTCTCCAATGAATTGGAAGTAATTATTGTTCAATATGAACTCTATCCCTTAAGTTTGATTTATGATTATTCTTCTGTCCCATTACTTTTGGTCCCTTAACAAGTGGGAGGCGCATCTGAAAACTGTTGTAAGTCCTACACATTCACCTGAGTTGGATGTACATACCCTCAAATTAAAACTGACAGTCTGCAGTTAAAGCACATTGTGTTTGTTTCATTCCAACTCCATTGTGGTGTGTATAGAGCCAAAGATGTTAGAATTGTGTCAATGTTCCAATATTTCTAGACCTGACTGTATAATAATGATATATTATTAATCTTCCGAGTCTGCCGGAAAGATCGATATATAATTTGTCTGGGTGGTATAATAATACGTGACTTAAAACCGCGTTTAAAAATGGTCAAAATGAGCTCAGCAAACTTCTGCTTCGAAACAGCGCCGAAGTTGTAAAATTACTCCCGTCTTTAAGGGGTTAAACCTGTACAATTGTGACCAAAATATAAACAAAAAGTACCAGTCGACAACCATGAAGACTGAAGACTGATTATCTGAGAAATGGCAGGAAAGTGAATGCAACTTTATTAATGCAAAAGACACTCTCAGATACAAATATTAAAACCACAATAAGACAACGACAATATGAGGGTGCTTGGCGATAATGAATAATGGCTAGAAAGATACAAGCTTACCTAATGAGCCGAGGGGATATAGTACATCATTGTAACCATAGTTGGCAAAAAATTCCCTACCTATAGGCTCAATGTCCAGACCGACAATGGGTCTAATAATAATAGTAAATGACCATGATGCACTAGCCCTAATGCTCTTGATTTCTGCTCTCTCCCTCATATAAAAACAATCAGACACACATAATTAAAATCAGCAAAATACACGTTCCGCTCAACATATGTTTCACCGATGAACACGTCACTGTTTTTTCCATTCTATTGCTCCAGATGAAGCCGAGTGTTTAGTGCATGGTGGTCATTTACTATTATTATTAGACCCATTGTCGGTCTGGACATTGAGCCTATAGGTGGGGAATTCTTTGCCAATTATGGTTACCATGATGTACAAGATCCCCTCGCCTTATTTGGTAAGCTTGTGCTAACTTCTTGAGAAAGCGCAAAACTTTTTCACCCCAGTTTAGCATCAGTATTGGAATATTGATGCAAGATGTTAATCTTAATTCTCCTAGCACTAACAATTACATATCGAGACGCTACATTAGCAACAACTGTGGAATAGATCCCATTGTTAGCTGCACATCTCACGTAGCAAATAAATGTTATGATAACATTCTTTTCAACAGAAAATGTTAAGTAGTGAAGGGGTTAAATGAGATGATAGAAAAATCTCTTCAGCCATTTACATACATAAAAAAGAAAAACATGTGACTATTATTCCTTCATCGTGTTATTCATTTTAAAGTATATTTTGTTCTCCTAAATTAATCAGCAACTATATATAAACGAGCTGACGTTATTTAATAAGCGCTCAGCATTTTTTCCAGGAAAACGTCGCTAACATGTGGTATATGGGCGCACACATTATAACGTATACATTTACAATTATACCATTAATTAAGTCCTGTAAATGTGCCTTACTTATTATTATTTGGTAAAATAAATAATACCCATCAGATTCAGGTCTGTGAGATGGTAATCCTTCTTGTGGACTTTCCCCCGTAGCTTGTGTTTGTTGTGCTGACTGTTGGCGATTTCTTTCAGTTTTTTATGGTGTCACTGGGCTGGGTTTGGCATCATGACATACTGGTCCAGCCGCATCTCCAAAATTTCTACATGTGGATTGAAGTTGCTAAGCGCAACATTGCGATAATTGCACAACATCCCTTTTACATACTGTGGAGTGTGGATAGGTGATTTTACGTTGCAGCTACTCCTTATTGTGGAGGTTATTCACTAACCTCCGAAATTGCCACCGAACTGTGAATTTCACCATAGGTGCAATTTCGGGGCAATTCGTGTATTCACAAAGCTGTAAGTTCGCAAATACAGGAGAATTCCCAGCAAAATATGGTTCAATTTGGCTCAATTCGGCCGCACCAAAATTGTCCCATTGAGAACTATCGATACTTCTATTGCTCCACAATTTCGTTGAAATTACCTGATTTTTGGTGTTTCAATTCGACAGGTTTAAACAGGCAAATCCCATAGGTTTCAATGTAAAAAATTGAACATCTTTAATTTTTTTTAAAGACCATTTGTTATCTTTATTTTTCGCAAAAAAAGTTTTATTTTTTTAATTTTTAAAAAGACATTTTTGTTTTCAAAAAGACTAAAAAGTTGTATTATTATTATTATTTTGGAACAGACCTTTCTGTGTCATTACTTTTTTATTACTTAGACACATTTTTATTGATTTAAGCTCCTATTAGGAGAATAGTAGACTTCCTTTTTTTTTACTTCGGTGGAATTCGCCTAGGCAATTTCGGTGCAATTTGACGCTTTTCTCCAACGTCCGATAACTGCTTTGGTGACTTAATTTTTGGTAATATATGGTGACCATTTGATAAATAGTGATGAATGCGAAATGGAATCACCGAAGTGAGCCAAATGGGACGAAATGCATAGCACTGAAATTGGGGGCAATTTCGATGCTTTGTCAATAGATTTCTTGTGTGTGTCAACATCACTAGAAATGCAAATATCTGATAAACATGATATACAACAAAAATAAAACAGCTCAAGCACAAAGAAAATATGGAATGGGCTAAAAATTATTTATATTAATATATGTAACAGTTCAAACCTAAAGAATATATGTTACAGGGTGATCTATTAGATTATTTTTTAGGTGGCAGAAGAAGTAAAAGATGAGCATTTAGTTGTATTTTCCTCCATTGTTGCTACACCTCTAAATAAACTCTTGGACAGTCCACCAAGATGCAGTAAAGGGTCTCATGATATTAAAATATTTAAGGCTCTGAAGGCTCCAGATTTTGTTGTTTGCAGCTTATTATACACATTCACTAAGACCAAAGAGACATCAGTACTGGTCAGGGATAAAGCTTTGAAGAAACACAGGTCTTGGTTCAATAAATGTTTTACTTTTTTCCCAATATCTTTCAGAACGCCACAAAATGTAATAGTAAATCACTGGAACAAATACACCACAACCACAACAGAGAGAAGGAAACCTACGAAAGTTCACCGACCAGGTAAGGAAGAAGATAGTCAAAGGCGAGGCCAAGACTTAATAGATTTAGGTGTGGGCAACTACGGCCCTCCAGATGTTTTGAAACTACATTTCCCGTAATGCTTGGCTACTCATTAGCTTTGCAGAGCCTCAAGGGAAAAGTAGTTTCAAAACATTTGGAGGGTCAGGGTTGCTGAGCCCTGATTTATAGGAATATTTAATATTACAATATGTCATTTTTCTGCCCTGTCCTGGAATACTTGCAATTAATAGAAATCCTGGCGTAATTTGTTGCTGATAGATATTTATAAAATGTTTAATCAGAAACAAATTACACCAGGATTTCTATTAATTACAAGTATCTCAGGACAGGGCATAAAAATGACACATTGTAATATTAAATATTCCTATAAATCAGGGCTCAGCAACCCTGGCCCTCCAAATGTTTTAGAACAATATTTCCCTTGAGGCTCTGCAAAGCTAATGAGTAGCCAAGCATTACGGGAAATGTAGTTTCAAAACATCCGGGAGGCCGTAGTTGCCAGCACCTGAGTTAGAGGAATGTGTCTCCAAATCTTAGCTGTTCTACAAATATAAGACGTTCTACAAATCTGAACTCTATGGATCTATGGATCTTATTGAAAGAAGTCTACTTCAAGTCCCACATGGCCTTGTCAAAAACTCTGTCAAAAACCATGAGGATTCAAGGAATGATGAGGGAATGTCTTCTCTGGTTTGATGATATCAAGAGTTAAATTTTGTGCCATAACTTGCAAAACTGCTCCATGTTGTGCTTAGTCAACGGAACTCCAAAAACTACCATACCCACTGTGCTATGGCAAGCCATTCCAGTAATTGTGTCAAGTTGTGGATGAATGAAGTTCACCTTCTGTTGCTTGAAAACTGGTCATAATTGATATTCAAATCAAATGCTGCCAAATTTAAGACAATTCTAGAATAAACATTTGTGGAAAAGGACTGAGAGTTAGCAGAAGTAAATGTTCTAAACTTTTCAGGCCATCCTGGATTTCTTCTCCAATTTCCTGGTTATTGGGACACCAGAGAAGAACAATGCCACATTCACTTGGCCTCATCATTTCCCATCATCAATATTCAGTGAACTAGATTAATTACCTCCATCCAGGGAAGAGTGGGGCCTTTCTAGAGAGAATCGTGTGTGATTAATCTTATAATTTCTCTTCATTCAGAGGAGTTCTCAGTTACCTAGATATTATCTGGAGCTCCGTCCTCATATCATTTGCAGGTAAAGCCACACAGCGATTGTGAGTTTATGTATAATCCCAGAAAATTACTTTTTCTTTCTCGAATAATTTTGAAAAAAATCATAGCTACATCTATGTATGCAATGTGGTATATAGTAATCGCATGATACATTGTTTAGACACATATACTGACCTATATAATAACCCAGATCATATTATTTGAGATTTCTTGTCAGCGTCTAGTAAGGTAGTCATTAACCTAATGCTGCACAAAGGGGAATCCAAGAAAGAAGAGATCCAGGGCAAGGTTCAAGATCCAGGTGTGCAAGACAGGTACACGGGGTGGACTGTGACCGTACCCCCCCTGATGGGTGCCCTCCGGGCACCGAGGCTGGAGCAGGGGACGGAGCACCTTCCTCTAACTAGAGTCCTCAGAAGAGATGTCAAAGTATCTCCAGAGCTGGGAGCAGCGCCTGAGCACTGCCAAGTGCTCCTCCCGGACTAACACGCCAGAGGGTGTCCTGGTGTAGCCCGTAGGGGCAGGTCCTCTTGGGCACCTCTTGCCAGTCCAACTACCCGGATTCTGGTAGTCCTCAAAGACAGCAAGGAGTACAGCCCTGTCAGACTCAGTGTCAGGAAAGGTGTCATGGGCTCAGCTCGGCGGTGACACTTCAGGTGCTGGGCTCGGTGCAGCAGCGCCCCTGGCATGGCTCGGTGGGGCAGTGCCCTCGGCGAAGACTGGTGGGGCAGCACCCTTGGCACGGCTCGGTGGGGCAGCACCCTCGGCGATGACTGGTGGGGCAGCGCCCTTGGCACAGCTCGGTAAGGCAGTGCCCTCGGCGATGACCGGTGGGGCAGCGCCCTCGGCGAGGCTCGATGGGGCAGCGCCCCTGGCAAAGTTCGATGGGGAAACGCCCCTGGCAAAGTTCGATGGGGCAGCGCCCCTGGCAAGGTTCGATGGGGCAGCGCCCCTGGCAAGGTTCGATGGGGCAGTACCCTCGACGATGACCGGTGGGGCAGCGCCCTTGGCACGGCTCGGTAAGGCAGCGCCCTCGGTCAGAGACAGATTAACTGTAATCCACAGGTGGAGATCGCTGAGAGTCCCTTGCACAGACAGATGTATCCAGGAACAACAGGGCAGATGGATGGAAACTGGATACACAGGATAAGCTGGAGCAGGTTTTCACACATCCAGATGACCTCAGTCAGGGAGAACAATGCACACCCACTGCTGACTGGGTCTCTCTGCCTTTTAAGGAGGCTTAAACACGGATAGGCCTCAGCTGGAAGTCCAGGGCTAGAAAAGGAAGACCCAGGCTGGATCTCCAGGAGCCTGGTCCAGGTGCAGAGCCTGGGTAAAACCTGGACTGGAATCCAAGAAAGAAGAGATCCAGGGCAAGGTTCTTAGATCCAGGTGTGCAAGACAGGTACACGGGGTGGACCGTGACACTTACAAATAGCAACGCTGCAGTCTGCTGCACATTTTGTGAAGAACTCCCAGACAGCAGAGTTCCTGCATGTGTGCTTTGAGACAACAGCGCTCTGCACCTGAGCAGCTCTCACTTCTAATACCTTGGACTGGCTACATTTGGTCTTAGAGGACGTTGTGCCTCGTTTTTGTTGTGCCTCCTGCTCCTCCTCCTCACTTGACTCCTCTGTTCAATCAGGCACCCAGGTGGAGTCAGTGACCTCATCATCATTGTCATCACCCCTATCTCTTCGTCAGTGGAGCCAACCTGGCAATATGCTGCAGCTTATAAAAAACAACAGGTGGAGCATGCAGTGAATAAACCGTAAAATGAAGACTTACTTAAAAACATGTAATTGCTGTAGAAACCTCCAGGTGTGAGCTACAATAGAATATACAAACGCAAGATAGCGTAAAATATATACAATTTAATAAACAGAATAAAAGAGTGATAGAACCACAAGGAACGTGGCACACAATACAGTATCTGTGTGCAAAACAGCATGTATATACAATTCCAATAGTCACCGCGACAAGGACTGGTGTAGCAGACGTCAGCCTCAGATGAATCCCCTAGTGAATAGGGATGAGCTGTTCGGTTCGATCAGTTCGGAGTTTGATTCGAACTTTGGCCGTTCACAAGTTCGCAAACTTCAAACTTTTTGGCGTGTTCGGTTCAAGTTCGAAAAAAAAAATGTGAAAAAAGTATAAAAAATGCTTAAAAAAATACCAAAAAATATAGAAATAAAGAGACTCTTTACTGCAGAATATTATAAGCAACGGTTTATTAGATATTGAATTAAAAAATAATGTCTACGTGCAAAGATTCTCACCTCTAAATGACCTGTGCTCTCAAACGGCGTAAGCAACAGGTGTTTAATTAGTGTTTGGAAATAACATGTGCTTCTAATTAGTCCGTCTCATGAATTTGATACATTGTATGCAGACTGGAGGTGCCAGGTGTCGTGTGTGGGTCTGTGCTGTGATGGCGATGTTTCCATACATCCTACAAATCCGCCACTTCACGGGCAGGTTATGGGGACCTCCTAGGCACGATATTTGAAGGAATTTTTCGTTTTTATTTTTAACCCTTATTTTATGGAAAACTCACTGTTCCTTTAACCCTTTCACTGCTGAGGCATTTCACTGCTGTGTGCTGAGCTAATTTTTACCGCTTTCGCTCATCATGTTTAAACGCAATTTGAAGCCACATTTTATTATACGACCCAGACATATTATATATCGTTCTTTTCGACAGACTCGGCAGATTCATAATATACACATTTTTATATGTATACGTCATGTTCTGCCTGTATATTATAACAAAAAATGCAATAAAACTTGAATTTTTAATCATCTGCAGCGTTTAAAGTATTTTTTTTCACCTTTTATCACATGAACATTTGCGGTTATATTTTCTATGGGCTGTGTTTGTATAAAAATTAGAAATGGGGACTTATTAAAATTTTTTGGGGGAATTATGTGATATTTAACAAACGCACACCATAGAAAAAAATCATTAGTGCAGCATCATTGTTCACATTATAATTGAAATGTGAACAACATTGCTGCATTAATAAAAATAACACACAAAACAAAATACATGTTTTTTATTTTTCTACTTTATACCTGGTCATGTTGGGTATTATTCAAAAGGCCATGCTCAGGCCTTTTGATTGACACCCTCCATGACCCCCTAGCTGCCACGGTTCTGGAGATATTGGGGTTCAAATGAACCCCCTAACTCCACTAGGGGATTCCGAGCAGCTAGGGGTTCCCCGACTATCTGATGTCATCCGCTATGCGTGAGGACGTCAGGCAGTGAGGGGGGACCCGGGGGTTGAGATGGTGCATCCGGAGCTAGGCCGCACTTCAGTGCCGCAAGGCGCTGAAGTGCGACCTGGTGCCTAAGGGGTTAAAGCTAGGCACCGCTTAAAAGAGGAGAGTCTCCCCTTTTAAGCCGTGCCGGGGGCAGGGCCGGCGCTAGCGTAAGGCGGCACAGGTGGCCGCCTTACTATCTGGCTTCCTGCCAGTTTGTGGGGGTGGAATTTCCGGCCCCGAGCGCCGCCATCTTGGTCGGCCGGGGAGATCCGGTGCAGCGCTAAGGGCCGAACCACCTGACCAGCGCCACGCGCGATCTCGCGAGAACGCGGCTGCACTGGTCATGTGGTTCCCGCCCGGTGAGCGGCAAAGCTGCATCATGTCAGCGGCCGCTCGCCACCATGAGGAACGCCAGCGGAGCCTGGGGGGGCCTGGCAGCAGGTGAGAGCTGGGGGCAGATATCTCCATGTGAGCTGGGGGCAAATATCTCCATATCAGCTGGGGCAATATATACCCATGTAATCTGGGGGCAAATATATCCATGAGTTGGGGCAAATATATCCACATGTGATCTGGGGGCAAATATATCCATGAGTTGGGGGCAAATTTATCCACATGTGATCTTGGGGCAAATATATCCATGAGTTGGGGCAAATATATCCACATGTGATCTGGGGCAAATATATCCATAAGTTGGGGGCAAATATATCCATTAGTCGGGGGCAAATACAGTCAGGTCCAGAAATATTGGGACATCGACACAATTCTAACATATTTGGCTGTATACACCACCACAATGGAGTTGGAATGAAACAAACACAATGTGCTTTAACTGCAGACTGTCAGCTTTAATTTGAGGGTATGTACATCCAACTCAGGTGAACGGTGTAGGACTTACAGCAGTTTGCAGATGTGCCTCCCACTTGTTAAGGGACCAAAGGTAATGGAACAGAATAATAATCATAAATCAAACTTTCCATTCTTAATACTTGGTTGCAAATCCTTTGCAGTCAATCACAGCCTGAAGTCTGGAACGCATAGACATCACCAGACGCTGGGTTTCATCCCTGGTCATGCTCTGCCAGGCCTCTACTGCAACTGTCTTAAGTTCCTGCTTGTTCTTGGGGCATTTTCCCTTCAGTTTTGTCTTCAGCAAGTGAAATGCATGCTCAATGGGATTCAGGTCAGGTGATTGACTTGGCCATTGCATAACATTCCACTTCTGTCCCTTCAAAAATTCTTTGGTTGCTTTTGCAGTATGCTTTGATTCATTGTCCATCTGCAGCATTTGGCTGAATGTGAGCAGATAATATTGCCCGAAACACGTTGGTGTTTGATGGGTTTGTTTTGTTTCTTCAGCCTAATGATGGCTTGCTTCACTGATAGTGACAGCTCTTTGGATATCATCTTGAGAGTTGACAGCAACAGTTTCCAAATGCAAATAGCACACTTGAAATGAACTCTGAGCCTTTTATCTGCACATTGTAATTGGGGTAATGAGGGAATATCACACACCTGGCCATGGAACAGCCGAGAAGCCAATTGTCCCATTACTTTTGGTCCCTTAACAAGTGGGAGGCACATCTGCAAACTGCTGTAAGTCCTACACCGTTCACCTGAGTTGGATGTACATACCCTCAAATTAAAGCTGACAGTCTGCAGTTAAAGCACATTGTGTTTGTTTCATTCCAACTCCATTGTGGAGATGTTAGAATTGTGTCGATGTCCCAATATTTCTGGACCTGACTGTATATATATATCCAGGAGCTGGGGGCAAATATATCCATGAGCTGGGGGCAAATATATCCATGAGTTGGGGGCAAAGATATCCATGAGTTGGGGGTAAATATATATATATCCATGAGCTGGGGGCAAATATATCCATTAGCTGGGGGCAAATATATCCATGAGTTGAGGGCAAATATATATATATCCATTGGCTGAGGGCAAATATATCCATGAGCTGGGGCAAATATATCCATGAGTTGGTGGCAAATATATATATATATCCATGAGCTGGGGCAAATATATCTGTAGCGCTGCTTTAAAAACTGTATTCTGGTGCATTGAATTATTATGGCCACCAGAGGGAAACAGAGACATAGTGGACTATGCTGGACAAAACTGAACTACACCTACCATCATCCTTTGCGTGAGGACAGGAAGGAGGTGGTACAGGAAGAGGAAAGAGATTAGCAGCCTCGTGCAAGGCAGAAGCAGAGTGAGCAGAGCAGTGAAAGGTGGAGGACGCACGTTGGAGCTGTCAGGGATCGCAACCAGGCCGGAGTACAGACACTGTCTTACTGGTGCTGGAGATCGGGACAGTAACCGTGTTGAGACCTACCTACACAGCGCTGAGAGGTCAGGAAGGACAAGCTGGATCTGGCAGGACCCCAAGTTAGGAGACCGCACTGATCGATTGGGAGTGCAGGCGGTGGATCGTTGTTCCAGTTGCGGAGATTGGGCAAGCAGGGAGCAGATTCAGTGGCACGGAGTCCCAGTACACAGCGGAGAAGATCTTTAGTTTCATTCATCGGATTGGTGAGAGGCCTCCAGGCCACAGTTACAAAACAGAAACGCTCGCTGCAATATTGTTTAAATCCACAGGGCCCCAACGGTGACTAGTCGAAGATTGTTTTTGTTTCATTCACTGGCCAGTTGAACACAGTACCTGGGTACCCTAGACAACACACATATATATTTTTTGAGCTATTATTCATGGGACTTACAGTCCAGAACTGAGGGGGTTAACCGTTTCTTTTACCGCCGTGTGTTTTTCCCGCGTTACGTATTCTTGTCATTCAAATACCGTATATGCGTAATATATGCTGCTTTATTGGGATCAGTAAAGAATATAATACCTAAAAATCCACAACAGTGCTAGCGTATAGTTATTTCCTACTGCGGTGAGACTAACCTGAGGTTTATTCAGCGGCTCCTCCGGGGGTGAGTGCTACACGTAGGGGCTCATCCGGGATTCCAGTCTCTGTGGATACTGCAATTAAAGGGTTAATTATGGATCCAGACACTGCTGCCAAATGGTGTGAGGAGCACAATAGCCAGATAGGGTTAAGCATAGTCACAGACATTCCTGCAGACACTTGGGCCGCAGATCAGATTCGCCGGGCCGTGGCCGTGCTGACACCAGATCATCGGGGGTTAATCCTGGACATTAAAGCAAACCCAGGTACTTCTCACACATATGTTCTTTTTGAGTGGAGAAAGGGTGTTCCAGTGTGTTTTCAGGGTGCAAGTGTGAAGCTGACCGACGATGTGGAAGTTCAACTGATTCAGCCAAGTACGCCATGTGGCGATCCCGTGAAAGTTCCCGCGTCCAGTCTGCTGGCCATGATCGGGCCTGAGTTCATCGTGGCTATCGGAGATTTGCTGGCTAAATGCCAAAGAACAAACCCTCTTCACACTAATTTTGGTTATCGACAGTTGAGGAATTTTTCAGGAAACGTACCAACTCCGGCGGGAGAAGAAATCTTCGAAGAATGGGTGGAACAGGCGATGCAGGCTCTGGATGAGTGGGATGTCCCTGAAGTGCAGAAGAAACAGAGAATTACAGAGAGCCTGAAGGGATCTGCATCAGAGGCTGTCAGAAACCTGAAGTTGAGTAAGAAAGACTGTACTGCTTTAGACTACTTAAATATATTACAGGAAGTCTTTGGTCGAACAGAAAAGGCTGCTGAACTCATGTACCAGTACGAACACACCTACCAGCGGAGAGGTGAGAAAATGACTGATTATATAAGGCGCCTGGACAAGATTCTGCACCAGATACTACTCAAGAAAGGGCCCGAACCTGCCCTGGTAGATCAGATCAGAATGCGGCAGATATTGAGGGGTGCTCAGCCTTTAGACCCTGTGATGTTGCAACTAAAGACTCAAGAAGGCAATAAAGAGTTTAATTACCTAGAGCTGATTCAAACTGTTCTAGAAGAAGAAGCCCATCTGGAAGAGAAGTCTGCAAGAAGGGGAGAAAAGGTTTATGCCCAACCTGTAAGGTATAATGAGTGTTCGTCGGACGAAGATGATCCGGAGGAGACATCTGAGCCGAAAATTGACCGACAAGAGCAGCTCACTGTTCATGGTGAGATGCAAAAGACTCTCAAGAGAGTCCAAGAGGCCCAAGCGGAACTGGAACAGGCTCATGCGGATCTGCGCCAAGAAATCTTGAAGGTAGCAGAAATACAGATTGAAATACAGAGGTCTCTCTCAGATATGCGAACAGCAAAGGTTGCTGTGGCATCCAACAGGTGGTCTTCAAATGAGACACAGCGAGAAAGTGCGGCCCCATCTTCAAAAAAAAGGTGTTTCAGCTGTGGAGAATTGGGTCATTACCGAGCGCAGTGTACGAACCGAAGGCCAGAAAAGAAAATAGTTGAAGATTTCTTAAAGGCCTTAGAAGGACTGTTATCTACCTCACAAGTGGGAAACTTCAGAGAACCCCGGTGGAGAGAACAAACTGGGTACCCAACTGCTGGAGACTACTACGATTCCCAAGATCCAAATAGGAGGCAGGGAGGGTCTGAATATGTACCTGCTAGAAATAGAAGATCCTCTCCCTGGAGGTCCGGTCCTACGTCACGGGAAAACAATGCACGCCCTCAATCACCACGAATGAGGACGAGGGTTAGGTTACAACAGACTGGGCCTATGCTTCCTACTACTACGGAGAAGTTCCCTGATAAGCTGATAGGTCCTTCGCCCGTCATTCCAGTTCAAGTAGAAGGGATCTACACCAAGGCTCTGCTAGATTCAGGCGCCCAAGTAACTCTGATCTACCGAGACTTCTATCAGAAATACTTGAAACATATACCCCTGAAGAAGTTGAAGGATCTTGAAATCTGGGGTATGGAGACTGAGAGGTTTCCCTATGATGGATATCTACAGGTGAAGCTGGAATTCAGTTCCGTGACCATTGGACAACCGAGAGTATGTAACACGTTGGCCATTGTGTGTCCCTGGCCCTCTGGAGCTAATCGAAGTTCTATGATAGTGGGGACGAACACCGACTTTGTGAGACATCTTCTAACCCCACTGGTGAAGGAAGAGAATCATGCTCTCAAAAAGGCGCACTCGATGTTACAGCCGGTCTGTCAATGGATGGTCAAAGAACAGAGAGCCCCTGCAGAAGTGAGGCGGCTGAGGAAACCGGAAGGGACAGAGAAGGTTATACAGTCCAGAGAAGTCCCTGAAATAATCTCTGCAAGAGTTTTGAAACGGATAAGTGGAAGAGTTTCCGTCAGCATATGTAATGTGTCTGACTCTTCAGTAAATTTGAAGACACGGATGTCAATCGGGCGAATGGTTTCTGTTACGCCCCTCTCCACTACTGATCTAGAGAGGAGAGTGAATAAAGCGATTCAAGCTGAATGGTTCTACCCTAAAGATGCTCCTACCTCGTTCAAGCGGAAGAAGCGGGTTCAATCTCCAATACTCAAGTCGGAAAATTTGGTCTCCAAGCGTGAGCTAGACATGGGATGCGCTAAGAGCACTAAACACAGCATTCGTCTCCAGGATGATAAGACTTGTCGAGAAAGGTCAAGATGAGTTCCATTGGGAGGCCTAGTTGAACTGAACAGAACCAAAGGAGTGATTGGAGCAGAGGGACTGAGAGTCATGGCTGCGGGTGTTCCTGAGCTATATTGTTACCCTGCATGGATGAAGGCTCATTGTGAACCACAGAATCAAAGCCCAAACGTTTGATCCAGCCCCTTCAGAGACTTACCTACGATTCACCGGGACATAGCACTGAAGAAGCTGTTACCACTGTGCGACGGCTGCCCGAAGTGTCTGCTACTCTAGCTGAAGTAGTTAGGGACATGAGTCAGCTTGAGGATGTATATCTGACCCATTATATGTCTGCTACTGAACCTGAATGTATTGCTTAATGTAAATATTGCAATGTTATGTATCTGTTACACTCCCTTGGAGGGACCCAAGAGTTTAGGGGGGAGAGTGTAGCGCTGCTTTAAAAACTGTATTCTGGTGCATTGAATTATTATGGCCACCAGAGGGAGACAGAGACATAGTGGACTATGCTGGACAAAACTGAACTACACCTACCATCATCCTTTGCGTGAGGACAGGAAGGAGGTGGTACAGGAAGAGGAAAGAGATTAGCAGCCTCGTGCAATGCAGAAGCAGAGTGAGCAGAGCAGTGAAAGGTGGAGGACGCACGTTGGAGCTGTCAGGGATCGCAACCAGGCCGGAGTACAGACGCTATCTTACTGGTGCTGGAGATCTGGACAGTGACCGTGTTGAGACCTACCTACACAGCGCTGAGAGGTCAGGGAGGACAAGCTGGATCCGGCAGGACCCTGAGTTAGGAGACCGCGCTGATCGATTGGGAGTGCAGGCGGTGGATCGTTGTTCCAGTTGCGGAGATTGGGCAAGCAGGGAGCAGATTCAGTGGCACGAAGTCCCAGTACACAGCGGAGAAGATCTTTAGTTTCGTTCATTGGATTGGTGAGAGGCCTCCAGGCCACAGTTCCAAAACAGAAACACTCGCTGCAATAATGTTTAAATCCACAGGGCCCCAACGGTGACTAGTTGAAGATTGTTTTTGTTTCATTCACTGGCCAGTTGAACACAGTACCCGGGTACCCTAGACAACACACATATATATTTTTTGAGCTATTATTCACGGGACTTACACTCCAGAACTGAGGGGGTTAACCGTTTCTTTTACCGCCGCGTGTTTTTCCCGCGTTACGTATTCTTGTTATTCAAATACCATATATGCGTAATATATGCTGCTTTATTGGGATCAGTAAAGAATATAATATATAAAAATCCACAACAGTGCTAGTGTATAGTTATTTCCTAGTGCAGTGAGACTAACCCGAGGTTTATTCAGCGGCTCGTCCGGGGGTGAGCGCTACATATACATGAGCTGGGGGCAAATATATCCATGAGTTGGGGGCAAATATATCCATGAGTTGGGGAAAATATATATATCTCCATGAGCTTGGGGCAAATATATCCATGAGTTGGGGGGCAAATATATCCACATGTGATCTGGGGGCAAATATTTTCATATGAGCTGGGGCCAAATATTTTCATATGAGCTGGGGCAAATATCTCTATATGAGCTGGGGCAATATATACCCATGTAATCTGGGGCAAATATATCTACATGTGATTTGGGGGAAAATATATCCACATTTTATCTGGGGCAAATATACCCATATGAGCTACCCTAGTGTGTGTATATATATGTGTATATATAGAGATTATCATGGCACCTCTATCCTGATTGGCTTGACATGACACGGATGGGGGGCACCAAAATGCACCTTCGCCTGACTAGATAAAAATGCTTGCACTGGCCCTGCCCGGGGGTCGCCTGGAAATGACGTCATCGCGCATGGCGTGATGACATCATTTACGTCGGGAGGAGCTTGACTTCAGTGTCTGAGGACGCTGAAGTCAGAACGCCGCGGGACCCCGGACAGAGAGGTGAGTATCTCCGCCGGAGGTCCTGCAAAGCTGATGACGTGTGGGACACGTCCTCCTCAGCATACAGCGGGAGTAACTGAGGACGTGTCCCACACGTCGTCAGCAGTGAAGGGGTTAAAAACGTCTTTTTTTTAAACCTTTTGTCTTTGATTCCTGTCCCCCAGGGCACTACCCGGACCCGGACATTGTTTTTAAATGTTTCTATACATCCTACAAATCCGCCACTTCACGGGCAAGTTATGGGAACCTCCTAGGCACGATATTTGAAGGAATTTTTCATTTTTATTTTTAACCCTTATTTCATGGAAAACTCACTGTCCCTTTATAAATGTTTTTTTAAAACTTTTTGTCCTTGTTTCCTGTCCCCCAGGGCACTGCCCGGACCCCCATACACCTTTTATGGCAAATATCTAGCATATATGCCCTCTTGGAGGGCACTCTAAAAATCGAACTTTGAGTCCCATTGATTTGTATTGTGTTCGTGTTCGAGTTCGAATTCGAAATTTTGAAAAGTTCGAGTTCGATCGCGAACCGAACTCGGGGGTGTTCGGCTCATCCCTACTAGTGAACAGGATCAATGGGATCAACGAGCATCTGGCGGTCTGATGGAGCAGTCCAGGACCTTCTGCAGGATCAATGGGTAAGTGGGTATAGCAACAATCAGCTGGTTACGAAGTCACACATACAAGCAGCTCGACGCGTTTCGTCATGTGACTTCCTCTGGAGCTGACTGCATTGATTCCTCGTCTTCCTTATAAAACCCCTTGTCTTCATTATGAGGCAATCAGGCTCACCTGAAGCCTCTTCTTCGTTCCAGACGTAATTGACCACTCCCGGTAGCCTCTATCGAGCACACCGGAAGTGACGCAGCGACTCCACGAACTCCATAGTAATTATGGGCAAAGGAAGTGCAAAGTATGGCAAACGCTTCGAAAGTTGGAATAAACACAGCGGAACTAAACGTCAATAAAATGTCCACATTTAAAAGTCCAAATGTAATAAAAATAAATAAACACTAAATAAGAGGCCATCCAGACCTATGGAGAGAAATATATTAGTATCAGACACTAAAGATACATAAAAGCTGCAGCTGCTGGGGGAACATGAGTGCCAGTTCCTTGTGTGTCACTTGCACCCCCTCCCTCTAGGCTGATTTTACTCCCTTCCTCAACCTCAGAGTTTGAATCAGAGCACTGGAGTTGCTGCGCATCCTCAAGCAGCATGTCACTATCATTGTAGTCAAACAATTCAGCTGACTCCTCCGTGTATGAAGATGAGGCTACGGCAGGAGTAGTTGTGGACATGGAGGTTGAATTAGATGTTTTGGCAGCTGAGGTGGACTGTAAACCACTACAAGCTTGGCTGGCAGAGGACTCGGAGGACTCGGACTGGTTAGCCAATCCTGCAAATCCTCTGTATGTTGCTGCTGCTTAAGACGGCCAGCACCAGTTAGAAAGGACAAGCGGGCCCCTGCAGAGGATGCACCATGTCCACGACGACCAGGGGCAATGCCTTTCGACACAGATGCTGCTTGCCCTCTTTTTTGTGTCTGGGAGCGTCTGCCTGTCCTTTTTGGTCTTTCTGACATGGTGAGTGACATATAGATTAACGATATACAGAACTCTGATTCAACACTGTTATAAAGATAGGAGATATGCAGAACTCTGATTCAACTGTGTTATCTAGATTAAAGATTTCCAGAACTCTGCTATAACTCAGTGAGACACCCTGATAGCTGACAACAGTGACAAGACACAGATTACAATTCCCAGAAATCTGCTAGAAGTATGTGGGACCCCCTGATAACTGGCAGTGAGAAGACACAGATTACAATTCCCAGATATCTGCTAGAAGTATGTGGGACCCTGTGATAGCTGGCAGTGACAAGACACAGATTACAATTCCCAGATATCTGCTAGAAGTCTGTGGGACCCCCTGATAGCTGGCAACAGTGACAAGACACAGATTACAATTCCCAGATATCTGCTAGAAGTCTGTGGGACCCCCTGATAGCTGTCAGTGAGAAGACACAGATTACAATTCCCAGATATCTGCTAGAAGTCTGTGGGACCCCCTGATAGCTGGCAACAGTGATAAAACACAGATTACAATTCCCAGATATCTGCTAGAAGTCTATGGGACCCCCTGATAGCTGGCAACAGTGATAAGACACAGATTACAATTCCCAGATATCTGCTAGAAGTATGTGGGACCCCTGATCGCTGGCAGTGAGAAGACACCGATTACAATTCCCAGATATCTGCTAGAAGTCTGTGGGACCCCCTGATAGCTGGCAACAGTGACAAGACACAGATTACAATTCCCAGATATCTGCTAGAAGTCTGTGGGATCCCCTGATAGCTGGCAACAGTGACGAGACACAGATTACAATTCCCAGATATCTGATAGAAGTCTGTGGGACCCCCTGATAGCTGTCAGTGAGAAGACACAGATTAAAATTTCCAGATATCTGCTAGAAGTCTGTGGGACCCCCTGATAGCTGGCAACAGTGACAATACACATATTACAATTTCCAGATATCTGCTAGACGTCTGTGGGACCCCCTGATAGCTGGCATTGTGAAGACACAGATTACAATTCTCAGATATCTGCTAGAAGTATGGGGACCCTCCTGATCACTGGCAGTGAGAAGACACAGATTACAATTCTCAGATATCTGCTAGACATCTGTGGGACCCCCTGATAGCTGGCAGTGAGAATACATAGATTACAATTCCCAGATATCTCCTAGACGTATGTGGGACCCCCTGATGGCTGGAAGTGAGAAGACACAGATTACAATTCCCAGATATCTGCTAGAAGTCTGTGGGTCCCCCTGATAGCTGGCAACAGTGACAAGACACAGATTACAATTCCCAGCTATCTGCTAGAAGTCTGTGGGACCCCCTGATAGCTGGCAGTGAGAAGACACAGATTACAATTCCCAGATATCTGCTAGAAGTCTGTGGGACCCCCTGATAGCTGGCAACAGTGACAAGACACAGATTACAATTCCCAGATATCTGCTAGAAGTCTGTGGGACCCCAATAGCTGGCAGTGAGAAGACACAGATTACAATTCCCAGATATCTGCTAGAAGTCTGTGGGACCCCCTGATAGCTGGAAGTGAGAAGACACAGATTGCAATTCCCAGATATCTGCTAGAAGTCTATGGGTCCCCCTGATAGCTGGCAACAGTGACAAGACACAGATTACAATTCCCAGATATCTGCTAGAAGTCTGTGGGACCCCAATAGCTGGCAGTGAGAAGACACAGATTACAATTCCCAGATATCTGCTAGAAGTCTGTGGGACCCCAATAGCTGGCAGTGAGAAGACACACATTACAATTCCCAGATATCTGCTAGAAGTCTGTGAGACCCCAATAGCTGGCAGTGAGAAGACACAGATTACAATTCCCAGATATCTGCTAGAAGTCTTTGGGACCCCCTGATAGCTGGCAACAGTGACAAGACACAGATTACAATTCCCAGAAATCTGATAGAAGTCTGTGAGACACACTAAAAGAACAATCTCCTCTCACTCCTGCAAAAAAAAAAACACATGCTGGGGCTGCGGGGAAGCCTTATATAGTGTGCTGCGGGACTTAGCTGTGTGAGCCCATGATTGGGCACAATTTGGCATATTTGGCAAATTGGTATAGTCTTGCACCTGTCTTGCACCTGACCTGTGGTCAGGTGCAAGGCTGTAGCCAATTACAAGCTTTAGGCCAGTGGAAAAGTGCATTGTGGTCCATTGTGGTGCATTGTGGGCGAACACGCGGAAATGTTCGATGTTCACCGAACAGTCGAACGGCCGATGTTCGAATCAAACTCATGTTCGAATCAAACCGCCAGTCCATCCCTAATCCTGACCACTTTAGAAGAATAATGTTGTATTAGAATAGAACAGAGTCAAAGGGCGTCCTGTCAGTGTCCCTTTAAGCAACAATTATGACAAAGGTAAAGAATAGCTTGAGATTGCTCTCCGGCACAAGTGAAAAGAGTTGAACTGATTGTAAAGATAATGTAATGCAACATAGACTAAACTAAAGGGAGAAATCCTAACCCCAAAGGGGAAACCCCTAAAGTGACTGAGGGAGAAAATTAGAACAAAGGTATAAACAAACGACTTTATTTAACTCAATTATTAAACAGCTTGCATAAACACTCCATACAAATTGCTGATTAGGAAGTGATGGGATGTGCACATCTGTAATGACTGGGCCAAAGGTGCCTGGAACGAGCGACACAGGGTAAAGCCGGGTCTAATTCATGCACAACTGGCAAGTCTAGCTGTGATTCGACCTGGACGGTGTATAACAAAAAGAACACAGAGCAAGAGGCTTTTAATCTACTGCTTCCGAAGGTGATAAGTAGATTTACTAATCTTAATGGTAAAGATTATAAGCAATAAATTCTACAGCCCTGTTATTCACGAGCCTAAGGGTGTGATTATAACCTGCCCTGCACCTTGTATGACACAAAACACACAAAGTACCAGGGAGTAGAGGTAGATAAACTCTAAACACGTATTCCTCCATTGATAGGTGAGTACGTTTGAGGACGCCCCTAACAATGTATAGGAGAAATATCATGAATGGAAAACAAACAACCTTTAAGTGTTAAACAAATTAATTCTCATATTTGGGCTCCTGCTGATCCTCTTGAATTGTCACTCATGTCCGAGCAAAAAGAGAAGAAGATCTGGGACCGTTCAGACTTCGTTTTACCGGAAACCCCAGGAAAAAATGAATGCCTTTGAATGCTACTAGTAAATTATTATCGGAATACCAAAAAGAATTTATGAACTTCAACAACAGATCAAATATTTACTGAGTATAAAGATTTACGGTGAAATATTAAGTTATTGGTAATTAACTAGATAAGCTCCTGCCAAATGGTCTAATTTTATAACAGCTCTAAAGCAAGATTTGTTATTTTAAAGGATAGCGGTTTTAAAGTAGTCAGGGTGTCATGTGGCGTGTGGATCCAGTGTTGTTGTGAGTCCAGGATGCAGTGATGAGGTATAGAGTCAGACAGATTGCAGGGCAAAGCAGGATTGATTTTATTAAAGGGTAAAGCAAAACACAAACCAGAGACATAGCTGAATATACACTGAGTGGTGAGATTATTATGACCACCCCATCAGTACTTCGTTGGGCCACCTTTTGCCTTCAATACTGCAGGAATTCTTCATGGCATTGACTCCACGAGATGTTGAAAGGTGATGCGAGGAATCTGACTAGGGATGAGCCGAACGCCCCGGTGTCCGGTTCGACTTCAAAAGTTTGAGTTCGAACTCGCACACGATCCGAACTCAATGTAAGTCAATGGGACCCGAATGTTCGATTTTTAGAGTGCCCTCCAAGAGGGCATATATGCTAGATATTTGCCATAAAAGGTGTATGGGGGTCCGGGTAGTGCCCTGGGGGACAGGAAACAAGGACAAAAAGTAAAACAAATAACGTTTTTAAAGGAACAGTGAGTTTTCCATGAAATAAAGGTTAAAAATAAAAACCAAAAATTCCTTCAAATATCGTGCCTAGGAGGTCCTCATAACCTGCCTGTGAAGTGGCGGATTTGTAGGATGTATAGAAACATTTAAAAACAAAAAATGAAGTTTCAAATGACAGTAAATGGTTTTCCAACAGTGCCGTCACACCGTAACCCATCTGTGGTATTGTGGAAGAGTACAGTAGTGGACCCTGCAGTCCAATATTAAAATGATATGAATCTGGTATAGGCATCAGTGGCAGTGCACCCAAATATTGTGCCTTTGGTGGCAGCAAGTGCCTTCACACCGTAACCCCTCTGAGGTATTGTGGAAGAGTGCAGTGGTGGAGGTTTTGGTAATGCAGAAAAGATATAACAAAACCGGGTCAGTAATGTTTAGGCACTTGTACTGCGCTACTGTATATGGTGAGAATCGGCGCACACCAGTAGCAACAGGAATCAAACAGAACAGGCAGGGAATACACAGAGAGAATAGTCAAATGGCAAGCAAAATCGGCAACAGATCGGGTCCTCAGAACAAGCAGGGTCAGTAACAAGTATACAAACTGATTCGGTAAGCTAGCGATGCAGGAATAAAGGCTGAGACACACTGAGCGTGTAGCGACGCACAGCATAGCGAAGCGAAGAGAAGCAAACATTTTGCAGGCTTGACTTCACTCCGCTCCGCCTCGCAGCGTGTCTACACTGCATTACGTTTGCTTCTCACCGCACTGGACAGGAATCCACTAACTAAATTAAAATGTACACACAAAACCATTTTATTTTCACAAAGCACATGTTATATAGGCAAAAAAAAGTTTCTACTGAATAAAATACATCAAAAATTACTGTTAATTTAATAGGAATAGTATAAAAATATAAAAAAAGGTAACCCCATATCATATATATTATAGGGACACGGAGCGCTGTGTATAGAGTAGGGATGCGTTGATACCACACACAGACATATACGTATATATCAACACGCAGACCTATATACAGTGGTGTATTTAGGTTTTGTGCTGCCCTAGGCCTGACTAAACTCGTGCACCCCTAATTTAAATTTGACGCACCCCTTCCTGTCAAGGGCACACCTCTTCCTGGTTAATCCCCACCCTTCCTCTGTAAGCTCCACCTTTTCCTCTTAGAGCTCCGCCTTTTCCTCTCTTTATATTAAAAGTGGATACCAAGTGCCTACTTGTATATTTTGTATACCATTTCAAATGTATCTATTGAGATAAATAAAATTATGAAATGTTTAAATTCAAGCATTTTTACAAAAAACAGCCACGCATGTCAAGTATACTGGATCACAGCCGCTCTAATTGGTTGAACAATAAAATCCACAGAAACGTGCATTGCATATGAGCGTATCACAGAGCTGCACAGCAATAAAACCCACAGAAATGGGCACTGTGTATGAGCATATCAGAGCTGCACAGCAATAAAACCCACAGAAATGGGCACTGTGTATGAGCATATCAGAGCTGCACAGCAATAAAACCCACAGAAATGTGCAGTGTGTATGAGCATATCACAGAACTGCACAGCAATAAAACTCACAGTAATGTGCAGTGTGTATGAGCGTATCCCAGAGCAATAAAACTCAAAGTAATATGCAGTGTGTATCACAGAATCCACAGCAATAAAACTCCCAGCAATGCAATGTTTGGTGTTTGTCAGCGTATCAGAATCCACAGCAATAAAACTCCCAGCAATGCAATGTGTGGTGTGCATCAGAATCCACTGCAGTAAAACTCCAAGCAAACCGAGTGTATATGAGTACACAGCAATTATGCTGTGGAGCCATCTTGTCAGCAGTGGGGTGCCACTGCCAGAGGGTGCACTGTAGCTTTCCCTTCCCGGTGGGTGTTCAGTCCAGAATAAAGTCTGTGTTAACGAAAGGGCGGGCAGCTGCGCGCGTGCGTTTCACGTGGTTCAGCCAGTCATGTGGTACTGAGACACAGAGAAATGGCAGTGAAATGCCCTGATGTTCGGTGGTTTCAATCAGCAGGTTTATTCAGGCGAACCTCATAGGTTTCAATGTTAAAAATATTCCCGTTTTTATGCAATAGCTAATAAATCATTTATTATTTTAATCTGCAGTAAAAAGTCTTTACTTATAGATTTTTTTTTTAGTACCTTTTAGGCTAGGGTCAGACTAGCGCAGTTTTAACGTGCGTTTAGCCGCACAAAATCACGGCCGTAATAGCAGCAAATGACGTCCAATGCCGGGGAACATACGAAGTACGGCCGCACGAAAATTCGTCCGCGCAACGCAAGTGGCAAACGAACGCATTTTTTCGAGAACGTCAAACCGCTACTACTGACGTACAGAGTGCGCTGCGGCTACATAGCGGCGTGTTTGCGTGATTGGGAGACGTCAGACGCTGCACACGTCCGGCCAACATAACGTGCACACACCAAACACTTCCTGTCTTGTCTGGGGGTAGCTGCAAGTTGCGTTGGACAATGGCTGGGACTGACATCGACGTGGAGAGGCTGATCAATGCAGTGGCAGATCATCCCGAGCTGTGGGACACGGCCTGCGACAGCTACAAAGACCGGCAGAAGAAGGCCAGTGCATGGGTCACAGTGTCCAGGGTGGTGTACCCAGAGTACGAGACGTGGTCTGATAAAGAGCAGAAGCTTCAGAGTGAGTAAATGATCATTTTATTGCATAGAATTCAATTGCATTGAACTTGAATGTAATATCAAACAAAATGGCATAACGAATTATCGTTGTCACTAAGGATGTGCGTTTCGGCTTTCAGAATTTCGGAATTTAAACGACATTTTCACGATTCGTGTTTTCTGATGCGGGTGATTCCCAGATAATTTTTCGATCCGAAAATGTCAGATCCGAAATGTTTCCGAGCCGAAACAAAATATTGTACGAATATGCTATTGGACTTGAATTGTGTCAAATCGAAATGTATTGCTTTGAAACGAGAACAGACGTTGCGAAAAACGAGAAATGTACGAAATCACGAAAAGTAGATCCAACAAACGAGCAAAGTGACACAAAAAACGAAAAATGGTCCATATTCCGATGACATATCCCCGAAAAACAAGTCGAACCGAATCGAATCAAAACAGGGTTCGTTCGAAATGAGCCGAATCGAAAACTTTAAACATCCGAAAATTCGAACAGAAAAAATAATCGGTGCACAAGCCTAGGTGTCACATGTCAAATGATGTCCATCTGCCATGGCACCTGCCCTGCATTGCTAGTGAAATAATTAGACAGAGCATCGCGAAACCTGTTGGTGTGTCTATTCACAGGTATTATGTCATCGTTAGCATACTCATCCAGACCCGTTACTGTGAGGGTATCCTCGAAATTAACCCCATCCCTTGCACGAACATAGTTATGTAGGATGCAACAGCATTTCACTATATCCACACAGAAATCCACATTTACATCAAGTGGCCGATGGAAAATCCTCCACTTGTTGCTCAGTATGCCAAAGCTACACTCGACATACCGTCTCGCCCGCGACAGCCTGTAATTAAACACCCGCTTCTTCACAGTCAGGTGTGTCCCCGAGTATGGCCGCAGGAGATGTGTGGATAGGCCGAATGCTTCATCACCCACAAAGGCATAGGGGACTGACACGTCGCTGCCAGGCAAAGGTGCGGGTCTGGGGATGTTCAGGTTCCCACCCTCAATCTCATTCCACAGTGTTGAGTTCCGAAACAGTGTTGAGTCCGAGTCCTTGCCGTATGATCCGACATCCACATACACAAAATTATAGTTGGCATCTGCCACCGCCAGTAGGCCAATTGAAAAATAATGTTTATAATTTTGATACAGTGAGCCACTGTGCAGTGGCTTCACAATGCGGACATGTTTGCCGTCCACCGCTCCCAGGCAGTTGGGATAGTTCGCTCTCTCCCAGAATCCTGCTGCAATTGCCAGCCATGTCTCGCCTGTGGGTGTTGGCAAACATTGGTCCTTCATGGTTTCCCATATTGTTTGGCAGACCTTGCGGACGATCTCACCAGCTGTCGATCTGCCAATGCGGAAGTTGTAATGCAGATCCTTCAAACTGCATCCACTAGCAAGATACCTAGAACATGAAAGAAGCTGTGTTATGATCACATCATATGAACCTAACCTTATGTCACTCTCATCATGTTTTGCAGCACATGAAGCAATCAATAAATGGCGCACGGTGAGGGACAATCACACCCGGGTCCTGAAAAAGGAGGCTGAAGCTGCTCGCTCTGGAGCTGGTGCAAAGAAGAGGCGCAGCTATTTGTATGCTGACCAACTGTCCTTCCTGAGGAAGAGCCAGGAGCCGCGCAAGACTGTGAGCAGTATTGACCGGCCATCCACCTCTAGCTCACAAGGGCAAGAGCTGCAGCCCGCAGGATCTGGCAGCTGCCAGGTGGAGGTCGAGCAGGGTGGTGCGGAGTCCCAGGTGGAGGATGTGGAGTCCCAGCAGGTGCCGGGTACAGCACCCACAGACAGCACCAGTACGGCTCCCAGGAGGAAGAAGCCACCATCAGCTGATGTCGAGCAGGCCATGGTCGCATTCATGGACGCGCACCATACACATCCACGCTGCATGGTCGCTGATTCCGAGGACATGTCCTTTTTCAATTCATGTCTCTCCATGCTCAACATAATGACCCCAGCGCAGAAGCTGGATTATCGCCGCCGAAGCCTGGACCTGATACATGAGATACTGTCCCATCCACAACAGGCACCTGTATATCACGGTGTCGTGCCACAATACCCCCATGGTTATTCCCACCACTGCCAGGCGTTGCCTGCCCGCCCACCCATGTCCCCTGTTGCTGGGCCACCCCCGGAGCCAGAGTACCACCGCAGCCATATGCACGGTCCTCATGACCCAGATGCTCCTCGGTATCATACCATGTGAGGTGTATCGTCTGTTCGTTTATGTTTGTCACAGTTTATTCATGTTGTTCTACTATTTTTATTTTATTACCTTCATTGGACATGCAATAATATATGTGTTTAATATGTTATTGTTATCTTCTGTCATATTATTTTGGGACTAAATATTTTATTTGTTTCACATCGTTGTCAGTGTCATTACTCTTTCGTTACGTGTTCTGCAAGGTGATGCATGCGTGTGTGTGTGGGCATATAACTACTGACCTACAATAGAGCCTCTGCACACCGAGCACATGTCTGATGACTGGCAGCGATGTCATGAATGCACGTGTTTGATAGTACTTACCGCAAAGTGAGGACCAGCATCTCCTCCGGTGGTATGGCAGCCCTCATGTTGGTGTCCCTCTTGGTCAGCGGCTCACGCACCTTCATCAACAGTTCATCAAAGGTGTGGATGGACATCCGCAGGTAGTTGAAGAACTTCACGGGGTCCCTCTCTCGCAGTGGCCTGTACAGTGTCACAAAGTGGCCATGCGTGGGTCTGGCAGTGTTGAGTGGATGGACCCATGTTCGCCGTTGTCTTTTCTTCTTCAGGTACAGGTATCCCAGTGCAGCAAAAAGAAACACTTGGACTGCATCCATCTTGGAAAATGCCACCATTCCCAAAATGCCTTTTTATACCCCTTCCCTTTTATTTGATTCATTCTGCAATTGATTTGGTTGATCATATCTCTCTTCTTCCAGCTCCGTGAAACAAAACGTACGAAAATGCGCATCGTATGACCGCTTTCGCGCATTCCGTTTAAAAATACGTTCGTTCGTTCGACCGCACTTTTTCACGTTCGCGGAGAAAAATGCGTTCGTCTGACCCTAGCCTTAGTCATTCTTCAGATTTTTTTTGGCAAAGTTCCCCCCCTTTTTTTTAATAGCAGTTTCTTTTTTCTGTAACAGAACTTTTTATTATCAATCATAGGATCTTATATGTATATTCCAGACATTTTCGTTCAGTAGTTCTTTTGAAAACAGCAGGCCACGAGTTTGCGGTGGCAGCATTCAGCAGCCGACTCCATGCACTTTGGGGACCCTGCGGTGAATGGTGAATGGTGGGGAAATTTTATTCTCCTAAGTGCAGGGAACTACAGAACACCAAAAAGTTGGCGTCATTTCGATGCTCTGTGAGTAACCCATTTAGTGGGGAGATTTTTTGCTGCCCCCTGGAAAGTGAAATTGAAAGTGTAAATTAGTGAAATCTCAATGTATCCTTCCTGGTAAAATACTTTGCAAAAGTAAAAAAAATAATATTTTTTTTTAGGGGTGGGGCCACCCAGTGCGGGCCGCCGCCCCCTGGAAAGTGCCACCCTAGGCCTGGGCCTAGTCGGCCTAGGCCAAAATACACCAGTGCCTATATATATGTATATATCAACACGCAGACCTATATATATATATACACCCACCCACAGACCCCAGACCATATATACACATACGCACATGGGGGGTTGGCATGTGGACAATCTCAACTAAATGTGCCCCCCATTTGGCTGATCCCTCCAGAAGAAATGTTGAACCCGACAGAGCAGAGAATATATATATTATTCTCTGCTCTATCGGGTTCAACATTTCTTCTGGAGGGATCAGCCAAATGGGGGGGGGCGCAATTAGTTGCCAAAATGTGTGTGTAATACAAGTCTGGATATATATATTTATAAGAAAATAGATATATATCTTATCTATATATATATATCATACCTGCCCTTACCTTCCCCTATAAATTTGCTAAAAATATACACACAAAAAAAAAAAAACACTGCCTGAGACCCTGCGCAGCCCACATGCCACCCCCCTGTACCTGGCTGAATGTATCTAATATATATAATTAATTGCATTCAGCCAGGTAGAGAAAGAAAAAAAAAGAGTTTTATTTTATGTTCCCGGGGACATTTAAAACTGTCCTCGGATTTAATTTTTTTTAGAAATGTGTCACCTTACCTTAGCCTGGTGCTCAGTGGGGGCTCCCTGGATCCTGGTTGTGGAGGGGGTCTGCTGTTCCCGCAGGTGCAGTGGCTCCCTCCCTGCGCCGCCTGTCTCTACCACATGCACTGGGCGGCTAGCCCGCACAGTCGCAGCTCTGTCATCTGGCAGCCGCATGCTCCTCAATGCTCCTCAAGGGGACCCTTGGGAGGCCCCTGCAGGCTGCCCTCTACAGTGCCTGATTAGAGGGCCGTGTCTGCCTGATGTTTTAGTAACAAAAATGTTTTATCCCATAGGTTTCAATGTTAAAAATATTTCCGTTTTAATGCAATATCTAATAAACCATTTCTTATAATATTCTGCAGTAAAGAGTCTCTGTATTTCTAGATTTTTTTGTATTTTGTAAGCATTTTTATACTTTTTTCAAAAATTTAACTTTTGGCGAACATCTCAAAAAGTTTGAAGTTAGCGAACTGTCGAACGGCTGATGTTCGATGCGAACTCCGAAAAGATCGAACCGAACAGCTCATCCCTACTTTCGAACAGCCGATGTTCGATTCGAACTCCGAACAGATCCGAACCGTACGCTCATCCCTAAATCTGACACCATGCCTGATGAATAGCACTGTCCAGTTCTGTGAGATTTGATGGTTGTGGAACCAGCTGCCTGATGGCTCTTTCAACTTCGTCCCACAAATGCTCAATTGGATTGAGAACTGGTGATTGTGGGGGCCACCTAAGCAAGGTAAATTCTCCCTCATGTTCTTGAAACCACTCCTGCACAATTCGAGCACCATGGCATGGCGCATTGTCTTGTTGGAAGAAGCCATCTCCATTGGGATACGCCATCAACATGATAGGATGAGCTTGATCAGCAATGATGCTTTGGTATGTTGTGCTATTCAGACGTTGTTCCACACGAATTAAAGGGCCTCAAACCATAACACTGCCCCCACCAACTTGAAGGGCTGTTCTCATGCATGTGGGGTGCTGCTTTCATGCTGTTTCTACCAAATTCTCACTCTGCCATCTGCATGTTGCAACTGGAAACGTGATTCATCAGACCACATGACTTTTTTCCAATGCTTGAATGTCCAATCCTTGTGTTCCTGTGCGAATTGTAGACATTTTATCTCTTTAACTGCAGACAGCAAGGTGTTCGAACAGGCCTTCGGCTTCCATATCCAATACGATGCAGGGTACGGCGAACAGTGCACTCAGAGATCATTTGAGAGGATCCCTGATTTAGATCTGCAGTAATTTGATGCACTGTTGCCCTTCTGTTGTCTTCTACCAGTCTTGCCACTCTCCGTTCTGCCTTAACATTGACTAGTCGCTGATGGCCACAATTCACACGTTCAGACCCAGATTTTCAGCTGACATTCCAGTCTTTAAACACTTTAACAACAGTTGGTCTTGAACATTTAAAGAATTCTGCTGGTTTGCTGATACTCGCTCCATGGCTCAGAGCGCCAACAATCATCCCACATTCAAAGGCTGTTAAATTGCGTTGTTTACCCATATCTTCAGAAAAAAATCACTTCTACTATCGTGGTAAACAACCTGCTGCCCTATTTATAATGGTCTGGCCCTCTAGCAACTTCAGGGCGAAATTATAGGTAATTTGCTTAAAAATGTCAGGTGGTCATAATAATCTGGCCACTCAGTGTATATTGAGAAGGTTGGGCGAGACAGGAATGGAGATTGTTATTTTTTAGGCCCAGCCGGAGAATCGAATATGGCGGCCCGAGGCCCTCTCTGATATCATCAGAGAGGGCACACTGGACGGCCGGCGGCCCCCTCTGATGATGTGAGAGGAAGCGCCGGACATCTGTCGTCCATGGCTGCCCTGGTATTCGGCCACTCCCTGCCTGTCTTCTACCACGAGGATCCCTCTTTCTGCCACCACTGAGGTCTGTCTTATATCTGGGTATACATGCATCTTCTGGGGTCTGATATCTGGGTATACATGTACCTGGGGGTCTGATAACTGGGTATACATGTATCTGGGTTTCTGTTATCTGGGTATACTTGGCCTTCATGGATTCTTGCACCGGGATCCTGAGGTTACATCTCTGATTTTCTCCCATACTCTATGCCCTGGTGATAACACATTAGACAAATTAATGAAATTTCAGGGAAGGTTGTTGCTCCAACTTCATATAACCTATATCTGTTTGCCGATGACATATGATTTATGTTGTCTAATCCCTCCATCTTTTATATCCCATCTGCTAACTATCTCTTGTACCAGTATAGTTCTGTATCAGCCATAAAATAGATCTATACATATCTCAAACTCTGCCGCTGAAAATCTCAGTCTTTAGTTTTCTTTTCAAGCATTACAGAACAATTTCACCCACGACTGGAGGAAAGAGTACATAGATTACCTGGGAACTAGAATTCTCAAAATTTTACCAACCCTACATGATCTTCACTGTAAACCGATGTTAGGTTTAAACACTATCAGAAGTCATGTTTTATTTTAGAAACCAGACAAATTATATTTGTTATTTTCCGTGCATTCAGCAGATTCAAAATATATCACCATTGTGTCGTCACTTCCACACTTGCTCTTTTCCGAAAAAAAAAAATTATGTGAAAAACTCATTTTTCTGTAACCTCCCTGGCGGTCCAATTTTTTACAATTTTTGTGTCTAAAAGCGTCTAATTTTTTTTTTAAATAAACAGTTTTTTTATATAGTAAGCCTGAAATAATTAGGTATAACTCACTGAAATCTGTGGAAACAAGAGTCTAGTAAATAGGGATGAGTGGTTTGGTTCGATCAGTTCGGAGTTCGACTCGAACATTGGCAGTTTGAAAGTTCGCGAACTTCGAACTTTTTGCCGTGTTCGGTTCGAGTTCGAAAAAAAAAAACATTTTTGAAAAAGTATAAAAAATGCTTAAAAAAATACAAAAAAATCTAGAAATAGAGAGACTCTTTACTGCAGAATATTATAAGCAACAGTTTATTAGATATTGAATTAAAAAGCTACCTAATGTCATCTAGGTGCAAAGATTCTCACCTCTAAATGACCTGTGCTCTCAAACGGCGTAAACAACAGGTGTTTAATTAGTGTTTGGAAATAACATGTGCTTCTAATTAGCAATTAGAATTGGATACATTGCTTTCAGACTGAGTGTGGCCTGCACATGTATGAACAAACACTGTGCTTGTTTTGAATTCTAAGAAGTGTTCATTTCTACTATATGATCCTCTCTGATATGCTGTTTAACCCCTTAAGGACCAGGGCTCTGTAAAGCCAATCATTAATGATGTAGATGTTACGTCATTTGTCATCAAGGGCTTAATAAAATCTTTATCACATTCCTTAGATTTAAACGTAATATTCCAGTATTTGTATGTCGTGTACCTCTCCCGAAGGGCCTATGTGAGCATACAATTATTATTGTGTTAGATCTATAGTTTTGGTGCAAGCGTGGTGGAAGGGTTTGCTGCTTCTGCATTAGTAACACAACACAACGTGAAAATGTCTATCATAAAGCGTACAAGCTGAGTCCCTAGAGTCTCTGACTATCCATTGTCATATATACCTTGCTTTATACATATAAAGCCCCGTTCACACTGTGCGTTTTGAAAGTCGCGCAATTTTCCGCGCGATTTTCATAGTGCGATAATGTCGCACGATGTCACGCAATGTCGCGGTTTTGTGCGATTTTTGCAAAGCACCACCAATGCAAATCGCAAAATCGCAGATAGCAAATCTCAAAAAAAGGGTCATGTAACAGCGACATGCTACCGTATTTCAATGGAGCTGTTCACATCTTGCCGCGCGACTTCACGTCGCGCGGCAAGATGTGAACAGCTCCATTGAAATGCATTGGAGAAGGTACACAGTGCGACGTCGCGCGGATTTTGCTGCGACGTCGTGGCAAAATCCATGCGATAAATCGCACAGTGTGAACGGGGCCTAATACATTCCCTCATCTAACAAGATAGTAGTTAGTCCCTGTGCATTTTAACCCCTTAAGGGTGTCTAGGTGTCGTGTGTGAGTCTCTGATGGCAATGTTTCTATACATCCTACAAATCCGCTACTTCATGGGCAGGTTATGAGGACCTCCTAGGCATGATATTTGAAGGAATTTTTCGTTTTTATTCTTAACCTTTATTTCATGGAAAACTCACTGTTCCTTTAAAAACATTTTTTTTTTTACTTTTTGTCCTTGTTTCCTGTTCCCCAGGGCACTACCCGGACCTCACATCTTTTATGGCAAATATCTTGCATATATGCCCTCTTGGAGGGCACTCTAAAAATCGAACTTTTGAGTCCCATTGACTTGCATTGAGTTTGGTTCGAGTTTGAGTTCGAACTCGAACTTTTGAAATTGTTCGAGTTTGAATGCGAACCGAACACGGTGGTGTTCAGCTCTTCCCTACTAGTAAACACACTGAGTCCGATAAAGTTTGAAACACGACATAATAATTTATTATCCAAAAAATAGTTATCCAAAATAATGCTAATAAATTATATTCAATAATATAATCAAACCAAAAACACTGAAATCTTTCAGAAAACAATTTTAGAATGTGTATGTATGGTCTGTTTCTGATTCTTTAGTGCCACCTAGTGGCCGTTCATGAGAAGGCCATGCTGCTGGGGATTTACATTGGAATATTCCCTTTTTTTTTTACAGTTTGCTGCCTGGTCCTGCCCCCTGCATCGTGCGACTCAAAGGGAGCATTACCAGGAAGCAAGTCACCACGATCATAATGCGGGGGTCAGCGAGGGAGCGCAGGATGAGGTGAGTATGCAGCCCGATTGTGGCTCGGGGTTACCATTCGCGGTAGCGAAATTTAACCCCGAGTCACACTCGGGAATACCGCCAGGGAGGTTAAAAAAGATATTTAAAAAATTTTAAACTAAAAAAATGTTTCCCATAATTTTTTACAAACATAATAATTTTTACATTAAAACACTAATTTTACATTAAATTAACAATTTTGACATTAAAAAGTTTTATTGTTAACATTTTTTGCTTAAAAAATTTAATTTGCAAAATCCTTACTTTGCCTAATGTTAACTACACGAATGTTCAGTAAACCTTAAACTCGCACTTTGTGTAATGTAAAATCGCATATTGTACAGTCACTCTGCAATTCGCACTTTGTTTAATGTAAAAGCCACTATTTTAAATGTAATCCGCATTGTCCGTACTACAAAAGCCACATTTTTACTGTACAGATGTGATATGCATCTGTAGCTTTATTACTAGGTGTTCGTCTGTCTTTTTACAACTTGTATTTTGTCGGGTACATCGCTGCTAATGCAGAATGAAGAGCGACGCACTCGCATGTCCAGTGATGGGCTTACCGGGGTTGTACCAGGTGTAATGTCTCGGCAGGAAAAACCTGCAAAGTTTCAAATGTTTATAATGATTGTAGTGACGGTTTATTCCCTCAGTCGAGGCTCACAATATTAAAGTTGGCGAGCTGCCCCTGTATCTCAGAAACCGCTACTTGTTACATTATTTCACTATACTGTGTTTGTTGGAAAATGTATTTGGAGACCACTGGTGTTGTCGGGTATATTAGAGAGGAAAAATTTAAATGGATGCCTGTAGCCATCTTGTTTAATGGAAAGTCTTTTCTTTTTCAATTTTCCCTAGTTTTAGAAATGAACAAAGATTTTTTTTAAATAGTTCACGGCTAGGTGAAACTAAGAGTTTTTTTTTTATAAATGCCAGACATGAGGGAACCTTAAAATGTCTTTATGTGATATAATGCTGAAGCTAAGTGCCAGATATGTCATAATTAAATTTATTGCTTTGTCTTAACAAGCCTTTAAAACAAAAATATATTTTTTCTTTGGGTATAGGAATAAAAGTTAAAATTTTGTAAATGTATGATTATATTCACGAAATATATTCTTATAATCAAGGTATATTTTATTATATTTTACAGTAGAAAATAGATGCTCCAATAAATATTTGTTGAGTATAACTGGTAAATAAAGTATAATTATTGAAGAATAGATTCTGTTGATTTTAACTAGAAAGGAATTCAACTGATAAAGAGACCCAGTAAAAACTTTGAGAGGAGTCGAAATATAAATCTAATTTGGACAGGATAGGCTCAGAGTCTACACTGAAAATAATAGAGGGTCTTTGTAAGTCAGATTGATCTCTTGACCTTAGATAAGAGATATTAAAATTAAATGGTGGAAATAATTAGAAGTACAACATTGCCCTCTTGAGGTATAGTAAATGTTATATTTAATATAGAGAATAATATTTAAATGGAAAGAGGTAGATTGCCAGTGACGTCAAATTGACTATAATTGGAGCCACACTGTTTCGTTGCAAGGTATTCAGACTTACACAACAATGCATTCAGACTTCCAGGAAACGACAATGCAGTCAGATCATTCCAGGACATAATGCATTCAGAGAGGATTCATGCAAGCAGACCATCGCAGGCAGACCATCGCTAGCAGACCATCCCAGGACAATACACTCAAGATGTCACACTACATCTCTAACTCACATGCATTGATTATCTGACATTGATAATATTCACATATTCCAAAACAATCAAAGAATATTCCAAGGCAGTAACTAATTTTATCCAGATTGGAGGTAATGTATGAGAGAGCAAATTTAAGGTTAATATATTATATATACAGTCATGGCCGAAATTGTTGGCACCCCAGACATTTTTCCAGAAAATCAAGTATTTTTCACAGAAAAGTATTGCAGTAACACATGTTTTGCTATACACATGTTTATTCCCTTTGTGTGTATTGGAACAAAACAAATAAAGAGAGGAGAAAATCCAAATTGGACATAATGTCACACAAAACTCCAAAAATGGACTGGACAAAAGTCTTGGCACCCTTTCAAAATTGTGGATAAATAAGATTGTTACAAGCATGTGATGCTCCTGTAAACTCACCTGGGGCAAGTAACAGGTGTGGGCAATATAAAAATCACACCTGTAAGCAGATAAAAAGGAGAGAAGTTCACTTAGTCTATGCATTGTGTGTCTGTGTGTGCCACACTAAGCATGGACAACAGAAAGAGGAGAAGAGAACTGTCTGAGGACTTGAGAACCAAAATTGTGGAAAAATATCAACAATCTCAAGGTTACAAGTCCATCTCCAGAGATCTAGATTTGCCTTTGTCCACAGTGCGCAACATTATCAAGAAGTTTGCAACCCATGCCACTGTAGCTAATCTCTCTGTGGGTGGATGGAAGAGAAAAATTGATAAAAGGTTGCAACGCAGGATAGTCCGGATGATGGATAAGCAGCCCCAAACAAGTTCCAAAGAAATTCAAGTTGTCCTGCAGGCTCAGGGAGCATCAGTGTCAGCGCGAACTATCCATCGACATTTAAATGAAATGAAACGCTATGGCAGGAGACCCAGGAGGACCCCACTGCTGACACAGAGACATAAAAAAGCAAGACTACAGTTTGCCAAAATGTACTTGAGTAAGCCAAAATCCTTCTGGGAAACCGTCTTGTGGACAGATGAGACCAAGATAGAGCTTTTTGGTAAAGCACATCATTCTACTGTTTACCGAAAACGGAATGAGGCCTACAAAGAGAAGAACACAGTACCTACAGTGAAATATGGTGGAGGTTCAATGATGTTTTGGGGTTGTTTTGCTGCATCTGGCACTGGGTGCCTTGAATGTGTGCAAGGCATCATGAAATCTGAGGAATACCAAAGGATTTTGGGTCGCACTGTAGAGCACAATGTCAGAAAGCTGGGTTTGCGTCCGAGATCTTGGGTCTTCCAGCAGGACAATGACCCCAAACATACATAAAAAAGCACCCAGAAATGGATGGCAACAAAGCGCTGGAGAGTTCTGAAGTGGCCAGCAATGAGTCCAGATCTAAATCCCATTGAACACCTGTGGAGAGATCTTAAAATTGCTGTTGGGAAAAGGCGCCCTTCCAATAATAGAGACCTGGAGCAGTTTGCAAAGGAAGAGTGGTCCAAAATTCCGGGTGAGAGGTGTAAGAATCTTATTGATGGTTATAGGAAGCGACTGATATCAGTTATTTTTTCCAAAGGGTGTGCAACCAAATATTAAGTTAAGGGTGCCAAGAATTTTGTCCAGCCCATTTTTGGAGTTTTGTGTGACATTATGTCCAATTTGCTTTTTTTCCTCCCTTTTTTTGTTTTGTTCGAAATACACACAAAGGGAATAAACATGAGTATAGCAAAACATGTGTTACTGCAATACTTTTCTGTGAGAAATACTTGATTTTCTGGAAAAATGTCTGGGGTGCCAATAATTTCAGCCATGACTGTATTTGGAGTATTTTTTGCAACAGATAGACTGAGATTTCTCAGATTACTGTTAGATCTAAAGTCTTCAAAATATTTCTATATCTGCAGATAGAGATATGAAGAAGAATTGGATATAAGGATTTATCCTAAAGAAACTGTTGCAAAGATTGATATACCGATATATATATATTGAATTTGGAAATTATTGTGATTGAAATTACTAAGCAAGGAATTATATAACTACAATATAAAAAGCAGAAGATTAGAAGCTTAATTCTCGATATTAGGGGAGGATTCACTAAATAAGTTTTTATTACTTATCATTCTAAAAATAGAATAAGTGATAGCTCATATTTTGTTGATCCACGTAGCATAAAGAGAAACATATATCTCTACAAGATCTAGCTTGTTAAACATTGGTTTGCTTGGAAATATATGTTAAATTTTCATTAAGCAGAAATGTTTATTAACCATTTGTGTATAATTACTAACTGATAAGGTAAATTATATTAATCATATATGCAGTTACTAACAGGAGATACATATATTGTGAAGCTAGTGTCTATGTGCTGATGGATTGATTGTTGGTTATAAATCTTTGTTTATGATATGAGATTTGAAACTTTTTGTAATAAATATATATATTTTTATCCGATTATTGATTAGTGTATTCTTCAAAGCAAAACACAGACAATTAAAAGAATTTAGGAGAATTTCTAGGAAATATAAACGATTGATATTTGTGTCTCGTATAAGTTTCTTATTGAATATAAATCTCGACATGTTTTAGTCACGTGCAGAGATAAGTCCCTACAGTGTATTGTGCAATTGTTATACTTATTTTTTAATAAAAAAAGTGGTTTTGTGGAGGGGGTGGGGTTCGCTCTGGTGCTGTGTCGGAAGCTTGTGAATCCGCTATGAAAGTCCGGGTAAGCGAGCTCCCATTCTTATAAAGGGTGAGTTCTCGTGTCTCTAGTGGGCAGACTTAAAAGTTAGTGATTTTGCATGGACTCACAAAGCAGGAGTTCTAGAATGGCCCCACCATTCAAGAACTCACAGCTTAGCACATCCCACCCTGAGTTTAGGTTTGCAGTGTGCAATGCATGGAAAGGTTTGCCCTTTTGTATAAAGGAAGATTTTCGAAAATGTTTTCTGTATGTGCATGACGGGAAAAGGGCTGCCCTACAGTTTAATGCAATGATAATTTTCAAACAAGTACATCCCAGATTTTTTTTTTAAAAAAAGCGTTTCGGACTTTTGGGATGGTTACAATAATCAGAATCACTGATATTCAGCTGAATACCACTTCGGTCTGAACCAAACCACACTAGTAATACATGAGCTCCCCCTTCTGCCATTGCAGAGTTAGATATGATTCTACAGCTTTTAGTATGCCGGCAGCCGGAGATCTCTTCTTTCACACACCTTAAGCCCAAATGTTCAGATGGTGGTGGAGCTGGGGATCCTTTGCTTCTCAATGAGTGCAGCTACTGTCTTATCCGCTCTCCTTCCTCTTTCAATGTTCTCCATCGCTTCCTTTTCTTCATCCTTCCCCCTTCCCTTAACTTCATCTTCCTAGACCCTTTTTCTCTCAAAAGATTTTTCTCTCCTCGATGACCTCCAACCAGACCTGCCCTAAGGATGGGGCAAGCAGGGGCATGCTCTGGGCCTCACACTTCAGAAGGGCCCAACACCACTGCTGACACCAGCAGCTTGATAAAACTTTTCAGTTACCACCTTTCAGGATCCTGGCGCTGAACCCCTGGCAGCGCTCTACATGTGTTACCCATCACCTATTCTGGAGATCCAGTACACATTCAGTACACAAACAGTTAAGCACCAAACACACACACACCAAAGGTCAGGTGACCTCTCCTGAATAAAGGACCATATACCTCTATCCAACTTGCCTCAGTATTGATGCTATAAGCCTCAGAGAGTATAGACATACCTGATCTGCTCTTGCTACTACCTGTCATTGACACTGCATTAACCTGACTATTCTTTTCTGGATTACCCACTTGTACCTCGCCTGGAATCCCCTTGTGTCCTGTCTACCACACCAAGGTACATTTCCAGTGTGTCCCAAGTATCCTGGTACCTTCTGTCTATTTCACCTCCTCCACCCATCCTGTGTGTTTCTGCATACTAGGCTCAAACCCCTAAACCACGGTACCAACCCTGAACATGGGCCCCACCATGGCTCACGTCGGGTGCCGTCATGACACCACCAAACACTGGCCAGCTTAAGTATCAGAGGACCAGAGTGACGAGCTCCAAAGCAGGGGTTTCTATCTCAGGGGCGAGTTTGGCTATCTGGGGTAAGATGGGTCAGGTTTATCTATTTGGGAAGATCAGTGGGGGGCAGTGTGTGAAACAGATAGAGTATATCTTGTCCAGTGAGTCAGTGTGTGACATTAAAATCATGACCAGGGGCCCCACAAAATATTCTTGCCCAGGGCCCCACGAATGCTAGGGTTAGCCCTGCCTCCATCTGTCTGTTTTTCTGTCCCTCTCTCCACTTCCACCAAATCTCCATCACCAGAGAACATATCCATAGGTTTGAATGATATAAGAACCCCTAAAAACCACCCAGCATGCTCATTATGAAATATTTACCTATAGGGTTACATTATATCCTAATATATGTTTTGTGACTCCTCCCATTTGAACATACATAAAAGAAAAACACATTTGCAATTTATTCAAAAATTACTTTAACCACTTCAATGCGGAGGACACGCTCAGCGCTGAGCGCGTCCTCCCATTGGGGTCAGCGTTCGGCCGGGTTCCGGCCGATCGCTGGCCCCTCCGGTGCGGGCTGACATCCTTGATGTCAGCCCGGCATCCGGAGCCACAGCCGCCGGAATTAGGTGTCATTGCAGCAGCGCGATGACACCTAATTCAGGCGCCCCCCCGCATGTGCGGAGGAGGCGCCTGAAAGGGAGGGGGTGAGGTCCTTCGGACCTCTCTCCCTCCCGATCGGCAGCGTTGCGGGGGTTAACCCAGGCACCATTTGGAAGGGCACAGCCTGCCCTTCCAAATGGTGCCTGGCATTAACCCCTGGGGAGCTGGATCGCGAATCGGCGCTGAAAAGCGCCGATTCGCGATCCTTTCCCGGAGCTGGCCGACATCTTGGATGTTGTCCAAGCCTCCGGGAACTCCCCCTGAGGACTGGCGTCATCGTGCGTAGCACGATGACGCCAGTCCTGGACTTAACCCCTAACTGCCACCAACGGTGGAGATAGGGAGTTCCAATGAACTCCCTATCTCCCGATCCGTGGCAGCTAGGGGTTAAAGTTTGGTATGGTTGGATCGGCCAGAGCATGGCCGTTCCAAAGATACCAAACACTACTGTGAAAAATGTTGTAAAAAAAATAAATAAATGAAAAATAAAAATAAAAAGAAATTAAAAAAAAAATAAACACTTTTTTTTTCTTTTTTTTGGTTTGTTAGTGCAGCAATATTGTTCCCATTTCATTTATAATGTGAACAATGATGCTGCACTAACGATTTTTGTATGCGGTGCGTTTGTTAAAAATCGCGTAATTTTCCCCAAAAAAAAATGTAACGAGACCCCATCTCTAATTTTTTTAACAAGCGCACCCCATACAAAATATAACCGCAATTGCTCGCATGTTAAAATGTGAAAAAAAACACTTTACACGTTGTAAATTATTGAAAATACATATTTTATTGCATTTTTTGTTATAATAATGACATATTATGAATCTGCCGAGTCTGACGGAAAGAACGATATATAATATGTCTGGGTAATATACTAAAATAAGCCTTCAAAACACGTTTAAACATGATGAGCAAAACCGGTAAAAATGACCTCAGCACAGAGGCGGGAAAAGCCTCAGCAGCGAAAGGGTTAATGGAAAAAAAGTACACAAAATACATACATGGTTATTCAAAGAGAATCGAAAAGTCACCGCACGTTCAGTGACTTTTCGTTCTCTTCAATTCGGTGCCATTCGGCAATCCCATTTCGGCAACCCTGCAGTGTATTCAGCAAGCACCCTGCCGTCCAAGCGCAGGGAAAAGCTGCCACAAACCCGAAGAAAAGTCACCGCAAAAACCCGGCAAATGCACACTGAAACCCGCAAAAACATCTGGATTAACCCATCGAAGACGCCGAAAAAACCCGAGCAGGAGCCGATCACAGGCATTGCAGCTGCCGGAAAAAGCTGACACTGCAGACGAATGGAGTGAATAAATTAGCAAAACCGTTTGCTTGAATGTTTGAAAAGTGAAACGCTGTTTGCAAAGAAACTACTGAGCGAAAAATGTCTGAAAATTACATATGATCCAATGAATGATAATAAAAAGGGCTGTTACAGAAAAAATAAGTAAGGTTAAAAAAATAAAAAAAATCGGACTTTTAAAAAAAAATCCAGAAAAATGCTTAAAATATCCTATAAAATCTATAAATAAAGAGACTCTTTACTGCAGAATATAATAATAAACGGTTTATTAGATATTTAATTAAAACGGGAATATTTTTAACATTGAAGCCTGTGGGATTCACCTGAATAAACCTGCTGAATTAAACCACCGAATGGCAGGGCATTAGGGGAACCTTTCACTGCTGGTTTGTGCTCTCTGATTAGCCAAAGCAGTGCTTCTCTATGGGGATTCACTGCCCTCGTACAGGCACCGTATGTGCAGGCAATTCGACAAGATTTCGCGAATTGCCTGCTCTCTGAATAGCCGAATGGCCAGGAAAGGTAACCGTACGCTGAATTTCAGCGTTCGGTTACCTTTCTCCAGCAATTCGGATCTCTTTGAATAACCCTGATAATATATTGGAAATAATAACGCTCTGAGTTTGAAAGCAGCTGATGTTTTGACTCACTGGACAAAACGGAGCATCATTTTCAAAGGCTAGGGTTAGAAACTAGGGTTAGAATGCTATTTGTGTATATATATATATATATACATATATATATATATAAAAATAATCAAAAAGGTTATGCACTCACGGTTCACCACTTGTGAATCGGGGCTACCCTAGGGGCCTATTAATGGATGCCCTGGGGATGGCTAGAAATCCTGAGGTGAGAGAGGTTAAACCTGACAGACTAAAATTTCCCTTGACTTTTGACACGGCATCAGAAAAAATTACATCGGTCATAAGGAAGAACTGGCAGGTATTGGAAAAGGATCAGTCCTTACCATTGCAATTTAAACAGAAACCCATGTTCTGCTATGGCAAAAATCGTAATTTAAAGGACCTGTTGGTCCAAACAGACCCTGTCCAAAGTTATGGACAAGGACCAGAGCGATTCCAGAACTGGGGCTGTAAGAGGTGTTTAGGCTGCGTTACTTGCGGCCACATGATATCGGCCAAGGAGTTCCGACATCCCCATACGGGGAAACGTTTCTTTATTCGGCATTCTATCACTTGTAGGACGGAGTATGTGGTTTATAAAATCTCATGCCCGTGTGGCTTGACTTATGTGGGGAAAACAGTCACCCCATTGTGTGAAAGAATACGCAGCCATAGATCGAACATTAGGACAGCCTATAGAGACAGAAAGTCTGATAAGCCAGTAGCAAGGCATTTTTTTGGAGTCTGGTCATCCTTTATCTTCTCTTAAATTCATAGCAATTGATCATATTCCACCATTAAGAAGAGGTGGGGATAGGGCACTGATACTCCTTCAGAGGGAGGCTCACTGGATCCATAGGTTGGACACGGTCCACCCTAATGGACTCAATGAGAGGAGTATGTACTCAGTCTTTTTGTAATCTGTTGGCTGGTGCTATAGCTATAACTGCATAAGCCCAAGCAGTGATGGGACCATAGTGTCAACAATGGGTGCTGATGAATAGCGCTGACATTTAAGTATAACCGCTGTCTGCTGTTTTTGGGGGTTGTTTTCCGGTGTTGTTTTCCGGTATTGTGGCCGAGGGCAGCAGGTGGTGGTATTTTTGTTTTAAGTTTTTGTAGCCACCACCCCCGGTGGTAGAGAGGTGCAGGCAACCGGCGTTGAAAGCATCGTGCTTGGTATACACGCTGGCGTTGCCTGGGCAACCGGTGTGATGTCAGAAGGAGGCGCCGGGAGTCGGCGTATGCGCAGTAACACAGAGGACACGCCAGGATTGCGATACACCGGGTGGTGAGTGATTAGGAACCTTGTTTGTACATTGATTACAGGATCTATTTAAATGATGTATGTTATTGTGTGTACATGTATGTCCTGAGGAAGGCTCATTATTGTGAGCCGAAACGTTGACTTTTTTATGGATTAAAAAAAGGAAAACGTTTTGAGAATCCCTGGAGTGCTGGCTTTTCTGCGGTTTCATATAAATATATATATATATATATATATCTGCAGCAGTATGCTAGGGTACCCTAAAACAAGCAAAGCTAGTAACCTAACCTTAATTTATAACCCTAGATATAGAAAAAGACGCTGCACTTGGTGCCGGAGTGTCCAATGTGGCCACAGACAAACAGAAGCATCTTTTTTTAAAGGCGCACTTTTTTACCTCATCATCTTTTGACGTGGCTTTTAAGATGAGTCGGTCCCATAGGATAGAACATAGACTACAAAACTCCTCTTTGGGTGCTTTCACCTCATAGATACTGCTTTTTAGAAGTATAATACACAATTTGACCCTTTCCAAATATGCTGAATGTTACACTAGTTACGTGGCAAGGCACAGATTTCATGCGCGGAAGGGCTTAAGGTGATGCCAAACACGGGGGTGAGATCTACGTCCACACCGGGAGGGGGCTGGAATGTGAATTTCTGCATGAGTCTGGTGAAGAACAGGAACAACTCCACTTTTGCCAAATTCTCTCCAGCACAACTTCTTCGACCTAGACATAGAAACAAAGGGTGGTTATTCAAGGTGATCAATTGTCTAAGCTTCAGGGCTGGCGCTAATGTAAGGCAGCACAGGCGGCCGCCTTACTGTCCTGGCCTGGTGCCAAACTAAGGGGCGCCACAATCCAGTTCCCTGGAACTAAAAAATCTATAGATAAAGAGACTCTTTACTGCAGAATTTTATAATGAACGGTTTATTAGATATTGAATTAAAACGGGAATATTTTTAACATTGAAGCCTATGGGATTCTCCTGAATAAACTTGCCGAATTAAACCACCGAATGGCAGGGCATTAGGGGAACCTTTCACTGCTGGTTTGTGTTCTCTGAATAGCCAAAGCAGTGCTTTTTCATGGGGATTCCACTGCCTTCGAACAGGCACCGAACAGGCACCGAATGGCAGGGCAATTCGCCAGGATTTGGCGAATTGCCTGCTCTCTGGATAGCCGAATGGCCAGGAAAGGTAACCGAATGCTGAAAATCAGCGTTCGGTTACCTTTCTCCAGCCATTCGGATCTCTTTGAATAACCCTGTTAGTATGCATCTCTATGCTGATATTGGAGGGGGGGGGGGGCACAAAAACGCACCTTCGCCTGAGAAGACAAAAATGCTTGCACCGGCCCTGCTCAGCTTCAAAACTCACGGTTTATTTAATACTGTCATAAAATTATGCTGAACAGAGGACCTGTCACTTTCTTGATTATTGCAGAATGAGCAGCAAACCTAGATGAGGGCCTTGTTCTCTGATCCTCCAATAAATCCGGCAGTGACAGGAGGCACGGAGTGTAAACTCTGGGTACCCACTGCTCCTTTTCTCTCGAAAGACTGAGAGGCATGGGCTCTTGGAAATATAATCTTACCAATTTATCTATTTATTTATTTATTAGCAAGGATACATTGATATTTCTCTCGTTTTCAAGAATGTCCTGGGTTCAAGAACATTAAATTGTTGCAGTTGTTACAGAAATACAAAGTAATAAAATGCAAGATATTAAAAAATAGCAGATACATATTAACAGAAAAAATATATAGTCACTGTGTTACATGTTTACAGGTGCATTCTGTATATAGTCACTATGTTACATGTTTACAGGTGCATTCTGTATCGAGGTATGTTAATAGGGAGCTCTTGAGTGACTTTAGACTGGGGGAAGATTTGATGGCGTCTGGGGGGTTATTCCATAATTGTGGTGCTCTGTAGGAAAATGAGGATCGAGACACTTTCTTTTTGTATTGTGGTATTGCAAGTAAGGTGCAGGTCCTGGATTGGAGGTTATAGGATGAGGGAACTGCTAGGGGAAGCAGCCTATTCAGGTAGGGTGGTAGCTTCCCAGAAAAGCTCTTAAACACCAGGTTGGAAAGGTGACAGGTGTGTTTAGACTCCAGTGATGGCCAGTTTAGCTCTTTTAGCATGTCACTATGGTGGGTCATGTAGTTACAATTTACAAAATAATTCATACAAATCTATAAATAATAAAATTTATAAACATACATTTAAACCATCCTCTGCTGTCCCTTTACAACCTGAATTTTTTTGGCCAAGACAGAATTATATTCCTTTGTATCCATCTATAGATATCTAATAGGGTCAGTGTTTAGCCTGGTCGATCAACATCTGTATACGAGATTGTAATGGTCTGTACCCAGTAGGTGGGGATTCACAGATACACAGACAGGAGAGACCAGGATACTTGGAATAGACCTTGGGGTGGCAGACACGACACAAAGGGGGGGGGGAATCCAGGCAAGGTACAGGTGGGCACTCCAAAAGAATAGTCAGGGACGGTCCGTAGATCAGAGGCAGGCAGAAGGTAGTAGTCAATGGTCAAAGGCAGGGGGTCTGTTACACGGGAGATTAAATAGTAAATATAAGGGAGCTCAGGAAGCAGGTATGCAGCTTAGCACCGTAATGCAGAAGCATTGCTGAATGGGGGAGGAGAGCTTTATTTTGGCAGGAGGGTGTGGTGTGTTTGTTGCGCTTAAGTGTTTGTGTTCTTGAGAACAGTGCAGAGCATGGGGCAGCACTTTACATGTGGCTGCATGAGCACAGACGGTATGCAAGATACAGTCAGCAGTGTGGGCATGACACAGTCAGCAGTTCAAAAATCAACCAATTACAACAGATGATTGCCCCTCTCTATAACTAAACAATGATCATTTTGTACATTAACAGGGTTATTCAAAGAGAATTGAAAAGTCACCGCACGTTCGGTGACTTTTCGTTCTCCTTAATTCGGTGCGATTTGGCAATTCCATTTCGGCAACCCTGCAGTGTATTCAGCAAGCACCACAGGGCCGTTGTAGTGCAGGGAAAAGCCGCCGAAAACCTGCCAAACACTCACCGCATAAGCCGGCAAATGCACACTGAAAACACGCAAAAACATCTGGATTAACCCAGCCGAACATGCCGGAGAAACCTGAGCAAGAGCCGATCAGAGCAGCCGCTGGAAAAAGCCGACACCGCAGATGAATGGAGTGAGAAAAAAAAAAACCAGTTTGCTTGAATGTTTGAAAAGTGAAACACTGTTTGCAAAGAAACTGCAGGGTGAAAATGTCTGAAATTTACATATAAGATCCAATGAATGATAAAAATTTTTTTTTTTTTTTTTTTTAAAAAAAATTTCAAAGGCAAAACTTTTTTGGCAAAAAAAATCCCGAAAAATGCTTAAAATATCCCAAAAAAATCTATAAATAAAGAGACTCTTTACTGCAGAATATTATAATCAACGGTTTATTAGATATTGAATTAAAATGGAAATATTTTTAACATTGAAGCCTATGGTATACGCCTGAATAAATCTGCCACATGAAGCCACCGAATGGCAGGGCATTCCGGCAACTTTTCACTGCTGGTTTTTGTTCTCTGTATAGACAAAGCTATGGGGATTTCACTGCCGTCGAACAGGCACCGAACAGGCACCATATGTGCAGGCAATTTGCCAACATCTGGCGAACTGCCTAATCTCTGGATAGCCGAATGGCCAGGAAAGGTAACCGAACGCTGATTTTCCGTGTTCGGTTCCGTTTTGGCAGCCATTCGGATCTCTTTGAATAACCCTGTATGTAACAGGATGAAAATTTTGAGGAAAGTACAAATTTCATGTGAATCTGCAGACGTCATATTGTACTTTGCAAAAAGGCATTATTTAGTTCAGTGCGGAAAGAAATTGGAAACATTATTTCCGGGGCGTATGGCCAAGCAATGTAGACTGAGTCTGTTTCGTGAGAATCAACGACAGGAAAATATGCGTTTGTTACAGAGAGGTCATGGGAGACAAAAACATCACTCAGTCAAATTTAAACTATTAATATTCTCACTACATATATATATTGATCTTCATTATTGATTAGTAGGTTATAGATCGGTCTGGCCCACATTATCCTTCAGTATCATTTTCTTTGAATGTCCTACCTGTCAGACACACTTGCAAATAAAAATAAAAAGTAATTTCTAGACCAGCCGTACCTGCAGAAAACGGCATGAATGCTTCATTTTTCAAAAAATTTCCCTTTGCGTCAAGAAAATGCTGGGGGTAAAACTCATCTGGTTTCTCAAAATACTCCTTATCTTGCAGGACGGATGAGAGCAGCGGGATGACTTGAGTTCCCTAAAGAAACAACAATTGTGTATGATACATTTCATTTGAATTACAAAAAAATATATACATATTTAGTTGATATTTACAGAACACAAAAAAAAAACCACCCTGGAGGTGAGGTGTTAAAATGTCCTTTCTCTGAAAACACCACGATGCAATATAATTGTTTCTCTCAGTGACTTTACAATCAGGGTTATGAGTTAGTACATTCTTACCCCCCAGTGTGCTTATGTCCTATCTATTTATTTATTTATTTATAAAGTATTTTAACAGGAAGGATACATTGAGATTTCTCTCATTTTCAAGTATGTCCTGGGTTTAACAACATTGAATTGTTAGTCATTACAGAAATACCAAGTAATAAAATGCAAGATATAAAAAAACAATACAAATATACAGAATAACACTAAAAATAAACATGTAAGAAATATAGTCACTATGTTACAGGTTTACAGGTGCATTCTGTATATAGTCACTATGTTACATGTTTACAGGTGCATTCTGTATATAGTCACTGTGTTACAGGTTTACAGGTGCATTCTGTATATAGTCACTATGTTACATGTTTACAGGTGCATTCTGTATATAGTCACTATGTTACATGTTTACAGGTGCATTCTGTATATAGTCACTGTGTTACAGGTTTACAGGTGCATTCTGTATATAGTCACTATGTTACATGTTTACAGGTGCATTCTGTATATAGTCACTATGTTACACGTTTACAGGTGCATTCTGTATATAGTCACTGTGTTACATGTTTACAAGCGCATTCTGTATATAGTCACTATGTTACATGTTTACAGGTGCATTCTGTATATAGTCACTGTGTTACATGTTTACAGGTGCATTCTGTATATAGTCACTATGTTACAGGTTTACAGGTGCATTCTGTATATAGTCACTATGTTACATGTTTACAGGTGCATTCTGTATATAGTCACTGTGTTACAGGTTTACAGGTGTATTCTGTATATAGTCACTATGTTACATGTTTACAGGTGCATTCTGTATATAGTCACTATGTTACATGTTTACAGGTGCATTCTGTATATAGTCACTGTGTTACAGGTTTACAGGTGCATTCTGTATATAGTCACTTTGTTACATGTTTACAGGTGCATTCTGTATATAGTCACTATGTTACACGTTTACAGGTGCATTCTGTATATAGTCACTGTGTTACATGTTTACAAGCGCATTCTGTATATAGTCACTATGTTACATGTTTACAGGTGCATTCTGTATATAGTCACTGTGTTACATGTTTACAGGTGCATTCTGTATATAGTCACTATGTTACAGGTTTACAGGTGCATTCTGTATATAGTCACTATGTTACATGTTTACAGGTGCATTCTGTATATAGTCACTGTGTTACATGTTTACAGGTGCATTCTGTGTGTTACATGTTTACAGGTGCATTCTGTATATAGTCACTGTGTTACATGTTTACAGGTGCATTCTGTGTGTTACATGTTTACAGGTGCATTCTGTATATAGTCACTGTGTTACATGTTTACAGGTGCATTCTGTATATAGTCACTGTGTTACATGTTTACAGGTGCATTCTGTATATAGTCACTGTGTTACATGTTTACAGGTGCATTCTGTATATAATCACTATGTTACATGTTTACAGGTGCATTCTGTATATAGTCACTGTGTTACATGTTTACAGGTGCATTCTGTATATAGTCACTGTGTTACATGTTTACAGGTGCATTCTGTGTGTTACATGTTTACAGGTGCATTCTGTATATAGTCACTGTGTTACAGGTTTACAGGTGCATTCTGTATATAGTCACTATGTTACATGTTTACAGGTGCATTCTGTATATAGTCACTATGTTACATGTTTACAGGTGCATTCTGTATATAGTCACTGTGTTACATGTTTACAGGTGCATTCTGTATATAGTCACTGTGTTACATGTTTACAGGTGCATTCTGTATATAGTCACTATGTTACATGTTTACAGGTGCATTCTGTATATAGTCACTGTGTTACATGTTTACAGGTGCATTCTGTATATAGTCACTGTGTTACATGTTTACAGGTGCATTCTGTGCGTTACATGTTTACAGGTGCATTCTGTATATAGTCACTGTGTTACATGTTTACAGGTGCATTCTGTATATAGTCACTGTGTTACATGTTTACAGGTGCATTCTGTATATAGTAACTGTGTTACATGTTTACAGGTGCATTCTGTATTGAGGTATGTTAATAGGGAGCTCTTAAGTGACTTTAGACTGGGGGATGATTTGATGGCGTCTGGGAGGTCATTCCATAATTGTGGTGCTCTGTAGGAAAATGAGGATCGAGTCACTTTCTTTTTGTATTGTGGTATTGCAAGTAAGATGCAGCTCCTGGATCGTAGGTTATAGGATGAGGGAACTGCTGTGGGAAGCAGCCTATTCAGGTAGGGTGGTAGCTTCCCAGAAAAGCACTTAGGCTGGGGTCAGACGAGCGTGATTTCTACGGACTGTACGTCCGTGCAGTACGGACATCGTCAGTACGGATGACGCAGTAGTGGTCACACAGTCCGTTTTTTCACTGAAGTTATTTTTTGACGGATGTAGGAGGGGAAAATAAATTACAATGAAAAAACATTCTGTCCGTCAAAAATGCTGGACGTATAAATGCAGTCCGTCTGACCATGCTCCATCACTCACACACAAAGCTATGCAGACGTTGTGGACGTGGCGCACTCTGCACGTCCGTTCTAGCAGTATTACGTTCTTGCCTAACCTGCGTCCGTTTGCCGCGGCCGTTGTGCGTCCGCAGTTCAGTGCGGACGTACTTCATGTGTCAGGCTCCAATGGACTTACTTTCATGCTATCACGGACGTACTTTTAGGCGCAATCACGGACGTGAACACTACGCTCGTCTGACCCCAGCCTTAAACACCAGGTTGGAAAGGTGAAGGGTGCATCTAGATTCCAGCGACGGCCAGTTTAGCTCTTTTAACATGTCACAATGGTGGGTCATGTAGTTACATTGTAGCACAAAGCAGCAGAATGAGTTATACAATGTAGTAAGTTTATGAAGGTGTGTTTGCGGGGCGGCTGCATACACTACATCTCCGTATTCAATAGCCAGCATAAGCAGTTGTTGTACAATCTGCTTTCTTACCGCAGGGCTCAGGCAGGATTTGTTTCTGTACGGGAACCTAGTTTGGGGTAAAGTTTAGATGAGAGTTTTCGATGTGGGGGCCAAAGGATAGATTTGTGTCTAATCTATTCACCCAATGTTTATCTTGAAAGCCCCAGATCTAGAGTGATCTTTTTTTAAGACCCTGTTACAAGTTGGATTGTTGAACAATGTACTGCGAGATATTAGTCTATTAAACCCTTAGGGCCCTATTACATTCTTCGCACAAACGTTAACACGTGCGCAAAAACGCATTAACGCGAGGGGCAAAACCCTTTGCGCAGAACTTCGTATTACAATGTCTGCGCAATAAATGCGTGTTTACGTCTACCGTGGGTGAACCTGCGCGAACCCTGCGCAAGCGTAATGTACTGCACGCGTCCTATACTTAACATTGTGAGCGCAAATGCGTTTGTGCGCTGGTATGCGGATGGTATTACAATCGATGTGCAAAATTTAACGCACAGCGTTTGCGCGCATTATTTTAACGTCTTTTAAAAGCTGGTGGTAACTGCAAATCTGAACGTCCTGGCCGAACCCAAATACACCAGCCCAAAAATAAAAAAACAGTAATGTATAGTTACACATTCTACACATACCAAACCAATAAATTTGAAAAAGTGTGCTTGTTTTATTTTTTCATACAGCATATATGCGCAGATTGACTTTGACAGGCGCAACAACTTAACGTGAGACAATTAAGGTTCTTAATTCGGATTGGCTGAATTGCGTGAAAAAAACAGTCCGCACACTGATTTCTGCGCGCAACGTTACTGCTCACGTGTTTTTGCGCGTCTGTTTTACGCGTGTTATTTTTTGACGGATGAAAAAATGTGCGAGGATTGTAATACCAGCGTTGATTTACGCGCGTTAACGTTTGACACTTCGGGCAAAAATTCACACGTTTACCGTGCATTTTTGCGTGAAGAATGTAATAGGGCCCTTAGATTGGTCCATTGCATCTCTAGAAAAATATCTGAAAGATAAACAGATAAACAAAGCCTGTTATAAATTCAATTCCTATTTATATTTACCAAGACATGCAGTTTAGATTTCTGTATTCTGTTTTGTCCATCATGTAAGCATCATGTAAGATGTAGCAAGTGCAACGCTAGCTAGCGGAGATAGATGAAGACATCAGACACAAAGTTCGTTCTTCAAATATCTGGTATTCCTTTGTTAGGTCAGTTCTTTTATAGAAGATAGGACGTACAAAAAAGCCTCCGATTTACAAGCCAATAGGATTTTCTCAACATCACAGATTGATTAGCATAGTCAACACTGTTTCCATATATGTTATAAAACAAGCAGGTCAGCGCCACAAATCACATCCACCACCAATCTCCCAAGAGCTTGATCAAACACAGTGGTCTTCCCTATACCAGGTGAATGAAAAAAACATATACGTATCTTGATCAGCGAAATAAAAATTTCTATCGGGATCTTGGAGTCTCTCATAGATCAGCAGACCATATTTTGGTACATAAAACAAAATATAAAAATACACAATGGTGAAGTACAGTATATCAAATATATACTATAAATAAGATGCAATGAATGATGTTTCACTCACAAACATAGAGCCTAGCACTGGCTCTAAGTGGAACTGCACGTTTGGGTTGTTTTTTCTTCTATATTGTTCACAGGTGACCCACGCCTTACACGGCTGTTTCCCTTCACATATCAAGGAACCATATAAGACAAGAAAAGACAGCGCAACTCTCCTTGTGCAGAACGAAAATATAAGTGTATATATGCTTTTCAGCCAATTTTTCACTTACACTTGTTGGAGCTTCAATAGCTCTAAGGTTTGTGCATATGGATTTTTTTCAGGCTCGGGCAAATCCACAAACCACCAAAAAGACACAGGCTTTGAGCTGCTGGGGGCAATACATATCCATGTTTGAGCTACTGGGGGCAATATATATCCATGTATGTGCTGTACATTACTGTGGGTTTTATTGCTGTGGATTCTGATTCGCTCATACACACTGCACATTACTGTGAGTTTTATTGCTGTGGAGCTCTGTAATGTGCAGTGTGTCAGGATTGTACAGTATCTTTTAAAGTGATTGGAAATTTTTCCACAGGGACTTTGTGTGCCGGGGCGCAGCCTTAGCTGTGATGAGTGGGTGATGGCTCCTGCAGCAGTGCGGTGACCATCTGTAAGTATGGGGGGGGGGGGCACAATTCGCTGCTGGGTCCAAGTGGATTTTCAAAAAGGTTATTTTTAGGAGTTCAGAAATAAATTCTTTAGCACAATAATGTACATGTGGGTGTTGCGTTGTAGGGAGTGTTTTTTATGGGTGTGGCTTCCTGTGGGTGCGGAACAAGGGGGGCCCCATGACCTCCTATTGCCCGGGGGCCCCATTAGTTGTCAGTCCGCCCCTAGTAGTTAGTTTTGAAAGTAGAGAATTCACCTTTTTGTATGATTGCATCACTCTCTCATTTTCAGACAATTAACATAGTAATAGTGATAACATCAGAGCACTCAGAATTATTTTGGAAATTGCTTTAAAAACAGGAGAATTCCCTAATTGTAATGAGTGGTCACACTTGGTGGTGACTGTCAGGAGATCACAGCAGGAAGAGGGATATTCTAATAACACCATGTACGTATAAATCAAATGCAGGAGGGGGGGTATCACCTCTGCAGCCCCCCCATAATACACAGAGGGGGCATGAGATCCCTCATTTGAAAGCATATTTCCTGCTCTTTTAAACAAGTGTCCCTGTGTCAGTCCAGCATGACAAATAACAAAATTAGAAATATAGTAGGTTTCTGGGTAATTTAGGCTAGGGTCAGACGAACGCATTTTTCACGTTGTCCGTGAAAAAGTGCGTTCAAACGAATGGACGTATTTTTTCACGGAATACGCGATAGCGGTCATACGATGCGCATTTTCGTCCGTGATTTGTACGGATCATCAATAAAACTCTTTTTGCGTCTGGACGTTATGTTGGCCGGACATTAGCAGCGTCTGACGTCTCCTAATCACGCACACACGCCGCTATGTGGCCGCAGCGCACTCTGTACGTCAGTAGTAGCGGTTTGACGTTCTCGAAAAAATGCGTTCGTTTACCACTTGCGTTGCACGGACGAACGTTCGTGCGGCCGTTCGTCGTATGTTCCCCGGCATTGGACGTCATTTGCTGCTAGCACGGCAGTTATTTCGTGCGGCTAAGGCTGGGGTCAGACGAGCGTAGTGTTCACGTCCGTGATTGCGCCTAAAAGTACGTCCGTGATAGCATGAAAGTAAGTCCATTGGAGCCTGACACATGAAGTACGTCCGCACTGAACTGCGGACGCACAACGGCCGCGGCAAACGGACGCAGGTTAGGCAAGAACGTAATACTGCTAGAACGGACGTGCGGAGTGCGCCACGTCCACAACGTCTGCATAGCTTTGTGTGTGAGTGATGGAGCATGGTCAGACGGACTGCATTTATACGTCCAGCATTTTTGACGGACAGAATGTTTTTTCATTGTAATTTATTTTTCCCTCCTACATCCGTCAAAAATAACTTCAGTGAAAAAACGGACTGTGTGACCACTACTGCGTCATCCGTACTGACGATGTCCGTACTGCACGGACGTACAGTCCGTAGAAATCACGCTCGTCTGACCCCAGCCTAAACGCACGTGAAAAATGCGTTCGTCTGACCCTAGCCTTAGAGGGGCGTCTATCACACCATCCATATAGAAATATCTCCCATAATACCTCATTTGAAAGAGGGTTTTCCCACCATTCAAATGATGTGCTACCCTATGTATAGCTGTCAAGTGACAGTCATAGTGCTAGTGTAAGTTCCCACGGGAATAGGGTCCTCATATCTTTCTCATGTATCTGCTGGCAGAAATACTGACCTGTCTCCTGTATGTATTGTAGATTTGTCTTGTCTTCACCCATTACACCTTGTACAGCGCTGCGGAATGTGTTGGCGCTTAATAAATAATAATAATAGTAAACCCCTGTCAGCAGCCGCCAAATGAATTTCACAGTGAGTTTGTGTTCACATATGACTTCTTATATGGGATAAATATATTACAGATGTTGAAATTAACGGCAATTGAGGGAGTGTATAAACAGGCAATATTGTGTTATTTCCTGGGTAAAGTGATTGGTGTGTATTTTTTCCCACTAACATTTACATAGGCTGAAAAAAGCCGTGCTTCTATCAAGTTCAGCCTTTCACACATCACCTACTGATGTGATGATCCAAAAGAAGGCAAAAAACCTAGTCTGAAGCGCTCGCCAATATGCAACATACTGGGAAAAAATTCCTTCCTGACCCCAGATGGCGTCAGATCTGTCCTTGGATCAAGCAGCCATTATCACATATTAAATATTATGACCCTTAATGTTTTGTTTTTGCAGGAAGTCATCCAGCTGTTTTTTAAACGTCTGTACAGTCTCTGACCCAACCACCTCAACAGGCAGAGAATTCCACAACTTTATTGTTCTCACTGTAAAATAACCCTTCCTATGCTTTAGGCCGAATTTCTTTTCGTCCAGTCTAAATGGATGACCTTGTGTCCTGTGTATAGTCCTATTAATGAATAGGTTTCCAGATTTACTCTGGGTTGTTTTGTTTTTTTTTTGTGAAAGGATTTTACCAGGAAGGATACATTGAGATTTCTCTCGTTTTCAAGTATGTCCTTGGTGGCGAGTATGTGCGTTCATACAACATCAAAATGACCCATGTCTTACCCTCTGGGGAATAAGATTATTTTGTAGTCTTAAAAAAATGCTTTATTATTTTAATCTCTGCTTTTTTTCTGTCTAAATGGCAAGTTGGTAAATTATGATAAAATTTTAGCTTCAAAATACTGTATATATTTTTCCCCAAACAAAAATGGGCATAGAACGCAAGTTTTTGTTTTGCTATGCAAATGAACTGGTGCTAATTGTGGAATCATAAACTGTATGTATAAATTATTTACTTTGTTTTCACTTTTTTGTCTATAACAGGCTGTCATTTCAATAACTGTTTTAACTAAAGCTGTTTTCTCAAGTAGGAGGGTCTATGGAAAAAACAAGGTATAACTTGTGTGGGTTTGTTAAACATAGAAGGCTTAAATTAGTGATTAAATAGAGAAAGGGCCTGTGGCTGAGGAATACATAGAAACATAGAAAAATGTCGGCAGATAAGAACCTTTCGGCCCATCTAGTCTGCCCAATTACATGGATACTTAACCTGGATTTATCTTTTGTTTAGGATAGCCTTATGCCTATCCCATGCCTGCTTAAATTCAATCACTGTTTTGGCCTCTACCACTTCAACTGGAAGGCTGTTCCATGTATCCACCACCCTCTCAGTAAAATAATGCTTCCTGATGTTACTTTTAAACCTTTGCCCCTCTAATCTAAGACTATGTCCTCTTGTTTTGCTACTTTGTTTCCTTTTAAATATACTCCCTTCCTCTACCTTGTGGCTCAGCAGTGAAGGGGTTAAATCGATAAAATGCATCACTAGAAAGAAAATCAAGTCACTCACTTTGGGAATGAAATATCCTCTAAACATGACATCCCGGGTAGTGGCATGGGGAACGTTTCCTGGTATAATGTTACCAAACCTCTGGATTTCATGGATGACGGCGTCCGTGTACGGTATTACCTTGCGATGGTCTATTTGAGGCTGGGAAGAGCCAATCACAGTGTCTATTTCATGCTGGACTTTTTCTATAAACAAACATTTAAAATATATACTTTAAATAGAATTTATAACATGTTTACTTTCCCACAAACATTGTTACAGGTTTAATTACATTCCTGGGGTTACATTCCCAAAAGTGCTAAGAAAAAAAAAATGTGATGCGCCAAAATGAAAATTAGGGACCGAAATCGAAAATGTAGAATAAGCTCGATCGAAAACTGAAACCAAAAATGACTTTTTAGTGAATTTTTTTTTTCTAAATGGTTGTTTTTTGGCATATGTACCTTAGTGTCAGTGTGTGAGGGAGAAAATTGCAGCGGGAGAGCCTGGCACCCCAGCCAGATGCACAGCCAGAGAGGGATGAGGGGGACACTCTCTACGGCACTCCTCACCAGCTCAGCTGCAGTGAACCAGGCAGGAAGCGTGGGGACAAGGCAGGCGTCTTCGCCATCAGGCTGGGATCCTGCGGCCTCCTCTGATGATGCAGGCGGTGCGCTCTCCTCACGGTGCTGGTGTAATGCTAAAATTGATTCCCAGTAATATTTGGTTCCCCGGGCTCTCGTGCATGTGCACGCTCTGCAGGAGGGCTTTAGAGGTGTTTGTGAGGGGCTATTAGGGGGCTGTATGGTTTTAGAGGTTTTGTGAAGGGTAAATGGGGGGCTGTGGGGTTTTTAGATGGGTTTGTGAAGGGTTAATAGTGGCCGCGGGTTTTTGAGGTGTTTGTGAAGGGTTAATAAGAGGCTGCAGTCAGTAAGGGTTAAATAGTTGGGGCTGTGGATGAGAAGGTTAATTACTGTACTGTTTGTGCTCATTCTGCTCCTGCTGGCTTCAGGGCTTCACACATGGAGCAGCTGTTACTTTAACACTAGGAGGCGCTGCATCTCTGCAGGGACAGGTGTTCAGTACCATGGCCAGCCCTCCTGCAGAGCGTGCCAGTGCACGAGAGCCCGGAGAACCAAATATTACAGGGAACCAACTTCAGCATTACACCAGCCGCAGTGTGGGAGCTAGAAGAGGGTGTCGTGTCAGTACAGGGGGGAGACACACAGACACAGTGTCGTACAGGTTTACATCTCGTGCGTTTACATCTGCGGCAGGCACAGGGGTAGAGAGCTACAGCTACACAACATCATCACACACACGGAGACCGTACGAGAAGTAAATCTGTTCGGCAGTGTGTCTGTGTTTCTCCCCACTGTGCTAACAGGAGAGAGAGTGGAAGCAGAGCAGCTAGGACTCTGCACGTACAAATGCGGAGGTGAAGATGACCCACATGACAAGGGGAGGGTGCAGCCAGAGGAGCCCCGGGACCTCTGGCACTGCCACCACCGAACTGGCTCCCCCGGCTTGCATTGCGTTGCATTGACAAGCAGGGGGCGGCCGCGGCATCTCCTTCCCCACATCGTTGTCCTCTCACAGCCCAAGGCCAGTGACTGCCCTTGTGATCTGTAGCCCCCTCCGCTTCATCCACCCGCCCTCCCTCCACGTGGACCACGTGGACAGATTTTCAGCAGATTTTTTTTGTCTGTTTTTCCCTTTCGGCCGAAAACACAGTTGTGGCCGATACATTTCGGTCCCCGAAATTCCGGTGCACCCCTAAAAGAAAAATCCTTCAAATTTTATTTTATTTATTTATTCTTCCCCCAAAAGAAAAAAAACTATATGATAATCCATACAAACAATCTATTCGCACAGAAAAAAACGTGCTTCTCTGAGTTGCAATCTCCACTTTCAAACTCTTTTCATATGACCACTTCAAAACGTTGTCTTGTGAGAAACAAACATGTAAAACATGTCTAGAATATTTTAAAGATTTTTATTTCATTTTCATAATTTTCCAAATTGTGCGTAAAATCATTAAATTAATATAAACATTGGAAATTCTATGTGACTGAAATTTATTTAACCATCTTCCACACAGTAAGCAGACGGACACACTTTCGGATGTGACATAAAGCCGAACAGGTCTGCATACAAGCCCTTCCCTTACTTTGAATCTCGGGGTATTTCATCATTAGCAGGATGCCCCATCTCAGTGTCGTCGAGGTTGTTTCCATTCCAGCTGCAAACAAATTGCCCACAACGTTTACTAAATTCTCATCATGGAAGAAGCGTCCAGGACCGGGTTTTTCCTAAAATGTACACGGAGGTTTTACAGATTTTCAGCATTTTTTTTAAAACCTTCTTTGGTATCAAAATGAGACTTATAATCGAGTCCCACTGGTTGTATTTGTGAAAAGAAAAATGATAGTTTATATAAACCTATTTGAGTGAAAGAACATGCTTTTCAATGGAATCCAAAACGGAGAGGAAAGGGTGGATATTTATTTTTCTCACCTCTTATACATGGATATCTTGAAGGATTAAAACTGAGGGAAGCAGGAAAAAAAACAGTCCTCCCTTTATTTACTCAATATATAAAAAAAAAAACGAAAAAAATCTAACGTCAATGGGGGAAGCTTGCACTCTCACAATAGGCCTTGCTAATCATTCATCTTCATAAAACATACAGGGTTATTCAAAGAGATTAGAAAAGTTACTGCACGTTCGATAGGGATGTGCAATTCGTTTAGTACCGAATCGATTTTCGTACAAAATTTACCATTTTCGTGCTTCCGAGGGCATCCCGAATCTGAAATGTCGACCACACTAAATTTTTGGATCGATTCAAAATTTCGAGTCATTCGATTCAATATTTCAGATGATTCTAAATTTCAGGTCGATTCGATAATTTGGGTCGATTCGGTGATTCGGATCATTTTGGGTCATTCGGTTCAGTTGGTTTTTCGTTTTATGCTGCATTATTATTAGGGATGAGCTGTTCGGTTCGATCTGTCGGAGTTCGCATCAAACATCGGCCGTTCGACAGTTTTCGAACTTCGAACTTTTTGGGACGTTCACCAAAAGTTTCGAAAAAATATAAAATTGAAAAAAGTATAAAAAATGCTTAAAAAATCTAGAATTAAAGAGACTCTTTACTGCAGAATATTATAAGCAACGGTTTATTAGATATTTCATTAAAACAGGAATATTTTTAACATTGAAGCCTATGGGATAAAACATTCTTGTTACTAAAACAACAGGCAGACACGGCCCTCTAATCAGGCACTGTAGAGGGCAGCCAGCAGAGCTGCGACTGTGCGGGCTAGCCACCCGGCCGCATGTGGCAGAGACAGGCAGTGCAGGGAGGGAGCCACTGCACCAGCGACCACGGCAGACCCACCCCACAACCAGGATCCAGGGAGCCCCCACTGACCACCAGGCTAAGGTAAGGAGACACATTTCTAAAAAAACTAAATTTTTTATTCAGTAGAAACTTTTTTTGCCTATATAACATGTGCTTTGTGAAAATAAAATGGTTTTGTGTGTACATTTTAATTTAGTTAGTGGATTCCTGTCCAGTGCGGTGAGAAGGAAACGTAATGTAGTGTAGACACGCTGCGAGGTGGAGCGGAGTGAAGTCAAGCCTGCAAAATGTTTGCTTCTCTTCGCTTCGCTATGCTGTGCGTCGCTACACGCTCAGTGTGTCTCAGCCTTTATTCCCGCATCGCTAGCTTACTGAATCAGTTTGTATACTTGTTACTGACCCTGCTTGTTCTGAGGACCCGATCTGTTGCCGACTTTGCCTGCCATTTGACTATTCTCTCTATGTATTCCCTGCCTGTTCTGTTTGCTTCCTGTTGCTACTGGTGCGTGCCAATTCTCACCATATACAGTAGCGCAGTACAAGTGCCTAAACATTGCTGACCCGGTTTTGTTATAGCTGCTGATGTAACTGAACAGATCGGGGATCTCTTCTGCATTACCAAAACCTCCACCACTGCACTCTTCCACAATACCATAGAGGGGTTACTTACGTTGTGAAGGCACTTGCTGCCACCAAAGGCACAATATTTGGGTGCACTGTCACTGACGCCTATACCTGATTGATATCATTTTAATACTTGACCGCAGGGCCCAACCCTGCACTCTTCCACAATACCACAGAGGGGTTACGGTGTGACGGCACTGTTGCCGACACTAAAGGCCCAATTTTAAAGCACCTATTGTTACTTTCATCCAAAGCCTGCATAAGTTTCACCATAACTTAGCCAATTATGCGTGTCCTAAAATGTCTCCTCTTTTCATACAGACTGCCGCCCCAAGCAGTTGTTTATGAATAGATTAAAGGAAAACCATTTACCGTCATTTGAAATGTCATTTTTTTCTTTTTAAATGTTTCTATACATCCTACAAATCTGCCACTTCATGGGCAGGTTATGGGGACCTCCTAGGCACGATATTTGAAGGAATTTTTCGTTTTTATTCTTAACCTCTATTTCATGGAAAACTCACTGTTCCTTTAAAAATGTTTTTTTTTAAAACTTTTTGTCCAAGTTTCCTGTCCCCCAGGGCACTACCCGGACCCCCATACACCTTTTATGGCAAATATCTTGCATATATGCCCTCTTGGAGGGCACTCTAAAATTCGAACTTTCAAGTCCCATTGACTTGCATTGAGTTCGGTTCGTGTTCGAGTTCGAACTCGAACTTTTGAAATTGTTCGAGTTCGAATGCGAACCGAACATGGGGGTGTTCGGCTCATCACTAATTATTTTTTAACACAATTTTTATTGGTTTTTCAGTAATACAGCAACAAGGCGCTCATGGAAGCCCATAGAGCGATGCATAATCTCAGGGTGCCAGTAACAAGATTAAACAGATAAAATAAAGAAACTAGGGATGTGCGTCTTGGGTTTCGGAATTTCGGAATTTTCACGAAATTTCACGATTTGTGTCTTTGGATTCGGTCGAATTTCCGAATCGGATCGGACCCGAAAACCGATAGATCCGAAAAGTTTTCCGAGCCGAAACATTTTCGGAATTTTCGAATGGACTTGAAATGTGTCAAATCGAAATTTATTTTCGCTCTATTCATGATTTCGGTTCCATTCGTGATTTCAGTTCCATTTCGGTAATTCTGGACATCGTATATTTAACTATTATCGGTTATATCTCTGATTCTGTAAATTTTGTATTTGTAAATGCGTATTTTTGATCAACTATTTTTCCGTTTTAAAACCTTTTGTTCTGGTTTTTATTTTTAAACTCAGACCATTTGGGTCAGTTTAGCGTTTTTTAAATCGTTTTGTTCATTTTTTTGTTCCTTGGCTTTCATAACATTTTAATATGATGAAGTTTTAATATGATGAATATCATAAAGTTGTGAAATGTATATTCATAAGAAAAAAAGGATCTTTAATAAAAAAAAACACGATAGAATCGCCAGAATTATCATATCGACAGAATGAATTATCGGATCCGAAAAACAAACCAAAAATTTATTATAAAAAAATATATAAAGTAAAAAAAAAGTAAACCATAGTAGTTTACGTCAAAACGAATAGAGTTAGACACTTTGAAACGAGGAGAACAGACGTTCCGAAAAAAACGAAAATTTCCGAAATCACGAAAAGTCGATACAAAAAACGAGCAAAGTGACCCGAAAACACGAAAAATGGTCGATATTCCTAAAAAAAATGTACATGAAAAACGAGCCGAACCGAATCGAAACAGAAATCGGTCGAAACGAGCCGAATCGAAAATTTTAAACATCCGAACAAATCGAACCGAATCGAACCGAAAAAAAAAAAAATCGGTGCACAAGCCTAAAAGAAACTGAACCTGCTTTCTTTCCCTGAGACATAACGATGCCTCGAGAGGACATGCGAATCAATTATATAAAACGACATTATGAACAACAAAAATAATACAGAGAGAAAAGAGAAAAAGTTAAAAACACAACCAAAAAAAAAAAATGTTAGATCAAGGTCTCTGGGTCCAACAGTTCTAAACCCGATTACGTGAAGGCCTGAGTCGTAAGCCAAGGTTCCCAGATCTTTGTGCATTGTTGGAGCGTGTCGTGTAGTTGTGCTGTTAGACGTTCCATTTTATAGAGATACCACACCTTCGCAACTATCTCCGGTACAGAGGGGAGGTCTCGTTTCCAGAAGCGAGCTATACAAATGCTGGTAGATGTACAAATACGGTGGGCTAGTCGAAGGGAGGGGCGTGATAGACCATGTCGTCTAGACGGGCTATTGAGTAAGGCCAAAGCGGGGTCAGGGGGTACTGGCAAACCTAGAGCACGGGAGATCATAGCGAAAACTGAAGTCCACAGGACGGTTACCAGCCCCACACTCCACCCACATGTGGTAAAACGTTCCACGTAGGCCACAACCCCTAGTGCACAAGCCAGTTAGCGTGGGATAGATTTTCTGTAATCGGACCGGGTCCAGGTACCACCTGGAGAGTAGCTTGTAACATTTCTCTTTTATCAGAGTACATGTCGTTATCCCCATCGAGGACTCCTTTATCGCCTCCCATTCCTCCCGGGTTAGTTGGCGACACAGGTCTATTTCCCATAGGTGCTGGTACGAGCACGGGCACTCGAGAGACGGGCGGAGGAGAAGATTATATAATTGGGATATCGCTCCTGCTGTGCTTGAACCTCTCATTATCAGACTTTCAAATGAGGTCACTACAGGGGTGCCCATAGTTAAGCGGCTACATACAAAATGTCGAATTTGAGAATATCAGTGAAACTCCCGTAAAGGGATATCGTGTGATTCTCTAAAGTATTCCCAACGGGGGAATTTCCCCTGCAATAGCACCGCTCCCAGTGTTGTAAAGCCCTTCCTTTGCCACCAATCAAAAGCTTGGCCCTCCTCCCCATTCCATGGGGGAAAGAGCGGGTTATCTCTCAGGGGTAGCAGACCAGATGTAGTGGTGGTTAGGGACATACGATATTTAACCTTAGACCATATAGACAATGAATGAGTGGTGGTGGGCAATAAGCGACCTCTTTCTGTCAAGGAGATCTGTCTCCAGGGTACCTGTGATAAGCATGAGGGGCAATACAGTCGTTTTCTATATCAACCCAACAGACCTTACCCCTTTTAGAGGACCATTGGAGAAGTTGCGTCAATTGTGCCGACTTATAATACAGAGCTAGGTCAGGGACCGCAAGGCCCCCATGTAGTTTAGGACGGCGTAGTATCAGTCTGGATACTCTCGGTTTCTTCCCCTGCCATACATAACGGTAAAAGGCTGACTGGAGGTCGTGTAAGATCGGCAGTGGTAAGGGAACCGGTAAGGTGCGAAAAAGATACATAAGTTTCGGGAGTGCTGTCATTTTAAGAGCATAAATGCGGCCCATTCAAGAGATGGAGTAAGAGGACCATTGCCTTAGTAGGGATTTAATGTGCTTAATCATGTCAGGATAGTTAGAGGTGTAGAGCTGAGATATGTGAGCGGTGAGATAGATCCCCAGGTATTGGAGTCGGTGGGGACACCAGCAGAAGGTAAATGAGTCCCGTAGGAGTGTTACAACCTCTTGAGGCAATGAAATATTTAAAGCTTCAGATTTGGCAATATTAATTTTGTAGCCAGAGAGGGCACCGAAGGAGGAAAGGCAACTGTATAGGTTTGGTAATGAAATAAGGGGTCGGGTTATCGTGAGTAGGATATCGTCTGCGAAAAGGCTCAACTTATAGTTTTTGTCGCCCACTGCTATTCCTGAAATATCCGGGTGACGTCATATCTGCTCCGCCAGGGGTTCAAGGCATAGGGCAAACAGAAGTGGGGACAGGGGGCAACCCTGACGCGTACCATTTAGAATGTTGAATGGTCGTGATCTCCCTCCCATAGTTGTTACGGAGGCCATTGGTGATGTGTAAAGCGCACGAATACCCCCGATCATCCCGTCACCCACACCAAACCGCCTCAAGACCTCCCATAAATATGTCCAGTCCACTCGGTCAAAGGCCTTCTCGGCGTCGAGGGAAAGCAGTAGTGATGGTTGTTTGAAGGCGTGCGCTATAGAGAGTAGGTTCACCGTGCGACGAATATTATCAGGGGCTCCGCGAGACGGGATAAAACCGACCTGGTCAGGATATACTAGGGATGGCAGATGGCGGCTCAAACGAGTAGCTAAGACCTTTGCGTAAATTTTCATGTCTACATTCAGTAGTGATATTGGGCGGTAGCTAGCGCAATTAGAGGGATCCTTCCCTTCCTTGGGGATCACCACTATGGAGGCGGCCAACAGCTCTTTGGGTGGGGTTCTGCCTTCTAGGAAGCCGTTATACATATTAGCTAGGAGTGGGGCTAATTGAGTTCGGAATTTCTTATAGTATAGGGGGCTAAACCCGTCCTGGCCTGGGGCTTTAGATGTTCTTTCAGTAGTGGGAGGATCTCCTCAGCAGTAATTGGGGTCGCCAGCGCGGTCGCTTGCGGTCGAGTCAGCGATCGTAATGGCAATTGTTCCAAAAATGATCGAATCTTTTGTTGTTTCTGGTCGTCAGATGGGGCTGTTGTGCCGTCATACAACTTAGTATAATAGCGCGCAAATTCTACCGCTATTTCTGTCGGAGCTACTGCTGGGGAGGTCCCCGGTTTCTGGATTTTCGCTATGGAGTTACGCTTACGCAGTGCGCGCAGTTTGCGAGCTAGCATTGCGTCTGGTTTGTTACCCTTCTCAAAAAATAGCTGTCCGACTCTACGGAGATCACCTAGTGCCCTCACTGTCTGTAGGGAGTTCAGTTCTCCTCTGGTAGTCACTATTCGGTTCCAGATCAATGGGTCAGGTTGAGCTTTATGTGACCTCTCTAAATTAGCGAGAGTAGCTGTCAGATCAGTCATTTGGGTGCGCAGTTGCTTATAGTGGGCCGCTTGTAGACCTATTAGCCAGCCTCTTAGGACTGCCTTATGGGTAGTCCACAGCAGATCTGGAAGGTAGTGTGCGGGGCTGTTATCCAGAACGAAGTTCGCTAAAGCTAAGTCCAATTCAGTTGCGACTTCTGGTCTCAGCAACAGGGCATCAGGAAGATGCCAGGGAGGGCGGGGAGAGCCCCTGGACCCATCCGCCAAGACCACACTGAGGGGGGCATGATCCGACCAGGTTATCTCATGGATCTTAGCAGATAGCACCTCCCTCGCCGCCCGTTGGGGGACAAAGACAAAGTCAATTCTCGTATATGTCATGTTCGGGTGGGAGTAAAATGTGTAGTCTCTTGTCGTGGGGTGCAGGAGGCGCCATGCATCTACTAGATGTGCTTGTTGCAAAAAATCTTTAAGGAGTGGGCGGTTAGGGTGAGAATCAGACTGAGTAGGGGTAGTAGATCTACCTAAAACCAGGTCAAGGGTGGAGTTAAAGTCGCCCCCGATGATCACCTCCCCCCCATGGACGGTTTCTAGCAAAGTCAAGAGCCGTCATAAAAAGCAGGGTCCCTGGTGTTAGGGGGCGTAGACGTGGAGCAGTGATATTGGTCTATAGTCAATAGTGCCCTGAAGAAAAAGAAACCTTCCCTCCTTATCCGACACTTTTCTACGAAGTACAAAATTAACCCGGGAGCGGAAAAAAATAGAGGTTCCCCGGTGTTTCGTATACGCACAGGCATGGTAATGCAGCAGGAATCGTTTATCGAAAAATCTTGGGGATTTACCCTGAGCGAAGTGCGTTTCCTGGAGGAGGAGAATGTCCGCTCCCAGAGAAACGTAGGATCGCATCGCCTTACGTCGTTTCATTGGATTATTAAACCCTTTTACATTATGCGAAATTACATGTACAGTAATCCCCCGAAATTCGCAGGGGGTTACGTTCCAACAACCCCCGCGAATTTTGAAAAACTGCGAATTGTGGCTGTGCTAAAAAAAAGCACAGCCATGCGGCATTAGGACCCAGGAGCCGCCGTCCTCCTGGCAGAATGGCTGCTCCTGTGCATCTCCAGACTTTTAGACCCCGGCAGAGAAGCTGCTCCTGTGCGTCTCCGGGCTCACGATCGTGGCCAGGGCATTCTCCTCTCTCGGCATCGTTCAGAGATGCCAAGACTCTTGTGCACCCCTGCAAGCGTGGTCCGGGGATCCAGGAGGCTCGGCATCTCCTCTCTCGTAATGATGCCGAGAGAAGGGAATGCCCTGGCCACGATCGTGAGCCCGGAGACGCACAGGAGGAGCTTCTCTGCCGGGGTGTTGTGCCCTATATGGTTCCTTATCGAATACTGTTCCAAGGAGCCCCCGGCAAAGAATGGAACTCCACCTCCCCAGGCTCCAACACATCAGGGGGCTGCACAAAGGCGTGTGTTTGGGAGGCGCTGATGTGTTGGAGCCTGGGGAGTTGGAACAATATTCGATAAGGAACCATAGATGACACACCGGGATGCTGCTACCACATGGTAAGCGGAAAAAATCCGCGAACCACTGAGTCCGCGAACGCAGAACCACGAATGACTGGGGGATTACTGTAGTGGCATTGATAGAATATAGGGGGAAGCAGCTGTGAGCTAACAGTCTCTACCGAGGTCAGACAGGGCAGAAGAGTTAAGGCATGGGAAAATGGCAGTAGGAAACCTAGAACACCCGTGCGGTATAATAAATCACATTCAGTAACAAATGACCACAGTTTACCTGACCTTTCAAGACCTTGATCAGAAAAGAAAAAGGAGGAGAAAAATAAAAAATAAAAAAAATAAAACCAAATAGTAAAAACGTCTGCAAAAAAGAAGAAAAAAGAAAAAAAGGAGAAATAAATAACAAAAAAAAACATATTAACTCGGATTGAGAAAAAGTACAATCCAACTAGGATCCGATCCATGAGGGAAACAGTCTCGGGCTTCATCCAACCCCCGTAGTCATCCACTTTGGGGGGGAAACCGAGAAGGGCGCCCAGAGCCCTGGGCGGAGGGGTGGTCAGCGACATCCACCAAGTAGCGTCACCAAGGTCAAAATCCAGGTCTCGGTTGGATCCAATCGGAGGTTCATCATCCCAATGAGGCTGTAGTTTAAAAACTTAGATAAGATCCGTATCCAATTGTGTTACAATATCATCAGTGTCCCTGCAACCTCGTGTAGGCCTCATGTGGCAAAGTGAAGAGACGGCATTCATGGTGGAGAGGGTGGTGAGGAACGCGGCCGTCGTTCTTTTGGCGAGGCCTGAGACCATTCAGTCTCCATCCTTTGCGGTGTGAAGGACCCCTCTCGTGGTGGGGAGGATCGCGTGCCTGCCAGGCCCAGAGCATGAAGAAAGTGGTCAGCCCTCTGCAGATCTTCCAGAACATGCGTAGTGCCGTGATGGGATACCACAAGTTTAAACGGGAACCCCCAGCGATATCTGATGTTATGCGCAATCAGTTGGTCCGTGATAGGTTTAAAGGAGCAGCGATTTTGTAAAGTAGTTGGAGAGAGGTCAATAAACAGTTTCGGCATAACGTTGTCAATGGATGGAGTTTGCGTTCTAGCGGCTGCGACCACCGCGTCTTTTACCCCATAATAATGAAATCTGGCAATAATATCTCTAGGATGATCCCCTGGTCGTGGTCGGGGTCGTAAGGCTCTGTGTACCCTGTCAAATAAGCAGTGTTCTGGGAGGGTATCAGGCAAGGGACTGAGCAGGTACCTGTGCATAAAGTCCTGTAGGTCTGTAACATCTTCTGGGACCCCTCTGAGGCGCACGTTGTTCCGCCGGGACCTGTTGTCTTGATCTTCCTGGGCTCGCTGGAGTTGGTGCACTTCTTCAGTGAGAGCCTCCAAGTGTTGAGCCATTTCGTTGTAAACTTTTGCTGAGGCATCGTTTGCCCTTTCTAGGGCGTCCGTTCGTGCCCCCGCCGCATCAATTTCGGCTCTCACTGCCGCCAGTCCCTCCTGTATGTCTCCCTTGATGTCAGCACGAAATGTGGAGAGTAATCTCTCTATGTCCCCTCGCGTGGCCGGGCTGCTGTCTGGTGAGCGCGGGGTGGCGGCTGCCATCTTAGGTGAGGCAGAGGTTTCCCGGCCTGGCGTGCGATCGCCAAATAGTGAGGGGAGGCGGCCTGGTGGAAGAGTTTTTTTTAATTTTGGGGGCATCTCCAGGTACCTGGTGCAGTCCGGGGGCCGAGGAGAGTACTCAGAGCCAGGGACGATCGGGCTGGGCTGCAGGGTCGCTGTTGTTAGCTGGGATGAGTGCGGATCTCCGGCATCACGTGGCCATCTTGGTTAGCCGCCGGACACGCCCCCTCGGCTCATCACTAATTATTATACTGTAGAGGTGCTGCCCGGCAGTGTGCGGATTCATACGCTGCATTATTATACTGTAGAGGTGCTGCCCGGCAGTGTGCGGATTCATATGCTGCATTAATTACACTGTAGAGGTGCTGCCCGGCAGTGTGCGGATTCATATGCTGCATTATTATAATGTAGAGGTGCTGCCCGGTAGTGTGCAGATTTAATATGCTGCATTAATTATACTGTAGAGGTGCTGCCCGGCAGTGTGCGGAATCATATGCTACATTATTATACTGTAGAGGTGCTACCCGGCAGTGTGCAGATTCATATGGTGCATTATTATACTGTAGAGGTACAACTCTACTCTTTCCTCCACCCTTGACAAGTTGACGCCATCAAAACCCTGGTCAATGAGGCAACAAAACTTGCAACCCTGGCACAACAAATTGACCCGGCATCTCCAAAGATGCTCTAGAACTGCTGAACGCTATTGGCGAAAGACACGCTCCTGCTCCGACTTTCTTCACTATAAATTTATGCTCCGGTCCTACAGCTCTGTGATCTTCCTAGCCAAGCAGTCATATTTTACAGCTCTCATACACACCCACTCCCGGAACCCAAAACGCCTGTTCACCACCTTCAAGTCCCTTCTCTGTCCTGCCGTGGCTGTTCCTCACACTGACCTCAATGCCGAAGACCTAGCATGCTTTTTCACAGCAAAAATTGAACAGAAAAGAACTGAAATCTCCACAATGCCATCTTCACCCATGCAGGAAGATGCTAACCATGTCTATCCTCACATGTTTAACTCGTTACCTTCAGCTACTAAACAAGAGGTCCTTAAACTACTATGATCCTCTCATCCCACTACCAGTCCCTTTGACCCCGCTCCCTCACATCTTGCCAAAACACTTTGTTTCTCTTCTACCATTTGACCCACACCTTTAATCTGTCCTTAACCTCTGGGGTCTTTCCTGCTCCCCTCAAACATGCCACAGTAGTCCCAATCCTAAAAAAAATCTCTGAATCCAACTGCTCCCTCCAACTACCGCCCCGTTTCCCTGCTCCCTTTTGCCTCCAAACTCCTCGAAAAGTTTGTGTATGCCCGTCTGATTGACTATCTCAACACCCACTCTCTCCTTGACCCTCTGCATCCTGGCTTTCGCCCACTGCACTCCATAGAAACGGCTCTTGCGAAACTGACCAATGACCTTGCAACTGATAAATCCAATGGATGCCACTCACTGCTGATCCTTCTTGAACTCTCTGCCGCCTTTGATACAGTTGTAGCACTGTGTTTAAAAAGACTGTTCTGCTGCATTTACTTGCAATGGCCACCGGTGGGAGACAGAGACCATGCTAAGATTATGCTGGACAAACACAGAAAACATTGGGACTACGTTTCCCAGCATGCTTTGGGGGCAGACACAGGAAGTGGGTGGGACACAGACCCTTACATCCTGAGCCTCGTGGGGAGAGCTGACAGAGCGCGCCAGGGAGTGAGAGAAGCAAGACACAGTGCTGCAGAGCGAGACAGTGGCTGGGCCGGGGTGCAGGCGGCCTGACAGAGTTGAAGACTGGGTTATTCAGCCTTACAAGAGGAAGACCCCGAGTTAGGAGCACCGCAGATCGATCGGACAGGGAGAGCAGGCGGTGAGCTGGACATCTTGCAGCAGCTACAGAAAGGCAAGACAGCGGGTCTGGTAGCCCAGAGAATCCCAGCCAAGATCGAGCGGAGAGACGTCCTGGGTCGAGCGGAGCACCAAGTATCTGGCGGATGGGTGAGAGGCCTTCCAGACCGTTTGTGAATAAAGAAAGCACGCTGCTGTTTGTTTCCAAAACCCACAGGGCCCCAACTTGACTAGTCGAAGATACCTCATAAGCAATTCACTGGCCAGTTGAATAGTGTACCCGGGTACCATAACACACACACACACACTTACATTCCGGGACACAACCTGTGCGGGACTCACTCCCCAATCAAAAAGGGGTTAAAGATAATTTTCCATTTATTTTCCGCTGCGCGTTTTCTCGAAATACGAAACATCGTATTTCTTTTCCGCTGCGCGTTTCTCGAATTACGAAACCTTGTATTTCTTTTCCGCTGCGCGTTTTCCGCATTACGAAGTACTGTAAATATATCTACGAACAACGTGTTATTCATTATATGCCATTTATTCTAGTAAACAATATAATTTATAAAATCCACAATGATGCTGGAGTATATTTATTCCCTAGTGCGGGGAGACTGACCCGAGGTTCAATTTCAGCGGCTCCTCCGGGAGTGAGCGCTACACGTGGGGGCTCGTCCGGGATTCAGTCTCTGGAAAAACCACATTTAAAGGGTTAAATATGGATCCAGAAGAAGCAGCAGAGTGGTGTAAAGCACAAAATTTCAGCGGCTCCTCCGGGAGTGAGCGCTACACAGTCGACCACTAAATCCTCCTTCAAACTCTTAGTGATATAGGCCTTCAAAGTACTGTTCATTCATGGTTCGCTTCCTACCTGTCCCAACGATCGTTTAGTGTCTCATTTGCTGGAAGTACCTCCTCCCAGCAGCCTGTCAGTACTGGGCCCTCTACATTTTTCAGTCTACACTGCCTCTCTAGGAAAACTGATCAGCTTCTTTGGATTCCAATGCCACCTATATGCTGATGACACACAAATATACCTCTCCTCCCCTGATCTCTCTCCAGGTCTCCTGGATCGAGTCACTGACTGTCTCTCCGCTGTCTCAAATTGGATGGCTTCCCGCTTCCTTAAACTCAATCTTGCCAAAACTGAAATTCTTGTCATTCCTCCCTCCAAGAAGAACCCAATACCACCTATCTCTCTACGAGTAAATGGAACACCCATTAGCGCAACACCCCAAGCTCGCTGCCTTGGTGTTGTTATGATCTCTGCTTGTTCAGATATGAGGCTGGGCTGTCAGGTTCACCATTGCTTTATTGCAGGACACTTACTGTTATATACAGGCTTGGATAACTGCAGGAACACAGGATCATGCATCTGCCTTCATTACTGCATCACACTGACTGACCCTGAAGATGGCTGCTGTGCCCTCTGACCTGTGTCATCCTGGGCGGAGCCACTAGTTAAAGTGATAGCACAGGTTTAGTATAGTCAGCTATAACACCTTCCTCCCCACCCCAAAAACAAAACCAGGACAACATAACAAAAACCTAGTAACAAATCAACAACCAGAACAATCGAACACAGTTCATCTGAGGAACTTGGAGAGTGTCACTGAAAAACTGATGACTAGTCTTCTGAAGAAAATTGCGGGGCCAAATCATCATCCACATCTTTCTGGGCCCTACGCGAGGACCGACGGAAGTCTCTTATCCGTTCTTGAAGAAGTAAACGGTCAGGAGGGCGTCGGTGACGTTGGGGACGTCCACCAGCAGGCGGGGTGTTGGAGGCGGTAGGATTGGATGAAAGATCAACTGGTGGGGTCAAGGAGGGTACAGAGGGGTCAGGGGGAACCTCTGAACCAGAGTCACAAATACCCACAGGAGACGAGTCCAAAGTTTCCGAGTCAACCCAGACACCATTCCAGATGTCCTCCGACGCATTAGATGTGGACACCGGACCCCGTAGGGTTGGGGACGTTAAGGGTTCAGGCACCCGTAAACGAGACCGTAGCTGGTCTACATGTCGTCTGGTAATGGAACCATCTTCCAGGCGGACTCTGTACATCTTGGGTCCCAAAGATTCTGCAACGGTAGCAGGCAGCCACCGACTGTTGGCAGATCCATACGATCGAGTCCAGACCTCCTGGTGGGTTGCAAAAACAGGAGACTCTTTGGACTTCACCATCTTTTCTTGGGATTGTAATACATGTTCATGAACGGTCTGAGGGCGAAGCATGTCAAAAGCAGTCCATGGCTGTCTTCCCAACATAAGCTCAGCTGGTGTCGTACCAGTGGTGGCATGTGGTGTAGTTCTGTAAGTAAACAGGAAAGAGTCTAACTGCTGAGGCGATATGGACCTCTGGCTAGTCACAGCCACTGAGGCCTTGAAATAGTTCTTGAAAGTTTGTACAAACCGCTCTGCTTGCCCATTGGTGGCTGGGTGATAGGGGGCGGTTAATTTGTGCTTGATATTATGCACCGTAACAAAACTCTGGAACTCCTGACTTGTGAATTGGGCACCATTATCTGTGACAATCTCCCTGGGATACCCAAACGAAGCAAAAAAAGATGCAATAATATGGCAACTGTTGCCTTTGTAGTCAGCTGGGTAACTGGAATGACCTCTGGCCATTTTGAGTGGGCATCAATTATAATCAAGAAGGTTTGTCCCCTTATGGGACCCGCAAAATCCAAGTGAAGGCGAAACCAGGGAACCGTGGGCCAAGTCCAGGGTTGAATGCATCCTCGAGGAGGGTCTCTGGCAGTTTGTGCACATCCTACACAAGCATTGACATATGCCGTGATATCTGCATCTATGTTCGGCCACCACACATAGCCTCTTGCTTTCTGTTTCATCCGCGTGGTTCCAGGGTGACCAGTATGTAGCAAGTCCAAGATGTGTCTCTGGAGGGTTTTTGGAATGACCACTCGGTCTCCCCATAAGACACAATTATCCTTCACAAACAATTCCATTCGCTTCCTGTAGTAAGGTTCATGTTCCTGTGATACCGTCGCAGGCCAGCCGTCTCGTATAAAGGTAAGCACGTTTGTCAGAAGGGTATCCTTCACAGTATGGGCTGCTATCTCTCTGGAAGTAAGGAGGTGTGAGGTGGTGTACCTACAACTCTGGACTGATGGTGTCGACTCTAGAGGCAGTTCTGTGAGACGGGACATTGCATCTGCATTTGCATTGTCATCATGACTTCGATACTGTATGCGGTAGCTGTATGCTCCCAAGAACAGGGCGTAGCGCTGGAGACGGGCTGCAGTTGTCTGAGAGATTCCTTTGTCAGGGCTAAAAATTTGAAGAAGCGGTTTATGATCCGTTAAAATGGTAAACTCTCTACCATACAGGTAAAGGTGAAACTTCCGAATTGCCCATATCAATGCAAGTGCCTCTTTATCAATTTGAGAGTAATTGCTCTCTGTCTTCGTCAAGGATCTGGAGGCGAAGGCCACCGGTTTCTCAGAGCCATCCGGTAGGATGTGGGAAAGAACAGCGCCCAGACCATAAGGAGAGGCATCACAAGCCAGGGTGAGAGGCTTCTGGAGGTCGTAGTGCACAAGCATACGTGACGCTAACAGTTTCCGTTTAGAGGACTCAAAAGCATGTTGACATTTAGCTGACCAGTCCCACCTGGAGTGTCTCTCCAGGAGCTTATGCAGTGGAAACAATGTATGAGCAAGGTCTATAGTCAGCTATAACAGGTGTCACTTTTGATTTTGACCTAACATTCTCTCCCCACATCCAGACAGTGACCAAATCCTGTTACTTTCAACTCAAAAACATTTCCCGTGTCCGCCCCTTTCAGACACAAGATACCGCAAAAGTGCTGGTTCATGCTCTTGTCATTTCACAACTTGACTACTGCAACTCGCTCCTTATTGGCCTCCCCAACTCCCGTATTGCCCCTTTGCAATTTGTAATAAATGCAGGCGCCAGGCTTATTTTTCTCACTAAACGCACCTTGTGTACCTCCCCACTCTGCCGGTCCCTCCATTGGCTTCCTGTACGTTTCAGGATACAGTTAAAAATACTGATGCTCACATTCAAATCACTCAATAACTCAACCCCTCCCTACATGTCTTCGTTAATCCGCAAGCACGTCCCATCTAGACAACTCCGTTCAGCAGGTGATCTCCACCTGTTATAGCTCTACACACGCACAGCCAACTCTCGCCTCCAAGACTTCTAAAGGGCACAACCAGTCCTGTGGAATGACCTGCCTCACCCTGTCAAACTCTCCCTGACCTTCAGGCCTGCAAGAAATCCCTCAAAACCCATCTCTTCAGATTAGCGTACCACATCACCGATGCAACTCATCCCCATGCTCACCTACTCACACTTGATTGAAGCCGCTTCTATGGCCTCACAGTTCCCAAACCACTGGCCCTAATGATCCTGCTATCGAGTAAAATTCCTCTTGTCTTCCTCAACCCCAATCCCTCTAGACTGTAAGCTCCTATGAGCAGGGCCCTCTACACCTCTTGTTTCCTTCTTATGTCCATTTATTTGTATTTCATTGCCTTTGTTTATTGTAAAGCGCTGCGGTAACTGTTGGCGCTATATAAATGATGACAATAATAATAATAATAATATAGGTGCTGCCCTGCAGTGTGCAGAATAATATGCTGCATTATTATACTGTAGAGGTGCTGCCCGGCAGTGTGCAGACTCATATGCTGCATTATACTGTAGAGGTAAATCGTTTTGTTAATTTTTTTTTCCTTTCATACCATTTTAATATGATTAAATCAAGTTGTGCAATGCATATTAATAAGAAAAAAAGGATCTTTCATAAAAAACGATACGTCCGAAGGAATGAATCGGCAGAATTACCGTACCGACCGAAATATCGGAGCATCCGAAATACCATTCGTCTAAGTCAAAACGAAATAGACCCTTTGAAACGACGAGAACAGACGATTCGAAAGACCGAAAATTTCCAATATCACGAAATGAAAGTCGATACGAAACAACGAGCCGAAACGAGCCGAAACGAAAATCAGCTGAAACGATCCGAAACGAAAATTTAAAAAAACGAACGAGCCGAAACAAAACGAAAAAAAAAATGCGTGCACGTCTCTAATGTTCGGTGACTTTTCGTTCCCTGCACTTCGGGGAGATTTGGCGATCCTATTTTGATGACCCTGCGGTGTATTCAGCAAGCACCGCAGGGCCCCCGTAGTGGAGGGAAAACCCACGGCAAACGCGCCGAACACTCCGCCGCAAACCCGCCGAACACTCACCGAACACACACCGAAACCCGCAGAAACAGTTGGATTAACCACGCCAAACACGCCAGAGAAACCCGATTAGCCGGCGAACACAGCGCAGAGCAGCCGCCGGAAAAACCCGACACGCAGACGAAGGAGGTGAAAGAAAAAAAAAACAGTACGCTTGAATGTTTGAAAATTGAAATGCTGTTTGCAAAAAAACTACTGAACGAAAATCAAATGTGAGAAGGATGGTAAGCGCCAACAACACGTCGTGATCACCCAAACTCCAATGCTGCACCAGCAAATAGTGGTTTCCCCTACACCATAGAATACAAAAGGACAAAAGGATACGTATCTGGTGAGCACAATATTACAATTGCTCTGTGGTTAGGATGGCTCATCCAAGTCCGTGATTCATCATATGATAATATGTTAATAATATGATAATATATAAAGAAGCAAACATAATATTGATAGTGCAACGTGCAATAAACACCTTATTGTATCATATGATGAATCACGGACTTGGATGAGCCATCCGAACTCCAGAGCAATTGTAATATTGTGTTCACCAGATACGTATTCTTTTGTACTGAACGAAAATGTCTGAAATTTACATATGAGATCCAATGAATGATAATAAAAAGGTCTGTTACGGAAAAAAGAAAAAACGATTTATTAAAGAAAATGGAAAGAAGTTTGACAAAAAAATCCCCAAAAATGCCTAAAGGATGCTTAAAAATCTAAAAATAAAGAGACTTTTTACTGCAGAATATAATATTAAATGGTTTATTAGATATTGAATTAAAACGGGAATATTTTTAACATTGAAGCCTATGGGATTCGCCTGAATAAAGCTGTCGAATGAAACCACCGAACAGCAGGGCATTTCGTAAACCTTTCCCTGATGTTTTGTGTTCTCTGAATAGATGAAGTATTGCTTCTCTATGGGGATTTCACTGCCCTTGAACAGGCACCAAACAGGCACCGTATGTGCAGGCAATTTGCCAAGATTTGGCGAACTGCCTGTTTTCTGAATAGCCGAATGGCCAGGAAAGGTAACTGTACCCTGAATTTTAGTGTTCGGTTACCTTTTGTCCACAGTTCGGATCTCTTTGAATAAAACTGATAGCATATCAATATTGTTTTAGTGCGTCTTAATGATAGGATGTTTGTGTAGCCCTTAAACCACAGGAAATGTGTGTAAATGATTATGCATTGGGATACAATGAAAATTACTATATAAATCTCCATTTGCATGCCTTTTAATGTAAGATTAATGTTCTCCCTGGAGAGAAAAAAATTATCTGAGATCTCACTCCTGTCACCCACTATTAATGTGAAGAAGCTACAAGGAACAGCCCTCACCCTCACAGTAACAAAAAGCTCTGCAAGCTTTACTGCTGCGTTACAATAACCACAGAGAGGGCAGAATACAGGGAGCGCTCCGGGGTCACACACTACTGTACAGGAATAAGATTCAGAGGGTTATAATGAGTGGTTATAATAGATCCCTGTATAGTAAAGATTCAGGGTGTTAAGGTAATTCCCATACACAGGCATTATGCAAAACATATACATAGATAATTAGAAATGCAGCTTCCAAAATCTACCAATAAAATATAAAAATCTTATAACCACTACATAGACAGGAGATCTGAACAAGTTATTATCCGTCTGCATCACAATTAATAGGCCATGTCTGCCCGTATGTAGATAACACAGACCCTGTGCGATTTTGTGTAAGAAAAACACACCATCTAGAGTTTAGAGCCTTTCATCCCGGCAATATCTCTTTAAAGGAAAAATTAATGCATGTCGAATTTACATTTTAACGTATCTCAGAACACCAATTTCTGTGCAAAATTTCTATTTCACTCTATATTTAATTGTTAACTTAACATCCCACATTTGAACTAACGATGATCGCTACAAACCCCCATAAGCAGGAGATCTGCCAATGGGTATCATTCGTCTATTTCACAAGTTTAAAATAATGTAAATTTGCTCATTTAAAGTTTTTCCTGCATATGGTTATCCTTAAGAGAAATATATTGCTGGGATGAAAGATTCTAAACTCTAGATGACATCTCTTATTTTACACAGTGTCAATCAGGGTCTGCATTATCAGCATACAGGCAGAAATGGCCTGTGTTAGATGCAGTAAAATGTTCAGATTTCTTTTTAAGTCACCTGATGGTGTGGGGGGGGGGTCTAGATTTAACCTAGGAATGTGTTAAATGTACAGTCCTATGTGATCATCATAATTCTACAAGTTGGATATTGCAATAATACCTCTTTTTGTTTCACAAGGAAAGCGTCGATAAGGTTTCTCTGGTCGTTCATGTCCAGTTCTTCCTTATGCTTTGCAAATGTTTCTCTAATAAATGTCAGCATTTCTTTATTATTGTTGAAAACAGTTTTGTGGCTTCCAGGTAGCCAGCGAATCAAAGATGGAAAAATGTTGTACAGCTAAAGGAAAGAGATAAAGGTTATCCCCCAGGATTACTGGATGACCTGTCACACCAGGTAAAGGCAAACAAGATTAAAACTCATGTAACAATTGTTTGGCAAAAAAAAAAGTCAAAACAGTATAAAAAGGTGAGAGCCAGATGGTCGCCCGATACTTGGGTGCTGGAGGATCGCAGTCTCGAGTAATTACAAATAAAACAGGGACAATGGACAATTCAATGGCATGACACAATGATGTCAGAAATAAGGCTACCCCCTCCTGGGTGGGGACATCCCATTACAGAAGATACAGTGGTCATTTGGAGCCTTCAGGTCAAGTGAGGCATGCGAGGTCATGTTCAGCTACCCAATGATAACAAACATATACAGTGTAATATTAAACAAAAAAAAATTCTAAGGCAATGGTATTGTCCGTTTTCTACATATAAAATTAACAGTGCCACTGCCATTACTCACCTTCTTATTTCCCACGCCATAAGTTCAGTGTTTTATACATAGTCATATTAATCATAAAATTCAATGTGCCAAAATTCAAGTGAAAAATTTAGGGCCACATTACAGAGATCTGCAGAGGGAGACTGGGGGACTTTTTCCCACAGTCTCTCCCTGCTCCCTGTGGTTGGAGCTGCGATCCTCGCTGCAGGATAGGTGGTGAGTATTTGATTTTATTGGGGGGGTTTCTGCTGGTGCTGACATATTCTGCAGCAGCAGAATCCGTTAGCACCAAGTCCTGGCTGTGGTTAACTTTTCAGTAACCGCAGCCGGACGGTAATTAGCGTTAGTATATTGTAATACTAATGCTAATAAACTCTTTGTGCTCCCCATGTTAAGTATAGGGAGCACAAAGTACAGTAACCTCACACTGAAAAGCGCAAGCTTTTTGACCCGTTTAGTGTTTGGATTTTAATATGGTGGGGCCACCAGGGCTAACATTAACGCTCACCCAGGTGAGTGCTAACGTTACCGTGAAGAATGTAATGGTGCCCATAGTCTATGGAGTTGTTAAGTTCACAACAGTTACGGTTAAGTTAGCACCAGCTTTGTAATACTGACCGTTGAGTCCGCTGGAAAAATTATATACAATTTGCCTGGGTCCTGCAATAAAACACGACTTCAAAGTTTAAAATGGTCAAGATGAGCTCAGAACGGACAGGAGAAATGGCTCAGCAGTGAAGGGGTTAAAAACAAGTGCAGCTACACATAATTATTATTTTTATTATCCTTTATTATATAGCGCCACAAATTCCGCCAAAGATCAGTGTACAAGTACAAATACATTGGAATACCACACACGGATGATGACATGATTCAAGGGGTCCCTGTTCCCAAGGGAACTTACAATCTATGGGATGTACACGTATTTTGTGAGGTGGGCGCATCCATATCGTTAGGTGTCTTGCCCAAGGACACTTACTGGTGGCATCTTCTGAGTGGGATTGAGTCAGCTTTTCATGATTGTAGACCTGGTGGTTAGGTTGAACCTCCATCTCATAAAGTCAAGACTTGATTCTCTGCAGTTGTATTGGAGGGATGTGCTGAATGAGGTTTTTGACTTGCTTCTCCACGGTCGAAGTGCAGAGATGTTACCACTTGGCTCCACAGCCGATATTGTGTGGTAGGCAAGTTTGTAGCATTGGGTGTCTTGCCCAAGGGCACTTACTGGAGAGGTGCTCTGGCTGGGACTCGAACCTGGGTCTCCACGGTTATAGAGCAGTGATGTTACCTCTACTCCATCCAGCCGGCACATAATAAGTTAAATCATACCAATAAATCGCAAACATGCAGCTAAGGTTAGGGAAGAGTAAGCAATAAATCCTCAATATATTGAACATAAAGCAATATCATACAAACCCAAAATCAAACCAACCAGGTCAGTGTAATAGTAAATGCTCAGGGAGTCAATTCAGTGATTGGATTGTACAGCGAGAAAACTAAACGCTGTGTAATACAATGCCCTGATGAAATACTCTATATCAGAAATAAAGGTAGAGGGAAGGGTGCAATGTGTCATAACAGGTAATGGGAAGGGTGCAAAGTCCCATAAAAGGTAATAGGAAGGCTGCAAAGTACCATATAAGGTAATGGGAAAGGCGCAAAGTGTTATATAATTTAATAGGAAGGGTGCTAAGTCCCATGTAATATAATGGGAAAGCTGTAAAGTGCTATGAAAGTTAATGGAAAGTCCCATAAAATGTAACGGTGTGTAAACTGTCAAACAGGGGCATACCTAGGGGGCGGGGCGGCCCGCACTGCGTGCCACCACCCCCTAGGGAGACACCCTAAAAAAAAAATATATATATATTTTTTTACTTTTACAAAAGTATTTTACCAGGAAAGATACATTGAGATTTCACAAATTTTCAAGTACAGTGGCAAGAAAAAGTATGTGAACCCTTTGGGATTATGTGGAGTTTTGCATGAATTGGTCATAAAATGTGCTCTGATCTTCATCTAAGTCACAACAATTTGAAAAACACAGTCTGCTTAAAATAATACAACACAAACATTATATGTTTTCATGTGTTTATTGAACATAACATGTAAACATTCACAGTGCAGGGTGAAAAAAGTATGTGAACCTTCGTACTTAATAACTGGTTGACCCTCCTTTGGCAGCAATAACCTCAACCAAACGTTTCCTGTAGTTGCAGATCAGACCTGCACAACGATCTGGAGTAATTTTGGACCACTCCTCTTCACAAAACTGTTTCAGTGTAGCAATATTCTTGGGATGTCTGGTGTGAATAGCTCTCTTAAGGTCATGCACAGCATTTCAATCGGGTTGAGGTCAGGACTCTGACTGGGCCACTCCAGAAGGCGTGTTTTGTTTTGTTGAATTCATTCTTTTGTTGAATTACTTATGCTTTTGGGTCATTGTCCTGTTGCATCACCCATCCTCTGCGGAGTTTCAGTTGGTGGACAGATGGTCTTATATGTTGTCCTGCAAAATGTCTTGATAAACTCTGGAATTCATTTTTCCATGAATGACAACAATCCGTCCAGGCCCTGAGGCAGCAAAGCAGCCCCAAACCATGATGCTCCCTCCGCCATGTTTTACAGTGGGGATGAGGTTTTGATGTTGGTGTGCTGTGCCTTTTTTTCTCCACACATAGTGATGTGTGTTTTTTCCAAACAACTCAATTTTGGTTTGATCTGTCCACAGAATATTTTGCCAGTAGTGCTGTGGAACATCCAGGTGCTCTTTTGCAAACTTCAAACGTGCTGCAATATTCTTTTTGGACAGCAATGGCTTCCTCTGTGGTGTCCTCCCATGTTCTCCATTCTTGTTTAATGTTTTCCTTATTGTAGATGTGTCAACAAAAATGTTAGCATGTGCCAGAGATTTCTGTAAGTCTTTAGCTGACACTCTAGAATTCTTCTTTACCTCATTAAGCATTCTGCGCTGTGCTCTTGCAGTCATCTTTACAGGACGACCACGCCTAGGGAGAGTAGCAACAGTGCTGAACTTTCTCCATTTCTAGACAGTGTGTCTTACCGTGGACACATGAACATCAAGGCTTTTGGAGATACTTTTGTAACCCTTTCTAGCTTCATGCAAGTCAACAATTCTTGATCGTAGGTCTTCTGAGAGCTCTTTTCTGCGAGGCATGGTTCACATCAGGCAGTGCTTCTTGAAACAAGTAAACCCAAAACTGGTGTGTGTTTTTTAAAGGGCAGGACAGCTTTCAGCAACACATCCAATAATATCACACTGATTGGACTCAAGGTTGGCTCACTCCTGGCTCCAATTAGCTCTTGGAGAAGTCATTAGGCTAGGGGTTCACATACTTTTTCCACCCTGCACTGTGAATGTTTACATGTTCTGCTCAATAAACACATGAAAACATATAATGTTTGTGTTGTATTGTTTTAAGCAGACTGTGTTTTTCAAATTGTTGTGACTTAGATGAAGATCAGAGCACATTTTATGACCAATTCATGCAAAACTCCACGTAATCCCAAAGGGTTCACATACTTTTTCTTGCCACTGTATGTCCTGGGTAGGCAAGGCCAAGGCTGGCACTTTCAAGGGGGCAGCAAAAAAGCTCACCACTAAAGGGGTTACTTACAGAGGACTGAAATGACGCCAACATTTTGGTGTTCTGTTGTTCCCTGCACTTTGGGGAATCAAATTTCCCCACCCTGCAGTGAATTCACCATTCACCGCAGGATCCCCAAAGTGCATGGAGTCGGCCGCTGAATGCTGCACCGCAAACCCGTGGCCTGCTGTTTTCAAAACAACTACTGAACGAAAATGTCTGGAATATACGTATAAGGTCCTATGATTGATAATAAAAAAGTCTGTTACAGAAAAAATAAAAACCGCTATTAAAAAAAGGGGGAAAATTTTGCCGAAAAAAATTCTGAAAAATTACTAAAAGGTACTAAAAAATATCAATAAATAAAGAGACTTTTTACTGAAGATTAAAATAATAAATGGTTTATTAGATATTGCATAAAAACGGGAATATTTTTAACATTGAAACCTATGGGGTTCGCCTGAATAAACCTGCTGATTGAAACCACCGAAACCACAGGACATTTCACTGCCATTTCTCTGCTGTTTGGCGTTCTCTGAATAGATTAACCATTACTTCTCTATGGAGATTTGCACTGCCTTCGAACAGCACTGTACTTGCTGGCAGTTTGCCAAAATTTGTGTGTGAGCCTATCACAGAGCAGTGGTGTACTTAGGGGAGTGGCAGGAAGGCGGGTCGCCCCAGGTACCAGTGATTATTGGGGTGTCATTAGGGGGTACTAGGAGGTGCCACTGTCACTGTGTGTCAGCTTTGAGCTGTGTTCTCAAACAACAAGCAGTGGAGCAGGGCATTTGCATTAGGAATAAAATAGAATAGAATAAAAATCCCCCTCTCCTCCCTCCATAGCTCCTCTCCTGCCCTGCAGCAGCTCTAGGAGAGGGGAGGGGATGTGATTTGTGTGCAAAGAGAGAAGATGACCGTAAACTACAGGTAAAGGGGGGTATCAGCAGAATATGAAGCCCTGTCTGCTTACTGCTGTTTAAAGTGGACCTTTCCTTAACCAGCACTGTAGTGATCAGAAATTTGTCACTGAGCTGCCTGGCTCCTGGTGAGGTCCTGCATAGAGGGGGTCAGGCTGCATTCACTGCATCACCAGTGAATAGGCAGCCCAGGGTAAACAGGGACAGGGAAGAGGGGGTTTTAAAAAAACTGGAATAGTAAAGAAAAAAGACCATAGCAGCATCTTATACCTGCAAAACACACACCCATTCTCTGCTCAGCAACTCCAATCCACAAAACCAGCCACCCAGCACACACACACACAACTCCGATCCACAAAACCAGCCACCAGCACATACACACAACTCCCATCACACAAAATCAGCCACCCACACACACAACTCCGACCACACAAGACCAGCCACCCACACACAACTCCCATCACACAAAACTAGCCACACACACAACTCCCATCACACAAAACCAGACACCCATACAACTCCATCACACAAAACCAACCCACAACCCCCACCACACAACCCAGCCACCAACACACAACTCCTAGCACACAAAACAAGCCACCCTAACACACACACACCCCCATCAACAAAACCAGCCACATGTGTACTTTTGTTCATAGCATGAGGATGGATATGTTGTGAGTTTGCAAAATCACTTAAAAATAACAATTATTCAAAACAAAATCTACACTCGCCTCTTATTGCACAGCACAGAGGACACATGATCCATCGGCAGATTCATAATATACCATTATTATATGTATACGTCATGTCCTGCCAGAATGCTATAACTGAAAGTATTTTTGAAAACATTAAAAAAGTGCGTGTGATTTTTTAAATTTTCTTTTACATTTTAAAGTTGGGGGGGTGCCAAAAAAAGGATCCGCCCCGGGTGCCAAATGTTCTAGGTACGCCCCTGCCCCTGCTAGTCTGTGCACTCGCCACCAAGCGCAGTGTGTACACCAGAGTTGCTAAACCCAACGCCCCCCAGATGTTGATGCCTACTATTCCCAGAATTCTTTCCTTGAAACAGATGACTAGGGAATCATGGGAATGATAGTGCGGAAACTTCTGGGAGGCCAGAGTTTGTCAGCCCTTGTGTACACCAGCTAAGATCTTCCCAACTAGCAGAGGCACGCTTGACTTTCGAGCAACACAAGACCATTTTGAAGAGGTATTGTAAATTTGAAAATGTGTTTAACCCTTTCACTGCTGAGGCATTTCACCGCTGTGTGCTGAGCTAATTTTTACCGCTTTCGCTCATCATGTTTAAATGCAATTTGAAGCCACATTTTATTATATGGCCCAGACATATTATATATCGTTCTTTCCGTCAGACTCCGCAGATTCATAATATATCATTTTTATATGTATACGTCATGTCCTGCCTGTATATTATGACAAAAAATGCAATAAAAATTGAATATTTAATCATCTGCAGGGTGTAAAGTGTTTTGTTTTCACATTTTATCACATGAGCATTTGCGGTTATATTTCCTATGGGGTGCGCTTGTACAAAAATTAGAAATGGGGACTTGTTAAATTTTTTGGGGGGAATTACGTGATTTTTAGCAAACACACCCCATAGAAAAAAAATCATTAGTGCAGCATTATTGTTCACATTATAATAGAAATGTGAACAATATTGCTGCATTAATAAAAACAACACATTAAAAAAAACATGTTTGTTTTTTTTAATATATTTATTATTTTTATTATTTATTTTTATTTTTGTTTTACTTTTTACCTGGTCATGTTGGCCATGGTCATGCCTTTCAAATGACACCCTCCATGACCCCCTAGCTGGCACGGTTCTGGAGATATTGGGGTTCAAATGAACCCCCTATATCCACCAGGGGATTTCCTTGGGAAATCCCCGGGCAGCTAGGCGTTCCCCGGCTATATGACGTCATCACGCTATGCATGATGATGTCAGGCAGTGAGGGGGGACCCGGGGGTGGAGCTGCCATCCAATATGGTGGCCCCCACCGGAGCTAGGCCGTACTTCAGGCCGCTGAAGTGCGACCCGGCGCTTGAGGGGTTAAAGCCAGGCACCGCTTAAAAGGGGAGACTCTCCCATTTTAAGCGGTGCCTGGCTTTTGGAGCTGCTCCTTCTCGATCGGGAGGAAGAGGGATCCGAACGGATCGCCCCCTCCCTTCCAGGCTATCTCCATTGCCGGGGGTTTGCCTGGAAATGCTGTCATCGCACATGGCGCAATGACATCATTTACGTCGGGAGGAGCTTGACTTCAGTGTCTGAGGACGCTGAAGTCAGAACGCCGCGGGACCCCGGACAGAGAGGTGAGTATCTCCACCGGGGTTTCCTGCACAGCCGAAGACGTGTGGGGCACGTCCTCAGCATGTAATGTGCGTCAATGAGGACATGTCCCACACGTCCTCAGCAGTGAAGGGGTTAAAGTTCAACGACAAAGACGAGATGAGTGTAACAGGACCACCTACACATCTAACAATCGCACAGATTGGTGATAAGTTTGAAACCGATTGCACTGTGTGATGAGAACAAGCAAATATCTGGGAGGCGTTGCAGAGCAACAAGTCCTGCTTCCTCGGATACGGTGTTGCAACAGTTTACACGCTCACTGCAAAAGTTTGTCAAACAATGTGCACGAGACACGAATTAGCAGATCAAACATACAACGTATTCTGAAGAGAGCACATTCGAAATGTTACATTCTGAGACTGTTACACGCATGATTGAAGATAACCCTGATCGGAAAATGGAGTACTGTGAGTGGTTTCCACAAATGGTACATGAAGAACTTTGTACATAAAATTATGTCGTCTGATGAAGCACAGTTTAACCCTTTAGTGACCGGGCAGTTTTACGAAAGTCTGTCAGAAAGTGTCCTCTGCTGTTTTTACGTTTCTGCGCTGTTTGTATTTAGGTCAAATTTTCCTCTTAGTCATTTTTGCAACCCACACATATTATATACCGTTGTTCTCGCCATTAAATGGACTTTCTAATGATACCATTATTTCCATCATATCGTATAAGTTACTATAAAAAAAAAATGAAACATGATGAAAAAATGGAAAAAACACACTTTCAAAATGTAATCCCCAAAATCTAAAACCACCAAAAAAGACCCCGGCTAAATAGTTTAAAAATGTTGTCCTGAGATTAGAAATACCCAATTTTTACATGTTTTTGCTTTTTCTTTGCTTCTACTGAGTTATTTCACCTCTGTGCACTGAGCTAATTTTGACCATTTTATGCTTATCATGTTTAAATGCCAGCTTAAGCCCTATTTTATTAAACCCCCAGACAATTTTTTTAAAAAAAACCCACTTTATTACTTTTTTTAAAAAATTCACTTTTTTTTACACCAAGCCGAGTCAGGATTGGTATCATTGGAAAGGCCAGGATCAGTCTTTTCCAATGATCTCAAACATGACCCTCTAGCTGCCATGGATCAGGAGATACTGGGATCCAAAAGATCCCCCTATCTCTACTTGGCAGCTAGGGGGTTAACTAGCCCACTGACATCATCATACATATGGTGACGATGTCAGTGGGTGGGGGGTGACCCGGAGGCTTGACTGACATCCAAGATGTGGTGCCGAATCGCAATCTGGCAACAGAGGGGTTAAAGAGGCACCCCTGAAAAGGGGAGACTCTCCCCTTTCCAGCGGTACCTTTCCTTTTTTTTCTAAGTAGAATGGTTTGGGAGGGAGAGGGCTCCAAATGAGCCCCACTCCCCTTTTCTATTTCCACTACATGCACCGGGGAGCGCCTGGCGATGACGACATCATGCACGTTGATGACATCATCGCAACTGTCGGGCCCCCTGAATAGGCAGGGAAGACTTCCAGCTTGCCAGACCACCGAGGGAGCCTGGACAGAGAGGTGAGTATAGGGAGGGAGGGAGGTTAGGAGACTGATGTACATAGCATCCGCTGTCGTTAAGGAGATTTTCCCACTGGACGTACTATGCACGTCCACGGTCAGGAAGGGGTTAAACTAAATGATACAACAAAACGTCATAATTGTGTTTATTAGGGATGTGCATGACTGAAAATTTGTTTCGTTCAGTTACGTTTTTAAATCATTTCGTTTTTAGAATTTCGTAACTAATTTCGTTTTGTATTTGGTTTAGTTTTGTTTTGGATTGATTTGAAATTTCTAATCGATTCGAATTTCATATATCAATTCGATAGTTGATTTCAATTCGAATTTTGGATCACTAAATAAAACCCCAATTGATCAAATTTTGCTGTTAAAATAAAAGCTAGGGTTAAATTTTATGCTGTGTCACAGATTTAGTATTTGAGTCAAATTAAACAGTGAAACAAAATTAATTTGTTTCATAAAGTCCTTTGCTGGCTATTACTTGTATTGTAAGTTAAGATCAATTCGATAGTTGATATCAATTTGATAGTTTATTTCAAATTCGATAGTTGATATCAGTTATTCAAATTTTTCTTTTATGATGATGACACAGTGTATAACGAAATAAATTCATTATATACCATTTTGCTTTATTTCAAATTCAAATCTTATCGATTCGTTATTCGGAAGTACTTCCGAAATACGAATTATCAAATTTTGTTCAAAATTCCGAATTTTTCCAAAACGAATGCACGTCTTTAGTGTTTATTGGGCACCAGAAAATGCTCACATTCATGTGGACAAAGCAGTCAATTTAACGGGGAACAAAGTCTGGTGTGGACTGTCATTCAAGGGTTTCACTGGGCCATTCTTTTTTGAAGGCACGGTCATTGGTCTAGTATACCTCGACATGCTTTGCACATCAATTTTACCTTCCATTTGTGCGTTTAATGCGGATGAGCAATATTACTTCCAGAAGGATGGTGCACCACCACACTACCACCGATACGTAAGAGCCTATCTCCATGACATTCTACCATGACGTTGGATAGGACGCAGAGGTGATGTTGAATTCCCTCCATGTTCCCCAGACTTAACACTCCTTGATTTCTATCTGAGGGGAACACTAAAGAATGTGGTATACCATGGAAAACCACCTACACTTTCTGCACTATGCGAAGACATCGAAATATCATGTAGAGCATGCATTTCCTGTGGACATTCTAGTCAATGTTGTTCATGCAGTAGTGCGCCAAAATCAAAAGAGTCTGGATGCTAATGGTGACCACTTTGACCTAATGTGATTGTATGATTCAAACATGACTTACAGCTTCCCTTTGATGTCTATATAAATCTAGCAATAACATTTTATGCATTTATTTTTCATGTTGAAGTCTGCAGACATTTTATGGGCCCCTCTGATTAATATATACACAGTACATGATATCTACTATTCATTGACGCAAAAATGTTCTACCTCATTTCAGGGCTGTTAAACTTATTATTCCATGTATTAGTATTTTTTTCAAGAAACTTAATAACAGAATATAACGATAAAACCAAATTCTTACCATCACCATAGGAGTTTGTATTATCCGGACATTTGTGTTGATTAAGCTCAAGAGTTTCAAAAATGTTGGGTCATTGTAATCAAATCGATGTCCAAGTAGTATAGACACAATAATGTTGGCTACGGCTGCGTTGATTTTCATTGTGTTCTCAAACGGCTTTCCTGGAAGAACAAGAACACAATATATATCATTATGTAATAATAAAAGTGATGTTCATGTATAGGAATTAACACTAAACTAAAGAGGTTATTCACTAACTTCCGAATTGGCCCCGAATTGCACCAGACGGTGAATATCGGTGAAGTTTCAGGCCAATTTGTCTATTCACTAAGCTGTCAATTTGCCAAATACTGGCAATTGACAGCAAAATACAGTGCAATTCGCCGCAATTCGGCCCTATAGAAGGCTATCTGTCTTCTATTCTCAGAACGCTGAATTGCACCGAAGGTCTGGCAAAATGCTCTGCATTTTGGAGTTTCATTTTGAGAGGTTTAAATAGGCGAATCCCACAGTTTTCAATGTAAAACATATCTTTTTTAATTTCTCTTTTAAAGACTGTTTATACTTTTTGATAAATAATATTTCCCCTGTTTTATACATATAAAAGATTAATAATCCCTTTTCTTAACGTAACTGCAGGCCTTTTTGCTGAAGAAAGTCTCAGGAATGTGGGATGATATGACTTAGAAAGTCCTCCCCTTCCCCCTCCCCTTTCTATGACACGTGATTCTGGGCATAAATAATGTTTTTGTCAAACTCTAAAAGTTAAATGTGCTGGTCAACTCTGACGTGGAAATATATCTGTACACTGATTGGTCACTGTTATTCTCCATTATATGTGTGCTATAGAAAGCCAAATACAAGGATCATCAAATTGAAGTGATTACTATACACACGCTTGTGTATGTGTCTTTATTGCTTCCCTAGCTAGCTAGCGCTGCGCTTGCCACGCCTTACACAAGGAATACAGAAATCTTCTTGGCTGCATGTCTTGTTAAATATAATACATAAATATATTATTGGGTCAGCAGCAAGTACTTTTGAAGATCAGGTATACTTGATCTTCATAGTGAAGGGGTTAATGAATGATTAATGCAATATCACACTGGTTTTAGGGACACACTAGACTTAAAACAGGGTGAAAGGTAACGAAATATGGAGGAAATCAAAACATGAATCGATCCGGACACCCTCCTTGGCCACTCCTGCACCCAATCCCTTATTTTGACTCTAGAGTAGGTTTTAATAATTTTCTCCAGCATCGAGTCTCATTATGCAGCTCCAAATCTGGCAACTACTGCTGCAGGTAGCCAGTGCCAGTAAACTGAAAGTGAACAGACATGGGGTGGGTGATTGCTCAAGTGACCTTCCTGACCTAAACCCCAGAAGACTGATCAGCTCAATATGAGTGACAGCTTTCTGGGTGAGGGGGAAGAAGAGGCAAATTCAGCCACCCATGACCCTTTAAAATTCCTTTAAATGCCAAGGTGGCTTTAGAGAGTTAATTCACTAAACGTGAGCTTGGTGAAGGCGTGCTTATCTAACAGTAATATTTTACCATCTTTTTGAGCACACTTTACTAGTAAATAGATTTCCTAACTGGCATATATTCCCTTGACCCAAATGACATAAGTTTTACCAGTTGTAAATAAACCATTTGAATTCTCAAACCGTTATAGAAACGTGTGTGCAATGTATGTATATGTATGTGTGCAGTAAAACAAACCTTTATAAGACTGAAATTGTTCTACCAGCAAGTCACATTCTTCATTGATCGCACTCTCTATGACTTTCCTTCCCATCCCAAAATCTCTCAGTGTTGATAGTGCAAATCTTCTCATCACTTTCCAATTTTCACCACGTGCAAAAATGATACCTAAGTGAGATCCAAACAAAGCTAGTACCTTCAGGTTAAACAATCACCTATACTCTACTAAAAAGTATCATCTAACATAGCTTTAAAGATCAAATTCCATCAGAGGAAGAATTTCTGCATGTTCGCCTAGCAATAGATATGTACAACAATAACCCTACCACTAGTCCTTACCTAAGTCCAGTGTGGGCTGCTGTGCTGCGAGTGAGCTCCATCCATACATGCATAGCTTGTACACCTACCTTGCACACCCAGTTGAGGTGCCAGGAGCCAGAATGTGCCATCACTCCTCCCAGGTACCTCTACAGGGTGCACGATGGAGCTGGCCAAGCAATGTACTTATAGATGGTGCCCCCTTGAGGTCATACCCCCAGCCCCCTCACCCAAGAAAATTGTGGCAGCTGACATTTGGCACCAGGCAGCATGGTTTGAGGAAGAACACAATGTTGTGCTAGGGGAGTGGAATGCACCGCACGTCCAGAATAATGGCGGCCCACTGGGAAATGTCCCGATATACCGGTGGACCCGTCTCACCCTGCCTCGTTGAACTGCTGAACATGGGATTGTGGCCCTCTTTTGGGTCTTGATCCATTAGTTGCGAACCACAGCTATAGATCATAGGCGTTCATAAAAAGCTGTGCCCACTCAGTTAATTTCTCCTGCTTTTAACCGTTTATGCTTTGAGTTTCTCTTATTTGGTTTAGGATAAAGAACATGAAAATTAACAGGATGTGCTTATTTAGCATTTATATCTAATAAATGTAACTTGTGTGCACACCAGGGGTTAGCTATGTTGATCCTCCAGCTATTTTGGAACTACATGCCCCATGATGCTGAGCAACTCATTAACATGGCTGAGCCTCTTAGGAAATTAAGTTCCAAAACATCTGAGGGCCAAGGTTGCAGACCCCTGCGGTATACCCTAAAGCAGTGGTTCCAAAACCTCTCCTCGGGACCCTCAACCAGGCCAGATTTTGCAGATCACCTTGTGGAAATGCAGACTGAATCCTGCAATCACTGAGCAGCAAATCATATCACCTGTGCCGTGCTTCAGATATCTGACCAACCTGGCGAGGTGGAGGGTCCTGACTGAGGACAGGTTTGGGAAACACTGCCCTAAAGGAATTGGTGCTCCTGCTTGTGCTCTACATCAGGACTTTCAGACGGTCCCCTAGATGTTGATGCCTACAATTCCCAGAATTCTTTCAATGCAAGAGATGGCCAGGGAATTGTTCTAGATATTTAAGGGTGACTCAACAGACAACAGTTTAAGATGCAATTAACACCTGTGGATTTGGTAAATTTATCAGATTATTGGTGAAGTTTAAACATTGGAATATCACCCCAATTTTTCAACATTTTTGGCAAAACCTATTATTTCAAATAATCATGATTTCAATATACAGTCTTTGTATCCAAGACGAATCTTGATTAAATGTTAAGACATAAAAGAAAATTGCAGTAAATTCATGTGAATTCCTTATTTAATTTATAACTGTTAATGTACCGTATCCTTCAGTCACATCATGGAACAAGGGTATGTAAGCTCTGTCGGAAAACTCCTCTGCGTGGTTAACGAGAGCGTCCTTCACGGTGTCGTAGCCACACAGCACGACCACCTTCGTCAATCCCATGTGAAAACTGAATATGGAGCCATATTTCTCAGCCAGCTTCACAAAACGATAAAACACAGGGAGGGTTATGCATTTACCACCCCAGCTTACCGTTGCAATGATGATATACTTTGGATCTTCCCAAAAGCTAAATTCAATCAGCAGCAGAAGGAGATGCATTGATGAATCTTCTCTTGCCACTGTTTGAATTTCCATTTTGGAAATATAGGGAGTTATTCACTAAGCAACGGTATTTGCAACTAAGGCGAAACACAGTAAAAATTACAGTTTGGTGCGCCTACAGTAAACTTCGGCTACTCAGAGAAAGAAAATCCAAGTTTATGCAAACAATGTGTAAGAATGACAGAATAATGGCAAAGAAGGGCACCAATGCGTCATTCTGCAATAGAAGATGTGTACTTCATCTGTTCTCAGTCCACCATTATTTCTCAGAAGTACGTCTATTCTCAGTCCACATTTGATGTATAAAATGTCTCACTTCGGTGGATACACTTCTAGAGCTTGAAACTGTCGAACTACCAGGGAAGTGCAGGGAAATGTATGCAGAGGCTGCAGCATGGGGGAGCAATTACCCACCCCTAGGTTATTCCTTGCCACCCCATGTGCCCCCCCACCAGGGATCAGCATCCAGCTTCCCCCACTTCTTTGGACTGCTGTATCTCCATCCCCTTATGTCATACATGGTTGAGGTGTCATTGGAAAGGGCAGAGTCTGGCCTTTCCACAGATACCCAACATGACCATATTCCATGTAAAATAAAAAATAAAAACGTAGCAATTTTTTTTGCACAGGGTTGCAATGGCTCAGCGGTGAGAGGGTTAATGATGAGACTATATATTACATTGTGTATTATGTTTGTTTTTGCCTTGGTTTAATTGTATATTAAGGGTTAATGGGCAGGCTTCATCGTTCACAGTATACATTTCATGGTTTCCCTTGATTATAGGCATTTTAGAGGTTAATGGGTAGACTTCATGCCTCACAGTGTATTCATTTAATGTGGTCCCTTGATTACTGGCATTTAAGGGGTTAATGGGTAGTCTACATGCCACACTTGGGGTTATTCAGAGAAAGGTGAAAACCAGGAGAATGGCAGAAGAGAACAATCTAGACCAAATAGCCAATTTGGAAAATGGGATAAATGGGAGAATTTTTCTGGTTTGGCTATTTTGGCCTAGAATTTTCACTTCTCCAGTCATTCTTCTGAGTTTCACCTTTCTTTGAATATACCTGACTGTTTATTATTTTTATTGAATTTCCCTGGGTTTATGGCATTTTAGGGGTAATTATGGAAGTTAGAATCTAAAGGGTCTATTTACCTTCAGATCCTTTGCTTTTTGTCACATTCCGGGGAATCAATTTCGCCGAAAATATGGTGAATTCCCTATTTAGCGAATGGTCCCTGTAATTTGCGAAAATTGTAGTCGCAACAGCAGTTATCAGATGTTGGTGAAAACCGCCGAATTGCTGCAAACAAAATATTGAATTTAAATATCAGGTTATTACAACAAAAAGGTATCAATGCATCACATTACTTTGGGATTTCGGAATCCTATTTATATATACTTAGGTTTTTTTCAGTGGTATGATTTAGTGGCGAAAATTATTAGTGCCCCCCCCCCCGAGGTTTTACTATGGTATCTTATGTGCCCCCCCCCCTAATATTGTTCCTAAAGTTGCCACTGGGATGCAGGGAAACTGAATCAGGTCATAGCATCAGATAAAAATGACCCTGGGTTCACTTAAATGGCAGAGAATTAAATATTCCCATTTTTGGTGTTGGTAATTCTTATTAATTCTTAGAATAATGTTGTCACCCCTAAATCCTGTCACTTGTACAGGTTCCTTGCAAAATCCTCCAGAAAGCGAAGATACACATAGATTGTACATGTTAGCGGAAAGCACCCAAAGTGTTTCCCTGCAGTATGCAGAATTCACAGCCTGCAAACCAGCGCCCACTCTGTCACTGTGAACCAAACACCAAATAAATTGGTAGAGTCCCCCTCCCGAAACTTGCGTCTGTATCCACCCCTGTGTCTTACCCATAATTCCATTCTGCATCATGGGAAATACACAGAGGAGCTCTGGAGTAAAAACAAGCCTCTGGTTTGCCCAGATGTGCAAATGCTCTTCAGAATGACCTGGATTTTTGAAAAAATTAACCGTAGCACCTCTCAGGGCTTTTCTATTGTAAACATTTGTATTTAAAGGGACACTACCACTTACATAAATTGTAAATAGATTACTTCTGCAATACAAATAAAACACATTATAAAACACAAGCTGCTGTCTGTTTTATTTCCTCTTTCCATTTTGTGAATCTTTCCCACGATGTAACATTTACCAAAATTATGCAAAAGTTTTACTTTACTGCTGTGGTTTTTTAATTTACCTTCTATGGTATTTAACAGCTAATGAGGTGGAGGAGGAAATGTTTAGATAAGGCACATGCAGGTCTGTTGTGATCCACCCTACCTGAGATAAAACAAGGAGCTTAATACACTTCTAATCTACCCCCTGGTGATGTCCTTTGAATACATCCCACACAATACGATGATGTGAGTCGGTGACTGACCCATTCACTCCATTCTATGGCCAAAGCCGCACAGTGAGGAGCAAGTGATGGAAATATACTGGGGGGAGCAGTTTACAACACACAGGATCACACAATGGATGCACCCAGTGACACATATAGAGGAAAATATCACACAATGGATGCACCCAGTGACACATACAGAGGAAAATATCACACAATGGATGCACCCAGTGACATATACAGAGGAAAATATTACACAATGGATGCACCCAGTGACACATAGAGGAAAATATCACACAATGGATGCACCCAGTGACACATATAGAGGGAAATATCACACAATGGATGCACCCAGTGACACATATAGAGGAAAATATCACACAATGGATGCACCCAGTGACACATATAGAGGAAAATATTTTCTTAACTAAACATACAAGAGAAAAACAAAGCACATGTAAGATATCAGCAACATCAAATAAACACAATAAGGACATTTCCTTTTTTTTGGTGGTAGAGGCCCTTTAAATGTAAGCTTTATATTGTTTTTGTCCTTTGTTTTCTTGACTCTGGCAAGTATTTTCAAGACACCATCCACCACCACCACACATATTACCTCTTGGAATGTTTTAAAGGGTCTCTTTTTATCCAAAATGTGGATGTTTCCAATTATCGGCAGAGGTCTTGGTCCGGGTGGGAAATTCTTGTTGCTTTTTCCATTGCGGTCATAAAAAGTATTTATCAAAAAAAGAACGACTATGATTGACAGAAGAATGGAGACTGGGTCAAAAGCGAACATGGCTTCACCAAATGATCTAGAGTCGGGAAACAACAGTCAGATATTCGTTTTCGATCTTGTGCATCAAGATAATAATGTTTTGGAGCATGTTAATCAGTTCATGTATATCCACTAACATGGATTATAATATGAATTACCAAGTTGCTTAACCCCTTAATACCAGGGAAGTGCAGGGAGGCAGTAGGGCCTAAACACCAAGAGGCTCTACAACTCTTCTTGCCCGCCTCTCTTCCATGCAGCTGATCAATGTCATTGGGAAAGGAAGACAGGCCAGAGGAGTTGTCGGAGAGCCCCGGGTCATGCTTTGCCACCCTGAAGTGTTCAGGCCCACCTGCCTTCCTGCAAGGCCCTGGTATTAAGGGGTTAATCTTGCAGAGTTATACAATAATACTTATCCATATACCCTGCTAACCTAAGGCTGTGGTCAGACGAGCGTAGTGTTCACGTCCGTGATTGCACCTAAAAGTACGTCCGTGATAGCATGAAAGAAAGTCCATTGGAGCCTGACACATGAAGTACGTCCGCACTGAACTGCGGACGCACAACGGCCGCGGCCCACGGACGCAAGGCAGGCAAGAACGTACAACCACTAGAACGGCCGCACAAAGTGCGCTGCGTCCGCAACGTCCGCATAGCTTTGTGTGTGAGTGATGGAACGTGGTCAGACGGACTGCATTTATACGTCCAGCATTTTTTCAAGGACAAAATGGTTTTGCTTTTTAATTTATTTTCCCTCCTACATCCGTCAAAATATTTGTCAGTGAAAAAAACGGACTGTGTGGCCACTACTGTGTCTTCCGTACTGACGTACGTCCGTGTGCACGGACGTACAGTCCGTAGAAATCACGCTCGTCTGACCCTAGCCTAAAGGGTGTTATTCACTAACCACCATCCCTTCATTGAAAGAATGTTGGGTTGAGTTCATAAAACTATGGCAAACTGTAGTGGAGTGAGTGCGGCGGCAAATTCGCCATCTAAGGCTGGGGTCAGACGAGCGTAGTGTTCACGTCCGTGATTGCGCCTAAAAGTACGTCCGTGATAGCATGAAAGAAAGCCCATCGGAGCCTGACACATGAAGTACGTCCGCACTGAACTGCGGACGCACAACGGCCGAGACCCACGGACGCAAGGCAGGCAAGAACGTACAAGCCCTAGAACGGCCGCACAAAGTGTGCTGCGTAGGCAACGTCCGCATAGCTTTGTGTGTGAGTGATAGAACGTGGTCAGACGGACTGCATTTATACGTCCAGCATTTTTCACAGACAAAATGGTTTTGCTTTTTAATTGATTTTCCCTCCTACATCCGTCAAAATATACGTCAGTGAATAAATGGACTGTGTGGCCACTACTGCGTCTTCCGTACTGACGTACGTCCGTGTGCACGGACGCACAGTCCGTAGAAATCACGCTCGTCTGACCCTAGCCTAAGAAGCTGCCACTGGAGTTCTCCATTGTTTACGCCATTTGTTCGGCCATAGTTTCTGCAAAAGTTGTTTTGCGTTATCCTCAGTATAGTTTTCACAGGGGTTCCCATGGTTGTTGCCACCATTGCTTCTGTTGGTTATTTAGCATAGACATTACCATGGTTTCATTTGAACTTGTCTAGCAAAGTATATTCAGTGTTGCAAAATCAATGGAATGCCACAAAATAGAATATAGCGGCAGTTTACTAATTTTACAAAAGAATAACGATGCTACTGTTCAGGGGTCAAGTCTTTAAAAAAAGTGTGGGAACTCACCAAGATCTTCGTCCCTCCATTAGCAATTATCATCTCGCACTTAACACAAGTACACACTCAAATCTGATCTATTTATGTATATGGATTTTAGCAAAAATAGTTACAAAGTTACATAGGTTACACAGGCTGAAAAAATACAGGCGTCCATCTGGTTCAGCCTTTCACACATTAACTACTGCTGGTGATCCAAAAGATGGCAAAAACCCAGTCTGACCGCTAGCTGGCTGGGTGCCAGCACTTTCTGCTGGCAGATCGGCATATGAGGGGGCGGGGTCAGGTGATGGTCACCAGGAGCCACCGGCTTTAAAACAGGGCTCGAGGAGTTGCCTCGTTGCCCTGATGTGGAGTTTGTTTAACGCACCGCAACTTCCTGTATCTGATTGAATTTACTGTTGACGACCCTGCTTTGTATGAGATTCCTGCTCCTGTTATTTGACCCGGCTTGGCTTTGACCACTCTCTCTCTATCGTGTACATTACGCTGTTTTGTGTTTTAGTGATTTAACCCCATGCTGGTTGCTGGGTTGATCGCTCACTGTTTGGGTTGTGTCCCATCACGTTTAGGGGTATCGTTTGTAACCCTCCGGGGTCCCTTTACCCAGGCTACTACTCATGTTAATGTTTTTGCAGAGACCACGATAACAAACGATTGTTTATTTCTGTTTAATGTTATTTCTAATCGCATCTCTGTACATATTAGCAATAACAATCCTGTATGCAAGCCTTCCGAGAGTCACCAGGTATCTACTAATCTCAAGTATTTACCAGAACAATTGACTTCTGCACCTGACTGCCCTGCACCTTGAATACTTCATGGACTGTCGTTCCACGTATGGTGTTTCTGAGCGTGTCCTAGGCTTTCTGTCGGTCTCGAAACCCTCAGAGCCAAGAGGCAATTCAGCTAGTCCTTTGAGTCCATTGGCTCTTGAGTTACAATCTGTATTTTATGCAATTTCTGTGTTAATCAAGAAAGTATTGTCGCCCTTAAGGATCTCAACTCCGCTACTCTGGGGGAAGCGATATAGCTACCGTTACATAACCCCTGGCAATCCTCTGCCTAGCCGATCTGGAACACGACTGCTGGCATGTGGTTGATGTTATATTCTGGCTCTTAACCCCTGGCATCCCTCTGACTACTCGACTGGTATTAACGTCTCCCAGTGCTGGTTGCTATATTCTAGGGATGTGCGTTTCGGGTTTCGGGAATTTCGGAATTTTCACTAAATTTCCCGATTCGTGTCTTCGGATTCGGCCGAATTTCCGAATCGGGTCGGACCCAAAACCGATAGATCCGAAAAGTTTTCCGAGCCGAAACGAAAAATTTTCAGATTTTTCGAATGGACTTGAAATGTGTCAAATCAAAATTTATTTTTGCTCTATTCATGATTTCGGTTCCATTCGTGATTTCGGTTCCATTTCGATAATTCTGGAAATCTTATATTTAACTATTATCGGTTATATCGCTGATTCTGTAAATTTTGTATTTGTAAATGCGTATCACTTGTTTCTTGTGGCATTCGGGTCAGTTTAGCGTTTTTTAAATCGTTTTGTTCATTTTTTTTGTTTCTTGGCTTTCATACCATTTTAATATGATTAAATAAAGTTGTGAAATGTATATTCAATTATTCATAAGAAAAAAAGGCTCTTTATTTAATAAAAAAAAACACGATAGAATCGCCATAATTATTGTAGACACTTTGAAACGAGGAGAACAGACGTTCCGAAAAAACGAAAATTTCCGAAATTTCCAAAAAGTCGATACAAAAAACGAGCAAAGTGACCCAAAAACACGAAGAATGGTCGATATTCCGAAGAAAAAATGTACACGAAAAACGAACCGAACCGAACCGAATCGAAACCGAAATCGGTCGAAACGAGCCGAATCGAAAATTTTAAACATCCGAACAAATCGAACCGAATCGAACCGAAAAAAAAATCGGTGCACAAGCCTACTATATTCACCTGTGTATACCTGTTATCGACCCAGGCTTGTCTGATTTTTCTCTTCTGGCTCTTAACCCCTGGCATTCCTCTGACTACCCTTTTCTTGCACACGATTCCTGGCATCTGGACAACGTAATATTCTGACTCTTAACCCCTGGCATTCGTCTGCCTATCCGATCTGGCACATGACTCCTGACTGATATTATATTCTGGCTCTTAACCCCTGGCATCCCTCTGACTACTCGACTGGTATTAACCCCTTGTGTCTGGCTCCTGAGTATCCCTGGCATTAACCCCTGGTGTCTGTTGTCTTCTTACGCATACCTCTGGTTCTATCTGTCTCTGGTAATAGGTAGCGTTACCGACCATTCTAAGGATCGGCACTGTAGGATAGCTCGTTTGCATATAGGTATCAGACATAATATCTAGGAGGTACGTGACACTAGACCTCGAGTCCTGTGTATAGTCGTATTAATGAATAGGTTTCCAGACAATGGTTTATAATGGCCCCATATATATTTATATAAAGTTATCAGATCCCTCTAAGGCCCCGTATATATTTATATAAAGTTATCAGATCCCCCTAAGGCCCCGTATATATTTATATAAAGTAGGGATGCACCGATACCGATACTAGTATCGGTATCGGGGCCGATATTGCCGTTTGCACGAGTACTTGTTACTCGTGCAAACGGCCCGATACATCCCGCGGATACCGGAAGCCGGCGCGCCGGGGCTTGCCGGTATCCGCGGGGCTGGGGAAGCTGGCCGCGTGCATGTAAAGCACGCAGCCAGCGTTCCCCTCCGGCGCGCCGCGATACTCACCCATCCTGAAGTCCGGTCGCTGGGCAGTTGTCACGGATCCCTCTGATTACCAGAAGTGTGGTCCCTTTACGCAGACCGCTCTCTACCCTTCCGATCCTTGAATGGTCGGCGAAACTAGAAAGACAATTAACCAGACAATAGATAGACAAGGGGTAACACCAGACAGAGGTATGGAATAGAGTATCGTCACGAATCCTTCTGACTACCATATATATCTCTTTCTGTAGCTCCCTTTCTACTCTTCCGATCCTTGAATGGTCGGCAAAGCTATGTAGACAATGAAGCAGGTAACAGACAAAGAAAGGGAAATACCCAGAGGGGTACAGAACAGATCACAAGTCCTCCCTAGGACTTTAGTAATAGCAGAGGTAATCTGATGCGTGCTTAGGTGCCACATAGACTGACCTCAGTACCAACGTTAAGGGCAGAACCTAGAGCAGAGTAAATGCCAATACCAGGGGTCATACACAGGAGGGTTCGTTTGCCAATACCAGGAGTCATACACAGGAGGGTTCGTTGCCAATGCCAAGGGTCATACACAGGAGGGTTCGTTTGCCAATGCCAAGGGTCATACACAGGAGATAGCCAAAAATCACAAGAGCTCTGCGGGAGGTGAATACCACGTCAGGGCACCGGTGTATGGGAGAGACTGGGTTTTAAACCCGGCGGGTCCGCGTCACAGCGCCAGGCCCCGCCCCTCGGCGTCCCACGTGAGCGGGCCCGGAAGCGCTTACATTCGGCGCCTGGCCAGCGAGCAGCGAGGAAGCTGCTGCCAGGCGCCCCATCCCCTGAGCCACCGTGACAGAACCCCCCCCTCCAGGGGCGGCCACTGGACGACCCCCAGGGGCACGGGGATGCGCTAAATAGAAGGCCTTCACTAGCCTAGGAGCATGGACTTCCGCAGCCGGTACCCAAGAACGATCCTCCGGACCGTACCCCACCCAATCGACCAAATACTGCAAGGACCCCCTAGACAGCCTGGCACCCAGAATGGCCTGAACTTCGAATTCCTCCTCGCCCTCCACAGAGACAGGAGGCGGTGGAGCATGGACTTTGGTGTACCGGTTACATAACAGCGGCTTCAAAAGGTTCACATGGAATACATTGTGTATTTTAAAATGGGGGGGTAACGCCAAAGCATAGGAGACAGGGTTGAGTCGCCGTAGTATCTTATAGGGGCCGATATACCTAGGAGCCACTTCATGGAAGGCACTAAGAGCTTGATGTTACGTGAAGACAGCCAAACCCTGTCCCCAACTTGATACACTGGTGCCTGCCTCCTGTGTCTGTCGGCCTTAGTTTTCTGGATGGCACTACTTTCCTCCAGTGCCCGTCTCACTCTCCCCCAAGTCTCTTTCAATGATGCCAGTTGTTATCTAAAGCAGGAATCGTGGGATCAGGAAACGTATCGGGGAGCACGGAGGATCAAAGCCATAAACAGTGAAGAAAGGAGAATGACCTGTGGATTCACTTACTGCGCTGTTAATAGCATATTCTGCCCACGGTAGCAGATCTGACCAGTTATCTTGTTGTTCTGAGATGAAGCACCTGAGATATTTCTCTACGTTTTGGTTTGCTCGTTCTGCTGCTCCGTTGGTCTGGGGGTGATAGGCCGAAGAGAAAGAGAGGTCTATCCCCACGTTCTTACAAAACCCTCTCCAGAATCCTGAGATGAATTGGGTCCCCCTATCAGAGACTATCTCCCGAGGGACACCGTGAATGCGGACCACATTGGCAATGAATATGGGCACCAGTTCAGCTGCCGAAGGTAGTTTCTGAAGAGGAACATAGTGACCCATCTTGGAAAATCGATCTATGATCGTAAGTATCACTGTATTCCCTCTTGACTCAGGTAACTCTACGATAAAATCCATGGCTACATGTGACCAGGGTCGTTCGGGGATCGGCAAAGGCTGGAGTAAGCCAATGGGTGCTGTTTTGGGACTTTTCTGCCTTGTGCACACTTCGCACACGGCAATGTAATCTTTGACATCTCGGCGCAATGTGGGCCACCAGAGGAGTTTACTGATACTAGACACAGTCTTGGTGATACCCATATGCCCGGAAGTTTTATTATCATGATAGATGTTAAGTACTTCCTCTCTTTCGTTCTCAGGTACAAAGAGTCTCGCAGGAGGTTTTCCCCCAGGAGCTGCGCCCTGGACGGTCTGCAACCTTTTCATTAGAGGAGACGAAACACTAATCGTGGTAGCGGCTATAATCCTCTCCTGGGGTACAATGGGATGCTGATCTTGGATATTATGTTCATAAGACTCATACTGTCTCGACAATGCGTCTGCTTTGATGTTTCTGGACCCAGGTCTATAGGTGAGTACGAAATTAAAACTTGAAAGAAACAATGACCATCTCGCTTGTCTGGAGTTTAAACGTTTGGCATCTCCAATGTACGTGAGATTCTTATGGTCGGTTATGATAACAATGGGGTCCTTAGACCCTTCTAATAAGTATCTCCATTCAGCCAAGGCCGCGATGACTGCTAACAATTCTCTATTTCCAATGTCATAGTTCTTCTCTGCCGGGGACAACTTCCGAGAATAGAAGCCGCATGGATGCAAGGGTTTGTCAGGAGCCTCCCTTTGGGACAAGACTGCACCAAGACCTAGTTCGGAGGCGTCAACTTCTAATTGGAAAGGCAGAGCCGGATCTGGATGCCGGAGAACAGGGGCAGTAGTAAAGGCTTGTTTTAGTGCCTCAAAGGCTTGAGTGGCTTGAGGTGTCCATTTCTGATTTCCCACCCCTTTCTTTGTCATAGCCGTGAGGGGGGCCACCAAGGCCGAAAAATCTTTAATGAACCTTCGGTAATAGTTCGTAAACCCCAGAAACCTCTGAATGGCTTTAAGTCCTTGGGGTAGAGGCCAGTCAAGAATAGCTGAGAGCTTCTTGGGATCCATTTGAAAACCCCCAGGAGTTATAATATAACCAAGGAATTGCACAGTTACTATGTCGAATAGACATTTTTCTAGCTTACAGTACAATCCAGCCTTCAATAGTTTTTTCAACACTTGTTTCACGTGGACATGATGAGTGTCCACATCAGGAGAGTATATCAGGATATCATCCAGATATACTATGACGAATTCTTGCAGAAATTCCCTTAGAGTGTCGTTTATAAGGTCCTGGAAGACGGCTGGCGCATTACACAACCCAAAAGGCATCACCAGGTATTCGTAATGCCCGCTACGTGTATTAAAAGCCGTTTTCCATTCGTCTCCCTTTTTAACCCTGACCAGGTTGTACGCTCCGCGTAAATCAAGCTTAGTATAGACACGAGCCCTTTTTAATCGGTCAAACAATTCTGTTATGAGAGGTATGGGATATGCATTTCTTATAGTGATCCTATTTAAACCCCTATAGTCGATGCAAGGTCGCAGATCTCCCTCTTTCTTGGAAACAAAAAAGAAACCTGCTCCTGCTGGAGAGGAGGACCGTCTAATGAATCCTCGTTCCAGATTCTCCCTTATATATTCCTCCATAATGTCGTTCTCCCTTTGTGACAAAGGGTATACGTGACCCCTAGGAGGCATCGTACCGGGGAGCAAGTCAATGGCACAGTCATATGGACGATGTGGTGGTAGGACCTCAGTCCTGGCTTTAGAGAACACCTCCTTTAATGCCAGGTAACATTCCGGAACCTCCGTGGACAAAGGAGGAGCTGTGGCAATATTGAGGCTACCAATCACATTAACTGGCCTAGGCACTTAGACTGACAACTCTGACCCCAACATTTTATGTCTCTCTGGACCCAATCGACTACTGGGTTGTGCTCTGTTAGCCATGGAAACCCAAGGACGACAGGACATGAGGGTGATTCAATGATTTGAAATCTTATTGTCTCCTGGTGTAAAACTCCTACTTTCATACATACATCGACTGTATCGTGAGTGATATGTGGACATGCCAGGGGGTTACCATCTATGGCCTCCACCCTTAGAGGTCTTTCCCTGAGAACCAGTGGTATGAGGTTTTTGGCAGCAAAATTCTTATCCATAAAATTGCCTGAGGCCCCAGAGTCCAAAAACGCCTCAGTCTTGAGGTGAACCCCTCCCAGGTTAGGGAGACCGGTAACAGAATCCTGGATTTTTTTTTTCTCATTATCCACAAAGGAGGCACACAGAGAACCGACAACCTGGGTGTCTCCTGTTCTGAATCCCACTCTGCTATGTTCAGCTCTGCCAACCCTGGGTCTCTGAGGACATTGAAGGCGGAAGTGATCTGCCCCTGCACAATAAAAGCAGAGCCCTTTTCTCTTCTGTGAGCTTTTTCTGCTTCTGAAATACCTGTCCTCCCTATTTGCATGGGTTCAACGACCGGTAAATCTGTTTTTACATTCTCCGAACCACCTGATGTACTGGGGTGTCTGGGTAACGAGGGTAAAGGAGGCAAGACCCTTCTGGGTCTATCTCTGGGGTGTCTCCTTTCCCTGATTTGATCGTCCATGGCTATACAGAAATCTATCAGGTGGTCCAGACTTTCTGGTAATTTTAAGGGAGCCAGTTCAAACATAAAAGCCTCGTTCAAGCCTTCGGTAAAGGCTAAGGTTAAAACGTCGTTCGGCCAAAGTACTTCAGAAACCAAAGTCTTAAACTCTATGGCATAATCGGCGACCCTCTTATTACCTTGTTTGATGTGAAACAAGGACCTACCCGCATTGGTAGCCCTTCTAGAGGGATCAAAGGTACGTTTTAACTCAGAGGTAAAACCCTCATAGTCATAAATGATGGGTTTCTTATTTTCCCACAACGGCGTAGCCCACAATAAAGCTTTTTCTGTTAAATGATTAATCAGATATCCTACTTTGGCTTTATCAGACATACAAGAACCTGGATTGTTCTCAAACAAAATCTCGAGTTGAGTCAAAAACCCCCGACATAGGCTTGGTGTACCATCATAGCGTAGGGGTGCCTTCATACTAAGCCTATGTCCTTCAGGGGGGACGGGACTGACCCTGGTAACACTGGATCTGGAGGGTTTGTGATACCTGTATTGGACCGATTTAACAGGGTTTGCAGAGCGAGAGAAATCTGGTCCATCCTATGGTCTTGTTCCTCTTGTCTGGCTGCGATACGTGCCAGCTGGTTAGAGAGGTCTGCGGGATCCATTGGCCCTGACGTAATGTCACGGATCCCTCTGATTACCAGAAGTGTGGTCCCTTTACGCAGACCGCTCTCTACCCTTCCGATCCTTGAATGGTCGGCGAAACTAGAAAGACAATTAACCAGACAATAGATAGACAAGGGGTAACACCAGACAGAGGTATGGAATAGAGTATCGTCACGAATCCTTCTGACTACCAAGATATATATCTCTTTCTGTAGCTCCCTTTCTACTCTTCCGATCCTTGAATGGTCGGCAAAGCTATGTAGACAATGAAGCAGGTAACAGACAAAGAAAGGAAAATACCAGACAGGGGTACAGAACAGATCACAAGTCCTCCCTAGGACTTTAGTAATAGCAGAGGTAATCTGATGCGTGCTTAGGTGCCACATAGACTGACCTCAGTACCAACGTTAAGGCAGAACCTAGAGCAGAGTAAATGCCAATACCAGGGGTCATACACAGGAGGGTTCGTTTGCCAATACAGGAGTCATACACAGGAGGGTTCGTTTGCCAATGCCAAGGGTCATACACAGGAGGGTTCGTTTGCCAATGCCAAGGGTCATACACAGGAGATAGCCAAAAATCACAAGAGCTCTGCGGGAGTGAATACACGTCAGGGCACCGGTGTATGGGAGAGACTGGTTTTAAACCCGGCGGGTCCGCGTCACAGCGCCAGGCCCCGCCCCTCGGCGTCCCACGTGAGCGGGCCCGGAAGCGCTTACATTCGGCGCCTGGCCAGCGAGCAGCGAGGAAGCTGCTGCCAGGCGCCCCATCCCCTGAGCCACCGTGACAGCAGTGATGCGTTCCCGTGGCCACTGGGCGCTCCTGTGACGCGGCCTCTCGGCTGGAGGCCTCGTCACAGATGCGCCCAGCGCCACGTGATCGCATCACTGCCCAGCGACCGGACCTTCAGGATGCGTGAGTATCGCGGCGCGCCGGAGGGGAACGCTGGCCGCGTGCTTTACATGCACACGGCCAGCTTCCCCAGCGTTCGAGCTGGGGGCAAATCCATGAGAACTGGGGGCAAATCGATGAGAGCTGCGGGCAAATCCATGAGACCTGGGGGCCAATCCATGAGACCTGGGGGCAAATCCATGAGACCTGGGGGCAAATCAATGAGAGCTGCGGGCAAATCGATGAGAGCTGGGGCCAATCCATGAGAGCTGGGGGCCAATCCATGAGACCTGGGGGCCAATCCATGAGACCTGGGGGCAAATCCATGAGACCTGGGGGTAAATCCATGAGACCTGGGGGCAAATCCATGAGACCTGGGGGACATATCCATCAGAGCTGGGGCATATCCATCATTAGCTGGGGGCAAATCCATGTGAGCTGGGGCAAATCCATGAGACCTGGGGCAAATCCATGAGACCTGGGGGACATATCCATCAGAGCTGGGGCAAATCCATGTGAGCTGGGGGCAAATCCATGAGACCTTGGGGCAAATCATGAGACCTGGGGGCAAATCCATGAGACCTGGGGCAAATCCATGTGAGCTGCGGTCAATTCTCATATAAATTTTATTGAGGTCTGTTCCGATTGGAAAGCGTCACATGACATTAAATAAAAGTATCGGTACTCGGTATCGGTGAGTACTTAAAAAAGTATCGTTACTCGTACTCGGTCTTAAAAAAGTGGTATCGGTGCATCCCTAATATAAAGTTATCAGATCCCCTCTAAGGCCGCGTATATATTTATATAAAGTTATCAGATCTCTAAGGCGCCGTTTCTCTAAACTAAACAGGTTTAAGCTTGTTAGTCTTTCCTCATAACTTAAATCTTCCATTCCCCTTATTAATTTAGACGTCCGTCTCTGCGCTTTTTCTAGTGCCATAATATCCTTTCTTAAAACAGGAGCCCAAAATCGCACGGCATATTCAAGGTGTGGTCTTACCATTGATTTATACAGAGGCAAAATTATGTTCATCCCAAGATTGAACTCCTCTTTTAATGCCAATATGTTACTGACCTTGGCGGCTGCTGTTTGACATTGCACATTGTTACTTAGTTTGAAGTCTATGATTATTCCCAAATCCTTCCCCTGCTTTGATTTTCCCTACCTCAATACCATAAAGGCCGGCGTCAGACGAACGCAGTAATCACGTCCGTGTCGGCGCACAGTTTACCGTCCGTCGTAGCATAGAATCATGATCAATAGAGACCCACACACTAAGTACGTGCGCACCGAACTGCGCACGCAAAATGCACGTGGCAAACGTACGCAAGTTAGTCAAGAACGTAACACCGCTAAGTCGGACGCGCAGAGTGCGCCACGTCCGCGTAGCAGCCTGTGTGCGTGATGAGGCGGCGTCAGACGCAGCGCATTTGCGATGTCCATCACGTTGACGCTCAGACGTTTTTCTGGTCTGGCTGACTGTACCTGTCATTTAATTTTAATTAATTTTGTTTCCCACATTTCCCTTTTTTTTCTACATCCGTTAAAAAAAAGGGACCGTGTGGTGTCTACAGTATCTTTCGTCAGTACATCTGTCTGTTATGCACGCACGCAGAGTGCGCTCAGACTGCGTTCATCTGACATTAGACATTGTATTACGGTATAAGTTGCTTGTGTGTTCTTCACTCCTAAGTGCATAACTTTGCATTTAAGTGCCCAGTCCCCCAATCTATCTCAATCCCTCTGCAGCGAAGTAGCATCCTGCTCACAAAATGCAGGATAAATCCTAAATTTATTGTGACTTAACAGGGAAAGATATGATTGAACACCTAAATACAAGCTTTATAGTGTGTGGGACCAAAGGAAACTCAGCCTCCTCTACAAAAATGACTACATTCCCATCTGTTCCCCTGGACCTGACCCCTGGGTCTGCACGTCCCCGTTGTTCATTAGACATGTGCATTCATTTTAGTACTAAAATGATTTAGTCAGAATTTTGGGATAATTTAGTTTTAGTATGACTCAAGAGAAACGAAACTGCTCAGTACAAAAAACGAAAGAAACTAAAATAAAATGCACTACATTTTAGTTTCAGTCCTTTTTGTGATATTACATTGATGAGTGAAGGAGACCAGCAATGAAGAGCGCAACATCGCAACATCCGAAGTTCTGCACCCTCCACATGCCAATGCAGTAGGATGTTCTATACAGAGAGGGGCATTAATTAATGCAGGAGGATGTTCTATATATTATACAGAGAGGGGTAGTAATGCAGGTGGATGTTGTATACATTATACAGAGAGGGGTATTAATTAATGCAGGAGGATGTTCTAAACATTATACAGAGAGGATCCTTTTTTTCAGCCCTTTAAATCCAGTGTCTGTGCGCGCTGAGATCGGCTGCTTGTTATATTATCTCAGTACATTGTTTCAGGCTCAGTTGTTACAGTAACTGACTGTAACAGCGCTCAGAGTTTCAGTAAAACAAGGAAATAATATTGTTCTAACCTCTTATATATAAAAATATTATTTACTAGTTTTACTGAAACTCTGAGCGCTGTGATGAGCAGCAGTCAGTTACTGTAACAGCTTTGCCTGACACGGGGCAGTATTACAATGTTGGTGCTAACTTAACCAGAGCTGTTGTAAACTGAAAACCTTCATAGGCTATAATGGCTCTGGGAAGTTTACAACAGCTCTGGTTATGTTAGCACCAACTATGTAATATGGCCCACATTGTGCTGAGAGTGAGAGATACTGTAACAAGCAGCAATCTCAGCCCTCTGAGGAGCCGCTACAATAGTAATTGTATCCATTGGTTTTCGGATGAATGAAATTAGTTTTCATACTAAAGAACTGAAAACGAATTTATTTAGTAACTAAATAAATTGCATTTTAGGACTAATCCATTAGTTCAAAACGAAATTTTGTGCTGTGCACATGTCTATTGTTCATTACAATTTACAGCAACTTTGCCTGCCACGGTTGGATTTTGCTTCTGTGGCTGGATGAAGTTCACTGTAGTTGCAACAATGGCAATTTTTGTTTGCAACTAAAGTAAACTTTGCTGCCACAGTGATGCTTAGTGAATAAGCCCTTAAGGCTTCTGTTACTGACTTGATAGCCTCGATTCCACTTTCAAGATCAGGGCTGTGAATGTGAAGGTCACGTAAGGCTAATCCACACGCTGTCGTTCTGGCTCATACGCAAAACCGGTTAAGGGAGTGGGGCCAAACCGGAAAAATGCAAACACCCTCCTATGATATCTGAGCTAAAGGGGCCCGAGTCATAACATTTATGGGGCTGTGAGTATCTCTTATACAAAACTGTGGGAAAAATACATTTTGTTGTGGTTTCTGTACAGGTAGGATTTCCAAAGGTAAACAACTCATTGTAAAAAAAAATATTATATATTATTTATTTATAAAGTATTTTACCAGGAAGGATACATTGAGATTTCTCTCATTTTCAAGTATGTCCTGGGTGTATGTATGATGGTGCAGACCCGTAGGTATAAGCTAAAAATTAATGCTTTTATTCAAAATGATTTAAAATGCATGTAACAGAAACTTATCTCAGCGCTGGCGGTAGCTTAAAGAAGATCATAGCGCTGCGCCCACATCACCTTTGAATCGCTAACGGGTTAGGCTAGGGTCAGACTGAGGCAGTGCGAACGCGCGTTCTGGCGCACTTAATCACGGCCGCACTAGCAGCAAGTGCCAGGCAATGACGGCCAATATACGAAGTACGGTCGCACAAAAGTCCGGCTGCGCAACGCAAGTGGAAAATGAACGCATTTTTTCGAGAACGTTAAACCACTAGTACTGACGTACAGAGTGCGCTGCGTCCGCTAGAGGCGTGTGTGCGTGATTAGGAGACGTCAGACGCTGCTAATGTCCGGCCAACATAACGTCCAGACACAAAAAGGGTTTTATTGATGATCCGTACAAAATCACGATGAAACTGCGCATGGTATGACCGCTATTGCGTATTCCGTGAAAAAATACGTCCATTCTTCGAACGCACATTTTCACGGACAACGTGAAAAATGCGTTAGTCTGACCCTAGCCTTAGAAAACCCATTTGCGCTCGTTAATTTGCAAAACTTTGATTTGAAAACTCGATTTTGCATTGTGATACGTTGAAAAGCAATAAATAACTTATATAACCTTGTTTACAGATCTTTTTAATGCAAGACTAATGTACCCCCTGGGAAGAAATGCCATTTTCTGTCAGAGCTGCCTCCTGTCACCCACTATTACTGTACTGAAGCTACAAAGGGCAGCCTGAACCCTCACTGTAACAAAAAGCTCAACAGACGTTACTGCTGCATTACAACAGCCAGGAAGAGGGCAGCATACAGGGAGAACTTTGGGGGTCAATCACTGCATACAGGGATAAGATTCAGGGGGTTATAATGAGTGTAAATCCCTGTATAGTACAGATACAAGGTGTTGCTGTAATTCCCATACACAGGTATTATGCAGCACATACAGATACAAGGTGTTGCTGTAATTGCCGTACACAAGCATTATGCAGCACATACAGATACAAGGTGTTGCTGTAATTGCCATACACAGGCATTATGCGTCACATACAGATACATGGTGTTACTGTAATTGCCATACACAGGCATTATGCAACACATACAGATACAAGGTGTTGCTGTAATTGCCGTACACAAGCATTATGCAGCACATACAGATACAAGGTGTTGCTGTAATTTCCATACACAGGCATTATGCAGCACATACAGATACAAGGTGTTATTGTAATTTCCAGACACAGGCAATATGCAGCACATACAGATACAAGGTGTTGCTGTAATTTCCACACACAGGCATTATGCAGCACATACAGATACAAGGTGTTACTGTAATTGCCATACACAGGCATTATGCAGCACATACAGATATTGCATTGCTAATAATCTCATTCTGATCACTAGAAATCCCCATAAGCAGGTGATCTGAACATTATTTTTATCACAGTTACAAAGGTAATTTCTGCCTGTATGCTGATAATGCATTATAGCAGGGGTGGGCAATTACGGCCCTCCAGATCTTTTGAAACTACATTTCCCGTGATGCTCGGCTGCTCATTAGGTTTGTAGAGCCTCAAGGGAAATATTGTTTCAAAACATCTGGAGGGCCGTAATTGCCCACCTCTGCATTATAGGATATTGTGCGAGATAAGGAACACCATCTAGAGTTTAGAACCTTTCATCCCACTGAAACTTCTGTTAAGGATAAACAAATAAAAAATACATAATGTAAATTTGGTCAATTTTAATTCTTTATTTTAAACCTTTTAACTACCTCCAAAACAACCGTCTCTGTGCAACATGGCTATTTTACCCATTTCCCCCGTATATAACTGTTAACTTCACATTGCATGTTTCAACAAATTTATGATAATTTTCTCAACAAAAAGTGCTTGGTAGTGAAGGGATTAAACGAGATGGCGCTAGCAGAATCTCTCCAGCCATTAACATACATAAACCAGGAATGTAAATGTGACGAAGTCCTTCATCGTTTTATTCAATTTAACGTTTATACTTGGCTCTACTAAAATAATTAGCAGTTATTAAATAAATATAATTTCTCAAGATTCCCATCAGGAAAACCTTTACTAAAACTTGGCATGTGAGCTCCTACCATTTAGCCTATGAATTTTTTAATTGTACCCTTAAATATGTCCTGAAAGTTGCCTTATTTACTTTACAAAATGAGTAACACCCACCAGATATATCAGATATACACCACCAGATATACAGGTCTGTGAGGCTGTAATCCTCCTTGTATGTTGCCTTTATGTTCTTCAGCTGGAGAGGACTTTTCCTTTTGTAGCTTGTGTTTACTGTGCCGATTGTTAAAGTTTTCTTTCAGTTTATGATGTCACTGGGAAGACTTTGGCATCATGCCAGACTGGTCCCGCCTTAACCTTTACATGTGGATGCACGCTGCTTCACAGAATATTGAAAGAATTCCAGAACCGTTCACTTTTACATAGGTTGTTTCACTTTGCAGGTACTCCTCACTATCAGGGTTATTCAGAGAGCGGTGAAAAGCAGGAGAATGACTGGAGAATGAAAAAATTCTAGGTCAAAATAGCCAAACCAGAAAAATTCTCCCATTTATCTCACTTTCCAAATCGGCTATTTTGACCGAGAATTTTTCATTCTCCAGTCATTCTCCTGCTTTTCACGCTCTCTGAATAACCCTGTGTGTGTTGCCATCACTAAGGTCCCGTTCACACTGTGCGATTTATCACGCGGATTTTGCCGCGACGTCGCGCTGTGTAGCTTCTCCAATGCATTTCAATGGAGCTGTTCACATCTTTCCGCGCATGTCGCGCGTCGCAGTAGCATGTCGCTGGTACATGACCCTTTTTTTGCAATTCGCTATCTGCGATTTTGCGATTTGTTTTGGTGGCGCTTTGCAAAATTCGCACAAAACAGCGACGTCGAGCGACATTATCGCACCATGTCGCGAATATGAAAACTTTCAAATCGCACAGTGTGAACGGGGCCTATTAAAATGAACATCTGATAAGACGATGCCTAACAAAATACAGCAAAAAATATATACTTACAGAAGGTAAGGTAATCTCCCGACTCGACTATTGCAATAATCTCTTATCTGGCCTCCCTTTGTCCCACCTCTCCCCCCTACAATCCATCCTGAACGCCTCCGCCAGGCTAATTCACCTCACCCGCCGCTCTGTCTCTGCCGCTCCCCTCTGCGAGTCCCTTCACTGGCTCCCCATCCACTGCAGAATTAAGTTCAAAATCCTTATCCTTACCTACAAAACCCTCACTAACTCAGCTCCCCACTACCTGTCCTCACTAATCACCAAATACACCCCAGCCCACTCCCTAAGGTCAAACAGTGACCTGCGCCTAGCTTCTCCCCGCATCACCTCTTTCCATGATAGACTGCAGGATTTCTCACGCGCAGCCCCCACTCTCTGGAACGCTCTCCCTCGTACTGTCAGACTTTCCCCTAACTTCTCTTCCTTCAAACGTTCCTATTTAGGGAAGCCTACCACCCAACTCACTGACACAACCATCAATCACTCTGATCTTACAGTCCTCTCCTCCTGTTTCCAACCCCAACCCTCCCAGATTGTGAGTTCCTACGGGAATAGGTGTCACGGACCGCGTTGGTATCGCGGGCCGCGCTGGATCTAGGGGGCGCCTGGCAGCGACTTCCTCGCTGCTCGCTGGCCAGGCGCCGAGTGATAACGCAGCCGGCTGCGCTCACGTGGGGCGCCAGGGGGCGGGGACTGGCGTGATGACGCGGACCCGCCGAGTTTAAAACCCAGTTTCACTATTCACCGGTGCCCTGACGTGGTAGTTACTTCCCGCAGAGCTCTTGTATATTTTGCAATTACTACTATTCTGTGTATGACCTTGGCATTGGCAAACGAACCACTCTGTGTATGAGCCTTGGCATTGGCAAACGAACCACTCTGTGTATGACCCTTGGCATTGGCAAACGAACCACTCTGTGTATGACCCCTGGCATTGGCAAACGAACCACTCTGTGTATGACCCTTGGCATTGGCAAACGAATCATTCTGTGTGTGACCCCTGGCATTGGCGAACGAACCACTCTGTGTATGACCCCTGGCATTGGCATTAACTCTTCTAATTCTGGTATTGAGGTCAGTCTGTGTGGCACCCTAAGCACACATCAGACTACCTCTTGTCTGGTTAGGATCTTGGGAAGAGCTAATTATTCTAAGGTCTTGTGTATCGTTCTAGTGTCATTCTTTGTGGTTACACTATCCTGTCGTATTCTGTGTCTGTCTAGTCGTGCCGACCAACCTAAGGATCAGAAGGGTAGAGAGTGTCCTGCGTATAGGGACCACTAGTCAGATAGCAGAGGGATCCGTGACAATAGGGCCCTCATCTCCTCCTGTACTGTTTGTCAAATGTTGTTCAATGTATTGTAACCCTGTCTATACTGTGCTTATTGTACAGCGCTGCGGAATATGCTGGCGCTTTATAAATAAAGAATAATAATAATAAGGCCCTATCAACATAAGATTATTTTATGGTTAAAGAATTAAAAGATCAGCATTTATTTAGTTTAGTATAAAAAATTGCGCTCCTTTGTTAGAAGCTCTTGTAGACAATAAGGGCCCTATTACACTCCTAACGGTAGCGCTCACCTGCGTGAGCATTACCGTTAGCCGTGGTATTTACCGCATATTACAATCCAAAGACAAACGGGTTAAAAAATCCGTTTGCGTTTGGTACCTTGCGCTTCTCTGCGCGAGGTTACTGTACTTTGCGCTCCCTATAATCAGCGCGTGTATTACAAAGAGCCAGCGCTGATTAAAGTCTGGCTCTGGTTAGCGAAATGTTAACGGATTCCGCTTCTGCATAATCCGTTAACACCAGGAGGAAAAATAAAAAAATAAAAAATCACATACTTACCCTCTGTCCCGCAGCGAGGACCGCGGCTCCAACCACCTCCTCCGGCCGGCGGGAGCAGGGAAAGACTGGGGGAAAAGTCCCCCCCCAGTCTCTCCCTGTGTATCCCTACGCCGACCGGCCAAATCTCACGAGGCGAGATCCGGCCGGTCAGGTGACCGCTGGCGTCTGCTTCAATGGAGTCCTATGCCGCTAGAGAAAGCCGACAAGAAGACGAACGGGGTAAAAAAAAAAAGCAAAACAAAAAAAAAACAATTGCAAGTGTCTAATTTGAAACGCTGTTTGCAAAAAAACTACTGGACGGAAATGTCTGCAATTAACATATAAGGTCCTATGAATAATAATAAAAAGGGCTGTTACAGAAAAAAAAAACGCTATTTAAAAAAGATTGGATAAAAAAAATTTGCAGAAAAAATGCCTCAAATCAGAGGGATGGGATAGGCATTTATTCTAATAATCCTACTGAACCCCCTATAATCAATACAGGGAGCAAATCCCCTTCTTTTATAGACACAAAGAAGAACCCAGCCCCAGCAGAAGATGAGGAGCGGCGAATAAACCCACGAGCCAGATTCTCATGTATGTATTCCTCCATAATATTATTCTTTTCTGAGAGGATATACGTGACCCTTGGGAGGCATAGTACCAGGGAAGAGGTCAATGGCGCAATTGTAAGGACAATGAGGTGGCAAGATTTCAGATTTTTTCCTCTTATCAAAGACCTCCTTGAGATCTTGGTACCAATGAGGTACCTCCTGTGGAAAGAGGAGGAGCAGTAGCTACGTTTAGTCTCCCAATAATACTACTCATTCTGTCACGTTCGCTGTCGCTTTCCAGCTCACCCCTCGCAACCGTGGTGGGAGTCCTTTTGGACAGACTTCTAAGCCCTTTGAGCCTCAAACGGTCGGGACCGCTAACCCTAGTACTCCCAGCCAGGAAGGACAGACAAACCAACACTAAGTACAACCCAGTACCAAATGGTTTTGAGACCAAGTGTCTACTGAGCTGAAACGGGTTAACTACACTGATAAGCGGAAAGCAGTCAGGAAGGCATCTAAGCAGTGTGCTCATACACCAGGGTTTAACAGGAACGTGGTCATATAAACCTTTTGAGTCGGCAACAGAGGGGGTTTTCATACACGCAGATTTGGAAACAGACAAGATACTCATACACGCTGGTTCAGCAAGAGGACAAATCGATGGATTATCAGAGTCAGCGCTATACAGGATTAGGGATGAGCTGTTCGGTTCGATCAGTTCAGAGTTCGACTCGAACATTGGCAGTTTGAAAGTTCGCGAACTTCGAACTTATTGGTGTGTTCGGTACGAGGAGGAGGGAGGAGGAAGAAGAAGAAGAAGAAGAAGCTCTTTACTGCAGAATATTATAAGCCACGGTTTATTAGATATTGAATTAAAAAACTACCCAGGGCAAGAAGGCACGCATGTTGCTTGCATAGGATTTTTTTGCGCCGCCTGTGTGTTTCATCTTTTAAAATGCTGCAATGGGTGATTTGATTTTCTAGCTTACAAGGAAAGCATGCTTTACAGTCTTCCAAATGTCTAGGTGCAAAGATTCTCACCTCTAAATGACCTGTGCTTACAGCAGGGCTCTCAAACGGCGTAAACAACAGGTGTTAATTAGTGTTTGGAAATAACATGTGCTTCTAATTAGTCTGGTCTCATGAATTTGATACATTGCCTGCAGACTGGGTGTGACTCCTGCACATGTATGAACACTGTGCTTCTGAATTCTAAGAAGTGTTCATTTCTACTACATGTTCCTCTGATTATGTTGTTTAACCCCTTAAGGACCAGGGCTCTGTAAAGCCAATCATTAATGATGTAGATGTTACGTCATTTGTCATCAAGGGCTTAATAAAATCTTTATCACACTCCTTAGATTTAAACGTAAAATTCCAGTATTTGTATGTCATGTACCTCTCCCGAAGGGCCTATGTGAGCATACAATTAATATTGTGTTAGATCTATAGTTTTGGTGGAAGGGCTTGCTGCTTCTGCATTAGTAACACAACACGACGTGAAAATGTCTATCATAAAGCGTACAAGCTGAGTCCCTAGAGTCTCTGACTATCCATTGTCATATATACCTTGCTTTATACATATAATACATTCCCTCATCTAACAGGATAGTAGCCAGTCCCTGTGCATTTTAACCCCTTGAGGGTGGCTAGGTGTCGTGTGTGGGTCTCTGATGGTGATATTTCTATACATCCTACAAATCCGCCACTTCACGGGCAGGTTATGAGGACTTCCTAGGCACGATACTTAAGGGTTAAAAATAAAACGAAAAATTCCTTCATTTTATGGAAAACACACTGTTCCTTTAAAAACGTCTTTTTTTAACTTTTTGTCCTTGTTTCCTGTCCCCCAGGGCACTACCCAGACCTCCATACACCTTTTTATGGCAAATATCTTGCATATATGCCCTCTTGGAGGGCACTCTAAAAATCTAACTTTTGAGTCCCATTGACTTGCATTGAGTTCGGTTCGCGTTCGGCTCATCCCTATACAGGATAGACATAAACCCTGTTCTCAGGTTACGCCGGATAACTGTTATCAGCGTGGAACAAATACAACATCACAACAATCTAAAGGTCTTGTACAGAAAAAAGAAAATCCGCTATTAAAAAAACCCCAAAATATTTTCCCCGAAAATATCTCGAAAAATGACTAAAAGATCCTAAGAAAATCTATAAATAGACTTTTTGCTGCAGATTAAAATATGAAACGGTTTATTAGATATTGAATAAAAATGTGAATATTTTTAACATTGAAACCTATGGGATTTTCCTGAATAAACCTGCCGAAATGAAACTACCGAACAGCAGGGCATTTTAGCAACTTTTCACTGCTTTTTGGTGTTCCCTCTGGTGCCATGTCGAAAGCTTTTGAATTCATTATGAAAGTCCGGATTAGCCAGCTAATATAAAAGGCAAGTTCTTGCGTCTCCGGTGGGAGGGCTTAAAGTTAGTAATTTACGTGGACTCGCAAAGCAAGAGTTTTAGAAAGCCCCCACTGTCTGGGGGCTGAACTCGCAGTTTAGCACATCCCACCCTGAGTGTAAGTTTGCAGTGTGCAATGCATGAAAAGGTCTACAGTTTTGTACGTAGGAAGATTTATGAAAATGTTTTCTGTATGTGCATGACATGAAAAGGGCTGCCATACAGTCTAATACAATGGTATTTTTCAAACAATTGCATCCCAGATTAAAAAAAATTATCATTCCCTAACCAACTCTCCCTCCACACTTTTTCTCTCCAAAGATTTTTCCTGCTCTTGACTTCCATCCAGGTCGGCCCTTTTAAAAAAAAATAAAAAACATTTTTGCCCACGAATGCTAGGATTGGCCCTGCTGCCATCTGTTTGTCACTCTGTCCGCCTACCAAAAAATCTCCATCACCAGAGAACATTCCATAGGCTTGAATGATATAAGAACCCCTAAAACCATCCAGAAAGCTCATTATGAAATATTTACCTATAGGTTTCCATTATATCCTAGTATATGTTTTGTGACTCCTCCCATTTGAACATACATAAAAGAAAAACACACATTTACAATTTGAAAATGATTTTAATGCAAGAAAAATACACAAAATGCTTAATATATTGGAAATAATAACGCTCTGAATTGAACAGCGGCTATATTTGTCTCACTGGACAAAACGGAACATCATTTGCAAATGCTAGGGTTAGGGTTAGAAACTAGGGTTAGGATGCTATTTGAGTTTGCATATATGCAAGGGTTTTGGGATAGGGTTAATCCTAAATGTAACCCTAACCGTAAAACAAGCACAGATAGTAACCTAACCCTAACCCTAATTTCTTACCCTAGATATGGAAAAAAAACGCACTTGTTTGGTCATTTGGAACTGTAGCCTCCGATTTGGCCACGGTCAAACTGAAGCATCTTTTTTCAAAGGTGTCAAAGTTTTGCTCCTCACCTTTTGACGCGGTTTTAAAGATGCGTCTTTCCCATAGGGTACCACATATAATGCATAAAACCTCAAGTCCAAAGGGTACTAGTTTTATGACGTTTTTCACAATTTGACCCTTTCCAAATATGCTGAATGTTACACTAGTTACGGGACAAGGCACAAATTTCATGCGCGGAAGGGCTTAAGGTGATGCCAGACACAGGGGTGAGATCCACGTCCACACCGGGAGGGGGCTGGAATGTGAATTTCTGCATGAGTCTGGTGAAGAACAGGAACAACTCCACTTTTGCCAAATTCTCTCCAGCACAACTTCTTCGACCTAGATATAGAAAGGCTGGTTATTCAAGGTGATATTCAAGTGGCATTCTTAAGTGGACGTTCAGAGTTGATTCCTGGAGTTTTATCCAAGATCCCCTACGCCATCACGATCCCTAATTCCTGTGTCTCCTCTCTCCACAGGTAGGCATTATCACCCATCACCCATCATCCACAGACACCCACATCTCAACTGATCCCCTGCATACTTTTGCTGGTAGGCATTATCACCCATCACCCATCATCCACAGACACCCACATCTCAACTGATCCCCTGCATACTTTTGCTGGTAGGCATTATCACCCATCACCCATCATCCACAGACACCCACATCTCAACTCATCCCCTGCATACTTTTGCTTTTAGGCATTATCACCCATCACCCATCATCCACAGACACCCACATCTCAACTGATCCCCTGCATACTTTTGCTGGTAGGCATTATCACCCATCATCCATCATCCACAGACACCCACATCTCAACTGATCCCCTGCATACTTTTGCTGGCATTATCACCCATCACCATCATCCACAGACCCACATCTCAACTGATCCCCTGCATACTTTTGCTGATAGGCATTATCACCCATCATCCACAGACACCCACATCTCAACTGATCCCCTGCAGACTTTTGCTGGTAGGCATTATCACCCATCATCCACAGACACCCACATCTCAACTGATCCCCTGCATACTTTTGTTGGTAGGCATTATCACCATCATCCATCATCCACAGACACCCACATCTCAACTGATCCCCTGCATACTTTTGCTGGTAGGCATTATCACCCATCACCCATCATCCACAGACACCCACATCTCAACTGATCCCCTGCATACGTTTGCTGGTAGGCATTATCACCCATCATCCACAGACACCCACATCTCAACTGATCCCCTGCATACTTTTGCTGGTAGGCATTATCACCCATCACCCATCATCCACAGACACCCACATCTCAACTCATCCCCTGCATACTTCTGCTGGTAGGCATTATCACCCATCACCCATCATCCACAGACACCCACATCTCAACTGATCCCCTGCATACTTTTGCTGGTAGGACCCCCATCACCCAGTATTCGCAGGCACCCACATTATAACGTTACCTTGGTGTTTTTTGCTGTTTTTATTTATTTTTTATTTATTTTTGTTTTTCTCCACCATTTGCTTTGCTAATTAGCATGTGAATCTCCTGCCCTATTGACACAGCCCTTCCAGCTGTTGACTTTTTAACTGCCTGAATGCAATCAGTCCACCCTATATAACAACTATACCAGGCTCCATTGAGCCAGGCTCCAGTGTCATTTCCAAGTGGCATTCTTAAGTGGACATTCAGAGTTGATTCCTGGAGTTTTAGCCAAGATCCCCTACGCCATCACGATCCCTAATTCCTGTGTCTCCTCTCTCCACAGGTAGGCATTATCACCCATCACCCATCATCCACAGACACCCACATCTCAACTGATCCCCTGCATACTTTTGCTGGTCGGCATTATCACCCATTACCCATCATCCACAGACACCCACATCTCAACTGATCCCCTGCATACTTTTGCTGGTAGGCATTATCACCCATCACCCATCATCCACAGACACCCACATCTCAACTCATCCCCTGCATACTTTTGCTGGTAGGACCCCCATCACCCAGTATTCACAGGCACCCATATTATAACGTTACCTTGGTGTTTTTTGCTGTTTTTATTTATTTTTAGTTTTTCTCCATCATTTGCTTTGCTAATTAGCATGTGAATCTCCTGCCCTATTGACACAGCCCTTCCAGCTGTTGACTTTTTAACTGCCTGAATGCAATCAGTCCGCCCTATATAACAACTATACGAGGCTCCATTGAGCAAGGCTCCAGTGTCATTTCCAAGTGGCATTCTTAAGTGGACGTTCAGAGTTGATTCCTGGAGTTGAGTGGCATTCTTAAATGGACGTTCAGAGTTGATTCCTGGAGTTGAGTGGCATTCTTAAGTGGACGTTCAGAGTTGATTCCTGGAGTTGAGCGGCATTCTTAAGTGGACATTCAGAGTTGATTCCTGGAGTTGAGCGGCATTCTTAAGTGGACGTTCAGAGTTGATTCCTGGAGTTGAGCGGCATTCTTAAGTGGACGTTCAGAGTTGATTCCTGGAGTTGAGCGCATTCTTAAGTGGACGTTCAGAGTTGATTCCTGGAGTTGAGCGGCATTCTTAAGTGGACATTCAGAGTTGATTCCTGGAGTTGAGCGGCATTCTTAAGTGGACGTTCAGAGTTGATTCCTGGAGTTGAGCGGCATTCTTAAGTGGACGTTCAGAGTTGATTCTGGAGTTGAGCGGCATTCTTAAGTGGACGTTCAGAGTTGATTCCTGGAGTTGAGCGGCATTCTTAAGTGGACGTTCAGAGTTGATTCCTGGAGTTGAGCGGCATTCTTAAGTGGACGTTCAGAGTTGATTCCTGGAGTTGAGCGGCATTCTTAAGTGGACGTTCAGAGTTGATTCCTGGAGTTGAGCGGCATTCTTAAGTGGACGTTCAGAGTTGATTCCTGGAGTTGAGCGGCATTCTTAAGTGGACGTTCAGAGTTGATTCCTGGAGTTGAGCGGCATTCTTAAGTGGACGTTCAGAGTTGATTCCTGGAGTTGAGCGGCATTCTTAAGTGGACGTTCAGAGTTGATTCCTGGAGTTGAGCGGCATTCTTAAGTGGACGTTCAGAGTTGATTCCTGGAGTTGAGTGGCATTCTTAAGTGGACGTTGTAAGGTCCTGGAGGCCCTCACCCCCTGGCGCCCCCTTTTGGTTTCACATCCTGCATGTCCCCTGCAGATTTCAAGGCTCTGGTATGAACAATGCACCTTCCTCATTTTGACGTCCTGGCCCTGGATCCAAACCTGCCCTTTATCCTCCTTGATTAGCCCTTCATATAGGGAGTCCCACCCTCAACCTTGACTTCCACATTCAATGAAGTTCTGTCTGCTAGACCAATCTGCCAAAGCTCCCTGAAACCTCCTGAAACTCTCTACCAAAGACTCCAAGGACCCTCTGCTTTATTCTGGACATTCATTACTTCATACACCGGTACCCTTCCATCCTGCTCCTCCTCTGCCTCCCCCCATCTAAGACTCCCCGTGTACCAGACCCCTTGCTGAACCCTGACGTCTCTATTTCTGTTACCTTGTCTGATCTCATGCCACGGTGTTTATTTATAATAAACACTCTTTGTTTATCCTGAAACCTGCCTCATCACTGCATCCTGGGCTCACAACCTCAACCTGCTACACAACCCGTAGTACGGTCGTTACAGACGTTCAGAGTTGATTCCTGGAGTTGAGTGACATTCTTAAGTGGACGTTCAGAGTTGATTCCTGGAGTTGAGTGGCATTCTTAAGTGGACGTTCAGAGTTGATTCCTGGAGTTGCGGGACTGGAGGAAGGAACTGCAAAACTGCAAGGCCCACTTTTTACTCTGGTAAACTCACGTCTATATCATGCTTTCTCTCACGCTTCTGCTCTTTACTTCTACCTTTCTCCTTAAATGGGACTCCTGCCCCTCTACCACCGACCCCTACACAATCTGCATCTCTCCCTCCCTCCTCTCGTCCCACATGATGGCCTTGCATGAGCTCCTTTGTTTCCTCAGAACATGGTCTCCCTCTAACTCTCGTGCTGCCAATCACTCCCACTCCCACAAATCCCATTCCCACCTTGTCTTTCTCACCCTCCTGCTGTTACTCTATTCAGGTGACATATCCCCTAACCCTGGCCCCACAACACATCCAATACTTCCCTCTCATCCTATCTCCATCGCACATAAATCACCTCCCTGCAAGCCCAGCAACCTCATTCCATAATCTCTCAGCGCCTGTCCTCTTTCTCCTGCGCCCTCTGGAACGCTCGCTCTGTGTGCAACAAACTCACAGCCATCCATGACCTCTTCCTTTCAAACTCCTTCAACCTCCTAGCTTTAACTGAAACCTGGCTAACTCCCTCTGACACGGCCTCCGTTGCTGCTCTCTCACATGGCGGTCTACACTTGAGCCATACCCCCAGACCGGGTGAGAGAAATGGTGGCGGGGTCGGACTCCTGCTCTCTCCCACCTGCACCTACCAGCATCTCCCTCCACCCCCATCCTTCTCCTTCTCCTCCTTCGAGACACACTGCATCCGCCTGTTCTCTCCTCTGGCTCTCAGGGTGGCAGTCATCTACCGCCCACCAGGACCAACCTCCCAGTTCTTTGACCACTTTGCTACCTGGCTTTCTCACTTCCTGTCTTCTAATCTTCCATGCCTAATTCTCGGGGACTTCAACATTCCATTGACGATCCTTCCGCTCCTGCTGCCTCCAAACTTCTTTCACTCACGTCCTCCCTTGGACTCACACAATCCTCCCTCCTCCCTACCCACCGCGATGGTCACGTTATTGACCTGGTCTTTTCCAACCTCTGCTCCATTTCTGAGTTCAAATGTCGCCCTTTCCCCATCTCTGACCACCACCTTCTCTCTTTCAACCTATCTGGACTTCCTAAACACCCTGCTCCCCCACCCCGCACACACACTCGCAGAAATCTACATGCTGTGGACCCCCATCAATTCTCCAACCTACTTCACCACCTCCCTCATACCTCATCCTTCACCTGCCCTGATGCTGCCACTAATCACTACAACACTACGCTTATCTCTGCTCTAGACACTCTTGCTCCTCTTCGACTCTGTAAGGCCCCACGCCGCCAGCTTCAGCCCTGGCACACCCTCCAGACTCGCTACCTACAAAGATGCTCCCACACCGCAGAGCGTGCCTGGAGGAAATCCCGCTCTGAAGCTGATTTTGTTCACTTCAAGTTTATTCTCCGCTCATACACCTCTGCCCTCCACTTGGCCAAACAATCCTTCTTCTCATCTCTAATATCTACGCTGTCCTCCAACCCTAAACGGCTCTGGTCCACCTTCAGCACCCTCCTCTACCCACCTGCACCTCCCCCCTCAGCTGCCTTCAGCGCTCAAGACCTGGCAGACTACTTCCTCAGACTACTAACCAACTGCCCTTGGGTAACGGTCTGGAAGAGCTGAAAAAGTCACACTTTAACCGGATAATGTGCAAGTCTGAAGCTTCACCCGGGTAATCTGAGGACTATCCACAGCTTCACCTGGGTAATGTGAGGACTATCCACAGCTTCACCTGGGTAACCTGCAGAGCATCCAACCCCACTTGGGTAACAGTGAATTTTGCCAATATCTATGGATATTATCAACGAAAATGGAAAAACATTAAAATGTATTGCGGATATAATGAATATACAGAGTAACAGGATATGTTTCTTATATGAATGTGAAAAAGTTACATGATCTTTATTATGTGTCATATGTGCTTATATATCATTTATAAAACATAATAACCATCAGGTTACTCTTTATATAATATCTTTATCTTCATAAATTAATTTTCGGACAATTAATGCACAGAGTAAACTTATGGTTATGTAGTGGGGTTTGTGTCTGTGGTTACAATTTCATTAAAAAATAACAAAAAACACAATCTTGTTATAAGTCAGATAACAGTTTGCAGCTTTACCCGGGTAATCCTCGGAATTCAGTCATCTGTAACCTGCTGAAAACCCAAGAAAAGCGGAGAACCCAGAGGCGTTTGGATATTTTGCAGATTACCCGGATAAAGTCTGATGTTTCATTACACATGACACTTTATCCAACAACACTAGGATAATGTGCGAATTACCCGGTTAAAATACAGCAGAAAACCGGATTACCCAGAGGCCTCTGGATACTTTGCAGATTATCCGGGTAAAGTCCGAAATTTAATTTCACTTCGGACTTTTGCTAATGACGCCTGGGTAATGTTAGGATTAACCGGGTAATCCTAGGATTAACCACACTTCGGGCTTTACCCGTAACATATACATACTTTTAAACCATCCTCCGCTGTCTCTAGTCTTCACAACTTGATAGAAGTATTCCTTTGTATTCAGCTCTTGATAACTAATTGTATTAATTTATTTAAATGTCCTACCTGTCAGTCACACTTGTAAATAAAAAAAAATTTAAAAAAGGAATTTCTAGCACAGCCGTACCTGCTGAAAAAGGCATGAATGCTTCATTCTTCACAAATTTTCCATTTGCGTCAAGAAAATGCTGGGGGTAAAATTCAAGGGGTTTCTTAAAATACTCCTTATCTTGCAGGACGGATGAGAGCAGCGGGATGACTTGAGTTCCCTAAACAAATAATAATTGTGTATGATACATTTGATTTCAAAATTATACATATTTAGTTGATATTTGCACCAGCAACACAGAAAACCACCACCTTGGAGGTGAGGTGTTAAATGTTCTTTCTCTGAAAAAGCCACAATGCAATATATATGTTTCTCTCAGTGACTTTACCATCAGGGTTATGATTCCTGTATTTGCCCTATCTATACACCCTGGGCCCTATTACATACTTAACGCTAACGTTAGCTCTCAGCTGTGTGAGCGTTAACCTAATGTTAAGTGGCCCTAGCGCTTGCCGACCACATTACATTCTGAACGCTAACGGGTTAAAAAACTGGTTAGCGATTATTTCGGAGAATGCAGGAGTTTACTGTACTTTGCGCTCCCTATACCTAACATGGGGAGCGCAAAGAGTTAATTAGCGTTAGGATTACAAAGTCCCAAGGCTAATTATGTCCCACTGCGGTTAACACAAAAGTTAACCACAGCTTGGAGCTGGTGGTAACTGATTGTTCTTCTGCGGAATCAGTTATCACCAGGTGAAACCCCCCAAAAAATCACATACTCACCTCTCATCCTGTGGCGAGAACTGCGGTCCGATCCGCCACTTACGGCTGCCGGGAGCAGAGTGAGACTGGGGGTAAAAGTCCCCAGTCTCCCTCTGCGAATCACTCCGCCGACCTGCAGGATCTCGCAGGAGAGGAGATCCTGCAGGTCATGCGACCGGCAGTCGAAGCCTCAGTGGAGTCCTATGGACTCCATGAAGGGGATGCTCGGGGCTCGAGTATCCTGAAGCTTAGCACTGCATTATGGGGCAGGCTGCTGAATTAGCACCTGCCGCGTAATATGGAGCTAAAACGGGGACGCTAAGGAGAAACCTGCAGGTGCAGGTTTGTCAGGTTCCTCGCCGAAGGCGCAGGAAAAAGACCAAGTGAAGTACCATTTCCCCATCATGTTCCAGCTCCAGACCAGGTTTTACCACTGCCTGGTCTACAGTCCAAGGACTTGGGAATCCATACCTGGTCTTCCCTCACCTTTCCTGCCTCAGGTGTGGGCTGGGCCTTGACTGCCATATAACCTGATCCAACCCTAAGCTCTGGGCTTCTGCATTAGAAGTCTCACTCTATCCGGTGGCAACCCCTCATTGCTGTATTCTGTGGCAACCCCTCATTGCTGTATCCTGTGGAAACCTCTCATTGCTGTATCCTGTGGAAGCAGGGCCGGATTTATAATTAGGCAGCGTAGGCAGGTGCCTACAGGCACCTGCCACAAGGGGGCGCCTTGCTCTGTGTAATTTTTTTTATTTTTTTTACAATTTGCAATAATTAAGACCACTGTATCTCTGGAGCCCTAAGGGCTAGAGGGACATATGAGGTATCATTGGAAAGGACAGCTTAAAGCCTTTCCAGTCAGTGATACCAAATAAAACCAGGTTATATTTAAGTAAAAATATAATATATATATTAAAATAATATTTTTCTCTTTTTTTTCTAGCATGGCACTATTATTCAGTTTACAATTATAAAGTGAACAGTGATGCTGCACTAACTCGCCTCAATGCCCACACTGCCAACAAATGTGTTTCTGGTGAAGCAGCGCATTGTTTCATTCACAACTTAGATAGTGGCGCTGCAGTGACGACTTTGGAACCTGCATCCCTGAATTGTACACCAAGGAGGTTAAGTGAGGTGTCATTGGAAAGGTCAGAGTCTAGTCTTTACAATGATACCAAACATGACCATGTAATGCATAAAAATAAAAAATTGAAAAAAGTAAATGCAAAATATTTTTTTTTCTGTACTACAGCAGAGGCAATATATGCATTTACATATAAAACAAACAATGCTGCCGTTCCCTAAGGTCAAACAGTGACCTGCGCCTAGCTTCTCCCCGCATCACCTCTTCCCATAACAGATTGGAAGATTTCCCACGCGCAGCCCTCATTCTCTGAAACGTTCTCCCGCGTACTGTCAGACTCTCTGCTAGTTTCCCTTCCATCAAACGCTCTCTTAAGACATTCCTATTTAGGGAAGCCTACCACCCGACTCACTGATACACCCCACTGCCCCAACCAGTCCATCACTCTCATCTTGCAGTCCTCTCCTCCTGTTTCCAACAAGTCCATCACTCTCACCTTGCAGTTCTCTCCTCCTGTTTCCACCCCTAACCATTCTAGATTGTGAGTTCCCATGGGAATAGGGCCCTCGTTTCCTCCTGTACTGTTTGTCAAATGTTGTTCAATGTATTTCTAAATAGAAATTTTTACCCTTACGGGCGCTGCTCCTTGAATTCTGTGGTTTCGTCAGTTAGCAAGCTGCTGCCTTTCGAGTATAGGCAATGCTTCGCCTTATTGCCAAAGAGTCATAGAGATGAAAGGGGAGTTTAACTCTAATGGGCGCTGCTTGCTGTGTAAATGTCAGACCGAGTTGTGTTGTATGTACGTCAGGGTTTGTGAATATCTGCGTTAGTGACAACTGGATTTGTGTAGAATGGATGTGTGTCTCTGATGTATACAATTGGGTGCAATAGGGGAATGTGGAACCAGTGCTAGGATTAAAGACTAGATCCAGTTAGTTCTTTCCTGATGCAAAATACAGTGAAATGTATACAGTATCTTCCGTAAAATAAAAACAGTATAAACAGCTGTGGTTACTGCAAATAGAAGGGTAATGAGTTTTATCTTAGGGTGTTGCTGCCACCTGGTGGATAATGTTCAAAAAACAGGCGTAGGTGGATTTGACAGTGTGAGCAGCTTTAGAAACTGTAAGAGTATTGTTAGAGTATTGCTGCCACCTGGTGGATAAGTGTTCAAATGACAGGCTGTGCGCTGGTCTTTCTCTTTCTCTCCGTTGCAGGTCTGGGATTTATGTAGAGAGAGCACAGAGAGAGGATTCCATAGTGCATAACATTAAATACAAGGAAAAATGTGCATCAACGTGCTAACTGACGTGGTTGGGAGCCGATACGAATATCAAGCTCACTCTTACTCGCGGCTCAGGCCCATAAGGTGGCCTGTTCCCTTCTTTGACTCTGCGGATTCCTGCTCCCTGCATGGTTCCACTGCTGGGCGCTGCGTTCGTCTGGTTCCTGGGTTGGGATTCTTTCAAGGTGGGTGCTGTAAGATCCCCCCCGAGACTGGCAGTGTTGATGTGAAGTGAATCACGGAGGCAAAATAGTGTTGGTAAAGGGGTTTAATATTGAGTAAAATAACAGTAACAGGAGTGAGCTGCTAAAATGATGTGATAAGGGTGTCCAGGACGCGTTTCGCCAGTTGCTATGCTGGCTTCATCAGCTGTGACTCGTTGTTCAATGCATTGTAACTCTGTCTATATTGTGCCTATTGTTCAGCGCTGCGGAATATGCTGGCGCTGTAAAAATAAATAATAATAATAAAAATGCTGCTGAATTCACTGCCCTTCTCCTTTAACCATTCTACCTCACTGACTCCCTCACTCCCTGCCCCTTCTTCTACTATCAGGGTTATTCAGAGAGAGGTGAAAACCAGGAGAATTGGCAGGAGAAGAGAACAGAGAGAATAGCCACTTTGGAAAGTGAGATAAATAGGACATTTTTCTGGTTTGGCTATTTTGACCTAGAATTTTCACTTCTCCAGTCATTCTCCTGGTTTTCACCTCTCTCTGAATAACCCTGTATGTCTTCCTTTTTTTCGGTTTCAGAGGAGGATGTCTCAGAACTTCTCATGTCCTCCTGCCCAACCACCTGTCCACTTGATCCCATCCCCTCACACCTTATTCGGCCTGTCCTACCAGTTAGTGTACCTGCTTTGACTCCTATTTTTAACCTCTCCCTCTCCTCTGGAATCTTCCCCTCTGTATTCAAACGTGCTTTGATCACCATCATTCTAAAAAAGCCATCTCTTGATCCTACCTACCTCTTGAACTACTGTCCCATCTCTTTGCTACCCTTTGCCTCCAAAATCCTAGTACGCCTGGTCTATAACCAGCTCACCAGTTTTCTTGCTCCTATCTCTCTACTCAATCCGCACCAGTCTGGCTTTCCCTCCCAACAATCTACTGAGATGGCTCTGACCAAGGTGACTAATGATTTAGCTGCTGCTGAAACCAAAAGGTCACTTCTCCCTCCATATTCTTCTTGACATTTCCACTGCATTCAACACTGTTGATCACCCTCTCCTGCTCCTCACGCTGCGTCAACTTGGCTTCAGTGACATCACACTCTCCTGGTTCTCTTCCTATCTCTCTGTGCTCCTTCAGTATCGCCTTCGCTGGTGCCTCTTCACCACCAGTTCCTCTTTCAGTTGGGGTACCTCAAGGCTCTGTTCTGGGTCCCTACTCTTCTCGATCTATACCGCCTCTCTGAGCAACCTCATCTTTTACTATGGATTCCAATATCACCTCTATGCTGATGACACCCAAATCATCCGTTCCGCTCTCGATCTCTCTACTGCTGTGTTGGACCGTGTTACAGCCTGCCTATCGGCTGTCTCCGACTGGATGACTTCCCATTTCCTAAATCTCAACCTCTCAAAAACTGAACTTCTCATCTTCCCTCCCTCTAAAACCTCCATTCCTGCTCCCATTTCTCTTCCGGTGAATGGTGCCACCATTACTTCTACCTCTTAGGGTCCTCTTGGACTCCAATCTATCCTTTACTCCTCAAATTCAGTCTCTAACCAAATCTTGCTACTTCCACCTAAAAAAACATTGCACGCATCTGTCCCTTTCTTAATCCAGACTCTACTACAATGCTCATCCAAGCTCTCATTATTTGCCACCTTGACTACTGTAACCTTCTTCTCTCTGGACTTAAGAGATCTCAGATTCTCCCTCTGCAGTCTAAAATGAACGCCTGTGCCAGGCTCATCCACCTCACCTCACGCACCTCTCACACCTCACCTCTGTCAATCTTTACACTGGCTCCCTGTTTCCTTTAGAATCCAATTCATTATATTGGTCATCACATACATAGCTCTCCATAACCGCGCCCCTGCCTACATCTCCTCCCTTATTAGCAGGTACATCCCATCCTGACCACTTTGCTCTGCCAATAATCTGATGCTATCAGTTCCTCGTACCCGCACCCGAAATTTTCGCCTTCAAGACTTTTCTCGAGCTGCCCCCTTTCTATGGAACTCCCTCCTCCGCAACATCAGACTCGAACACATCTCTCCAGTCCTTCATGAAGTCTCGGAAGACGCATTACTCTAGATAAGCCTATCAGCTCACTCCATGATCCCCCCACTTCACATTTCTTGCTCCATCTTCCCACTCAGCCCTCATGCAACCCGCTATTTCAAATACCCCATTGACCCTCACCTAGCGTGTCACCCCTCTCCTCTTAGATTGTGAGCTCTCGAACAGGGTCCGCACTCCTTCTGTTCTGGTTGTGTAACGTGTATGTAATATTAGTTATTCTGTTTCTCCCATTCTACAGCATTAAGGAATTTGCTGGCGCTTTATAAATACTTGTAACTGTAACTCGCTCAACTAAGGCAACGGATTCTGCCTCTTCTTTTGGTTTGGGCGCAGAGAAACTGTTCAGATTTTTAAAATGTATTTTGTTTTAGTTTTCTTAGCCTCAAAACAAAAAATTAAATAGTAATTTTGACATGTTTCCTTTTTTTGTTTGGGGGGGCGGTAGGGGCGCTCCACATTTCTGTGCCTACAGGCTCCTGAGGTGCAAATCCGGCCCTGTGTGTAAACCCCTCATTGCTGTATCCTGTGGTGGAAACCCCTCATTTCTGTATCCTCTGGTGGAAACCCCTCATTTCTGTATCCTGTGGTGGAAACTCCTCATTTCTTTATCCTGTGGTGGAAACCCCTCATTTCTGTATCCTGTGGTGGAAACCCCTCATTTCTGTATCCTCTGGTGGAAACCCCTCATTTCTGTATCCTGTGGTGGAAACTCCTCATTTCTTTATCCTGTGGTGGAAGCCCCTCATTGTTGTATCTTGTGAAAACCCCTCATTGCTGTATCCTGTGGAAACCCCTTATTGCTGTATCCTGTGGAAGCCCCTCATTGCTGTATCCTGTGGAAACCCCTCATTGCTGTATCCTGTGGTAGAAACCCCTCATTTCTGTATCCTGTGGTAGAAACCCCTCATTGCTGTATCCTGTGGTGGAAACTCCTCATTTCTTTATCCTGTGGTGGAAACCCCTCATTGTTGTATCTTGTGAAAACCCCTCATTGCTGTATCCTGTGGAAACCCCTTATTGCTGTATCCTGTGGAAACCCCTCATTTCTGTATCCTGTGGTGGAAACCCCTCATTTCTGTATCCTGTGGTGGAAACTCCTCATTTCTTTATCCTGTGGTGGAAACCCCTCATTGTTGTATCTTGTGAAAACCCCTCATTGCTGTATCCTGTGGAAACCCCTTATTGCTGTATCCTGTGGAAACCCCTCATTGCTGTATCCTGTGGTAGAAACCCCTCATTGCTGTATCCTGTGGTAGAAACCAGTGGCATAGCGTGGGGGGGGGCTGGGGGGGCCGTGGCCCCGGGCGCAGTTTTGTTAGGGGCGCATTTGCGCCCCTAAAACTGGCCCGCGGGTTGAGGGGACCCAGATGCCGGGCAGCGGGAGTGCCTGCCCGCCGCCCGGTCCTGAACAGTCCGTCCTGTTCTTGAAGGGGATGCGGCTGCGTGCAGGCGCAGCCGGTCACGTGGTCCAGCTAATCAGGTGGTACTGAGTAGACATGTGCATTCGTTTTAGTACTAAAACGATTTAGTCCGAATTTTGGGATAATTTAGTTTTAGTATGACTCAAGAGATACGAAACTGCTCAGTACAAAATACGAAAGAAACTAAAATAAAATGCACTACATTTTAGTTTCAGTCCTTTTTGTGATATTACATTGCTGAGTGAAGGAGACCAGCAATGAAGAGCGCAACATCGCAAAGCTACAGAAAAGGTTTGTATGCGTAATCCTTCCCGACCCCTACCCGAAAATCTGACAGTGATAGAGCTCAGTGGCGTCGTAACGTGGGGGCGGTGGGTGCGGCCCGCACCAGGTGACACCCGCCTTTAGGGTGACACCGTCACCCTAAGGGCGAGTGTCTCACCCACCGCCCGCCACCGCCGCGTATTCGCTCCGTGCGAGCGTCCGAAGCACGCAGCTTCGGCGCTCGCCTGGAGGAAATACGTCACCAGCCAATCGCGGCTGGTCACGTGGCTCCCCAGACGAGCGCCCAAGCTGCGTGCCGCCGGACGCTCAGAAGGAGCGAAAAACGCGGCGGAGAGGTGCTGCCTGGGCCGCTATCCATGTGCTGGGACCAGGACCAGGAGGTGAGCTGGGGCAAATCCATGAGCTGCTGGGGCAAATCCATAACCTGCTGGGGCAAATCCATGAGCTGCTGGGGCAAATCCATAAACTGCTGGGGCAAATCCATAAGCTGCTGGGGCAAATCCATAAGCTGCTGGGGCAAATCCATAAACTGCTGGGGCAAATCCATAAACTGCTGGGGCAAATCCATAAACTGCTGGGGCAAATCCATAAGCTGCTGGGGCAAATCCATGAGGAGCTGGGGCAAATCCATGAGCTGCTGGGGCAAATCCATGAGGAGCTGGGGCAAATCCATGAGCTGCTGGGGCAAATCCATGAGGAGCTGGGGCAAATCCATGAGCTGCTGGGGCAAATCCATGAGGAGCTGGGGCAAATCCATGAGCTGCTGGGGCAAATCCATGAGGAGCTGGGGCAAATCCATGAGCTGCTGGGGCAAATCCATGAGGAGCTGGGGCAAATCCATGAGGTGCTGGGGCAAATCCATGAGGAGCTGGGGCAAATCCATGAGCTGCTGGGGCATATCCATGAGGAGCTGGGGCAAATCCATGAGGTGCTGGGGCATATCCATGAGGTGCTGGGGCATATCCATGAGGTGCTGGGGCATATCCATGAGGAGCTGGGGGCATATCAATGAGCTGGGGCATATCAATGAGCTGGGGGCATATCAATGAGCTGGGGCATATCCATGAGCAGCTGGGGCATATCCATGAGCTGCTGGGGCATATCCATGAGCTGCTGGGGCATATCCATGAGCTGCTGGGGCATATCCATGAGCTGCTGGGGCAGTATATCCATGAGCTGCTGGGGCAGTATATCCATGAGCTGCTGGGGCAGTATATCCATGAGCTGCTGGGGCAGTATATCCATGAGCTGCTGGGGCAGTATATCCATGAGCTGGGGCAAAATCCATGAGAGCAGCTGGAGCATTATCAATGAGAGCAGCTGGGGCAGTATATACATGAGAGGAGCTGGGGCAATATCCATGAGAGGAGCTGGGGGCATATCCATGTGTGCTGGGGGCAATATCCATGAGAGCTGGGGCAATATCCATGTGTGAGCTGGTCTGGGGCAATATATCCATGTGTGAGCTGGTCTGGGGCAATATATCCATGTGTGAGCTGAGGCGCAATATATCCATATGTGAGCTGAGGCGCAATATATCCATATGTGAGCTGGGGCAATATATATCCATGGGTGAGCTGCTGGGGGCAATATATATGCAGAGCTGCTGGGGGCAATATATATCCATGTGTGCTTTCACTGCCTTCGAACAGGCAACGTACTTGCTGGCAGTTGGCAAAAAGTTGTGTGAGCATATGAGAGAGCTCCACAGCAATAAACCTCACAGTAATGTGCGCTGTGTGTATGAGCATCCAGTGTTATATGGGAGTACTGATTTAGGAGTAAGAGTAGTTAAAAAAAAAAATCTGAAAAACTCGGGGGGGGGGGGGGTGACACCATAAATTACCGCACCGGGTGACACCGACCCTAGTGACGCCACTGATAGAGCTCCAGAATACTCACTCACAGCACAGACAGCCAGCACAGGAGAGGAAACCTTTACTTAACCCTTGCATGTCTATGAGGCAGACAAGATGATAAAAGCAGCTGGAGAAGGAAAACATTCAAATAAATAACACTGAAAGCTAATGACAGAGGAGGACTGGATAGTAAAAACCCCTTTATAACAAGCAGCGCTGGGAGAAGAGAGGAACTTTATAAAATGTGTGTTATCTCCCCTCCCGCACTGCATAATAGGGGCTTAGGTCTGATACATTTTATATTATCCAGGAGCACTATCCCCCTTTCCTCATCTATAATACACGTTTTATATAAAGTCCCTCTCCTCTCCCAGTGCTGCTTGTTATAAAGTTTTTTTTTACATCTGATACATTTAGTATCCAACTCACAGTTACTCTGTTATTATGAGCTGTCAGTGTGATTTATTTGAATGTTTTCCCTGGATTTAAAGTGCTTAATTTTATTATAAAAATAAATTTGCACCAGATATCTCTTCTCTGAGCTTTCAGACCGATTTATGTTAATATTTGCCCTCTCCCCTGCTTTTATATTCCTGTCTCTCTCCCCCACAGAGATGCAAAGTTTAAGTAAAAGTTCCCTCTCCTGTGCTGGATAAGCATTGCATTCCGAATTTCTGCACCCTCCACATGCCAATGCAGTAGGTCCTACTAAGTAGGATGTTCTATACAGAGAGGGGCATTAATGAATGCAGGAGGATGTTCTATACATTATACAGAGAGGGGTATTAATGCAGGAGGAGGTTATATACATTATACAGAGAAATGTAAAAATTGAGGAGGATTGTTCTATACATAGAGGGACATTAATTCAGGAGGATGTTCTATACATTATACAGAGAGGGGTATTAATTAATGCAGGTGGATGTTGCATACATTATACAGAGAGGGGTATTAATGCAGGAGGATGTTATCTACATTATACAGAGAGGGGTATTAATTAATGCAGGAGGATGTTCTATGTTCTATACAGAGAGGAGCTTTTTTTAGCCCTTTAAATCTAGTGGCTGTGAGCGCTGAGATCGGCTGCTTGTTATATTATCTCTCAGTACAATGTATCAGGATCAGCTGTTACAGTAACTGACTAACAGCGCTCAGTTTCAGTAAAAGGAAATAAATTTGTTCTAACCTCTTATATATAAAAATATTATTTACTAGTTTTACTGAAACTCTGAGCGCTGTGATGAGCAGCAGTCAGTTACTGTAACAGCTTTGCCTGACACATTGTGCTGAGAGTGAGAGATACTGTAACAAGCAGCGATCTCAGCACTCTGAGGAGCCACAACAATAGTAATTGTATCTGCTGGTTTTCGGATGAATGAAATTAGTTTTCATACTAAAGAACTGAAAACGAATTTCTTTAGCAACTAAATAAATTGCATTTTAGTACTAATCCATTAGTTCAAAACGAAATTTTGTGCTGTGCACATGTCTAGTACTGAGTCTCTGTACCACCTGACCGGCCGGACCGCGTGACATGCGCACGCACGCAGCCGCCTCCCCTTCATGAACAGGACGGACTGTTCAGGACCGGGCGGCGGGCAGGCACTCCCGCTGACTAGCATCTGGGTCCCCTCAACCCCTGCCGGAGCAAAATCCAGGTGAGAGCTGGGGCAAATCCATGAGCTGGGGGCAAATCCATGTGTAAGCTGGGGGGCAAATCCATGAGCTGGGGCAAATACATGTGTAAGCTGGGGGGCATATCCATGAGCTGGGGCAAATACATGTGAGAGCTGGGGCAAATCCATGAGCTGGGGCAAATCCATGAGCTGGGGCAAATCCATGTGAGAGCTGGGGCAAATCCATGTGAGAGCTGGGGCAAATCCATGTGAGAGCTGGGGCAAATCCATGTGTGAGCTGGGGCAAATCCATGTGTGAGCTGGGGCAAATCCATGTGAGAGCTGGGGCAAATCCATGTGAGAGCTGGGGCAAATCCATGTGTGAGCTGGGGCAAATCCATGTGTGAGCTGGGGCAAATGCCATGAGCTGGGGCAATATCCATGTGAGAGGTGGGGCAATATCCATGTGAGAGCTGGGGCAATATCCATGTGTGAGCTGGGGGAGTATCCATGTGAGAGCTGGGGCAAATCCCATGAGCTGGGGCAATATCCATGTGTGATCTGGGGCAATATCCATGTGAGAGCTGGGGCAATATTCATGTGTTAGCTGGGGCAATATCCATGTGAGAGCTGGGGCAATATCGATAACGTGTCCACAGGTTGGGGGGGGCGCACAATTCTTGTCTGGCCCCGGGCGCTGACAACCCACGCTACGCCACTGGTAGAAACCCCTCATTGCTGTATCCTGTGGTGGAAACCCCTCATTCCTGGACTCTATCTGCAACTCCCATCACTGCTTCAGATTTGCTAATCGATTGACCAACTGTGTATGACCTCTGATGTGGACTTTAACCACCCTTTGCCAGCTGCCTGTCACCGACCTATGCTTTCTGACCACTCTCCTGCATTACCCCCTGTGTCTCCTGGTCCTCCACCCTCTGTCTAGTTCATCTGTATCTCCTTGTGTTATTGTATTCAGTGTCCAGTCCCAGAATCTGTCCTGTCCACCCTTCTTGTGTTCTTTAGTGTACCCTGTCCTCTGTATTTAGTATCTCAATCAGTCAGTTCATATATCTGTTATTATTTATCCAGTGTCCGTTCCTGGTTTATTTCTGTTTCCTCATTTAAAGGGACACTCTAGGCAACATGACCACCTAAGCTATTTTAGGTGGTCATGATGCCCGGAGAATGCCGCCCTCTGTCCCCCCTCCCTCCGCTCGGCAGTTCAGCTGAAAAAACTGAAAACAGCTGAGAGAGGCGGAGAACTTTACTAATCCTATTTCCCGCTTCTGCCGACTTTTGCCGAGTAGGAGACGTCATCGCGCTTTCAGCGCGATGACGTCTCCAACTCACCGCAGAAGCTGGCGGCTCCCTCTGAGGGTTAGTGTTGCGCGCATCCTCTTGCGCGCAACACTAATCCTCAGAGGGAGCCGGGAGGAAGCCTGCCGATTGGCTGGCTTACGTGAGAGGCGCGCATGCGCGCTTCTTACGTAAACCAGAAGCCAAGAAGACTCAAGAAGGACGGGAGCGGAAAAGGAGGGAGGTGAGTATAAAAAAATATATAGACGCCGCTGGAAAGTGGATTTTAGGGTAAGTATTACAGTTACAAAAAAATAAATAGAAACTAAAGAGTTATTAAGGGAATAGGAATAGGTTAGGATAAAAAAAACGGGGAGGGGGTGATTTTTTGAGTAGAGTGTCCATTTAATAAACCTTTTCTGTTTAAAACCATATTCGCCTGCCTCACTCCGCTTGTATAACAACATACTGGGCTCGAGACCCCTACCCTCCACAGTGGGACCTGACAGTTCCTCCTTAGCATCCGCGTTTTAGCAGCAGTAATGCAATACTGCCCCAAATGTTTTTCTTGGAAGCCCCAGATCCAGAGTTGTTGGGGTTTTTTTGAGACAAATAACCTTTTACAAGTTGGAGTGTTGAACAATTTATTGTGGGATATTTGCTATAAAACCCTTACATTGGTCCAATGCATCACTAGAAAAATATCTGAAAGAATCAGGTAAACAGAGCTTGTAGCATGACTCAGAGCTAAAAAAAAATAATTAATAAAGCAAAAATCACTGCATTCACATTTAAATGAGAATATTTCCCATTCTAAAAGACTGACATTAAAAAGAGTCTGCGGTTTCTAATGATATGTCACAGGTTAATATGGAAAGCAGCAGATTTTATAGAATTGAAAATAAACCAGCAGGACGAGTTAACGAACAGGGTTATTCAGAGAAGGGTGAAAACCAGGAAAACTGGCAGGAGAAGAGAACAATCTAGACCAAATAACCGATTTGTAAAGGGAGACCTATAAATTTTGACCTAGAAATTTCACTTCTCCAGTCATTCTCCTGAGATTCACCTTTTTTTTTAATAGATCTGTTACTGTTTATCTGGTGATTAGCAGGGCTGAAACACAGCCTTGGTCTTCCCCGCAGAATTACTTACTGAGACAGCATACTGCAAAATCAAATGTACCGAAATTGACAGGTCACTTGCCCCCATTAAGAAGCAGATGATCCCCATAAAAAAGGTGAATAATTGTCCCCTATGGATGGCAGAGAATACATATTTTGCTGGGGTGTGCAATTATATACAGGGTTATTCAAAGAGTCGATCTGGCCCCGAATTGTAATCGAACACTGAATTTCAGCAACCAGTGCTGCCATTTCGGGGCCATTCGACTATTCCGAGAGCAGGCAAATCGTCAAATTGTGACGAATTGCCTGCACATACGGTGCTTGTTCAAGGGCAGTGAAAACCCCATAGAGAAGCAATGCTTCGTCTATTCAGAGAACAAAAACCAGAAGTGAAAAGTTGCCGAATTGCCCTGCTGTTCAGTGGTTTCATTCGACAGGTTTATTCAGGCAAATCCCATAGACCTCAATGTTAAAAATATTCCCGTTTTAATCCAATATCTAATAAACCGTTATTTTGTTCGGCAGTAAAAATTCTCTTTATTTTTAGATTTTTTTTAAATTTATTTTTTGTAGGATCGTTTAGGCATTTTTTGGGATTTTTTTTTGTCAACCTTTTTTTCTTTCTGTAACAGCCCTTTTTATTATCATTCCCTGGACCTCATAAGTAAATTTCAGACATTTTCGCTCAGTAGTTTCTTTGTAAATAGCGTTTCACTTTTCAAACATTCAAGCGTACTGTTTTTTTTTCCTCTCTCCATTTGTCTGCGGTGCGATCGGCGGCTGCTCAGGTTTCTCCGTATTCGGGGTTGATCCAGATGTTTTTGCGGGTTTCGTGTGCGTTTGCCGGGTTTTGCGGCGAGCGTTCGTGTTCGCAGCGGCTTTTCCCTGCAATACGACGGCCCTGTGGCGCTTGCTGAATACACCGCAGGGTCGCCGAAATGGGATCGCCAAATCGCACTGAATTGAAGAGAACGAAAAGTCACCGAACTTGCGGTGACTTTTCGATTCTCTTTGAATAACCCTGATAGCTTATATCTCCTACTGTGTTGTATTTAGAAGGGAGTGAGATCTCTCCTTTTGAAAGTGGAGAATGCACCATTTTTTTTACAATGGGTCACATCACTCTCTAAATTGCAGACAATTACCATAGTGATAACCTCAGAGCACTCAGAATTATTTTGGAATTTGCTTTGGAAAGAGAAGAACCACCGCTTTCTAATAAGGGGTCACACTTGGTGGTGACTGTCAGGAGATCACAGCAGGAAGAGAGATATTCTAATAGCACCTTGTACATATAAATCAAGTGCATGAGGGTGGGTATCCCACCTGCAGCCCCCCCATAATACACAGAGGGGCCATGAGATCCCTCATTTGACAGCATGTCCTGCTCTTTTAAATAAGTTTCCCCGTGTCAGTGCCAGCATGACCAAATTAGAAATCTAGTAGGATTCTAGGTAATTTAGAGGGGCGTCTATCACACCCTCCATATAGAAATATCTCCCATAATACTTTATTTGAAAGAGGGTTTTGTATTGTCAAGTGACAATCACTGTGCTAGTGATCAGCTGTCAGCAGCTGCTAAATGAATTTTACAGTGATTTTGTGTTTGTGTTCACATATGACATTTTATATGGGATAAATATATTGCAGAGTGTATAGAAATATATTTATAGTGTATAAACTGACACTATTGTGTCATTTTCTGTGTAGGGTGATTGGTGTGTATTTTTTTCCATTAACATTTACTCTTCTTAATTTTGACAGGCATATGAGTGTCCATGCAATGTCAAAATGACACGTGTCAACCCTCTGGGAAATAAGATTATTTTGTAGTCTTATAAAAAAAAAAGTGCTTTATTATTTTATCTCTTTTTTTTTTTTCTATATAAATGGTAAGATGGTGCAAGTTGGTAAATTATGATACAATTTTAATATATATATAAAAATTTATTTTCCAAACAAAAATGGGCATAGACTGCACGTTTTTGTTTTGCTATGCAGACGAACTGGTGCTGATTACAGAATCATAAACTGAATGTATAAAACATTTACTTTTTTTTTTTTTTACTATATTAGGCTGCCATTTCAATTACTGTTCGAACTAAAGCTGTTTTCTGAAGTAGGAGGGTCTATGGAAAAAACAAGGTATAACTTGTGTGGGTTTGTTAGACATAGAAGGCTTAAATTAGTAATTAAATACAGAGAGAGCCTATGGCTGAGGAATGAAGCAGTGAAGGGGTTAAAATTGATAAAATGCATCACTAGAAAGAAAATCAAAATCAAGTCCCTCACCTTGGGAATGAAATATCCTCTAAACGTGACATCCTGAGTAGTGGCATGTGGAAGGTTGCCTGGAACAATGTTACCAAACCTTTGGATTTCATGGATGACGGCGTCTGTGTACGGCATTTCCTTCCTATGGTCTATTTGAGGCTGGGAAGAGCCAATCACAGTGTCTATTTCAATCTGGACTTTTTCTGTAAATAAACATTTAAAACATATATTTTAAATTATAATTGATAACATAGACAAAAGAAAAAAGGGGAAGTAATTAGGGAGAAACCTAATTCACATTGCCTGTAATCATATATCACTCCTGGGAACTTCTCCCTTTCAGAATCCGTTGAAATGAGACGATTGTATGAATGTGGTTAAACAAAAAAATCAACCTAAGTATCAGCAGCAACATAGTATCGCTCCTTGAGGTGGGCAATCATAAATGTTGCACAATTATCTATCTAACCCCTCTTCAATACATTTGAGGGTATTAGAGTTTATGCAAACAGGGCATTCAGGCAAGCTCATTATCATCCAGTGCTCTGCGCTGTGATCGGCTGCTCAGGTTTCTCCGGCGTGTTCGGCAGGTTAATCCCGATGTTTTTTCGGGGTGCCTTCGCCAGGTTTTGCGGTGAGTTTTCGGCGGGTTTGCGGCAGCCTTTCCCTGCAATTCGGGGACCCTGTGGTGCTTGCTGAATACACCGCAGGGTCGCCGAAATGGGATCGCCAAATCGAACCGAATTGAGAACGAAAAGTCACCAAACGTGTGGTGACTTTTCGATTCTCTTTGAATAACCCTGCTAGTAATTAAAAATATGTAGTTAAAATAAAAAGTGCCAACATTAGGACGCGTTTCGCTGAAACAGAAGCTCAGCTTCCTCAGCTTAGCGGCAAACAAATTGTGTTAACATTTTTTAAGATGTTTGATACTTCCAATAAAAAGTTTTGTTTTTTCTGGTTTACCATTGCCAGATTTAATTCATCCTATTTATTTTTCACTGCCTATATCGGTGAGGCACCTGCTAACTTCATTATTTATATCATGTTTACTTATCCTCAAACATTGTTACAGGTAGAATTACAGTCCTGGGGTGATGGGTAACATTCCAAAAAGTGATTAAAAAAAAGGATCCTTCAAATGTTATTTCATTTATTTATTCTTTCCCCAAAAGGAAGAAAACTATCAGGGTTATTCAGAGAGCGGTGAAAAGCAGGAGAATGACTGGAGAATGGAAAATTTAAGGTCAAAATAGCCAAACCAGGAACATTTTCCCATTCATCTCACTTTCCAAATCGACTATTTTGACCTAGAATTTTCCATTCTCCAGTCATTCTCATGCTTTTCACCGCTCTCTGAATAACCCTGTATGTGACAATCCATCCGCAAAAAAAATCACTTCTGAGTTGCAATCTCCACTTTCAAATTCTTTCCATATGACCACTACAAAACGTTGTCTTGTGAGAAACAAACATACAGTGGCAAGAAAAAGTATGTGAACCCTTTGGGATTACGTGGAGTTTTGCATGAATTGGTCATAAAATGTGCTCTGATCTTCATCTGACTAAGTCACAACAATTTGAAAAACACAGTCTGCTTAAAATAATACAACACAAACATTATATGTTTTCATGTGTTTATTGAACATAACATGTAAACATTCACAGTGCAGGGTGGAAAAAGTATGCGAACCCCTAGCCTAATGACTTCTCCAAGAGCTAATTGAGTGAGCCAACCTTGAGTCCAACCAGTGTGATATTATTTGATGTGTTGCTGAAAGCTGTCCTGCCCTTTAAAAACACACACCAGTTTTGGGTTTACTGGTTCCAAGCAGCACTGCCTGATGTGAACCATGCCTCGCAGAAAAGAGCTCTCAGAAGACCTACGATAAAGAATTGTTGACTTGCATGAAGCTGGAAAGGGTTACAAAAGTATCTCCAAAAGCCTTGATGTTCATGTGTCCACAGTAAGACAGACTGTCTACAAATGGAGAAAGTTCAGCACTGTTGCTACTCTCCCTAGGCGTGGTTGTCCTGTAAAGATGACTGCAAGAGCACAGCGCAGAATGCTTAATGAGGTAAAGAAGAATCCTAGAGTGTCAGCTAAAGACTTACAGAAATCTCTGGCACATGCTAACATTTTTGTTGACACATCTACAATAAGGAAAACATTAAACAAGAATGGAGTACATGGGAGGACACCACGGAGGAAGCCATTGCTATCCAAAAAAGAATATTGCAGCACGATTGAAGTTTGCAAAAGAGCACCTGGATGTTCCACAGCACTACTGGCAAAATATTCTGTGGACAGATGAAACCAAAATTGAGTTGTTTGGAAAAAAACACACAACACTATGTGTGGAGGAAAAAAGGCACAGCACACCAACATCAAAACATGTAAAACTGTAAAACATGGTGGAGGGAGCATCTTGGTTTGGGGCTGCTTTGCTGCCTCAGGGCCTGGACGGATTGTTGTCATTGATGGAAAAATGAATTCCAGAGTTTATCAAGACATCTTGCAGGAAAACGTAAGACCATCTGTCCGTCAACTGAAGCTCCGCAGAGGATGGGTGATGCAACAGGACAATGACCCAAAGCATACAAGTAATTCAACAGAATGGCTTCAACAAAACAAAATACGCCTTCTGGAGTGGCCCAGTCAGAGTCCTGACCTCAACCCGATTGAAATGCTGTGGCATGATATTAAGAGAGCGATTCACACCAGACATCCTAAGAATATTGCTACACTGAAACAGTTTTGTGAAGAGGAGTGGTCCAAAATTACTCCAGATCGTTGTGCAGGTCTGATCTGCAACTACAGGAAACGTTTGGTTGAGGTTATTGCTGCCAAAGGAGGGCCAACCAGTTATTAAGTCCAAAGGTTCACATACTTTTTCCACCCGGCACTGTGAATGTTTACATGTTCTGTTCAATAAACACATGAAAACATATAATGTTTGTGTTGTATTATTTTAAGCAGACTGTGTTTTTCAAATTGTTGTGACTTAGATGAAGATCAGAGCACATTTTATGACCAATTCATGCAAAACTCCACGTAATCCCAAAGGGTTCACATACTTTGTCTTGCCACTGTATATAGCATGTCTAGAATATTTTAAGATTTTTATAAAATTTTCATAATTTTTGACAAATAAAATTTGCAAATTGTGCATACAATACATAATTTGATATAAACATTAAAATTCTATGTGACTGAAACTTAACCATTTTCCACACAGTAAGCAGATGGACACATTTTCGGGTGTGACATTAAGTCAATCAAGCTTCCTGCATACAAGTCTTTCCCTTACTTTGAATCTCAGGGTATTTCATCATAAGCAGGATGCCCCATCTAAGTGTCGTTGAGGTTGTTTCCATTCCAGCTACAAACAAATTGCTCACAAGGTTTACTAAATTATCATCATGGAAAAAACTTCCAGGACCAGGTTTTTCCTGAAATACACACGGACAAATGAAAATTCAGTTGCGTTGAAAAGTAAATCAAATTACTATTGATAGTGTGCGTACAATGAGGATATTATTATTATTATTATGTTATTCATAAGATCAGCTGTCAAAATGCAAACAGGACATACTTAAAAACAAAAGAAACCTCAAAGTATCCTTCCTGGTAAAATACTTTCACAAAAAAAAAAAAAAAAGAATTGTTCAGGGCTTTACTGAATAAGACAGAAATATACAGATTTCCAGTATTTTTTTTAAAACCTCCTTTGGTATCATAAGTTTTATTTTATCGAGTCCTACTGGTTGTATTCGTGCAAAGAAAAATGATAGGTTCTATAAATATTTGAATGAAAGGTTCTAAACTATAGATGGCATCCTTTTTCTTAATTGCATGGGGTCTGTATTATCAACATACAGGCAGAAATTGCCTTTTGTGTCAAATCTAGCAAATGTGATGCAGACAGGATATCTGAACATGTTATTACCTATCTATGGGGATTTGTAGTGGTTATAAGATTTTTATATTTTATTGGTAGATTTTGGAAGCTGCATTGCTAATTATCTATGTATGTGCTGCGTAATGCCTGTGTATGGGAATTACAGCAACCCCTTGTATATGTATAGTATGTGCTTCATAATGCCCGTGTATGGCAATTACAGCAACACCTTGTATCTGTATGTGCTGCATAATGCCTGTGTATGGCAATTACAGCAACACCTTGCATCTGTATGTGCTGCATAATGTCTGTGTATGGCAATTACAGTAACACCTTGTATCTGTATGTGCTGAATAATGCCTGTGTATGGCAATTACAGCAACACCTTGTATCTGTATGTGCTGCATAATGCCTGTGTATGGCAATTACAGTAACACCTTGTATCTGTATGTGCTGCATAATGCCTGTGTATGGCAATTACAGCAACACCTTGCATCTGTATGTGCTGCATAATGCCTGTGTATGGCAATTACAGTAACACCTTGTATCTGTATGGGCTGCATAATGCCTGTGTATGGCAATTACAGCAACACCTTGTATCTGTATGTGCTGCATAATGCCTGTGTATGGAAATTACAGCGACACCTTGTATCTGTATGTGCTGCATAATGCCTGTGTATGGCAATTACAGCAACACCTTGTATCTGTATGTGCTGCATAATGCCTGTGTATGGCAATTACAACAACAACTTGTATCTGTATGTGCTGCATAATGCCTGTGTATGGCAATTACAGCAACACCTTGTATCTGTACTGTACAGGGATTTACACTCATTATAACCCCCTGAATCTTATTCCTGTACAGCAGTGAGTGACCCCCACAGCTCTCCCTGTATTCTGTCCTGTTTCTGGCTGTTGTAAAACAGAGAGGGTCAGACGAACGCATTTTGTACAGACTGTGCATCCGTGCAGTATGGATGTACTTTCTGACTGACAACAAGGTAGTGGTCACACAGTCCGTTTTTTCACTGACGTATTTTTTGACGGATGTAGGAGGGAAAATAATGAAAAAACATTTTGTCCGTCAAAAATGCTGGACGTATAAATGCAATCCGTCTGACAACATTCAATCACTAACACACAAAGCTATGCGGATGTTGCGGACACAGCGAACTTTGTGCAGCCCTTCTAGGGTTTGTACTTTCTTGCCTAACGTGCGTCCATTTGCCGCGGCCATTGTGCGTCCGTAGTTCAGTGCGGATGTACTTCGTGTGTGGGACTTCATTGGCCTTTATTTCATGCTATCACGGACGTACTTTTGTGCGCCATCACGGACTTGAACGCTGCGCTCGTCTGACCCCAGCCTTAGACTGAGGGAAGCATGAAAAAAACAGTCCTCCCTTCATTTACTCAATATAGAAAAAAAAATGGGAAGCTTGCACTCTCCCAATAGGCCTTGCTAGTCATTCATCTTTATAAAACATAGCATATTAATTTTGTTTTAGTGAGTTTTAATGATAGGATGTTTTCAATGCAAGATTAGTGTTCTCCCTGGAGAGAAAAAATATATCTGAGATCTCACTCCTGTCACCCACTATTAATGTGAAGAAGCTACAAGGAACAGCCCTCACCCTCACCCTCACAGTAACAAAAAGCTCAGGAAACTTTATTGCTGCATTACAATAACGACAGAGAGAGAGCAGAATACAAGGAGAGCTTTGTGGTCACCCAATGCTGCACAGGAACCATTTCTGCCTGTATGTTGATAATGCAGACCCCGTGCGATTTTGTGTAAGAAAAAGGGACACCTTTCATCCCGGCAATATCTCTTTAAAGGGAAAATTAATGCATGAATTTAAAAAAATTTGCAAATTTACATTATAAACGATCTCCGAACAACAATTTCTGTGCAAAATTTCTAATTTACTCAATAATTAATTGTTAACTTAACATCCCACATTTGAACTAACTATGATCGCTACAAACCCTCATAAGCAGGAGATCTGCCAATGGGTATCATTTATCTATTTCACAAGTTTAAAATAATGTAAATTTGCTCATTTAAATTTTTTCCTGCAATCATTTAAAGGAACACTCTACTCAAAAATCACCCCCCCTGTTTTCTTATCCTAATCTATCCCTATTCCCTTAATAAAGCTTTATTTTTTTTGTAACTGTAATACTTACCCTAAAATCCACTTGTTTCCAGCGGAGTTTTTTTTTTATTTTGTACTCGCCTCCCTCCTCTTCCGCTCCCGTCCTTCTTGCATCCGACTTGCCTTCTGGTTTACGTGAGAAGCGAACATGCGCGCCTCTCACGTAAGCCAGCCAATCGGCAGGCTTCCTCCCAGCTCCCTCTGAGGATTAGTGTTGCGCACAAGAGGATGCGCGCAACACTAACCCTCAGCCGCTGCCGCCAGCTACTGCGGCGAGTTGGAGACGTCATCTCGCTGAAAGCGCGATGACGTCTCCTACTCGGCAAAAGTCGGCAGAAGTGGGAAATATGATTCCTGCTCTGCTGACTGACAGCTGGGAGGGCAGAGTAAACTCCTCCGCCTCTCTCAGCTGTTTTCAGCTTTTTCTGCTGAACCGCTGAGCGGAGGGAGGGGAGACAGAGGGCGGCATACTCCGGGCATCATGACCACCTAAAATAGCTTAGGTGGTCATGTTGCTTAGAGTGTCCCTTTTACCTTTACAGAAATATTGCTTGGGTGAATGATTCTAAACTCTAGATGGCGTCTCTTATCTCACACAATGTCACACAGGGTCTGCATTATCAGCATACAGGCAGATATGGCCTGTGTTAGATCCAGTGAATGTGCTGCAGACAGATAATAAAATGGTGAGATCTCCTGATTGGGGGATTTGTAGTGATCATAATGAGATTATTAGCAATACAAAGAATTTAGTTTCTCCACGGGGTGCACACTAATATTGCATTAAAAAGGGATGTAAGGTTTTTTTTTTTATACCAATTATTTATTTTAATTGTATTACATTATAAAATCGGGTTTACATGTAATATGTAGTGATAGGGTTAAATATCTCAGAGCAGTCTTCATGCAAACTTGCGATTTAATCCTAAATTTAAATGTTAATTAAGAATCCCATGTTTCAAATAAATGTTCTTTATATTTTTTAAGGCATTTGAGGGATTATTCAGAGAGCTGTCACATTCCCTGCACTTCGGGGAATCAAATTTCCTGACCCCGCAGTGAATTCAGCAATCACCGCAGGGTCCCCGGAGTGCATGCACTGGACCCGAAAATGTGGCGTAAAACAGCCAGAAATAAGCGAAAATTTCACTGGAAAACGCATCCAACACGACCGAAGTATCGGAGCACCTGAACCACCGCAAAAATTACACCGAACGCATCTGGAAAAAGCTGACGATCCACAACATACAGTGCCGACCAGCCGCCGGAAAAAGCTGACAAGCTGGCGAACGGGGTAAAAGAAGGATTGAAAGTGTCAAAATTGAAACACTGTTTGCAAAAAACTACTGAACAAAAATGCCTGGAATTAGCATATAAGGTCTTATGAATGATAATAAAAAGGTCTGTTACAGAAAAAAACACTATTTGGAAAAAAAGGGAAAAAAAGATTCCCCAAAAAATCCCGAAAAATGCTCGAAAGATCGTAATATATAAATAAATAGGCTTTTGCTGCAGATTAAAAGAATAAATGGTTTATTAGAAATTGAATAAGAATGGGAATATTTTTAACATTGAAACCTATGGGATTCACCTGATGAAACCTGCCGAAATAAAACCACTGAATATCAGGGCATTTCACTGCTCAAAATTAGGCAAACTGACTGCTCTTTGAATAGCCGAATGGCCCCGAAATGGCTCCATACAGGGAAATTGCCTGTTCGATGCCATTTCAGGGCCAGATCGGCTGTCTCTGAATAATCCTGTTGATGGTGGAGGGGTTGTATTTAATCTAGGTATGTGGTAATTGTACAGTCCTATGTGATCATCATAATTCTACAAGTTGGATATTGCAATAATACCTCTTTTTGTTTGATAAGGAAAGCGTCGATAAGGTTTCTCTGGTCGTTCATGTCCAGTTCTTCCTTATGCTTTGCGAATGTTTCTCTAATAAATGTCAGCATTTCTTTATTATTGTTGAAAACAGTTTTGTGGCTTCCAGGTAGCCAGCGAATCAAAGATGGAAAAATATTGTAGAGCTAAAGGAAAGAGATAAAGGTTATCGCCCAGGATTACTGGATGACCTGTCACACCAGGTAAAGACAAACTAAATGAAAACTCATGTGACCATTGTTTGGCAAGAAACAAAGTCAAAACAGTATAGAAGGTGAGAGACAGATGGTCGCCTGATACGCGGGTGCTGGAGGATCGCAGTCTCGGGTAATTCCAAATAAAACAAGGACAATGGACAATTCAGTGGCATGACATAATAACGTCAGAAAAAGGGCTACCCCCTCCTGGCTGGGGAAATCCCATTACAGGATATTCAGAGGTCATTTGGAGCCCACAGGGTCATGTTGGGCATCACTGGATGGCCAGAATCTGGGCTCTCCAATGATAACAAACATGACCATATACAGTGTAATATTAAACAAGTAATAACACTTTTTTGTATGGCAATGGCATTGTCCATTTTCCACATATAAAATGAACAGTGCCACTGCCATTACTCACCTTTTCATTTCCCACGCCATAAGTTCAGTGTTTTATAAATAGTCATATTTTTAATAAAATTCAACGTGCCAAAATGCAAGTGAAAAATTAAATTTTCCAGTTTTGGTTAAAATTGCATGTCATCTTAGAAAAATGCAGTAGCAGGTTCATAGCTCTGCAAAAAATTTTTTTTAAAGGAGCTACCCACACAATGTATAGCTAGAAAGGTTTAGATGATAAAATGTGGGAAAATAAGCTGCAAAAGATTGAAATTCGAATGGAAGTGAACACTTGTTTGACATTTCTTGATGTAGCGTTCTGACGTGACATGACGTATCTACATAAAAATGATATATTTTGAATCTGTTAATTCCGCTGGGAAAAATGATATATTAATTGCCTGGGTCCTGCAATAAAACATGAAATGCAGTAAAAAGAATCCGGCACGGCGCACAAGGTTGCTATACCAGTGAGTACACATATCACACATATGTGCTACAATTATGAATCATTATAAAGAGCAAGCAACAATGCAGAAAAAAAGTCCAGATAATGGTGATGAAATCACGTAACGAATAATGGTGTCTGAATCCCAAGAGTGATAACAAAGTTCAGTGGAGAGGAAAATAAATATATATATATATATATATAAGATATCCAGTAGTACTTAGGAGGTTCACCCTAGAGCCTGATATGTCCCGGTTCTGGGAAGCAGGTGCCTATGGCCAAATAGAGAGTTGCTCTCCCATTCTTTATTGGTGCAGAGAGACAGCGCTCCCATACTAAAGTACAGCAAAGCCTTTAAATCCCGTGCACTGTTAACGGTTGCACTCACCAATTAGATGTTCCATATTTATACATCCTGAAGTGCCATGAATCCGCTCTTGCAGTGGATGCAGAGCCTTCTGCTGCTGGAGACGATGCGCATAAGGATAGGAGCATCAAATATAATGACTGGCCAATTAAAATTTAAATAAAATTTATTTAAGAATAACAACAGATAAAAGATATCACTAAAAACAGGTGCTGAGACGCGTTTCGGCTTCAAAAAAGCCGTCCTCAATCAGAAACACATATCTTTTGTTATACTATTCCCAGAATTCTTTCATTGCAACAGATGACTAGGGAATCCTGGGAATGGTAGTTCAGAAACATCTGGGAGGCCAAAGTTTGACAGCCCTTGTGTACACCAACTAAAATTTTCCCAACTAGCAGAGGCACGCTTGACTTTCGAGCAACACCATTTTGAAGTGGTATGGTAAATTTGAAAATGTGTTTAAAGTTCAACGACAAAGACGAGATGAGTGTAACAGGACCACCTACACATCTAACCATCGCACAGATTGGTGATAAATTTGAAACCGATGGCACTGTGTGATTTGAACAAGCAAAGATCTGGGAGGCGTTGCAGAGCAACAAGTCCTGCTTCCTCGGATACGGTGTTGCAACAGTTTACACGCTCACTGCAAAAGTTTGTCAAACAATGTGCACGACACAGGAATTAGCAGATCAAACATACAACGTATTCTGAAGAGAGCACATTGGAAATGTTACATTCTGAGACTGTTACACGCCATGATTGAAGATGGCCCTGATTTGGAAAATGGAGTACTGTGAGTGGTTTCCACAAAAGGTACAAGAAGATGAGAACTTTGTACAGAAAATGGTGTAGCCTGATGAAGCACAGTTTAAACTAAATGGTACAACAAACCGTCATAATTGTGTTTATTGGGCACCAGAAAATCCTCACATTCATGTGGACAAAGCAGTCAATTTACCGGGGAACAATGTCTGGTGTGGACTGTCATCCAAGGGTTTCACTGGGCCATTCTTTTTTGAAGGCACGATCATTGGTCCAGTGTAACTTGACATGCTTTGCACATCCATTTTATCGGCCATTTGTGCGCTTTATGCGGATGAGCAATATTACTTCCAGAAGAATGGCGCACCACCTAACACCATGACATTCTGCCAGGACATTGAATGGGACGCAGAGGTGCTGTTGAATTCCCTCCACATTCCCCAGACTTGACACCCCTCGATTTCTATCTGAGGAGAACACTAAAGAGTGTGGTATACCGTAGAAAACCACCTACACTGGCTGTACTACGGGAAGACATTGAAATATCATGCAGAGCATTCCCTGTGGACACTCCTAGTCAATGTTGTTCATGCAGTAGTGCGCCGAAATCAAAACAGTCTGGATGCTAATGGTGACCACTTTGACCTAATGTGATTGTATGATTCAAACATGACTCACAGATGCCCTTTGAGGTATATATGAATCTAGTAATGACATTTTTATGCATATATTTTTCATGTTGAAGTCTGTAGACATTTGGGTCCCTCTGATTAATGTATACAGTATATATACATGATATCTACTGTTTATTGACGGAAAAATATTCTACCTCATTTCAGGGATGTTACATTTATTGTTCCACATTTTAACTAGTATTTTTTCAAGTAACGTAATAACAGAATAGTAATGATAAAAACATTCTTACCATCACCATAGGACTTTGTATTATCCTGATGTTTGTGTTGGTTAAGCTCATGAGTTTCAAAAATTTTGGGTCGTTGTAATCAAATCTATGTCCAAGTAGTATAGACACAATAATGTTGGCTACGGCTGCGTTGATTTTAATTGTGTTCTCAAACGGCTTTCCTGGAAGATCAAGAACATAAATAAATCTCATTAATAAATAATAAAAGTGATGTACTGTACATGTATAGGAATAAACACTAAACTAAAGAGGTTATTCACTAACCTCCGAATTGTCCCCGAATTGCAACAGACGGTGAATCTCGGTTAAATTTCAGGCCAATTTGTCTATTCACTAAGCTGTCAATTCCTCAAATTCTGGCAATTGACAGAAAATACGGTGCAATTCGCTGCAGTTCACCACAATTCGGCGGCACCAAAATTGCCCCATAGACTATGGTGTCTTCTATTCACAGAACACCGTACTGCACTGAAGGTTTGGCAAAATTCCCTGATTTTTGATGTTTCAGTTCGACAGGTTTAAACAGGCAACTCCCATGGGATTCAATGGAAAAACTTAATATATTAAAAACAATTAACCCTTTCACTACCAAGTGATTTAAAAAAAAAAAAACATTGTCAGAAACCATTGTTTTTTTTGTAAAATAATTTTTAATTAATTCTAACATAAGAAATATTTGAGTTTATACCCTTTGCATTTCTTACTGTAAATAACCTATTTTGCCCAGTAGATGGCGCCATCTACTACCAAATTGAGTGGCTGATCTATTTTCTTTTTCTCCCTGCATCGGCTGCTGACTGCATCTGAAACCCCGATATTTCAGAGATTTGTGCAGCTGATTTTACAGATTTTTGCTCAGAGCTGTACATTCCTGACCTAATCCCCAGAAGGCTGATCAGCTCAATATGAGTGACAGCTTTCTGGGTGAGGGGGAAGAAGAGGTAAATTCAGCCACCCATGACCTTTTAAAATTGCTTTAAATGCGCCATGGTTGCTTTAGAGTTAATTCCCTAAACGTGAGCTTAGTGAAGGCGGGTTTCTCTAACATTAATATTTTACCATCTTTTGAGCACACTTTACTAGTAAATAAATAAACTTCCTAACTGGCAGATATCTCCTTTACCCGAATGACACAAATTTTACCAATTTGTAAATAAAACCTTTTGATTCTCAAACCATTACTGATTAGAGGAGAGGCCCTTCCTAACAGTACAAAAAACATCATACCATGCCCATGACCAAAGCCAACCCATGAATAAATTACACTGACACTTTGCTTGTGAGTAGAATGGCTTTGGCCACAGCTTTATTTAGCAATTTCTATAACATATGTATCCACTGAAACAATTGTCAGCAGAGGCGTAACCCTGCCCCTGACAGTTAAAACCTTTTCACAGAGGACGACCTCCGGTGTGCCGTCAGCCCCATCTGGAAGCCCCCTCTCCCAATTGCTCGCTTGAGCTCCACCTTTCTCCAATTTTAAGCTGGCCAGGAGAATTCCACCACCGCAGCCTGAGCACAAAGCCTCCCTCAGGTTGCGCCCCTCGCAACCAGCGCCTCCTCAATTTCCACTTGCAATCCGAGGTTGAAAATGTCCAGGCCGATGTCCATGAGGTGAACACCATCTGAACGCACTAGGGCTAGCATTACCACCCTCTAATTCACGATGCCGAATAGCCTGACCTCCCAAACGAGTAATGAAATGGGACACTGCATGGTTGAGCTTGTGGCGGGCACACTCAAGGGCATGCACATCACCCAAAGCAGACCAAGCATATTGAAAAATCACCTCCGACCAAACCAAAATCACCCCAGGCAGCAAAGCCTGAAAACGGACCAGATCCTCCTGAATAGAGTGCAAAAGGTCAACAATCTTTCCCACCAGCATGAAGTAACAAAATAAAAAGGCCACTCACCAATCGGTGCAAAGAGGAAACCTCCCTGAACAACTGCACCCACCGCAAACCACGAATACCGCGCCAGTGGACCCGAACGCAGTCTGATGAAAAATTAAGGTTTCGTCAATATGAACGAACTGAGGCCCGCCGCCCGGCCCAATGGATAAAGGAATGGCCGACGATCCACATCGTGCCAAGGGGAGAACCTGGGAGAATCAGTCATAAAAGAAAAGCCAATGCACGAAGATAAACATGCAAGAGAAACCAACAATTACAACAGATGAGGATGAATATTACTGCAATGCCGTTCCGACTACCAACGACCGACCCTCATAATTTACTAATCAGAAAGACCCAGTCCTGCAGCTGCAGCGGCTGCCCCGATGAGAAAAGAATGAGCAGAAAACTGTGAAGCAGGAAGACTCAGATGCTGCAGAAAAAAATGGAAAACACGAATTGATACCGAGTCAAAGCCAAGCCAGACTGATGACCTAAAAAGGAACCTGGAGCGGCTCCTCTAAGCCAAACATATTCAGTTACCCACCGCAATGGACATGAGGCACCTCATTGCCCCACCAAGCAAACCTCCGATCCCTTCCTGGCCCTAATAGTCTTAGAGCTCTGTAGCCAAAGATGAACACCCCTCCCAGATATCCACAAATCTGAAAAGAGGAGAGCGGAAAAGGAACCCACCCATGGGGCAACAAGTTCCCCAATCTGTAAAGCCCCATAAAACGCAACAACAACCGTACAAAACAAAACAAGCTCAAACATAGAGGAACAAACAACCGGCAACACGTCCAACAAGCCATCCAAAATGTCTACCAAAAGCGGAAGGTGACGATCTCACCCTCAGGGACAGTCATGCCGGGAACCAGAAAGGAAAAGCCGGACCAGCCCAACACCAGGCCCAAAACAGGATCAGGTAACATATCTGGTAGCTGTTCACTGCTGGCATTCAATGTGAGAATGCTACCCCCTCCCTCATGGCATACATCTTTATATCCCACAACAATGTATCAATAAGCAAACTTTTAAACCAATCCCTGAACATAACTCCGCCACCCCTTCCCACCCACCCCTCCTCCCAGCAACTGGACTCCAGGGCCCTGTATGTCAGTCATGGTCCGTCTTCTTACTGTATACAATACGACTGGGCTTCCTTTATAGAACCGTGTGTGCAATGTATGTATTCCAGTAAAACTAACCCTTATAAGACTGAAATATTTCCACCAGCGAGTCACATTCTTCATTAATCGCACTTTCTATGACTTTCTTTCCCATCCCAAAATCTCTCAGTGTTGATAGAGAGAATCTTCTCATCACTTTCCAATTTTCACCACGAGCAAAAATTACACCTAAGGGAAATCCAAACAAAGTTAGTACCTTCATGTTAAACAATCACCTATACTCTACTACAGGGGTCAAAATTTCCACTCGCCCCCTCGCAATTTGTGAGTAGAAATTGGGGGAGGGCGAGTGAAAAATGAGCTGTGATTAGAATGCTAGCGTCTGCATCGAGCAGGCACTGGCATTCCCTTTCAGGTGCTGGTGTTGGCTCCATGCCGACACTAGCACTAACCTGGCTGTCAAAGAGAATCGACAGCCCGATGCTGCCATCCGCAATGCTGACTCTGCATTGCATTGCATTGATTCAGTGGCCGCACCTCCGAACTCTACCGTTCTCGGAGGCACAGCCGCAGGACCCTGCTTCCTCCCAACTGCAGCCTGTCACATTACTCTGCGGGCACTGGGAGGAAGTGATCGTATAACGTCACTTCCTCCCAGCGTTCCATGCAATATCATGTGTAGCTGTAGACCTGATGCTGGCTCCCAGGTTGAAGATGAAATTAACATTAATGAAGATGGAAATGAAAGGGGGTGAACATAAAAGGACGGGGGGCGGAAATGAGCATAAAAAGGGGGAGAAAGCATAAAAATAAGGGGCAATGAACATAAAACTGGGGAGAAATTAACATAAAATGAGGGGGGCATGAAAATAGAACATAAAATGAGGGAAAAGGCATCAAAATAGGGGGAGAAATTAACATAAAATGAAGGAGAAAAGAACATAAAATGTGAGAAAAAGCATAAAAATAGGGGATAAATGAACATAAAATAAGGTGGGAAAGCATAAAAATAGGGGGCAATGAACATAAAATGAGGGGGAGAAAAGAACATAAAATGGGGGAGAAGCATAAAAATAGAGGGGTGAACATGAATGAAAAAGGAGGTGGGTGAAATGGACTGAAAAAGGAGAGGTTGGACTGAAAATGGAAAGGATGGAGGGAGATGGACTTGGAAGGGAGAGAATTTCCATGGAAAGAAGGGAAGGGGAGAAAATGGACATGAGAGGAAGAGGATGAAAGGAGTAGAGACTAGAGAAAGAGGAACGAAAGGTGCACAGAAGGGGGGGCACGACGCGCGTCATTGGCTGTAGTGGGATGGCTTGATATCAAGCTGTCCCTCTGCAACCAATGACGCACGCTAGCATCAGCTGCCATGGCGGGCTGAAATCAGCAGGCCGCGTGGCAGCTGTCGATGAGGCTTACCTGTACGCCTCAACGGCGAAAGACATTACTTACGGGCGCCACCTGCGCGTCCTGAAGTGGGTTAATAATCAGTGACTGAATCTGAGCGTATATTGTGTGTGTCTGTATCAGTGAGTGTGAATCTGAGTTTAAAACCATGGGCACTTTGGGCATTAATCGTGATGCATCATTGAATCGAGAGACCAGAAAATATGCGCAGCCATAGCACCACCCTGAATGGAGGTGACCTGTAGAACAGGGCCGGCCCAAGTCACTGTGCTGCCTGGAGCGACGGATGAAATGCTGCCCCCCCAAAATAAAAAAAAAACACGTGGCATGTAAAAGCGTATCCAGAGCTCCACAGCAATAATACTCACGCTGATACACACTGTACATTACTGTGAGTTTTATTGCTGTCGAGCTCTGTGATACAGTAATGTGTGGTGTGTATGCGTGTATCACAGAGCTCCACAGCATTAAAACTCACAGTAATGTGCAGTATGTATGAACGTATCACAGAGCTCCACAGCAATAAAACTCACAGCAATGTGCAGTGTGTATGAGCGCATCAGAGCTCCACAGCAATAATACTCACAGTAATATACAGTGTGTATCAGCGTGAGTTTTATTACTGTGGAGCTCTGTGATACACTCATACACACCACACATTACTGTATCACAGAGCTCCACAGTAATAAAACTCACGCTGATACACACTGTATATTACTGTGAGTATTATTGCTGTGGAGCTCTGTGATGCGCTCATACACACTGCACATTACTGTGAGTTTTAATGCTGTGGAGCTCTGTGATACACGCATACACACCACACATTACTGTATCACAGAGCTTCACATCATTAAAACTCACAGTAATGTGTGGTGTGTATGAGCATATCACAGGGCTGTTTACATATCATCAGTGCAGGGGCTCGGCGGCAAAATATGCCGCTCCCCCAAAATCTGCCGCCTCTGAACCACTCCATGGTTGGGCTGGCCCTGCTGTAGAAGATGCAGAGAGCATCACTCAGCCCTGGTTCATGTGAAAAGCCCTGCAGGGCTATCTGTAAGGATTAAACCCTCACCATCCATTCCGGTTGGTGAGGGGTTAAATCGGAATCAGATGGGGTCTCTAATACAGATCCCCACCGTGTAAAACCCATCATTCACTGAATGGATTCAGTGGATGAAAGCATTTACTGAAACAAACACCCCTTCAGTGCCATCTTTACATAGGGTCACCTCTCTATAACTGCAAGGTAAACGGGCAGTATGGGACTGGGTTAGGAAGGTTAACTGATGGCGAGTAACTTATAAGACCTGGCTAGTAGCTCAGGGACTGAAATTTTGAGCCCTGCTCTACTAAAAGAATCATCTAACAACATAGCTGCAAAGATCAAATTCCACGAGGGAAAATTTCCGCATGTTCCCTTAGGCTGGGGTCAGACGAGCGCAGTGTTAACGTCCGTGTTGCCCGCACATAAGTACGTCCGTGATAGCATACAATTGTGTTAAATGGAGCCCCACACACGAAGTACGTGCGCACAGAAGTGCGGGGGCAAGAATGTAATACTGCTAGAACGGACGTGCGGAGTGCACATAGCTTTCTGTGTGAGTGATGGAGCATGGTCAGACAGACTGCATTTATATGTCCAGCATTTTTGACGGACAGAATGTTTTTTCATTGTAATTTATTTTCCCTGCTACATCAGTCAAAAAATACATCAGTGAAAAAAACCGACTGTGTGGCCACTACCTTGTGGTCAGTCAGTAAGTACGTCCGTACTGCACGGACGCACAGTCTGTCGAAAATGCGCTCATCTGACCCTAGCCTTAGAGATAGGTATGTACAACAATAACCCTACCGCTAGCCCTTACCTAAGTCCAGTGTGGGCTGTTGTGCTGCGAGTGTGCTCCATCCATACATGCATAGCTTGTACAGCTATATGCACACCCATTTGAGGTGCCAGGAACCAGAATGTGCCATCACTCCTCCCAGGTACCTCTACAGGGTTCACGATGGAGCTGTCCAAGCAATGTACTTATAGATGGTGCCCCCTCAAGGTCATACCCCCAGCCTCCTCAGCCAAGAAAATTATGGTAGCTGACATTTGACACCAAGCAGTATTTTTTGAGGGAGAACACAATGCTGTGCTAGGGGAGTGGAAGGCACCGCATGTCCAGAATAACGGCGGCCAACTGGGAAATGTCCCGGTATACCGGTGGACCCGTCTCACCCTGCCATGATGAACCACTGAACACGGGATTGTGACCTTCTTTTGGGTCGTGATCCATTTGTTGAGAACCACAGCCCTAGATCATTGGCGTTCATAAAAAGGTGTGCCTGCTTTTCATTTCTCCTGCTTTCATCCATTTAGGTTCCTATCTACATTTTGAGTTTCTCTTATTTGGTTTAGGATAAAGAACATGAAAATGAACAGGATGTTCTTATTTACCATTTGTATCTAATAAGTGTAACGTGTGCACACCAGGGGTTAGCTAGGTTGGGCCTCCAGATGTTTTGGAACTACATGCCCCATGATGCTGAGCAACTCATTAACATGGCTGAGATTCTTGGGAAATTAAGTCCCAAAACATCTGGAGAGCCAATGTTGTAGACCCCTGGTGTACACCGTAAAGGAATTGGTGCACCTGCTTGTGCTCTAGATCAGGGCTGTTGTCAGATTTACGGTCCCCTAGATGTTGATGCCTACAATTCCAAGAATTCATTCAGTGCAAGAGATGGCCAGGGAATTGTGGGAGTTGTAGTTTAGAAATAACTGTTGAGCAAGAGTTTGGAAGCCCTGGTCTAGATATTTAAGGGTGACTCAACAGACAACAGTTTAAAAAGCAATTAACACCTGTGGATTTGGTAACTTTATCAGATTATTGGTGAAGTTCAAACATTGGAATATCGCCCCAATTTTTCAACATTTAGATTTTTGGCAAAACCTATTATTTCAAATAATCATGATTTCAATATACAGTCTTTAAGACATAAAATAAAATTGCAGTAAATTCACGTGAATTCCTTATTTAATTTATAACTGTTAATGTACCGTATCCTTCAGTCACATCATGGAACATGGGTATGTAAGCTCTGTCGGAAAACTCCTCTGCGTGGTTAACGAGAGCGTCCTTCACTGTGTCGTAGCCGCACAGCACGACCACCTTCGTCAATCCCATGTGAAAACTGAATATGGAGCCATATTTCTCGGCCAGCTTCACAAAACGATAAAACACAGGGGACTCCATTACAATCGTCACGGTAACGTCAGCGCCGGCATATGTAAGTGTTAACGCGTGCGGAAACAAATTGCGCTGAATTCCGTATTACAGATACAACCCTACAACCGCGTGGAATCGTGTACCGCGTGTGAACCTACGCGAACAATGCGCGAGCTTACTTTACTTTGCGCGTCCTTACCTTAACATTATGAGCGCAAACTCAAATGTGCACTAGGATAACTAAGGTATTACAATCTGTTTGTGCAAATTACCGCATAGACGTTATTTGGATAATCTTAGCGATTCCTTCAAGCTGGTGCTAATGGCAAATCTGAACAACCTGGCTAACCCCAAATACACCAGCCCATAAAAAGTTATGCAGCAAAGCACAGTTACCTATTCAACTCATACTAAACCAATACAATGGATGATGATGTGGGGTGTGTGGGTATTATTGCTGCAGCATATGTCCTCATTTTGCATCATAGACACAGAACCCATCTCCGATGCCAGCAGGAGTTGAAGAGGGTGCGTGCGGTTCCACGGGCACCTTGTGTCCAAAGGACACGATTAACATTGGATGATGTGACAGATGCTGAGTGTCAACTCCGCTACAGATTGACCCGGGCACAGATCAACAGGCTCTACCTCCATCTGCGGTCCAATCTGGAGTCCAAGTCTGGGACATGGATATCTGTCCCAGGGATGACAAAGTTGCTGTGCTGCCTGAGGTTCCTCGCCACTGGCACCTTCCTGCAGCCTCTAGCGGAATTAGGCGGTGTCAGCCAGAGCACTTTTTCCATCATGCTCCATCACTTTCCTCATAGCTATGAAGCGCAACTGGAACCATTATAGGATTCCCTACCTTGAGTAATTCCAAAGAATTCCAAAGAGTCAAACAGGGCTTTTATGCACTTGGAGGCTTTCCTAATGTCCTGGGGGCAATTGATTGCACCCACATACAGATCCGTGCACCTTGGGTGGAACCTGCTGTTTACATGAATAGAAAACGTTTTCATTCCATCAATGTGCAAATGGTGTGTGATGCCAACATGCGCATCATGCACCTATTTGCATCCTTCCCTGGAAGTACCCATGATTCCTACATTCTGCAGAACTCCTCGGTGGCACAGGACTTCCTGGACAGGCTGTTCCCTGAAGACTGGCTTCTTGGTAAATGCACATATCCTTAGCAGAAAATATTTATTTTCCTTAAAGTATTGCCTGATCTAACAGATTATTTTGGTGTTTTATGTGCCATGTATTAGGTATGCTGGATACCCACTCAGGCCATGGTTAATGACCCCCATTCAGAGATTCAGAAACGCCGGAGCAGGAGGCCTACAACTCTGCACACCAGATATCCCGGAGTGCCATTGAGAGGACCTTTGGACTGCTGAAAATCCGCTTCCGGTGTATCGATAGATTTGTGGGGCCTTGCAGTACCAGCGCCCCAAAGTGGCATTAAAAGTCCTGGCATGCTGCATGCTGCATAATATGGCGATTGAGGACGGCACCTCCATAGATGAGGATCTGGAGCCTGGTGTGGATCCTGATGTCATCCCAATACTGGCCCCATCTGCTGTTGAGGATGTGGGTACTGAGGGTAGACAGCACATTATCCAGCAGTTCTTTGCAGGTAAGGTGAAAAAGAACAACCTAGACCAAATAGCCGATTTGGAAAGTGAGTAAAATGGGAGAATTGTTCTGGTTTGGCTATTTTCACCTAGTATGTTCAATTCTCCAGTCATTCTTCTCGGTGTCACCATTCTTTCAGTCGACCTGCATGCCTTTGCTAGTGGCAGTGTGATTTACTTCATATCTGTTACTGGTAGAATGTCCTGACTAGGACCATTCCAATCATACCTCATATGTCCTTATAGCTTGTAGGGCTGCAGAGATACCATGGTTTTAATAATTTATATATATATATATATATAAATTTCATCTCTTCCTCCTACTAAGGTGTCTCCATTTACAGGCACATGTCGGCAACTGTTTACTTGACTAGTAATGAATCTGTGTGTGCAGATACAGCATGCGTGCATGCACACACAGTCAATTCACAAGGGCACCTTGATTGCAAAATGCCACCCTGCAACATGTATAATCTATACGCTGCTGGGATGTAAGCACACAAGACATATTCTCATCTATCCTTCAGTATCCAACCTGGATCATACATGTTTCAGGGCGGATCTAACATGTGATACACTCTGTGGAACTGGACTACATGGCCCATTGTTAGAGATGCCAGATCGCCCATGTTTTCCCGGACACATAACTATTTCATTCAGAGGCTGAATGCCTGGAAACGTGCTGGGCTGCAACATGGATAATTCATATACTGTAGGTAGGAAATCAAGGCTGATCACCTGGGATTCCTTTTGCATTTCCTACCTGCAGCATATGAATTATACATGCTGCGGCGTGGCATTGTTAATGTACTGCCCAGCAGCATGTGTCCAGGAAAACATGCCCGACCTGGCAACTCTACCCATCATGCACAATTAAAAACATGTAGAAATAGACCTTGGCACACCAAGCAAATTAAATCTGATAAAAACAACGAATGGTGCAGCGCCACACAACATGCATCCACCACCGGGGTGCCCAGATAGCCAATCTCAGGATATAGTGGTTTCCCCTATACCATTGCACACAATAATGAAATCAGTAACCTGGATCGGCGCAAATACTGCTCTCTGGGGTCCTGGAGTCTCGTATATATATATAATAAAGAGAGAGACAATAATAGTGCAACACTGTTATATACAATGTACTATGAATGTATGTGGTGTAGACCCCACTTACAAGTGTAGAGCCGTACACTGGCTCTAAGTGGGTCCAGACATGCGGGTAATTGTCTTCAGTTTCTTAGGTGACCCCCACCTTACAGCAAAGTTTTTCCTTTTTCTTTATCCGAAGTTTAAACGGTAGAAAGGAAAACAGGAAGAGAAATCCTTGTGTAGATCCACAAATTAAGGTCACAATATTATGTACAGTTGGAGTTGTACTCACATTCTGTGGAGCTCACATAGCTCATGGATATATGCCCATAGGTTTTTTTGGTAGGAGAAAAACCCAGAAGAAAAACCACCGATGTTTGCAGGAATCAATGAAGCAGGAATCAGGATAGGAGATGAAAAAAAAAATTTTTTATTTAAAATATAATTAAAATCACCACCAGAACGCGTTTCGCCGCATCAAGTAGCGGCTTCATCAGCTGGAATGGTGTCATGGGCTTGCAGACCCTTTTATAGTGTCCATAAATGTTCTTAATTGTCCCCATATGTCCTGTCTGCTTCTTTGATTGATCCTTCCGGTTTCTTCGGCGTCTGTTGATGGGCGCCGCCATTTTGCGCATGCGCGGTTTACTTCCGCGTTCCACTGCGTTCCAATGCTCCGTTTTCACTTCCGCGTTCCACCGCGTTCCAAGCGCCGCTTTTTTACTTCCGGTCGGCGGTTCTCGGCCAGGAAGGTGTGGAATCATTCTTTTTTTCTGGATTCAACAGTTGGGGCTTTCTAAACACTTCCCCTTTTTCGTCATATACGTCCCAAAAACAAAATATTACATATATTAAACTCCAATAGAGGGGCTAACGCTATAAAAATAATTTGTGCACCCCGCAGGGTCCCTCTATTATCCTACAGTATGCCCAATAGATTATATTATAGCAACTAGAAAATGACTTCTTAGCAAACTGAATGTGTAATGGACATTACTTATACCCTCCTAAAAAGGGCCTATGTGCAAAATCTACACCATCCAAAGGGTGACCATACACCTCCAACAACCCCCTTTATCAAGAAAGTGTCTTGTGCTTTAGTGCTTTAATTTAATTATAGTGACAATTGTGTATTCTCTTACATTAGAGAGTTGCTCCTATGATAACTTCTTAGCAAACTGAACGTGTAATGGACATTACTTATACCCTCCTAAAAAGGGCCTATGTGCAAAATCTACACCATCCAAAGGGTGACCATACACCTCCAACAACCCCTTTTATCAAGAAAGTGTCTTGTGCTTTAGTGCTTTAATTTAATTATAGTGACAATTGTGTATTCTCTTACATTAGAGAGTTGCTCCTATAATATTATGATCATACAGGTGTTATACCTTTCTGATACACTAATATAAATTACTTAAAAAACTTTTAAATCTATAATTTTCTGTGGATTTTCCATATTGAATAAATATATTATTAAGTGTGATATGTTCTTATTATTATTGTGGATTTTAGTTGGATGCAATTGTTGTTAAAGTGCCTTATCAATGTTGTTTTTAAATGTGTTTTTAATATTATTAAGTGCTATTATCTATCCATTATAATTCCTTACGAATAAAAACTGTAAAAACTAAAATTTAATGTAATATTATTCATTTTTCGGTGATTATTAAAATGTTAATTAGTGTAAATTAGTACAATATATCCTTAATGCATGATATGGACCTTATTTAGAAGGGAACGCCATTAAAAAATGCCATAGTGAGAATATACATTATAAAGATGTTAATAAAATTATGGACCTCATTAAAAGGGAGTAGTATTAGAGTGCTATATTTTATAGTAAATGTGTATCCGTCGTTTAAAGTGCTTTTATATATTAAATATGACAGGTATGCATCAATGCCAATATATAGCCCCTCTCGACAAGGATGATGGAAAGGGGTATGGGTATCCTTATGAATCATGTTAAGACCCCAAGAGGTGCACAACAACTCACAAAAAATGAACCACCTCAAAGTCATTATTTAACCCATTTGGTGCCGTAGTACCCATTTCATAGATGGTCCGCATCTCTTCTTGTCCCAGTTTATTAACAATGTTGTCATCCATATTGGTTTTGTATACTTTCTTAATGGCCATAAATTTTAGACCTAATGGGGAACCCCCATGTTGAAGCTTAAAATGTAGTGAAACCGAATGTTTTTCATAAGATTTTTTTATGTTTCTGACGTGTTCCGAAACTCTTATATTAAAAGCCCTCTTTGTGCGCCCAATGTATTGAAGGCCACAGGGACATTCTAAGAGATATATTACGCTTTTTGAGCAGCAATTGAGAGCCTCTTTCATTTGTACCTTTTGGTTAGTTTTTTTATTAGAAAACTCTATTCTACAATCTTTCTTATTACCAGTCGACCTGCAGGCCAGACATTGTCCACAGACATGAAAGCCATTTTTTAAATTGAATTGGTTTTGGTTTATCTTTTTGTTTTACATTAAATTTTAGTTTTTACAGTTTTTATTCGTAAGGAATTATAATGGATAGATAATAGCACTTAATAATATTAAAAACACATTTAAAAACAACATTGATAAGGCACTTTAACAACAATTGCATCCAACTAAAATCCACAATAATAATAAGAACATATCACACTTAATAATATATTTATTCAATATGGAAAATCCACAGAAAATTATAGATTTAAAAGTTTTTTAAGTAATTTATATTAGTGTATCAGAAAGGTATAACACCTGTATGATCATAATATTATAGGAGCAACTCTCTAATGTAAGAGAATACACAATTGTCACTATAATTAAATTAAAGCACTAAAGCACAAGACACTTTCTTGATAAAAGGGGTTGTTGGAGGTGTATGGTCACCCTTTGGATGGTGTAGATTTTGCACATAGGCCCTTTTTAGGAGGGTATAAGTAATGTCCATTACACGTTCAGTTTGCTAAGAAGTTATCATAGGAGCAACTCTCTAATGTAAGAGAATACACAATTGTCACTATAATTAAATTAAAGCACTAAAGCACAAGACACTTTCTTGATAAAGGGGGTTGTTGGAGGTGTATGGTCACCCTTTGGATGGTGTAGATTTTGCACATAGGCCCTTTTTAGGAGGGTATAAGTAATGTCCATTACACATTCAGTTTGCTAAGAAGTCATTTTCTAGTTGCTATAATATAATCTATTGGGCATACTGTAGGATAATAGAGGGACCCTGCGGGGTGCACAAATTATTTTTATAGCGTTAGCCCCTCTATTGGAGTTTAATATATGTAATATTTTGTTTTTGGGACGTATATGACGAAAAAGGGGAAGTGTTTAGAAAGCCCCAACTGTTGAATCCAGAAAAAAAGAAAGATTCCACACCTTCCTGGCCGAGAACCGCCGACCGGAAGTAAAAAAGCGGCGCTTGGAACGCGGTGGAGCGCGGAAGTGAAAACGGAGCATTGGAACGCAGTGGAACGCGGAAGTAAACCGCGCATGCGCAAAATGGCGGCGCCCATCAACAGACGCCGAAGAAACCGGAAGGATCAATCAAAGAAGCAGACAGGACATATGGGGACAATTAAGAACATTTATGGACACTATAAAAGGGTCTGCAAGCCCATGACACCATTCCAGCTGATGAAGCCGCTACTTGATGCGGCGAAACGCGTTCTGGTGGTGATTTTAATTATATTTTAAATAAATTTTATTTTTTTTCATCTCCTATCCTGATTCCTGCTTCATTGATTCCTGCAAACATCGGTGGTTTTTCTTCTGGGTTTTTCTCCTACCAAAAAAACCTATGGGCATATATCCATGAGCTATGTGAGCTCCACAGAATGTGAGTACAACTCCAACTGTACATAATATTGTGACCTTAATTTGTGGATCTACACAAGGATTTCTCTTCCTGTTTTCCTTTCTACCGTTTAAACTTCGGATAAAGAAAAAGGAAAAACTTTGCTGTAAGGTGGGGGTCACCTAAGAAACTGAAGACAATTACCCGCATGTCTGGACCCACTTAGAGCCAGTGTACGGCTCTACACTTGTAAGTGGGGTCTACACCACATACATTCATAGTACATTGTATATAACAGTGTTGCACTATTATTGTCTCTCTCTTTATTAAATTAAATCTGATGTCTGAAAGCTTTTTTTACGATCACCAGCTTAGCTAATCATAATGGATGCAAGCTACATGTGTGTAATGTTAAATGCATTCCCCCTCCGTAAATCTATATCACCATCAATTCTAATGCTTACTTGCAGTGATACTGTGCCCATGTGTGCCCCCATTTATCTACAGAATATTGCATTTAATTAAAGCAGCTCTGTATTGTGATAAAAAGATATGTGCACTCATGGATGTGTGACTAATATATATGTAACCCTGAAGATCCTGACAGAGAATGAGCTGGCGGACCTATTTGTTGATCTGCCAACCCGACATCATATTGTATAATTGCTCCATGCTTTCATCATCTAATGACTAGGGATGAGCTGTTCGGTTCGGAGTTCGGACCGAACTTAGCCTGTTTGTTCGGTTCGCGAACTCCGAACATATCCAGGTGTTCGGCGCATGTTCGCCCACAATGCACCACAATTGACACTTTCCCACTGGCCTGAAGCTCGTAATTGGCTGAAGCCTTGCACCTGACCACAGGTCTGGTGCAAGACAGGTTCAACAGTATGCCAATCACGGCTCAATCATGGGCTCACAGAGCTAAGTCCCGCAGCACACTATATAAGGTTTCCACGCAGCGCTTCTGCACACATTTAAGAGGAGATTTCATAGGAGATTGCTGTTGTGTGTTCTTACTGCCAGTCTGCCACGCTACTGGGGGGGTCTCATTTATACCAAATATCTGGGAATTGAGGTGATCTTCTGTGTCTTGTCACTGCCAGCAAGTATTTTGGGGGTCACTAATTTCTGCAAAACATTTGGGAATTGAGGTGATCTGTGTCTTGTCACACAGCCAGTGCCACGCAGTATTTTGGGGGTCACAAATATCTACAAAATATTTGGGAATTGAGGTGATCTGTCTCTTGTTACTGCCAGCAAGTATTTTGTGGGTCACTAATTTCTACAAAATATTTGGGAATTGTTATAATCCGTGTGTTCTCACTGGCTGCCACCCATCAGGGGGTCTCACTGATTTATAGGAGGTTTCTGAGATTTTTAATCTGTGTCTTCTCACTGCCAGCTATCAGGGGGTCACACTGATTTATAGGAGGTTTCTGAGACTTGTAATCTGTGGCTTCTCACTGCCACCCATCAGGGGGTCCCACATACTTCTAGCAGATTTATGCGAATTGTAATCTGTGGTGTCACACTGATTTATAGGAGGGAATAGTAAACTGTGTCTTGTCACTGGCTGCCAGCTATCAGGGTGTCTCACTGAGTTATACCAGAGTTCTGTAAATCTTTAATCTTTATACCAGAGTTGAATCAGAGTTCTGTATATATTTAATCTATATATCACTCACCATGTCTGAAAGAACAAAAAGGCCAGGCAGACGCTCCCAGACACAGATAAGAGGGCAAGCAGCCCCTGTGTTGGGAGGCTGTGCCTCTGGTCGTGGTGGACGTGGTGCATCCTCTGCAGGGGCACGCTTGTCCTTTCTAACTGGTGCTGGCCGTCTTCTTAAGCAGCAGCAACATACAGAGGATTTGGTGGATAACCAGGCCATCCTCATCCTCCGAGTCCGCTGCCAGCAAAGCTTGTAGTGCTTTACAGTCCACCTCAGCTGCCAAAGCATCTAATGCAGCCTCCATGTCCACAGCTACTCCTGCCGTAGCCTCGCTATCACACACGGAGGAGTCAGCTGAATTGTTTGACTACAATGAGAGTGACATGCTGCTTGAGGATGCACAGCAAGTACAGTGCTCTGATTCAATCTCTGAGGTTGAGCAAGGGAGTATAATCAACCTAGAGGAAGGGGGTGCCAGTGATGACACACAAATAACTGGCACTCATGTTGCCACAGCAGCTGCTGCATACTGCCAAGTTGGCTCCAGTGACGAGGAGATAGGGGGTGAAGATGACATTGATGATGAGGTCACTGACTCCACCTGGGTGCCAGATCGAACAGAGGGATCAAGTGAGGAGGAAGGGGAGGAGGAGGAGGAGACACAGCAAACACGAAGCACAACATCCTAGCACTAGCCAGTCCAAGGCATCAGATGTCAGAGCTGCTCCGGTGCAGAGCGCTGTTGTCTCAAAGCACACACGCAGGAACTCTGCTGTCTGCTGGGAGTTCTTTAAGAAATGTGCAGCAGACCCCACCGTTGCTATTTGTAATCTATGTCAGATGAGGCTTAAGCGTGGGAAAGACACCGGACACATGGGTACCATGTGCTTGAGGCGACATATGACCTCCTGCCACACATCCCGTTGGTGCAAAACTTTGCGTAGGTCCTCCTCCTCCTCATCTGTCTCTACCCCCACTGTATGTCCTGCCATGTCATTGCCTACAACTTCCACTGACAGGGATGATGCTACAGTAATGGATGTACCAGCTCCTTCCTCCACAATGTGACAGCATCCCATCAGCTGAAGAATTACGCAGTCAGATTAAGTTGCCCTAGCTGCTGCAGGGTAAGAAAAAATATAGTCCCAACCATCCCCAAGCACAGCGTCTAAATGCCAGCTTAGCAAAATTACTCGCATTGCAGCTGCTGCATTTCCAGCTGGTGGACTCTGCTCCCTTCCGTGAATTCGCTGAATGTACTGTACCACAGTGGCAGGTTCCAAAACGCCATTACTTTTCACGCAAGGTCATTCCAGCACTATACCAGCACGTGGAAGACAATGTTATCGAGTCATTGGGAAAGGCAGTCAGCAGCAAGGTGCATGTGACTTTAGACACGTGGTCCAGCAAGCATGGACAGGGTTGACATTTCCATCATGGCACACTGGGTAACTCTGATTGCAGCTAGGAGGGATACAAGACAGGGCTCTGTGCTGGAGCTTGTTCATCCACCATGCCTCCAGAAAGCTGTTTGTATGATGTCTGTCTGCTCCACCACCACCAACTCTCCCTCTTCCTCATCCTCCTTCTGTGTCTCTGGTGAAGTGGCAGTTAAACCGACGCCTGACAGGGTCTACGCAATGGCTCAAGCAAAAAGAAGCCATACTGTGCTTGAGCTGGTTTGTTTAGGGTACAGGAGCCACACCGGCCAGAAATTCTGTCAGCTCTGCAGGGCCAGGTGCAGAGATGGTTAACACCACGCCAGCTTCAGCTGGGAATGATCGTCTGTGATAATGGCAACAACCTTCTCTCCGCCCTACGCAAGGGTAAATTGACGCATGTACCATGCCTAGCACACGTCCTAAATCTAGTGGTACAGCGTTTCCTAACCAAGTACCCAGGGCTGGCAGAGCTTCTCAGCCAGGCCAGAAAAGTCTGCAGCCACTTCAGACGGTCATTCCCAGCAAGCGTTCGCCTGGCAGAAATTCAAAGAGAATTCCACCTTCCCACAAACCGTCTGATCTGTGACATGCCCACCAGGTGGAACTTGAAATTAGCAATGCTGCAGCGCCTGCACAAGCAGCAGAGGGCCATCAACGAGTACCTGTGTGAGTATGGTACAAGGACAGGTTCAGGTCAACTTGGTTTCCCCCCCCGCAGTGGCTGATAATCAAGGATGCATGCACTGTACTGTCACCATTTAAGGAGGCAACGAGGATGGTGAGCAGGGACAGTGCATGCATCAGTGACACAATTCCTTTAGTGTTCCTGCTGGAGCACACTCTGCGGGGAATTATAGATGTGGCTCTAGAGGCAGAGCAGCGGGAGGAAGAGGAGGCCTTCCCTAGCTCTCAAGGCCCCAGTCTTTCCGCAGACAGCATTCCAGCGGGTCCTACTCAGATCAGACAGGAGGAGGTTGAGGAGGAGGAATATTTAAGTAGTGGGGGCATTGAAGGTGGGGATTCCTCAAGGGAGGGTTTCGTGTGCCCAGAAACACAAGGGCTAGTGCGTGGCTGGGAGGAGGAAGTGCACGATGGGGTCATCCTCATTGACCAGGAAGACTCGGAAGCTAATGCCACCTCCAACCTATGCTGCATGGGCTCCCTTTATAATGCAAAGCCTGTTAAAGGACCCCAGGATTCGTGCTATTAAGGAGAGGGATCATTACTGGTTGGCAACCCTTCTTGATCCACGATACAAGGGTAAAGTTGCAGAGCTCATCCTGCCCTCACAGAGGGAGCACAGGATGAAAAAACTTGAGGATGCTCTAAAGTGACACTTGTGTAACACCTTTCCAGGCACTGATAGGTTACCAAGTGATGCCACACGTGCTTCTGAGGCTGCGGATGATCAGAGAAATAGTGGTGAAGGCCAGGGCCGCTTGACTGATGCATTTTAAAACATTTTTAGTCCACGACGCCCAGGGACGTCAAATGTAGGCACCCATTGCCAGCATCTTCACCATATGTTGCAGGGCTACCTAGGGGCAAGGGCAAACCTGGATACCTTTCCAGCAGATTATCCACTGGCTTACTGGGTGTTGAGATTGGATCACTGGCCAGAACCTAGCCAATATGCTATGCAGCTACTAGGTTGTCCTTCATCTACCGTGCTTTCTGAAAGGATGTTAAGTGCCGCTGGAGGTTTTGTCACAGACAACAGAGTGCGTCTGTCCACCGACTCTGTAGACCGGCTGACATTTATAAAAATGAATCAGTCCTGGATCAGCATTCAGCAGTTATCAATCCCATGATGCTGAGGTAACCGAATAGATCGGGGATGTCTTCTGCATTCACAAAACCTCCAGCACTGAACTCTTCCACAATACCACAAAAGGGTTACGGTGTGAAGGCACTTGCTGCCATGAAAGGCACAATATTTGGCATCACTGACGCCTTTACCAGATGCATATCTTTTTAATATAGGACCACATGGTCCACCCCTGCATTCTTCCACAATACCACAGAGGGGTTACTGTATGAAAGCACTTGCTGGCCTGGCACCAAAAGCACAATATCTGGGTGCACTGACGCCTTTAAAAGATGCATATCTTTTTAATATAGGACCGCAAGGTCCACCCCTGCATTCTTCCACAATACTACAGAGGGGTTACTGTATTTATGCACTTGCTGGCCTGGCACCAAAAGCACAATATCTGGGTGCACTGACGCCTTTACCAGATGCATATCTTTTTAATATAGGACCACATGGTCCACCCCTGCATTCCCAATGTTTCTTTACATAGTTATTTTTTTAGGATTTTCTAGGCATTTTTTGGGTGAGATTGTAGGTTTCCTGACTTTTTTAAAGAAACAAAGCTTTTTAACCCATAGGTTTCAATGCCGCATATGAATTCACACACTGCTGGGAAGTTCCCGGCAGTGTGTGGATTCATATGCTGCATTCATTATACTGCAAAGAGGCACTACCTGGCAGTGTGCAGATTCAAATGCTGCATTAATTATACTGCAGAGAGGCACTGCCCGGCAGTGTGCGGATTCATATGCTGCATTAATTATACTGCAGAGAGGCGTTTCCCAGCAGTGTGCCGATTCATATGCTGCTTTGAAACCTATGGGTTAAAAAGCCTTGCTTCTTTAAAAAAGTTAGGAAACCTAAAATTTCACCTAAAAAATACTAAAGAATAAATAAGTAAAGAAACTTTCATTCTATTGGTAGTAATCTACTTCCCATTCTTAAATAAGCAATAAAAAACCAAATAACTCATTAAAAAACAAAAAACCAAATGATCCGAATTGCCGAAATGATCCAAATCGGCAAAATGATTTGAATCGCTGAAATACTGAGTCGATCTTAATCCTAAATTTTCGGATTGGTTGATATTTTGTTTTCAGAAATGCTCCCAAAATACAAAAATGGTCTATTTCGTACGAAATTCAATTCGGAATGAAACTAATTGCACATCCCTACCTAGCACTGTTTTGTCACTGTGAGCCAAACACCAAATAAACTGGTAGAGTCCCCCTCCCGAAACTTGTGTCTGTATCCACCCCTGTGTCTTACCCATAATTCCATCCTGCATCATGGGAAATACACACAGGAGCTCTGGGAAAAAACAAGCATCTGGTTTGCCCACATGCGCAAATGCTCTTCATAATTAGTGATGAGCCGAACACCCCCGTGTTCGGTTCGCATTTCAGCTCGCACAATTTCAAAAGTTCGAGTTCGAACTCGAACACGAACTGAACTCAATGCAAGTCAATGAGACTCAAAAGTTCGATTTTTAGAGTGCCCTCCAAGAGAGCATATATGCAAGATATTTGCCATAAAAGGTGTATGGGGGTCCAGGTAGTGCCCTGGGGGACAGGAAACAAGGACAAAAAGTTTTTAAAAAAATGTTTTTAAAGGAACAGTAAGTTTTCCATGAAATAAGGGTTAAAAATAAAAATGAAAAATTCCTTCAAATATCGTGCCTAGGAGGTCCCCATAACCTGCCCGTGAAGTGGTGGATTTGTAGGATGTAAAGAAACATTTAAAAAACAGAAAATGACATTTCAAATGAAACCAACTGCTTGGGGCGGCAACCTGTATGAAAATTTATGAAATTTTATGGACATTTTAGGACACACAGTACAAGTTTAGTGATTTTTTTTGGCTAAATTATGGTGAAACTTATGTAGGCTTTGGATGAAAGTAACAATAGGTGCTTTAAAATTGGGCCTTAGTGTCAGCAACAGTGCCGTCACACCGTAACCTCTCTGTGGCATTGTGGAAGAGTGCAGGGTTGGGCCATGTGGTCCAATATTAAAAAGATATGAATCTGGTAAAGGCGTCAGTGCACCCAAATATTGTGCCTTTGGTGGCAGCAAGTGCCTTCACACCGTAAGTAACTCCTCTGTGATATTGTGTACGAGTGCAGGGTTGGACCCTGCGTTCCAATATTAAAATGATATGAATCTGGTACAGGCGTCAGTGCTCCCAAATATTGTGCCTTTGGTGGCAGCAAGTGCCTTCACACTGTAACCCCTTTGTGGTAATGTGGAAGAGTGCAGTGGTGGAGGTTTTGTGAATGCAGAAGAGATCCCCGATCTATTCCGTTACTTCAGCATCAGGGGATTGATAGCTGCTGATCCAGGACTGATTCATTTTTATAAATGTCAGCCGGTCTACAGAGTCGGTGGACAGATGCACTCTTTTGTCTGTGACAAAACCTCCAGCATCACTGAATGTCCTTTCAGATAGCACGCTGGATGAAGGGCAAACTAGTAGCTGCATTGCATATTGGCTAAATTCTGGCCAGTGATCCAATCTCAACACCCAGTAAGCCAGTGGATCATCTGCTGGAAAGGTATCCAGGTCTGCCCTTGCCCCTAGGTAGTCCTGCACCATACGGTGAAGACACTGGCATGGGCGTCGTGGACTAAAAAAATTGGAAAAGGCATCAGTCAAGCGGCCCCTTTCACCGCTCTTCCTCTGATCAACCGCAGCCTTAGAAGCACCTGTGTCATCACTTGGTAACCTACCAGTGCCTGGAAAGGTGGTACACAAGTGTCACTTTAGAGCGTCCTCAAGTTTTTTCATCCTGTGCTCCCTCTGTGAGGGCAGGATGAGCTCTGCAACTTTACCCTTCTATCGTGGATGAAGACTGCTTGCCAACCAGTAATGATCCCTCTCCTTGATAGCATGAATCCCAGGCGTAGGGCGGAGAGAAGGTTGCTGCCATTATCACAGACGACCATTCCCAGCTGAAGCTGGCGTGGTGTTAACCATCTATGCACCTGACCCTGCAGAGCTGACAATTTCTGGCCCGGTGTGGCTCCTGTCCCCTAAACAAAGCAGCTCAAGCACAGTATGGCATCTTTTTGCTTGAGCCATTGCGTAGCCCCTGTCACGCGTCGGTTTAACTGCCACTTCGCCAGAAACAGAGAAGGAGGAGGAGGAAGAGGGAGAGGTGGTGGTGGAGAAGACAGACCTCATACAAGCAGCTTTCTGGAGGTGTGGTGGTTGAACAAGCTCCAGCACAGAGCCCCGTCTTGGATCCCTCCTAGCTGCAATCAGAGTTACCCAGTGTGCCGTGAAGGAAATGTAACAGCCCTGTCCATGCTTGCTGGACCACTTCTCTAAAGTCACATGCACCTTGCTACTGACTGAGTTTCCCGATGACAACATTGTGTTCCACGTGCTGGTATAGTGCTGGAATGGCCTTCCGTGAAAAGAAATGGCGTTTTGGAACCTGCCACTGTGGTACAGCACATTCAGCAAATTCAAGGAAGGGAGCAGAGTCCACCAGCTAGAAAGGCAGCAGCTGTAATGCGAGTAATTTTGCTAAGCTGGCATTTAGACGCTGTGCTTGGGGATGGTTGGGACTATATTTTTTCTTACGCTGCAGCAGCTGGGGGCGACGTAATCTGACTGCATAAATCTTCAGCTGATGGGATGCTGTCACATTCTGAGGAAGGACCTGGTGCATCCATTACTGTAGCCATGGACATCCGCAGAAATTTTTCCGGGGGGGGGGGGCAAAATTATAATGGCATCCATATTCTGCCCTTTTGACAATGTCATGAAGGGGACAGTTATAAAATAAAGCGTAGTAATACAGAGACTGCGAAACATGATGCAAGTCTAATAGAATAATAAAGGTGTAAGTGTCTGATCTGAGCGTTGCATTACACTAGTCACACACCCAGGATCGACGCACTAAAGGGAGGGTCTGTAACTGGTGTTACCACAATGCTCTGCAGTAATACGGCACTGTCTCCACTTGGGATGCATCTGCCATGCTGCAGCTGCAAACTCAGGTGAGGTGACACTACTGCAGGTGAGTTACTGGAGTGCAGTAAGATCCTGCCTGGTGGTGTCATCTGCAGGGTGTCACCCGGGTCCATCCTGCAACCACTTTCCCTCGACCTGTTCACTGCAGAAGCCCACAGATAAGAGCTGGAGCAATACTCACAGTTCACTTGTTCATACATTGCGCATTGCACGAAAATGTTGAATTCTGCGCTGCGGTTCACTCTCTCTCCTGTCTGTCCTCAGCGAAGGCAGCTCTAGACCTGGTCATTTTGAGGCGAAACTGAAATGCGTGGCCATAGGGCTAGAGATGAGACTTTTACCAAGCGTTTTAGATGACGTTACAAACCTATCAGGACCTTTTTTTTTTCTCCCCTTAAAAAGACACCCGCACACCCTGAATATATGGAGGAACCCCTAAAAAGACGCCCACACACCCTGAACATATGGAGGAGCCCCCACAAAATACACCTGCACACACAGAATATATGGAGTAAACCCTAAAATACACCCACACACCCTGAATATATGAAGGTGCTTCTATAAAAGACACCCGCACACCCTGAAAAAATGGAGGAGCCCCTAAAAAGACACCCGCACACCCTGAATATATGAAACCCTAAAAAAAGACACCTGTGCACCCTGAATATATTGAGGAGCCCCTAAAAGACACCCACACACCCGGAAAATATGTAGGCAACCTTAAAAAAAGAAAATTCTTGTACTGTCCCTAATTCTAGAATTAACCAAACTCTAAAATTATCCCTAAAGGTAACCCTTGCACTAGATTTTACTCCAAGATTAACCCCTAATGTTAAAACTAAACTATAGTCAAATACACCTAACCATCAAATTCCCCCCCAAAAAAAACCAAAAATAAAATAGCTTTTTGTTTAAAAAAAATCTTTATTCATTCTCACCATACTCTGATCCAGAAGAGCTTATCTATCTCTGTCTCTCCTTGTTCCCGGCCAGCACCACATGCTGCAGTCACGTGACACCCTGCAGCCAGTCACGTGGTGGGAGAGGAGACTGGGAGGAGCCTGCAGCAAATCATCCTGTTACCAGCGATGAAAAGTGCTGCAGGCTGTGCTGTGAGTGATGGGCAGTTCCAGGGGGGGCACGTCCCATCCTGCGACCGCCCATGACTGTAGCATCATCCCTGTCAGTGGATGTTGGAGTCAATGACATGGTAGGACATATAGTGGGGGTAGAGACAGGTGAGGAGGAGGACCTACGCAAAGTGTTGCACCAACGGGATGCGTGGCAGGTGGTCATCTGTCACCTGAAGCACGTGGCACCCAAGCGTCTGGTATCTTTCCCACGCTTGATCCTCATCTGACATAGATTACAAATAGCAACGGTGCGGTTTGCTGCACATTTCTTAAAGAAACTCCCAGACAGCAGAGTTCCTGGATGTGTGCTTTGAGACAACAGCGCTCTGCACCTGAGCAGCTCTGACATCTGATGCCTTGGACTGGCTAATGCTACGGTTGGTCGTAGAGGATGTTGTGCCTCGTGTTTGTTGTGCCTCCTCCTCCTCCTCACTTGACTCCTCTGTTCGATCAGGCACCCAGGTGGAGTCAGTGACCTCATCATCATTGTCATCACCCCCTATCTCCTCGTCACTGGAGCCAACTTGGCAGTATGCTGCAGCTGCTGTGGCAACATGAGTGCCAGTTATTTGTGTGTCATCACTGGCACCCCCTTCCTCTAGGCTGATTATACTCTCTTCCTCAACTTCAGAGATTGAATCAGACCACTGTAGTTGCTGCGCATCCTCAAGCAGCATGTCACTGTCATTGTAGTCAAACAATTCAGCTGACTCCTCCGTGTGTGATAGTGAGGCTACGGCAGGAGTAGCTGTGGACATGGAGGCTGCATTAGATGCTTTGGCAGCTGAGGTGGACTGTAAAGCACTACAAGCCTGGCTGGCAGAGGACTCAGAGGATGAGGATGGCCTGGTTAGCCAATCCACCAAATCCTCTGTATGTTGCTGCTGCTTAAGAAGACGGCCAGCACCAGTTAGAAAGGACAAGCGTGCCCCTGCAGAGGATGCACCACGTCCACCACGACCAGAGGCACAGCCTCCCAACACAGAGGCTGCTTGCCCTCTTATCTGTGTCTGGGAGCGTCTGCCTGTCCTTTTTGGTCTTTCTGACATGGTGAGTGATATATAGATTAAAGATATGCAGAACTCTGATTCAACTCTGGTATAAAGATTAAAGATTTCCAGAACTCTGGTATAACTCAGTGAGACGCCCTGATAGCTGGCAGCCAGTGACAAGACACAGATTAAAATTCCCAGAAACCTCCTATAAATCAGTGAGACCCCCTGATGGGTGGCAGTGACAAGACACAAATTACAATTCCTAGGAACCTCCTATAAATCAGTGAGACCCCATAATGGGTGGCAGTGACAAGACACAGATTGCAATTCCGAGATATAGTGTAGAAGTGAGACCCCCCAATAGCTGCTGGCAGTGAGAACACAGATTACCACAATTCCCAGATATTTTGTAGAAATTACTGACCCCCAAAATAGTTGGTGGCAGTGAGAAGAACACACAGATTACCACAATTCCTAGATATTTTGTAGAAATGACTGTCCTCCAAAATAGTTGGTGGCAGTGAGAACACACAGATTACCACAATTCCCAGATATTTTGTAGAAATTACTGACCCCCAAAATAGTTGGTGGCAGTGAGAAGAACACACAGATTACCACAATTCCTAGATATTTTGTAGAAATGACTGACCTCCAAAATAGTTGGTGGCAGTGAGAACACACAGATTAGAACAATTCCCAGATATTTTGTAGAAGTGAGAGCCCCCCCAATAGCGGGTGGCAGACTGGCAGTAAGAACACACACTAATAGAACAATCTCTTCTCAAAAAACATGTGCTGGGGCTGCAAGGGACGCCTTATAAAGTGTGCTGCGGGACTTAGCTCTGTAAGCCCATGATTGGGCAAAATTTGCCCATAGTCTTGCACCTGTCTTGCACCTAAACTGTGGTCAGGTGCAGGCTGTAGCCAATTACAAGCTTCAGGCGAGTGGAAAAAGTGCATTGTGGTGCATTGTGGGCGAACATGCGGCGAACACGCGGAAATGTTCGTAGTTCGCGAACATGCTATGTTCGAATCGAACTCCAAACCGATCGAACCGAACAGCTCATCCCTATTCACAATGACCTGCATTGCAAAAAAAATTAACCGTAGCACCTCTCAGGCCTTTTCTATTGGAAACATTTGCATTTAAAGGGACACTACCACTTACTTAAGTTGTAAATAGATTACTTCTACATTACAAATAAAACACATTATAAAACACATGCTGCTGTCTGTTTTATTTCCTCTTTCCATTTTGTGCATTTTTTTACCTTCTACGGTATTTAACAGTTAATAAGGTGGAAGAGGAAATGTTTAGATAAGGCACATGTAGATCTTTTATGACCCAGGCTACCTGAGATAAGAGATGGCAGCTGAAGAAGATAAGGCAGGGAACTTCAAATCTACCCCCTGGTGATGTCCTTTGAATACATCCCACACAATACAATGATGTGAGTCAGTGACTGACCCTTTCACTCCATTCTATGGCCAAAGCCCCACAGTGAGGAGCAAGTGATGGAAAGATACTGTGGGGGCAGTTTACAACACAAAATATCACAAAATGGATGCACCCAGTGTCACATATAGAGAGAGACTACATGACCCACCATTCTGACATGTTAAAAAGATCTAAACTGGCCGTCGCTGGAATCTAGACTCATCCTTCACCTTTCCAACCTGGTGTTTAAGAGCTTTTCTGGGAAGCTACCACCCTACCTGAATAGGCTGCTTCCCCCAGTAGTTTCATCCTATAACTTCCGATCCAGGACCTGCATCTTACTTGCAATCCCACAATACAAAAAGAAAGTGGTTCGATCCTCCTTTTCCTACAGAGCCCTGCAATTATGGAATAACCTCCCAGACATCATCAAATCTTCCCCAGCCTAAAGTCATTTAAGAGATCTCTATTAACATACCTCAATACAGAATGCACCTGTAAACATGTTACATAGTGACTATATACAGAATGTCTGGAGGCAATTTTAATTATATTTTAAATAAACCTTATTTTTCATCTCCAATCTGAATTCCTGCTTCATCGAATCCTGCAAACATTGGTGGTTTTTCATCTGGGTTTTCTCCCCCCAAAAAAAAACCTATGGGCCTATATCTATGAGCTATGTGAGCTCCACAAAATGTGAGTACAACTCCAACTGTACATAAAATTGTGACCTTAATTTGTGGACCTACACAAGGATTTTTCTTCCTGTTCTCCTTTCCATTCTAAACCTCGGACAAAGAAAAAGAAAAAATCTTGCTGTAAGGTGGGGGTCACCTAAGAAACTGAAGACAATTACCCACATGTCTGGACCCACTTAGAGCCAGTGCCCGGCTCTACACTTGTAAGTGGGGTGTTCATCACCTACATTCATAGTATATTTTACAAAACAGTGTTGCACTATTATTGTTCTTCTTCTATTGTATATATATATGCGAGATTCCGGGATCCCAGAGAGCAGTATTTGCGCCGATCCAGGTTATTGATTTCATTATATACAGAATGCGCCTGTAAACATGTAACGCAGTGACTATATACAGAATGCGCCTGTAAACATTAGACATGTGCACAGCACAAAATTTTGTTTTGAACTAATGGATTAGTCCTAAAATGCAATTTATTTAGTTGCTAAAGAAATTCGTTTTCAGTTCTTTAGTATGTAAACTAATTTCATTCATCCGAAAACCAGTGGATACAATTACTATTGTAGTGGCTCCTCAGAGGGCTGAGATCACTACTTGTTACAGTATCACTCACTCTCAGCACAATGTGCCAGGCAAAGCTGTTACAGTAACTGACTGCTGCTCATCACAGTGCTCAGAGTTTCAGTAAAACTAGTAAATAATATTTTTATATATAAGAGGTTAGAACAATATTATTTCCTTGTTTTACTGAAACTCTGAGCGCTGTTACATTCAGTTACTGTAACAGCTGAGCCTGATACATTGTACTGAGAGATAATATAACAAGCAGCCGATCTCAGCGCTCACAGCCACTGGATTTAAAGGGCTAAAAAAAAAAGGCTCCTCTCTGTATAATGTATAGAACATCCTCCTGCATTAATTAATACCCCTCTCTGTATAGAACATCCTACTGCATTGGCATGTGGAGGGTGCAGAACTTCAGAATGCAATGCTTATCCAGCACAGGAGAGGGAACTTTTACTTAAACGTTGTATCTCTGTGGGGGAGACACAGGAATATAAAAGCAGGGGAGAGGGAAAATATTAATGTGAATAGGTCTGAAAGCTCAGAGAAGAGATGACTGGTGCAAATAGATTTTTATAATAAAATAAAGCATTTTAAATCTAGGGAAAACATTCAAATAAATCACACTGAAGGCTCCTAATGACAGTAACTGTGAGAGCTGGATACTAAATGTATCAGACGTAAAAAAAAACTTTATAACAAGCAGCACTGGGAGAGGAGAGGGACTTCATATAAAATGTGTATTATAGATGAGGAAAGGGGGATAGTGCTCCTGGATAATATAAAATGTATCAGACCGAAGCCCCTATTATGCAGAGCGGGAAGGGAGATAACACATGTTTTATAAAGTCCCTCTCTTCTCTCAGCGCTGCTTGTAATAAAGGGGTTTTTACTATCCAGCCCTCCTCTGTCATTCGCTTTCAGTGTGATTTATTTGAATGTTTTCCTTCTCCAGCTGCTTTTATCATCTTGTCTGCCTCATAGACATACAAGGGTTAAGTAAAGGTTTCCTCTCCTGTGCTGGCTGTCTGTGCTGTGAGTGAGTATTCTGGAGCTCTATCACTGTCAGATTTTTGGGTAGGGGTCGTGAAGGATTACGCATACAAACCTTTTCTGTAGCTTTGTGATGTTGCTCTTCATTACTGGTCTCTTTCACTCATCAATGTAATATCACTTAAAGGACTGAAACTAAAATGTAGTGCATTTTATTTTAGTCTCTTTTGTTTTTTGTACTGAGCAGTTTCGTATCTCTTGAGTCATACTAAAACTAAATTATCCCAAAATTCAGACTAAATTGTTTTAGTACTAAAACGAATGCACATGTCTAGTAAACATATAACATAGTGACTATATATAGAATGCACCTGTAAACATGTAACACAGTGACTATATACAGAATGCACCTGTAAACCTGTAACATAGTGACTATATTTCCTACATATTTATTTTCTGTGTTGATCTGTATATTTGTGTTTTAATATTTTGCATTTTATTACTTTGAATTTTTACAGTTGTTACAGAAAAACAATGTTCTTGAACCCAGGTCATACTGAAAATGAGAGAAATCTCAATGGATCCTTCCTTGTAAATTGCTTCATAAATAAATGAATAAAATGGTTTTTTTAACTAAATATACAAGAGAAAAACAAAGCACATGTAAAGATATCAGTAACATAAAATGAACACAGTAAGGACATTTCTGGCCCTATTACGCTCTTCGCATTAAAACGCAGGCGCAAGGGAGGAAAAACTGCGCCTGCAGTTTTCCCCCTTGCGCCCGCGTTTTAACGCTGGATTACAATGCAGGGGCAAACAATGCTGCCTGCATTGTTTCCGAGTGTAAAAATCAGCGATGCTCGCGTCAGCGCTGAGCACAGCCGTGAGCATCCACTCGCTGGAGTCCATAGGACTCCATTGAGTTCCTCCCTGCCTGTCACGTGACCAGCCGGATCTCGCCTCGCGAGATCCGGCCAGTCGGCATAGTGATATGCAGGGAGAGACTGGGGGACTTTCCCCCCAGTCTTTCCCTGCTCCCGCTGGCTGGAGGAGGCGGACAGAGCCGCGGTCCTCGCCGTGGGACAGGAGGTGAGGATAGGATTGCTTTTTTTATTTTTTAAGCCTGGTGTTAACGGATTCCACTTCTGCAGAATCCGTTAACACCAACAGGGTTATTCAGAGAGCGTGGAAAGCAGGAGAATGACTGGAGGATGACTGGAGAATGAAAAATTCTAGGTCAAAATAGTCGATTTGGAAAGTGAGATGAAAGGGAGAATTTTTCTGGTTTGGCTATTTTGACCTAGAATTTTTCATTCTCCAGTCATTCTCCTGCTTTTCACACTCTCTGAATAACCCTGTAGCTCCTGGCTCTGTTTAACTTTTCGCTAACCAGAGCCAGGCGTTAATCAGCGCTGGGACTTTGTAATCCAGCGCTGATTAACACTTTACGCTCCCCATGTTAAGTATAGGGAGCGCAAAGTACAGTAACCTCGTGCAGAGGAGCGCAAGGTACCAAACACAAATGTTTTTTTTAGCCCGTTTTCTGTTTGGATTGTAATATGCGGTAGATACCGCGGCAAACGTTAATGCTCACGCATGTGAGCGTTAACGTTTGCGTGAAGAGTGTAATAGAGCCCTTCATTTTTTTGGAGGTAGAGGCCCTTTAAATGTAAGCTTTATATTGGTTTTATCCTTTGTTTTCTTGACTCTGAGTCTTCATCTAGACACCACCAACCACCATCGCACATATTACCTCTTGGAAGGTTTTAAATGGTCTCTTTTTATCCAAAATGTGGATATTTCCAATTATTGGCAGAGGTCTTGGTCCGGGTGGGAAATTCTTGTTGCTTTTTCCATTACGGTCATAAAAGGTATTTATCAAAAAAAGAACAACAATGATTGACAGAAGAATGGAGACTGGGTCAACAGGCAACATGGCTTCACCAAAAACGATCTAGAATTGGGAAACAACAGTTAGATATTCGTTTTCGATCTTGTGCATCAAGAAAATAATGTTTTGGAGCATGTTAATCAGTACATGTATATCCACTAACATGGATTATAATATGATTTACCAAGCTGCTTAACCCTTTAATACCAGGGCAATGCAGGGATGCAAGTGGGCCTGAACACAGAGGGACTCTCCAGCAACTCTTCTGGCCCACCTCTCTTTCTTGCAGCTGATCAATGTCATTGGGTGAAGGGAGGCTGTCCGAATTCAGGCAGTCCCACTGTAGTTATTGATGGCGATTGGCCGTAAGGAAGGGAGGCAGGCCAGAGGGGTTGCCGGAGAGCCCCATGGCATGCTTTGCCACCCTGCAGCGTTCAGGCCCGCCTGCCTCTCTGCACGGCCCTGGTATTAAGGGGTTAAGCTGATTTCTACAATATTACTTATTGATAAACCCTGCCAACCTAAAAGGGGTTATTCATTAACCATCGTCCCTTCACTAAAATAATGGTGGATTGAGTTCATAAAACTACGATGAACTGTGGTGGAGTGGGTATTGCAGCAAATTCACCATCTATGGAACTACCACTGGAGTTCTCCATAGTTTCCACCGTTCTTTACGCCATAGTTTCTGCTGAAGTTGTTTTGCGATAGGCTTAGTATGGTTTTCACTGGGGTTCCTACGTGTGGTGCCACCATAGCTTCTGTTGGTTATTTAGTATCGACATTACCATGGTTTCATTTGAACTTGTCTAGCAAAGTATATTCAGTGTTGCAAAATTGGTGGAATGCCACAAAATAGAATATAGCTGCAGTTTACTCATTTTATGGAAGAATACCGATGCTACTGTTCAGAGATCAAGTCTTAAAAAAGAAGTGTAGTTGCAACAATGGCAAATTCTTCTGTTTCCATCTAAGGTAAATTTTGCTGCCACAGCGGTGCTTAGTGAATAAGCCGTTAAGGCTTCTGTTAGCCCCGATTCCACTTTCAGGGATGTAAATGTGAAGATCACGTGATGACATGCTGTTCAGGTCGTTCTGGCTCTTACACAAAACCTGTTAAGGGCGTGGGGCCAAACCGGGAAAATGCAAACACCCTCCTATGATATCTGAGCTAAAGGGGCCCGAGTCATAACATTTATGGGGCATTGAGTATCTCTTATACAAACCTGTGGGAAAGATACATTTTGTTGGGATTTGTGTACAGATAGGATTCTAAAGGTAAACAACTGTCATTGTAAAAAAATTAACAATAATAAAACAGGGAGAGAGCACTCCAGTCCACTCCACTCCAGCATATAAATTGAACCAGATTTTTTGTAAGGTACCAAAATCTAAGCTTTATTGAAAGATGGTGGTAATTTAGTTCACAATGGATGGCCATGAATTGCTTAAGCCTGCCAACAGCATCAATGTAAACCACCTTCTGGCAGGTCCAAATATGCTAACCTAATTGCTGCTCTTATGGGATCAACTCACTTACATACTTATATATATATATATATATATATAATATAATACCCAAGTTGCCCCGCACTCCAATGTATCAAAAGTTCCTTGCTCCGGTGACAAATCTGACTGTATAGTGAAAAAGATTCAGACACACATGCAGACATTCCAAAACAATATAGAAAAATATTTATTACATGATTCAAGAATCTTCGTGTGCGTCTGAAACTTTTTCACTATATATATATTTTTTTATTATTATTACTATTATTATTATTATTTATTTAATTTATCTATAAAGTATTTTACCAGGAAGGATACATTGAGATTTATCTCATTTTCAAGTATGTCCTGAGTTCAAGAGCATATATATATACTGTATATAAATATATTTATAAAATTACAAGCGATCCTGCACTCCAGCTTCTGTTGACTTAACCCCTTCCCGACCGCTGCCGTACCATGTACGTCACGCCCACTGGTCTCCCTTAGACCGGCGGACATACATGGTATGTCAGCAGGCTCCTAACCTCCCTCCCGCACAATACTTACCTCCCTCGCCGACTCCCGCGGCGTTCTGGCAAGTTGGAAGCCTATCACAATGTTTCTGGGGGGGCCGGCAGGCACGATGACGTCATCACCCACTGGCACCTGCCGTAAAATCCAGGAAAAGGAGGTGAACTCCTTTTGGAGCCCTCTATCTCCCCAACCATTAGGGCTACAAACAAAAAAATTGCGCCACTGGAAAGGGGAGAGTCTGTCCTTTTCAGTGGTGTATAAATTTAACCAATTTGCTGCGGATCATGATTCGAACCTGGAGGTGTCCAGCCTCCGGGTCACCCACCACCCACTGACATCCTCACCATATGAGTGAGGACGTCAGTGGGCCAGTTAACCCCCTAGCTGCCAAGTGGAGATAAGGGAATCCTTTGGATCCCTTTATTTCCCGATCCGTGGCAGCTAGAGGGTAATGTATCCTTTCTTGTAAAATACTTTATAAATAAATGTTTGACATCATTGGAAAGTCCTGATACCAAACATGACCAGGTTTGGTTAACAAAAAAATAAATAATAATAAATAAAAAACTTTGTTTTTTTTAAAAAAAATTGTCTGGGGGGGGTTTAATTAAATAGGACCTAGGCTGGTATCTAAAAATTTTGAGCATAAAACGGTCATAACGAGCACAGCGCACATAGGTGAACTGGCTCATCAGTGAAGGGGTTAAAAAGCAAAAATATGTAAAATTGGGTATTTCTATTCTCTCTCGGGCCAAAATTTTGAAACTGTGTAGATTTTAGGGATTAAATTACGAAAAAGTGTGTTTTTACCATTTTTTCATCATATTTCATATTTTTTTATAGTAAACTAGGTGGAAAGCCTGCCCAGAGGGCAGTCTGTTGTTGTCGCCAGCTCAGAATTCACGTCCACATAGTTTTTTTTCAATGTCCTATCCAAGAGTATCTCTATAAATGCGTTTGTAATGCGTCCATCGCCATCCCATCCGCAACAGGAGGGCCAACTGAGCAGCTCTGATGGGCGCACGCAGCTGACAGCGCATTACAAAGGCATTTATATATTAGAGCAGGTTACTCTTCCCTCTTAGATTGTAAGCTCACGGGAACCGGACCCTCAGATTGTAAACTCGTGGGACCCCTTAGATTGTAAATTCATGGGGCCCCTTAGATTGTAAGCTCATGGGGCCCCTTAGATTGTGTTGGGCTTGGGCGGGCATTTTTTTTGTAGCGTATACATTATGCGGATATTTAATGGCACGTGGTATGCATGGCATGGCAGGCTGGTGTTTAGGCACACTGGTATTATGCATGGCAGACTGGTAATATGGCTGGCAGACTGGTATTAGGCATGGCAGACTGGCATTGTGCATGGCAGACTGGTAATATGGCTGGTGAACTGGTAATATGGCTGGCAGACTGGTATTAGGCATGGCAGACTGGCATTGTGCATGGCAGACTGGTAATATGGCTGGCGAACTGGTAATATGGCTGGCAGACTGGTATTAGGCATGGCAGACTGCTAATATGGCTGGCAGACTGGTATTGTGCATGACAGACTGGTAATGTGCATGGCAGACTGGTAATATGGCTGGCAGACTGGTAATATGGCTGGCAGACTGGTATTGCGCATGTAGAATGGTATTGTGCATGGCAGACTGGTATTAAGGCAGGCAGACTGGTATTGTGCATGGCAGACTGGTATTGTGCATGGCAGACTGGTACTGTGCATGGCAGACTGGTATTGTGCATGGTAATGTGCATGGCAGACTGGTATTGCGCATGGCAGACTGGTACTGTGCATGGCAGACTGGTATTGTGCATGGCAATGTGCATGGCAGACTGGTATTGTGCATGGCAGACTGGTATTGTGCATGGCAATGTGCATGGAAGACTGGTATTGTGCATGGCAGACTGGTACTGTGCATGGCAATGTGCATGGCAGACTGGTACTGTGCATGGCAGACTGGTACTGTGCATGGCAATGTGCATGGCAGACTGGTATTGTGCATGGCAATGTGCATGGCAGACTGGTACTGTGCATGGCAGACTGGTATTGTGCATGGCAATGTGCATGGCAGACTGGTATTGCGCATGGCAGACTGGTACTGTGCATGGCAATGTGAATGGCAGACTGGTATTGTGTATGGCAGACTGGTATTGTGCATGGCAGACTGGTATTGCGCATGGCAGACTGGTATTATGCATGGCAATGTGCATGGCAGACTGGTATTGTGCATGGCAGACTGGTAATGTGCCTGGAAGACTGGTATTGTGCATGGCAGACTGGTACTGTGCATGGCAGAGTGGTACTGTGCATGGCAGACTGGTACTGTGCATGGCAATGTGCATGGCAGACTGGTATTGTGCATGGCAGACTGGTATTGTGCATGGAAATGTGCATGGCAGACTGGTAATGTGCATGGCAGACTGGTACTGTGCATGGCAATGTGCATGGCAGACTGGTACTGTGCATGGCAGACTGGTAATGTGCATGGCAGACTGGTATTGTGCATGGCAATGTGCATGGCAGACTGGTATTGTGTTGTGCATGGCAGACTGGTACTGTGCATGGCAGACTGGTATTGTGCATGGCAATGTGCATGGCAGACTGGTATTGCGCATGGCAGACTGGTACTGTGCATGGCAATGTGAATGGCAGACTGGTATTGTGCATGGCAATGTGCATGGCAGACTGGTATTGTGCATGGCAGACTGGTATTGTGCATGGCAGACTGGTAATGTGCCTGGAAGACTGGTATTGTGCACGGCAGACTGGTACTGTGCATGGCAATGTGCATGGCAGACTGGTACTGTGCATGGCAGACTGGTATTGTGCATGGCAGACTGGTACTGTGCATGGCAATGTGCATGGCAGACTGGTATTGCGCATGGCAGACTGGTACTGTGCATGGCAATGTGAATGGCAGACTGGTATTGTGCATGGCAGACTGGTATTGTGCATGGCAATGTGCATGGCAGACTGGTACTGTGCATGGCAGACTGGTAATGTGCCTGGAAGACTGGTATTGTGCATGGCAGACTGGTACTGTGCATGGCAATGTGCATGGCAGACTGGTATTGTGCATGGCAGACTGGTATTGTGCATGGCAATGTGCATGGCAGACTGGTATTGTGTTGTGCATGGCAGACTGGTACTGTGCATGGCAGACTGGTATTGTGCATGGCAATGTGCATGGCAGACTGATATTGTGTTGTGCATGGCAGACTGGTATTGTGCATGGCAGACTGGTAACATGGCTGGCAGACCGGGCACTGAGGAGATAAACAAATCTGATCCATTGGAGAGGTGCTGTGCTGTTCTGTGCTGTGCTTCAATGGATCGGATTTGTTTTGTCCCTCGCGCACGCCGGCTGTGCGCGTGCCGCGGCCGTTGGATGCGCGCGCAGCCAACCGCCGCTGGTTGCGCGCATGCGCAGTCCGTTTTTGGGCGACGGACACGCCAGCCCTTATCGTTTTATATATATACTAGTTGTAAAGCCTGCCCAGAGGGCAGTCTATTGTGGATATACTGCCCCTGCTCATGTATACTGCCCCAGCTCGTGGATACTGCCCCAGCTCGTGGATATTGCCCCAGCACGTGGATACTGCCCCAGCACGTGGATATTGCCCCAGCACGTGGATATTGCCCCAGCTCGTGGATATTGCCCCAGCACGTGGATACTGCCCCAGCACGTGGATACTGCCCCAGAACGTGGATACTGCCCCAGCACGTGGATACTGCCCCAGCACGTGGATATTGCCCCAGCACGTGGATATTGCCCCAGCACGTGGATATTGCCGCAGCACGTGGATACTGCCCCAGCTCGTGGATACTGCCTAGCACGTGGATACTGCCCCAGCACGTGGATATTGCCCCAGCTCGTGGATACTGCCCCAGCTCGTGGATACTGCCCTAGCACGTGGATATTGCCCCAGCACGTGGATGGATACTGCCCCAGCACGTGGATATTGCCCCAGCTCGTGGATACTGCCCCAGCTCCTGGATATTGCCCCAGCACGTGGATACTGCCCCAGCACGTGGATATTGACCCAGCACGTGGATATCGCCCCAGCACGTGGATATTGCCCCAGCACGTGGATACTGCCCCAGCACGTGGATACTGCCCCAGCACGTGGATATTGCCCCAGCTCGTGGATACTGCCCCAGCACGTGGATACGCCCAGCACATGGATATTGCCCCAGCACGTGGATTGATACTGCCCCAGCACGTGGATACTGCCCCAGCACGTGGATACTGCCCCAGCACGTGGATGATACTGCCCCAGCACGTGGATACTGCCCCAGCACGTGGATACTGCCCCAGCACGTGGATACTGCCCCAGCTCGTGGATACTGCCCAAGCTCGTGGATACTGCCCAGCACGTGGATACTGCCCAAGCACGTGGATATTGCCCCAGCACGTGGATACTGCCCCAGCTCGTGGATACTGCCCCAGCACGTGGATACTGCCCCAGCACGTGGATACTGCCCCAGCTCGTGGATACTGCCCCAGCTCGTGGATACTGCCCCAGGACGTGGATACTGCCCCAGCACGTGGATACTGCCCCAGAGCTCGTGGATACTGCCCCCAGCTCGTGGATATTGGCCCAGCTCGTGGATACTGCCCCAGCTCGTGGATATCGCCCCAGCACGTGGATATCGCCCCCCCGCTCGTGGATATGGCCCCCCCGCTCGTGGATATGGCCCCCCCGCTCGTGGATATGGCCCCCCCGCTCGTGGATATGGCCCCCCCGCTCGTGGATATACTCACCTACATCGGCCCTCCAGCGATGGCGGTCCCGCGTCCCGCTTCCAGCGTCCTCTCTCGCTCCGTTGGTCGCCGGGATGACGTCACGAAAGCCTTTGACCCCGGGGTCAAAGGCTTTCGTGACGTCATTCCGGCGAAAAACGGAGCGAGAGAGGACGCTGGAAGCGGGACCGCCATCGCTGGAGGAGCTAAGGGCCGATGTAGGTGAGTATGTGTAGGCAACATCCCCCTACATTGGCCGGAGCCTCAGCGGTGGCTGTCGTAGGCTGCTCGGCCGGCCTCCAGGCTTAGGCGAGCCCCCGGCTCGGCTGGGCCTGTAGGCCCAAGCCAAGCCGGGGGCTCGCCTGAGCCTGGAGGCCGGCCGAGCAGCCTGCGACAGCCGGAGGACAGTCACCGCTGGAGCTCAGGGCTAATGTACGTGAGTATGTGCTCTCCACACCCACCCTGCTTACTCGGCCGGTAGCCAAGCTTAGGCGAGCCCCCGGCTTGGGCCTAGAGGCCCAGCAGAGCCGGGGACTCGCCTGAGCATGGAGGCCGGTCGAGTTGCATGCTCGGCCGTCCTCCAGGCTCAGGTGAGTCCCTGGCTCGGCTGGGCCTCTAGGCCCAAGCCAAGCCGGGGGCTCGCCTGAGCCTGGATGCCGACCAAGCTTAGGCGAGCCCCCGGCTTGGCGTGGGCCTAGAGGCCCAGCCGAGCCGGGGACTCGCCTGAGCCTGGAGGACGCCCGAGCATGCAACTCGACCGGCCTCCATGCTCAGGCGAGTCCCCGGCTCGGCAGGGCCTCTAGGCCCAAGCCAAGCCGGGGGCTCGCCTAAGCTTGGATACCGGCCGAGCAAGCAGGGTGTGTGTGTGTGTGTAGAGCACATACTCACCTACATCGGCCTCGAGTCCTCCACCGGTTCCACACATACTCACCGACATCGGCCCTTAGCTCCTCCAGCGATGGCGGTCCCGCTTGCAGCATCCTCTCTCTCTCCGTTGCTCGCCAGGATGACGTCACGAAAGCCTTTGACCCCCCGGGGTCAAAGGCTTTCGTGACGTCATTCCGGCGAGCAACGGAGAGAGGATGCTGCAAGCGGGACCGCCATCGCTGGAGGAGCTAAGGGCGATGTCGGTGAGTATGTGTTAGGCAACATCGGCCCTGAGCTCCAGCGGTGACCTTCTCCGGCCGAGCAGGCTGCTCGGCCGGCCTCTACGCTTAGGCGAGTCCCCGGCTCGGCTGGGCCTGTAGGCCCAAGCCAAGCCGGGGGCTCGCCTAAGCCTAGAGGCCCGCCGAGCAGCCAGCGGCAGCCGGAGGAGGTCTCCGCTGGAGCTCAGGGCCGATTTTGGGGTGTATTTGTTTGGGAACTTCGGCCCCGATCCTCCAGCGGTGACCTTCTCGGCTGCCGCTGGCTGCTCGGCGGGCCTCTAGGCTTAGGCGAGTCCCCGGCTCAGCTGGGCCTGTAGGCCCAAACCGAGCCGGGGGCTCGCCTAGCCTAGAGGGCCGCCGAGCAGCCAGCGGCAGCCGGAGGAGGTCACCGCTGGAGGATCGGGGCCGAAGTTCCCAAACAAACACACCCCAAAATCGGCCCTTTGTTTGGGAACTTCGCCCCGATCCTCCAGCGGTGACCTTCTCCGGCTGCTGCTGGCTGCTCGGCGGGCCTCTAGGCTTAGGCGAGTCCCCGGCTCGGCTGGGCCTGTAGGCCCAAACCGAGCCGGGGGCTCGCCTAAGCCTAGAGGGCCGCCGAGCAGCCAGCGGCAGCCGGAGGAGGTCTCCGCTGGAGCTCAGGGCCGATTTTGGGGTGTATTTGTTTGGGAACTTCGGCCCCGATCCTCCAGCGGTGACCTTCTCCGGCTGCCGCTGGCTGCTCGGCGGCCTCTAGGCTTAGGCGAGTCCCCGGCTCGGCTGGGCCTGTAGGCCCAAACCGAGCCGGGGGCTCGCCTGAGCCTGGAGGCCCGCCGGCAGCTGGAGGACGGTCACCGCTGGAGGATCGGGGCATCTGGCCGTGTAAACACACGGGTAGCTGCGCGCGGCTCGTGCCGTTTTTTTTTTTTTTTTCACGCGGCCGGCACGCGCAGCTACCTGTGTGTTCTAACGGCCGCTTTCAAATGTCCGTCGCGCATGCGCAGTAGGGTTTTGGCGACGGACAGTTTTTAGCTTATCCTTTTATAGTATAGATTATAGGATATGATGGAAATAATGGTAGTTTTAGAAAGTCCATTTAATGGCAGGAAAAACGGTGTATAATATGTGTGGATTGCATAAACGAGTAAGAGGAGAATTTGACCTAACAAAATTTTTTATTTTAATAAATTTTTTTATTATTATTTTTTTATTTATTTATTTATTTATTTATTATTTTTTTTTTTAAACCAAACCTGGTCATGTTTGGTATCATTGGAAAGGCCATGATCAGGAGATAAGGGGATCCTTAGGATCCCCTTATCTCTACATGGCAGCTAGATGGTTAACTGTCCCACTGACATCCTCACACATATGGTGAGGTTGTCAGTGGGTGGGGGGGGACCTGGAGGCTTGGCTGACATCCAAGATGTCAGCCCCCCTCCAGGTTCGAATCGCGTTTTGGCCAGTGGTGTATTTAGGTTTTGTGCTGCCCTAGGCCTGACTAAACTCGTGCACCCCCTAATTTAAATTTGACGCACCCCTTCCTGTCAAGGGCACACGTCTTCCTGGTTAATCCTCACCCTTCCTCTTTAAGCTCCGCCTTTTCCTCTCTTTATATTAAAAGTGGATACCAAGTGCCTACTTGTATATTTTGTATACCATTTCAAATGTATCTATTGAGATAAAGAAAATTATGAAATGTTTAAATTCAAGCATTTTTACAAAGAACAGCCACGCATGTCAAGTAAATGGGATCACAGCCGCTCTAATTGGTTGAACAATAAAATCCACAGAAACATGCACTGCATATGAGCGTATCACAGAGCTGCACAGCAATAAAACACACAGAAATGGGCACTGTGTATGAGCATATCAGAGCTGCACAGCAATAAAACCCACAGAAATGTGCAGTGTGTATGAGCATATCACAGAACTGCACAGCAATAAAACTCACAGTAATGTACAGTGTGTATGAGCGTATCCCATATGCAGTGTGTATCACAGAATCCACAGCAATAAAACTCCCAGCAATGCAATGTGCGGTGTGTATGAGTGCATCAGAATTCACAGCAATAAAACTCACAGCAATGCAATCACATGGGCAGGCTTCCTCCCTGCCAGATCGCCGAGGGATCCAGCGAGGGAGGTAAGTATCGGGCGGGAGGGGGGTTAGGCGCCGCTGACGTACCCTGTACGTCCGCGGGTCTAAAGGGAGACCCGTGGACAGGACGTACAGGGTACGTCAGCGGTCCTTAAGGGGTTAAATACCAGGTGCCTGAAACTTGGTTCCCATATTATTATTATTATTCTTTATTTATAAAGCGCCAGCATATTCCGCAGCGCTGGGGGACAGCAGCAGTAATTGCCATATACAGGCATTATGCAGCACATACAGATACAAGGTGTTGCTGTAATTGCCATACACAGGCATTATGCAGCACATACAGATACAATGTGTTGCTGTAATTGCCATACACAGGCATTATGCAGCACATACAGATACAAGGTGTTGCTGTAATTGCCATACAAAGGCATTATGCAGCACATACACATACAAGGTGTTGCTGTAATTGCCATACGCAGGCATTATGCAGCACATACAGATATTGCATTGCTAATAATCTCATTATGATCCCTACAAACCCCCATAAGCAGGAGATCTCAACATTATTTTTATCGCAGTTACAGTATCTATCACCAAGGTAATTTCTGCCTAAAAGCTGATAATGCAGACCTTGTGATATTGTGCGAGATAAGGAACACCATCTAGAGTTTAGAACAGAAGTGATACTGTTAAGGATAAATGAATAAAAAAATACATAAAGATTTAAAAATGACCAAATTTATATTATTTTAAACCTTTAACTACCTCAAAACAACAGTTTCTGTGCAACATGGCTATTTTACCCATTTCCCCCGTATTTAACTGTTAACTTCACATTGCATGTTTCAACAAATTTATGATAATTTTCTCAACAAAAAGTGCTTGGTAGTGAAGGGATTAAACGAGATGGCGCTAGCAGAATCTCTCCAGCCATTAACATACATAAATCAGGAATGTAAATGTGACGAAGTCCTTCATCGTTTTATTCAATTTAACGTTTATACTTGGCTCTACTAAAATAATTAGCAGTTATTAAATAACCTGAATTGATTTAAATATAATTTCTCAAGATTCCCATCAGGAAAACCTTTACTAAAACTTGGCATGTGGGCTCCTACCATTTAGCCTATGAATTTTTTAATTGTACCCTTAAATATGTCCTGCAAACTAGCCATATTTATTTTACAAAATAAGAAATGAGTAACACCCACCAGATATATCAGATATACACCACCAGATATAAAGGTCTGTGATGCTGTAATCCTCCTTGTATGTTGCCTTTATGTTCTTCAGCTGGAGAGGACTTTTCCCCTGTATCTAGTGTTTACTGTGCCGATTGTCAAGGTTTTCGTTCAGACTTTTTATGGTGTCACTGGGCTGTCTTTGCCAGACTGGACCCGCCTTAATCTTTACATGTGGATGCATACTGCTCTACAAAATGTTGAAAGAATTCCATAACAGCTCACTTTTACATAGGTCGTTTCACTTTGCAGGTACTCCTCACTGTGTGTTGCCATCACTAAAAATGAACATCTGATAAAACGATGCCTAACATACTACAGCAAAAAAATATATACTTACAGAAGGCCCTATAAACATAAGATTATTTTATATAAAAAGGGGTTTGTACCAACTACATCTGTACAAAATGAGCTGCACACACCACCCTGATATCCACTATAGTAAAGAATAAACAAATAAACAAAGATGTTTGGTGGTGTCGCGCTAGAACGAATATACTTTCATATACCACAAATGTAAATTTGAAAAGTACTTAAATTTTACTGGATTAATTCATCCAAAGTCTTGTACTCCTCCCTAGTGATTAGTATCGTCTGCTTCTGCCGAAGATAGTCCGTATGCCACGATCTTCTCAAACAGCAGAAAATATTTTGTATGCCACGATCCTTTCAGATGGCAACCTTAGTGGATCATAAAATGTAGGGAATATATCCCAAAGACATACAAAAAGAAAATCCAATAGTGTTATACCCTTTATTTAATGGGTTTCCTGCTAAAACCTATAAGTACGTACAGAATTGCAAGTGGGCTGTTGAAATGATCTCACCCACTATAAAGCATGAAAAACACAACCGCGTCTCACGTAGTCCTTTTATGCCGCCAGGAGCTCCCGGTCTGCATCCGTGGTGGCATCTAGAAGGCGTGGATCTGCAGTCATTCAGTGATGTGAAGCCGACGCGTTTCGTCCCGCCCCAGGATTTCATTAGAGCATACGTCACTGTATTGTCTCCTCCTTCTTATAGCTGCTTGATTCAAAGCACCTGTCTCCGCTTAAACAAGTCCTCATTTATTGTTCAGTATATTCAAAGTCCCGAATCAGTGTTCTTATGGATCAAATAGCTCGATCTTATCCATGGGTCCTCGTTCATTGTTTGGTTAAAAATCCCGTTTTACTATTTCTACCACGAACGGCACAAATTTTATCCATGGATCTAACAATAAACATTGTATCAGTCATTATAATGTATAAAATAAACACATAATACATCTATATATATAAACGCGAAAGTCCTGACTGACTGACTCATCAACGCCCAGCTGAAACTGTTTAACCTAGGAACGTGAAATTTTGAAGGTGCACTGTTTTTATGATGTAGGTGCTCACTAAGGAAGTATTTTTGGAAAATCTAGCCATAAGGGGGTGAAAAAGGGGTTTGAATATTTTAAACAGGATACCTATAGCTCAAAAACAGATGATCCTACAGATGTGAGAATCGGTATTTAGATTTGTCTTGAAAAATAAAAAAACAAGTATTTTACCATTTTTCAAAAATCCAAGTGGGGGGGGGGAGAAAGGGGGTTGAAAATTTTAAATATTTTAAACAGGATGCCTGTATCTCTAAAACAGAAGATGTTACAGGCCTGAAAATTGGTATTTACATAGTTACATAGTTACATAGTTACATAGTTATATAGGCTGAAAAAAGACATGCGTCCATCGGGTTCAGCCTCTCCCACATAACCTACTGCTGTTGATCCAAAAGAAGGCAAAAAACCCAGTCTGAATGCTTGCCAATATGCAACATACTGGGAAAAAATTCCTTCTTGACCCCAGAATGGCAGTCAGATTTCTCCTTGGATCAAGAAGCTTTTACCCACATATTAAATATTATAACCCTTAATTAGAATTTAGATTCGTCTTGAAAAATAAAACAACATGTATTTTACCATGTTCTGAAAATTCCTTGGGGGGGCAAAAAGGGGGGTTGAATACTTTTATCAGTATACCTATATTTCAAAAACCAAAGATGTTATGGGTGTGAAATTTGGTATTTACAATCTTCGTGAAAAAAAACCAAACATGTGTTTTGTCATTTTCCACAAATCCAATTGGGGGGTTGGGGGAAAGGGGTCTGAATATTTTTATCATTATACCTATATTTCAAAAACCAAATATGTTACAGATGCGAAATGTGGTATTTACAATCTTCTTGAAAAATAAAAACAGGTGTTTTACCATTTTCCAAAAATCCAAGTGGGGGGTGAAAAAAAGGGGGCTGAATACTTTTAAACAGGATACCTATATCTCAAAAAAGATGTTTCAAACGTGAAAATTTGTATTTAGACTTGTCTTGAATAACAATCCAGTGTGGGGTCAAAAAGGGGGGTTGAATACTTTTATCAGTATACCTATATTTCAAAAACCAGAGATGTTACAGGTGTGAAATTTGGTATTTACAATCTTTGTGATAAAAAACAAACATTTGTTTTGCCATTTTCCACACATCCAATTAAGGGGGGTCGGGGGTAAGGGGTATGAATACTATTATCAGTATACCTATATTTCAAAAACCAAAGATGTTACAGATTTGAAATTTGGTATTTACAATCTTCTTGAAAAATAAAAACACTTGTTTTACCATTTTCCAAGAAACCCAAGTGGGGGATGAAAAAAGGGGGTGAATACTTTTAAACAGGATACCTATATCTCAAAAACAGAAGATGTTACATACGTGAAAATTGGTGTTTAGATTTGTCTTGAACAACAATAAAACAAGTTTTTTTACCATTTTCCAAAAATCCAGTGTGGGGGGCCATAAGGGGGTTGAATACTTTTATCAGCATACCTATATTTCAAAAACCGAAGATGTTACAGGTGTGAAATTTGGTATTTACAATCTTCGTGAAAAAACCAAACATTTGTTTTGCCATTTTCCACACATCCAATTAAGGGGGGTCGGGGGTAAGGGGTATGAATACTATTATCAGTATACCTATATTTCAAAAACCAACGATGTTACAGATGTGAAATTTGGTATTTACAATCATCTTGAAAAATAAACAGGTGTTTTACCATTTTCCAAAAATCCGAAATGGGGGATTTAAAAAGGGTGGTGTATACTTTTAAACAGGATACTTATAGGGGCGTGGCCAGCGATCGATCATGGCGGCAGTGTGATTTCTCAGCTCAGCTCATGTTAGGCTCAAAACGGCGGATATATATCAGCAGCCAGCAGTAAAAGCAGTGCATATTGCAGCGGATCGCTAGGACACTCTGATGGCAGCAGCAAGATCCAAAAAAACAGCCGAAAAAATTGACTTTTTCATGCCAAAATCGGGTAAGCGCCGGGACGGTGTGGAGACCCAAAATGGCGGCGGTTCCCCTCAGCCACATGGAGGAATGCAGGGAACAGGGGGGAGCTCAGAGTTGGCGACTTTCACTGAGCGGATGGAGGTGATGTTAGCTGACATCTCTGCAGCATTGACGACCAGGTTAGACACTGTGGCAACAGATATCAGAAATGACATTAGGGAGATTGGTGACAGGACCTCTAAACTGGAGGAGAAAATGTCTGAGGTAGCTGAGGCACACAATGACATGACGTCTAAAGTGGAGGAGTTGGAGGAGAAACTGCACCACTGTACAAGAAAACTGGCTGACTTGGAAGACCGCTCCTGGAGACATAACCTTAAAATTCGGGGGTATCAGAATCGGTGACCACAAAAAACCTCCAAGAGTACGTGGCAGAATTTTTTTCATACCTCCTTCCTGATGCGGGCCAGAAACACTGCTTATGGACCGCATTCACCGACTCCCTAAGCCACCTTCGGCCCCACCTCAAGCGCCAAGGGACGTCTTATTGAGGCTCCACTACTTCAAACCCAGGGAAGATATCCTAAGAGCTCTGCGTAATCCAAATGCTTCGGGCCCGGAGTATGCTCACCTGACAGTATTCCCAGATCTGTCGCAGGCCACTCTTCAACGGCGATGACTTTTTCGCCCTGCCACGGTGGCGCTATGGGAGGCTGGGGTATCGATGGGGGTACCCCACGAAGTTGTTGGTCACCCGCGATGGAAAGATCACTGTGCTCTGCTCAGTGGCCGAAGCCCGATTTGCTCTGGAATCCTGGGGATTATCTCTCGCAGATATTACGGAAAAACGCCCAACCCGGCCCAAACGACTGGAAAAAGAATGGAGCAAGCGTTGAAGGTTCCACCAGGGACCATGTTCGCAGGACATACGTCGGTCACATCGAAATGTTCGAAGAGTTCCGCTTTCCGTAACTATTGTTTATTGAGTAATCCGCCAATGTACGTTTATGGTTTATATTATATTGCTGCCTTACTGCGCTGTTTCATAATGAGCTAGGCTTATAGGTTTGGTTGATCCTAGCCACAGATGTTACCCCTCTATTCTCCCTCCTCTACGGAGGAGAGTAGGGCTCTGCTTCGGACGAGAGCCCTACAGGAGAGGTGTTTACTTTTTGTATATAGTTTTGCCACGGCTGTGGCGATTATCCCCTTGTTTGAATACTGTGTCCCTTTTTTCCCCCCCAGGGCAGAGGTTCTCTACTATTACGAACGAGCTCAATAGGCTACACACCTGACCGACTTTGGACAGGGCTCACTAGGTATACCCTATCAATGACGCTTACTTACGATCCTCCATGAAGGTACTGACATTTAACGTTAAAGCTTGAATCTACCCGTAAAGAGACATTCACTTTATAGGGACCTCCGCTCCCTAGATGTTGATGTAGTGTGTCTGCAGGAGACACACTTCCAACGACTGGACCATCCCTCGTTAAACATCCCAGGGTTTGGCATACAATACCACTCTACATATCGGTCTATATCCAGGGGGGTGTCCATGTTAGTAAATAATAATCAAAGACACTAGAGGTAGATATGTTATTCTTGTTTGCACAATTAACTCGACCACGTACACGATAGTCTCTGTATATGCTCCTAACACATCCCAACCCCAATTCATAGCACATGTATTACGTAAAGTGTCAGAGATACAGACGTGTATTCTAGTTTTGTGCAGAGATTTGAATATCTGCCTAGATTTGTCCCGGGATCGTTCGGCGTCCAACAACACTATGAAGTCGGCTACTTCCCCGAAAAAATTTCAGTTGCTTTTACAGCAATAGAACTTATAAGACGTATGGCGTTTGCTTCATCCCACTGAAAGGGATTATACCTTTCGCTCCCATGTTCATAATAGCTACACTCGCATAGACCACTTTCTACTGCCAGGCTCTGCCATATCTCAAGTGGAGGAATGTTCCATACTGCCATTGACTTGGTCTGATCATTCCCCGGTCCTACTGACACTAGGCGACGCGTATCGTTATCGCACTCGACCCCCTTGGCGACTACGGGATAACCTGTTAATGCACGAACCAGCAAAACAAGGCATCCAATTAGCACTAACACAATATTTTAATGAGAACGTGACTCCTGACATTTGCCCTCTTACGGTCTGGCAGGCGCATAAAACGGTCATCCGAGGGATATGTATTGACTGGGTGACTAGATTAAGGAAGATGTATGTGTCCAGACGCTTGGAGATACTCACTACTTTGCAGGAATTAGATGTAAAAAATAAATTGTCCCCTTCCACCGACACGGCTGAGGCGTTGGAGGACGCATGTAGATCACTTAGGGAACTGGAGGCTGAAGCGTATTTCCGCTCCTTGTCCCGGTTGAAATCTTCCTATTATGCCCTTCAAAATAAACCGGGTAAGCTCCTAGCCCGAAAATTGAGACCCCAAAATACGTCCCAAAAAGTAGCAACCCTTAAAAGTGAACAGGGCCTGATATATAACCCTCAGTGATCGCCGACAACTTTGCTAAATTCTATGAACCCTATATAACCTGGTAGCTATGGATCAGGCTCATCCGCCGGCTGTATCTGCGGTAGATGATTACCTGATACTGTACATCTCCCGTCCCTCTCGAGTCAACAGAGGCCCATGCTCTCTTCCCCAATCAAGCAAGAAAATATATCTGATGCTATCAAAAATCTACCTAAAAATAAATCCCCCGGTCCGGACGGACTCACCGGACACTACTACTCTACCTTCTCCTCACTTCTAGTGCCGTATCTACACGCTGGCTGGATAGAGATAGCATGGGAGAAGGGCTCTTTCCCGGTGGATATGCTACGAGCACACATAGTCACCCTTCCTAAGCCGGGAAAGACCCGATCACTGCTCGCATTTTAGACCGATTTCACTCCTGAACATCGACGTTAAATTATATAGCAAAATTTTGGCCAATAGATTGCAGAGGATTTTACCCACATTGGTGCGCCTGGATCAGTGGGTTTTGTCTCCAGGCGTCAGGGCCTGACAGCACTAAGAAATTGGTTAACCTATCGGAGGTCATGAGGCGGTCCGAATCGCCGAGTGTGATCTTGTCGTTGGACGCCGAAAAGGCCTTCGACAGGGTCAGCTGGGTGTTCTTAGACCGGGTCCTAAATAAATTTGGATTTCCATCTACATTTACAACAGCGATTCAGGCCTTGTATGATGCTCCTTCGGCTCGGGTGGTCACCTCTGGGTTTTTATCGGAGGAATTTGTGATTATTAATGAGACCCGGCAAGGGTGCCCACTATCCCTCTACTGTACGCACTCATATTAGAACCCCTGGCGCAAGCCATAAGACAGAATGACTATATACGCGATGTCGAGGTAGGCCCTACAACTTACAAATTAAATTTATATGCGGATGACATACTCCTTACACTGACAGACCCATCAGAGTCAATCCCCGCATTACAACAGGAATTAGATATTTATAGTCAGGTCTCTTATCATAAGGTTAATCTTTCTAAGACGCAAGCGTTGCCTATTAATATCCCAGCCAAATCACTGTCTGACCTAAGATCACGATACACCTTCGCCTGGAAGGCAGATTACATAGTAAATCTAGGGCTGCATATCGCTCGGGATGCAGAAAGTTTGTTCAAATGTAATTACATCAGGTTATTGTCTGAAGTAAAATCATTGGTATTCCAATGGCGTAACCGAGAACTCTCTTGGCTGGGTAGGATGGCGGTGGTTAAAATGACGATCTTGCCAAAAATCTTATATGTATTCCGCTCCCTACAACTAATTATTCCCAGGACATTTCTAGAAACACTGCAGACAGTCCTCATGACATACATCTGGAGACGCAAACGACCTAGAGTCCCCAGAACCCTGCTTTACTACAGGAGCCGGGATGGAGACCTGAATGTCCCCTGTCTTCGAAAATACTATTGGGCTTCATGTTTAGCTTCCTTGGCGGAAGTGGTGCATGCCCATCCTATGCCCCAGTGGTTCACTATTGAATCCGCATACACTTCTGGACACATGTTGTCGCATCTCTAGTGGTTAAAAACAAAAGAGAGACCCCGCATAATATGCCCACTGCCCTCTACGTCACTTCATTTGCGGATATGGGATCAGTGTAAACCTTTTCTCACACACCACAATACCAATGGCCCTGCCCCTCCCCTCATTGAGATATCTTATGCCACATTTTAGAATACTCCCTTGGACCAGTAGAGGGGTTACTCACTTACATCAGCTGTTTGCGCCGGCTGCCATCCTGTCCTTTCAAGACCTGCAGGTCAAATATAAAATACTGCCTTCTATGTTTATATGTTGTATATGCAGTTGTGTTCATTTCTTAAATCGCGGGAGGTTATAGCGGGACTCAGAGACACTCTGCTACTTCTCTCAGAAGCTGAGGTTTTTTGGTTGGATCAATACTCTACCTCCAAACCAATCTCGCTCTTTTACCATATTATTTCCACCCCACAGAGGGCAACGAGATGGGCGTTTCAAACAGCCTGGGAACGAGACCTTGCTAAGGTCTTCACTCCTACACAATGGGCAATGGCACACACATTTGCAGACAGAGCTTCAAAATGCGCTACATTGATAGAGACTCAGAGAAAACTGATGTACCGCTGGTACCTAACGCCCCACAGAATGAGCAAGTTTGCCCCGAATACCTCAGATCTCTGTTGGCGCTGCTCCTCAGCACCCGGCACGATGGGTCACATTTGATGGCACTGCCCTCTGGTTGCCCCGTTTTGGAAAAACATTTCTACATTGGCCTCAGAAGCGCTGGGTCACCCGGTCGCAAATTCACCGGAGATATTACTACTGGGAATGATACACCTTCCACGCCAGCACTTGAAAATGCTTTTTATTATCGTTTCCACAACAATGCCAGAAACTGGAGGACTACTACAGTTCCGACGCAACGACAACTTATTGTTCTATTGGACCAGTATCGAACATTTGATACCAAGGCAACTGCAGACTGTGGCCAACACCCTCCCAAAAAAGATCTCTGGGCGATTTGGGACATCCACAAGTTGTATAAGGCATGTGGCCTATAATGGGAATCGTTGCACAGGGAGAAAATGGGCCCTTCCACACTTTGAACGATGCCTTTGAGACCCTCCTCTTCTACTTTACATGCTTCATCCATCCGACATCAACAGGATGGCTTTGTTCATATGTGAAATTGCCCTTCCTTATTTCCCCCTCCCTTTCCACCCCTTCCCATGGATTTTATTCGCTTTTCTTTTGCACCTTCTTTTAATTTTGTTATTTGAAAAAAATAAATATTTCCCCCCCCCTTTTTTTTTTTTTTATTGGTTGGTTTTGTTTTTCATTATAACGGAAATTGAGAGATTCATTAACACGCCATAAAAAACGATGTTTGTTGTTGTTTAACCCTCTCAATAAAAACTATTGTAAAATGAAAAAAAAAAAAAAAAAACAGGATACTTATATCTCAAAAACAGTAGATGTTACAAATGTGACAATTGGTATTTAGATTCCTCTTGAGAAATATAAAAAACACCTATTTTACCATTTTCCAAAAATCCATTGTGGGGGGGCAAAAATGGGGGTTGAATACTTTTATCACTATACCTATATTTCAAAAACCACAGATTTGTTACAGGTGTGAAATTTGGTATTTACAATCTTCGTGCAATAAACCAAACATGCGTTTTACCATTTTCCAAAAATCCAGTTAAGGGGGGTGTCGGGGGAAAGGGGTGTGAATACTTTTATCAGTATATCAATATTTCAAAAACCAAGACATTACAGGTGTGAAGTTTGGTAATTATAATCTTCGTGGAACAAAAAAAAAACATGTTTTACCATTTTCTGAAAATCCAGTTAAGGGGGGTGGGGGAAAGGGATGTGAATACTTTTATCAGTATACCTATATTTCAAAAACCAAAGATGTTACAGGTGTCAAATTTGGCACTTACATTTTTCTTGAAAAATAAAAAAACACTTGTTTTACAATTTTCCAAAAATCCTAAGTGGAGGGAAAGGGGGCTTCTACCAAAAAAACTCATGTTTCTTTTAAAAAACTATTTTAACAAATCCTAAAATCCACGTGAGCGAAGCCGCGGGCAAAAGCTAGTATATATATAAAAACGATATATAAAACAATACATCTCTAAAATTAAACACATAAAAAGACTTGTTCTTCACAATCCACAGAAAAAGTATATAAAAGCACTTCTCAAATTGAAAAATGTGATCTGGGAAAAAGACATAAAAATTATGAAAAATTAAACTGATCAAAATCAACATTGAGACCCAGAGGGAAAAAAGTTCTTAAATTGTAAGCTGTTCTCATCTCTTCCTGTCCTATTGTTTGTATATTGTTCCCTCATCTCCAGTATTTATCGATCTTTATTATACCCAAAAATCTTAACCCCTTCAGGTCTGAATTATGACTATTAAAAAAATGTGCAGAAACATAATGTTGCATGTACCCATTCCTAATATTCCGTATATGCTCGTCTATACGTTTATGTGAGGTCTCACCGTGTGTCCTACATACTGCAGTCGGCACGGGCATTCTTTCTAACAGATAAATTAAATTGTTTGTCTTACAAGTGATTAACCTGTTAATGGTGTGTTCAGTCTTAGTTACATTTGACACATACTTCTTAATGCACTTCCCATTTGTTGTAATATTAGAGTTTTTGCAAGATTGACAATTCTTACAGTAGAAGAAACCCTTTTCTTGTTGTAACCATCCTTCCTTTTTATTTTCTTTAATATAACTTTGTACCAATGTTTGTTTAAGGCTTGGGCTCCACTAAATGTGATGGCGGGTCTTTCACTTAAAATATCTTTCAGATCTTCCTCTTCCTTAAGTATATACCAAAACTTATTTATCACTTTTTGATATCCATGTGTGCACTATCAAAGTCAAAAATCATTCTTGTGGGGCGTGGTCGGCTGCGAGCGAGAGCGGACATGCTTTGAAGGAGCTCCGCGTGTCTTTCTCGCTTAGGGACCCCCAGCTGACCTAATTTTCTTAAGAGTTTACCCTTAGGGGCCCTGGTGTAGCTGGCCACCGGTACAGACCTGTCCGGAGCCCGTTAGGTCCCCCCTCTGGACCAGAGACACTGTTGGTGGTTGTTGATCTGGAACTGGAACGCGACGTGGTGGCCATCTTGCGGCCTACACTTAGCATGCCTGCAGCCTTGCCCATGAGTGGGATCCTGAGGAGGACCAGGGAGATAGGGGGCCCACATCTCCTGGTTAACCCGGCTGACTGTTCTACAGGTGAAGAGGATGGACTGATGGGGAGGTGGAGGGACAAATCCCCTCCCTCCACTGGTGTGTTTTCAAGGCCTGCAGGCTTGCCTGATGATAATGCTTAACCACTTTGATGCTGAGGACGCGCTCAGCGCGTCCTCAGCATTCCCGCTGGTATGCGGAGGACGCGCTGAGCGCGTCCTCCCATTGGGGTCAGCGTTCGGCCGGGTTCCGGCCGATCGCTGGCCCCCCCGGTTCGGGCTGACATCCTGGATGTCAGCCACGCATCCGGGACCACAGCCGCCGGAATTAGGTGTCATCGCGGCAGCGCGATGACACCAATTCAGGCACCCCCCCGCATGTGCGGAGGAGGCGCCTGAAAGGGAGGGGGGGGAGGTCATTATGTATATTTTTTTGCACTTTGATAAAGACCAATTAGGTCGAAACGTGTTAGTGCTGCAATAAATTTTACTTCATTTTATCCTGCTGACTTTTCGTCTGTGACATATCCCGGGGATCCAATATTTCATCTATGGACCAGGTTATCACCACGGATGGTTGCTGGTAGGACGGGCTGGTGAGATCATATCCACAGATATATGCCTATATAGTCCAGAGCCGACTTTATGGGGCTCAGAAAAAAATTATCTTGAAGTATTACTCACTGGACACTTGGCGTAAGCGCGAGGACTCTACCCATTATTTTATCCATTGACTATTCGCACTTGGGAGTGTGCGTTTGTGCCCTTGCTGCTACCCAAGACCGACCATCAACACATTATCTGCGCCATTTTTTCCACCTTATTGTTTTTTCACGATCAGGAAGAGGACAGGCCCAGAGGAGTTAACCACCCGGCTGCAGAGGTGACTTGCCTCGGCTGTGATGAGTTGTCTGCCGTGATCACAGTACCGTGTTTGGATACGGGCTGATGTGACTCGCCCCATTTTTTTTGGCTTGCCCTGACCCGCTGAGTTCCTCCATTCTCATCCCTATCAATGTTTTTGATGTCCCCCCCTTGCCGAGACGTCTCACCCCTCCCTGCTGTGTTACTTTCCTATGTGTCCTAATATGTCTTTGTGACACTGTTTGAGGACTTTCTCTGAAGACACCCTTGATCTTTTCAGCTGACCCCCTCCTTTTTTTTTTTTTTTTTGGGCATTTATGGGTTTCGTCGGCTGTGCTGACATGGCCTGGTGCCAGCGCCAGCACCCCTGCGTCCCCGGGCCAAGTGCCAATTACTCCCCCTGGCCTCCTGCAATTCTAAGGGCTTTCAGGTGTATACCAGGGGAGGCACAGTCCTGGCCTTTTCAAATATCCCTTGCCCCCTTTTTCCCCTTTTACTATACTAGATGTATTCAGCTGATTTTTCCTGTTTTATGTTGCTTACCTATATAGGAGACCCCCCTATTGGGGATGTTATTCACCGCTACATGGCTACCTTTAGATGACTTCTTCTTTGCTTTAGATTGCCGTGTTTATTTTTTCTGATGACATTTACGACCTCTTACTATCTACTGTTTTTGTATTCTTATGATGTGTTATTCCGCTGTCTCTATGTGGCCTTGTGCGGCCATTTTATGTTTGATACGGCTGACACTGTTACAAAATAAAAAAAATAAAAAAGAAATCATTCCTGTTGCGGTGGTCTATAACTTTTCTGTAGAACCTGTCTCTATTAAAAGAGTAGATCTTTTAATTTCTTCCACCTCCTTTAAAGCGTTTTCTAAAATTATTTCAGGGTATTCTTTTTCTTTAAAATCCGTTAGGATCTTTTCAGATTCCCTTAAAAAATGTTCATTGTCTGTACAGTTTCTTTTTAATCTCATCAATTGTCCCTTGGGAATATTGGTTAACCAAGGCGAAAAAAATGTCCACTATGATAGTGGATATAACTGTTTATATCTATTCGTTTTAAAAAAGGCGCATGTTTTTATAGTGTCATTTTCTATATCAATTTTTAGATCCAAAAAAAACACCTCTTTCTGACTGTAATTAAACTCTAAATTGATATTGGCATCATTATCATTCAAAGTCCTCAAAAAATCCTGTAAAGAAAACTCATCGCCCTTCCAAATTAATATAACATCATCAATGTAACGGCGATAGGTAACGAGACCCGCACCCAGAAATTGGTCAAAAAAATCTCCTCCCGATATGCCATAAAAAGATTGGCATAATTGGGTGTGAATCTCGTTCCCATCTCCATTCCTGCCATCTGAATATACAAATCATGATTAAACCAAAAACAGTTATTATGTAAAATCCATTTAATACTGTCCACTATAAAATCGCTCTGTTCCACAAACAGGAAATTTTTCATCCATTTCCAAAAATTTGGACGTGGCTTCCAAACCTCTAGGGTGTTGTATGATGGTGTAAAGGGAAGTAACATCTCCTGTGACTAACCAAAAATCGTCCTGCCATTGTTGTTGCATAAGAACATTTATTATGTCTTTAGTATCTCTTAAATATGCCCTTGTGTTTTTAACTATAGGTTGTAATAGAGTATCTACATATTCTGATAACCTTGATGAAATGGAACCTATACCACAAAACGCATCGGCTTCACATCACTGAATGACCGTAGATCCACACCTTCTAGACGTCACCATGGATGCAGACCAGGAGCTCCTGGCGGCATAAAAGGACTACGTGAGACACGGTAGTGTTTTTCATGCTTTATAGTGGGTGAGATCATTTTAACAGCCCACTTGCAATTCTGTACGTACTTATATGTTTTAGCAGGAAACCCATTAATTAAAGTGTATAACACTATTGGATTTTCTTTTTGTATGTCTTTGGGATATATTCCCTACATTTCATGATCCACTAAGGTACTATATTGCCGTCTGAAAGGATCGTGGCATACAAAATATTTTCTGCTGTTTGAGAAGATCGTGGCATACGAACTATCTTCTGCAGAAGCAGACGTATGTGGAAGCTGTATGATATTAAACAATATTTAAGGGCCCGAACTTTTGGTAGCTCTCTGAATAACCCCCAAGACTTACATTTTCTGCCGTAACATGCAAAATGCTACGTGTTGTGCTTTGTCATTGGAAATCATACTCAGAAGACCACCAAACTCACTGAGATAAAGCAAGACATTCCAGTGGTTGTGTCATGTTGTGACGGACGATGTTCATCATTTGTCCCTTGAAAACTGGTCATGACTGATGGTGAAACTAACCCTTTCGCTGCTAAGCCATTTCACCCTTTGTGTGCTGAGCTCATTTTGACCATATTGTGGGTCATCATGTTTTATTGTAGGACCCAAACAAATTATATATCCTTATATTTTGAATCTGCTGAAAATAATACTATTATATGTATAGATGTAAAATAAACACCGCACTACTTAACTTTTCTCTGTTTAGTGGTCTTCCCTCTGAGAGTCCTGGTGCACTCCAATTAATAGAAATGGATAAAAAATACAGAGGGGAGTCCTTCAATGATGAAAACCAGGTGCATATAAGTAAATCCACAAGTTAGAATTGAAAAACCATGTGCATAGAGTCTCAAGTATATAGGAATCAAAAACCAAAGCAATTAAATGGAATATCACCACTTTAGAGGGTCACGTCTCCTGAAATCACCATATTGCCTTCACTCTTTCCATCTCTGTTGATCGATATGGGAACATCTTTTTTTTTTTAAGAAAAATAATCAAATTGATAAAATAATTCCAAATTTATTGTAGCTGGGTGGAGTAGAGGTAACATCACTGCTTTATAACCGTGGAGAGAGACTGTGGAGACCTAGGTGCTCTTGCCGGGATCAAACCTCTCTAGTAAGTGTCCTTGGGCAAGACACCTAACACACTCGCCATCCAGGACATACTTGAAAACGAGGAAAATCTCAATGTATCCTTCCTGGCAAAATCGGGCCCCCTGCGTTCTTGCAGCGGTTTAGGATTTCGATAAACCAATGCTTAATAACCCATTGTGCCATCGCTTTCACACTTGCTGGCATTGTGGGAAATGAGAAGGTGAATTAGTGCAGCATCATTGTTCATGTTACAATTGAAAGGGGAACAATAGTGCTGCATTAGAATAAAAAAAGATAATTGAAATTTGAATTTATTTTTATTTTTCCACATAACTTGTGGAATCATTGTTTTGGTATCATTGGAAAGGCCATGCGCTAACCTTTCCAGCAACACCATGCATTGCCCTCCAAATTTATCTATGTACCTCCACCAAAGGGTTTTCCCTACCCGGCTGGGGGTAAGTCCCTTTCTGACGTCCTCACACCCAAGCGTGATAATGTCAGTTGGCACGGAGAGGTTGAGGACTGACATCCAAGATGATTGGCGCTGAGCCAAGGGACTGCGACGACGCAATGAGCATGTCCTCCGCAACCTAGCAGGAAAGCAGAGGACTCGCTCAGCACGCGTCCACAGTCAAATGGTTAAGAGGCACATCATTGGAGAAAATCCTAATTATCCTAAATTAATCAAACTGGGATGAGCTGTTCGTTTCGATCTGTTCAGAGTTCGCATCGAACATCGGCTGTTCGGCTATTCGCAAACTCCGAACATTTCCGCGTGTTCGCCGCATGTTCGCCCACAATGCACCACAATGGAACACAATGCACTTTTCCACTGGCCTGAAGCTTGTAATTGGCTACCTGACCACAGTTTAGGTGCAAGACAGGTGCAAGACTATGCAAATCACGGCTCAGAGTCCTGATTGGGCAAATTTTGCCCAATCATGGGCTCACAGAGCTAAGTCCCGCAGCAAACTATATAAGGCTTCACTCAGCCACAGCGCATGTTTTTGAGAGGAGATTGTTGTGTTAGTGTGTGTTCTCACTGCCATCAGCTATTGGGGGGGTTCACTTCTACAAAATATCTGGGAATTGTTGTAATCTGTGTGTTCTCACTGCCTGCAACTATTTTGGGGGTCTCATTTCAACAAAATATCTTGGAATTGTTCTAATCTTTGTGATCTCACTGCCAGCAGCTATTGTGGGGGTCTCACTTGTAGAAGATATCTGGGAATTGTAATCTGTGTGTTCTCACTGCCACCCATGAGGGGGTCTCACTGATTTATAGGAGGTTCCTGGGAATTGTAATTTGTGTCTTGTCACTGCCACCCATCAGGGGGTCTCACTGATTTATAGGAGGTTTCTGGGAATTGTAATCTGTGTCTTCTCACTGCCAGCTATCAGGGGGTCCCACATACTTCTAGCAGATTTCTGCAAATTGTAATCTGTGTCTTGTCACTGCCACCCATCAGGGGGTCTCACTGATTTATAGGAGGTTCCTGGAAATTGCAATCTGTGTCTTGTCACTGGCTGCCAGCTATCAGGGTTTCTCACTGAGTTATACAAGAGTTCTGGAAATCTTTAATCTAGATAACACAGTTGAATCAGAGTTCTGCATATCTCCAATTTTTTATAACAGAGTTGAATCAGAGTTCTGTATATCTTTAATCTATATATCACTCACCATGTCAGACCAAAAAGGACAGGCAGATGCTCACAGACACAGATAAGAGGGCAAGCAGCCTCTGTGTCGGGAGGCTGTGCCTCTGGTCGTCGTGGACGTGGTGCATCCTCTGCAGGGGCACGCTTGTCCTTTCTAACTGTTGCTGGTCGTCTTAAGCAGCAGCAACATACAGAGGATTTGGTATATTGGCTAACCAGGCCATCCTCATCCTCCGAGTCCTCTGCCAGCCAGGCTTCTAGTGCTTTACAGTCCACCTCAGCTGCCAAAGCATCTAATGCAGCCTTCATGTCCACAGCTACTCCTGCCGTAGCCTCACTATCACACACGGAGGAGTCAGCTGAATTGTTTGACTACAATGACAGTGACATGCTGCTTGAGGATGTGCAGCAACTACAGTGCTCTGATTCAATCTCTGAGGCTGAGGAAGGGTGTGCCGGTGGCACACAAATAACTGGCGCTCATGTTGCCCCAGCATACTGCCAAGTTGGCTCCAGTGACGAGGAGATAGAGGGTGATGACAATGATGATGACCACCTGCCACGCATCCCATTGGCACAAAACTTTGCATAGGTCCTCCTCATCTGTCTCTACCCCCACTATATGTCCTGCCATGTCATTGCTTGCTACAACCTCCACTGACAGGGATGATGCTACAGTAATGGGTGTACCAGGTCCTTCCTCACAATGTGACAGCATCCCATCATTTGAAGATTTATGCAGTCAGATTACGTTGCCCCAGCTGCTGCAGCCTAAGAAAAAATACTGTCCCAACCATCCCCAAACACAGCGTCTAAATGCCAGTTTAGCAAAATTACTCGCATTACCGCTGCTGCCTTTCCAGCTGGTGGACTCTGCTTCCTTCCGTGAATTTGCTGAATGTGCTGTAACACAGTGGCAGGTTCCAAAATGCCATTTCTTTTCACGGAAGGCCATTCCAGCACTATACCAGCACGTGGAACACAATGTTATGGAGTCATTGGGAAAGGCAGTCAGCAGCAAGGTGCACATGACTTTAGACACGTGATCCAGCAAGCATGGACAGGGCCACTACGTTTCCTTCACGGCACACTGGGTAACTCTGATTGTAGCTGGGAGGGATCCAAGACGGGGCTCTGTGCTGGAGCTTGTTCATCCACCACGCCTCCAGAAAGCTGCTTGTATGAGGTCTGTCTGCTCTTCCACCACCTCTTCCTTCTCCTCCTCCTCCTTCTCTGTCTCTGGCGAAGTGGCAGTTAAACCGCAATGGCTCAAGCAAAAAGATGCCATTGTGTGCTTGAGCTGGTTTTTTTAGGGGACAGGAGCCACACCGGGCCAGAAATTCTGTCAGCTCTACAGGGGCAGGTGCAGAGATGGTTAACACCACGCCAGCTTCAGCTGGGAATGTTCATCTGTGATAATGGCAGCATCCTTCTCTCCGCCCTACGCCTGGGTAAATTGATGTATGTACCATGCCTAGCACACGTCCTAAATCTGGTGGTACAGCATTTCCTTACCAGGTACCCAGGGCTGGCAGAGCTTCTCAGCCAGGCCAGAAAAGTCTGCAGCCACGTCAGACGGTCATTCCCAGCAAGTGTTTGCCTGGCAGAAATTCTAAGAGAATTCCACCTTCCCACAAACCGTCTGATCTGTGACATGCCCACCAGGTGGAACTCGACATTAGCAATGCTGCAGCGTCTGCACAAGCAGCAGAGGGCCATCAGTGTGAGTATGGCACATGGACAGGTTCAGGTCAACTTGTTTTTTTTCCCCACTGCATTGTACTGTCACCATTTGAGGAGGCAACGAGGATGGTGAGCAGGGACAGTGCATGCATCAGTGCATTTTTAAATGTCCCCGGGAACATAAAATAAAACTTTTTTGTTTCTTTCTCTACCTGACTAAATGTTTTTAATTATATATATTAGATACATTCAGCCAGGTAGAGGGGGTGGCATGTGGGCTGCGCAGGGTCTCAGGCAGTGGTTTGGTTTTTTTGTGTGTATATTTTTAGCAAATTTATAGGGGAAGGTAAGGGCAGGTATGATATACAGTATATACTGTGTATAGATAAGATATATATCTATATTCTTATAAATATATATATCCAGACTTGTATTACACACACAATTTGGCAACTAATCCCCCCCCCCCATTTGGCTGATCCCTCCAGAAGAAATGTTGAACCCGATAGACCAGAGAATAATATATATATTCTCTGCTCTGTCGGGTTCAACATTTCTTCTGGAGGGATTAGCCAAATGGGGGGGCACATTTAGTTGAGATTGTGCACATGCCACCCCCATGTGCATATGTGTATATATGGTCTGAGGTCTGTGGGTAGGTGTATATATATTTCTCTGCGTGTTGATATATACGTATATATAGAACTGCATGTTGATATATACGTATATGTCTGTGTGTGGTATCAATGCATCCCTACTCTATACACGGCGCTCCGTGTCCCTATAATATATATGATATGGGGTTACCTTTTGTTTATATTTTTATACTATTCCTATTAAATTAACAGTAATTTTTGATGTATTTTATTCAGTAGAAACTATTTTTTACCTATATAATATGTACTTTGTGAAAATTGAACGGTTTTCTGTGTACATTTTAATTTAGTTAGTGGATTCCTGTCCAGTGTGGTGAGAAGCAAACGTAATGTAGTGTAGACACGCTGCGAGGCGGAGCAGAGTGAAGTCAAGCCTGCAAAGTGTTTGCTTCTCTTCGCTTCGCTACGCTGCATGTCGCTACACGCTCAATGTGTCTCTGCCTTTATTCCCGCATCACTTACCGAATCAGTTTGTATACTTGTTACTGACCCTGCTTGTTCTGAGGACCCAATCTGTTGCTGACTTTGCCTGCCATTTGACTATTCTCTCTGTGTATTCCCTGCCTGTTCTGTTTGCTTCCCGTTGCTACTGGTGTGCGCCAATTCTCACCATATACAGTAGCGCAGTACAAGTGCCTAAACATTGCTGACCCGGTTTTGTTATAGCTGCTGATGTAACTGAATAGATCGGGGATCTCTTCTGCATTACCAAAACCTCCACCACTGCACTCTTCCACAATACCACAGAGGGGTTACTTACAGTGTGAAGGCACTTGCTGTCACCAAAGGCACAATATTTGGGTGCACTGCCACTGACGCCTATATTACCAGATTCATATCATTTTAATATTGGACTGCAGGGTCCAACCCTGCGCTCTTCCACAATACCATAGAGGGGTTACTTACGGTGTGAAGGCACTTGCTGCCAGGGCCACCAAAGGCACAATATTTGGGTGCACTGCCACAGACGCCTATATTACCAGATTCATATCATTTTAAAATTAGACCGCAACCCTGCACTCTTCCACAATACCACAGAGGGGTTACAGTGTGACGGCACTGTTGCCGACACTAAAGGCTCAATTTTAAAGCACCTATTGTTACTTTCATACAAAGCCTGCATAAGTTTCACCATAATTTAGCCAAAAAATCACTAAATTTGTTCTGCGTGTCCTAAAACGTCTCCTCTTTTCATATAGGCTGCCGCCCCAAGCAGTTGTTTATGAATAGATTAAAGGAAAACCATTTACCATCATTTGAAATGTCATTTTTTTTGTTTTTAAATGTTTCTATACATCCTACAAATCCGCCACTTCACGGGCAGGTTATGGGGACCTCCTAGGCACTATATTTGAAGGAATTTTTAGTTTTTATTCTTAACCTTTATTTCATAGAAAACTCACTGTTCCTTTAAAAACGTTTTTTTTAAAACTTTTTTCCTTGTTTCCTGTCCCCCAGGGCACTACCCGTACCCCCATATACCTTTTATGGCAAATATCTAGCATATATGCCCTCTTGGAGGGCACTCTAAAATTCGAACTTTCGAGTCCCATTGACTTACATTGAGTTTGGTTCGTGTTTGCGTTCGAACTCGAACTTTTGAAATTGTTCGAGTTTGAATGCGAACCGAACACGGGGGTGTTCGGCTCATCCCTAGTCACCACCAAGCAATATCTGTTGAAAAATAAATAATATCATAACATTTAGTTCAAACGTGGAATGTGACGCTCACAATTAAATGTAGAGTACAATAGAAACTTTGCACAGAAATTGTTGTGAGAAAAAGAATAGAAATTTGCAAATTTTTTATTTTTCATGCATTCGTTTTACCTCTTCAGATATATAGCTGGGATGAATGGTTCTAGTCTCTAGATGCTAGAATGTTATATATATCACTACAATACATTTTTCATGTATTCGATTAACCTTTAGAGAAATAATACTGGCATGAAAGGTTCTAAACTTTTATCTTGCACTATGCCAGACAGGGTCTGCATTATCAGCATACAGGCAGAAATGGCCTTTGTGTCAGATACAGTAAATGTGCTGCAGACAGATAATAAAATGGTGAGATCTCCTGCTTGTGGGGATTTGTATTGATCATAATGAGATTATTAGCAATGCAATATCTGTATGTGCTGCATAATGCCTGTGTATGGCACTGACAGTAACACATTGTATCTGTATGTGCTGCATAATGCCTCTGTATGGCAATTACAGCAACACCTTGTATCTGTATGTGCTGCATAATGCCTGTGTATGGAATTACATAAACACCTTGTATCTGTATGTGCTGCATAATGCATGTATATGGCAATTACAGCAACACCATGTATCTGTATGTGCTGCATAATGCCTGTGTATGGCAATTACAGCAACACCTTGTATCTGTGCTGTACAGGGATTTTCACTCATTATAGCCCCTTGAATCTTATCCCTGTATAGCAGTGAGTGACCCTGGAGCTCACGCTGTATTCTGCCCTATCTCTGGCTGTTGTAATGCAGCAGCAAAGTTTCTGAACTTCTTACAGTGAAGTTTTGGGCTGCTCTTTGCAGCTTGTTACTTGTTTAACTGCATTAAAGAGATATGCAAATTGGGTTTTGATACACTAATGATTGCTTTTTAATGTATTACATTGCAAAATCAAGTTGTCTCGACTTTGGTAGTGAAAGGGATATGTTGCAAATATTTACTTAATGTATACACAGTGGACTAGAAAAGAGTCAAAGGGCGTCCTGTCAGTGTCGCTTCAAGCAAATGTAAACAATAGATTGTGATCTCTCTTCTACACAAGTGACAAAAGTTGACCTGAGTTTAAAGATATGATATTTTGCTGAACTCAAGCAGGTTTGACAATGGCTGAGTGAGCAAAAACAGATTGTTGTTATGGTTTAGTTTAGAGCAATATCAATAAAACCATTAAAAATAATGTTAATGAACTACTGTAAGAAAAGAAAAAAGAGCGTATCTCACCTCTTTTCCTCATATTTATACATAAGGGGAGTGGGAGGCTGTAACAGTTTATACGAATTGCATAAAACTTATAAAATATGTATAAAAAGTTCAGGCATTACAGATATTGGGGAAAGAAAATACTAAAAGCTAAACACAGTAAATAAAATAAGAAACAAAGGCATGGTGATTATAAATAATAAGGAGTAGGGATGTGCATGGCTGAAAAATTAGTTTTGTTTAGTTTTGGTTTAGGTACGTTTTTAAATCATTTAGTTTTCGGAATTTCCTAACTAATTTAGTTTTGTATTTCGTTTCGTTTCGGATCGATTTGAAATTTCAAATCAATTTGAAATTTCGAATCGATTCAAATTTCATATATCGATTCAAATTTCATATATCGATTCGAGTTTTGGATCACTAGGTAAAACCCCAATTAATCAAATTTTGCTGTTAAAAGAAAAGCTAGGGTTAAATTTTATGCTGTGTCACAGATTTAGCATTTGAGTCAAATTAAACAGTGAAACAAATTAATTTGTTTCATAAAGTCCTTTGCTGACTATTACTTGTATTGTAAGTTAAGATCAATTCAATAGTTGATATCAATTTGATAGTTCATTTCAAATTAGATAGTTGATATCAGTTATTCAAATTTTTCTTTTATGATGATGGCACAGTGTAAAATGAAATAAATTCGTTTTATATACCATTTCATTTCGAATTTGTATCGTATCGATTCGTTATTCGGAAGTACTTCCGAATACGAATTATCAAATTTCGTTCCAAATTCCGAATTTTTCCAAAACGAATGCACATCTCTAATAAGGAGAAAAATGGCAAAAAAAAAAGGAACATGCTGTCATGAATCACGGCGTCACCGCTGTGGCAAGAAGGCCAAAGGCGGTACTGCACCTTCCTGACTGAGCCTGGGCAGCATCCTTCCTGCAACGCCACCTTCAGGCAGATTCAAGCTGTGCGCTCTCACAAGGTGCTCACCATAAGGAGGCCTGTGGTACCCTTCATAAGGGTGGAGCAACCATGGTGCATTGCTCTATCCTCGGACTTACCTGGTAGCCCCTCACATAAGACCTGCTCCCTTCCTATGCTCCTTCCCTTTCATTTGGATTACCCGTGTACTGACCATTGCTGGGGTTTATACTATGATTGCAAGCCACCTGCCACGTCCTATTGCATGGACTTTACTACGAGTATTGCTTGCCGCTGTATCCACATCTCCAGTGCCCTCTGCTTCCACGTCTCCAGTGCCCTTTGCTTCCTGTCTTGTATCTTATGTAAGTCTCCTGCTGTGTTTTCCCTCAGTGTTTCCGTGTCATGTTCCTCTCTACATTACCTCTTCAGTCGACTCCATTCCTGCTCCATCTATCACCTTCCGTAATGCTGTTGTATATCATAAACCCCCCCATTATACTTTATTCACATGGCTCAGCTCGTTATTCACTGCACATTGAGCTCATACCCTCTACCACGGTCGTGACACAAACATACTTATAAAGTACTTAAAGGGACACTCTAGTCATCCTGACTAGGGATGAGCCGAACACTCCCCAAGTTCGGTTCGGAGCCGAACCCGAACTTTCCAAATGTTCGGATCCGAACCCGAACTCAATACAAGTCAATGGGGCTGAAAATTCGGTTTATAGAGTGCCCTCCAAGAGGGCATATATGCTAGATATTTGCCATAAAAGGTGTATGGGGGTCCGGGTAGTGCCCTGGGGGACAGGAAACAAGGACAAAAAGTTTTAAAAAAAGTTTTTAAAGGGACAGTGAGTTTTCCATGAAATAAGGGTTAAGAATAAAAATGAAAAATTCCTTCAAATATCATGCCTAGGAGGTCCCCATAACCTGCCCGTGTAGTGGCGGATTTCTAGGATGTATAGAAATATGTAAAAACCAAAAAATGACATTTCAAATGACGGTAAATGCTTTTCCTTTAATCTATCCATAAACAACTGCTTGGGGCGGCAGTCTGTATGAAAAGAGGAGACATTTTCGGACACGCAGAAAAAGTTTACTGATTTTTTTGGGGTGAAAAGCAGGAGAATGACTGGAGAATGGAAAATTCTAGACCAAATAGCCGATTTGGAAAGTGAGATAAATGGGAGAATTTTTCTGGTTTGGCTATTTTGACCTAGAATTTTCTCTCCAGTTATTCTCCTGAGTTTCACCTTTCTCTGAATAACCCTGTCAGGGTTATTCAGAGAGCGGTGAAGAGCAGGAGAATGACTGGAGAATGGAAAATTCTAGGTCAAAATAGCCAAACCAGAAAAATTCTCCCATTTAGGCTAGGGTCAGACTAGCGAATTTTTAACGTGCATTTAGGCGCACTTAATCATGGCCGCACTAGCAGCAAATGACGGGCAATGACGGCCAATATACAAAGTACGGTCGCACGAAAGTCCAGCTGCGCAACGCAAGTGGTAAATTAACCCATTTTTTTGAGAACGCAGAACCGCTAGTACGGACGTACAGAGTGCGCTGCGTCCACTAGCGGCGTGTGTGCGTGATTTGGAGACGTCAGACCCTGCTCATGTCTGGCCAACATAACGTCCAGATGCCCAAAGTTTCCTGGTTTGGATCCGTAAAAAATCACACACAAAAATGCGCATCGTATGACCGTTTTCGCGCATTCCTGAAAAAATATGGCAATGCGTTTGGACGCACTTTTTGACGGTCGCTGCGAAAAATGCGTTAGTCTGACCCTAGCCTTATCTCACTTTCCAAATCGGCTATTTGGTCCAGATTGTTCTCTTTTCCTGCCATTCTCCAGATTTTCACCTTTCTCTGAACAACCCTGAGAAGAGGTGAAAGCCAAGAGAACTGGAAGGAGAAGAGAACAATCTAGACCAAATAGCCAATTTGGAAAGTAAGTTAAATGTTAAAGTTAATTATTTTGACCTAGAATTTTCACTTCTCCAGTTATTCTCCTGATTTTCACCGCTCTCTGAATAACCCTGTGAATGTTTAATCCCGAGGTGAAAAATAACATTGCTTTAGATGTTATTTTGAATTTTTTTCAAACACCAGTTAAATGCAGCATATTAGGAAGTTTTAGGAGGGAAATTAATTCTCAAATCTCAATCAGAAGCAGACACCACCCCACCCCCTCAGTACAGTGTACAATGTATCAAATTGATTACCAGACTAAAAACACCTGGTGTTATGCCCGTTTGTGAACAGAGGTCATTTAGAGTTGAGAATCTTTCCACGTACACATTAGTTTTTAATTCAATATCTAATAAACCGTTGCTTATAATATTCTGCAGTAAAGAGTCTCTTTATTTCTAGATTTTTTTGTATTTTTTTAAGCATTTTCTTTACTTTTTTCAAAATTTCTTTTTTTTTCGAACTCGAACCGAACACACCCAAAAAGTTCGAAGTTCGCGAACTTTCGAACTGCCAAAGTTCAGACCGAACTCCGAACCGTCCGAACCCGAACAGCTCATCCCTAATCCTGACCACTTTATCTTTTTTAAAAGTGCACAAGTCCCATAGCGGTACACAATTTGTGGTTTCTGTGCTTCTCAAGTTGCGTAGGAGCGCAAAATGCACTAAATAGCTGCAGGGACTTCCAGGTCCAGGAGTCCCAGAGCCGAAGAGGAGGAGCTGTGCGTGGCGAGGGACAAAAAGTGAGTAAAACTTGCTGTAATAATAAAATTAAAAAAATTGGGCAGACAGTCATCATCCTTCTGCCCAATTACTTAACCCCTTCACTACCAAGCGATTTTTGTTGAAAAAAAGTTATCATCTCATTTATTTGAAACATGGGATGTGAAGTTAACAATTAAACATAGAGTAAAATAGAAGTTTAGTACAGAAATTATTATTCTGAGATAAAATAATGTTAATTTGCTCATTTTAAATTTTTCATGTATTCATTTATCCTTCACAGAAATATTGTTAAAATGTAAAGATTCTGAGTTCTAGATGGTGTCCTTTATTTTACACAATTTCAAACAGGGTCTGCATTACTATCATACAGGCAGAAAAGACCTTTGTGTTATATACAGTATCTGTGTTAAAGATAAATAATAAAAATGTTCAGATCTCCTGCTTATGGGGGATTTGTAGTGATACTATTGAGATTATTACTAATGTAACTTCCAAAAAATACCAATAGAATATAAAAATAATATCTTTATGTGCCATAATGCCTGTATATGGAGATTACAGTAATACCTTGTACAGGGATTTTCAGTCATTATAACCCCCTGAATCTTATCGCTGTACAGCAGTGAGTGACCCCGGCTCTCCCTGTATTCTGCCCTCTCCATGGCAGCTGTAATGCAGCAGTAATCTGTCAGGGTTATCCAAAGAGATCCGAATTGCTTGAGAAAGGTAACCGAACACTGAAAATCAGCGTTCGGTTGCCTTTCCTGGCCATTCGGCTATCCAGAGAGCAGGCAATTCGCCAAATCCTGGCGAATTGCCTGCACATACGGTGCCTGTTCGGTGCCTGTTCGAGGGCAGTAAAAACCCCATAGAGAAGCACTGCTTCGGCTATTCAGAGATCACAAACCTGCAGTGAAAGGTTCCCCTAATGCCCTGCCATTCGGTGGTTTAATTCGGCAAATTTTTTCAGGAGAATCCCATAGGCTTCAATGTTAAAAATATTCCCGTTTTAATTCAATATCTAATAAACCATTCATTATAAAATTCTGCAGCAAAATGTCTCTTTATTTATAGATTTTTTAGGATACTTTAAGCATTTTTCTGAATTTTTAATTTTTTTTTAAAAGTCCGATTTTTTTTTGATTTTTTTTTTTTTAAGTTTACTTATTTTTACTGTAACAGCCCTCGTTATTATTATTCCCTTGACCTCCTGTGTAAATTTCAGACATTTTCGCTCAGTAGTTTCTTTGCAAACAGCGTTTCATTTTCACAGATTCATGCAAACGGTTTTGCTAATTTATTCACTGCCTCCTCTGCGTCTCAGCTGCTTCTGCTCTGTGTGATTTGGCTCCTGTTCGGCTGCTTCGCTGCGTGTGATCGGCTCCTGCTCGGTTTGAAGGTTAATCCAGATGTTTTTGCTTGTTTTCAGCGTGCATTCGGTGGGTTTTGCGGTTCGCTTTCGTCGGGTTTGCGGTAGCTTTTCCCTCCAATTCGGGGACCCTGTGGTGCTTGCTGAATACACCGCAGGGTCACCAAAATGGGATCGGCAAAAGGAACCGAATTGAAGAGAACGAAAAGTCACCGAACGTGCAGTGACTTTTCGAATCTCTTTGAATAACCCTGTATTTGTACTTTTTGTTGCACTGAGGTTTAGGGCTGCTATTTGCAGCTGGTTTTATGTCTCTCCAGGGTGCTTGGAGTGACATAAGACAAAGGATTTCATTCTCCACTGGGGACACACTAATCTTGCTTTAAAAAGGTGTAAAAATTGTCTTTTGATATGCTAATGAATGCTTTTTCAATGCATTACATTGCAAAATCGAGAGAACTTTGGGCGTGAAGGGGTTAAGGGCAGACAAAAGGGAACTCAGTTTTTAATAGCATATCCCTTTAATACCATTTAACAGATTTGATGCTTAGTGATTAAAGATAATGAAGAATAGAAAGCGGATTTTCAAAACCGATTGGCAAAAAAATAAATGAATTTTGTTAAGAAAAACCTAATATGAAGGTAAACGATGAACAGTAAATAGTGGGTCATAGATATGTAAAGGGGCGATCACCTAAATGAATACGACTATATGCTGTTGCTACTCCCTTAGCTTCAGCTTGGTTATTCACGAAGGGAAAAATTAGCTAATTTCACTGAAAACTGAGCCACGTTTTGCTAAAAAAAACAAAAAACAAACTTAAAGACAAGCAAGTGCAGCAAGTAAAGAAAGATCTTCATTTCAGTCATACCACAATAATAACAGGTATTTCTCCAGTAGCCAGATCTAAAATTTACTATTGATTTTATATTTATATCAAATATATATATATAGTGTAAATTAAAATAAAGTCCTCCTGACAACCCCGTACTCCACACACCAGAAAAATGTCCTTTTCCCCCGGAGCAGAGATCCGATAGCCGTCACAATACGCCACAAAACTCGGGTGCACACGGAGGCTTGTAAAAAAGTGATACATTTATTGAAGAAACATAAAAAAGCTCAGCGTTGCAGTTCCCACAGGAACTTAGTTCATATGAGAGCTGAAACATCAAGCTTTTTTATGTTTATTCAATACATTTTTCACTTTTTTACAAGCCTCCGTGTGCACCCGAGTTTTGTGAAGTTTAATGGGGAGATTAGATAAGCCGTGTTAGTCCAGATGCCAAAATCACCCGAGTATAGCAGTAGTAGTCAAACCTTTTTTATTGAACTAACATTACATTTAAAAGACAAGCTTTTGAGAGTAACCTCTCTTCTTCAGGTCTGGAAGCTACAGTATACTGAGCAATATCATAGAATTGAACACTAAAGGGCACACAGGTGGGGGGTTTGGGATAGATGTCGTAAATAGTGAGAGTGAAATAGTATGTCAAAAAGGGCAAATAAACGAATGAGGGATCTTGGGCCCGTAAAACAATAGTGATAAGATCACAATGTATATCTGATTATTATGCATAGAGAGGAAGGGGTCAATAAAGAAACTTGAAAAAACCAGGGAAGAAAGAAAAAACACAAGCCAGAATTCTGAATGTTACGTGACGTTATGGTAGGGAGTTAAAAAGCCAGAGTCTACATTGAGTCCCTCCTTTATGGTGTTAAAATATGTGATCATTTTTATGTTGAACATCTTACGTACTCATATGATGATATATCCAGGGTTTTATGGACTAATCGTAAATATCATGCATTAATTGTGACTTAAAAGTAAAGATCTAACTATCAGATCTAACAAAGCGGCACTTTTTAGTGTGTGGGGCAAACAGGAACTCTGATCCCTTTGCAAAAATACTGGTAGAAGTGTGTTCCCCCTCAACTTGACGCCCGTATATTGTACTAACACGTCTTTGTTTCAGACTTTGCATCATAACAGAATGTCACATGCATAGTTCTTCCAAATTAATGATATATGATGCTTATGCAAAGCGCCAGCAAGAGACCACGGGAAAATGTACTTAACCAATTGCATTTTACTTTTGTGAGTGTGAGGCTAACGTTTTGTTAAAGAGACTTGCATTACCATTACACTCCACTGGGGGAGTTAAATGCTGCAAGTATCAACCAACAAAAAAATGGATTATAATGATTTGCAATTTTTCCCAGCAAGGTGATTTCTCAGACTAATCTCTATCACCCATACTTAGCCTCCTATGCTTTTGAATGATTAATATAACTGCACTGTAATTTGTCAGCGTGTGTGTTTATATATTCATAGGATATATGTATTAAGTGTATGTGTGTGTGTTTATAGATATATAGATATATAGAGATATATATATATAGATATAGATATATCCTATAAATAGATACAAAAACTATATATGTATTAAGTGTGTGTGTGTTTCTCTCCATATGTATTCAGTCCTGTGCTGGTAGACCTCCTTGCTACTCTGTATATATGTATGCATATTTTTCTTTATGTATTCAGTTTATGTGTAGCTAGGCACATTTGCCACTGCTTAATTTCCCTTAGAACCATTTGTTCTTATCTATCCCCCCCCCCTGATCAGAACCACTGAGTTTACGAATTTTATTGCACCCCAAACCCCTCTGATCTTATGTGCACTTTATTTCTCAGCAAGCATTCTTTCATCAGCTTCCTCACCCATCAGACTTAGGCAGCAACTCATTCTGGCTTCTCCTGGACTTTGGTATTCATGTTATTCATGTTATAGAAAGGACAGAGCAAAGAGAGGAGGAGGTATAGCTATTTATGTTGATGACTCCATTAAGTTCAACCCCTTACAGAATTCTAGCCCCCGTGCCACCTTTGATTTCTTCTCCGGTATAATTGAGATCCCATTCATTAAATCAATCATTGTTGCTGGAGTTTATCGCCCACCAAGCTCTCCAGTGCACTCCCTCTCTGACATAACTGAAATCCTTCATAACTTACTTGAACAAAACCAAAAAAGTGAACTGCTGGTCCTCGGCGATTTCAATATTGATTGGCTGAATCCTAAAGCTAATAAACACTGCTCACTGTTTAAGGCCTTGCAGCTAACTCAATTAATCTCCTCCCCCACTCGCATCAATATGAATAGCCCTAACCATACCCTGCTGGACTGGATTCTCTCTTCATGTCCCAATAGAATACAAGAGGCAGGCGTTCTCGCTAATAGCTTCAGTGACCACTGTCTAGTGTACTGTGTGCGCAAAACAAAAGCAACAAAATTTCCCCAAAGGTAATAATCACCAGGTCTTTCAAGAAGTTTATTCTTGAATCCTCCCTAAGTGATCTGAAACAGCTCCCATGGTACAGACTAAACCTTATCCCAGACTTGGACTGGGCAATTGAATTCTTTCAGTCTGAGCTCCTGCAAGTCTGGAATGCCCATGCCCCGATACGTAAAGTGCGAGTAAAAGGGCTCATCTCCACTGGGTTACAGCTGATCTTACAAAATGTACCAGATTAGAGATTCACTGTGGTCAAATTTCAAAAGTACTGGTTCCATGAATGATCACTGTGAATACCGAAAATGCCGGAGTGCATGCACAAAACAAACAAAAATGGCTAAAGCCCAATACTTCAATAAAAATCTAAACAATAACCTATCAAACCCTAGAAATTTTTGGAGAATCATAAGTAACATACAAGCACCCCAGTCCACTCCCAGCCGGCTGCTGTCAAAGTAAACAACCAAACCCTGCAACACCCCCTAGATGTTGCAAATGCCTTTAATAATTATTTTGTTGGATGTGCCACCACCCTAATTGCTAAGCTAGCAAATGACACACCTACAGAAAGGCCACACACAGGTCAGGCCCCTCCAACCGTGCAGGGACCACATATCGCAGATAAATTCAACTTTAGACCAGTGCCTGTCAGTATAGTTACTAAACTGCTCCGTAATCAAAACATGAAATACCAATCTGGATCTGATCAAATCCCAGCAATGCTACTGAAAATCAGTGCCCCGGCAATTGCAAAACCTGTCACAACACTCATCAATGAATCACTGGCAACTGGATACATACCCAAACTATGGAAAACTGCGAGAGTGGTACCTATCCATAAAAGTGGTGTCAGTACTTTGGTATCCAGCTACCGTCCAATCTCACTGCTCCCCGTTATGTCAAAAAGTTTGGAAAAATGCATGTATACACAATTACGTGATTATTACCAATCTTCAAACTATTTAACCCCAGATCAATCCGGCTTTCGTCCAAATCACTCAACTACAACCGCCCTTTTAAAAGTTTGCAATGATACCCAAGCTGGCATGGAACAAGGAGACCTAACTGGAGCCATCTTCCTTGACTTTGCCAAGGCCTTTGACACAGTAGACTATGGCATCTTATTACAAAAACTTAAAAACTCTGGTATTGGTGATCACACGCTAACCTGGTTTGAATCATATGTATCCAACCTATCGCAACATGTGTCCATCTCTGGCAGCTCCTCCCTCCCCCTTCCAGTCACTTGCGGAGTACCCCAAGGCTCAATACTCGGACCCCTGCTATTCACATTATTCATAAATGATCTGCCCAACGTCTGCAAAGCCTCAACTGTACACATGTATGCAGATGACACCGTAATCTATACCGGCAAACCAGATCTCCCACAGCTGGAGGCCGTGCTGCAAGAACAATTCACAAAGGTAGAAAAGTGGATCACTAAATACTGACAAAACTGTAACAATGCTCTTTGGAACAGCACCTATACTACATAAACTGCAAAATCCCCATCTATATGTCAGAACAAAATCAAATAGCATGCTGACCACAGTCACTTCTCTCAAATATCTAGGTATGTGGTTGGACCCAAATCTATCCTTTGGCCCCCACATAGAAAAACTCTCATCCAAACTTTACCCCAAACTAGGTGCCCTGTACAGAAACAAATCCTGCCTGAGCCCCGTGGTAAGAAAGCATATTGTACAACAAATGCTTATGCTAGCTATTGAATACGGAGATGTAGTGTATGCAACAGCCCCACAAACACACCTTCAGAAACTTACTACATTGTATAACTCATTCTGCCGCTTTGTGCTACAATGTAACTACATGACCCACCATTGTGACATGTTAAAAGAACTAAACTGGCCATCACTGGACTCTAGACGCACCCTTCACCTTTCCAACCTGGTGTTTAAGAGCTTCTCTGGGAAGCTGCCACCCTACCTGAATAGGCTGCTTCCCCTAGCAGTTCCCTCATCCTATAACCTCCAATCCAGGACCTGCACCTTACTTGCAATACCACAATACAAAAAGAAAGTGGCTCAATCCTTATTTTCCTACAGAGCACCGCATCTATGGAATAACCTTCCAGACACCATCAAATCTTCCCCCACTCTTAAGTCACTCAAGAGCTCCTTACTAGCATACCTCGGTACAGAATGCACCTGTAAACATGTAACATAGTAACTATATTACTTACATATTTATTTTCCATCTTAATCTGTATATTTGTGCTTTGTTTTTAATATCTTGCATTTATTACTTTGTATTTCTGTAACAACTGTAACATTTCAATGCTCTTGAACCCAGGACATACTTGAAAACGAGAGAAATCTCAATGTATCCTTCCTGGTAAAATACTTTAAAATAAATAAATAAATAAAATTTGGCCAAAGTTGTACAGAGGATATAGAGCATCCTTTATATAAATTCCAAAAATTACAAAGACAATGGGCTGGATTCACTAGCAGGGTTATTCAGAGATAGTCAATCTGGCCCCGAAATGGCATCTTTTACAGAGCAAGGTGCCCCCTTGTGGCAGGCCCCTGTAGGCACATGTCTACTCTGCCTTGTTGTAAATCCGGCCCTGGCCATCTAGAGTTCAGAATTTTTCATCTCGGCAATATTTCTATAAAGGGTAAATGAATACACGTATAATTAGAAATGAGAGACTTTGCAGTGTTTTAATTATTTAACTATTTAAGGCTGGGGTCAGACCAGCGCACTTTTAACGTGCGTTCTGGCGCACATAATTACAGCCGCACTAGCAGCAGATGACGGGCAATGACGGCCAATATACGATATACGGCCGCACAAATGTCCGGCCGTGCAACGCAAGTGGAATTTGAACGCATTTTTCTGAGAACGCTGAACCGCTAGTACTGACGTACTGAGTGCGCAGCTGCGGCATAGCGGCGTGTTTGCGTGATTAGGAGATTTCAGACACTGCTAATGTCCAGCCTACATAACGTCCAGACGCAAAAAGAGTTTTATTGACGATCCGTACAAAATCACGCCCGAAAATGCGCGTCGTCTGACCGTTTTTGCACATTCCGTGAAAAAATACGTCAATGCGTTCGGACGCACTTTTTCACGTTCGTGGGGAAAAATGCTTTCGTCTGACCCTAGCCTTAGAACAGCAATCTCTGTGCAAAATGTCTATTTTACTCTATGTTTAAGTGTTAACGTCACATCCCACGTTTGAAATAAATGTTATGATATTATTTTTTCAACAAAAAGTGCTTGGTGGTGAAGGGTTAAACGTTAGCGTCTTGTTACTATATTTGCAGATAAGCTATCATTAATCTGATTCATAAATCTCTTATGATTACTTAATCGACTTCCAGCATCATAAAAACGTAGCATTGTCACATGATAACACGTACTACCTACAATTCTATAAAATGCTCAGTGGGTTTCTTACATCTAAACTACCCAGTAATCTATCCCCCCTCTACTCAGGGGTAGCCACATGTGATAGTACACATAAATAACAAAATAAATGACTGTTCTGCCCTGTTCACTTGTGACAGAGGTGTAATTAGACAGACAACTTAAAGGGCCACTTCCACCATTAAATGCAATGTCCTTATTGTGTTTATTTGATGTTGCCGATATCTAACATGTGTTTTGTTTTTCTCTTGTTTGTTTAGTTAAGAAAATAGTTTGCTCTATATGTGTCACTGGGTGCATCCATTGTGTGATATTTCCTCTATATGTGTCACTGGGTGCATCCATTGTGTGATATTCCCCTCTATATGTGTCACTGGGCGCATCCATTTTGTGATATTTTCCTCTATATGTGTCACTGGGTTCATCCATTGTGTGATATTTTCCTCTATGTGTGTCACTGGGTGCATCCATTGTGTGATATTCCCCTCTATATGTGTCACTGGGCGCATCCATTGTGTGATATTTTCCTCTACATGTGTCACTGGGTGTATCCATTGTGTGATATTTTCCTCTATGTGTGTCACTGGTGAATCCATTGTATGATATTTTCCTCTATGTGTGTCACTGGTGCATCCATTGTGTGATATTTTCCTCTATATGTGTCACTGGGCGCATTCATTGTGTGATATTTTCCTCTATATGTGTCACTGGGTGCATCCATTGTGTGATATTTTCCTCTATATGTGTCACTGGGTGCATCCATTGTGTGATATTTTGTGTTGTAAACTAGCCCCCCGCCGGTATCTTTCCATCACTTGCTCCTCACTGTGTGGCTTTGGCCATAGAATGTAGTGAATGGGTCAGTCCAGTGTATTGTGTGGGGTGTATTCAAAGGACATCACCAGGGGGTAGATTAGAGTCCATATTTCAAAGCTGTTGCTAACACAACCAAAACTGTTGTAAACTTACCAGAGCCATTATAGGGCTACATTACGATTATCGCACTTAGGCTAGGGTCAGACTGAGGCAGTGCGAACGCGCGTTCTGGCGCACTTAATCACGGCCGCACTAGCAGCAGATGCCGGGCAATGACGGCCAATATACGATGTACGGCCGCACAAAAGTCCGGCTGCGCAACGCAAGTGGAAAATGAACGCATTTTTTCGAGAACGTTAAACCACTAGTACTGACGTACAGAGTGCGCTGCGTCTGCTAGCGGCGTGTGTGAGTGAATTGGAGACATCAGACGCTGCTAATGTCCGGCCTACATAACGTCCAGATGCAAGAAGTGTTTTATTGATGATCCGTACAAAATCACGGATGAAACTGCGCATCGTATGACCGCTATTGCGTATTCCGTGAAAAAATACGTCCATTCTTCGAACGCACATTTTCACGGACAACGTGAAAAATGCGTTAGTCTGACCCTAGCCTAAAATGGGGACGCAACGAAGAAAAAAACCTGCGCCTGCAGGTTTCTCCTTTCTGCCCCCGTTTAAGCGGGATATTACAATGCAGGCACTTAAAAAGCTGCCTGCATTGTTATCAGGCGCTAAGCCCCAGGATACGTGCGGCAGCTCTAAGCGCAGCCGTGAGCATCCACTCGATGGAGTCCATAGGACTCCATTGAAGTAGACAGCGCCGGTCGCATGACCTGACATCATTGTAATGTGTGGGATGTATTCAAAGGACATCACCAGTGGGTAGATTATAAGTCTTTTAAGCTCCCTGTTTTATCTCATTCAGCTGCCAGCTCTTGTCTCAGCCTGTTGAACAATAGCCTCCCGTCCCCTTATCTAAATATTCCCTCCTCCACCTCATTAACTGTTAAATACTGTACAAGCATGCAAAATAAAAGGAACAGATAAAGTGACTGTAGTCACCTCTCCCTTGCGTGAAGCCAGAGAGAACACCCCTATAAAAGGATTGAACCTCCTACAAAATTGGAACAAATTAAATAAAGGGGAAAAGAGAGGGGGTCCCACTCATGAGACACCACTAGGGATGAGCTGTTTGGTTCGATCGGTTCGGAGTTCGATTCGAACTTTGGCAGTTCGAAAGTTAGCGAACTTCGAACTTTTTGGGATGTTCGCCAAAAATCCGAAAAAAATCTAAAAATAAAGAGACTCTTTACTGCAGAATATTATAAGCAATGGTTTATTAGATATTGAATTAAAACAGGAATATTTTTAACATTGAATCCAGATATTAGAGCTGATATTATAGCTCTAATATCTGGATTCTCTATTCTAACGGATTTGGGGATTTGCCATTTCTTCTGGTTTGCCCGGCTGCTGCACACCGTCTCTGGCCAGGTCATCACCATTCAATTTCCTTTTTTGGGATTGAGGACTGTGTCTTTGAACCCTATTCCCGATTTTGCACTCTATATAGACTGACTGGTTATTTTTTACTCTAACTGTGTTTTTGGTTTAAACATCCTGGATGTATTTTTAACACTCTGCTGGTGTTTTTTGAATTTTATGTTTTTTACATTCCTTTTATATATCCTAGGCTATTTTCTATTTTTTATTTACTTATTTTTTTCTGTCTATTGGTTTTTTAAGAATTTACTGAGTTGCTTCTCTACTTAAATACTACTCTCATGCCACTTTTAGGTGCTCCTTCATTTATTCAGCGCTTTCTACATATATTTATTTATATTTTTTGTATTACAATTTTGGATTTTGAATAATTTCAATTTTGATTTGTGATTGTCAGTGGACAGCTGGTTTGACATCTTATTCATATTATTTCTAATTTAAGGTGTTTTCACTACATTGAAAGTGTCTAACTGCGTTTTTCACTCCATTGAAAGTGTCTGTTTTTACGGTTATCACACCTGTAATTAATCCTATACACCACTGCATTTAAATTCCAGTCACTACACCCTTTCCTTCATTCACTATTCTAATCTGTAATCTGTTTGAGTAGTTGTATAGCATATACACTTTGTTTACTTGTATGTCCCTGCCTTGATAATAGAGCCATCTAGTGGCGCCACACAGACACTGCACTCTTTCATATTCATTTTTAACATTGAAGCCTATGGGATAAAACATTCTTGTTGCTAAAACATCAGGCAGACGAGGCCCTTTAAATCAGGCACTGTAGAGGGCAGACGGCCAAAGCCTCCCTCCCAAGGACCCCTTGACTTGAGGAGCATGCGGCCGCAAGATTACAGAGCTGCGACTGTGCGGGCTGGCCAGCCGGGTGCATGTGGCAGAGAGGTGGCGCAGGGACTCCAGGGAGGGAGCCACGGCAGACCCCCCTTCCGCCCAACCAGGATCCAGGGAGCCCCCACTGACCACCAGGCTAAGGTAAGGCGACACATTTTTAAAAAAAATAAAATCCGAGGACATTTTTAAATGTCCCCATCAACATAAAATAAAACGTTTTTTTTTTCTTTCTATCTTTCTAATACTCACCTGATTCCTGGATCCACAAACCGTAGAGGTGCTGCCCGGCAGTGTGCGGAATCATATGCTGCATTAATTATACTGCAAGGCTGGTTTCACAGCTGCATTTTTTTTACGCGCGCAATTCGTGCGTTTTTTAACACGCGTATCGCGCAAACATAAAAAACATGCGAATGCGCATTGCAGCGCGTTCACGACCATTGACTGCAGAGTGAACGCGCTGCAATACGCCCCAAAGAAGCTTCTGTACTTCTTTGGGCGTAGGACGTTTTACAGTGTGTTCCTGAACGCTGTAAAATGCCCAGGTATGAACGGGTCCCATAGCAAATAATGGGATTTCCCTGTTTATGCGTTTTGCAGCGTGCAGGAACGCGCTGTAAATGCTTAGGTGTGAACCGGGCCTTAAGGTTCTGCCCAGCAGTGTGAGGATTCATATGCTGCAGTAATTCTTCTTCTTACAAATTTGGTTACTTAACCCGTTTGCGTTTGGATTGTAATATTGTGACATCCAGGGCCCCGGGTGGCGATCGGGGGGGCCCCGGACGCATGGTGCCGCCAGCTGGCTGAATGCCAGGAGCTCCGGCGGCACCCGGCACAGCTGTGAGTGATCAGGGGGCAGGGCGCGGCGTGATGACGCAGAGCCGCCGGGACTGGTGTGCGCCAATTCTCAGCATATACAGTAGCGCAGTACTAGTGCCTAAACATTGTTGAGCTGGTTTTGTTATAACAACTACTCTCGCTCTGTGCCCCTGTCTGGTATATTTCGCTGCTTGTTACTGCTGGTACGCTTCCATCCTGCCATTCACTTGACTGATTAAACCTGGGACCTCCTTGACCCATACCCCTTAAATATAAAGAAAGACTCAACACCTTCTTATCTGGAAAGGGCATGGGCCACAGCTTTATTAAATAATTACACCATGTAATCCAGCAGTGCTTTTCCTCCGTTATCCGCCCTATTACCCATGTAATAGGCAGTTACCGATCCAAAACCAGGAGCTCGTCACCCCGCCTGACCGAGATCAAGCGGGGCTCGTCTCGTTAAAAGCCTCACCCGAAGGCGGCTTAACCATTTTAAAGCACCGCTGTCCAGGAACCACGCCAATCCAAAACTGTGACACGAAGAAGACGAACTTCAACAGGGTGGGTGGGCGGGAATCTCTTGATGCACAGTTGACGCTGGCAGGGAACAAAGAGACAGAACCCACCCCCCACAGATGCATATATAGGTAGTGAAACAATGTTGCACACATATGACCAATAGCTCCACATTTCCTTTTCTGAGCATCCGGCCCAGGCCATCAGTCATGTCCCCCTTCCTTAAAGGTGCAGGGGATTCTTGACTGATCAAATCTGGGACCTCCTTGACCCATACCCCTTAAATATAAAGAAAGACTCAACACCTTCTTAACTGGAAAGGGCATGGGCCACAGCTTTATTAAATAATTACACCATGTAATCCAGCAGTGCTTTTCCTCTGTTATCCGCCCTATTACCCATGTAATAGGCAGTTACCGATCCAAAACCAGGAGCTCGTCACCCCGCCTGACCGAGATCAAGCGGGGCTCATCTTGTTAAATGCCTCACCCGAAGGCGGCTTAACCATTTTAAAGCACCGCTGTCCAGGAACCACGCCAACGCCAGGGGCACCATGGTCTCCTAATGGCTGCCCCTGCGCCCCACCGCAGACAGCGCCTCCTCAATCCCCGACATCAAACCAGTTAAAAATATATCCAAACCAATGTCCGTCAAATGGACCCCATCACCGCGATTCACATTCTGATTGTCGCCTTCCAACTCCGTGTGACGGATTGAAACCCCCCCTAACTGCCGAACAAATTTAGAAACCTCCCTGCTAACCCTCTTCCTAGCCCTGTCATTGGCCCGTGGCACCGCCATCTCCTCCCAATGAGGTCGAGAAATAATGTCAGACCACACCAGCGACAATCCCCCAAATTTAGCAAAACAGCGGGCCAGATCCAGCTTCATAGCCTGAATCAGAACCACCGAACGCACCTTCCAAGTCATTTCCCCCAGCGTGAACAACCAAAATAACCTCCCTGGGAGCCCTTCCAGCCAAAACATTGCATTCCTTCGATGCCCGAGCCCAACGCAAACCCCGGATTTCCAACCAGCGAATCTCCGCTACCTCCGCCGGGAAACCAAGATTTTTGCCATGCGGCCGATGCTCAGCCCGCATGGCCGCCCAATGCACGAAGGAATGACCCAATCTCCAGACCATCCTTGGGGAAGCACCTGAAATTATAAAAGGTTAGGACGAACCTAAGAGCGAAAGCGATCTGATCCCACCTACCCAGACGCTGAATCATGCCGTCCGACGCGCCAGCACCCGCAGCCACAGTCGCCGCGCCTATACGAAAAGAATGGGAGGCAAACAACCCCGGTTCAAACCCAAAACCTGAACGCAGCGCTTAAAAACTGTCGGAAATTGGTATCAAGTCAAAGGAACCCCATCAATATAAATCAAAAAGAGTCAGTGAAATCCGGCTGAATAGCCAAATACTCCCGCGCGAGGCCCAAAGGACACCCGATCACCCCAATCGCATTTAAGTAATAAGAACGCCCCTACCCAAGCGGTCCGTCTTGTACCTGACAATCAAAAACCTCACCTCATCAGCTGACAGAGAAACATGCGCAAGGTCGAATGCATCTGAGAGTTAGGAGCAACCAGCTCACCCACCCTCAGGACACCATAAAAGGCAAATGCCACTCTAAACAATCACGACCTCAAAAGATCATGACAAACGCCGAGTAAAACATCCAACAGTACCAAAAACATGAGGCCAGAAGCTGGGCGCCGAACCTCAGGCACCGCAGTCCGCCACCAACCCGAAACAATCCTTCAAAGCAGGAAATCCCGACCAACATCCGACCAACCAACCGCCTCGCACAAAAAGAAAGGGCAGTCACTACTCTGGCCGCTCCCAAACCAGAGCCCCCTTACTCCCGGAGGGAATTGAAATAAATCAAGGTTGCCCCTACGATCCTCCGCAGAATGCCAACCCCGTTCCCCCCCGTGACCCCCAACTCCGCCAGACCTGAGAATATGCCGTCCACGTCGCTCCCGACAAAGAGCCCCCCAACAAAATCCTCAGCCCGGCGGAGCGAGGGTCCAGAGCCACAGCGGAAAGGGTGTCGCATTCCTTTCTGCTCCTGGAGCCACTGGAACCGGGAGGGAGCGTCAGCAATCACGTTACGCACACCCGGCACGTGCCAGGCCCGCAACCACACATTCCGCTCGAGACCGCGCAGCACCAGGTGACACAAAAGAGCCAAGACAGGAGGGGAACCGGCCGACGAACGATTCACCACTTGCACCACCCCAGGTTGTCCATCCAGAACACCACTCGCCTATTAGCCAGACGCTCCCCACAGCTCCAGGGCCATAATCAAAGGAAAAAATTCCCGACTTGTGAGATTCCTCACCAACTCAGACGCCGCCCAGCGGGGTGCCACACTTCGGCACACCAAGCACCCTGAAAGTACACAAAAGCCAGGAGCCCCAGACGCATCGGCAAAAAGCTTGAGGGACTGATTGTCCACGTCCGCCTCTTGCCAATACGTCAGCCCATCATAATGCAGCAAAAAGGATTGACACACCACAAGGTCCGCCTTCAAGGAACTGGTGATGCGAACAAAGTGGTGAGGTGCGCGTACCCCGGCGGTAAAGACTGAATATCAGAAAGCCGCAACTTCGCAACTCCCCGCACCCTCCCCACCAAACGCACAAGGTCTGAATTTCTCTACAGACAAACGGAAACACGGACGGTATAGATCTCAATGCCCAAAAAGGCAAACGATTAAACTGGGCCCCCCATCGTATCATCGGCCAAAGGCACACCGAATTCCCCGGCAACCTCCTGAAAAATCTGCAGCAGCGAGGCGCAATCGCCGGAATCCGCCGGTCCCACCAATAGGAAATCATCCAAATAATGGACCATCGAATACCGTCCAGCGCGCAGACACACCACCCAGTGCCAGCAGGAAGAGAACAATTCAAAATAGTAGCAAAAGATCAAGCAGCCCATCGGAAGACAACGTCGTAATAAAAACCTCCACGAAAGGAACACCCCAGCAAGTGATAGCAATCCGGTCGAATCGGCAACAACCGAAATGCAGACTCCATGTCTGCTTTTGCCAATAAACAACCAGGTCCAGCCACCAAATCGAGGAAAGTCAGAAGGCACATGTGGAATAACAAAACCCTCACGAAAACCAACAATAACAATGCAGCGCATCGCCTATTGGGGTACCTGTCTAGCCAAGGAGCCATGGCCCGCACGATCACCGGGGTGATCCCTTCTATCAGGCTGTCCGATCTGAAGCCCTAAAGGCTGAGCCATGGCCCTTTCTGAACCATCGAAATGCCGTTTGGGACCCCCCACAGGAAGAACATTCATGCTTGAACCTGCAATAAGAGGACCAATGGCAATGGGACTCATTAAAGAGCCAGCATCACCCCCTCTCTGCACCCGCGGGCACTCCAGGGACTATGGGCACCGCGGATGCAGGAAAGGGTGACAGCAATGGGCAGTTTGGCATCATGAGTAAGAGCCACTTATTGGCGTCCTGCAAATCAAAGTGGAGCCCAGGACGCACCACCATCTTCTGCCAAAACTGTTGGTCGTAACAAAACCAAATAGACCCCCGTAAATTTTGCAAGCCCCACCATATTAAGACTAAACGCGCAAACAAAGACACGCTGTGGTCGGGGAAACCCTCGCACAAAATTGCGCTGTAAGCTAGAAAAACCTTGAATCCAGTTGCCAAAGGTCTGTGGCAAAGTCTTCGCTTGGTCCTTATCCTTGCCCCCGGGCAAGGAATCAACACATTTCGGACGATCAATTGTCTCCCTATCCGAAGAAAACCAAAGTCATAACATCAACATATTCACCTTTCCAAATTTTCTCCTTAATGTCATTAAAGACCTGTAGGCCCATTGGACATAAACCACAAGCCCCATAAGAGCCTACCGCAGGACCAACTGCACCAGGCACAGGAATACCACTAGCGAGTGGCGCAGGAACATTTCCCGCAGCAGGTACCGAAGGTCCAACCACCGCGTCCAACGGGGAAGCCCCAGCTGCAAGCGCCGCTCCACCAAGCAAAGCAGGAACCTGCACAGGAGCAGAAGCAGGCCCCAAACCTTGTGAAAGAGCAGACTCAGGGGCTCCCATCACAGCAGAACCAGGCGCAAAATTGACACAGACGCCGCGCCCCCAGCAACAGCATGCCCAGCTGAACCCAGAGACGCTTGCGCACGTGACGCAGCAACCGACCCATCCTGCCAGTGCCTAATAGCCGCAACCAGGGTCTCTATTAACCCCGTCGTCACCCCACTAGCCCTGCCAGACGCATCAGTGCCCGAAAGGCCCAGCGATCCAAACACCGCACCCCCAAAACCCGACTCACCAGCCGCCAGCATGGATGATCCTCCAGCAGCCCTTGGGACAGCAGTCAAAGGTGGATCCAGCGATGGTCGCCCAGAAACAGCACCTCCACTGATATTAGGCATCCACCGCAAACCTCCAGATCCAGAATCCAAGCCACCCCTCGGAAGAGAGCGCTGTAAATGACCATTCCGACCCATAAAGCCACCAACCGAAGTGCTAGGTAAGGGCGCCGATCTGTCCACAGCCACCGGTATAACACCGGTCCTCACCAGCCTGGCCAGCACCATCCGCTTGTTGCTCCTCACCAACCACTGCACCTAAAACCAGAGGGCAAAAAACCTGCAGCAGCAACACGCACCATGCTCACCCTCCGCCACAATCCAGAACGCAGCTCACGAGCAGGGCCGGCGCTAATGTAAGGCAGCTCAGGCGGCTGCCTTACTGCCCTGGCCTGATGCCAAACTAGGGGGCGCCACAATCTAGTTCCCTGTCCACTGCTGGCCAGGGATTTCTAGTGCCGCCCATTAGGAAAAGTATCCTCCTCCTTGTGACTGGAGCAGCTCCTTTACTTCCGGGCTGATGAGGGGGAGGGCGCTCCCGAGATGCAGTAGAGCTGTGGGACAAGTGCTGCCTCGTGGTGCTCCTCTTCCAGCTGACAAGTGATGAGGTGTGACCAGCCCTGCTCGAGTCTGCAGCAGAGATCCCCCCCAGGGCAGGAGGTAAGTGATCCCACTTCCTGCTCTCCCTCCCTCTGCCCCGTGTTTGTGGCACTCCCCCCTCCTCTATAGACACACACAATTTCCCCTGCTGTGAAGGAGAAGCTTGTGTTTTTAATTCATGTTGGACCAGTTATCTGAGCTGAGCACCACACTGCAATGTGCTTCAGCTGTGCTTTTTAATGTGGAGCTCAAATACCTGGTCCAGCAGGAGTTAAAAACACAAGCTTCTCCTTCACAGCAGGGGAGATCTCTCACTCTTATATCACTGTTACTGCCCCCACTGGGAGGATATTCCGTGTATCTACTACCCTTTCTATATCACTGTTACTGCCCCCACTGGGAGGATATTCTGTGTATCTACTACCCTTTCTATATCACTGTTACTGCTCCCACTGGGAGGATATTCCATGTATCTACTACCCTTTCTATATCACTGTTACTGCCCCCACTGGGAGGATATTCCATGTATCTACTACCCTTTCTATATCACTGTTACTGCCCCCACTGGGAGGATATTCCATGTATCTACTACCCTTTCTATATCACTGTTACTGCTCCCACTGGGAGGATATTCCATGTATCTACTACCCTTTCTATATCACTGTTACTGCCCCCACTGGGAGGCTATTCCATGTATCTACTACCCTTTCTATATCACTGTTACTGCCCCCACTGGGAGGATATTCCATGTATCTACTACCCTTTCTATATCACTGTTACTGCCCCCACTGGGAGGATATTCCATGTATCTACTACCCTTTCTATATCACTGTTACTGCTCCCACAGGGAGGATATTCCATGTATCTACTACCCTTTCTATATCACTGTTACTGCTCCCACTGGGAGGCTATTCCATGTATCTGCTACCCTTTCTATATCACTGTTACTGCTCCCACTGGGAGGTTATTCCATGTATCTACTACCCTTTCTATATCACTGTTACTGCCCCCACTGGGAGGCTATTCCATGTATCTACTACCCTTTCTATATCACTGTTACTGCCCCCACTGGGAGGATATTCCATGTATCTACTACCCTTTCTATATCACTGTTACTGCTCCCACTGGGAGGATATTCCATGTATCTACTACCCTTTCTATATCACTGTTACTGCCCCCACTGGGAGGATATTCCATGTATCTACTACCCTTTCTATATCACTGTTACTGCTCCCACTGGGAGGATATTCCATGTATCTACTACCCTTTCTATATCACTGTTACTGCCCCCACTGGGAGGCTATTCCATGTATCTACTACCCTTTCTATATCACTGTTACTGCCCCCACTGGGAGGATATTCCATGTATCTACTACCCTTTCTATATCACTGTTACTGCCCCCACTGGGAGGATATTCCATGTATCTACTACCCTTTCTATATCACTGTTACTGCTCCCACTGGGAGGCTATTCCATGTATCTACTACCCTTTCTATATCACTGTTACTGCCCCCACTGGGAGGATATTCCATGTATCTACTACCCTTTCTATATCACTGTTACTGCCCCCACTGGGAGGATATTCCATGTATCTACTACCCTTTCTATATCACTGTTACTGCTCCCACTGGGAGGCTATTCCATGTATCTACTACCCTTTCTATATCACTGTTACTGCCCCCACTGGGAGACTATTCCATGTATCTACTACCCTTTCTATATCACTGTTAAATAGAATAGTCTCCAGTGGGAGCAGTATCTACAGACTGACACCCTGAGGAGGACCCTGCTGGACAGTGGACTGTACGTCAGTGGCCCGAATGAGAAAGGCAGCCACAGGCCCACCACAACAAGTGGTAAGGTATGGAAGCTGTGACACTGGTAATATATTGTGGGTATTGGCAATGTGGCACAGAAGTGGCACCACCAGGCACAGCATAGTTTTGGTGACACTCCTGTGCCATAGTGCCAATCAATCAGTGACTCAGACCACTGCTAGAGGTTGTCCTTGCAAGAGCAACATTCAGCGTCCTTTACTTTCGGTGAGAAGACACTAAATACTCCTGATAGAGACTATTATTATGCATCTCTATGCTGATATTGGAGGGGGGGCACCAAAACGCACCTTCGCCTGAGTGGACAAAAATGCTTGCACCGGCCCTGCTCACGAGGCGGCGTATCCAAGACGATAAACTCCTCAGATGACCAGGGAAATGGCGTCCTGCACCTCAGCTCCACCATCACGCCTCTGAACTGCGAGGCCTCGGGCTTAACCGAACTGGGGGCTTAGAGTGCCGCTCCCTCTGCCACTGGTGGGGCATCTCAGCATCCTCAGGAGACTGTTCATGGGCCGGCACCAAAGTCTCATACAGCAAGTCCTGCAAAATGAAACCTCGAGCAGCAGCATGCTCCCTGTAATGATGTGTATGCTTCATATTAAATATATCATAATTATGCCTAGTTCATTCTGCATGTTAGGAAACAGTTAACAGTCATGTGATCCGGGGGCGGGGAGTGGCAGCCATTGTAAGATGATGCTGCTGAGTAAAATCTTTTCTTATCAAACTCCTTGTTGACTGCCAATACTTCAGTGGATTCATCACATGGTACCAGGAGTGGGGTCAGAGAGACATGGCAGCAAACAGCAACACAAAGAGCATTCCTTCCCTGGATTTAGAATCAGGGAACATATCAGAAAATTTATCAAAATAAAGGGAGCTGATAAAATTTGTGTTTACAGGCCTAGATACAGACAAATGGAGTGATCAACAAAAAGCAGCTAGTTTCCTGATATGTGTGACACAAAAAGCAGCTCATTTGCAGATATGTGTGGGACAAAAAGCAGCTCATTTGCAGATATGTGTGGGACAAAAAGCAGCTCATTTGCTGATATGTGTGGGACAAAAAGCAGCTCATTTGCTGATATGTGTGACACAAAAAGCAGCTCATTTCCTGATATGTGTGACACTCCCTAAGCTGACCCAGCAAACAAACAAAATAAATAACAGCCATTTCAATCACCACGTTTCCTTGTCTCTCACAGAATCTCCTTGATGCACAGTTGACGCTGGCAGGGAACAAAGAGACAGAACCCACCCCCCACAGATGCATATATAGGTAGTGAAACAATGTTGCACACATATGACCAATAGCTCCACATTTCCTTTTCTGAGCATCCGGCCCAGGCCATCAGTCATGTCAACCTTCCTTAAAGGTGCAGGGGATTCTATAGCGCAGTAATATTTGGTTGCACTGCCACTGACGCCTATATAACCAGATTCATATAAATTTAATATTGGACTGCGGGGTACAACCCTGCACTCTTCCACAATACCACAAAAGGGTTACGGTGTGAAGGCACTTGCTGCCACCAAAGGCACAATATTTGGGTGCACTGACGCCTTTACCAGATTCATATCTTTTTAATATAGGACCGCATGGTCCAACCCTGCACTCTTCCACAATACCACAAAAGGGTTACGGTGTGAAGGCACTTGCTGCCACCAAAGGCACAATATTCGGGTGAACTGACGCCTAATATTACCAGATTTATATCATTTTAATATTGGACTGCAGGGTCCAACCCTGCACTCTTCCACAATACCACAGAGGGGTTACGGTGTGAAGGCACTGTTGCCGACACTAAAGGTCAAATTTTAAAGCACCTATTGTTACTTTCATCCAAAGCCTGTATAAATTTCACCATAATTTAGCCAAAAAATCACTAAATTTATTCTACATGTCCTAAAATGTCTTTTCATACAGGCTGCTGCCCCAAGCAGTTGTTTATGAATAGATTAAAGGAAAAGCATTTACCGTCATTTGAAATGTCATTTTTTTGTTTTTAAATGTTTCTATACATCCTACAAATCCGCCACTTCATGGGCAGGTTATGGGGACCTCCTAGGCACGATATTTGAAGGAATTTTTCATTTTTATTTTTAACCCTTATTTCATGGAAAACTCACTGTTCCTTTAACCCCTTAGTGACCGGACGGTTTTACACAAATCCGTCCTTTAGTGACCGCTGCTGTTTTTACGTTTCTGTGCTGTTTGTGTTTACGTCAAATTTTCCTCTTACTCGTTTATGCAACCCACACATATTTTACACTGTTTTTCTCGTCATTAAATGGACATTATAAAGATACCATTTTTTTCATCATTTCATATAATTTACTATAAAAAACATTGTGAAATATGACAAGCACTTTGCCATTTACAAAGGGTTTACTTTTAAAAGTAGTCATAGTGACATTGTAACACTGATATCTGTCACTAATTCCTTAATAACCCTCCACATATACATATTTTTTTAAAGTACACAAATCAAGGTATTAAACTTGGGCTATTTTGACTCTTTCCATGCAAACCATTTTACCACAAATCTATGTCAAAGTTTGAGAAAAAAAAAGTTTTGATGATATTTTTTTTTTAATGCAATTTAAGAGTACATGTACTGTGAACTTTAAGGTTTACTGCCAAAAAGAACCCCAAAATATGTTCAGCAACATCTTCTGAGTAAATTGATACCACCCATGTATAGGTATGTCGGATTATTTGGGGGCTAATAGGCCTTATTTGGGGGGTGCGCATTTCAGTTTTCCAACTTGGAATTTTCACATTTCGTCATCATGCACCCATGTCCTATTTGGGACATTTTTGAAGCCGGCCAAAGTAATTTACCCCCATCAAAACATATATTTTTAGAAAGGGCACACCCTAGGGTACTTCAAAGAGTTGTATTTTAACACTTTCCATGCACTAGCTCTTTGTCAAACTTTCAGGTAGTCACTCTTTGTGTTATTTTTTCACACACATTGTACTTTAGGCATGAATTGTCAAATCCAGTTATGGGTTACTGCCAAAAAAAACCCCAAAATATGTTCAGCAACATCTTCTGAGTAAAGTGATACCACCCATATATAGATTTGTTCTGTTGTTTTTGGGGTGCTACGCCAATCTTTTGACATGTGCTTGTCATTTTTCTAATTTGACATATCTTCTTTGCTTATCTTCTTTTTAGGGGCCTTTTTACATATCCCAATTTTATGAACGTGCATATATTTGGTAAGCTAACACCCCAAAGTATTGTAAATGGAGTGTTTTTATGCCATGGAAGCAACGGTTTGCTCCAAACAAATTGGATACTGTTTGGTGGTCATTTTTTCATTTTCACACCCACATCAGTTTTGGACTGTGATTTAGGAGACACTGTTGTCGGTTACTGCATGAAAACTCTCCAGGTTGTTTTCTGCAAGGTCTCCTGAGTACACCCATGCCCCCCATGCATAGGTGTGCCAAGATTTTGGCAAAATACAGCACCAATTGTAGAACATAAAAATGTAGGAATAAAATGTAAAAGTCTGGTGCAGTAAAAGAAAAAAAAAACTAAACTGAACTAACTAACTAGACTGTAAGAAAAAAAATCACAGATCACGCACAGTGTGATACATCTTGAAACAGTCCCCAAGACACAGACCGGGTTGTCCAGGGCATTCTGGGCAGTAAAAGATTGTGTCTCTCCTCTGCCCCCCCTTGAAACACACCCTGCATCTTTTTTGGGGTTTCTGTTTGCCCTCAGTAGGGGGGATTTTAAAAATAAAATGTGTAGCCCCAACTCTGTAACCCATCACCGCCTGGGGAGCAGGTGCATCCTGGTACAAAAACCCCTAAATGACCTGGAGCTGAAACTGTAAAAAGGACAGCGTCACTCCGGGGTTTGCCTTTTTGCAGAGCAAAAAGGCATTGTGGGTTGCAATTTGCATCAGGTAAATTGCAACCTTTTTGTACCAGGCCCTTGACTTCCGCATAATCTGGTACGGCTGGAGCAGCTGATCTGCCAGATCAACCCCACCCATATGCCGCTTATAGGCTTTGATGCACACTGGCTTCCTGATGCGCTCAGCTCTGCCACATACAGAGACCTCCACAGACCTCTCAGTGTGGATGTTGGATAGAAGGTATACATCCTTCTTGTCTCTGTACTTGACCGCCAACAGCTCCTCTTGGCGCAGAGCTGAAGCTCCCCCCTTTTTAACCGGGTGCGGACAAGCTGTGCTGGGAAACCTACGCGGTTCTTGCGAACAGTACCGCATGCTGCTGTATCAAAACAATACAGCAGCTTGAACAAAGGGACACTCGTATAAAAATTATCAACATACAAGTGGTACCCTTTGTTCATCAGGGGAAAAAGTAGGTCCCACACAATCTTGCCACTGGTTCCCATGTGTTCTGGGCAACCTGGAGGGTCAAGGCTACTATCCTTTCCCTCGTACACCCGGAAGGCCTGAGTATACCCACTCTCGCTGTCACAGAGCTTATACACCTTCACTCCATACCTGGAGCGTTTGGAAGGAATATACTGCTTGAATCCCAGCCTTCCCTTGTATTTCATTAGGGATTCATCCACGCAGATATTCCTTCCAGGTGTATAAGCCTCTGCAAACCTGGCGGCGAAGTGGGTAATCAGGGGCGGATTTTATACAGCCTGTCAAACTGGGGATGCTCTCTAGGAGGGCACAGGCTGTTGTCACTGAAGTGCATGAAACGCAAAATGTTTTCATACCTTCTATGTGACATTGATTGGGGGTAAATGGGGGTAGAGCAGATGGGGCTACTGCTCCAGTAGGAGTGAATTGAGGGCTTCTTTATGATGCCCATCAGCATAGTAAGTGCCCAGAATTTCAGAAATTCTGGCACATCTAGCGGGGTCCATTGCTGCCTTGCCAAGTAGGAGTCTGGCTTCGCAGCACAATGCTGATGGGCATACAGATTTGATTGGGCAACAATGTTGCCCAACAAATCATCCCCCATAAACACCTGCAAAAACTGCGTGGCGGTAAATCCTGCAACATCAATATTGATGCCAGGATTTGCCGTGAAAGGAGGGATATCTGGCCTCTGGCGATGAGGCACTACCCACTCCTCAGCTGGAGCTGTGCGTCTCCTGCTGGCAGGTGGTGACCCAGGATCTGCATCAGAAACATCACTAGGAGATACATCGGCCAGCGTAGATGATGTATCTAGCGATGTCTCTGAGCACTTAGCGGGGTCAAAATCTGGGTTGGAGTCCAACGCAGAAGACTCAGATTCTGACGCCAGGATGGCATATGCCTCCTCGGCGCTGTACACCCTCTCAGACATTATATATAATAGATTATAAAATTTTATAATTATTATATATATATAAGCGGATTATTGGTTCTCAAAAGAACCGTTGGGTTTCACAAGAAAATAAAAATAAACACCTAAATCTCTCTAAATCCCTCTAAACCTGCCTCAATTGTTCTAAATCTCCCTAAAATCTCTCTAAATCTGCCTCAATTTTTCTAATCTCACTAAATCTACCTAAAATCTCTAACCTGTCAAATCTGATCTCTCTCTCTCACTCACCAAAACACAAGTGAGGAGAGGGAGGGAGAATCACAGAGGTCACGGCCAATATTTACAAAATATTGACCTGACCTGACAAATTAGAAATTTTATTTTGATTTTTTATAACTTTTGATTGGATGTTGCTAGCCTGCCTCTCTGATGAGGCAGGCTAGGAACATCCCACACAGCCCCAAGATGACCCTGCCCTTAGAAGGGCAGCGCCATCTTGGCTGTTACTTTTATTTTATGCATTTTTTTTATTGTTTTTTTACTTTTTACCCTTTTTTTTAGTCTGCTGGGTGCCTTGATCCCTCCCAGCAGAGCACCTGATCATTTATGTGATCTTTTTTGTACTGAGTGCCACGATACCTCGTGGCACTCAGTACTTCCTGCCGCTACCGGAAGTGATCGCTCGGGGGGAGCGATCACAGACGGACCGGCGGCAGGTAACCATATTGCAAGGATGCCTCGATGTCGAGGCATCCCTGCAATATACTCAGAGCAGCTGGAAGCGATACCGATCGCTTCCAGCGCTCTGTAGAAGTGCGGGCACCTTTCCGTTTTCACCGGATGTTGATCGCTCCCAGGGAGCGATCACAAGGGGCTCCGGCACTTCTAACCACCATTGCATGGATGCCTGGACTCCCAGGCAGCCTGCAATGGCGTTTGAGCTGCTGGAAGCGATCCGATCGCTTCCAGCGCTCAAAAGACCGCAGGACGTACCATGTACGTCAGCGGGTCTAAAAGTGACCCGCGGCCATGACGTACATGGTACGTCCGAGGTCCTTAAGGGGTTAAAAATGTTTTTTTTAAAACTTTTTGTCCTTGTTTCCTATCCACCAGGGCACTACCCGGACCCCCATACACCTTTTATAGCAAATATCTTGCATATATGCCCTCTTGGAGGGAACTCTAAAAATTTTACTTTTGAGTCTCATTGACTTGCATTGAGTTTGGTTCGTGTTCGAGTTCGAACTCTAACTTTTGAAATTGTTCGAGTTCGAATGTGAACCAAACACGAGGGTGTTCGGCTCATCACTAGACACCACCTCCACATACAGGTGATAACGGAGAATTTATAAACACTTTATTATTATTAATTTGGAGACATTCACCGGGAAAAAACCTTTAAAAACAGTAGGACAAAAGGCACATGAGAATATTGGCAATTTAAACAGGAGACACGGTCATATTATTTCCATCTTTGGAATTTCCTGTATAACAGACAACCACGGTCACCAAGGCACATCAAAAATCTTGGATCATTGCCATAATAATTACTATATCAAAGTAGTAGGTGTGCCGACACTGAATATATAGATGGAAGCGATATCTGACCCTTTATCTCAGAATTTCTGCACTTTCCCTCACAAAGATACAAAAGACCAACACATATTTAAAACCAAAGTCCACTCAAGCTCGACACGTGTTTCGCCGGCTGAACACCGGCTTTGTCTGGAGCAAAATATTAGCTGGATCCTGCAGAAAGCTTGTGGTGAACAAGCTGAACTCTTAACCGTTTCAAGATTTCAATTTTTTTTAACCAATTAAAGCATTTTTTCAGTATATAACACAATAAAGAATTTTCACAAATTTGTAATTCCTAAACTCTGTTTAAAAATTATGGGAATTTAGTTCACAAAATATGGCCATAAATTGCTTAAGCCTGTCACAACGCCAATGTATCCTATCAATGACAGCTCCTATGTATGTGTGTATACAGTAATTTTATTTAAGGCAATGGAATTATCCACTTTTACTTATAAAGCCAACAATGCTACTGCAACAACTTACATACTCATGTCCGACATCAGTAGCAAGTATCAATGAGATGACGCAGTGCATAATTACGCCTTAGTCATCTAAAACATTAGCCGGTACACTGATGGGAGGAGTGGTATTAAAAGACATGAAAAACATTACTTTCAAAAATCAAAACGAGCAGTTGTGTCCATGGCTGGAGAGTATGATTATAAAATATATTATAATATTATGAAGAACAATTAGAGGTTTATTTTTTTTAAATTACCGTTAGAATCTGTATAAAGTTCATGGTCCATAGTAAAAACAGAATAAATTAATATGAGAGTAATTCAATAACCTTTTCTTTTTGAAAATATAGTTTTTAGTTAGACTTTGGTCAGCCCTAAATATCGGAAAACAGTGAAGGTAATTCAGATTTTGATTTTAGGCCAAATAGCATTTGGTAAGTGAAAATATAACCTAATAGATAAAAATATATAAGGTACATCTCATGTGCATAAAATATTGAAGCAGCCATGTAGGCAGATGATAGAAATGAAGAAATATAATTCACGTCCGAGTTTTGAGTCGCATCACCACATGCAAACAATGTGGAAAGTCAAGAGATGTTGGCAACACAATCTCCAGTATTGAAATCAAAACAGTGACTGATATACAAATGAATGCGGCCAAGGACGTCTACAAATAGTGATATGCAAAGTTAAAATGAAACACTGGATACATTATTTATACACTAAATATGGATTGCAAGTTTATGAACATTCCATTTTCATCATTATTTTTCACTAATTCTAGGCGCTTTGCTTAGAAATGAACGGTGATTTTTTGTGTTGGTCAATATTTAGAACACAATGAAATGTGCTCCAAATATTGATCATATTTTTTTATAAGGATTTATAAAGATTTGAATGACATATGAAGCAAAGCATTTTATTCTGCAAGATGTGCTCTGCATTAAGGCTAGGGTCAGACTAACGCATTTTTCACGTTGTCCGTGAAAAAGTGCGTTCGAACGAATGGACGCATTTTTTCACGGAATACGCAATAGCGGTCATACGATGCGCAGTTTCATCCGTGATTTTGTACGGATCATCAATAAAACACTTTTTGTGTCTGGACGTTATGTTGGCCGGACATTAGCAGCGTCTGACGTCTCCTAATCACGCACACACGCCGCTAGCGGACGCAGCGCACTCTGTACGTCAGTACTAGTGGTTTCACGTTCTCGAAAAAATGCGTTTGTTTGCCGCTTGCGTTGCGCAGCCGGACTTTTGTGCGACCGTACTTCGTATATTGGCCGTCATTGCCCGGCATCTGCTGCTAGCACGGCCGTGATTATGTGCGGCTGCACGCGCGTTCGCACTGCCTCAGTCTGACCCTAGCCTTATTTGTTTAACGTATTTTGCCAGGAAGGATACATTGAGATGTCTCTCGTTTCAAGTATGTCCTGGGTTCAAGAACATTGAATTGTTACAGAAATACAAAGTAATAAAATGCAAGATATTAAAAACAAAACACAAATATACAGGTTAACAGAAAATAAATATGTAGGAAATATATTCACTATGTATGTCAGTATGATGACTCAGTTGGAATAGAGTCCTATGAGTCTTAGATACATTTAAAATCACAATGATGTATTAATTGCGTTACTAATTAAGGGTTCAGTTTAATTCCATTAGCTGATTTATTACAAAAAATCGACGCGTTTCGACAAATATTTTTATTCAAAATCTGTTGATTCAATCGATAGGCTTCAGTTACAGCCGAATTTCCAAAAATGTCCACTTTAAATAAAAAATCATCGCACTACTTAATTTCACTATTTAGCGACTGTTCACTGTATTTTGCCTAAATTGGAGTCACTGAAGTCGTTATTGGACATCGGCGAAAACCACCGTATTGCACTGAATTGTGTCAAATTGGTGTTGGCAAATTCCACCAAACTGAGAATAAAAGGATGTCACCTCTTATCCTAATAGGAGCTTAAACCAATAAAATTGTAATAAAAATGTCCAAATAATAAAAAAGGTCCTTTTAAAAATTAATGAAAGAGGTCTGTTACAAAATAAAAGTATTTTATAATATACAAAAACTAAAATGTTTTCTGAAAAATGCAAAGAGGTGTTTTAAAAACATAAAAAAATAAAAAGAATATATAGTGTTTAAAAAAAATTTAAATAAGATATTCCATTTATTACATCGAAACCTATGGGATTCGCCCATGCCAAACTGTTTGGGTGTTTTCAGGGTTGGTCCCTGGGTATCCCGGTAGGGAACCTTTCAATTATTTGGCGTTACCAGCCATTCTGTTACCCGCAATATATGTTCAGTTTTCTCTATTTACTTATTTATTATGCAAGTGCAAGTATAGTTGCTCTGCAATTTATCAATTTACCATTTTCCTCACAATTCTGCTGTCTTTTCGTTGTCTTTAATGTTGGTATCTGGGAGTGTCTATTTGAACAATTAAAGGTATTTTCCATTTCTATTTGCCACTCCTCGATTATCAGTTGCTAACCCATTCGGAGTTGCTGACTGGTCACAAAGTTTAGTTTTTGTTGAAAATTATTAACACCAAAGTGCCTTGTAAAGAGAAAACATCTCGAATAAACAGTGCAAACTTCTCATTTCTCCCTATATTTAACCCTTTCGCTGCTGAGGCTTTTCCCGCCTCTGTGCTGAGGTCATTTTTACCGGTTTTGCTCATCATGTTTAAACGTGTTTTTAAGGCTTATTTTAGTATATGACCCAGACATATTATATATCGTTCTTTCCGTCAGACTCAGTAGATTCATAATATGTCATTATTATATGTATACGTTATGTCATGTCTGTATATTATAACAAAAAATGCAATAAAATATGTATTTTCAATAATTTACAACGTGTAAAGTGTTTTTTTTCACATTTTAACATGCGAGCAATTGCGGTTATATTTTGTATGGGGTGCGCTTGTTAAAAAAATTAGAGATGGGGTCTCGTTACATTTTTTTTGGGGGGAAATTACGCGATTTTTAACAAACGCACCGCATACAAAAATCGTTAGTGCAGCATCATTGTTCACATTATAATTGCAATGGGAACAATATTGCTACACTAACAAACCAAAAAAAAGAATTTTTTTTTTTTTTTTTTTTTTTTTTTTTTTTAAAACTTTTTTCACATTCAAGTTTGGTATTGTTGGAACCAACCATACCAAACATTAACCCCTAACTGCCACGGATCGGGAGATAGGGAGTTCATTGGAACTCCCTATCTCCACCGTTGGTGGCAGTTAGGGGTTAACTCTAGGACTGGCGTCATCGTGCTACGCACGATGACGCCAGTCCTCAGGGGGAGTTCCCGGAGGCTTGGCCGACATCCAAGATGTCAGCCAGCTCCGGGAAAGGATCGCGAACTGGCGCTTTTCAGCGCCGATTCGCGATCCAGCTCCCCAGGGGTTAATGCCAGGTACCATTTGGAAGGGCAGGCTGTGCCCTTCCAAATGATGCCTGGGTTAACCCCCGCAGAGCCGCCAATCGGGAGGGAGAGAGGTCCGAAGGACCTCCCCCCCTCCCTTTCAGGCGCCTCCTCCGCACATGCGGGGGGGCGCCTGAATTAGGTGTCATCGCGCTGCCACGATGACACCTAATTCTGGCGGCTGCGGTCCCGGATGCGCGGCTGACATCGAGGAATCCGGCCGAACGCTGACCCCAATGGGAGGACGCGCTCAGCGCGTCCTCCGCACAGCAGCGGGAATGCGGAGGACGCGCTGAGCGCGTCCTCCGCATTGAAAGGGTTAATGTGTAACAGCAAAAAGATTCAAGGCGTGCAACATAGGCCATAAAATCAAAAGGAAAATCTTTATTGACGAAGTGCAGGAGAAAATTGCAATGTTTCGGTCCTATTGGACCTTAATCATGCAGGACCGAAATGTCGCAATTTTCTACTGCACTTTATCGATAAAGATTTTCCTTTGGATTTTATGGCCTATATTGCAGTTGCATGCCTTGAGGCTGGCCGTCCACTGGATCCGTAGTCAGACGACCGACTTTTTCGTCAGACCATGGACAACGTCGCTCGTCTGACCAGGTCAGACTAGGGTCGTCCACTGCGTGCGTTCTGTCGTGCGACCGCAGACAATCAAAATCAGAGTTGGAGTGCAGAGGCTGCCAAAACCAGAATGAACTGGTTTTACATACAAAAACAAGTTCATTCTGCTTTTGGGACCAGTGTAGTCCTTTTTTTTTGTTACTATTATTTTTACTATGCGCTTTGTCTGTAAACCTGTCAAACTATTCCCTAAATCAGGGCATGATGCCAACACTTCAGTGCAGTACTGCGCTCTGATATTCGTTCTCTCTGCCGCCACAGATTGCCGATGTGCAGCAAACTGCACCATATTATTTTGCCATCATTTTTACAGTACAAACAGCAACAAAATTGCACCGTATGGGGAAATTCAACATTCAGTGCCCTTCGGGAGGCATGTCAGTGCTTAGTAAATAAACCCATTTGCGCAGCAGCACCGCTAGTCCCACCATGTTACACAGCTAGTCCCAACATGCAAAAAGGTGTTTTGGTAAACTTGCATCATGTCTGCATCATTTATTTTCAATGGGAGTTCAAAAAACAGCAAAACCAATATAAATGCGTTTTTTTAACTCCCCTAATGAGTTTGTCAACGTCCTTCTTGCCCAGAAATCGTTCTGAACTCCCAGCCTGCAAGGTGTGAACGCCCATCTGCTGTGGTCTTTACCCTTCGCCAGAAGTCGGACATCGGACGTCTGCTGCAATGGACAATGGTTCTATTCACAAGGATCGGACGTACGACGACAGACAATATCAGATGATTGCACCATCGCACGAAAACGGTTCCAGTGGACGGCCAGCCTGAATCTTTTTGCTGTTACTTTGAGGCTGGGCAGACCTCACCGGTAGGGATGAGCTGTTCAGTTCGATCTGTTCGGAGTTTGCATCGAACATCAGCCATTCGGCTGTTCGCGAACTCCGAACTTTTCCGCGTGTTCGCTGCATGTTCGCCCATAATGCACCACAATGGACCACAAAGCGCTTTTCCACTGGCCTGAAGCTTGTAATTGGCTACCTGACCACAGTTTAGGTGCAAGACAGGTGCAAGACTATGCCAATCACGGCTCAGAGTCCTGATTGGGCACATTTTGCCCAATCATGGGCTCACAGAGCTAAGTCTCGCAACACAATATATAAGGCTTCACTCAGCCACAGCACGTGTGTTTTGAGAGGAGACTGTTGTGTTAGTGTGTGTTCTCACTGCCACCAGCTATTGGGGGGGGTCTCACTTCTACAAAATAACTGGAATTGTTCTAATCTTTGTGTTCTCACTGCCAGCAGCAATTGTGGGGGTTTCACTTCTAGAATGTATCTGGGAATTGTGGTAATCTGTGTGTTCTCACTGCCACCAACTATTTTGAGGGTCTCATTTCTACAAAATATCTGGGAATTGTTCTAATCTTTGTGTTCTCACTGACAGCAGCTATTGTGGGGGTCTCACTTCTAGAAGATATCTGGGAATTGTTGTAATCTGTGTGTTCTCACTGCCACCCATCAGGGGGTCTCACTGATTTATATGAGGTTTCTGGAAATTGCAATCTGTGTCTTGTCACTGCCACCCATCAGGGGGTCTCACTGATTTATAGGAGGTTTCTGGGAATTGTAATCTGTGTCTTGTCACTGCCACCCATCAGGGGGTCTCACTGACTTATAGGAGGTTCCTGGGAATTGCAATCTGTGTCTTGTCACTGCCACCCATCAAGGGGGTCTCACTGATTTATAGGAGGTTCCTGGGAATTGCAATCTGTGTCTTCTCACTGCCATCCATCAGGGGGTCTCACTGATTTACAGCAGATTCCTGGGAATTGCAATCTGTGTCTTGTCATTGCCACCCAACAGGGGGTCTCACTGATTTATAGGAGGTTTCTGGGACTTGCAATCTGTGTCTTGTCACTGCCACCCATCAGGGGGTCTCACTGATTTATAGGAGGTTCCTAGGAATTGCAATCTGTGTCTTGTCACTGCCACCCATCAGGGGGTCTCACTCATTTATAGGAGGTTCCAGGGAATTGCAATCTGTGTCTTGTCACTGCCAACCATCAGGGGGGCTCACTGATTTATAGGACGTTCCTGTGAATTATAATTTGTGTCTTGTCACTGCCACCCATCAGGGGGTTTCACAGATTTATAGGAGGTTTCTGGGAATTTTAATCTGTGTCTTGTCACTGGCTGCCAGCTATCAGGGTGTCTCACTGAGTTATACCAGAGTTCTGGAAATCTTTAATCTAGATAACACAGTTGAATCAGAGTTCTGCATATCTCCAATTTTTTATAACAGAGTTGAATCAGAGTTCTGTATATCTTTAATCTATATATCACTCACCATGTCAGAAAGACCAAAATGGACAGGCAGACGCTCCCAGACACAGATAAGAGGGCAAGCAGCCTCTGTGTCAGGAGGCTGTGCCTCTGGTCATCGTGGACGTGGTGTATCCTCTGCAGGGGCATGCTTGTCCTTTCTAACTGCTGCTGGCCGTCTTAAGCAGCAGCAACATACAGAGGATTTGGTGAATTGGCTAACCAGGCCAACCTCATCCTCTGAGTCCTCTGCCAGCCAGGCTTGTAGTCGTTTACAGTCCACCTCAGCTGCCAAAGCATCTAATGCAGGGTCCATGTCCACAGCTACTCCTGCCGTAGCCTCACTATCACACACGGAGGAGTTAGCTGAATTGTTTGACTACAATGACAGTGACATGCTGCTTGAGGATGTGCAGCAACTACAGTGCTCTGATTCAATCTCTGAGGTTGAGGAAGGGAGTATAATCAACCTAGAGGAAGGGGGTGCCAGTGACACACAAATAACTGGCACTCATGTTGCCCCAGCAGCTGCAGCATACTGCCAAGTTGGCTCCAGTGATGAGGAGATAGGGGGTGATGACAATGATGATGAGGTCACTGACTCCATCTGGGTGCCTGATCGAATAGAGGAGTCAAGTGAGGAGGAGGAGGAAGCACAACAAACACGAGGCACAACGTCCTCTATGACCAACCTAAGCCAGTCCAAGGCATCAGATGTCAGAGCTGCTCAGGTGCAGAGCGCTGTAGTCTCAAAGCACACATCCAGAAACTTTGCTGTCTGGGAGTTCTTTAAGAAATGTGCAGCAGACCACACCGTTGTTATTTGTAATCTATGTCAGATGAGGATCAAGCGTGGGAAAAACATCCCACGCTTGGGTAGCATGTGCTTGAGGCGACATATGACCACCTGCCATGCATCCCGTTGGCACAACACTTTGCATAGGTCCTCCATCTGTCTCTACCCCCACTATATGTCCTGGCATGTCATTGCCTACAACCTCCACTGACAGGGATGATGCTACAGTAATGGGTGTACCAGGGCCTTCCTCAGAATGTGACAGCATCCCATCAGCTGAAGATTTACGCAGTCAGATTACGTTGGCCCAACTGCTACAGCGTAAAACAAAATATAGTCCCAACCATCCCCAAGCACAGCGTCTAAATGCCAGCTTAGTCATTGGGAAAGGCAGTCAGCAGCAAGGCGTACATGACTTTAGACACGTGGTCCAGCAAGCATGGACAGGGCCGTTACATTTCCTTCACGGCACACTGGGTAACTCTGATTGCAGCTGGGAGGGATCCAAGACGGGGCTCTGTGCTGGAGCTTGTTCATCCACCACACCTCCAGAAAGCTGCTTGTATGAGGTCTGTCTGCTCCACCACCACTAGGGATGGGCATTCGGTTCGATTCGAACGTGAGTTTGAATTGAACATCGGCCGTTCGGGTGTTCAGACTTTTGGCTTTCTTTTAATTAAATTTTTTATCCCTCTGAAGCATTTTTGATGACTTTCGTTATAACCCCCCCTTATTTTCATGCTGAGCTCTGGGCAAAAACCTGCGCCTGACCAGGACTTTGTCCAATCAGGGCTCTAATTCAATATTGAGCCCTGATTGGGCAAAGTCCAGGTCAGGTGCAGGACTTTGCCCAATCAGAGCTCAGCATGAAGATGAACTTTAACCAAGCTCTGATTGGTTAAAGTCTTGCACTGACTTTTTTTTTATTTAAATTTTTATTTTGGAAAAAAGTCATCCTATAAACAGAAGGAATAAGGGCCGCGCAGGGCCACATGTTAAGCCATCAACAAAAGCACTTCATAAGGAAACAACATAAGGGGGAGGGGGCTATGAAAAATCAGCAGGGTTTTGGAAAATAAGGGGGGTTATAACGAAAGTCATCAAAAATGCTTCAGAGGGATAAAAAATAAAATTAAAAGAAAGCCAAAAGTCTCAGATTTATCCCCTTCCGGGGAGTGTCAGCCAGAAAAAAAGAAATAAAATAATGTCCCAAGCGTCTCTGAGCAACATAAAAACAAAGGGCGAAAGGGATACGATAAAACTCAAGGGTCTTCTAAGCACAGCTAGGAGTAATAGGAGACTGCAAAGGGGGATATAGAAGGGGAAAAAGATACTCAAAACAGCTATACTCAGCAATGAGGAAGGAAAAGGGGAGAAAATAAAGGGGGTCAAGCCTCAGATCCACAATAATGCTGGGGAAATGCTTCATCCTGTATCCAGGAGGAGGATCGGTTGATGAACCCCTCCGGGTCTGACCTTCTTCTCCCGAGGTGTCTGCTCGACCATCAGACTCCAGAGCACTCCATCCGTAACCGGAGTGACTCCACGGGACCAAGATCGATACTGCAGCTCCTTTACAGTAGGCTTGTGCACCGATTTTTTTTCGGTTCGATTCGGTTCGATTTTTCGGATTTTTAAACTTTTCGATTTGGCTCGTTTCGACCGATTTCGGATTCGATTCGGTTAGATGGCCCGTTTTTCGGGTACATTTTTTTTCGGAATTTCGACCGTTTTTCGTATTTTCGTGTCACTGTGCTCGGTTTTTGTATCGACTTTTCGTAGTTTCGGAAAATTTTCGTTTTTTGGAATTGCACATTTTTCGTAATATCGACCATTTTTCGTAATTTTAGTGTCATTTTGCCCGCTTTTTGTATCGACTTTTCGTTTTTTCGAAAAATTTTCGTTTTTCAGAAAATTTTCGTTTTTCGGAACATCTGTTCTCCTCGTTTGACACATTTCAAGTCCATTTGAAAAATCCAAAAATATTTCGTTTCGGCTCGGAAAACATTTCGGATCTGAAATTTTCAGATCTAAAATTTTTCGGAAATTCAGCCGCATCCGAAAACACGAATCGGGAAATTTCGTGAAAATTCCGAAATTCCGAAACCCGAAACGCACATCCCTACTTTACAGACAATCCTGCGCAGCACGGCAGCTCCTCCACCGCAAACTTCACGGAGATGTCCGGCTTCTCCAGGGTAGAGACCACCAACTCGACCTCCAATCCAGCAGGCGCCAGCAGGTTCCGCTCCGGGGTCCCTCTCTGCAGTGAATGATCGGTCCGCATTGAAAAAGCTAAAACCCTAGCCCGGAATTCCGCATCTTCACCAACAGCCGCCAGGTCCCCGACAGCTGGTATAGGTGAGTCATCATCCGATGTGCATGGGCAAGAGGTCAGCGGCTCCCTGCAGCACCGCAGCACGTCCATTATCTGGTGCCAAGTCCCCTTCGCAGGGCCGGTTCAAGCATTTTTGTCTACTCAGGCGAAGGTGCGTTTTGGTGCCCCCCATCCAATATCAGCATAGAGATGCATAATAATAGTCTCTATCAGGAGTATTTAGTGTCTTCTCACCGAAAGTAAAGGACGCTGAATGTTGCTCTTGCAAGGACAACCTCTAGCAGTGGTCTGAGTCACTGATTGATTGGCACTATGGCACAGGAGTGTCACCAAAACTATGCTGTGCCTGGTGGTGCCACTTCTGTGCCACATTGCCAATACCCACAATATATTACCAGTGTCACAGCTTCCGTACCTTACCACTTGTTGTGATACTGCTCCCACTGGAGACTATTCTATTTAACAGTGATATAGAAAGGGTAGTAGATACTTGGAATAAACTCCCTGTGGGAGCAGTAAAAGTGATATAGAAAGGGTAGTAGATACATGGAATAGCCTCCCAGTGGGAGCAGTATCTACTACCCTTTCTATATCACTGTTACTGCTCCCACTGGGAGGCTATTCCATGTATCTACTACCCTTTCTATATCACTGTTACTGCTCCCACTGGGAGGCTATTCCATGTATCTACTACCCTTTCTATATCACTGTTAAATAGAATAGTCTCCAGTGGGAGCAGTATCACAACAAGTGGTAAGGTACGGAAGCTGTGACACTGGTAATATATTGTGGGTATTGGCAGTGGGAGCAGTAAAAGTGATATAGAAAGGGTAGTAGATACATGGAATAACCTCCCAGTGGGGGCAGTAACAGTGATATAGAATGGGTAGTAGATACATGATATACCTCCCAGTGGGGCAGTAAGTAACAGATATAGAATGGGTAGTAGATACATGGAATAACCTCCCAGTGGGGGCAGTAACAATGATATAGAAAGGGTAGTAGATACATGGAATAGCCTCCCAGTGGAGCAGTATCTACTACCCTTTCTATATCACTGTTACTGCTCCCACTGGGAGGCTATTCCATGTATCTACTACCCTTTTATATCACTGTTACTGCCCCCACTGGGAGGCTATTCCATGTATCTACTACCCTTTCTATATCACTGTTAAATAGAATAGTCTCCAGTGGGAGCAGTATCACAACAAGTGGTAAGGTACGGAAGCTGTGACACTGGTAATATATTGTGGGTATTGGCAGTGGGAGCAGTAAAAGTGATATAGAAAGGGTAGTAGATACATGGAATAACCTCCCAGTGGGGGCAGTAACAGTGATATAGAATGGGTAGTAGATACATGGAATAACCTCCCAGTGGGGGCAGTAACAGTGATATAGAATGGGTAGTAGATACATGGAATAACCTCCCAGTGGGGGCAGTAACAATGATATAGAAAGGGTAGTAGATACATGGAATAGCCTCCCAGTGGGAGCAGTATCTACTACCCTTTCTATATCACTGTTACTGCCCCCACTGGGAGGCTATTCCCTGTAACAGTGATATAGAAAGGGCAGTATATACAGTTGTGTTCAAAATTATTCAACCCCCAATGCTGTAAAGGGTTTTAGGGAATTTAGTGTACATTTGTAATTGTATTCAGAATGAAATCCTACAAGGACTTTTTAAAGAACCATATGCAACTAAAATGACATCAATTGGTTTTGTAATACAGTAGTAAATGTTTCTTTTGTGAATTCTTCATTGACACAATTATTCAACCCCTTAAAGACTACCACTCTGAAGAACAGAGGTTCATTCAAGTGTTTTCAATCAGGTATTGAAAACACCTGTGGATGTCACGGAGCAGCAATAAAGCATAATAAGCACCAATTAGGCAGCTTTAAAATGACTGTGATACTCAGCTCCTTCTAGACATTTACTGGTGTGGTTACAAACATGGTGAAGTCAAGAGAATGGTCCAGGAAGACAAGAGAAGAGGTGATTACTCTTCACAGGAAGGGCAATGGCTATAAGAAGATTGCAAAGATGTTAAACATACCAAGAGAGACCATAGGAAGCATCATTCGCAAATTCAAGGCAAAGGGCACTGTTGAAACGCTACCTGGTTGTGGCAGAAAGAAGATGCTGACTTCGACTGCTGTGCGCTACCTGAAGCGTAGAGTGGAGAAAAGTCCCCGTGTGACTGCTGAGGACCTGAGAAAAGATTTGTCAGATGTGGGTACTGAAGTTTCAGCTCAGACAATACGGCGCACACCGCGTAATGAAAGCCTCCATGCCAGAACTCCCAGGCGCACCCCCTTGCTGTCTCCAAAGAATAAGAAGAGTCGACTGCAGTATGCCAAAACTCATGTGGACAAACCACAGAAGTTTTGGGATAGTGTTCTGTGGACTGATGAAACAAAATTAGAACTGTTTGGGCCCATGGATCAACGCTATGTTTGGAGGAGGAAGAACAAGGCCTATGAAGAAAAGAACACCTTGCCTACTGTGAAGCATGGTGGGGGGTCAATCATGCTTTGGGGCTGTTTTGCTTCTGCAGGTACAGGGAAGCTTCAGTATGTGCAAGGTACCATGAATTCTCTTCAGTACCAGGAGATATTGGATGACAATGTGATGCAGTCCGTCACAAACCTGAGGCTTGGGAGACGTTGGACCTTTCAACAGGACAATGATCCCAAGCATACCTCCAAGTCCACTAGAGCATGGTTGCAGATTAAAGGCTGGAACATTTTGGAGTGGCCATTGCAGTCACCTGACTTAAATCCGATTGAGAACCTCTGGTGGGACTTAAAGTAGTTGCAGTGCGCAAGCCTAAGAATGTGACTGAACTGGAGGCTTTTGCCCATGACGAATGGGCAAAGATACCCGTAGATCGCTGCAAGACACTTGTGTCAAGCTATGCTTCACGTTTAAAAGCTGTTATAACTGTAAAAGGATGTTGTACTAAGTACTAAGATTGAATGTCACTTGGGGGTTGAATAAAACTGATAATGATGTGAGCACAGAAAAGACATTTGTGGTTATTTCATTATAAATGTTATGTTATATTTGTCTGACCTACATGTGCCTCTTTGATTTAATTGTAAGCAAGATGACTGAATGATTAAAATCAATGTCAAACTGGCCAAAACACTCAATTTCAGGGGGGGTTGAATAATTTTGAACACAACTGTAGATGGAATATCCTCCCAGTGGGGGCAGTATATAGATGGAATAGCCTCCCAGTGGGTGCAGTAACAATGATATAAGAGTAAGAGATCTCCCCTGCTGTGAAGGAGAAGCTTGTGTTTTTAACTCCTGCTGGACCAGGTATTTGAGCTCCACATTAAAAAGCACAGCTGAAGCACATTGCAGTGTGGTGCTCAGATAACTGGTCCAACATGAATTAAAAACACAAGCTTCTCCTTCACAGCAGGGGAAATTGTGTGTGTGTATAGAGGAGGGGGGAGTGCCAAAAACACGGGGCAGAGGGAGAGCAGGAAGTGGGATCACTCACCTCCTGCCCTGGGGGGATCTCTGCTGCAGACTCGAGAAGAGCTGGTCACACCTCCTCACTTGTCAGCTGGAAGAGGAGCACCACGAGGCAGCACTTGTCCCACAGCTCTGCTGCATCTCGGGAGCGCCCTCCCCCTCATCAGCCCGGAAGTGAAGGAGCTGCTCCAGTCACAGGGAGGAGGAGGATACTTTTCCTAATGGGCGGCACTAGAAATCCCTGGCCAGCAGTGGACAGGGAACTAGATTGTGGCGCCCCCTAGTTTGGCATCAGGCCAGGACAGTAAGGCAGCCGCCTGAGCTGCCTTACATTAGCGCCGGCCCTGCCCCTTCGTAAGAGGGCTCCGGTCGTCCCCCTCCAGCAACGTTAGACAGGCCTCAAGACCTTCAAGCACATCCATCTTCACTGCAGTGTGGGGAGGGGGAGCGACCCAGCCCCCAGACTCATCAGCCTCATCCCTCCTCAGCATTCAGCTCCGAGCCGCGAACCGGAGACGGGGGCCCTCCATCCCCACAGCCCGCGCCCCAGGCTCGGTTACCAAGACATCCACAGGAGGGCCTAACAAGGTGGTAGTAGAATCCAGGGGGTAGGCCCCAAAATGGCCACCAGCAACGATAGCCATCGAGAAAATGCCCGGCGATCGGCGATCTCACGTCCGGGGGGGGGGCAAAACGAGCCCCAGACAGCACCCCCCAATGGCCAGCTACTCAGCGCTCTCAACGAGTAGTTTCCAGCAGCAAAAAGGTGTCTTAAAGATCTCTTAGAGAGAGGACAGGTCAAAGCTCCACAGACACGCATCCTCTCTCCTCAGCAGCCGGCCTCGCCCCCCGTCTTGCACCGACTTTAACAAACAGCTTTTTTTAAAGCTCTGCCCCACACCTCATCTTCATGCTGAGCTCTGATTGGGCAAACTCCTGGTCAGGCGCAGGACTTTGCCCCACGTCCTCATGCTGAATGATCTGATTGGGCAGAGGAGCCACGGCCAGACAGACCGGAGGAGCTGACGGACCGAGAACAGAAGAGCCGGGGACAGCTGCAGGACAGGTGAGTTACGGGGGCCAGGGGCCGGAGCCACAGGTCTCCTAAATGTACCGGCAGCCGCTGGTACATTTAGGAGAACTGTGAACACATTTTGTGTGTTCGGCCCCCATTGATTAGCATTGTGGTCGAGTTTGTATTCGAACATTTCGGCCGTTCGGCTGTTCGAATACGAACCTAACACAGGGGTGTTCAGCTCATCCCTAACCTAACCTAAATTTTTTTATTAACTGTAATAAAAGAGTCAGATCAACATTACAATAATGCGATTTATCAATATACAAAAACAAAGCAACATTAGTCCCGCCCCTCTACAAACAAAGTGGACAGACATACAAGGGGACTGTAAAGAAGTACATCAGCAGTGACAGGAAATATAAACAATCAACAAGAGACACTCCCCAAGAATTGAGAAAGACCTGAGGAGCATTGGGCACTCGGCAATAGGTGAGGACCCAACAAGGAATGCCACAAGTACCAGCCTGTATATTCAAAGGTGGTGCAAAGTTTATCGAGCACAGTTTCCGGTAGATGGGACATGAACACCCCACACAAAGTGAAAATTTGGACCTTAGATTCCTTGTTAAGAGCAGTCTCCGCCCAATCATTTTGGAAAATTGCATGCAAGCGAGAGTAACTGAAGTAGAGGTAAAATCACTGCTTTATAACCGTGGTGACTGTGTAGACACAGGTTTGATCCTGGCAAGAGCACCTCTCCAGTAAGTGTCCTTGGGAAAGACACCTAACGGTACATACTCGCCACCCAGGACATACTTGAAAACGAGAGAAATCTCAATGTATCCTTCCTGGTAAAATCCTTTCTCCAAAAAAAGAACTCCTAGTGAAAGAGGGGGGTGGGGGATCCATTGCCCCAAGATGGCTTTCTTTGCAGTCGCAGAAAGGATACCAAGCAATACTTTTTTCGGCCCAGAGAAGGATTGGGTTTCGCGCTCGAAAAATTATTTTTAAGAACAGCAGGTTGCACGCACAGCCAAGGGACATGTAAAGTCCACAATAAGCCAAATGCCTGAGCTCATGCTGACGTGACATGAATCCTAGCACCACTTTTCGGCTATTTAAACAAGAAATACAACACAGCGCTAAAGAACCAAAGTCCACAAGATAGTAGGTTAGATACTTGATATGTCCATAAACAGTAATCCTTATCTTCAGGAGCAGATCCTGATCCTGATCCAAATCCTGATCTTCTTTAAAGGTACAGATGGAATTATGCTGCAGGAAAAAGCACAAAGAACCAGAATTGCGCAGTACGACGACACCAGATGTGGGATCAACTTGCATCAGTGTTAAACTCACATTTAGGGGAGCCCACAACCGGCTCTCAGGAATAGGGCGGACAGGGACTTATAACAGGCGCCCATAGACCCTTCAGTTCACTTCTCCAGGATCGACCAGCAAGAGAAGGCTGCAGAAAGAATTGACACAAAGCCAAAAAAGCACCTCCTGGTGCAATAAATCACAAAAATTGGCAGTATTTAGAGGCAGAAGCCAAATTCACACTTACAAGCGGTTGAGCCTCTATTGGCTCCGTCACAATATGCACTGGGGATCATATAGGTGTTCCCCGGACCTTCTTTGTAAAATCATAAAGGCAGACAGCAAAATGAAATTTAAAAAATAAATAAAAACATTTATTAATTTCAAATATACAGATTCATATCTACCAGGACGCGTTTCGCCATGAATGGCTTCCTCAGCTGGAGATTACACAAGTGTGCTTGCTGCTGCCTTTTTATACAATGAGTTCCCATAAGCATAGTCAGGCAATTAAACCCTTAACATCCAATTAACATAAGATCAAGATAAAATCAACATCAGGTGTATGTATTGTGGCACCTGCCCCTTGACTATATCCAATCTCTTTTAGTATTTACCCCAATCACAATATGCGATCAAAATTCATTCGTGACACATGTGAATCGCATCCGCCATCTTGCGCATGCGCACTGGTTTCGCGTTCCACAATGAAGCGCTTAGTGATAAGAACTGCGCCCACCATTTTGCGCATGCGCATTGGCTTTGCGTTCCACCCTGGGACGCGGAACTCCGATTCCGCAGAGGCAAGGGGAAGACAGCACCAGCGCTCCCCATAGAAATTCGATCACACGTCCATCGTAATATCCCTACACTCCACCCCCCGCAAAGGAAAGCGGGGGGGGGGGGCGTAAAAGGGGCCACATCACACACACAGGCCATCAACTCCCTGCATACAGAAGTGCTCTACGCCACACGGCCAGATGAAGGAATAGTTCTGACTCGATAAATAATCCTATATGTAGATGAAAGTGGATAATAACCCAACTGGTCATCTCAAAATTAAACCCACTATTTATGTATAAGGTGCCGATAATATAAGTGTATTAAGTGCTATATTCATTACATAAGGTTCATTAATTATATTACCCTCTATAAATATCCTATAACACTAATATATAGTAAATGCATTTAAACATTGAAGTAATAATAATCAAATCTAAAGGGGCCAGGTATTACATCATCTCTATATTTAATATCCCTGGATATCCTATGAAGTTACCCTATGAACCATTCATCATTGTATAAGTGTTATGAGACATATTACTTTACCACTTACTAAGCCCTTAGTGGACAAAGATAGTCCAGTTATCATATATTGTTTGTTAGATACGGCCAATTGATTTATGTACAATGGACCGCCTTTTTCCACTAGTTAGCCCATATAGGCCCCTTTCGATGACATAAATATTATTTTACTATATTAGACACAGTTATTACTGTGTACATAAGTGGTGTATGTTATCCAATTGATTGTCGCGTTATTTGCACATTTGCACATATATATTAATTAGTAGTTAGCCATAGGTATATTAAATAGTTATCATTACACTTTACCTATAAGGGTTAGTCCAATACCAGTTCAAAACAAAAGTTTTAAAAATTAGCACTTAATGAGGAATAATTAATGCACTTTATTTCACATTTAGGAAGTATACACAAGTGGTGTATGTCATCTCATTGATTGACACGTATCTGCACATTTGCACATATTTATTATTTATTAATTAGATACTAGTCACCGGTATATTAAATAGTTACCTATAAGGGTTGGTTCAATACCAGCTCAAAACCAAAAAGTTTTAAAATTAGCACTCAATAAGGATTATATAATGCACTTTATTCACTTTTAGCAAGTATAGAGATAATTTTTAAACTTAGCCGATTGAATAATAAGATTGTTAATTTGCACATGCTTATACCAATATTGGATATTGGTTTAGTTCTATCAAATAGAAAATAGTTCACTCTAATAAGGGTTGAATCCGTACCATAACGAAGAATATTTAATGCACTTTAATTCATCATTATTAAATATAAGAGATGATGTAATACCTGGCCCCTTTAGATTTGATTATTATTACTTCAATGTTTAAATGCATTTACTATATATTAGTGTTATAGGATATTTATAGAGGGTAATATAATTAATGAACCTTATGTAATGAATATAGCACTTAATACACTTATATTATCGGCACCTTATACATAAATAGTGGGTTTAATTTTGAGATGACCAGTTGGGTTATTATCCACTTTCATCTACATATAGGATTATTTATCGAGTCAGAACTATTCCTTCATCTGGCCGTGTGGCGTAGAGCACTTCTGTATGCAGGGAGTTGATGGCCTGTGTGTGTGATGTGGCCCCTTTTACGCCCTCCCCCCCCCCGCTTTCCTTTGCGGGGTGGAGTGTAGGGATATTACGATGGACGTGTGATCGAATTTCTATGGGGAGCGCTGGTGCTGTCTTCCCCTTGCCTCTGCGGAATCGGAGTTCCGCGTCCCAGGGTGGAACGCGAAGCCAATGCGCATGCGCAAAATGGTGGGCGCAGTTCTTATCACTAAGCGCTTCATTGTGGAACGCGAAACCAGTGCGCATGCGCAAGATGGCGGATGCGATTCACATGTGTCACGAATGAATTTTGATCGCATATTGTGATTGGGGTAAATACTAAAAGAGATTGGATATAGTCAAGGGGCAGGTGCCACAATACATACACCTGATGTTGATTTTATCTTGATCTTATGTTAATTGGATGTTAAGGGTTTAATTGCCTGACTATGCTTATGGGAACTCATTGTATAAAAAGGCAGCAGCAAGCACACTTGTGTAATCTCCAGCTGAGGAAGCCATTCATGGCGAAACGCGTCCTGGTAGATATGAATCTGTATATTTGAAATTAATAAATGTTTTTATTTATTTTTTAAATTTCATTTTGCTGTCTGCCTTTATGATTTTACAAAGAAGGTCCGGGGAACACCTATATGATCCCCAGTGCATATTGTGACGGAGCCAATAGAGGCTCAACCGCTTGTAAGTGCGAATTTGGCTTCTGCCTCTAAATACTGCCAATTTTTTGTGATTTATTGCACCAGGAGGTGCTTTTTTTTGCTTTGTGTCAATTCTTTCTGCAGCCTTCTCTTGCTGGTCGATCCTGGAGAAGTGAACTGAAGGGTCTATGGGCGCCTGTTATAAGTCCCTGTCCGCCCTATTCCTGAGAGCCGGTTGTGGGCTCCCCTAAATGTGAGTTTAACACTGATGCAAGTTGATCCCACATCTGGTGTCGTCGTACTGCGCAATTCTGGTTCTTTGTGCTTTTTCCTGCAGCATAATTCCATCTGTACCTTTAAAGAAGATCAGGATTTGGATCAGGATCAGGATCTGCTCCTGAGATAAGGATTACTGTTTATGGACATATCAGTATCTAACCTACTATCTTGTGGACTTTGGTTCTTTAGCGCTGTGTTGTATTTCTTGTTTAAATTGTCACTGGGTATTTAGAGAAACACACAATACTAGAGATATATGTGTTTGGTTATTTTTTGTGTATTTATTTTAATTTTAATATGTCATTAGGTAAATAGAAAAAATCTAGCAAGAGATAGGGAATAGCGAGTAGAGTAAGATACTTAATTCCGGTGGGCGCTTCACCCCTTCTCTTCCTACTTATTTCTATTTATGGTAAATTCTCTATAGGTGTATATAGCAGCCGGGAATATGTCTCTAAACAGTTTTAGAAATCAGGTAGGTTCCAATGTGGAATCTTTTTCGTAAAAGTATATGGAACTGTGGAATCCGTTAATATTGATAATATAAAGGAACCCTTGATTGAATATGAAAAATATTTGGTCAAGGAGATTAAAATTAAATTAGAAATAGCGACATTAGAAAAATATAAGAAAGAAGGCATTACACCCAGGGGTTTAAGGTTCCAAAAAACACCAACGTCAGAAAAAGAGGATGTAGATTTTGTTCTGGGGTGGAACAATTTGCTGGAGAGTTTCGCAGTCAGCATGATGGATTATGTGATACTAAAGAGAAAAGAAAAGCTACCTAAAGTGAATGCGGAGATTGAGAAACTCTCCAGCTTGATAGAGAAGGAGAAAACTAGGGATGAAGTGGTAACTATCTCTAAAGCCCTTGAGGAGAAATTACATAAAATAGAGACAGATGTATTGTCTATTAAAAAAAGGAAGTATGAAAGGGATGTTGAGGATTATAAAAAGGGGAATGTCCATAAGGGCTATGAGACTGGAAACTATAAACCCTCCTTTTCCCACACCAATTTTGTGAAGCCGTTTAAATCTAGGATATGGGAGAGAAGACATCCAGAACCATATAAAAGAGGACCCCGCTACTCGAATTATTCTCAAACGAACAGATCCTATGATTATGGGGACAATAGATCTTGGAATAGATCTATGGGGGGCCCTGTACAGAGAACAAATTTTCCTCGGGACCATTCTTATAATCCCAATATGACTCCTTTGGGAAAGAACGGACGTTACCCCACTACTGCTAGAGTTTCTAGTAGGGATGAAGGAAGTCATAGAGATGAGACCATTCCAGATCCTGTCCCTCTTACTAATAGATTCCAGGCCCTGGCTACTGGCTACTGGAGGAGGAGCGGGATTTTTTATGGAACTCACCCAGAGAGAGGGAGAAATATCAAAACCCGAGGGCTGTAAATCCAAGATTAAGGGAAAACAACAGAAAAAGAGGATGGGAAAGGTCAGACGAGGAAATAGGGCAGGAAGAACGATACAACAAGGAAAAAAGAGAAAGGCGTTAAATTCAGAGGGGATATTTAATTTGAGCAGTAGGACTCTTACTACACCAGAAATTAGAGTACTCCAAAAAGGGTTGAAATTCGCTCCCACTAATAGAATGGACAAATTTGATGTCTTTGTTAATCTGCAGAAATTTAAAAGAAATCTCTGTCTAAAAAAGTTTTTTATGAAAACCCCTTTGGAGAAAAATCTAATAGATAGTCAATTTGTTCACACGACTTTGAAACCAAAGTCTACGTTCTTTCCACGGAACCACATCTCAGAAGAGATGAAGGTCTTCGAAACCCTAGTTATGGCAGATTTGGAGAAAATTAGTAATAAAAAAAGGAAATACAATCTGTCTAAAGAGGAGAATGATGCAGTTAGAGCATTAGAACAAGACGATAGTATCGTGATTAAGCCCGCCGATAAAGGGGGGGGGGTGTGGTGATTCTATCTAAAGAGAAATATGTTTTGGAAGTAAAAAGAATATTGAACGATGGTGTGACATATCAGGCTATAAAAGGGGATCCGGTTAACGAGATTAAAATAGGATTAAAGACACTATTGGATGGAGGAAAAGAAAAATCTATTATAACCGATAATGAACACAGATTTCTCCATAACCTGTACCCTAAAACTCCTTCGTTCTACATACTTCCTAAGATCCACAAAAATCCAACTGAACCCCCGGGGAGACCTATTGTCGCAGGGATTAGTTCAATTACCAGTAACTTGTCAGAATACGTCGATCGAATCCTCCAGCCCATTGTTAAAAATGTTGTCTCTTATACTAAGGACACTATTGACATATTACAAAGATTGAAAGAGATCCAGTGGAAGGATGATTATTTTCTAGTGACGTGTGATGTAAATGCGTTGTATAGTAATATTCCACATAAAAAGGGAATGGAAGTGGTCAAGGAGCAACTTATTTCATCTAGGAGTCTGGAAAGTGAACAGATTGACTTCGTAATGGAGGGGATAGAGTTCATATTGAACAATAATTACTTCCAGTTTGATGGAGAATATTATATCCAGACGAGGGGGACGGCTATGGGTACCCGTTTTGCGCCCAGTTACGCGAACCTGTATATGGCAGGTTGGGAAACCAACTTTGTCTACGGTTCGCGTGACTGGGCGCATGATAGGGTCCCCTTTTTTAGGAGATATATTGATGATCTGCTGTTTATATGGAAGGGGGAGGAGATCCAATTGGTGGAGTTTTTGTCCAGTTTAGAAAACGAAGAATGGGGCATAAAACTAGAGAAGAGATGGAGTAAGGAGAGTATTTCGTTTCTCGATCTAGAGATCTACGTGAGGGATGGAGCCATAGAGACAAAAACACATTTTAAAGATGTAGATGCGAATGCATACATTGATAAGACGAGCTGTCACAATATGGTATGGCTAAAGGGAATCCCTAAGGGGCAATTTACCAGGTTACGCAGAAATTGTTCTGATGATCTGGTTTTTGAAGAACAGGTAGGGATCTTGAAACAGGATTTTATCGATAAAGGTTATGATAAGGCCGAACTGGAAGTATTAATAAGAGATTTAAAAATGGTGGATCATGATAGTCTTCTACAATATAAAACCAGGAAAGATGTGATGAAAGGGGTCCCCTTTTTGTGTGATTTTAATGAAAATAGTGCCTTAATTAAAAAGGTTTTTAAGAAGCATTGGCATTTTTTAAAAAAAAGACAAGGATTTAGACCTAATTATAGGGGATAGACCTAGGATCATTTTTAGAGGAGCTAAAAATATAAAAAAGAGATTGGTCAAGAGCAAATTTGAAAATAAAAAGGTAGTTAACCACTTCCATGTGAAAGAGGGTTTTTATGGTTGCGGCCAGTGCCTGGCATGTAGATCCACAGGAAATAAGAAGCGATACACCGAAAACTTTGTTAATAAAAAGACTGGAAAAAAGGTCAAGATAAAGAAAATCTTGACCTGTTATTCTAAAAATGTACTGTATTTACTGGAATGCCCATGTGGATTCCAGTATGTAGGCCGTACTAGCCGAGCTCTGAATGTTAGAATTTCGGAGCACGTTAGGAACATTAACAAACTTTATGAAAAACATTCGGTATCTCTCAGCATTTTAAATTATCTCATAATGGATGCCCAAGTGGCCTTCAGTTTTCTGCTGTAAAAAAAGTAAGATGCGCTAATAAAGGTGTGAGTGGAGTTACGGCACTTGGGAGAGAGGAGATGAGACTCATCTTCGATTTAGGGACCCTAGCGCCAGGAGGTCTCAACAGTGATTTCGAATTGGTCCATTTTCTTCAATAATTAGATCACCTTTTTAATTTTTTAATTTTTTAAGTATTATACCATCTATAGTAAGATCCCTGGATATCCTATGAAGTTACCCTATGAACCATTCATCATTGTATAAGTGTTATGAGACATATTACTTCACACTTACTAAGCCCTTAGTGGACAAAGATAGTCCAGTTATCATATATTGTTTGTTAGATACGGCCAATTGATTTATGTACAATGGACCGCCTTTTTCCACTAGTTAGCCCATATAGGCCCCTTTCGATGACATAAATATTATTTTACTATATTAGACACAGTTATTACTGTGTACATAAGTGGTGTATGTTATCCAATTGATTGACGCGTTATTTGCACATTTGCACATATATATTAATTAGTAATTAGCCATAGGTATATTAAATAGTTATCATTACACTTTACCTATAAGGGTTAGTCCAATACCAGTTCAAAACAAAAGTTTTAAAAATTAGCACTTAATGAGGAATAATTAATGCACTTTATTTCACATTTAGGAAGTATACACAAGTGGTGTATGTCATCTCATTGATTGACACGTATCTGCACATTTGCACATATTTATTATTTATTAATTAGATACTAGTCACCGGTATATTAAATAGTTACCTATAAGGGTTGGTTCAATACCAGCTCAAAACCAAAAAGTTTTAAAATTAGCACTCAATAAGGATTATATAATGCACTTTATTCACTTTTAGCAAGTATAGAGATAATTTTTAAACTTAGCCGATTGAATAATAAGATTGTTAATTTGCACATGCTTATACCAATATTGGATATTGGTTTAGTTCTATCAAATAGAAAATAGTTCACTCTAATAAGGGTTGAATCCGTACCATAACGAAGAATATTTAATGCACTTTAATTCATCATTATTAAATATAGAGATGATGTAATACCTGGCCCCTTTAGATTTGATTATTATTACTTCAATGTTTAAATGCATTTACTATATATTAGTGTTATAGGATATTTATAGAGGGTAATATAATTAATGAACCTTATGTAATGAATATAGCACTTAATACACTTATATTATCGGCACCTTATACATAAATAGTGGGTTTAATTTTGAGATGACCAGTTGGGTTATTATCCACTTTCATCTACATATAGGATTATTTATCGAGTCAGAACTATTCCTTCATCTGGCCGTGTGGCGTAGAGCACTTCTGTATGCAGGGAGTTGATGGCCTGTGTGTGTGATGTGGCCCCTTTTACGCCCCCCCCCGCTTTCCTTTGCGGGGTGGAGTGTAGGGATATTACGATGGACGTGTGATCGAATTTCTATGGGGAGCGCTGGTGCTGTCTTCCCCTTGCCTCTGCGGAATCGGAGTTCCGCGTCCCAGGGTGGAACGCGAAGCCAATGCGCATGCGCAAAATGGTGGGCGCAGTTCTTATCACTAAGCGCTTCATTGTGGAACGCGAAACCAGTGCGCATGCGCAAGATGGCGGATGCGATTCACATGTGTCACGAATGAATTTTGATCGCATATTGTGATTGGGGTAAATACTAAAAGAGATTGGATATAGTCAAGGGGCAGGTGCCACAATACATACACCTGATGTTGATTTTATCTTGATCTTATGTTAATTGGATGTTAAGGGTTTAATTGCCTGACTATGCTTATGGGAACTCATTGTATAAAAAGGCAGCAGCAAGCACACTTGTGTAATCTCCAGCTGAGGAAGCCATTCATGGCGAAACGCGTCCTGGTAGATATGTATCTGTATATTTGAAATTAATAAATGTTTTTATTTATTTTTTAAATTTCATTTTGCTGTCTGCCTTTATGATTTTACAAAGAAGGTCCGGGGAACACCTATATGATCCCCAGTGCATATTGTGACGGAGCCAATAGAGGCTCAACCGCTTGTAAGTGCGAATTTGGCTTCTGCCTCTAAATACTGCCAATTTTTTGTGATTTATTGCACCAGGAGGTGCTTTTTTTGGCTTTGTGTCAATTCTTTCTGCAGCCTTCTCTTGCTGGTCGATCCTGGAGAAGTGAACTGAAGGGTCTATGGGCGCCTGTTATAAGTCCCTGTCCGCCCTATTCCTGAGAGCCGGTTGTGGGCTCCCCTAAATGTGAGTTTAACACTGATGCAAGTTGATCCCACATCTGGTGTCGTCGTACTGCGCAATTCTGGTTCTTTGTGCTTTTTCCTGCAGCATAATTCCATCTGTACCTTTAAAGAAGATCAGGATTTGGATCAGGATCAGGATCTGCTCCTGAAGATAAGGATTACTGTTTATGGACATATCAAGTATCTAACCTACTATCTTGTGGACTTTGGTTCTTTAGCGCTGTGTTGTATTTCTTGTTTAAATTGTCACTGGGTATTTAGAGAAACCCCCGCACACAGCATTCAGCGAGTGGGATAGATACTTAATTCCGGTGGGCGCTTCACCCCTTCTCTTCCTACTTTCCGGCTATGCCTTTTGTTTTCCAGTCCCTGTTTGTCACCCGTCCCCCCAGAAGGATGCCTCGGTAACTACCTAATCTAATCCTGATTCCTGGCTTTCCTATTTGATGGAGTCAACCCCCCCCCCCATGATTGCCTTTATATTGCACTTCATGCTATAACCTGAACTTTGTATTATATGCTTCCCTTCTCTTCTCTTGTACATGTTGCTTTATCTAGTTCCTGTGTTCCTCATCATGATTCCTGGCATTTATTCCTACCTATCGTGAGTTCCTCCTCTGTTCATACCTTGTTTTGTATCCTGTACATGCCTGCTGTTTATAGTGCCTGTGAATAAACTTCCTTGGATTCACCGTAACCAAATTGAAAGCAATTTCGTTGCTTTGCATTTTGCTCCATATCGGTTCACTAATGCAATTCCTTTTCACCGCATTCTCTATTTATCAAATGTTCACCGTATTGCGCCGAAAAGGGAGTTGCCGAAGCAGTTATCAGACGTGGGTGAAAAATGCCGAATCCCATCAAAGCAAAGTCTCCTATTCTCCTAATAGGAGCTTAAATCAATAAAAAGTGTATTAAAATCTAAATAATTAAAAACGTCCTTTAAAACTTTTTAAAAGTGTTTTAAAACAATAGAAAAAACATTTCCAGTGAAAAAAATGAAAAAGGTCTTTCAAAAATTAGAAAATGGGTTCTTGTAAAAAAGAAAAAATGGTCTTTAAAAAAAATAAAAATTAAAAAGTTACATTTATTACTCTGAAAGATAATTGATTTGTCAATTCAGTGGCAACTGCAGGGTTACCGAATAACCTCCATAATATATAACCCTGTTACCAAAGTGTAGGGTAACTTGAGCAAGTACAAGGTAACAACTTTAATAAACAGTTTTAAAAATGTTTCTAATTATGTCAAAGGTAATAACGCCAAAATATCAAAAAGAATAAGACCATGCTAAGAAATATAAATGATCATAAAGGGACACTACCCTTTACACAAGCTGTAGCTAGATTACTTGTGCATTACAAACAAAACCAAATTAAAAACACCTTATATAACACATTATTAAACACATGCTGCTGTATATTTTTCTCTTTGTTTGAAGTAATTGCATATAAAAAGGAAAAGTAAAGTTAGGCTTGTTATCTTCATTTTCCGTTTTGTGGATTTTTCCCATGATGCAAAATTTATCAAAATCTGTGCAAAAGTTTTACTTTACTGCTGTGGTTTATCTTATTCATTATTTAACAGTTAGGGAGGTGAAGAGAATGTTTCGATAAGGCGACAGGAGGCAGTTCGGTTCTCCAGACTACCTGAGATGGCTGGCAGCTGAATGAGATAAAACAGGGAGCTTAAAAGACTTCTAATCTACCCCCTGGTGATGTGTTTTGAGTACATCCCTCACAATACAATGATGTGAGTCGGTGACTGACCTACTCACCCCATTCTATGGCCAAAGCCACACAGTGAGGAGAAAGTGTTGGGGGGGGGCAGTTTACAACACAAAATATTACACAATGGATGCACCCAGTGACACATATAGAGGAAAATATCACACAATGGATGCACCCAGTGACACATACAGAGGAAAATATCACACAATGGATGCACCCAGTGACACATATAGAGGAAAATATCACACAATGGATGCACCCAGTGACACATATAGAGGAAAATATCACACAATGGATGGACCCAGTGACACATATAGAGGGAAATATCACACAATGGATGCACCCAGTGACACATATAGAGGAAAATATAACACAATGGATGTACCCAGTGACACATACAGAGGAAAATATCACACAATGGATGCACCCAGTGACACATATAGAGGAAAATATCACACAATAGATGCACCCAGTGACACATATAGAGGAAAATATCACACAATGGATGCACCCAGTGACACATACAGAGGAAAATATCACACAATGGATGCACCCAGTGACACATATAGAGGAAAATATCACACAATGGATGCACCCAGTGACACATATAGAGGAAAATATCACACAATAGATGCACCCAGTGACACATATAGAGGAAAATATCACACAATGGATGCACCCAGTGACACATATAGAGGAAAATATTTTCTAAACTAAAGATACAAGAGAAAAACAAAACACATGTAAGATATCAGCGACATCAAATAAACACAATAAGGACATTTCATTTTTTGGCGTAGTGTCCCTTTAATTCAAGAGAATTATTCAAATAAACATTAATATCCATTTGTGTTGTCCCATTGGTCACTCATATTTTCAGTTACGCTTCCTCTTATCACTTTGTTCCACATTTAAACATTTTAGAGTATTGTTCCCTTAGTCTGGGCGTCCCGTAGATCAGATAAATGGAGCGCAGCGATGGAAGGGCGTTCATTATCACTGCGTTTTACATCAGGCTAGATCCCTTGCAAAAAATATAGTAAACGTTGATTATAAACTCCAAAATAGAAAGGAGGAAGAAGGAAGCAACTGGCTTTATTGCAACACAGTATCCATCCAGGTGGTCCGATCCAAAAGTTGTGTCTCTGTCAATCATTTTCTTAAACGGCCAGAAGAGTGAGGTCAGCAACGGGACGAATGACGAGATGTGTATAATGAAAGATCCACAAGTCCCTATTAGGTAGATCGGGTAAAATGTCTTTATTTCTGTTATTTGAGCAAAATATGTAGAATTAAAGGCTGCTAGTGCATTCAGGCACGCAAAAAAGGAAGAGATCAGCACGATCACAAATATGAAATACCACTACCTTTGCGATATCCCCCGTTTCAGATGCATGAACAGGGCATGCTGGTAGTTTGCAACCTTTATGAAGTAGAAGAGAGAGAGTAAAGCCGCCATCCCCATGCTGGAATAATATCCTAACGCTGTAAAAAATTCCCCAATGGACATTCTGATATCAAACACATTCCCGAAAGTGGTAAAAAGTCGCACAACAGAGAAGAGAGAGACACTCTGGTACTCCGTTCTAGAGAACGCAAGGAGATACTGAATTCTGTCCGAGGCTTTTAGTTGTCTCCTTCTCATAGGCGACTCTACAGGGGTGCAAGGGGGGGCAATTGCCCTCCTAGGTTATTCCTTGCCCCCCATGTGCCCCTCCACCAAAAATCAGCATCCAGCTTCCCACACTTCTTCAGGCCGCTATATCTCCGTCCCTGTGCATCTTATATGGACGATGACTAGGTGTCATTGGTTAGGGCAGATTCTGGCCTTTCCAATGATACCCAACATGACCATATTTGGTTTGAAGTAAAAGTCATAAAACATTAAATAATAACGGGCAAATAAACGTAAACATTTTCACAGGGTTGAAATGGCTAAACAGTGAAGCGATTAATGTTCAGACTATACATTACATTGTGTATTACGTTAGTTTTTGCCTTGGTTTAGTTGTATATTAAGGGTTAATGGGTAGGCTACATGCCTAACAGTGTATTTCATTTCATGTTTTATCTTGATTAAAGGCATTTTAGGGGTTAATGGGTAGGCTACACTGCCTGTGAGCAGTGTATTTCATTTCATGTTTTACCTTGATTAATGGCATTTTAGGGGTTAATGGGTAGCTAAATGCCACATTGTTTGTTATTTTTATTGTATTTCCTTGGGTTTATGGCATTTTAGGAGTTATTATAGAAGTTAGAATCTAAAGCGTCTGATCATCTTTAGATCCTCTGCTTTTCGTCACATTTCGGGGGAATTAATTTCGCCGAAAATATAGTGAATTCCTATTTAGCGAATGGTCACTGTAATTTGCTAAAAGTGGAGTCGCTGAAGTAGCTATCAGACATTCAGCGAAAACTGCCGAATTGCAGCAAATAAAATATTGAATTTAAGTATCAGGTTAGTACAATAAAAAGGCATCATTGCATCACATTACTCATTGCATCACATTACTCTGGGGTTTTGGAATCTTATTTATATATATACTTATTTAGGGCACTATTACCTGGTGTGAGCTAACCCTTGCGTCGGCATGGTTTTGCGTTAGCGCCAGGTTAATCGAGTCTAGCGCCGGACCAACAGATCGTTTGCCTCCCACTACAAACGGGAAAAATCACTTAATTGCGTTGCTATTAGCGATTTGTAGCGGGAGCTTACTGCACATTCCGTGTCCTATACTTAACACGGGGAGCGCTAGAGATCTCTAGCGCTTTTGCAGCTAGTAGATCTCTTGGTGCCAGCGGTAATTTTTTGAGGGGTGCTAATTGCATCATTTTACCTACTGCTCAACCATGGTGCTAACTCAAAAAAAACAGATCTTCGCCCAAAATTAACAGGCGATTGAAAGGAATGCAGCACAATTGTTCTCTTGGCCCCATTCACCATAGTAATGGATCTGGTCAGCAATGTCGCTGCTGTTGCAGTCGACTCTATTATAAATGTATCCTTTAGCCACATATATCCTAATTCTATTATATTGCCTAATTTTAAACATTTTATGCTGGGGGTTATTCATAGTATGGAAGCAGTTAATTATTAGGGTGACCGTGTGGACCATGTTTAAAGGGACACGTGAATAAGTCTTACCCTGAAACATGTATTATTTATATGCTGCAGCAGGGAAATTTGTGTCGCTCACCTGGCCTTCCTTTTGGATCTATTAAATGGAGTGTAACTAATAATTCTACAAGCTGCTGGGTGGCATTTATCCTGCAATGCCCATCAGCCTTAATATATGTGTGCATCAAAACATGGATGATACGGCCACCTTGGAGCATTTTAATACTGCAGGGGGTCTAAGGTTATTCACTGGATGTGTTCATATTCAAGCTTGTGAGGGCAGGGGATAGGTAGGGCCCGGCACTCTACACTGGAAAAAAAAACAGTTCTATCCTGTACACAACCGCATTAGCGCTGGGTCTCAGACTGGGTCTTAGAGTTTTCATAGCGTGCGCCAAACGACCTTGTTCATGGACTACAGTGGACAAGGTGATCTGTTAGTAGGTCATCAGGCACTAAGTTTTAACGGCTAAATTTTTCCTATAGTGATGGTGTTTTAGTTCACACAAGGTAAAAGGGCCCTTAGTTTTATTCAGTGATAGGATTTAATGGTGAAAATTATTAGTGCCCCCCAGTTTTGACTGCGGTATCTTCTGTGCCCCCCCTAAATATTGTTCCTAGAGTCGCCACTGCTCCCTCTCCACCAGTCCAGAAAGTTTGCAGCGACAATGAAACTATTTGCCATGATTCCTGCAGCTAAGGCGATTACAGTCAAAGAAATTGATGTTGATGTTTCTTCCTAAGAGATCCTCTCCTCGCTCTATGAAGTGATCTCTGTCCGAGTATTGTAAGTCACTGTTTTAAATGATTTATGTGTTGGATCTGCAGAAACGTCAGCATTATATCACATATGCAAAATGCAATGAAAAGCTGTACACATGTCATTTGTTTTGTATTAAAGCCACAGAATCACAGATAGGGTTGTTGTTTTTTTGCGTTCTGGAATTTAAAGGCTTCTATGATAAATGTGACACCATTGTTTGCTTGAATTTATCAGCAAGAGTTCAAACATTTAAGGGGTTATTCACTAACCTCCAAATTGGCTCCAAATTGCAATGAATGGTTAATTTCACCGTTAGGTGCAATTTTGGGGCGATTTTGTCTATTCATAAATCTGCCAATTCGCCAAATACAGGTGAATCGACAGAAAAATATGGTGCAGTTCAGCGGCACCAAAATTGTCCCGTAGAAGACCACCATGTCTTCAATTCATAGAACACCAAATTGCACCAATTAGCAAAACTATGTGATAAACTATACAGGGTGTCCATAAAGTCTCTTTAAAATTCTATAAATTTATTCCAAAGGCAAATGAAAAGACAGATAAGTGAAAATTATTACAAAATGAGACGTATATATTTAATTTTTTTTTGCCTCATTTAATACACCTCTATATGGGCACCATTAGTTGCACGAAGCACATCAAGACGGTACTGGATTTCTTGCCATGTTGGCTGTAGCTTCCCCTTATCATTGGTAGCAATGGCATCAGTGATCCTCTGCTTTAGATTCGTGATGTCCCATACCTTTGTTCCATACACCATATCTTTACCATAACCCCATAGAAAGATGTGGAGGGGAGTGATATCTGGTGAACGAGGTGACCAGGGAATTGGGTCACCCCTTCAAATCCACCGCTCTGGAAATGTTTCATTTAGGAACCCACGAACATGCAGTCCCCAATGTGGTAGTGCAGCATCTTGCTGGAAAATGATGGTTGGTTGAAGGTCATGTAGTTGTGGTGCCGCGTATTCAGTCAAAAGGTCAAGGTAAACATTTGCAGCAATTGATGTCTCGCCGAAAAAAACCACTTCTTTCTATGGGGTTATGTTAAAGATATTGAGTATAAGGTACGGGACATCACTAATCTAATTTCTAGAAGACACTAGAGACTTCTCCATGCACACATTGTTTTATAGTTGCTTTCTGTTGCAATGTTTATTAACCTTAACCCGTCAAAGGAGAGCGGATTAACTTTGGCAAACTAAGGTGGATCAACTATAGTGAATTCACTCATAGTGTTCACTGGTCTTATCACTGTTATTTCTGCCAAAGTTCTTCAGCTTAGCTTTCAGTATGCTTTCCACCATTGTTTCCAGTGGTATTCTATCAGCAAGTCGCCACCTTGTGGCCCATGATAGAAATGTTGCGGCAAAAAGAATGCAGTTTTAATAACGTAGATTGTATTAGTGTTAAACGTTGATTTTACGTGTAATTTTTTTACATGAGTTTGACACAAAACAAATGCTAATTTTACTTTTACTGGACTTTTTGAAGTTGGTTAAACACAGTCTCCTCCAGGGATAAGATATCACATTGCTCTTCAAGTTTGGGTTAGAAAGGCCTCCTGTGGCGCATCTGGGTGTGTGTGGATATAGTAATTTGTGTTTATTTTATCCAGAGTAGGTACTAACTCTTTATACCAGAATTTATTGTGCAGAATTTTGCTCGTAACTCATATATGCACAATTGTTAAGATATTTCTTACAGGGATAAGATAACAGGGCATCCGTGAACATTTGTGGAGCAATGTCGCCACCTAGTGTCCACTATTATTTATGCAGAGAATATTCTAAAACATTCGCAAGTATCAGCAAAAAATTCCAGATACCATATTGTTACGGATCCTGGTACCCCAAGCGCCCCTTTCCGCTGAACCGGGAGGTGATCGTACTCCCATAGAATAGACGACACATAGACTGTGATGCTTGCTGCTTGAACACCAAACACAGAATGCTTTATTCAGAGGTTTTCAGTTAGACATTCAAATGTACGAACACACCTCCACGTTTCCTTCCTCCAGATTCTCCCAAAACCTACCCCACACACACCCACCTTGGTCTCCTAACAAAGGAAACTGATGAAGAAGAGTTCTGGTTAAAGCCAGATCTGGGGGAGGGGGTAGAAGCAGGGCAAATGGTTACAGATCACATATGGGGAAAAAAAACAAAGTATCTCTCACAACACCCTACACTAAATACAGGGGTTTAGTACACAGGCGTCAGGGAATCTAAATATAAGAAAATCAAGCACACATTGCCGTGGCCGTTCCGTCACACATATAAAATCAGGTACTATGGTGTAGGTGTGGATTTATCAGAGATGCCATTAGAAGAGTCACCTCTGTATTGGGTAGTGTTGCCTAAATGTCTGGTATTTTCAGGCGACCTCCCCTATATCTCCGGTGGTTGCTCCTTCCTGGCTTGTCCTCTGTTGCTTTTGGGGATTTACCTGGATAGGAGAGAGCCGTTTGGGAAGAGGGTGGGTGGATTCCATTTGGTGAAGCAAAAGCCAAGAACCAACTTGCAAAATACAAGGGTTTATTAAAATATACAAAAGTTAAACAAAGGTAAAATAGGGAGGATAAGCAAATTAAGGGGTTAAAAAGCATATTCACAGATGCATTTCGGTGGATTCTATCCAGCTTATTCAGTGCAATCTGCTGTTTCTATCGCTGGTAACGTTTTTTTATGTGGGCCAAGGTTTGGAGGTGTCGGGCGGGGATTGGTTTTCCGCATCACATGTCTCCTGTAGCTAATGTACTACGTTCTGTCTGGTGGTCGTTCATCCGGGTCCGGCCAGACGTGCAGCGGAGAAACAAAACCAGGAACTGGAACAGACAGATGGACACCGGCAACCTGGAGGGAAAGGAACGGAGCATGCGCAGAGACAATGTTTTGGTGTTTGGGTATAAGCAGTGGGCATTGCTCTTCAAGGCCAGTGCATCCCCTTATGTTGTCACCGGTCAGCCAACCCAGGACGGCGTAGGGAGAAGTGACACACTGGAGGCAACTAGAGACAGGTGGAATGGACAGGAACAGAGCTGACAGATACAAGAGGAATACACAGACAGAAGAGGGAAGAGGTTACTAACATACAGAGGGTCAGGCAAGAATGGGTCTGAGAGCAGGGTTATTGGTAATGAAGTGGAAGTCCAAGGGTACTGAGAGTTGGAGTCCAATGCACAGGGAATCAGGCAGCAGGGTATGAAATGGCAAATGATGAGGGTCTGTGATACACACAATGAGAGTCTCTGATGAAGGTAGAAAGGAGAGTCTCACATGATGAAGGGTCTCACATGAAGGAGGGTCTCGAATGATGTAGGGTCTCAGAATCAGGAGCAATAGGTTTACCAGGTAAATGAGGGTCACAACAGGTTGTGGGGGATCCTGGCGTACTATCAAATAAAAGGGTAATTCAGAAGAGTAGTCAGGATCAAGGGCTGGCAGAGAGTGGCAATCTGGTAGACGAAGCACGGGGTCTGGTACACAGGTAGACAGATACTGGTAAACAGCAGAACAGGCTTCTAGATGAACAGGCTCCACATTGAACATTGATGCTGAAACACCATGGGAAGGGTGCGGCCTCCTTTAGTAGAAGCACCCTGGCTAGATAATTACGTCCATCTGAGTGTAGTGGAGTAGCAGGAAAAGTCAGTTCAGTATAGGGCAGCACCTTTCATGCACTGCCCAGGTAGTTTCAGGGTGCGGCAGTGCCATCTTTGCCTTTTCTACGCCGCGGGGAGGGTCGTGACAGATGGCATATCACAAAGAAACTTCACTGGGGCAATGCAGATGCACATTAAAGGGAACTAACATAGGGTCTTGGGGGGTTGTACTGATCTTATATTGATTTTTGTATCGTGAGTTCCTACATAGATCAGCAAATTGAACGCATAAGTGCCATGTTGAGCACATTCAGATTTTTGTCTCTTCTCTCTTTTGACATGGCTAGTCTTTTGTTCCCCATACTTGTGCGTTCCCTGACTGTGGCTCATTATTGACCCCCCTTAAAGGAAACCTCAACTTTTAGTAGTCGGTCTTAATCCAAGGGTGAGGCAGATGGCAAACAGGCAAAGTTGGGGAGACAATATGGGAACCGGTACACGTCGTAAGTAAACAGCTTTCAAATAATACAGCACCAAAAGACAAGGTGAGGAAGGAGCAAATGAATCTGAGAATGTTTATGAACAGGTGAGGTGATCCCCTTCCCACTCTGAAGAGTAATGCCCTTCCCTCCTATAGTTGAATACCTGGATATGGGACCCTTTTCCTTATCTGCAGTCATCCCTTTACGCCCTTGCTACGCCATCTGGCATCATAGGGGATTGCCTGCTCTGGGGCCCACATTGGTCATACTCCCCTGAATGGAGCAGTAGAACCACGCACGTTGTGTGTGGTGGCCTGCCCTTTGGCCAGAAGACCAAACAAACATTGTGGTGCCCACATTGGTCATACTCCCCTGAATGGAGCAGTAGAACCACGCACGTTGTGTGTGGTGGCCTGCCCTTTGGCCAGAAGACCAAACAAACATTGTGGTGCAACAGATGCCTGCAACCTCGCAGGCAACCACAGCCAGTTTGGTGCCAGCACAGTGAATCTCACTGGCCGGGTCAGCAAGGTGAATGCCATTGCAGTGGCTGCCAGAGACCAGAAGAAGCTCCAAGTAAGACTGGAGAATGGAGGATGGCAACGTCTCTCATGTGTGACAATATCCAACTTGCAGTAGAGTGATGCCCCCAAACTGCTCTTTAGCATATACATGTTATATATGCCCAGAAAAGACATGGGGAAGCCGACATTCATTCCAATATGTCCCACACACAAAATGTTTCCCCACTTAAACCATATGATTAGAAAAATAACATTACATATACTACATATTACTTATAAGATGGATTTCTTTCACTGAAGGTCATTGTCGAATGATCTCAGTGGACTTTGATTTGGTTTGAGACCATGAAATTGTATTCTCCATCTCTCTGATTGGTCTTCTGGCTGGTGAGATACAAGATTTTTCTTTGATAAAAGAAACTTTGTTCTTAATTTTGTTTGTTTGTTTGTCTGTTTGATGATTATCTGCATAATTGTTCTCAGTAGTTATCTTTAGCCATTACCTTTTTTAACGTAGGTAAAACACCAGGGACATTATTCATTTTTGTCATTTAGTTGCTCTGTGGACAAATGTCCAACGGAAAAGCCAACTTTCCAAAAAAAGATACAATTACAATACGAGTTTGGCAGAAATAGTGGGAGCCGGAGCCAACTGGAACACAGTCAGGTATGAAATCAGGATCATTTGATCAAGATCGTTGGGTATGCCTACTTCTGGTCAAAGGGCTGAATGGGCAGATCAGAATTCATTAACAGAGAATAAGCTGAAGAAGCCAACGGTAAGAGTGGATTCCTATCATCCTGTAAGTAGAAAGCAAATCGTTTTAATCCACTAATTCTTTACAAAAAATGGATACAAATCATGTGCGCGTCCAGGCATGTTAGTCTATATGATCGTCTATCTCACACCACCATTAAATTCCCGTCTCCATAGACGTCTCTCTCGCCTACCGTAAAACCAGATACAGCATTGGGCAGCAAAGAAAATCTATTAAGGAATGAGAATTAGTAAATAAATAATACATTTACTAAATGCTGATTATTAAATTATTATTTTTTTATTTCTATGTACAGTTACAGGTTTTGCCGAAGAAAGTTTCCCTATGGATCTGATCACAATACTTCTATCGGTTATTCTCGGCGTATGGCTCCTGTACATTTCCTTCGGAAGGAGTAAAAATATTTATCACAATTTCCCCCCTGGACCAAGACCCTTACCGCTGATTGGAAACTTGCTCCATGTAAATATTAAGAAACCCTACAAATCAATGCTAGAGGTAATGACTTTCTTAAACTATTTTATCAAAAATTATATTTATATTTGCAATTTGAAAACTACATTTTTTATACAGAAAAATATATAAAAGCTCCTTGCTTCAATTACAGGAAGAGATAGCTTTGAGTAAAATTAAAATTACATTATTTTTATGAAACCAAATCAAAATTATGAGTAAATTTCAGATGTAATGGATTCATGGATTAATTGGGGTGCTAGGAATAATGGATTAATTGGGGTGGTAGGTTAAAGAGATATTTAATATTGTAATTATTTGACTGATTACAGGGTATTTAGACTGAGTTAAAAAAAAAAAAACACGCCGCTGTTTCAAGGGGAATGACCTCACTGAAATTAGGCTTTTATTTCTCTTTGTCATGTTTTTCCATTTATTTTATTTTGCGAAAAGCAAATAATGCTGCAATTAGAAGGACAAACCAACACCAGGAAATGAGAGGTTAAGTTCACTATAAACTATAAGTTCAGTGCTGGCCACCATTTCTGGGTGATAGCATCTGATTTGCATACAGCAACATTTTGACACAGTGGTCTTTGTCAAGACTACTGTGTCAAAACGTTGTCTTTTTGCTGCTTACCATGGAATAAAATCCTCTTTTCTTTACCACATTAAGGTGTCGATAACTATTTATTTCTGAAGTATTCTGGAATTGGAAGCGGTCCACGCCGACTGGTGGATTTTTTGCCGGGTGCAACATAAGCTTGACTTTTATGATTTGCATATGGAGCAGTTGTCCCTGTAATGGCACAATTGAGCTAGAACCTTGTGAGACCTGAGAGGGCCCCACCATAGAGCAGGCCACTAGTGCCGTTGCTCATCCTCATTTTCTCACTTTAAGTTTACAGGGTAATCCAGACGTAGACCACTTGCTCGATGTGCCTAGAGGGGTGTCAGCTAAACCCTCCTGATAAGGCCTAACAAGTTTAAAATGATCATTGGGGTTGCTGCACCTCTCGTGCAGGGATGATGTCCTTGGTATTTCAGTACTAGCCACCCTATCTGGGTGATTGCGTTTGATTTGCATATTATTATTATTGTCATCATATAAAGCAGTTGTCCTTGTAATGGCACAATCAAGCTAAAACCTTGTGAGACTTGAGCGGGTCCCACCATAGAACAGGCCACTAGAGCCGTTGCTCGTTCTCAGGACCCTCACAAACCTCTCTTTTTCTTACTTTAAGTTCACTATAAAGCATGTGTGCTGAACATTTGTTTCTTCTGACTGGTTCATATTAAAAATATCAAAACTGAAGGAAAAAATCAGCTGAAGCAATTGCTTTTGATGTATAGGATTACGATGCTATGTCCAGGACTGCGTTCAAAAACAACAACAAAAAAATTATTTTATACAAGTCTGGAAAAGGCCTTTCAACTGACACATGTTGGAGATAGGTAGCTGTGGCAACAGGTGGGCCAGAATGTCCTGCCACAACCATCTTATTTGCATCAAAAAGCCAACACTAGTCCAATTAGGAGGATCATTTTTATCTCCCCACTGTCCACTCTGGCCATGGTGCTGGCTACACATTGGTCAACTATGGAGATCCCTACAGGCCAGTCGGCACAGGTCCCATGCCTAATGATGCTCATTTAGCATTTGTCTGGACTAGCGCAACCAGCATACCCTTCTGGTTACCCACTTTTTGAATTTGAACTAACACATTTGTTTGGTGTCTACCTATTATTTTGCAACACACAGTTCATTTATTAGATTTATTATATATTTTTGCCCATTGGGTCTAATGACCGATCTAGGCTCAGTTTTATCTGCTAGATATGAAATTATTAAATCATTTGTTTTGCGTTCCAGTTGTCTGAGAAGTATGGCTCAGTATACACCATTCACCTGGGGACGGAGAAGATAGTTGTGCTTTGCGGTTATGAAACGGTGAAGGACGCACTGGTTAACCATGCAGATGATTTTTCCGGAAGACCCAAGGTTCCACTATTTGATCATATGTGTCAAGGACACGGTAAAAATTTGAGCATTAATTAAAATTAATCAGGCCTGGGCAGCACTTTGGTTATTTTTTTTAAAGAAAAAATACCTTATTTATAAATAACAGAGAATCAGAATAGGTTATAAAGTTGACCAGTGAGTTGATTTGCCCATAGGTAGGACCTAAAAAAAGGACCTTTAAAGTAAAAGATCACTGGACACATGAGTAAGTAAAGTATCGAAAAGGGTTTTGAGTCTTCTCTATGTAGTATATTTAGATTAATGTGAGAAAATTACTTTTTTGATGTCTTGGTGTTGAACGAAGGCTCAGTATGTAGAAGAGAAGTTGTCCAATGGCATCAGATCTAAACACTCCAAATAAACGGTCAACATGCGGTTCAGGGGTTTATCGATACAAAAAGGGTCTAAAACAAGGAATTTGTAAATAATTACGAAAATCATCAAAACAATACATTCAGTGACGGACTTTAACAACCGAAAAGATTGGAGAACTAACATCATCTGAGCTCCAGGAGGATGGGTATGGATATTCTCAGGGTACTACATTCAGACCGCACTCATGCCCCAACATCATTGATAGCACATGAGGGCCGGCTAGTAGATGACATCAGTTGGCACATACCCGTGGCATGCTTATGAGCTTTCATGGTCCTATGGCCAATACTATCCCACAAAACCAGTGCTCAGGTGAAATGGAAGATGTCAGATGGACGCCCCTCACCTTGGAACATCAATGCCTTGATTCACAATGGGGTGGAGGAAATAAGTCATCTATGTCAGATATTACATCCAGTAGTTAGATTGAATATTATAATGAATTAGTCTACCTGAGTCATATGAGAAAAGGGAAAACATCTTAACTGTAATGTATATTAATAGTATTATTTAACAGCAAAAGATACATACTGTATATTGTTAGGTTTCCTGGGACAAAAAAGGCTATAATTAAAATGGATAGCATTTGATCTGTTAATTGTTACCAAGCTGCTAATGGGCCCACGACTAAATGATTGACAGATAATTCTGATACCATGTAGCTTGAGGTTAAAATATGTGTTTACACATCTTGGGCTAGATATGTGCAGTTTGTTCCGAATCGTAATTCGGACAAAATTATACCGCACCATATTTCCAAAGAACTTCTTAAATAATGAATCGATTTAGCCCGAAACAGAACAAAACGTAACGCAATATAACAAATTGATTCCGGTTTTACGAATCGATTAATTATACCATTTCATTTAGATTCAGAATCGCGTCCCTGTCCTTTGGCCGTGGTGCTAAATATGTAGTATTCAGCACCATAAGCCATGGACAGCGTCATGGCGCTGTTCGGTGCAATTCGGCGACAGTGAAATTCCTCATAGAGAAGTAGTGGTTAATCTATTCAGAGAGTACCAAAATGTCAGTGAAATGCCCTTATTTTCAGTGGTTTTGTTTGACAGGTTTAATCAGGTGAATCCCATAGGATTCAATGTAAAACAAATAATTTTTATTAAATAATTATTCAGCTCTTTATTCATTTGTAGCAAAAAGCCTTTTTATTTATTGTTTTTTTTTGTATTTTTTGAATTTTTTTAGGTGAAATTTTGGGATTTTTTTTTCTTCAGTCTCGCTGCTTTCGGCAGGTGCTGTCCTTGGTGCTCAAACATATTTCAGCACCAAGGACAGGGTGATTTTTTTGCTCCGGAGCCCCGTGGTGCTGCTGTCCTTGGTGTTAAAACATATTTCAGCACCAAGGACAGGGGAATTATGTATCTTTTTTTTTTTACCCGTTTCACCATTCTCAAATAACAAATCATAATGAAATAACGAATCGATCCAAAATACAAATCACGGTAACGAACGCACCGAAATGAAATAAAAAATGTAATGAATGAATTGATCTGAAAGTAAATTTTTCATTGTGCACTTGTCTATCTCTGGCCCCATTCTACTTTTGCCATTAATTTAACTGCCGGAGACGCTATACATAATGCCTCGAGCAGTTACCATAACAGCTGGACTTCGTCTTACAACCTTACCACAAGCTTTGCTCATGGCTCAGCCATTGCAGCTCCTTACTGTAAATTAATGCCTCCTATACTTTGTATACTTTGTGTTGGAGCTGTTAATTCGTGGCCAACATGAGAAGAACGAGATATTCCAAGGTAGCTCATTCTTCTCCTCTGGAGACAGTTTTTCTGAAAGGAGGAACCAGATTAAGCCTCACGATTCATCCTGAATTTTTATTGTGGCGTATTAATGGATTTTCTTACATACGGCGCAGGTATTCTCTTTTCCCGTGATTACAACTGGAAGGTGATGCGCAGGTTTACTCTCTCTACGCTACGAGATTACGGGATGGGCAGGAGAGTATTAGAGGACAAAATAAATGAAGAATGTGATTATTTGGTGGAAAGGCTACGATCATACAAAGGTCAGTTAAAAGAAATAAAATGTTATGACTGTATCAACAATGGCATAAACAGGTGCACAACTCACAATATCTAATCATGATCTACAGTATATGTGCTTTAATAGGACACACTAGTGGTAAATAGAGTTCTCTTTTTTGCCCTTAAATAATTGGGCAGAGGCTGCTGACAGCCCAATTATTATTTTTTTTTTTAATTTCCGGAGAATGCAGTCACCTTTTCTCCCTCGACGCACACCGCTCCTTTTCTACAGCTCAGGGACTCCCGGACCCAGAAGAACCTGAAGCTTTTCTGTGCAATTTGCGCCTCTATGCAATTTACGTAGCATAGTAACTGCAGATTGTGCTCCGCAATGGAATTTATGCATGTACACAAATTCCGTAGTGCCTGCACAGAACAATGGATTGGAGCTGCGCGCATGCACAGATCTAATCTATCAACTACTGTTCTGAGACCGCTTGCTATCATGGGTGGTCTTAGAGTGACATTGGCATGCTTTCTGTGTGGTGACGTCACTAGTGACCCATCTGGCGACCAGCAGCTGGGATATTCAAACCTCTGGCTGCTGGTGACACTGGGGCAAAACTCCTTCTTCCCAGCTATCCAGACACAGAGAGGCAGGGCTCTCCCTTTCCTTGCCTTAAATACCCCCATTTGCCACAATGTTGCAGCTTATCCCCGTTCTGCCAATCCAGAGCCCTTTCTAAAAATAACAAAAGACACAATCTTGTTAACAGTTTGCAGCTTTATCCGGGTATTCCTCGGTATTCAGTCAACTGTAACTTGCTGAAAACCCCAAGAAAAGCAGAGAAACCAGAGGCGTTTGGATACTTTGTAGATTACCCGGATAAAGTCCGAAGTTTCGTTGCACATGACACTTTATCCAGCAACACTAGGGTAATGTGCGAATTACCCGGTTAAAACAGTGCAGAAAACCGGAGTACCCAGAGGCCTCTGGATACTTTGCAGATTACCCGGGTAAAGTCCGAAATTTAATTTCACTTCGGACTAATGACGCATGGGTAATGCTAGGATTACCCGGGTAATCCTAGGATTAACCGCACTTCGGGCTTTACCCGTAACATGTATACTAAATATGCACACTGCCTGGTCAGAAAACAAACAGAACACAAATTCTATGTTTGGTTGTGGCACCTTTTGCTGTGACTGCGGCCACAGCATCGTGTTGATAAGCTGCAATGTCACAGCATTTATTTGCGTCCAGAGTGGCATTAATTTGCAGCCAAGATCTTGTGTTGATGATGGGAGAGTCGCAGCGCTGCGTAAAGTTTTCTCCAGCACATTATCCCAAAGATTCTCAATGGGGTTAAGGTCTGGACTGTGCGGTGGCCAATCCATGTGTGGAAATGATGCCTCATGCTCCCTGAACCACTCTTGCACAATTTGAGCCTGATGAACCCTGGCATTGCCATCTTGGAATATGCCCGCTGTGCCATCAGGGGAGAAAAAAACATTGATGGAAAAACCTGCACATTCAGTATATTCAGGGAGTCACATGACCTCATTTTATGCTGAAACATATCAATCACTGCAGTAATTATCCAATGGAAGGCTTACACCTATTGGCTTAGTTAAATCCAGGGGGGCGAGGGGGTTGGCCAGGCAGTGTATTTACATAAAGTATATTAGTTTTGAGAAGATATATCTGTTTACTTGTCTTTTCTATGTTTTTGTTTCTTATACGCACTGCAGGAAAACCCTTTGACAATGTAAAGATATTGACCTCTGCTGTAGCTAATATTATCTTGTCCATAACCCTTGGTCAACGCTATGACTATGAGGATCCAACTATTTTGAGACTAACACATTTAGTGAGAGAAAATACTCACCTAGCGGGGCATCCTATGGGTGTGGTAAGTTTTTTTTGTGTTGATTTTGCTATATATGTAATCGAAGCCACCCCCATCTTTGTGCCCTCACTTTCCCTGGCACCCATGCCCACACTATACATGGCCACTGTGCCTGTTGGAGAAGTACGGATGCTGGCCTCCTGCCAAGGGACCTCGGACCAAAGTGGCAAAGACAAATCTAAAAGACAATGAGCATAAGTGGGCACCTAAGAGTTAATGTTTATTGGTAAACGGATTGTATTTTAGGAGTTTAGTTTGTGTCTGTAATCTAATGTAGATCTATTGTTTGTACTGTCTACCCCGTCTGTGTAGTTGTTTGCTCTTAGATTGATATAATGTTCAGTTGTTGTTGATAATGTGTTAATCTTATCTGTTTTAAACTAATCAAGGTTTCTGTATCTCCTGGAGGAATTACCCCACTTGTACACAATATATTCTGTTAATTGTGTCATTTTATCACCGCCCCCTGTTTCTCATATAAACTGGTCTCCATATCAAATTAAAGATCATTCTTCTTCCCTGCACTAACTCTTGTCTGGTGTTTGGGGAGAGATACCTAGATTTATACAGCCATATGTCAAGTTCTTGTTTAGGGTTGTGAAGGACGGAAAGCTGCTATGGATCTGCTTGACTGGAGAGAAGGGACGGATGTGGTAACAGGGTTGGATCTTGTCCTCAAATCAGAGACCAGTAAACCCCAGTTGCTGGTACAGTGTACTCATGTTCTCTTGCTATTGTAACAATAACCCCTCTGTACATTACAAACTAAATCCGACTTTAATCTGGAATTAAAAGATCATTTGTCTGATTGGCTACCTCAACACCCACTCTGTCCTTGACCCTCTGCAATCTGGCTTTCACTCACTTCACTCGACGGAAACGGTTCTTTGCTAAACTGACCAATGACCTTGCAAATGCTAAATCTAATGGGTGCTACTCTCTGCTGATCCTTCTTAAACTCTCTGCCGCCTTTGAAACAGTTGACCACTCCAATCCTCCTGCAAACTCTTAGTGATATAGGTTTTCAAAGTACTGCTCTTTCATGGTCTGCTTCCTACCTGTCCCAACAATCGTTTAGTGTCTAATTTTCTGGAAGTACCTCTTCCCAGCAGTCTGTCTCTGTTGGGGTGCCCCAAGGTTCAGTACTGGGCCCTCTTCTCTTTTCGATCTACAAATTGATCAGCTCCTTTGGATTCCATTACCACCTATACGATGATGACACCCAAATATACCTCTCCTCCCCGATCTCTCTCCGGCTCACCTGGATCGAGTCACTGACTGTCTCTCTGCTGTCTCGAATTGGATGTCTTCCCGCTTCCTTAAATTCAATCTTGCCAAAACTGAAATTCTAATCATTCCTCCCTCCAAAAGAAACCCAATACCACCTATCTCTCTACGACTAAATGGAACGCTCATTAACCCGATGCCTTAATCTCACTGCCTTGCTGTCTCTTTTGATTCTGATCTAACTTTCTCTCCCCACATCCAGACAGTGACCAAATCCTGTTACTTTCAATTCAAGAACATTGCCCGTATCCACCCCTTTCTGACACAAGATACCACAAAGGTGCTGGTTCATGCTCTTATCATTTCATGAATTGACTACTGCAACTCGCTCCTCATTGGCCTACCCAACTCCTGTATTGCTCCTTTGCAATCTGTAATAAATGCAGGCGCCAGGCTCATTTTTCTCACCAGACGCACCTCTCATACCTCCCCCCTCTGCCGATCCCTCCATTGCCTTCCTGTACATTCCAGGATACAGTTTAAAATACTGACGCTCAAGATCAAATAATTCAACCCCTCCCTACATTTCTTCATTACTCCGCAGGCATGTCCCATCCAGACAACTCAGGTCAGCAGGTGAGCTCCTCCTGTTATCTGTCTACATGCGCTCGGCCAACTCTCACCTCCAAGACTTCTCAAGGGCAGCACCAGTTCTGTGGAATGACTTGCCTCACCTTATCAAACTCTCCCCTAATCTTCAGGCCTTCATGAAATTCCTCAAACCCCATCTCTTCAGATTAGTGTACTGCATCACTGATGCAACTTATCCCTCTGCTCATCTACTCACTCATGATTAGGGATGTGCGTTTCGGGTTTCGGAATCTCGGAATTCTCACAAATTTTCCCGATTCGTGGATTCGGATTCGGCTGACTTTCCAAATTGGATCGCATCCGAAAACGGCAGATCCGAAAAAATTTCAAGCCGAAACGAAAACTTTTCGAATGGACTACAAATGTGTAAAATCGAAAGTCATTTTCGTCACATTCGTGAATTCGGCTCCATTCCTGATTTCGGTTCCATTTCAGACATCGTATTTTTCGGTTATATCGCTGATTCTGTAATTTATTTTTTTCGTTTCAGATAATTTTGATCAACTTTTTTATCCGTTTTAAAACCTTTTGTTCTGGTTTTTATTTTTAAAGTCAGACCATTTGGGTTGGGTCAGTTTTGCGTTTTTAAATCGTTTTGTTCATTTTTTTGTTTCTTTCTTACCATTTTAATATGATTAAATAAAGTTGTGCAATGCATATTCATAAGCAAAAAAGGATCTTTATTTAATAAAAAAAAAACAACAATAGAATCGGCAGAATTATCGTATGGGCAGAATTATCGTATCAACAGAATTATCGTATCGACAGAAATTTTGGATCTGAAAAACCATTAGTTTACGTCAAAACGAATAGACACTTTGAAACGAGGAGAACAGACGTTCCGAAAAACACGAAAATTTCAAAAATCACGAAAAAAAGTCGCTACGAAAAACGAGCAGACCCGAAAAAACGAAAATGGCCGATATTCCGAAAAAAAAGTCGATATGAAAAACGAGCTGAAACGAACCGAACCGAAATGGAAATCGGCCGAAACGAGCCGAAGCGAAAATTTCAAAAGTCCGAACGAACCAAACCAAATGGAACCGAAAAAAAAAATTGGTGCACAAGTCTACTCATGATTGAAGCTGCTTCTATGGCCCCATCGTTCCCAAACCACTGGCACTAATGATCCTGCTATCTAGTAAAATTCCTCTTGTCTTCCTCAACCCCATTCCCTCTAGATTGTAAGCTCCTATGAGCAGGGCCCTCTACACCTCTTGTTTCCATCCTATGTCCGTTTTTCTCGTTCCCTTTGGTTATTGTAAAACTGTTGGCGCTATATAAATGAGTACAATAATCATAATAATAATAAATAATTGCTGAACATGGATTTTTAAAAAAAGGAGAGGAATATCTTAAAACCAATAAATCTAATTAATCTGTACAAGCTGAGCTCCTGGTATCCAGAATGCTATAGTCCTGAGCATTCCGGATTTTGAATCCTTCCGACCCCAAAGCCAGAGGGGACGCAGCAGGGGAGCCGCGAGGCATACGATGCAGCTCCCGGGAAACACATGCTGGGAGGTGCTTTGAGATGGACATGCTGTGCAAAGTCAACATGTTTCTTGCTGGCTCTGTGCAGCATGTCACACGTTGGTGCTTCAAAGAGATATCCTCCGTATCCTTAAGATTTTGCAGTATGTCACATGTTGGTGCTTCACAGTCTCCCTGTGTGTATCCTGAAGATTTTGCAGCCCACGGAAGGAGATCCGAAGTGAAGGAGGACCTGTCAAGAGTGTCAGGGCGGTCAGCACAAAGCATGTCCAGAATGCACCTTAAACTCTGGTTTACAGACTCTTCCATATAACAGAATTCAGGATATGGGGTGCTCAACCTGTATGTGAACAGTATAAAATGATGATGCTAAAAGGGTCCTTTAAAACACGTGTCAGTAGCCTTGGCCCACCAGATATTTTGGAACTTCATCTCCCATGAAGGTCAGTCACGCATTACATTGACTGAGAATCATAAGAGTTGCAGGTCCAAAACATCTGGGTGTGTAATGCTTAGGCTCAATAAATAAATAAAGAGACTTTTTGCTGCAAGTAAAAAAGAATAAACGGCTCAATAAATATTTAATAAAAACGGGGGAGTTTTTTTACATGGAAAAAAATGGGATTCACCTGAAAACTGACGAATGAAACCTCCGAAAACCAGGGCATTTCACTGATATTTCGGTACAGTTCGGTGTCTCTGAATAGATTAACCAATGCTTCTCTGTGGGGAGTTCACTGCCGTCAAAGGTCACTGTATTTTGCTGGCAAATCGCTAGTGTTTGGTGAACGGACAACTTTTTAAATTGCCCAATGGCTCCGAAATAGCTTCATATGGGCAAATTCACTTTTCGGTGCAATTTCGTGGCCAGTTCAGCTTTCTATGAATAACTGTATCAGTTTAAACAGGAAGTGTCTGTGTCTAGTCACCAGAGCAGAGCGCGACATTAGGCCGGGTGCACACTAGCGCTTTATTCTGTTCACTAGCGCGCGTTATGATGGTCTTTATGAGGTACGTTTTAGCATATAATTACGCGGATAGAGAAGAACACACGTAGTACGCGGGCAACGCATAACGTGCGCTGAAGACGTCCGTCATGGAAACATGAAGGCTTTTGCACTAGGATTGACGCGACGTTGGCCGCGTGCTGAACGTCAAATGTCAAAAGTCCAGCTTTCTTTTTTCCATTCAACTCAAATTCAGTTTTTACGACGTGCGTCAAAATTATCGCATCGTCTGGCGTCTACCAATGTCTTCCGTCATAAAGTGCGTCTTTTTTAACGCACGCTAGTGGGCAGAAGAAAACGTTGTTGTGCACCCAGCTTTACATAAAGTCATTTTATAGTGATTCTGTAATCCGCTGTATCCTAAATAACACCTCGTCATGTCTGACTGGAAGCTTTCATTCTACATTGTCAAATAAAAATTAAAAAGTTATTTTGTTTATGTCATTTAGCTGTACAACACTTTTCCGAACCTGATGTTTTGGGTTCCTGGACGCCACCAGGATTTCTTTAAAAATGTTGCTGAGGTGATAAGGTTTATTACCGAGACGTGCAGGACACAGAAGAAACGACTGGATGTCAATAACCCGACCAGCCTCATTGAAACGTTTCTGGCCAAACAAGAAGAGGTACTGTTAGTATGTATTCTGTCTTGAGATAGATAGATAGATAGATAGATAGATAGATATGGGATAGATAGATCTGGATAGATAGATACTATATAGATGGGTAGATAGATAGATAGATAGAGGATAGATAGATATTATATACTGTAGATGGGTAGATAGATAGATAGATACTCATAGGCGTGCGCAGCCTATTGCATTAGGGTGTGCACCCAAAAGTTCAAACACATACATATATATATATATATATATATATATATATATATAGTTATTCACGCACCCTTATGCAAACATACACATACACACACTCACGCATTCAGCCAATCATTACTCTGGGGTCATTCACAGAGCGTTGAAATGTCGCCTACTGTTGTTCCCTACACTTCAGGGAATCAAATTGGCCCACCCTGCTGTGGATTCACCATTCACCGCAGGGCCCCCAAAGTGCAGGGAATCAGCTACTCGCAACAGGAACCAGGACGCCACGATCGGCCGGAGGTGACAGCGAGGGAACGCAGGGACAGGTATGTAACAGCCCAGGTATGGCTTGGGGTTACTGCTTTCAGCATTGAAATTTAACCGCGAGCCACACGTGGGAAAACCGCCAGGGGGCTGAATGAGCGCACCGATTTTGACGTATACAAATGTCAAAATCGGACTGCCAGGGAGGTTAAGGTCTTGTTGCCAAGCACCAATATTTAGTCTCCTACCTGTATCTCACGATGCTTTATTCACTATTCTTACTTTGTGCAGTGCAGGCAGAAGATATAGCAGCGATTCTAGCAGCAATACCAGCCTTTTGGATGCAGGGCAAGGGGGCAACGCCGGGCTGAGACAAGGACACGGGTGCCGAATTTTGCACACAGCAGCCTGTTTAAAGACAAATACCTGCATTTACACACACAGCCATATGTTCACATAACTATATATCCCATACACCCCGGGGGTATGTAGCAATAAAACTCCCAGTAGTGTGTGGTATGTGTGTGAGCGTAGCCGAGAATCCACAGCAATAAAAACGCACAGTAATGTGCGGTATGTATGAGCGTGTCACAGAGCTCTACAACAAAACTCACAGTAATGTTTGCTGTGTATGGGCGTATCAGAATCCACAGCAATAAAACTCAAAGTAATGTGCAACGTGTATGAGCAGATCACACATTCCACAGCAATAAAACACCCAGCAAAGTGCTGTGTGCATGAGCGTATCACAAAATTCACAGCAATAAAACCCCCAGTAATGTGCTGTGCATAACAGCGTATCACAAAATCCACAGCAATAAAACCCCCCAGTAATGTGTTCTGTGTATGAGCGTATCACAAAATCCACAGCAATAAAACCCCCCAGTAATGTGCTGTGTGTATGAGCGTATCACAAAATCCACAGCAATAAAACCCCCAGAAATGTGCTGTGCGTAACAGCGTATCACAAAATCCACAGCAATAAAACCCCCAGTAATGTGCTGTGAGTAACAGCGTATCACAAAATCCACAGCAATAAAACCCCCCAGTAATGAGTTCTGTGTATGAGCGTATCACAAAATCCACAGCAAAAAAAACCCCCAGTAATGTGCTGTGTGTATCAGCGTATCACAAAATCCACAACAATAAAAACCCCCAGTAATGTGCGGTGCGTATAATATAAAAAAGTCCTCTCCTGCTTACTTTTTTTTCTTTTCCCATTGCAGGGAGGGGGTTGAAGTTTGGTCTGGGGGGGTCCAGAAGGGGGGTCAAGGAGGGGGAACCCGGCTGGCTGCATCCAATGGATAGCCGCCGGGACCTCTCACCCCCCGCAGGCAGCCTCTGCTTCCCTGGTGGTCCAGTGGCTGTGGGGTGCTGCACCGCGATCTGTGCTTGCAGTCCACAGTCCACATCCCACAACGAGTGACTGGACTCGAGCTGAGCGCCCGATCACAGGTGACCTGTCACCTGACCACCGGCGCTCTGGCACAGTCAGTAAGCGCCGGCGGTCAGATGACAGGTCATCAGCAATCGCCGGCGCTTAGCTCGTGGCCAATCACTTTACTGTGGGACGTGCACTGCGGACTGTAAGCACAGATTGCGGTGCAGCCCCCACATCCACCGGACCACCAGGAAAGCAGAGGCTGCAGCCAGGCCTGCGGAAGTGAAGGGTCCCGGCAGCTATCCTTTGGATGCGGCCAGCCAGGACCCAGAGTGTTCTGCTGGCCTGCGGGGCGTGCCGGGGGCCGGCATTAGGGTGTGCCCCAGCACACCCCGTGTGCACGCCTATGTAGATACTATATAGATGGGTAGATAGATATGGGATAGATAGATAGATAGATAGATAGATAGATAGATAGATAGATAGATAGATAAGGGATAGATAGATAGATAGATAGATAGATAGATAGATAGATAGATAGATAGATAGATAGAGGATAGATACTATATATAAAAATGCTATATCGATAGATACTATATAGATAGATACTATATAGATGGATAGATAGATAGATTGATCTGGATAGATACTATATAGATGGGTAGATAGATAGATAGATCTGGATAGATAGATACTAGATGGATGGATAGATAGATAGATAGATTGATCTGGATAGATACTATATAGATGGGTAGATAGATAGATAGATAGATAGATAGATAGATACTATATAGCTGGGCAGATAGATATGGGATAGATAGATAGATAGATATGGGATAGATAGATAGATAGATCAGGGATATATAGATAGATAGATAGATAGATACTATATAAAAATGCTATATCGATAGATACTATATAGATGGATAGATAGATAGATCTGGATAGATACTATATATATGAATAGATAGATAGATCTGGATAGATAGATACTATATAGATAGATAGATAGTTCTGGATAGATACTATATAGATGGGTAGATAGATAGATAGATAGATAGAGGATAGATAGATAGATAGATAGATAGATACTATATAGATAGATACTATATAGATGGATAGATAGATAGATCTGGATAGATAGATACTATATAGATGGATAGATAGATAGATCTGGATAGCTAGATACTAGATAGATAGAATAGATAGATAGATTGATCTGGATAGATAGTATATAGATGGGTAGATAGATAGATACTATATAGATGGATGGATAGATAGATAGATAGATAGATAGATAGATAGATAGATAGATAGATAGATAGATAGATAAGGGATATATATAGGTAGATAGATAAGGGATAGCTAGAGGGATAGATAGATAGGTAGATAGATAAGGAATAGATAGATGGATGGATAGATAGATAGACAGATAGATATGGGATATATAAATAGATAGATATGGGATAGATAGATAGATAGATAGATAGATAGATAGATAGATAGATAGATAGATAGATAGATATGGGATAGATAGATAGATAGATACTATATATAAAAATGCTATATCGATAGATACTATATAGATAGATACTATATAGATAGATAGATTGATCTGGATAGATACTATATAGATGGGTAGATAGATAGATAGATCTGGATAGATATATACTATATAGATGGGTAGATAGATAGATAGATAGATAGATAGATAGATAGATAGATAGATAGATAGATAGATAGATAGATACTATATAGATGGGTAGATAGATAGATCTGGATAGATACTATATAGATAGATAGATTGATCTGGATAGATACTATAGATGGGTAGATAGATCGATAGATCTGGATAGATATATACTATATAGATGGGTAGATAGATAGATACTATATAGATGGGTAGATAGATATGGGATAGATAGATAGATAGACAGATGGATGGATAGATAGATAAGGTATAGATAGATAGATAGATATATCTGGATAGATACTATATAGATGGGTAGATAGATAGATAGATAGATAGATAGATAGATAGATAGATAGATAGATAGAGGATAGATAGATAGATAGATAGATAGATAGATAGATAGATAGATAGATAGATACTATATAGATGGATAGATAGATATATAGATCTGGATAGATACTATATAGATTGATAGATAGATAGATCTGGATAGCTAGATACTATATAGATAGATAGATTGATCTGGATAGATACTATATAGATGGGTAGATAGATCTGGATAGATATATACAATATAGATGGGTAGATAGATAGATACTATATAGATGGATGGATAGATAGATAGATAAGGGATAGATAGATAGATAGATAGATAGATAGATAGATAGATAGATAGATAGATAGATAAGGGATAGATAGAGGGATAGATAGGTAGATAGATAAGGAATAGATAAATGGGTAGATAGATAGACAGATATATATGGGATAGACAGATAGATAGATATGGGATAGATAGATAGATAGATAGACATATAGATAGATATGGGATATATACTATATATAAAAATGCTATATCGATAGATACTATATAGATAGATACTATATAGATAGATAGATTGATCTGGATAGATACTATATATATGGGTAGATAGATAGATAGATCTGGATAGATATATACTATATAGATGGGTAGATAGATAGATACTATATAGATGGGTAGATAGATAGATCTGGATAGATACTATATAGATAGATAGATTGATCTATATAGATACTATATAGATGGGTAGATAGATCGATAGATCTGGATAGATATATACTATATAGATGGGTAGATAGATAGATACTATATAGATGGGTAGATAGATATGGAATAGATAGATAGACATGTCTGACTGGAAGCTTTCATTCTACATTGTCAAATAAAAATTAAAAAGTTATTTTGTTTATGTCATTTAGCTGTACAACACTTTTCCGAACCTGATGTTTTGGGTTCCTGGACGCCACCAGGATTTCTTTAAAAATGTTGCTGAGGTGATAAGGTTTATTACCGAGATCTTACAGTAGATGGGATAGATAGATATAGAGGATAGATAGATAGATAGATAGATAGATAGATAGATAGATAGATAGATAGATAGATAGATAGATAGATAGATAGATAGATAGATAGATATGGGATAGATAGATAGATAGATAGATAGATAGATAGATAGATATGGGATAGATATATGAATAGATAGATAGATAAGGGATAGATAGATAGATAGATAGATAGATAGATAGATAGATAGATAGATAGATAGATAGATACTATAAATAAAAATGCTATATCGATATAAAAATATGGATATATAGATAAATAGATACTTTAGATATAAACAGAAAGAGATAGATACTATATTGATGTACATGGATAGCTATAGAAAGATAGATGGATAGATAAATATATGTAGTTAGATGGCTATATAGATACTATATGTTAGATAGATATGGATAGGGAGGAAAAAATGATTTGATCCGCTGCTGATTTTGTATGTTTTGCCACTGTCAAAGAAATGATCAGTCTATAATTTTAATGGTAGATTTACTAAGTGAGAGACAGAATAACCACAAAACCATTCAGAAAACACATTTCATAAAGTTATAAATTGATTTGCATTTTAATGCATGAAATAAGTATTTGACCCCTTCACAAAACATGACTTAGTGCTTGGTGGTTTAACCCTTTTTGGAAATCACAGAGGTCAGACATTTCTTGTAGTTGGCCACGAGGTTTGCAAACATCGCAGGAGGGATTTTCTCTCTCTCCTCTTTGCAGATCCTCTCCAAGTCATTAAAGTTTTGAGGCTGACGTTTGGCAATGTGAAACTTCAGTTCCCTCCATAGATTTTCTATGGGGTTAAGGTCTGAAGACTGGCTAGGCCACTCCAGGACCTTAATGTGCTTTTTCCTTAAGCCATTCCTTTGTTGCCTTGGCTGTGTGTTTTGTGTCATTGTCATACTGGAATACCCATCCATGACCCATTTTCATTGCCCTGGCTGAGGGAAAGCGGTTCTCACCCAAGATTTGAAAGTCACTTTAAATGGACACTCTACTCCTCCTGACCACTTTACAGGTTTAAGGTGGTCAGGAGGTGAGGAGTGCCCTCCCTACCCCCCCCAGGTCCAATGAACTGATGAAATTTCCAGGTGAAGTGGAGGAGTTTCCCCAACCCATCCAGCGCCAACAGCAGCCAGGATCTTCAAATTCCTGGCTGCTGGCCACCAGATCGGTCACTAGTGATGTGCGCACGCAGAGAGCATGCCAACATCACCGTCTGAGACCAATTGTGGTAGTGAGTGTTCTCAGAGAGTCAGCTGATGGACCGGATCTGCATATGCACACACCTCCGATCCAACGTTCTGCACGGGTGCTACAGAACTTGTGTACATACAGGGTGCAAGTCCCATAACGCTGCACAATTTGCAGTTCCTACGCAAGTTGCTTAGGGATGCATATTGTGCAGAAAAGCTTCAGGGACTTCTTGGTTCGGGAGTCCCTGAGCTGAAGAGGAAGAGCAACGTGTGGAAAGGGATCTAAGGTGAGTAAAAACACCAAAACAATAAAAAATAAAAAAAAATTAATTAGAATGAGGCTTTTAGCAGCATCTGGCCAATTATTTAAGGGCAAAAAATGGGAATTCTATGTTTTAATAGAGTGTTCCTTTCAGTCAAAGTTCATTTTTGCAACATTATATTAACTACTAACATTTGACTTGGCACCATTTTCATGTATAAACAAAGTTCTCTTTGGGTTCATATTGCATACTGTGTAATTTGGTTTTATACTAAAAAAAAATAGTATTAGCATCACCAAATCTGCAAGAACGTACATGTTTTGTAAGATATTTCAAACAAGAGACATCTACATGTTATGGCTTTTATTCTTGGCAACCCTGCTGCATAGTCAGTGATATTGATGCAATGGGTCAAGAGTTCTTGGTACCATATTGGAATGGAGCTTCATGAATAACAACTCAATGACAACAATTCAATGTGACAGGTCTATCAGCAGGTCCATTATCATCAACATTCTTAACATGGACATTTAAAGAAACACTCTATTAACATCTATGTGTTGGGACAAAATCAAATGGCACGCTGACCACAGTCACTACTCTCAAATATCTAGTTATGTGGTTAGACCAAAATCTATCCTTTGGCCCCCACATCGAAAAACTCTCATCTAATCTTTACCCCAAACTAGGTGCCCTGTACAGAAACAAATCCTGCCTGAGTCCCGCTGTAAGAAAGCAGATTGTACAACAAATGCTTATGCCAGCTATTGATTACGGAGATGTAGTGTATGCAGCGGCACCACAAACACACCTTCATAAACTTACTACATTGTATAACTCATTCTGCCACTTTGCGCTACAACGTAACTGCATGACCCACCATTGTAACATGTTAAAGGAGCTAAACTGGCCTTCGCTGGAGTCTAAACGCACCGTTCACCTTTCCAACCTGGTGTTTAAGAGCTTTTCTGGGAAGCTGCCACCCTACCTGAATAGGCTGCTTCCCCCAGCAGTTCCCTCATCCTATAACCTCCGATCCAGGACCTGCACCTCACTTACTGTATAATACCACAATACAAAAAGACAGTGGCTCGGTACTCATTTTCCTACAGAGCACCGCAGTTATGGAATAACCTCCCAGACGCCATCAAATCTTCCTCCAGTCTAAAGTCACTCAAGAGCTCCTATTAAAATACCTCAATACAGAATGCACCTGTTAACATGTAACATAGTTACTATTTCCTACATATTTATTTTCTGTTAATCTGTATATTTGTGTTTTTAATATCTTGCATTTATTACTTTGTATTTCTGTAACATTTCAATGTTCTTGAACCCAGGACATACTTGAAAACGAGAGAAATCTCATTGTGTCCTTCCTGGTAAAATATTTTATAAATTAATTAATTACTTAATTAACAATAGAGCTCCCTTTTTTGCCCTGAAATAAGGGGGCAGTGGCTGCTGACACCTTCTGCCCAATTATTTTTTACTTTTATTTTTATTTTTTACTTACCTTCTGTCCCTCGGCACGTGCTGCTCCTCCTCTTCAGCTCAGGGACTCCAGAACCAGCAAGTCCCTGAGTGTTTTCTGTGCAACTTGTTGGGAAATCACTGTAAGATTTTGGAAAATGTTGCATCATGGGAGAAATCCACAAAATGGGAAAATTGGGAAAATGGGAGATAAAATTACTAGTGATTAGCTGTTAGGTTCGGATCTGTTCAGAGTTCGAACATCGGCTGTTCGAAAGTTCGCGAATTTCGAACTTTTTTGGGACGTTCACCAAAAGTCGAAAAAAAAATTGTTTTGAAAAAAGTATAAAGAATGCTTAAAAAATACTAAAAAATCTAGAGATAAAGCGACTCTTTACTGCAGAATATTATAAGCAACGGTTTATTAGATATTGAATTAAAATGGGAATATTTTTAACATTGAGGCCTATGGGATAAAACATTCTTGTTACTAAAACATCAGGCAGACACGGCCCTCTAATCAGGCACTGTAGAGGGCAGCCTTCCGGGGCCTCCCAAGGATCCCCTTGAGGAGCATGCGGCCACCGGATGACAGAGCTGCGACTGTGCAGGCTAGCCACCCGGGTGCATGTGGCAGAGATAGGCGGCGCAGGGAGGGAGCCACTGCACCTGCGGCCACGGCAGAACCCCCCCCCCACAACCAGGATCCAGGGAGCCCCCACTGACCACCAGGCTAAGGTAAGGTGACACATTTCTAAAAAAAATAAAATCCGAGGACATTTTTAAATGTCCCCAGGAACATAAAATAAAACTTGTTTTTTTTCTTTCTCTACCTGGCTGATTGTATTTAATTATATATATTAGATACATTCAGCCAGGTAGAGGGGGGTGGCATGTGGGCTGCGCGGGGTCTCAGACAGTGGTTTGTTTTCTTTGTGTGTATATTTTTAGCAAACTTATAGGGGAAGGCAAGGGCAGGTATGATATATATATAGATAAGATATATATCTATATTCTTATAAATATATATATCCAGACTTGTATTACACACACATTTTGGCAACTAATTGGACAATCTCAACTAAATGCGCCCCCCCCATGCGCCCCCCCTACATTTTGCTGATCCCTCCAGAAGAAATGTTGAACCCGACAGAGCAGAGAATATATATATTATTCTCTGCTCTATCGGGTTCAACATTTCTTCTGGAGGGATCAGGCAAATGGGGGGGTGCATGAGAGGGGGCACATTTAGTTGAGATTGTGCACATGCCACCCCCATGTGCGTCTGTGTATATATGGTCTGAGGTCTGTGGGTGGGTGTATATATATATCTGCGTGTTGATATATATGTATATATAGGTCTGCGTGTTGATATATACGTATATGTCTGTGTGTGGTATCAATGCATCCCTACTCTATACACGGCGCTCCGTGTCCCTATAATATATATGATCAGGGGTTACCTTTTTTATATTTTCATACTATTCCTATTAAATTAACAGTAATTTTTGATGTATTTTATTCAGTAGAAACTTTTTTTGCCTATATAACATGTGTTTTGTGAAAATAAAACGGTTTTGTGTGTACATTTTAATTTAGTTAGTGGATTCCTGTCCAGTATGGTGAGAAGCAAACGTAATGCAGTGTAGACACAATGCGAGGCGGAGCGGAGTGAAGTCAAGCCTACAAAATGTTTGCTTCTCTTCGCTACGCTGTGCTTTGCTACATGCTCAGTGTGTCTCAGCCTTTATTCCCGCATCGCTAGCTTACCGAATCAGTTTGTATATTTGTTACTGACCCTGCTTTTTCTGAGGACCCGATCTGTTGCTGACTTTGCCTGCCATTTGACTATTCTCTCTGTATTCCCTGCCTGTTCTGTTTGCTTCCTGTTGCTACTGGTGTGCGCCGATTCTCTTGTTCAATGTACTCTTCCACAATACCACAGAGGGTTTACGGTGTGAAGGCACTTGCTGCCACCAAAGGCACAATATTTGGGTGCACTGCCACTGACACCTATACCAGATTCATATCATTTTAATATTGGACGGCAGGTTCCACCACTGCACTCTTCCACAATACCACAGAGGGGTTACGATGTGAAGCCACTTGCTGCCACCAAAGGTAAAATATTTGGGTGCACTGATGCCTGTACCAGATTCATATTATTTTAATATTTGACCGTAGGGTCCACCCCTGCACTCTTCCACAATACCACAGAGGGGTTACGGTGTGACGACACTGTTGCCGACACTAAAGGCCCAATTTTAAAGCACCTATTGTTACTTTCATCCAGAGCCTGCATAAGTTTCACCATAATTTAGCCCAAAAAATAACTAAACTTGTTCTGCTTGTCCTAAAATGTCTCCTCTTTTCATACAGGCTTCCGTCCCAAGCAGTTGTTTATGAATATGAAATAAATAACCTGAATCGGTGCAAATATTGCTCTCTGGGGTCCTGGGATCTCGCATATACATAAAAGAGAAAGTAATCAATAATAGTGCAGCACAGAATGTGTAGATTAAACTTTGTATAAATATAATAAACGTTCCACTCACAAGTAAAGAGCCGTGACACTGGCTCTGAGTGGGTCTAAGCGTGTGGGTAATTTGTCTTCAATTTCTCAGGTGACCCCCACCTTGTAGCAGGTACTCTATCCAAGATCGTGCAGTGGAAAGACAAAAAAAGGAAAATCTCCTTGTGCAGATCTATAAAGGTCACGCTATAGTATACAGATGGAATCGTACTCACATTCTGAGGAGCTCACATAGCTCGAGGATGCATGCCCATAGGTTTTTTTTGGAGTAGGAAAAAACCCATAAGAAAAACCGCCAAGGATCCAGGAAATAGCAGAGCAGAAACAGGATTGGAGATAAAGAAAATAAAATTTACTTAAAACAGAAATAAAATAACCTCCAGAACGCGTTTCGCCGCACAAAGTAGCAGCTTCATCAGCTGGTATGGTCATACTGAGTCCATAGACCTCTTTATAGTGTCCATAAATGTCCTTAATTGTCCCCATGTGTCCTGTTTGCTGCTCTGATTGTTGCTTCCGCTCTAATTCGGATCTTCTAACGTAGGGCACCGCCATTTTGCGCATGCGCAATTCATTTCCGCGTTCCACCGCGTTCCAAACGCTGCTATTGTATTTCCGGTTGGCGATTCTCAGCCACAAAGATGAAAATAGATGTGGAGCTACTCCTTCTTTCTCACCCCCCATATAATCATCGGAGATTGGGATTCAGGGGTTCTCCCCTTTCCCACCAAATACAAAACAGAGGAATACATATATTAAAATACAGAGAGATTTACATTACATAATTAAATAGTGCACCCTGCAGGGTCCTCTAGCAACTCGCAATCATCATTGCTCCTACAAATTATCCATGCTACCATTATAGAAAAAAAGGGGGGGCCATTCAGAAAAAAATATTATATATATAAAAGAAATCATAGGGGTAATGTCTTGTCAATACCCTTCACTCTTTTAAAAATTGTGAATGAAGTCTCACTTAATATTAAAAAAGGGGGGATGCTAACCTCCTAAAAATATACATATTTAAACCCTATTAACTAACTTGTTTGGTGACCTCCACTATTCAAAAAGTGTTTAATATATCAACATATGATTAATTATGACCAAAATATATGATATTAATTTATGGTTATATTATAAAACTAAGTGCCTAATTGATATTAAAATACCCTCCCATTTAATACTTAATATATAAATAATTAGTGCAGTATAATTTTATATTAAATGACTACTAAAGGATGTAATGGTTTTTAAAAATGAAAACCATTAAAGTGCTATCTTATTAGTGACCTTCACTAAAATACTATTAAATTAATAATTACTGCAATACAGTTTAATGTTTATTCTCTACTAGAATGTATTTCCCTTCAAAATATACAGAAACCGTTAAAGTGTTCTCTTATTAGTGATGTTCACTATCCATAAAGTGCTTAAATGCTTTATTGCATAAACAAATTATCATTATGTGCAAAAATTATTACCAATAAAAGAAAATTAACTAATATATAATTTCATACTGAGTTTAAACACGCAAAAACTGTTAAAGGTGTCTATTAGATAAAAAGTTATTTGAAGGTCACTAATAAGATAGCACTTTAATGGTTTTCATTTTTAAAAACCATTACATCCTTTAGTAGTCATTTAATATAAAATTATACTGCACTAATTATTTATATATTAATTATTAAATGGGAGGGTATTTTAAAAATTGTGAATGAAGTCTCACTTAATATTAAAAAAGGGGGGATGCTAACCTCCTAAAAATATACATATTTAAACCCTATTAACTAACTTGTTTGGTGACCTCCACTATTCAAAAAGTGTTTAATATATCAACATATGATTAATTATGACCAAAATATATGATATTAATTTATGGTTATATTATAAAACTAAGTGCCTAATTGATATTAAAAGAGTTAAGGGTATTGACAAGACATTACCCCTATGATTCCTTTTATATATATAATAATTTTTTCTGAATGGCCCCCCCTTTTTTTCTATAATGGTAGCATGGATAATCTGTAGGAGCAATGATGATTGCGAGTTGCTAGAGGACCCTGCAGGGTGCACTATTTAATTATGTAATGTAAATCTCTCTGTATTTTAATATATGTATTCCTCTGTTTTGTATTTGGTGGGAGAGGGGAGAACCCCTGAATCCCAATCTCCGATGATTATATGGGGGTGAGAAAGAAGGAGAAGCTCCACATCTATTTTCATCTTTGTGGCTGAGAATCGCCAACCGGAAATACAATAGCAGCGTTTGGAACGCGGTGGAACGCGGAAATGAATTGCGCATGCGCAAAATGGCGGTGCCCTACGTTAGAAGATCCGAATTAGAGCGGAAGCAACAATCAGAGCAGCAAACAGGACACATGGGGACAATTAAGGACATTTATGGACACTATAAAGAGGTCTATGGACTCAGTATGACCATACCAGCTGATGAAGCCGCTACTTTGTGCGGCAAAACGCGTTCTGGAGGTTATTTTATTTCTGTTTTAAATCAATTTTATTTTCTTTATCTCCAATCCTGTTTCTGCTCTGCTATTTCCTGGATCCTTGGCGGTTTTTCTTATGGGTTTTTTCCTACTCCAAAAAAAACCCATGGGCATGCATCCACGAGCTATGTGAGCTCCTCAGAATGTGAGTACGATTCCATCTGTATACTATAGCGTGACCTTTATAGATCTGCACAAGGAGATTTTCCTTTTTTTGTCTTTCCACTGCACGATCTTGGATAGAGTACCTGCTACAAGGTGGGGGTCACCTGAGAAATTGAAGACAAATTACCCACACGCTTAGACCCACTCAGAGCCAGTGTCACGGCTCTTTACTTGTGAGTGGGACATTTATTATATCTATACAAAGTTTAATCTACACATTCTGTGCTGCACTATTATTGATTACTTTCTCTTTTATGTATATGCGAGATCCCAGGACCCCAGAGAGCAATATTTGTGCCGATTCAGGTTATTTATTTCATATGCTGTGTGTATTGGTATAGGGGAAACCACTATATCCTGTTATTGGCCATCTGGATGCCCTGGTGGTGGATGCATGTTGTGTGGCGCTGCACCATCTGTTGTTTATATAGTTGTTTATGAATAGATCAAAGGAAAAGCATTTACCGTCATTTGAAATGTCATTTTTTTGCTTTTAAATGTTTCTATACATCCTACAAATCCGCCACTTCACGGGCAGGTTATGGGGACCACAAGGCACGATATTTGAAGGAATTTTTCGTTTTTATTCTTAACCTTTATTTCATGGAAAACTCACTGTTCCTTTAAAAACTTTTTTTTTTTTTACTTTTTGTCCCTGTTTCCTGTCCTCCAGGGCACTACCCGAACCCCCATATACCTTTTATGGCAAATATCTAGCATATATGTCCTCTTGGAGGGCACTCTAAAAATCGAACGTTCGAGTCCCATTGACTTACCGTATTTTTCGCTCCATAAGACGCACTTTTCTCCCCCCCAAAAAGTGGGGGGAAAAGTGGGTGCGTCTTATGGAGCGAATGCCCCATGATATGCCTCAGATCACCTGTCGCCGCCGCGTTAGGCTTCCTCTGAGCGTGCGTCCGGCGGCAGGAAGCTTGGGCACTCGCCTGGGGGAGCCACGTGACCGCGATCTCGCGAGATCGCGGTCACGTGGCTCCCCCAGGCGAGTGCCCAAGCTTCCTGCCGCCAGACGTACGCTCAGAGGGAGCCTAACGTGGCGGCGACAGGTGAGCGGAGGCAGATCTATGAGCTGCTGGGGCACATCCATGAGCGAGCTGGGGCACATCCATGAGCGAGCTGGGGCAAATCCATGTGCTGGGGCAATATCCATGAGCTGGGGCATTATCCATGAGCTGGGGGACAGTATCCATGAGCTGGGGCATATCCATGTGCTGGGGGGCAGTATCAATGTGCTGGGGCATATCCATAAGCTGGGGGGCATATCCATAAACTGGGGGGCATAACCATGAGCTGGGGGACAGTATCCATGTGCTGGGGCATATCCATGAGCTGGGGGACAATATCCATGTGCTGGGGCATATCCATGAGCTGGGGGACAGTATCCATGAGCTGGGGGACAGTATCCATGAGCTAGGGGCAGTATCCATGAGCTGGGGCAGTATATCCATTATTACACTATTTGATTTCAGAATATTTATTTTCCTGTTTTCCTCCTCTAAAAACTAGGTGCGTCTTATGGTCAGGTGCGTCTTATGGAGCGAAAAATACGGAACATTGAGTTCGGATCGTGTTCGAGTTCGAACTCGAACTTTTGAATTTGTTCGAGTTCGAAGTCGAGCCGAACACGGGGGCGTTCGGCTCATCCCTAGCAATTACTTCAAACAAAGAAAAAAAAAACGGCATTGTGTGTTTTATAATGTGTTTTATCATGTGATTTTGTTTGTTATGCACAAGTAATCTAGTTACAGTTTATATAAATGGTAAAGTCCCTTTAAATCATCCAGCGTTGAATTATTGGCTTGTGGGCCTGGAGGTCAGCTAGGTAGGCCAGCTAGACTCACTCTCACTCTCACATTCTATTGGCCTCTAAGCTATATATCTCACCTGCTGGTGTCTCTGCTTTACTCCGTCAAGGTTTCCGTTTGATACCGTAGATCAGGGCTCAGCAGCCTTGGTCCTCCAGGTGTTTTGAAATGACATCTCCTCTGAAGTTCAGGTACTCATCAGATCAGCTGAGCCTCGTGGAAAATGTAGTTTGCAAAAGATCTAGGACCCCATTCCACACATGTCGCTAAGATACAGTCTTTATACAGTCAGGAATCTTCTGTGTATATTTTTTTGGATGCACATGGTGCTTTTTAATTCATACATTACGGATGCAACGCATCCCTCTGCTCACCTACTCCCACATGATTGAAGCCGTTTCCATTGCCCCACCATTCCTGAACCACTGGCACTAATGATCCTGACATCCAGTAAAACTCCTCTCGTCTTCCTCAACCTCAATCCCTCAAGACTGTAAGCTCCTATGAGCAGGGCCATCTACACCTCAGGTTTCCATCCTATGTCGTTTACCTGTATCTCGTTCCCTTTGGTTATTGTAAAACTTGTGGCGCTATATAAATGATGATAATTAATAATAATACATGCTTCTTGATCATTATTTAACAGGAAAATTCTAACCAGGAGTCGTATTTCCATGATGAAAATCTTAAATTTCTCGTGGCTGATTTGCTTGGTGCTGGGATGGAGACCACCACCACGACGCTTCAATGGGCTCTTCTGATAATGATGAAATATCCAGAAATCCAGAGTGAGATTGCATGCTTTAAATATATTTTTATTAATAATGTTATGGTGTTTTCTCACATTTACAGTTTCGTTGGTTTCCGCAGTAAATGGATAAAAATGTTTTGCACACGTCATGATTCCGATAACCAAAAATACAACGCGGTAACGGCAAACTGTAAGAGCTTTATATTAAACTATGTCAAGAGGTTGTGTAGGTGTGTATAGAAATACTGATTTCCAATTATAATCATTCAAGGCCGAGAGAACAACAGGTCAGATTATGCAATGGCTGGAATAAGATAAATACAGGAGAATGGTCGTGGGATCAAGAATAAAACGGGAACAGCACAGGAATGGGGCTGGACACAGACAGTAGACAGCACAGGAATGGGGCTGGACACAAACACTGGAAACTCGCAGAAGGGCATAGGAGACACTGAAGACAATGTAGCCTGAGAGTACAGGAACACACTATAGGAGTTGGGGTCTTGGAGGCACTGTAGGAGCAGGAGTCTCAGAGGCACTGTAGGAACTGGGATCCTGAAGGCACTGTAGGAGCTGAGCTATCAGAGGCACTGTAGGAGCTAGGGTGTCAGAAGCACTCTAGAAGCAGGGGTTTCCGAAGCACTGTAGGAGCAGGGGTCTTGGAGGCACTGTAGGAGTTGGGGACTCGGAGGCACTGTAGGAGCTGGGGTCTTGAGGCACTGTAGGAGCTGGAGTCTTGGAGGCACTGTAGGACCTGGGGTCTCGGAGGCACTGTAGGAGCAGGGGTCTCAGAGGCACTGTATGCACGGGTCTCAAAGGTACTGTAGGTGCAGGGCACTTGGAGGCACTGTAGGAGCTGGGGTCTTGGAGGCACTGTAGGAGCACGGCACTTGGAGGCACTGTAGGAGCAGGGCACTTGGAGGCACTGTAGGAGCTGGGGTCTTGGAGGCACTGTAGGAGCTGGGGTCTTGAGGCACTGTAGGAGCAGGGGTCTCGGAGGCACTGTAGGCACGGGTCTCAAAGGTACTGTAGGCGCAGGGCACTTGGAGGCACTGTAGGAGCTGGGGTCTTGGAGGCACTGTAGGAGCAGGGCACTTGGAGGCACTGTAGGAGCAGGGCACTTGGAGGCACTGTAGGAGCTGGGGTCTTGGAGGCACTGTAGCAGCTGGGGTCTTGAGGCACTGTAGGAGCTGGGGTCTTGGAGGCACTGTAGGAGCTGGGGTCTCGGAGGCACTGTAGGCACAGGGGTCTCAAAGGCACTGTATGAGCAGGGCACTTGGAGGCACTGTAGGAGCTGGGGTCTTGGAGGCACTGTAGGAGCTGGGGTCTCGAAGGCACTGTAGGAGCAGGGCACTTGGAGGCACTGTAGGAGCAGGACACTTGGAGTCACTGTAGGAGCTGGGGTCTTGGAGGCACTGTAGTAGCTGGGGTCTTGAGGCACTGTAGGAGCTGGGTCTTGGAGGCACTGTAGGAGCAGGGCACTTGGAGGCACTGTAGGAGTTGGGGTCTTGGAGGTACTGGAGGAGCTGGGGTCTTGAAGGCACTGTAGGAGCTGGGGTCTCTCTTGGAGGCACTGTAGGAGCTGGGGTCTCGGAGGCACTGTAGGAACAGGAGTTTCGGAGGCACTGTAGGTGCAGGGGTCTCAGAGGCACTGTAGGAGCTGGGGTCTTGGAGGCACTGTAGGAGCTGGGGTCTCGGAGGCATTTTAGGAACAGGGGTCTCGGAGGCACTGTAGGCGCAGGGGTCTCTTAAGCACTGTAGGTGCTGGGGTCTCAGAGGCGCTGTAGGATCAGGAGTCTCTGACAAAGGGCAGCAGATACTTAAGCTAGGCTTCAGGAGTTCACACAGGATGGTGAATAACACACGATGCAGAAGCCTCGGTCTTTGGACATGTCTTCCCTTTAAAGCAGTGGTTCTCAAACCTGTCCTAGTGACCCCCAACCAGGCCGGATTTTGCAGATAGCTGAAGCACAGCACAGGTGATATGATTTGCTGCTCAGTGAATGCAAGATTCAGTCTGCAATTCTCCAAGGTGATCTGCAAAATATGGCCTGGTTGGGGGTCCCGAGGACAGGTTTGAGAACCACTGCTTTAAAGGGAATCTGTCATCCCAGAGATGAGAAGCAGTAAGGAGATGACAGCGCTCAGAGCATCAGTGGAAATTGGGTGCCCACGGGTCCAGAGAAGTCTCCCCTATGTAGACAAAGCAACAGGCAGGGACCCTTCAGGCAATCCTGAAGCAAGGACGTATTTTATTTAAAACAGCGACTTTTTGGTTGAAAACCCAGCCTTTCTCAAGCACAGAGATGGACCACACCTGAGTGGAAAGAATGCAGGATGACACCAGGCAGTCCTTGCATGGACTGAGGAAAGCTTGGAATAGAGTGTACAGGACATGAAAGTTGCTTTCATGCAGCGCAACGTTTCATTGGCAGCCATGGGACAGCTAAACTAAGGCCGCCCAGTGGCGGAAGTACCAGGGTCGCAGTGGTCGCAGTTGCGACCGGGCCCTGGCATTCCGCCACTGGAGGGGGGCCCGGCACCGCCCGCCAGATTCCGGCAATCAGCGCCGGAATCTGGGAGCCGCGCGCTGGCCGTCCCTCTCCCTGCGAGCGGCCGCTGACATGCAGCTTGGCCGCTCACGTGCGATAGGAACCACCTGTCCAGCGCACGAGATCCTCTCGCGAGACCTCTGCGCTGATCAGGTGGTTGCCGGTGAGCGGCCAAGACGCATGCTTCCAGCGGCCGCTCGCCTCGGAGAACAACGGAACGCCGGTGGAGCCTGCCCTGGGGCCAGCAGAGGTGAGAGCTGGGGACCGTATATACCCATGAGAGCTGGGGGCCGTATATACCCATGAGAGCTGGGGGACCCAAATACCCATGAGATGGGGGCCGTATATACCCATGAGCTGGGGGCCTTATATATACCTATGAGCTGGGGGCCCTAAATACCCATGAGCTGGGGGACAATATATACCCATGAGCTGGGGGCCCTATATATACCCATGAGCTGGGGGCCCTATATACCCATGAGCTGGGGGCCAATATATACCCATGAGCTGGGGGCCCTATATATACCCATGAGCTGGGGGCCCTATATATACCCATGAGCTGGGGGCCCTATATATACCCATGAGCTGGGGTGCCCTATATATACCCATGAGCTGGGGGCCCTATATATACCCATGAGCTGGGGGCCCTATATATACCCATGAGCTGGGGGCCTATATACCCATGAGCTGGGGGCCTATATACCCAAGAGCTGGGGGCCTATATACCCATGAGCTGGTGGCCAAGATATACCCATGAGAGCTGGGGGGCCCTATATATATCCATGAGAGCTGGGGGCCCTATATATATCCATGTGAGCTGGGGGCAATATATATCCATGTGAGCTGGGGGCAATACTATCTTTGTTTCATTTTGCAGTGAAAAATAAGTAAAAATACATAGATCTTTTTTTGGGGGGCCCTTCGTGGATTCTTGCACCGGGGCCCTCAGGTTTCTAGTTACGCCACTGAGGCTGCCCCCCTGCAGCCAATGACGCGCATGGCACGTCAGCAGCAGAGATGGTCCTCGGGAGGGGACTGTGATGCCCTGCTGAAATTAAGACCCTTCCAGACCCTCAGCTTGTTATTGTACTGCGTTGAGTAAACTGTGTAGGAAACAACAATAACAATAAAAATAAAATGTACACATAGTAATTTTATTTATCTCTTGATCCCACCACCCTCTCTCGAACTACCATCCCATTTCTTTGCTGCCCTTTGCCCCCAAAATCTTATTGCTCCTGGTCTAGAACCAGCTCACCGGTTTCCTCACTGCTAACTGTCTGCTTGATCCCCACCAATCCAGCTTTCACTCCCGGCATCCCCTGAGACCACTCTGACCAAGGTGACTAATGATTTAGTTGCTGCTAAAACCAAAGATCATTTCTCCCTGCTTATTCTTCTTGACCTTTCCACTGCTTTTAACATTGTTGTCCACCCGCTCCTGCTCCTCACGCTGCGTCAACTTGGTCTCAGTGACATTGCTCTCTCCTGGTTCTCTTTCTATCTCTCACTTCGCTCCTTCAGTGTCTCCTTCGCTGGTGCCTCTTCATCCACAGTTCCTCTCTCAGTTGGGGTACCTCAGGGCTCTGTTCTGGTTCCCCTATCATTCTTGATCTATACCGCCCCTCTTGGCCACCTCATCTCTACCTATGGTTTACAATATCTTTGCCTTGACTACTGTAACTTCCTTCTCTCTGGCCTTAAGAGTAGGGATGAGCTGTTCGGTTCGGACGGTTCGGAGTTCAACCCGAACTTAACCTGTTCGATTAGATCGCGAACACCGAACATTTCCGGGTGTTCGCCGCATGTTCGACCACAATGGACCACAATGCATTTTCCCACTGGCCTGAAGCTCGTAATTGGCTACAGCCTTGCTCCTGACCACAGGTCTGGTGCAAGACAGGTTCAACACTATGCCAATCACTGCTCAGAGTCCTATATAACGTTTCCACGCGCCGATTCTGCACGCATTTCAGAGGAGATTTCAAAGGAGATAGTTGTGTGTTGTTACTGCCAGTCTGCCACACTACTGGGGGGGTCTGGGGGGTCTCATTTCTACCAAATATCATGGAATTTAGGTGATGTGTGTCTTGTCACTGTGCTAGCAAGTTTTTTTGGGGTTTACAACTTTCTTTAAAACATTTGTGAATTAAGGTGATCTTCTGGGTCTTGTCACTGTGCCAGCAAGTCTTTTTTGGTCTCCTTTCTACCAAATATCAGGGAATTTAGGTGATGTGTGTCTTGTCACTGTGCCAGCAAGTTTTTTTGGGGTTTACAACTTTCTTTAAAACATTTGTGAATTGAGGTGATCTTCTGTGTCTTGTCACTGTGCCAGCAAGTCTTTTTGGGTCTCATTTCTATTAAATATCAGGGAATTTAGGTGATGTGTGTCTTGTCACTGTGCCAACAAGTTTTTTTGGGGTTTACAACTTTCTCTAAAACATTTCTGAATTGAGGTGATCTTCTGTGTCTTGTCACTGTGCCAGAAAATCTTTTTGGGGCTCACTAATTTCTTTAAAACATTTGTGAATTGAGGTGATCTGTGTCTTGTCACACTACCAGTACCATGCATTATTTTGGGTCTCACTAATTTCTGTAAAACATTTGTGAATTGAGGTGATCTGTGTCTTGTCACACAACCAGTACCACGCATTATTTTGGAGCTCACTAATTTCTTTAAAACATTTGTGAATTGAGGTGATCTGTGTCTTGTCACACTACCAGTACCATGCATTATTTTGGGGCTCACTAATTTCTTTAAAACATTTGTGAATTGAGGTGATCTATGTCTTGTCACACTACCAGTACCACGCAGTATTTTGGGGCTCACTAATGTCTTTAAAACATTTGTGAATTGAGGTGATCTGTGTCTTGTCACACAACCAGTACCACGCATTATTTTGGGGCTCACTAATTTCTTTAAAACCTTTGTGAATTGAGGTGATCTGTGTCTTGTCACACAAACAGTACCACGCATTATTTTGGGGCTCACTAATTTGTTTAAAACATTTGTGAATTGAGGTGATCTGTGTCTTGTCACACAACCAGTACCACGCAGTATTCTGGGGCTCACTAATTTCTTTAAAACATTTGTGAATTGAGGTGATCTGTCTCTTGTCACTGGCTGCCAGCTATCAGTGTGTCTCACTGAGTTATACCAGAGTTCTTTAAATCTTTATACCAGAGATGAATCAGAGTTCTGTATATATTATTCTATATATCACTCACCATTTCTGAAAGAACAAAAAGGACAGGCAGACGCTCCCACACACAGATAAGAGGGCAAGCAGCCCCTGTGTCGGGAGGCTGTGCCTCTAGTCGTGGTGGACGAGATGCATCCTCTGCAGGGGCACGCTTGTCCTTTATAACTGGTGCTGGCTGTCTTAAGCAGCAGCAACATACAGAGGACTTGGTGGATTGGCTAACCAGGCCATCCTCATCCTCCGAGTCCTCTGCCAGGCTTCTAGTGCTTTACAGTCCACCTCAGCTGCCAAAGCATCCAATGCAGCCTCCATGTCCACAGCTACTCCTGCCGTAGCCTCGCTATCACACACGGAGGAGTCTTCTGAATTGTTTGACTACAATGAGAGTGACATGCTGCTTGAGGATGCGCTGCAAGTACAGTGCTTTGATTCAATCTCTGAGGTTGAGGAAGGGAGTATAATCTACCGAGAGGAAGGGGGTGCCATTGATGACATACAAATAACTGGCACTCATGTTGCCCCAGAAGATGCAGCTTACTGCCAAGTTGGCTCCAGTGACGAGGAGATAGGGGGTGATGATGACAATGATGATGAGGTCACTGACTCCACCTGGGTGCCTGATCGAACAGAGGAATTAAGTGAGGAAGAGGGGGAGGAGGAGGCACAGCAAACACGAGGCACAACATCCTCTGTGACCAACCGTAGCACTAGCCAGTCCAAGGCATCACATGTCCGAGCTGCTCCGGTGCAGAGCGCTGTTGTCTCAAAGAACTCACGCAGGAACTCTGTTGTCTGGGAGTTCTTTAAGAAATGTGCAGTAGAGCGCAGCGTTGCTATTTGTAATCTATGTCAGATGAGGCTTAAGTGTGGGAAAGATACCGGACACTTGGGTACCACGTGCTTGAGGTGACATATGAACAACTGTCACACATCCCGTTGGCGCAAAACTTTGCGTAGGTCCTCCTCCTCATCTGTCTCTACCCCCACTGTATGTCCTGCCATGTCATTGCCTACAACCTCCACCGACAGGTATGATGCTACAGTAATGGATGTACCAGCTCCTTCCTCACAATGTGACATCATCCCAGCAGCTGAAGATTTACGCAGTCAGATTACGTTGCCGCAGCTGCTGCAGCGAAATAAAAAATATAGTCCCAACCATCCCCAAGCACAGTGTAACGACCGTACTACGGGTTGTGTAGCAGGTTGAGGTTGTGAGCCCAGGATGCAGTGATGAGGCAGGTTTCAGGATAAACAAAGAGTGTTTATTATAAATAAACACCGTGGCATGGGATCAGAAAAGGTAACAGAAATAGAGACGTCAGGGTTCAGCAAGGGGTCTGGTACACGGGGAGTCTTAGATGGGGGGAGGCAGAGGAGGAGCAGGATGGAAGGGTACCGGTGTATGAAGTAATGAATGTCCAGAATAAAGCAGAGGATCCTTGGAGTCTTTGGTAGAGAGTTTCAGGAGGTTTCAGGGAGCTTTGGCAGATTGGTCTAGCACAGGAACTTCATTGAATGTGGAAGTCAAGGGTTGAGGTGGGACTCCCTTATATGAAGGGCTAATCAAGGAGGATAAAGGCAGGTTTGGATCCAGGGCCAGGACGTCAAAATGAGGAAGGTGCATTGTTCATACCAGAGCCTTGAAATCTGCAGGGGACATGCAGGATGTGAAACCAAAAGGGGGCGCCAGGGGGTGAGGGCCTCCAGGACCTTACACACAGCGTCTAAATGCCAGTTTAGCAAAATTACTTGCTTTGCAGCTGCTGCCTTTCCAGCTGGTGAACTCTGCTCTCTTCCGTGAATTTGCTGAATGTGCTGTACAACAGTGGCAGGTTCCAAAATGCCATTACATTTCACGCAAGGCCATTCCAGCACTAAACCAGCACGTGGAAGACAATGTTATCCAGTCATTGGGAAAGGCAGTCAGCAACAAGGTGCATGTGACTTTAGACACGTGGTCCAGCAAGCATGGACAGGGTCGTTGCATTTCCTTCACTGCACACTGGGTAACTCTGATCGCAGCTGGGAGGGATCCAAGACAGGGCTCTGTGCTGGAGCTTGTTCATCCACCACGCCTCCAGAAAGCTGCTTGTATGAGGTCTGTCTGCTCCACCACCTCTTCCTCTTCCTCCTCCTCCTCCTTCTCTGTCTCTGGCAAAGTGGCAGTTAAACCGACGCCTGACAGGGTCTACGCAATGGCTCAAGCAAAAAGATGCCATACTGTGCTTGAGCTGGTTTGTTTAGGGGACAGGAGCCACACCGGGCCAGAAATTCTGTCAGCTCTGCAGGGGCAGGTGCAGAGATGGTTAACACCATGCCAGCTTCAGCTGGGAATTATCGTCTGCGATAATGGCAGCAACCTTCTCTCCGCCCTACGCAAGGGTAAATTGACGCATGTACCATGCCTAGCACACGTCCTAAATCTAGTGGTACAGCGTTTCCTAACCAAGTACCCAGGGCTGCCAGAGCTTCTCATCCAGGCCAGAAAAGTCTGCAGCCACTTCAGATGGTCATTCCCAGCAAGCGTTCGCCTGGCAGAAATTCAAAAAGAATTCCACCTTCCCACAAACCGTCTGATCTGTCACATGCCCACCAGGTGGAACTCGACATTAGCAATGCTGTAGTGTCTGCACAAGCAGCAGAGGGACATCAACGAGTACCTGTGTGAGTATGGCACAAGGACAGGTTCAGGTCAACTTGGTTTTTTTCCCCCCGCAGTGGCTGATGATCAAGGATGCATGCACTGTACTGTCACCATTTGAGGAGGCAACGAGGATAGTGAGCAGGGACAGTGCATACATCAGTGACACAATTCCTTTAGTGTTCCTGCTGGAGCACACTCTGCGGGGAATTATAGATGTGGCTCTAGAGACAGAGCAGCGGGAGGCAGAGGAGGCCTTCCCTAGCTCTCAAGGCCCCAGTCTTTCTGCAGACAGCATTCCAGCAGGTCCTACTCAGATCAGACAGGAGGAGGATGAGGATGAGGAGGAGGAGGAGGCAGAATATTTAAGTAGTGGGGGCATTGAAGGTGGGGATTCCTCAAGGGAGGGTTTCGTGTGCCCAGAAACACAAGGGCTAGTGCGTGGCTGGGAGGAGGAAGTGCACGATACGGTCATCCTCATTGACCAGGAAGACTCGGAAGCTAATGCCACCTCCAACCTACGCTGCATGGGCTCCCTAATGATGCAAAGCATGCTAAAGGACCCCAGGATTCGTGCTATCAAGGAGAGGGATCGTTACTGGTTGGCAACCATTCTTGATCCACGATACAAGGGGAAAGTTGCAGAGCTCATCCTGCCCGCACAGAGGGAGCACAGGATGAAAAAACTTGAGGACGCTCTAAAGCGACACTTGTGTAACACCTTTCCAGGCACTGGTAGATTACCAAGTGCTGACACACGTGCTTATGAGGCTGCGGGTGATCAAGGCCAGGGCCGCTTGACTGATGCATTTTTAAATTTTTTTTAGTCCTCGATGCCCAGGGACATCAAATGTAGGCACCCATTGCCAGCGTCGTCACCGTATGGTGCAGGACTACCTAGGGGCAAGGGCAGACCTGGATACCTTTCCAGCAGATGATCCCCTGGCTTACTGGGTGTTGAGATTGGATCACTGGCCAGAACTTAGCCAATATGCTATGCAACTACTAGGTTGCCCTTCATCTAGCGTGCTTTCCGAAAGGACGTTCAGTGCCGCTGGAGGTTTTGTCACAGACAAAAGAGTGTGTCTGTCCACCGACTCTGTAGACCGGCTGACATTTATAAAAATGAATCAGTCCTGGATCAGCAGTTATCAATCCCCTAATGCTGACGTAACGGAATAGATCGGGGATGTCTTCTGCATGCACAAAACCTCCAGCACTGAACTCTTCCACAATACCACAAAAGGGTTACGGTGTGAATGCACTTGCTGCCATGAAAGGCACATTATTTGGCTGCACTGACGCCTGTGCAAGATTTATAACATTTTATTTTTTTGAACAGCAGGGTCCAACCCTGCACTCTTCCACAATACCACAGAGGGGTTACTGTATGATGATACTTGCTAGCCTGGCACCAAAGGCACAATATCTGGGTGCACTGACGCCTTGACCAGAATCATATCTTTTCAATATAGGACCACATGGTCCACCCCTGCACTCTTCCACAATACCACAGAGGGGTTACTGTATGATGATACTTGCTGGCCTGGCACCAAAGGCCCACTATCTGGGTGCACTGACGCCCATTACCAGATAAAAAACTTTTCAATATAGGACCACATGGTCCACCCCTGCACTCTTCCACAATACCACAGAGGGGTTACTGTATGATGATACTTGCTGGCCTGGCACCAAAGGCACAATATCTGGGTGCACTGACGCCCATTACCAGATAAAAAACTTTTCAATATGGGACCGCAAGGTTCACCCCTGCATTCTTCCATAATACCACAGAAGGGTTACTGTATGATGATACTTGCTGGCCTGGCACCAAATGCACACTATCTGGGTGCACTGACGCCCATTACCAGATAAAAAACTTTTCAATATAGGACCTCAAGGTTCACCCCTGCACTCTTCCACAATACCAGAGAGGGGTTACTGTATGATGATACTTGCTGGCCTGGCACCAAAGGCCCACTATCTGGGTGCACTGACGCCCATTACCAGATAAAAAACTTTTCAATATAGGACCACATGGTCCACCCCTGCACTCTTCCACAATACCACAGAGGGGTTACTGTATGATGATACTTGCTGGCCTGGCACCAAAGGCACAATATCTGGGTGCACTGACGCCCATTACCAGATAAAAAACTTTTTAATATGGGCCCACAAGGTTCACCCCTGCATTCTTCCATAATACCACAGAAGGATTACTGTATGATGATACTTGCTGACCTGGTACCAAAGGCACACTATCTGGGTGCACTGACGCCCATTACCAGATAAAAAAACTTTTCAATATAGGACCTCAAGGTTCACCCCTGCACTCTTCCACAATACCACAGAGGGGTTGCTGTATGATGATACTTGCTGGCCTGGCACCAAAAGCAGGATTTCTGGGTGCACTGACGCCTTGACCAGAATCATATCTTTTCAATATAGGACCACATGGTCCACCCCTGCACTCTTCCACAATACCACAGAGGGGTTACTGTATGATGATACTTGCTGGCCTGGCACCAAAGGCACACTATCTGGGTGCACTGAAGCCTTAACCAGATGCATATCTTTTTAATATAGGACCGCTAGGTTCACCCCTGCATTCTTCCACAATACCACAGAGGGGTTACTGTATGATAGTACTTGCAGGCCTGGCACCAAAACATAATATTTGGGTGCACTGCCACTGACGCCTGTATCAGATTCATATCCTCAGAGGGGTTACGGTGTGACGGCACTGTTGGGGACGCTAAAGGACCAATTTTGAAGCACCTATTGTTACTTTCATCCAAAGCCTGCATAAGTTTCACAATAATTTAGCCAAAAAAATCAGTAAACTTTTTCTGCGTGTACGAAAATGTCTCCTCTTTTCATACAGACTGCTGCCCCAAGCAGTTGTTTATGGATAGATTAAAGGAAAAGCATTTAACGTAATTTGAAACGTAATTTTTTTGTTTTTAAGTGTTTCTATACATCCTAGAAATCCACCACTTCACGGGCAGGTTATGGGGACCTCCTAGGCACGATATTTGAAGGAATTTTTCGTTTTTATTTTTAACCCTTATTTCATGAAAAACTCAATGTCCCTTTAAAAACGTTTTTTTTTTAATTTTTGACCTTGTTTCCTGTCCCCCAGGGCACTACCCGGACCCCCATACACCAAATATCTAGCATATATGCCATCTTGGAGGGCACTCTAAAAACCAAATTTTCAGCCCCATTGACTTGCATTGAGTTCGAGTTCGGGTTCGGAACCTAACATTTGGGATGTTCGGGTTCGGGCCCGAACCGAACTCGGGGGGTGTTCGGCTCATCCCTACTTAAGAGATCCCAGATTCTTCCTCTGCAGTCTGTTATGAATGCCTGTGCCAAACTCATTCACCTCACCTCGCAGGTTTTTACTTTTTCCTATTCTGGTTCCTGGCCCCAGATTCTGGGCCATTTTGCAATGTTACACAATCTCATGAGTTTCTTTTTCTATTTATTCACAGAAATAAAAGTATGCACAGTATACAGGTATTTCTATATAATAAAAGGTATATCTACTTTTGCTGATTACAGAAAATGTCCAAAATGAAATCGAGAAAGTAATTGGAATTGCTCAGCCTCAAAGCGAGCACAGGAAACAAATGCCGTACACCGACGCTGTCCTTCATGAAGTGCAAAGGTTTGGTGACATTGTGCCCAGTAATTTGCCACATCTCACCACCCGAGACGCAGAATTCAGAGGATACTTTTTACCTAAGGTACGCGTCAAATTAATTCATATCTTGTGTTGTGGCAAGTCACAACTCGGCTCCACGGAGAGTCGTGCGGAATCATGTGTGCTTGGATGGTAGAAGGACAATGAAGAGTGGATCAGGTTGTCCTCTATTTCATTTTATGAAGGGTAAGATTTGGAGGGTATCCTATAGAAAAGCCATGTAAAAATTGTGTCTTTAAGAAAGATGTTCCAATTAGGCTGAAATTGAGATGCCCCATGCAAAGATGGAGCGCCATTTTCCATAACTAGGCTTAGCAACCAGGGTCAGGGTTACAAATGAGGGTCATGGTTAGAAATTAGGATTTCCAATTTTAACACTAATTTCTAACTATCATTTCTAGTTATTTAACCCTTACCCGACTGCGGACGTACTATGTACGTCACGCCCACGGGTCTCCCTTAGACCCGCGGACGTACATGGTACATCAGCGGTCTCCTAACCTCCCTCCCGCTGATACTTACCTCCCTCACTGGCTCCCACGTGGTATCTGACAGGCTGGAAGCCTGTCCTGCCCTGCCCTGTACGGGGGGCCGGCGGGCTCGATGGCGTCATCACAGGCCCACCGCGCCTGCAGTAAAATTCAGGAGGGTGGCTCCTTTGGAGCCCTCTATCTTCCCAACTGTTAAAAATACAGTGATGCAAATTGCACCGCTGGAAAGGGGAGAGTCTCCCCATTTTAGCGGTGTACAGCAGTAACTGTTTCGCTGCTGGATCACGATTCGGCACCGAATCACGATTCAAACCTGGAGGTGGCTGGCATCTTGGATGTCAGCCAAGCCTCCGGGTCACCCTCCACCCACTGACATCCTCACCATATGTGTGAGGATGTCAGTGGGCCAGTTAACCCCCTAGCTGCAAAGGGGAGATGGGGGATCCTCATGTACCTTTCCAATGATACATGACCAGGTTTGGTGTAAAAAATAAATAAATAATAATTAAAAATAAATTTTTTATTTTTTTTTAATTGTCTGGCGGGGTTTAATTAAATAGGACCTAGGCTGGCATCTAAAAATGTTGAGCATAAAACGTCACAATGAGCTCAGCGCACATAGGTGAACTGGCTCAGCAGTGAAAGGGTTAAAAAGCAAGAAAGTGTAAAAATTGGGTATTTCTATTCTCGTACAAAATTTTGAAACTATTTAGCAGGGTCTTTTTTGGTGGTTGTAGATTTTGGGAATTAAATTACGATTTTTTCATCATATTTCATTTTTTTTATAGTAAACTAGTTGTAAAGCCTGCCCAGAGGGCAGTCTATTGTGGATATACTGCCCCAGCTCATGGATATACTGCCCCAGCTCGTGGATATTGCCCCAGCTCGTGGATACTGCCCCAGCTCGTGGATACTGCCCCCGCACGTGGATACTGCCCCAGCTCGTGGATATGCCCCCCAGCTCGTGGATACTGCCCCCGCACGTGGATACTGCCCCCGCACGTGGATACTGCCCCCGCACGTGGATATTTGCCCCCAGCTCATGGATTTGCCCCAGCTCATGGATTTGCCCCAGCACGTGGATACTGCCCCCGCTCGTGGATACTGCCCCCGCTCGTGGATACTGCCCCCGCTCGTGGATACTGCCCCAGCACGTGGATACTGCCCCAGCTCGTGGATACTGCCCCAGCTCGTGGATACTGCCCCCGCTCGTGGATACTGCCCCAGCACGTGGATACTGCCCCCGCTCGTGGATACTGCCCCAGCACGTGGATACTGCCCCCGCACGTGGATACTGCCCCGCACGTGGATATTTGCCCCCAGCTCATGGATTTGCCCCAGCACGTGGATACTGCCCCAGCACGTGGATACTGCCCCCGCACGTGGATACTGCCCCGCACGTGGATACTGCCCCCGCACGTGGATATTGCCCCAGCTCATGGATACTGCCCCCGCACGTGGATACTGCCCCCGCACGTGGATACTGCCCCCGCATGTGGATACTGCCCCCGCACGTGGATACTGCCCCAGCACGTGGATACTGCCCCAGCACGTGGATTTGCCCCAGCACGTGGATTTGCCCCAGCTCATGGATACTTCCCCCGCACGTGGATACTGCCCCCGCACGTGGATACTGCCCCCGCACATGGATATTTGCCCCCAGCTCATGGATTTGCCCCAGCTCATGGATTTGCTCAGCTCATGGATTTGCCCCCAGGTCATGGATTTGCCCCCAGCTCATGGATTTGCCCCCAGCTCATGGATTTGCCCCGCACGTGGATACTGCCCCCGCACGTGGATACTGCCCCAGCACATGGATATTTGCCCCCAGCTCATGGATTTGCTCAGGTCATGGATTTGCCCCCAGCTCATGGATACTGCCCCCGCACTGGATACTGCCCCGCACGTGGATACTGCCCCAGCACATGGATATTGCCCCAGCTCATGGATTTGCCCCAGCTCATGGATTTGCTCAGCTCATGGATTTGCCCCCAGGTCATGGATTTGCCCCCAGCTCATGGATTTGCCCCCAGCTCATGGATTTGCCCCAGCACGTGGATACTGCCCCAGCACGTGGATACTGCCCCCGCACGTGGATACTGCCCCCGCACGTGGATATTGCCCCAGCTCATGGATTTGCCCCCAGGTCATGGATTTGCCCCAGCTCATGGATTTGCCTCCAGCTCATGGATTTGCCTCCAGCTCATGGATTTGCCCCCAGCTCATGGATTTGCCCCAGCACGTGGATACTGCCCCCGCACGTGGATACTGCCCCAGCACGTGGATACTGCCCCAGCACATGGATATTTGCCCCCAGCTCATGGATTTGCCCCAGCTCATGGATTTGCCCCAGCTCATGGATTTGCTCAGCTCATGGATTTGCCCCCAGCTCATGGATTTGCCCCCAGGTCATGGATTTGCCCCCAGCTCGTGGATATGGCCCCCCCAGCGCTCATACTTACCTGTCGAGCGGCGCCAGGGAAGTGAAGATTTCCCCGCTTCCTGTTTTTGAAGGACCCAAGCCCCGGTCACGTGACCGGGGCTTGGGTCCTTCAAAGCGGAAGCGAGGGAACTTTCCCTCCGCCGCTCGGGGGACCCGTTAGATGCGCACAGCAGCCGGGTAGAGGCTGCGCTCGCAGCCTCTACCCGGCTGCCGCGCACATCCAACCCCCGAGCGCGGGGGAAACTTTCCCTTCGCCGCTCGGGGGGTTGGATGCGCGCGGCAGCCGGGTAGAGGCTGCGAGCGCAGCCTCTACCCGGCTGCTGTGTGCATGTGTAACCGCCGCGGCGAGCCGGCAGCCGGCTCGTGCCGCGGCGGTTGCATGCGCGCGCAACCAACCGCCGCTGGTTGCGCGCGCATGCGCAGTAGGGCTTTGGCGGCGGACAGCCAAAGCCTTACTCTATTATAGTATAGATTATAGGATATGATGGAAATAATGGTATTTTTAGAAAGTCCATTTAATGGCGGGAAAAAAGGTGTATAATATGTGTGGGTTGCATAAACGAGTAAGAGGAAAATTTGACCTAAACGCTAACAGCGCAGAAACGTTAAAAACAGCAGGGGGCACTAAAGGACAGATTTGCGTAAAACCGCTCGTTCACTTTGGGATTAAAACAATGTTCCATTTCGGGCCAGGGCATCCAATTTGTCTGCATCCCAACTGGACAAATGTCTAATTTGTTGGCAGCTGAACTGGAGCATCTTTTTTTAAAGTCGCAATTTTTTTAATGCATCATTTTGTTTCTGTGTCTTTTCTATACTAAGCTATTTCGATTTTCCAAAGATTTAGGGCTGATGCAAATTTAGCCCTCCATAGGCCCTATAACGATCTTAACTCTAGCGTTAGTGCTCAGATATGTGAGCGTTACTGCCAGGGTTTAAAAATCCGTTACCGCATCGGTGATTGCGCTAGCTTCGCAAGCTTACTATACTTCCAAACTGATGGGTTATATTTATACCCTCACCAGGAACAATTCCACTTTGGGATTACTAAGAAAACATGGAAAGGGGCAGCTGCAATAATGACATGGCTGGAGATACAACAAAATATACAAATATGCAGAAAAAACAATACCGTGCCTATTCCCTATCAGGGCAGCTGCATAGACCAGAAGTATCCAGCCTGCTTCATGTATAAAACATAACAAGAAAAAAAGTTGTCATTTGCGCTCACCACTGAAGCTCCATGCGGAACAAAACACAGTCAGAGGTTTTGGTTTACTTGAATGGCCATTGAAGTGTAAGCCCACCCACCACACCGCTTAGCTGATCAGCAGCATGAGCATATGTGATTGCTTAGAAAAGCAGCTCTTGGTTTCATTAGGTAGGATCCACCTGACACAAAGGTGCTGCGACGTGGCAGGTGGGCTTACACTTCAATGGCCATTCAAGTAAACCAAAACCTCTGTGTTTTGTTTCGCATGGAGCTACAGTGGTGAGTGCAAATGACAACTTTTTTTCTTGTTTTGTTTTAAAAATGTAAAATCGACTGAATTCTCTGAAATATCTGGTAATTCGACCTGCAGCCCAAACAGCTGTAACTCAGTTTGGCTGTAAATGGTGCCATCTACTGGCCAAATAAGTTATTTACAGTACAAACTATTTCTTACTGTATAATTAATTAAAAATTATTTTACAAAAAAACTCTGGTTTCTGAAAAATTTTTGGAAATTCACTTGGTAGTCAAGGGGTTGATTGAAATTTAATGTTGTTGTTTTTTAAATTAAAATAAATTTGTAACATCCTTGGCCCCCGTAGCGCTTCCTGGGGGGTCAGCGCGCCTGGTGGCATCGCTGGCTAGCCTGTACTGAGAGCTGGCAAAACGGCATCTGAGGGGGCGGGGCTTAGCATAATTGCAAGGAGCCATCAACCTTTAAAAGAGGGTGAGTGGAGCTGCTCCTTGAACTGTCGTGGGAGTAAATTGGAGTTAGTGGAGTCCTAGTTCCTGCTTTACCCGTAATCTAGTATTTCCAGTATCTGTCTTACTTTCTAGTTCATGTTCCTGAGTTCCTAGTTCCTGTATCTGTGTTTCAAGTTCATGTATCTGAGTTCCCAGGTTATGTATCCTGTTGAGTATCTGTTTCCTTGGTTGCTATACAGAAGCCTATCATTGATAGTAGGCCTGCCTGCAGGCTATTGAACTTTGTGTTCCCCCTCTGTTTAGCTACGTTCATGCCTCTGAGTTTCTAGTCTGGTTTTTCTGGTTCATGTTTTCATGTCTGTTTGTCTGGTTTCAAGGCCTAATCGCAAGGCATCCAGTTTTGTCTCTAGATCAGTGTCCTGTCTGTTCCTAGTTTCTAGATTTAAGTCCTGTCCAGTCTGTTGCTGAATTCATCTACTGTCTTGTATCCTGTTGTGTATCTGTTTCCTTGGTCGCTATACAGAAGTCTATCACTGATAGTAGGCCTGCCTGCAGGCTATTGAACTGTGTGTTCCCCCTCTGTATAGCTGAGCACATACAGTATATCCAATCTTAGATTGAAGGCCTTCCCTGCAGGCTATTGAACTTAGTGTTCCCCCTCTGTATGCCTCAAAAGTAAGTCTTGCATTTGTTTTCTGTGCTTTAGTTCTGACTATCAATGAGATTCAGCAATCTTGTTCATGTTGTTTTTGCATCACGTTATGTCTATGTGTCAGGACACAGTTAATGTGTTTACACCCAGTGACCTCCTGGCCACGAAGCCATTTGGAGCTGAGGTGGTAATTGGGTTTCTTTGTAGTACCTCCCTGGTGTGGGAATCAAGGTATTACAGCCTTTCTTGCTGTCTGTGTTTTCAGTATCTGTACAATTCTAGGTATTGTGTGACTGCCCTGCAGGCCGCACAACTCGTTAACCATTGATATCCAGCAATCTTTTTTATGTTCATGTATCACGTTAACGTGTTTTCACTCAGCGACCTCCTGGCCACTAAGCCATTTGGTGCTGAGGAGGTAATTAGGTTTCTTGTAGTACCTCCCTGGTGTGGGAATCCAGGTACTACAGCATTTCCTGCTGTCTGTGTTCAAGAATCTGTCCTAAAGAATCCAAATAAACGCTAATCCAGGGTAGCGCCGTTAGCGCACTATTACAAAATTTCATTTTAAATTAATTTTAAAAATCACTTTGTCTTAATACTTTTGGAGACCTTAAGATACGTTTGAATACTTCAACATTCCTTTTAGACATGTGTGTTTTTCGTTTCGCCCGGATTCAAATTTGTCCGAAAATCCACCATTTTTTATTTTCGGAATTATTTCTGAAAACGATACATGGCTGTCCGAAATTTCCAATCGGTCCAAAATAACGAATCAAAACGATCTCCAGTGATCTGCAATTATCTGGAACGGAAAAAAAATCTAGGCAATTCAAGACAAAGCAATGGGTTAATGGGCATTGGGCATCTCACAGGGCACAGCGTATGTCCCAGCAAAGGGATAATGGAGGCATCTCACAGGGTCCCCTGTATCTTTTACACTTTTTGTTTTTAATCATTATAAAATGGAAAACTAATCGATCCGAAATTTCGATTCAGTCCGAAAGAACGAATCGATAACGATCCGAAATGATCCGAAATGAAGGGGAAATTGATTCGAAATGATCCAAAACGAAAACTCGAAAATGGAAATAACTTTGAAATGATTAAATACCCATTCCAGTATTTGTACTGTAAAGCTTTGCCTTTTCCTTGATTCACTCGTGTTATTGTTTTTCCATTTTAGGGTACTCATGTCATTCCTTTGTTGACATCAGTGCTGAAAGACAAGTCTCGCTTTGAGAAACCTGATGAGTTTTACCCCCAACATTTTCTAGACGTCAAAGGAAACTTTGTTAAAAACGAGGCATTCCTTCCTTTTTCTGCAGGTAATGTGCTAAAACATAACAAGCATCATTGTAGGAGATCAAAAATATTGGGACGCATAGACTGCTGACTGTACAGTTATAAAAGCATTAAACGCACAGATCTAACTTCCAAATTAGCTCACAGGAGAACTACCAGCAAGTACGGTGCCTGTTTGAAGGCCGTGAAATCCCCCATAGAGAAGCAATGGTTAATCTATTCACAGAGCACCGAACAGCAGTGAAAAGTTGCTGAAATGCCCTGCTGTTCGGTGTTTTTATTCGTCAGGTTTATTCAGGCAAATCCCATAGGCTTCAATGTTAAAAATATTCCCGTTTTAACCCAATATCTAATAAATCGTTTATTTTAATCTAAAGTAAAAAGTCTCTTTAGTTATTTTTTTTTAGGATCTTTTAGGCATTTTTCGGGATTTTTTCAGCAATGTGTTTTCCTTTTTTAAAAGTGTTTTTCTTTTATCTGTAACAGACCTTTGTATTATCATTCATTGGATCTTATATGTAAATTCCAGACATTTTCGTACAGTAGTTTTTTTGCAAACAGCATTTCCATTTTGACACTTTCAAGCGTGTTTGTTTTTTTTTGTTTTACCCATCCGGCGGCTTGTCGGCTTGATACATGACTTTCGATGCCTATTTCAAGGTCATTTAAAAATAAATTGAATAGTATTGGTCCTATAACAGACCCCTGAGGGACACCGCTTACCACTGATGTCCATCTTAAAAATGTACCATTTATGACCACTCTCTGTACCTTATCTTTTAGCCAGTTTTCTATCCAAGAACAAGTATTTTCATCTAGACTAATTTTTCTTAATTTAAATAGTAACCTCTTGTGTGGAACTGTGTCAAAAGCTTTGGCAAAATCCAAGTAAATCACATCCACAATGACCCCCTGATCTATACTTCTACTTACTTCCTCATAGAATGCAATTAGGTTAGTCTGACCTAATCTGTGTTTCATAAAACCATGCTGATTTTTGCTAATTACATCATACCTCCCAATAAATTCCTGAATATTATCCCTTAGTAACCCCTCAAATACTTTCCCAGCCACAGATGTTAAGCTCACAGGTCTGTAATTCCCAGGAACCCATTTTAAACCTTTCTGAAAAATAGGAACCACTTTAGCTTTTCTCCAATCCTCTGGTATGATTTCTGAAAGAAAAGAATCTTGAAAGATTAAGAACAGAGGTTTACATATTTTAACACATAGCTCCCTCAGTACTTGCGGGTGAATTCCGTCCAGTCCTGGGGCTTTATTCACATTCACTTTGTTTAATTGCTGCAAAACCTTGTCTTGAGTCAACCAATCACTTTTTTATTAGTAAGTTTTTTTTTTTTTTTTTTTTTTTTTTTTTTTTAAAACATATTTTTATTTATCTTGGTTCAACATACATCAAAAAACAGATAATTAGACATCTCAGCATACATCTGTATCAAATAATCAACTAATACATATATACGGCATCCAGTTTCCGAAACAATTACAGTGTTACTCCCCGGAAATCCCATAAGATCTACATGGAGGACAGTTAAGTGTGGGTATCTACTGGGTCTGAGGGGGTGGAAGCCAGAAAACGGGACAAGGAGTGGTCAGGGGGACCTCGCGGGATGGGTGGGGCGTCTCGCAACATCTGCAGTGAGTACCATTGGGTGCAGAAAAAGGCCTGACGTAAGGAGTCCTTAGTTTCACATGGCAGGATGCGGATAAGGGGGGTCCAGTTTGTAAAGAAAGACTTAGTCTTCTTTTCTTGCTGCAGCACAGCCTCTGTCCAGTCCGCCAAAAATATGGCGTAGATTCTGTCATAAACCATGCGAAAGGAAGGAGGGGTAGCGGAGATCCATTGGGACAAGATCGCCTTCTTGCCTGTGGCAGCCAACAGGGTGAGCCAAAATCGCTGTGACTTACCAAAAGGTCTGGGGGTGTGAGGGGTCGGATGATTAAAGATGGCCCATTCCGGGGTAAAGGGAATTTCTAGACGTAGAACCTGTGAACCAAAACGGCGTATTGTGTCCCAAAACAGCTTAATAAAAGGACAAGACCATAAACAATGCCGCAAGTCAGCATTAGTACCTTGACATTTTAAACAGTTTGCATTTGGTGACAGTCCCGCTCGAGCCATTCTGTCGGGCGCCATATATGCTCGATGGAGTATTCTATAGAACATGTCCCAGTAGTTAGCAGAGGGTAGAGAGCGCCTGGACAGTAGGGTGGCCCCTATCAAATCTTGTTCAGATAGCTCGGGAAAAATTATGGTCCATCTAGTTACTGCTGCCCAAGGGAGTTTAGTGGGTAATGCGGATTGTAGAAGTGCGTATATAGTAGAGGTAGAGGGAGGAGACAGAGGGTGGGTAAACAGGAGTGTGTCGAGCGAATTAGCTAAGTCATTTGGGGACAATGTGCTCAACTGGGTAAGGAGAAATTGTTTTAATTGCAAGTAAAATACCGGGTGAATCTCTAAGGGCATAATTCGACTTTTCAAGATCGTGTAGGAAAACGGCAAGCCCGACAGTCCATCAATGTAGTGGTGCATCTGAGTAAACCCGCGGTGGGCCAGAGTATGGAAGATTGGAGCAGGGGAGGCATTTTGGAAGTGAGGGTTGTGCAGTATGGGTGACCACAAAGTCGTTCGCCAGGTGAGCTGAAGGCGCCTGCGGATCTGAATCCAGGCCGCTTTCGTGGAGGACAATAATGGGTTAGAACGCAGACTAGGGGGGACATTGGGTGAGCTTTGATGGAGGAACGCCGATAAGGAAGAGGAAGGAAGCAAAGCCTGCTCAACCTGTAAGGGGACAAAGTGCGAAGTATCATTCAGCCAGTCGACAGCATAACGGTAAAGGGCCGCCAAATTGTAGTCAATTATGTTTGGAAAGTTAATACCTCCCCTCGCCAGCGACTGTTGGAGCGCGGGAAGTGGAATACGTGCTCGTTTACCTTGCCAAATGAATGCCGCGTATAGTCTATTTAATATACGGAGATCTGTGGGCTTCAATAGTAGAGGCAGAACCTGTAGGGGATAGAGTAACTTGGGAAATAAAGTCATTTTAATGAGCGCGGCCCTTCCCATGTACGACAACGGGAGAGAGCTCCATGCCTCCAAGAGAGATTTAGTTTGGTTGAGGTGGGGGTCAATATTGAGGCTGTACATTTGAGAAAGGTCCGTCGGTAGGAGGATTCCTAGGTATTTAATGAAAGGTGTGGGGGCCCAAGAGAAGGGGAACTGTTTGAGCCAATCTCCCTGAGGTTTTGATCCCAGGGGTAGAGCGACAGACTTAACGTAGTTAATTTGGAAACCAGAGGCTGTGTGAAATGAATCAAACAAGGCCATCAATGGCGTAATAGCAGACTCTGGGTTCGAAAGAAACAATAGCAGATCGTCTGCAAAAGCCACCACTTTTAGCGTCACTGAAGAGGACAAACTAATACCCGTAATAGCCGGGCACGTCTCTATAATGCGAAGGAGGGGTTCCAGGGCAAGATTAAACAATAATGGTGATAAGGGACACCCCTGTCTGGTTCCTCTCCCTAGTACGAAGGGAGCAGAATTAAGACCATTCGCTGTGATTACTGTAGAAGGGTTATTGTAGAGCGCGCGGAATAGGGACAAGAAGACCCTGCCGAAGTGGTGGAACTTAATGAATCTCTCCATATAGGCCCAGGATATTCTATCGAACGCGTTATCGGCGTCGCAACTCAATAGAAGGTTTGAGGCTTGTGGTGTAAGGGATGAGGACCATATGGCCGCTATAGCCTTGCGTATGTTTGTGGTAGAGTGTCGGCCCGCAAGGAAACCGGTTTGTTGAGGGCCCACTAGTCGAGCCATCGGTCTCTGTAGACGTCCAGCCATGATGGTAGATAATAGTTTCAAGTCAGTGTTTAATAGTGCAATAGGCCGATAGGATGCGACCAAGGTAGGATCCCTTCCCGGCTTGGGGATCACCACTACCCTGGCTGCGTTAAAAGTCGGGGGGGGTTCCTCTCCTTGTAGAATGTTATTATAAAGTGAGACCAGGTGTGGGACCACCGAGCCCGAAAGGAGTTTGTAGTATTCTGCCCCAAATCCATCTGGTCCCGGGGTTTTCCCATTTTTGAGCAAAGCTATCGCTTTTTGGACTTCGATGTGCGAAATTGGCGCTGAAAGGGCATCTCTCTCAGTTGGGGATAATTTAGGAATTTGTGCCTTATGAAAGATATTTAATTGTGTCGGACAATCGTCAGGGCCTGTCTTGTAAAAGTCAGAAAAACAGTGTCGGAAATACCCAACTATGTCCATTGGGTCAGTAAGCAAGGTTCCATCCGCGGTTTTAATTTGGGAGATAAAGGGTCTGGTTTGAGTCTGGGAGCGAACCAGGTTGGCCAGGAGGCGACCATGCTTGTTACCAAAGCGATAGAACCGGGATTTCTGATGCTGCCAGGAGCGCTGTGCTTGAGCGGTAGCTAGGGTGTCGTATCTGGCTTTGTCTTGTTTATACGTCTGCAATGCTTCGGGGGTTGGGTCAGACAAATAAGTTCTGTAACTCCTGAGCAAATCCGAATGGGCCTCAGTAAGATGCAGGGCATCTTCCCTCCGCTTCCGGGCCGTAAACTCCATAATCTGTCCCCGCAGCACTGCTTTTGACGCCGACCAGAATAAATTAACATCCTCTACGTGTTCAATGTTGTCGTCGGTGTAGTTGTGCCAAGCGAGCTCAACGTGTGACGTAAATTTACCGGACGTCATGAGATGGGAAGGGAAACGCCAGTTCCGTGAATAGGACCGTGGGTTTCCCAGTTTCATCTCCAGAGAGACCGGGGCGTGGTCAGTGAGTGTAATCGGGCCAATCTCAGTTGTTAAAGCACGGGATGTAAGAGCGTCCGAAATTAGAAAGAGGTCTAGGCGTGAGAATGATTTGTGGGGGTCGGAGTAGAATGTAAAATCCCTGCCCGTTGGATTGTGCACACGCCATATGTCAACCAAGTCAAAATGCGTCATAAGATAGGTCGGTCCAGTGAGTTGTGAGCGCCCTCTAGGTGTCACACGGCGTGGGGCTCTGTCGAGTATCACGTCCGGCACGTCGTTAAAGTCCCCCCCACTATTCTGTGAGAAGCGTCGTGAAGGTGGAGCAACGGGAGAAGCGTTCTATAGAATGGTAAATTCAGGCCATTAGGGGCATAGATATTAAGTAATTGAAAGTGTTCCTGTCCAATCATAAGCGTAAGAAGGGAGTACCTGCCGTCTGCATCATTAACCGCTACCGTGTCAGTGTATGGAAGTCTCTTATTTAAGAGAATTGCAGTGCCCCTAGATTTTTGAGTGTAAACCGAGGAAGTTTGATATCCCACCCAGGGGGCCCGTAGGGTTTGGTCCGATTTAGTCCAGTGAGTTTCTTGGAGGAAAACGATATCAGGGTCTAACCTTTTTAAATATTGGATAACTTTCTTACGTTTAATTGGCGAATTAAGACCCTCAACATTCCAGGATACTACCTTAAAAGTATTACGTGTGAATACTTGAGGTTCAACAGAGGACGGGAGTGAGGTATTAGTGTCATGTATTATGGTGGATGCCATAATCGAATTCTCGGTGATGTAAAGGAATATGCAACATTAAAGGGGGTTAGGGCCCGTCCCAGCAGCGGTCCCCGCACCTCAGGCACATTATAAGACGTCATTATCCATAGGTGTATCAGTAGAAGAGCGAACCAAGACATTTTAACTATAAACAACAAAGCAATCATGTATCTAACAGAAAAAATATGAACCATAAAACAGAAGAAAATCAAAAGGCTCCGTTTGGGGAGTGTAAGTCCCTCACCTCCATTACAATTTTGTCCAATGACACGTCGCTGAGTGGTGGAGTTGTCCGTGTAGTGCATAGAGAAATCGCAAACTACTATAAGAACACAATAAAGAAAAACGCAAACCAACATTAGTGGATGTTAATGTTCGTGGTATATCCATGACACAGCTTTTGCAACCATCATTGGGGAGGTGCAGATTGGCGTCGTTGCTGCTGGTCCGGTCCATCTCCCAAGATCGCCGCAGCGTCGAACGGTGTGTCGTAGAACGTAACCTGGCCGTTAAGGTGCACTCGAAGACGCGCCGGATATTGTAGGGTGAATCTGATGTTGGCCGCCGCCAGTTTTGTACAGACAGGGGCAAACGCCCTACGACGGGCAGCTAAAGATGCCGAAAAGTCCTGGAAAAGACGCAATGTAGTTCCTTGATAATCCAGAGCGCCGGCTTTCCTGTACGCTTGTAGAATGTTGGTTTTATCCATGAAGTTGAGTAATTTAAATATGACCGTGCGAGGGCGGGTCAGCGATGGGGAGAGATCAGGCCCCAATCTGTGGACTCGCTCAACCACCAGTGGTACATTGGTAGCGATGCCCAAGGCGGCGGGAAGCCAAGTGCTGACAAAGTGTTGAAGTTGCGGGCCCTTCACGGTCTCAGGGAGCCCCACAATGCGTAAATTATTTCTGCGGCTTCTGTTTTCGAGGTCATCGATTTTGTCCAGTAAGGTGGAAAGCAAGGAGTCATGAGAGTCCACAGTTGTTTGAAGAGGAGTAAGCCCATCCTCCAATGTAGACACTCTGTCCTCTACCTCTGTCAAACGTTGGGCTTGAGAGGTAAGTTGGGAAAGCGCCAGTTCGAGGGATGCTGAGAGACGGCCCAGTTTTTCATCCAGTAGCGGCGATAGTATGGCTGTAAACTCAGCCATTTGAGCGGTGGTTACGGGCGTAGGTGTGAGCGCCAATTGTGGGCTAGACGGAGCGCTACCCAGGTCCGAATTCGAGTGGGCCGGAGATCTGGCCTGCGCAAGGGCACTCTTTCCCTGTCCCTTGGTCATTTGCCGTCTGGAGGATTTAGACGTTGAAGCAATGAATTTGTCCATGGTGACGGGAGTTATCAGATCTAGTGCAGAGGTTCCAGAAAACTTATAATGTGTCGACAGCGGAGAGTGTCCAGAAAAATTATAATGTATAGACAGCACAGAGTGTCCAGAAAAATTATAATGTATAGACAGCACAGAGTGTCCAGAAAAATTCTAACGTATAGTTAACGGAGAGTGTCCAGAAAAATTATACTGTATAGACAGCGGGGAGTGTCCAGAAAAATTATACTGTATAGACAGCGGGGAGTGCCCAGAAAATTATACCGTATAGACAGCGGAGAGTGTCCAGAAAAATTATGCTGTATAGACAGCGGGGAGTGTCCAGAAAAATTATACTGTATAGACAGCGGAGAGTGTCCAGAAAAATTATACCGTATAGACAGCGGAGAGTGTCCAGAAAAATTATACTGTATAGACAGCGGAGAGTGTCCAGAAAAATTATACTGTATAGACAGCGGGGAGTGTCCTGAAAAATTATACTGTATAGACAGCGGGGAGTGTCCTGAAAAATTATACTGTATAGACAGCGGAGAGTGTCCAGAAAAATTATACTGTATAGACAGCGGAGAGTGTCCAGAAAAATTATACTGTATAGACAGCGGAGAGTGTCCAGAAAAATTATACTGTATAGACAGCGGGGAGTGTCCAGAAAAATTATACTGTAGGATCAGTGGGCCTCCTGGAGATCAACAAAAGGACCCCTTCTCCCTCAATAGGCACGTAGGAAGTCGTGTCCAGAAATTTTGTGGAGGTCTCACCTGTCAGAAGCGGGGGGCCTCCCCCACCCGCAGTGAGGTCAAATTGTAATGGTCTACCGGGCTGCAGGGAGGACAGAGCGAGGAGGGCGCCCCGCTCGACCACGTGGGGAAGGGTTGCGCAGTCCGGGTCAGGGTATCCCCCCCGCCGGTATCTATTGAAGGGTTACTCCCCCGCCGCCCACGGTGGGGGGTCGCAACGGCGTACGGCCCCCCCCCCTCCGTGAGGTAGTCCGGGACACAGGGCGCGGGAAAAAGCTATTAGTAAGTTTTTATCAATGAATTGCATGTCTCCTGTTATAGGTTTCTCTTTGATAAATACTGAAGAAAAATATTCATTCAAAATGTCGGCCTTATCAGTTAATAATATCCCTGGCTCAGATTTTAGTGAACCTACATTTTCACTCTTGAGTTTTTTAGAATTTATGTACCTAAATAATCTTTTAGAGTTGGTCATGCTCTCTTTAGCTGCTTCTTTTTCCTTTTCTAGTTTAGCCCATCTAATCACTTTTTACATGCTTTATTAGCTGCATTATATAAGTTATTGGATGCCTTGAATTTATCAGATTTAAAAGCTTTAAATGCCTTTTTATTTTTCACTTCCTTGGTTACCTTCCTACTGAGCCACATTGCTTTCAGTTTGTTTCTTTTATATTTATTACTCAGTGGAAAATATTGGGACGTGTTCTTTTCTAGTGTTAGTTTAAAGATATTCCACTTATCCTCAGTGTTTTTCCCGTAAAAGAGTTTCTGCCAGTCAATGACATTGAGAGCTTCCTTTATTTTGATGAAGTTGACTTTTTAAAATTAAGGGCTCTATTACACACTTCGAGCAAAAATGTGCGCGTGCGCAAAAACGCTTTAACACTAGGGGCAAAATCCTTCGCGCTGAATGTCGTATTACAACATTCGCGCAAAAGATGCACGTTAACGATGCACGTTAACGTCGAGTGACCCTGCGAACCCTGCGCAAGTTTGTGTGTGCATCCCATACTTAACATTATGAGCGCAAATGCGTTCGTGCGCTGGTACACCGATGGTATTACAATCGATGTGCAAATTTTTACCAACGACGTTTGCGCGCATTATTTTAATGTCTTTTAAAAGCTGGTGGTAACTGCAAATCTGAACGTTCTGGCCGAAACGAAAAACACCAGCACGAAAAAAAAAATACAGCACAGTATAGTTACACATTCCACACATACCCAAACAATAAAATTGAGAAGTTGTGCGTGTTTTTATTATTGCTGCAGCATATATACTCAGATTTTTGACAGGTGCAAAAACTGAACGGGAGACAATTGTGGTTCTTAATTCAGATTGGCTGAATCGCTGAAAAAATAGTCTGCCCACTGATTTCTGCACACAAAGTTAATGCATGCGTGTTTTTTTGGGGGTTTTTTTACGCGCAATATTTTTTGATGGATGAAAAAATGTGCTTCGATCGTAATACCAGCGTTAATTTACGTGCGTTAACGTTTAACGCTGTGCGCAAAAAAAATTGTGCTGCGCGTACGAATTTGCGCGGAGAATGTAATAGAGCCCTATATGTTTTAACATGCCCCCTATGAATGTGTATTTTTGAGTTGATTTCAAAAGACACCATATTATGGTCACTGTTTTCCAACTGTTCCCTTACATGAATATTTGAGAAAAGATCAGCATTGTTTGTTATAACCAGATCCAGACAGTTTCTACCAGTTGTGTCATGAAGGTATCATTTAACAGGTTCAGGAACTGAATTCCCTTCACTGAATTACTAGTCCCACTATCCCAATTAATGTTGCTTTGTTTTTCTCTTGTTTGTTTAGTTAAAATATTTTACTCTATATGTGTCACCGGGTGCATCCATTGTGTGATATTTTGTGTTGTAAACAACCCCACACACAGTATCTTTCCATCACCTGCTCCTCACTGTGTGGCATTGGCCATAGAATGGAGTGAATCTTTCAGGACACCAAAAAATTTACTCATAAGGATTGCCTTTTTGTGGGTTGCAAACAAAAGGCATCACCAGTGGTAGACTAAAGTGCTGAAAGTCTACCTAGGTCCTTTCAAATCTCATTAAGCTGCTACCTCTTACCTCAGGTAGTCTAGACAGCATAATAGATCCCCTGCAGCCTTATCTAACCATTCCCTCCTCCACCCCATTGAATCTTCACTACAGTTTTATCCTACCACAGCTGTAATGTGAAACTTGCCATAACATTTTGGTAAATGTTGCCTCATGGAAAAATCCCTAAAATGGAAACAGAAGATAAAAAAACAGCAGCATGTGTTTTTTATTATGGTTTTTTTTAATGGAAAATAAATTGGTTGCAGTTTATGTTATTGGTAGTGTACTTTTAAGAGTAGAAAGTGATGTTTTTATGCATAGGAGTATCACACAGAGTTTAAACATTCACATGTCTCTGTAAGGTCCTCTTCAATTTTCTTCTTGTGTTACCAGGACGAAGAAGTTGCGCCGGAGAGAATCTGGCGAAGATGGAGTTGTTCTTGTTCTTCACTCGTCTCCTGCAGAACTTCACGTTCAAGCCGCCTGCTGGAGACAAGCTTGATCTCACCCCTGAGATCGGTTTCACCAGCACTCCAAAGCCGTATGAGACCTGTGCTCTGCCTCGTCATTAGGTCGAGTCTGCAATATTAGAATTAGAACTATTAATGAGAAACGCTTCAGTCCGGCGTGAAATGTATCACACCTCATTAAATAGTGTTACAGATAACATGGATGTAAGGTTTTATCATGTAGATTGGTCAATGTATCTACACTTTAAAATATGTGTGCTACGATAAAGGGAGGTTTGACTCATTTCACTTCCAAATATGTGTATGCAAGTTTTTCCAATGAAAATCACTGAAAAATGAATTTTAGCAAGTATAGCTCATGTTTTAAGGCCTGAGAAGAGATGAAATTCTCATTTAGACCTCACTGTTTTGCCTTGTATTACTGACAGCCGCTGCAAGAGATCACTTGTCCTCAATGGAAAAAAAAGGTCCAGCAAACTTTACTGCTGTATTACAGTAGCCAGGGATTTGGCAGAATACAGGGAGAGCTGAAAGGGTCACTCACTGCTGTACAGGAATAAGATTCAGGGGGTTGTATTGAGTGTAAATCCCTGTACGGTACAGATACAAGGTGTCGCTGTAATTGCCATACACAGGCATTATGCAGCACATACAGATACAAGGTGTTACTGTAATTTCCATACACAGGCATTATGCAGCACATACAGATTATTATTATTATTATTTATTAAGCGCCAACACATTAAGCAGCGCTGTACAAGGTGTAATGGGTAGGGATGAGCTGTTCAGTTCGGAGTTCGATCCGAACTTAGCCTGTTCGATTAGATCGCGAACTCCGAACATTTCCGGGTGTTCCCGCATGTTCGATCACAATGGACCACAATGCATTTTCCCACTGGCCTGAAGCTCGTAATTGGCTACAGCCTTGCACCTGACCACAGGTCTGGTGCAAGACAGGTTCCACAGTATGGGCAAATTTTGCCCAATCATGGGCTCACAGAGCTAAGTCCCGCAGCACACTATATAACGTTTCCACACATAGCTACGCATTTTGAGAGGAGATTTCAGAGGAGATTGTTGTGTGTTGTTACTGCCGGTCTGCCACGCTACTGGGGGGGGGTCTCATTTCTACCAAATATCAGGGATTTAGGTGATGTGTGTCTTGTCACTGTGCCAGCAAGTTTTTTTGGGGGTTACAAATTTCTTTAAAACATTTGTGAATTGAGGTGATCTTCTGTGTCTTGTCACACAGCCAGCAAGTATTTTGGGGATTACAAATTTCTTTAAAACATTTGTGAATTGAGGTGATCTGTCTTTTGTCACACAGCCAGTACCACGCAGTATTTTGGGGCTCACTAATTTCTACAAAACATTTGGGAATTGTTATAATCCGTGTGTTCTCACTGGCTGCCACCCATCAAGGGGTCTCACTGATTTATACGAGGTTTCACTGCCACCCATCAAGGGGTCTCACTGATTTATAGGAGGTGTCTGAGATTTATGTGTAATCTGTGTCTTGCCACTGGCTGCCAGCTATCAGGGTGTCTCACTGAGTTATACCAGAGTTCTTTAAATCTTTAATCTTTATACCAGAGTTGAATCAGAGTTCTGTATATATTAATCTATATATCACTCACCATGTCTGAAAGAACAAAAAGGACAGGCAGACGCTCCCAGACACAGATAAGAGGGCAAGCAGCCCCTGTGTCGGGAGGCTGTGCCTCTGGTCGTGGTGGATGTGGTGCATCCTCTGCAGGGGCACGCTTGTCCTTTCTAACTGGTGCTGGCTGTCTTAAGCAGCAGCAACATACAGAGGACTTGGTGGATTGGCTAACCAGGCCATCCTCATCCTCCGAGTCCTCTGCCAGCCAGGCTTGTAGTGCTTTACAGACCACCTCAGCTGCCAAAGCATCTAATGCAGCCTCCATGTCCACAGCTACTCCTGCCGTAGCCTCGCTATCACACACGGAGAAGTCAGCTGAATTGTTTGACTACAATGACATTGACATGCTGCTTGAGGATGCGCAGCAAGTACAGTGCTCTGATTCAATCTCTGAGGTTGAGGAAGGGAGTATAATCAACCTAGAGGAAGGGGGTGCTAGTGATGACACACAAATAACTGGTACTCTTGTTGCCCCAGCAACTGCAGCATACTGCCAAGTTGGCTCCAGTGATGAGGAGATAGGGGGTGATGATGACAATGATGATGAGGTCACTGACTCCACCTGGGTGCCTGATCGAACAGAGGAATTAAGTGAGGAAGAGGGGGAGGAGGAGGCACAGCAAACACGAGGCACAACATCCTCTGTGACCAACCGTAGCACTAGCCAGTCCAAGGCATCACATGTCAGAGCTGCTTCGGTGCAGAGCGCTGTTGTCTCAAAGAACACATGCAGGAACTCTGTTGTCTGGGAGTTCTTTAAGAAATGTGCAGTAGAGCACAGCGTTGCTATTTGTAATCTATGTCAGATGAAGCTTAAGCGTGGGAAACATACCGGACACTTGGGTACCACGTGCTTGAGGCGACATATGAACAACTGCCACACATCCCGTTGGCGCAGAACTTTGCGTAGGTCCTCCTCCTCCTCATCTGTCTCTACCCCCACTGTATGTCCTGCCATGTCATTGCCTTCAACCTCCACCGACAGAGATGATGCTACAGTAATGGATGTACCAGGTCCTTCCTCACAATGTGACATCATCCCAGCAGCTGAAGATTTACGCAGTCAGATTACGTTGCCGCAGCTGCTGCAGCGTAAGAAAAAATATAGTCCCAACCATCCCCAAGCACAGCGTCTAAATGCCAGTTTAGCAAAATTACTCGCATTGCAGCTGCTGCCTTTCAAGCTGGTGGACTCTGCTCCCTTCCGTGAATTTGCTGAATGTGCTGTAAAACAGTGGTAGGTTCCAAAACGTCATTACTTTTCACGCAAGGCCATTCCAGCACTATACCAGCACGTGGAAGACAATGTTATCCAGTCATTGGGAAAGGCAGTCAGCAACAAGGTGCATGTGACTTTAGACACGTGGTCCAGCAAGGGTCGTTACATTTCCTTCACGGCACACTGGGTAACTCTGATTGCAGCTGGGAGGGATCCAAGATGGGGCTCTGTGCTGGAGCTTGTTCATCCACCACGCCTCCAGAAAGCTGCTTGTATGAGGTCTGTCTGCTCCACCACCACCACCTCTCCCTCTTCCTCCTCCTCCTCCTTCTCTGTCTCTGGCTAAATGGCAGTTAAATCGACGCCTGACAGGGTCTACGCAATGGCTCAAGCAAAAAGATGCCATACTGTGCTTGAGCTGGTTTGTTTAGGGGACAGGAGCCACACCGGGCCAGAAATTCTGTCAGCTCTGCAGGGGCAGGTCTGTCCACCGACTCTGTAGACCGGCTGACATTTATAAAAATGAATCAGTCCTGGATCAGCAGCTATCAATCCCCTGATGCTGAAGTAATGGAATAGATAGGGGATGCCCTCTTCTGCATTCACAAAACCTCCAGCACTGAACTCTTCCACAATACCACAAAAGGGTTACGGTGTGAAGGCACTTGCTGCCATGAAAGGCACATTATTTGGCTGCACTGATGCCTGTGCCAGATTTATATCATTTTATGTTTTTGAACCGCAGGGTCCACCCCTGCACTCTTCCACAATACCACAGAGGGGTTACTGTATGATGATACCTGCTGGCCTGGCATTAAAGGCACAATATCTGGGTGCACTGACGTCCATTACCAGATCAAAAACTTTTCAATATAGGACCACATGGTCCACCCCTGCATTCTTCCACAATACTACAGAGGGGTTACTGTATGATGATACTTGCTGGCCTGGCATTAAAGGCACAATATCTGGGTGCACTGACGCCCATTACCAGATCAAAAACTTTTCAATATAGGACCACATGGTCCACCCCTGCACTCTTCCACCATACCACAGAGGGGTTACTGTATGGTGATACTTGCTGCCCTGGCAGTCTTGCACCAAAGGCAGAATATCTGGGTGCACTGACGCCTTAACCAGATGCATATCTTTTTAATATAGGACCGCATGGTCCACCCCTACATTCTTCCACAATACCACAGAGGGGTTACTGTATGATAGTACTTGCATTCCTGGCACTAAAGGCACAATATCTGGGTGCACTGCCACTGACACTTGTATCAGATTCATATCCTCAGAGGGGTTACGGTGTGACGGCACTGTTTCCGACGCTAAAAGCCCAATTTTAAAGCACCTATTGTTACTTTCATCCAAAGCCTGCATAAGTTTCACAATAATTTAGCCAAAAAAATTACTAAACTTTTTCTGCGCGTCCTAAAATGTCTTTTCATACAGGCTGCAGCCCCAAGCAGTTGTTTATGGATAGATTAAAGGAAAAGCATTTACCGTCATATGAAACGTCATTTTTTTTGTTTTTAAGTGTTTCTATACATCCTAGAAATCCGCCACTTCATGGGCAGGTTATGGGGACCTCCTAGGCACGATATTTGAAGGAATTTTTGGTTTTTATTTTTAACCCTTATTTCATGGAAAACTCACTGTCCCTTTAAAAACGTTTTTTTTAAAACTTTTTGTCCTTGTTTCCTGTCCCCCAGGGCACTACCCGGACCCCCATACACCTTTTATGGCAAATATCTAGCATATATGCCCTCTTGGAGGGCACTCTAAAAACCGAATTTTCAACCCCATTGACTTGCATGGGGTTCGAGTTCGGGTTCGGTCCCGAACAAATGGGAAGTTCGGGTTCGGGCTCGAACCGAACTCGGGGAGTGTTCGGCTCATCACTTTATAGGACCACATGGTCCACCCTTGCATTCTTCCACAATACTACAGAGGGGTTACTGTATGATGATACTTGCTGGCCTGGCAGTCTGGCACCAAAGGCAGAATATCTGGGTGCACTGACGCCTTAACCAGATGCATATCTTTTTAATATAGGACCGCAAGGTTCACCCCTGCATTCTTCCACAATACCACAGAGGGGTTACTGTATGATAGTACTTGCAGGCCTGGCACCAAAAGCACAATATTTGGGTGCACTGCCACTGACGCCTGTATCAGATTCATATCCTCAGAGGGGTTACGGTGTGACGGCACTGTTGGGGACGCTAAAGGACCAATTTTGAAGCACCTATTGTTACTTTCATCCAAAGCCTGCATAAGTTTCACAATAATTTAGCCAAAAAAAATCTGTAAACTTTTTCTGCGTGTACGAAAATGTCTCCTCTTTTCATACAGACTGCTGCCCCACGCAGTTGTTTATGGATAGATTAAAGGAAAAGCATTTATAGTCATTTGAAACGTCATTTTTTTGTTTTTAAGTGTTTCTATACATCCTAGAAATCCGCCACTTCACAGGCAGGTTATGGGGACCTCCTAGGCACGATATTTGAAGGAATTTTTGTTTTTTATTTTTATCCCTTATTTCATGGAAAACTTACTGTCCCTTTAAAAACGTTTTTTTAAAAACTTTTAGTCCTTGTTTCCTGTCCTCCAGGGCACTACCCGGACCCCCATACACCTTTTATGGCAAATATCTAGCATATATGCCCTCTTGGAGGGGACTCTAAAAACCGAATTTTCAGCCCCATTGACTTGCAAGGAGTTCAAGTTCAGGTTCGGGTTCGGACCCGAACATATGGGAAGTTCAGGGTTCGGGCCCGAACCGAACTCGGGGGGGTGTTCGGCTCATCCCTAGTAATGGGTAAAGACAGGACAATTCTACAATACATACAGGAGACAGGTCAGTATTCCTGCCAGCAGATACATGAGGAAATGAGGACCCTATTCCCGTGGGAATTTACAATCTAGATGGTGAGGGGATTAGAAACATAAAGATACAAGGTGTTGCTGTAATTGCCATACAGAGGCATTATGCAGCACATACAGATACAAGTAGGGATGAGCTGTTCGGTTCGATCAGTTCAGAGATTGACTCGAACATTGGCAGTACGAAAGTTCGCGAACTTCGAACTTTTTGGCGTGTTCGGTTCGAGTTCGAAAAAAAATAATTTGAAAAAAGTATAAAAAATGCTTGAAAAATACAAAAAAATCTAGAAATAAAGAGACTCTTTACTGCAGAATATTATAAGCAACGGTTTATTAGATATTAAATTAAAAAACCTACCTAATGTCTAGGTGCAAAGATTCTCACCTCTAAATGACCTGTGCTTACAGCAGGGCTCTCAAACGGCGTAAACAGGTGTTTAATTAGTGTTTGGAAATAACATGTGCTTCTAATTAGTCTGGTCTCATGAATTTGATACATTGCCTGCAGACTGAGTGGGAATTCCTGCACACGCATGTATGAACAAACACTGTGCTTGTTCTGAATTCTAAGAAGTGATCATTTCTACTATATGATCCTCTCTGATTTGCCGTTTAACCCCTTAAGGACCAGGGCTCTGTAAAGCCAATCATTAATGATGTAGATGTTACGTCATTTGTCATCAAGGTCTTAATAAAATCTTTATCACACTCCTTAGATTTAAACGTAACATTCTAGTATTTGTATGTCATGTACCTCTCCCGAAGGGCCTATGTGAGCATAGAATTATTGTGTTAGCGTGTACGCTTTATGATAGACATTTCTGAGTCCCTAGAGTCTCTGACTATCCATTGTCATATATACCTTGCTTTATACATATAATACATTCCCTCATCTAACAGGATAGTAGCCAGTCCCTGTGCATTTTAACCCCTTAAGTGTGGCTAGGTGTCGTGTGTGGGTCTCTGATGGCAATGTTTCTATACATCCTACAAATCCGCCACTTCACGGACAGGTTATGGGGACCTCCTAGGCACGATATTTGAAGGACTTTTTCGTTTTTATTTTTAACCCTTATTTTATGGAGAACTCACTGTTCCTTTAAAAACGTCTTTTTTAAAACTTTTTGTCATTGTTTCATGTCCCCCAGGGCACTACCTGGACCCCCATACACCTTTTATGGCAAATATCTTGCATATATGCCCTCTTGGAGGGCACTCTAAAAATCAAACTTTTGAGTCCCATTGACTTGCATTGAATTCGAGTTCGAACTTTTGAAATTGTTCGAGTTCGAATGCAAACCGAACCCGGGGGTGTTCGGCTCATCCCTAGATACAAGGTGTTGCTGTAATTCCCATACCCAGGCATTATGCAGCACATACAGATACAAGGTGTTGCTGTAATTTCCATACACAGGCATTATGCAGCACATACAGATACAAGGTGTTGCTGTAATTTCCATACACAGGCATTATGCAGCACATACAGATATTGCATTGCTAATAATCTCATTATGATCACTACAAACCCCCATAAGCAGGAGATCTCACCATTTTATGATCTGTCTGCGGCACATGGAGGCTAGGGTCAGACGAACGCAGTGTGAACGCACGTGCAGCCGCACTTTATCACGACCGTAGTAACAGCAAATGACGGGCAATGACAGGCAATATACGAAGTACGGCTGCATGAAAGTGCGGCCATGCAATGCAAGCGGCAAAAAAAACGCATTTTTTTGAGAACGTCAAACCGCTAGTATGGACGTACAGAGTGCGCTGCGTCCGCTAGCAGCGTGTGTGCGTGATTAGGAGACGTCAGACGCTGCTAATGTCCGGCCTACATAACGTCCAGACGCAAAAAGGGTTTTATTGATGATCTGTACAAAATCATGGACGAAAATGCGCATCGTATGACCGCTATCACGTATTCCGTGAAAAAGTATGTCCATTCGTTCGAACGCACTTTTTCACGGACGACGCGAAAAATGCGTTCGTCTGACCCTAGCCTTAGTGCACCTGACACAAAGGCCATTTCTGCCTGTATGCTGATAATGCAGACCCTTTGAGAAACTGTTCAAGATAAGAGACGCCATCTAGTGTTAACCATTATTTCATCTCAGCGATATTTCTGCAAATTTACATTCTTTTAATACTGTACCTATTTTGAAATAGCAATCTGTGCAGAATTACTGTACCCCCCACACATTTAAGCGTCAACGATGTGTTGCAACTATCAAATAAGTTTTATGCTTTTCTTTTTTTTAAATAAAAAATGTTTGGTAGTGAAGGGGTTAAAGGGAGATTGTGTTGTATGCCACAGAGATATATTCCAATCATTTCTATGTCATAGTTCATACATATTTATTTTTAATTTTCACCTGGAAATTCATTCAGAATCTATTATACCTTCAATCACTCAAGGAGTAAAGCTAAATGATAAGATATGCATATAATGATGCTGATAAAACGTTATGCTCACAGGAACAACGCTTTCACTTTTCTGAAGGAGTTTACAAGTTAAGGGATTATTCAGAGAGAACTGAAACTTTAGCGGTGCGCTTCGGGAGATTTCAGTTCGCCAACCCTGCGGTGAATTTACTATTCACCGTGGGGTCCCTGAAGACCGCCGAATGCCACCGATCCGCTGGACGCTGCCAATCCACCAAACTAGCTGCCGCACGCCGCCAATCAGCTGCCGAACTGTTAATATAGAATACCAAAACGGAACTCTGCTATTTTAAAAAAAGTGTTTGAAACAACAAAAATGTATAGAAATAATAAAAAGGTCCTATAAAAAATAATAAAATGATCTGATGCAGAATTAAAAAAAAAAACGCCATTAAAGAATTGGAATCAAAAATGTCACCTAAAAATTCAGAAAAATACCTATGAAGTTAAAATAATAAATAAATAAAAAGGCTATTTGCTGAAACTGAAAAGAATAAATGGTTGAATAAGAAAATTGATAAAAACGATAATATTTTTTTACATTGAATCCTATGGGATTCGCCTGTTTAAACCTGTCGAACTGAATCACGAAAATCTGGGCATTTCGCCAACATGTCGGTGCAGTTCGGCATTCTGTGAATAGATTAACCATTACTTCTCTATGGGACAATTTCACTTCCGCCGAAGGTCACTGAATTGCGGAGAAACTGTACCGTATTTTACTGTCAATTCACCTGTATTTGGCGAATTCCCAGCTTTCTGAATAGATAAACTGCCACAAAATTGATAGAGTATGGGGAAATTCACTGGTCGGTGCAATTCGGACGCAAGTTCGGCTCTTTTTGAATAACCCTTTAAGTATTTACGTTATAGATATATATTTGTGATTTATCGATTCTATTGTTAGGGAACAGAAGGATTGCTGCTTGCAAACTCCACTACAAATAAAATGGAACGGACCTGGGCCCTATCACCTGGTGTGAGCTGGTATTAAAGATTTAGTGGTTGTGTACAGAATAGAACTGTTTTTTTCCAGTGCAGAGTGCCGGGCCATACCCATCCCCTGCCCTCACAAGCTTGTATAAGTATGAACACATCCAGCGAATAGCCCTCACACCCCTGCATTATTAAAATCCTCCAAGGTGGCTGTATCATCCATGTTTGTATGCACACATATATTAAGGCTGATGGGCACTGCATGATAAATGCCACCCGACAGCATGTAGAATTATTAATAGATCCAAAAGGAAGGCTGGGTGAGTCACGATAATTTCCCTGCTGCAGCATATAAATAATACATGTTTCAGGGCAAGACTTATCCATGTGTCCCTTTAACCCTTTGGCTGCGGAGGACGTGTGGGGAGTCCTCATTGACTCCCGCTATATGCGGGGGACGTTCCCCACACTTCCTCTGCAAGCGGGAGCCCCCAGAGAGATACTTACCTCTCTGTCCGAGGTCCGGCGGCGTTCTGACTTCCTTGACGTCAGACACCAAATTTATACCCCTTCCGACGTCAATGACGGCATCGCGCAATGCCGGGAGATCGCCTGAAAGGGAGGGTTGATCCTTTTGGATCCCTCTCCCTCCCGATTGGGAGGGTCTGCAAAGAAAAAACAGGTACAGGAAAGCATGGCCTGCCCATGTTAAGTATAGGATGCGGTAAGTACAGTAAGCTCGCGCTACAAATCGCAAATTACCGCGTGATTTTCTCCGTTTGTAGCAAAAGGCGAACGCTAAGGTTAGCCTACCCAGCTGATAGTGCCCATAGTCTATTGAGATTTTAACACTGCAGTGCCCATTGAAATTACAAAGGCAGATCATTACTTTAAAGTTATATTCTATTGAGAAATAGAGTTCCCTTTTTTTTAGATGCTGCTGACAGCCTCAGCCCAATTATTCTTTGTAAAAAAAAATACATGATAAATAAAATGATAAATAAAATGATTTTACTCACCTGTTAACCCTTGCCACACGTTGCTACTCCTCTTCGACTCAGGGACTCTTAAAAAAAACCAATAGCACCTGAAGCTTTCCTGCGTAACTTGTGCTGCTACACGACTTGTGTAGCGTGGGATCCGCAAGCTGTTCACGCAATGGGCCTTGCACACTTTACGTACGCAAGTTCTATAGCTCCTGCGTGGAACAATGGATCAGAGCTGCACGCGCATGCACAGATCTGATCCATCGCTGCCTCCTTGAGAACGCGCTCTACAGAGATTGGGACCAGTGAGGGTGACGTCAGTATGCTTTCTGTGTGCTGATATCACTAGTGACCGGCAGTCGGGAAATCCAAAATTCCAGGCTATTGGTGACGCTAGGCATAGTGGAGGAAACTCTTCAAACAGTATTTTCACTGGGGAAATTGGGGAAGCAGGGGGGGCAGGAAGAATGAGGGGGCACTCCTCGCATCCTGACCACTTTAAATCTATAAAGTGATCAGGATGAGTAGAATGTCCCTATAATAAAGAAATTATATTTAAAGGTGTTCCGCAGTACAACAAAATATACATATATGCAGAAAAAAACTGTTTCACTCCTATTCCCTATTAGGGCGGCTGCATAGACCAGAAGTATCCAACCTGCTTCATGTATAAAACATAATAAGGAAAAAAGTTGTCATTTGCACTCACCCCTGTAGCTCCATGCGCAACAAAACACAGTCAAGAGGTTTTGGTTTACTTGAATGGCTATTGAATTGTAAGATCACCCGCCACACCTCTTAGTTGATCAGCGACTTGAGCATATGTGATTGCTTAGAAAATCAGCTCTTGGTTTCATTAGGTAGGATCCACCTGACCCAGAGGTTGACATGACGTGGCGGGTGGGGTTACACTTTAATGGCCATTCAAGTAAACCAAAACCTCTGACTGTGTTTTGGTTCGAATAGAGCTACAGTGGTGAGTGCAAATTACAACTTTTTTCTTGTTATGTTTTACAACTGTAAAATCGACTGAATGCTCCAAAATATATGTTTTTCAGCAGCCGATGCAGGGGGAGGGGTAATTCGACCTGCAGCTCAAACAGCTTTATCTCAGTTTGACTGTAGATGTCGCCATCTAATGGCCAAATAAGTTATTTACAGTACAGACTATTTCTTGCTGTATAATTAATTAAAAATTATTTTACAAAAAAACACTGGTTTCTGATTTTTTTTTGGAAAATCACTTGGTAGTGAATGGGCTTAATTGAAATCTAATGTTGTTGTTTTACACTAAATTTCACTTTGAATTAATTTTAAAGCTCACTTGTGTGTTTTAATTCTTTTGGAGACCTTAAGATACATATAAACACTTCAACATTCCTTTAATTTATTCTGTTTCAGGGTTTAAAATACAAATAACTTTGAAATGATTAAATACCCATTCCAGTATTTGTAAAGCTTTGCCTTTTCTTTGTTTCACTCGTGTTTTTCCGTTTTAGGGTACTCATGTCGTTCCTTTGTTGACATCCGTACTGAAAGATAAGTCTCGCGTTGAGAAACCTGATGAGTTTTACCCCCAACATTTTCTAGACGCCAAAGGAAACTTCATTAAAAATTAGGCATTCCTTCCTTTCAGGCCAGCCTTCAGAAATTTTGGGGCCCCTTACTGACCCTCAGAATAGGGCCCCCCCTCTCCCCATAGGAAATAAATTTTTAATGTGAATCGTGATCACATTACAGAGTGTTAGTCCCAATATCTTAAAATCACACATATTGTTCGCACAACAGCACATTTAACATAAAAAAGTATCTATCTGGTTCAAATAAGTTAAGACAGTAAAAAATTCAATTTCTTATTAAAAAAAATATGAATCAAGATCGGATTACAGAGTGTTGCTCCAATACCTTTAAAACCACACAAAATGTGTATTCGTGCAAACAATGTAGCATAAAAGTATAATTAAATAATTCCACTGGCAAAGCACCACAGCAACAGAACTCTCAGTAATGTGCAGTGCGTATGAGCATATCAGAGCACCACAGCAACAGAACGCTCAGTAATGTGCAGTGCGTATGAGCATATCAGAGCACCACAGCAACAGAACTCTCAGTAATGTGCAGTGCGTATGAGCATATCAGAGCACCACAGCAACAGAACTCTCAGTAATGTGCAGTGCGTATGAGCATATCAGAGCACCACAGCAACAGAACTCTCAGTAATGTGCAGTGCGTATGAGCATATCAGAGCACCACAGCAATAGACCTCCAACAGTAAAGGCAGGGAGTATGAACGTACACAGGATCCACAGCAATAGACCTCTAACAGTAAAGGCAATGGGCCACATTACATACTTGGTGCTAACGTTTGCACTCACCTGAGTGAGCATTAACGTTAGCCCAAGTATTTAACGCATATTTCAATCCAAACGCTAATGGGTTAAGTAACCCGTTTGCGTTTGGTACCTTGTGCTTTTCAGCGCGAGGTTACTGTACTTTGCGTTCCCTATACTTAACATGGGGAGCACAAAGTGTTAATCAGCGTTAGGATTACAAAGTCCCAGCGCTGATTAACATTCACCTCTGGTTAGTGGAAAGTTAACCACAGCCAGAACCTTCTGCAGAATCCGTTAACACCATCCAAAAAAATTAAAAAAGTGAGCAGATACTCACCTCCTGTCCCGCGGCGAGAACCACCTCCTCTGGCCGGTGGGAGCAGGTTAAGACTGGGGGAAAAAGTCCCTGCAGTATCCCACTGAGTATCACTACGCTCACTGTCCGGATCTCGCAAGGCGAGATCCGGCTGCTCATGTGACTGCCGGCGTCTGCTTCAATGGAGTCCTATGGACTCCATTGAGAGGATGCGAGCAGCTGCGCTTAATGCTGCCGCGAGCATCCCGGGTGTTAACGCGCAGTAACAATGCAAGCAGCATTTTTTGCGCCTGTATTGTAATCTAGCATTAAAACGCGGGCGCAAGGGGGAAAACTGCGGGCGCAGTTTTTCCTCCCTAGCGCCCACGTTTTAACTCTAGGAATGTAGCATTACATCCAGAGGGATGGATGGATAGACAGTGGGATGGACGGACTGGTATGGATGGACAGATAGACAGACAGGGATGGATGGAGGGATGGATGGACAGATAGACAGACAGGGATGGATGGAGGGATGGGTGGACAGATAGACAGACAGGGATGGATGGAGGGATGGATGGACAGATAGACAGACAGGGATGTATGGATGGATGGATGGATGGACAGATAGACAGACAGGGATGGATGGAGGGATGGATGGACAGATAGACAGACAGGGATGGATGGGATGGATGGACAGATAGACAGACAGGGATGGATGGAGGGATGGATGGACAGATAGACAGACAGGGATGGATGGAGGGATGGATGGACAGATAGACAGGGATGGATGGATAGACAGTGGGATGGATGGATGGATGGATTGATTGACTGACCTCTCCCCAGCCCCCTGTGTTCTCTCTATCACCCCCCCCAGCCCACAGTGTACATTCTGTCACCTCTCTAGCCCCCCTCTTCTACCCTTCCCAGTGCAGCATCTGTTACCTGCCTCTGTCCAGATCCAGCATGTGCAGGGTGTCAGGGCAGCTGCTCCTCAGCCTGGCTTCTCTCCTTCTCCCATCCACAGGCACGTGCTTGAGGTGGTGCTGTGTGAGGAAGGGGCAGGGCAGGCAGTGTGCAGACTCCAGAGCCAGGGGAAGCAAGGGGCAGCCATGATGGTGGAAGGGCTGCTCCCCCTCCTCTCCCAGACCCACGGCTGTCACATGGAGAGGCGGGGCTTGTGCCGGCTGGGGGCGGAGTTTCTCAGCACAGCTTTGATCTCTCCCCACAGAGACACAGCGCTGCTGAGCACACAGAGGCAGGATGATACAAAGGCTGGCCCTGAGTGGTGTCACCCTCCAAGAGGGTGTCACCCAGTGTGGGCCTGGGGCCCCCTCCCCACGTGACTCGGCGGCCATCTTGCTGCTCACAGGGCAGCCAGGCCCAAGTAGGCCGCAGTACCTCCTCCAGAGGTCTGCGGCCTAAAGTAATCAAAGCTACCGATGGCGGGCCCCCCCAGTCGGCCGGGCCCCTTACTGCAGCATGGGCTGTAATGCCCTGATGGCGGCCCTGCTTCCTTTCTCTGCAGGTAATGCGCAAAAACCTAACAAGCATCATTGTAGGAGATCAAAACGATTGGGGTGCATAGACTGCTGACTGTACAGTTTTAATAGAATTAAACACACAGATATAACTTCCAAATTAGCTCACAGGGTTATTCAGAGAGATGATCTGGCCCTGAAATGACATCAAACAGAGAATTTCACCTTACAGTGCCATTTTGGGGGCATTCGGCTATTCAGAGAGCAAGCAGTTCGCCAAATTTTTGGCGAACTGCCAGCAAGTACGATGCCTGTTCGAGGGCAGTGAAATCTCCCATAGAGAACCAATGGTTAATTTATTCACAGAGCACCAAACAGCAGTGAAAAGTGCCCTGCTATTCAGTGTTTTCATTTGGCAGGTTTAATCAGGTCTATTAAAAATTAATAAAAATAATAAAAAGATCTGTTACAAAATTAAAGTCTTTTAAAAAAAAGAGTGTCTAAAGAAAAAAATACAAAAAGATCAAAGAATAAAAGTGTGAGTGTTAGCTGTGGGGGATAGACCTGGATCAGGAGGAGTGTGTCATCTCTTGGGGGTTTGTCCTGGCACAGAGTGTTAGTTGTGGTGGTTAGTGCTAGATCAGGGAGAGAGTGTCAGCTCTGGGGGCTAGTCATGGCACAGAGCGTAGGTGTTAGTTGTGGGGTTGAGTCCTGGATCAGGTGGAGTGTGTCAGCTCGAGGGTTTGTCTCACCTCTGGTGGGGGGCAGACATAGTGGGTCATCGTCTCCGCACTCGGGTCTGTATTTGCAGGAAGTGCCACTGCAGTGCGATGACATGCCTGGTAAGATCAGGCGCGAGGAAGGAAGGGAAATTGAAAAACTGTAACTCCTGTCGAGCCTTGACAAATAAACCGGACTAAGTGACTAAAGTGCGCCTGACCCGAAAGTGATCTTTACGTTGCTTGGAGCACAAGGAAGACCATGAGACCAGGAAGCTGTGTGTGCTCGGCCCATAACCCTGCCTCTGTGCTGTCACGCTGTCACGTGACAGTGATAACACAACCGATCCACTATGCTGCGGGTAGGCCTAGCTGGCCGGCCGACGAAAGTGAGCTCCAGGAAACCGGCAGGCCGAGGATGCCGCATGGCCTGAGTGATCGCATGGCTCAGGCCCAGTCAGGCCGCCACTCAATCCAGCTCACTGAGCGCTCGGCCCACCGTGATTCTCCCGGTAGTCCCGATGGTCAGTACATGCCTGGTCCACATGCATCCTGCTACTTCGGGTTCTCTATTTACCCTCACCAAGTGTCAACCCTCCCCTCTTAGATTGTAAGTGTTGCACATATGATGAAAGTATGGTCAATAATTCCAATGTGCGAAGGGAGCGGGCTGGGTGAAACCAGAAGTGTTTTTATTTAACAGTTTTCTGCAATGGCATGACCTTCAGTCTGGTAGGATTTGTGATGTAGTGCATGGATAGCACTGTGTATTCCCCTGTATTATTTTGCTTTAAGGTTTAGGCATTAACCCCCAGGAGGGAAGGTGTTTTTGTTTTGCTGCAGGTGTCCCTGCAATTAAAGGGATAAATAGCTCCTGCTTGAGGGAGGGGAGATTAGAATGGGCACCGGATGAGATGAGAAACACAGAGACTGATAAGCACAGGGTGCTGCAGCTACTCCTAAAGTTGGAGAGTCTGCATTGGATGCAGGATATGAAACCAAAGGTTGGATTGGATGTTATGATTTCATTGATGCTGAAATAAAGCCTGGAATAATTCACTTTTTAAAGGGTTTTTATGTGCCATAATTGTCCTAGAGTACTGCGCTATAGCGCCCCCCAGTGACAGATTGTAACTGATAATCTGTTCCTTATATATCTAAATGTGTACTAGTGTATAACAGTAACATTCACCTATGCAGGAATTACGTCCTTATAGAAAATAGTAACAAATAAACATGTACAGATATATGATTACTCAATCTACATTATAGTAGGCTAACGGTGTAATATAAGCAATATAATATAACATGAGATCCTATAGTCATCACATTCTCTGTATGCTGGTGCCCTATGACTCATCAGAGCAACCCACTGACATTTGTATAGTGTCTTATTTAATCACCCAGAAGCGGCAACATTTTTCTAATCACAGGGATGTGAATTAAATCCCTTTTGCCCTGTTTATAACCCTGTATATGCTCCCTCTTACCTGCAATGACATAAAGCATGACCTTCAGTCTGGTAGGATTGTAACTGATAATCTGTTTATACCAGAAACAAAAGGTCTGCTCTTTTGGTTCCCTCTGCTAATGAAATGTCTTACATGAAAACGTGTTCATCATTCAGGCTTTTCACTCTGCTGCCATCTACTGGTGGTTTAATAGAAATGCCATGAGTTTACTTTATCAGAGCTATACTCCTGGATTGCTGAAACTGGAAATGTAATATTTATTAGTTGGTGTTTATGAGGTACTTGGTTTATTTTTATGGGGTACCTGATTTTGGCATACCTTACATAAACTCTTGAGCAGGGTCCTCTCTCCTGCTCCTCTGTGTGTTTTTTATTCTGTTTTACCCATTGTACATCGCTACAGAACGTGTTAGCTTTTTATAAAATCTTGTAACTGTAGGTAAATAAACACTATGGAAGCAATACGTTTTGTCAGACCTTTTCAGATATGAAATTTCTATAACGCATTATATTTCACAGGACTGTTTAAATTTGGGGCCAGCAATTGCTTCACACAGACAACTCGTCTGCGTGGTTAATATATAACAAGAATATGCATTCTAAAGACAATGGATAAGCTAAACTCGTTATTGTTACGCATACAAGGGAAGACATTTTCCATTGATCAAAGACGGTCTAATGGACTCTGGTTGTAAAAAAATAAACAAGCAGATGTTAGATCAAATTGTTTAAAAGTAAGGGAACACAATGACAACTGATCTTACCCTAGGATAGGTATCTCAGTATTGTGTTTATTTTGTCAGATCGAAACTCTGAAAGCCACGTAAACATTGAACAATGGGTTGCCCAATAAAAATAAAAAAATAAAAACCAGAAAAGGTTAAATGGCTTGGATAACTCAGCTTGTAATGCTATGCTATTCGGCGATATGATCTAACACTATATGGTATTTGGATATTTAATTTATGTGGTCAGTTAGAATAGATAATCTTGGCGTCTTATATAAAACAGAGGCCATACCACATTCATTTGATTATTACAAATGTCATGTGTACTAACATGCATGAAACAGATTAAGTCTGGTAATTGTGAATGTTAAAGACGATATCACGAATGAATGAATTAATGTATGTCTGCAGAATCCTCTCATATACACATACCTGTGGATTTAAGTAAAGGGGGTATGAAATGCACACACGCCGTGGCGAAGTATGCCGGCGATGCCACAATAGAAATAAATTTTGATTTGTTAATAAAATCTATGGAGTCCCGGGATATAGGAATAAAACGACCCCAAACCAGTAAAAGATTGTCCAAATACATAAATTAATTCCTGCAGAAGGTTGATGGTTGATCTGAGATCGCGATCTGCTGGCCAGGTAATATAACTCCTGGACAGACCCCTGGAGTTGATGAATATATATATCCTCCAATCAAATGAGGCCACATAGTGATGGGCTAGATCTAAAACTGGGCGGAAGACCACTATATAGAGGGGACATTCCAGAGCAGAAGTGCAAAAGTGGAATATGTAGGACATGCACTGTTTAAAAAGAGTCTGCATGTGAATAATAAAACGTTTTATGAAAGTTTTTTATTATTCACACGCAGACTCTTTTTAAACAGTGCATGTCCTACATATTCCACTTTTTATCCCCGCTCACTATCCATACAAGAAAAAAAGATTGCCTGGAGACAAGAGAGGTGAAGGTACCCACCGAATAGGAAGTACCACACGCTAACAAGTTGAGCCTGAAATTCTAAGGCTCCACCATCGGTGAGTTTGTCTATTTTTTTCACCTTGCTCGTCTAAGCATTTGGCTATAAGCTACACTATGAGGATGTCTCTCTCTTCTTCTACCTCCCTGCACCTAAGACAATCAAGCAAATTATAAAGAAGGGCAGAGGCTACCCTCAACCAGCCCCAAGGCACTTCACACTAGAGCCGGTAAATGAGGCTCTAAAAAGCGTAAGTGTTCCCTTGTCTATAGGCATCTAACTCTCTACAAGGCAATATTGCACTATCATCTCTCTCCTTTTTCCCCTCCTTTTTCCCATTTTGGGAACTGTGAGTCCACATAGGAATTAGGCGAAGACACCACATTAGGACTTCATGCAAAAATTTGAATATCTACGTGGTGACCGGATCGGATTCTCCCATATCTCCATTCTAGAACATATGGACGGTTGGACTGTTTTCCCCCTCTTTTTTCACTTTTCATTCGGAAAGTAGGACTTTGTTATAGCAACCGCTATAAAGACTTTCACATGCACTTTAAACACATTTTATGCACTTATATTTGCATTTGCACTTTATGTGACCTTGTATGCACTTTACTTGCATTGGACTTCAACTGTGTTTTTTTCTGAAGTGTACGCAATTACTTCTACACCTCTCACGCTTGCACCTAGTGGTCTTTTTGACCGTGCACTTCCCAACTGGGAACACCACTTTTACCTTCGTATATGTAGGCACAATTTGTATCATATGCCTCGAGACCCCAATTGACCACCCTCAAAAGAGATTGCGCCACTAGGACCCACCCCCTTCCCCTTACTGTACATTTACACATTTCTGTCGAGGTTCTGTGTTTAAACCCTTGTTGGCTGCACAACACAAACATAACCTCTCATTTATTATTAAGCGCCTCCATTGTGTATCCCCTTTCTGCCAGAATAACAAAGTGAGCCACTACCCTTTCTAATACACAGCTTTCCTAGTGATTTTTATTTGCAGGGAGGTGGTGGATGGCAGGCAGGCAGCAGGTTTCTCTGCCCCGTGAGTTATCGGCTGCAGCCCTAGCTCAGAGAGAAAACTCTGAGTGCACATGCACGTGGGCTCATGGTAGTACATTGTCCCCCACGACCTGTTACATCGTTCCACTGCCTATGTGAACTTTTATAACTTGACACCGACGGGGCTCCGTAATAAATCAGTATCTGTGTTTTTTGCTGGCACGCTGCTGCGGGTATTCCCCATTTAGCTACGTATCTTATAAATTAGATCTACAATGATCTTGTACACAGTAGTTACCGTTGTCTTTGCTTAATTTTGTGCACGCTCAAATCATTCAAATTCTCAGGTTCCCCTTAGGACCTAATACGAAATCCTTCACTTGAACATTCCCCCATCTCTTGGCAACCAAGAGGTAACAATGAGAACCATCTATTGTGACAATATTATCCTAAGGCTTGTGCTGCGGATTAATCAAGGTCATCCTAGGAAAGAAATGGTACAGCAAACATGTGATGATGGAAGAATTGCTGTCTTGCTATATATACTCGGTCTCACGTTGGGATATATGAAGCTTTGTGTTGGTCCACTGATCTTATCCTGAACAGTCTACCCTTTGCAGTAGGTTGACTCTTCCACCAGCCATCAATATGTCTGTTCTCCTATTTTCTTTATTTTCATCCTTCGATCTATTCGCTACCTTTTGTTTTATTCATGGGCGATGACTGTCAAACAGGCATTATAAGCGCCTGGAAGCTCTCACAGAAGACTAAGTTTACAGGTGGAGGGAGTCCCTCGCTACTGGGCAAACTGTTTTACTAAATTTAATTCCACAAATTAGGCCCCTAAAAACGGTACATCTTTCCTTATGAATCATACAAGGCATATCGCAGGCCTTTCAAGGAATATTACACCAAATTTTACATAGGGGGCTACAGTGGGTGCGGAATGGGTGTGATGACATCAGTTTGACTAGATTTCCTCACTGGGGTACCCTCCCACAGTTGACCAATATTCCAACGAAGGAGATGCAAACATCCACCATTAGCCTCAAACTCTTACAGAAGTCGAATGCTCCAGGCCCGGATGGTGTCACTGCTGCTTACTGCTGGGCGGGTTGTGTCACTTACTGTCTCTGGTCTGCCTATGCAGCTGACACATGTTGCAGGGCGATGACCAAAGTTCTGGCAGTAACGAGGCAGTCAAAGGTGCAGCGTGCACCAGCTGGTGGGCGGGGCAAAGAAAATTAATTGAAACCAGCGGGGTGTACTATGCTTCCTTGCAGCTTCAAGGCCCACCTGCTGCGGGGACAGCATAGTATGCGTTGCATCGCAAACGGATTAAAGGCCTTTCGGCAGCTTTAATTGCTGCCATGGTGCAACTCTTTATTACACCATTATGAGAGGTGAGGAGCAGAGCCGTAGCTAGCTCCTTTTGCACCTGAGGCAAAAACAGAAAATTGTGCCCCCCCCCACAGAATTTTAAAAATCTGTCTCTGACCAGTAGCGCAGTGCTAAACTCCTGGATGCTCCCCGTGACCAGAAGCAGTGGATCAGACCACCGTTTGTGCTGTGGGATGAGAGGCAAGTATCTGATTTTTGGGGGGTACCAGTTGGTGCTGACTGATTCTGCAGAAGAAGCATCAGTTAGCACCAGCGTCTAGCTGTGGGTAACTTTTAAGTAGCCACAATGGGGTGTAATTAGCATTAGGACTTTGTAATACTAACGCTAATTACTCTTTGCGCTCCCCATGTTAAGCATAGCAAGTGCAAAGTACAGTAACCTCGCGCTGAAAAGCACAATCTCCTGGATTTTTTAACCAGTTACCGGTCGGATTGTAATATGAGGGTCCTGCGCTAGGAAAAAAATTGGTCTCTATGAGAAAGAGACCCCTCCAGGCCCCATTATAGACTAGTGTAATGGATCCTAGAGGGGGTCTCACTAACAGAGGCGCTCAATGTTTTACACTGTCTTTTAGGAGCATCTCTGTTAGTGAGACCCTTCCTTAAGGACCATAACGCATTCAAAATAAAACATGTAACTCCATATATATTATCTGATGACACTTGTAGCACACTGCCTTCAACTCCTATCACTCTCAGGCAGTCCTCCATATACTCTAGGGGTGCCTGAGAGTGATTGGAGTTATAGACAGTGTGCTGGAAGTGTCAGACAATAGTTTATGTAATGTGCAGTGTGTATGAGCGTATTACAGAGCTTCACGGCAATAAAATTCAGGCTCATACACACTGCACATTACTGTGAGGTTTATTGCTGTGGAGCTTTGTGATACGCTCATACACACCGCACATTACTGTGAATTTTATTGCTGTGGAGCTCTGTGATACGCTCATACACACTGCACGTTACCGCGTAAGACATAGCTCAACAGCAATAAAACTCACAGTAATGTGCAGTGTGTATGAGCGTATCACAGAATCCACAGCAATAAAACTCACAGTAATGTGCGGTGTGTATGAGCGTATCACAGAATCCACAGCAATAAAACTCACAGTAATGTGCGGTATGTATGAGCGAATCACAGAGCTCCACAGCAATAAAATTTAAAAAATTATAGATAAATTACATATTAAAATACATTTAAATAAATTTATATATTTTAATATTAACCTCCCTGGCGGTATTCCCGAATGTGGCGCGGGGTTAAATTTCAGCCCCGAAAACGGTAACCCCGAGCCACACTCGGGCTGGTACATACCTTGTCCCTGCGTTCCCTCGATGTCCTCCCGCAGTCTCCTCTGGCCGATCGCGGCGTCCTGCTTCCGGGTTCCCTTCCCTGCGAGAACCGCGACGCAGAGTGGTGGGATCAGCGTGAGATTAAAAAAAAACAACATCTAAAATAATGTACCACTTTGACCTACAAAAAAATAAATCATAAAATCAGACCGCCAGGGAGGTTAAAGTAAATTATGCATTAGAATAGATTATTAAAATAAATTTAGAGATTGGAATGCATAAAACTACTAAAAATACTTTTAAATATTAAAATGCATAAAATTTATATATTTATTAAATAATATTTTAAAAACCTATTATATTGAGAATTAAATAACCCTTACTGATGGAAGTAAGGTGATCTGGAAGGTGAGAGGTGGAGGGCAGGTTAGGCTTGTGGTGACCCTTGATCACGAGAAAATAATATGGGAGACACGAGTGAAGGGGGGCCAAACCGGAAAGAAGCCCCCAGCTTAATGTGGCAATGACTGAGGAATGCAGCCAGGAGGAAGCAAATGAGAGGGAAAACCAGTGAGTTGACAGGGAGGAGGGAGAGAGAGGGTTAAAGTGAAGTATGTGAGGGATGTTAGGGAAGAGACAGGAGAAAGAAAGAAATCCCCACAGCATACAGAGCAGCCCCCCCTCTAGTAGCATACAGAGCAGCCCCCCTAGTAGCATACAGAGCAGCCCCCCCTAGTAGCATACAGAGCAGCCCCCCCCCCTAGCATCCAGAGCTCTGCAGTGTGACAGGGGCAGTTTATACTTTTAAAAAAGAAAAATCACATTTCCAGACTTGCGCCTCCATGCTGGGGGTCTCCTCCTCTTTCCTCAGCCTCCTCCCCATCAGCAGGCACGTGCTGCACTGGCACAGGATGATGACAGGAGAGTAGAGGAGGATCCAAACGCCGAGGTCCTGTCTCCAGGCTCACAACAAGGAAAAGGAAAGGGGGGGGGGGCGCAGGGAGCAGACACAGTGCTGATAAAAGCGTGGCAGGGCAGTCAGGGGAAATATAAATCCATGGGACTAGCGGTTTGGATTTTTTTGCACCCCTGAAGGCACTAGCTGCACTCCTTCACAGCTGTGCCCGAGGCACGTGCCTCACTAGTCTCGCCCTTCCTACGGCCCTGGTGAGGAGACTAAAAGAACGGTAAAGTTCCCATGAAACCCTTGTGGAGTAAAGGAGGGCGGTGTGGGTGAGCATCAAGCAAACATTAGAGGGAGACAAACCTCTGAGTTCTCTTCTGTGGCTCCATAATGAGCTATGTCTATTTCAACATGCACGTCCTACCCTCCAGCAGTCACTGCCACGTTGGTGAAGGTATAGAGAGGCAGTTGGCCTTTTATCCTGGGATCTGACTTAACCCCTTTAATTCACAATCCCTCATTCTCAAATGGTGCTCAAGAGCTCATGGAGAGTGAGCTCTCTCAGGTGGCCCAGCTACTACACTTTGATTGACTTCATTTGATTTACTCATTCATATTTCAACACACTTATGATTTCTACTCGTTCAGAACTGGTTTTCTCAAATTCATCTAAAAAAGACAAAAGAGACCTACGTGACTAACAGAAACCTCCAGTCCTTATGTCCAAATCACACGGAACCAAATATAAAGTAAAAATCTTCTTAAAGAAGTTATATATGTCTATAAGGATCCGAAGGACCCAACCACCAGTTCTAAATTCTATCCCATTCTTGTAGAGTTAAGAGGCTTCTCTTATGTCGTGATGTCCAAGGATTCCAC